>CM057004.1:87135995-88528495 GCA_029891345.1 Dryococelus australis | reverse complement strand
AAATTTGTCCGTTAAACCTGCTGGTGAGTAGGTTTCCAGGCGCTGTTGCTGGCGTTTGCAGCTGGTGATCGCTGTTCCACCTCTGTATTCTAAGTCTGTTCGGTTTGCGAGCCGATGTGTTGCAATCGTGTGATATATTGATGCGCACTTCACACGTGTCTAGCGTACTGTTAAAAAAGAATTTCCTTCATTATGCGAAAAAGTGTTGGTAAAAATTTATCCAGAGGTGTCCGTAAACTCTCCGTAAAGTTATGGACACATTGATTTTCAAAAACAGACTTTCTGTAAAAATCACGGAACCCCTCCGTTAATTTCCTAGTAAGTTTTATGTACTTCTAGTTTAAATAATTATTAATATCTGCTTTATTTTAATTTTCATTATGTGGGTGTTCTACTGTGTATAAAAATATATATTTAAAGAAATTAAATTTATTTATACTTAAGTAAGATTTGAACCCGAGTCAAAAAGTAGCAAGTTCACGACCCTAACCACTTACCTACAATACTCAGGTGGTGAATTTGGTATAAATTTTCAATTTCTATATTAGTCACATAAGCGATTTTTTAAATTTCTGATCAAGTTAGTGTATTTTAGGTGCTGCAAAGTGTTACATACGCCTTTTACTGCCGTTTAATGTTTGAAAGAACATGTCTTAGTGACATGAATAACCTTAATTGCCGCAGAAACGATAATTTTCTGGTTGCAGGGGCGAAGAAAGTTTCGTGCAGACTCGACATTGTTCGTGCCCGAAACCCGAATTTATAGGAAATACGAAGATTTTCCGTATTATGTATTTACGCTCTTAACTCCGTTTTTCGTCATTACGGATTGCGTTTCCGTATATTTACTGTTCATTTTCGTAAAAATGTCCGTAAATATAGGGAAAATTTTAACAGTGTGCACTTTCTGCGACCAGTAGAATATCGTGCTGCGTGTTAAAAGACGTTAAAATCAGTAATTTAAGAAAGAGAGGTGTGATAAATCTGGCAAATCAGATTACACGTCGGGAACCTTCCTCGAGGCATTGGTAGGGGTGTAGGCAAAATTCGCGGATTCAATTCGGGACAACATGGACGTCAAACACACATACATTGAAGCCGCCTTTGCAATTGGATCATAGTTAATTAGACACGCTCGAGATGCCTCTGAGCCAATAGCAAACTTGCAAGGAAATGAACAAACAGCTGAGGCTCGAGCGTGCACAGGAAGCTAGCCTGCAGGCATTGGGTTCTGATTCTTCGGTGTGTAAAATACTGACCTTAAATATCCGTCTGTGGCATGACCACGACCGATGGACGCGATGACTAGAGCTAGTGATTTTTCACGAATGAATTTGAGTACACGGTAGACTTCAAAATCATAAGCACCCAACAGCATTTCTTCTATTGTCATTGGTTACTGTCTGCTTAAGAAGGCGTTTTCATATTTGACTGGGCCGCTCAGAATTCGGCAACATCGGCATGTCAATACGTGATTCGTGTGCAGAAAGTTAGCACGCATCAAGAAGTAATTCAGCCAAACAAGATAAGTACGCGACCCTACGGTGTTTTGAAACATAACTTGTCGTGAAATCTTTTAGCGAAATTTCACTACCCCTAACGATGATGACTGAACGGCTACACCCCCGCGGTTCGTTTTTGGCATGTATCGTGCCCGGCGGACTTCCGGGCGTGTGTCAGGCGATCGGATCGAGGTGGGCATCCCAAAGGAGGGGAGAGAAGCGCGCGCAGCGCTTGCCATGCTACCAGCTGTCTCACAAACATCCGATGGTCTGTCCTGACAGGTGTTACCGAAGACCGAGGACCGGATGCAGGGGCGTTCAGCTGCAGACTGGTCCGTGGCGGGCACGAGGGGGACTCGTGTGCGTGCAGAGCACTAGGGCAGGACGATAAGGCTGCAGAATCCAAGGAAAGCGAAGCCCCACACACAGGACGAGCGGGAGGACACGTTCCAGGCCACGTCCAAGAGGCGGGCGCGACGGCAGATCGGTCGACAGAGGCTGCCGGCAGTTTGGGTTCATTGTTGGAGCGCTACCAAACCACCACCCACAGGGCTTCCTGCCTTGCATAGCGCGCTGCCCCACTGACCTTGGCACAGTTCGGCCCTCGTTCGGTCAGGAACACGCTGGACCGCGTCCGTCCATCACGAGCGTGGGATCGCCCGCCGGCAAGCGGCCGACCGACGCGCGCTTCAATCTGCGCCGTGCTTACGTCCGCCGCTAATGAAAGGCTTTTGAAATCGTCCTTTGAAAAAAAAAATCCCTCGCCACCGCCCTTTTATAAAGGCCGTCTTCCGTAACTGCTGACGAGCATTGAAATCGCTGACGGTTTATCAGTGTTCGCCAGCAATAAGGGAACTGTCGTCAGTAAGCAGCAAATATTTTTCTTCGTCAGTGAATTAATTGTTTTGAAGCGTCTGGCAGTAGTATTCCCGCGTGCAGTAAAATATAAACAAGTATGGCGGACACACTAACCGCACTAGATTTCATGCAGCATTTGGACTAAAACCGAAAAAAAATGTTACTCACCTTCTACTGCGTTTTGGGCATCTCCTGACAGCACCACAGTATTATAAGTGATTGCCTCAGCACCTGTACCTTCCGTGTATATAATTTCCTCGAACATGACGGACTTTCCTCCAAACCTACAGTAATATCCGTGATCTCAGTACCAGTTGTAACCTCGCACAGGGTACCTCTCAGACGCGACCATCAGTGCCTCCCGCAGTATCGGAACAATAGCTGCCGCTACTGAAATTACTGACCAGTGAAATCAGTGAGTAGAGGAAGGCGGCCTAAGAAGACACTGATTGGGGTGAGTGAGAGATTTTTGGCGGCTCTTAACAGCGAGGTCTTGAGAGCCGATGAGGGTGATTGGGGTGAGCCTGGAGCAGCACCGGAATGAAAATGGTTGGAGAGGGAGGGGGCGGAAACGGGAGATCCCCAAGAAAACCTTCCGACCAGCAGCATCGTCAGGCACGATTACGACATGCGAGGACTCTGGAGTGACCCGGACGGAGATGAAACCCGGTTCGCCTTGATGGGAGGCGAGCAGGGAGAGCGGGGAAATGGCCCGCACTTACGAGAAATCGTCAAATACAAATGTAAGAAGTATTCAGTTTTTGTTCGTGAACTCGATTTTGTTTCCTATGAACATTCCGATACATGTTAGTTTCATAACCATCAGCGAAATGGCACAGCGCGCGGAACAGCATTCAAAAACAAAACAATTGCCACTGCGGGCCATTGCCCACCCTTGTGGGGTAATGGCGCGTATGTGCTTTTCCCATATAAAATGTACACAAAATCAAACAACGCATATATTTCGAAAATAGTTATTTACCATTTTATTCAAATTCGAAGTATAATTAAAAGAGTTGGCCAAGATAATAAATAAACTAAGTTGTGACATCTGATCACATTAGTTATTAAATGGATTGCATCCAGTAAGTAAATAAAACGTTCAGTTTAAAAACCCCAAAATTAAAATTAAAATTATCAAGTTGGACCATGAACAAGCTAATATCTCTTCATATAAGAGAATATAAATGTTTTTAGAAACCTTTTCTGTTAACACGTATCACACACAAAAAGAAATAGCATTGAAATAATAGATGCTAAAAGATTACTTTTGCTAACGTGTGCTTCAAAGTCTACGAGAGTAAGTAATATTTTAAGTAACTATTTCACGGTACATGTGTGCTCATGAAACAAAATACAGACTGTTTAGACCCAACTCAAATAAGTATTCATTAATTTCTTAATTAGGCATAAATATCATGCACACCTGAACATATCTCTAAAAACGAACTACCTAAGGAGATATGATTTCATACATAGAAAATAATTTAAGATCTACTGATCGACACTTTGATTCAGAACTAACTAGATATTTTTTAAGTCTTTGGTTCATTTGTCAAATGATAAAAAAAAATTAAATGAAAGACTTTAATAATAAAAAATAAAAACGTAGTCTACATTTAAAAAATTCTCGTGAACTAGTGTACCAACTTGAATGTCTACAACATCCATGAAAATAAAATAACAACCTCAATTTCAGTTTTTTTTATTTATTTTTATTTTTTTATTCATTTCACTGGCGGGAACAGGAGTCGCATTTGTAACTGCCACTGCACTCTACATGTACCCAGCTTGAAGACATTTCACACAGCTCTTTATCACGCCCGAGTTCGCCGCACACGTAGCACATATCTTTTTTGTAGACCTTCCGTGGTGATAACGTTCGGGTCTCGTAAACTTTCTTCACGCATGTCATTAGTGCATCCCTCGTCTTCACTAGAGTCGCCGAACCTCAGGTTCCGCCTGCAGACTTTCTTGCTCTTTGTATTTTGTCCTGTAGCAAGCACACCAGTGTTTTTACATTTTTGTGCAACATTTCTTGTAGTGGCCTGTCTGTTCCAGAGATTTTCTATCGTATTTTATTCTCTCCTTATCTCTTTTTTTGTTTTGCTAGCTCTAGATCACCTTTCATTGAAGTGGAGGTCAGTAATTCTGAGTGCTGCTCCCGCCTCCCTTTAGCATTATCCTGCAAGCCTGAAGTAATAACACGGTAATACGATAAAATAAAGTTATTAATTAAAAAAAAAAACATTCGCTGTCATCCCTTGTACAGCTTTGGTCCTTGGTAGTAAACGATACGTTTAAAAAAATGTACGTGTATGTTTTATTTCATCACTAAATAATCTATGAAGTATGTGAGGCAATGGCCCGCACAGACGGGGGGGGGGGGGGCGATGCCCCGCACGAATGGGGTAATGCCCCGCACGAATGGGGTAATGCCCCGCATGCATTACCCCAGCACCAGCCATTTCTCCATTCATATTCATGGTACATACTAGTCACTACTTTTGCAAGTGCTTCAGATATCAAAAGATACGTTACTGTTCAAACAAATTAAAAAAATATATATATTTGTTAACATAAACTTCTACATTTTATCTCTATAAAGACACTTGGAAGTGTTGAGAAATATTAGATTGCGTATATTTGTTTTCCTTTTTAAACGAAGCCACTCAAACACTAGTCAACTCCGCGACACAAAACCAACTTCTAAGAAGTCTTTCCGCTGCGGTTAGACCACAGCACCATGACCGTTTGCGGAAAAATAGGGTGTAGACCATTACCTCGCTGCGGGGGATTTCCCCAGTCCCCCCCCCCCCCCCCCCCCCCCCGCGACAAAGGTGCCACCGCGGCATCTTTCTCAAAGCGACCTTTGAAAAATATCCCTCTGACCGCTTATAAAGTAAAAAACTGATTCGACTACTTATAGCTATAGACGATGGTGTATAGCGGGAAAAGGTAGCAGTTTCCTAGGTCGCAATGTACTCAGCACATGTCTATTTTCTAGGGCCAGTGAAAATTATGACACTCTAAGAGTAAACCTTTACGACTGGTCTGCAAAGTGCAAAACCGAGTCAAAAAATCTAGCACCAATCATAAAAGGAGCAGGATGCTGCAGTATTTTGGACAATATGTTGATTTGAAAATATTTGAGATCTTCCAGTGTATCTATTTACAGCGCGGAGAGGAGGCATGTCTCCATGGATTTCCTTCGAATCGGCGCCCGGCCGCCATTGGAATTGGTTTGTTTCTGCTCTACATTATGCACATTAGAACAATAATACCATAACGGTAACAATACGATCACGTTTTCGTCAATTTTAAAATGTCTGAAATATGCACGAATAAACACTTGAATGTAGAAGTCGGATAGAGGTACAAATTCTGGAGTTGAGTCTGCGGCCAAATGATAATGCGAATTTTGCAGAATTATACTAACGACATCTTTCGGACGAGATTAGCGGTTCGAGTGCCGGGCACGCAAAGGACGTGAGCGCATAAAGTGGTGGCGTTGAAAACAATCGATCAAAATCGATCTTTGCATCCGACTCCGGTACTGTACTTTGCGAGGCTCAGCGCCCAATGATCTTCCCTGCGGGTAACTGATCCCTAGGGACCTGCAAAATTCGCGTTATTATTTGACATCAGGCTAAACTTCACAGTGCTCTATATACTCGAGCCAGCGTCGGTTCTCCATTTTGGAGTGTGATCCTTAATCAGGTCACCTAATATTATTTCATTTCCGATTTTAACCAAATTTTATTCGTGAGCTGGGTAGATAGTAGGGATAATTAATGTAATGTTAATTTCGGATTTTGGAATTCGATCCTCGGTCATGTCACGCAATATAACATTCATTTTCGATTTTAACCAAATTTTACTTGTGCGATAGTAGGTGCTAAGGATAGTTAATGTAATGTTAATTTCGGATTTTGGAGTGTGATCCTCAATCAGGTCACCTAATATTATTTCATTTCCGATTTTAACCAAATTTTATTCGTGAGCTGGGTAGATAGTAGGGATAGTTAATGTAATGTTAATTTCGGATTTTGGAATTCGATCCTCGGTCATGTCACGTAATATAACATTCATTTTCGATTTTAACCAAATTTTATTTGTGAGTTGGTAGGTGCTAGGGATGGTTAATGTAATGTTAATTTCGGATTTTGGCGTTCGATCATCGGTCAGGGCACATAACATTATTTCATTTTCCATTTTTAAAAAAATTATTTGTGACGGGTAGGTGCTAGGTTTACTTAATACTATGGTAATTTAGGATTATCGAGTTCGTGTCTCGATCAGAATACCTAATATTATTTTATATCCGAATTTAACAAAGATTTATTTTGGTTTTATATTCCTGCTTATAGTAATTAATGTTATGTAATTTTTTGATTGCCGTTATCGATTCCCAGGGGACGCATTTAATAGTTTTAAAAAAATTATGGGCAATACATTTTTACACATTCACTTGCGATCGCTGCCTATCATTTTACCTGATCGGTATATACAGCTCAACTCACATGTTATATGTTCGATGTAAAATGTCAAAGGCTGAGAATGAAGGAGAATGCAGTTATAAGATGTAATCGTTTAATTAACATAATAGTGAAAATCAACACATGCATAACATGCAATAAATATTTACTAGGTATGCACTTACACACATGATTCATGATTAATTAACAACTAAACAATCACCAAAGTAACATATACTCTCAATAGAACAGCCAATCTTCAACTGTCGTATACCATTACATTTGTTTCAGAATTTGCAATCGGCATTATTTTTTATTATTATTAGGTATGGAAGGTATTACACTTATAAAGTTATAAGTTTATAAAAGTATATATAATATAGAAATATATATAATTATATATATATATGATAGGCGTATTCATATAACGTGTTTTCGTCTGAGTGAATGTATCTTTCGGTTTTCTCAGAGTGCTCCCAATCACCAAGTTCTTGTGATTTTTTTTTTTTTTTTTTGCGAAATTAAAATTTCGGTATAAATTATATTTATGTTGTTTTATACAGTAGATTTTGAATATGAGGTTAAGATCCTATGATGTCAACCAAGAAAAAGGTTAACACTTTTCACTATAGTAAAACATTTTATGCAATTGTCAGGTTGGTTGAGTGGTTCAAGATGCTATATTTACGCCCTGGTTTCCAGCATGGGAGCGTGGGTTCGAGTCCCACACCTGCCAAATAACTGTTAAGACATATATTGAGATGGGATGGTGTTATTCGCCTTTCGTATGTTGTTCGACTATGAGCTCTCTTTCTCCGACTGTGCTGGAGTGATGCTTAAACTAATTGTTATGTTGCGAAAACAGTATACAAGCGTGCATTCTGTACTTATGTTTTCCCTTCTTCGATAGTTGTGACGGAAGCTAGATCATCCCAAGTGGAACCATCTAATGATAGCGCAAGCTTTTGTAATAGGAAGACGGTAACAGCAGGTGAAGACTTACCGCCTATGACACCTTCAGCAATGGTTCCTGAAGATTTTCTAGAAGCACTACAGAAATAATGTTGATGTTGTGGAAATGCATTTAGTCAAAGTTGTAATGCAAGCTGTCTTGAACATATTCAATGCTTGTTCATGTCCAACATATAAGGTGTTCCACTGTGATAATTGCGACGCTGTATATGTGAATAAGCATACGTTGACTGCTCACAATACGATTTCTACTATACATTTCAAGTAAAGCATAAATACTTTTCTTGACCGGAGAATATGTTTGAGTGTATGTACGTAATACTCTACATTTTTTTATAAGTGCATGAAATAAAGATAAAGTATGTGAAAGATCATTGTTATTATTTATTTTATGCCTTCCAACTTTTAAGTGTTGCTATGAGTATTCGCTGATAAAAGTTAAGATAATGATAATAATGACAACAGTATAAAAATGCCTGGATAGTTGAATGCATACACAATCATTCTACTGTATACAATTTTTGGAGATTGTAGGTGAATCGTTTTTCTTATATGTATGGATAGAGAGTCTGCAAACCCTGGATTGGTAAATATTGTTAGAATTCTATGGAAAGATTGAATAATAAGATTGGTAAGAATTTATGAAAATATTGGTAAAGATTTGTAAAGATTGGAAAAAATTTATGAAAAATTGTTAAAAATTGGTAAAGATTTGCAATGATTGAGGGAAAGATTGGTAAAGATTGTTGTGTGTAGATTGGTGATATGATGAGCTTCCTGTTTCTATAAATGAACCTTTGACAAAACGGGTGCATGAAATAAAATAAATTTTTATAAATACAAGCTTGAAAAATAAATGAATATATGAAACAATTACAATGAAATGTGAATTTTTAAAGTTAAATTTATAAGTGAATACTGTGTCGGAGATGAGATGAGTTTAAAATAAGTATCTATTATAGAAAATGTTCTCTACTAAACTGAATATCATGTGCATGTGTTATAGGTATGGGTTGGCAGAATATTCGAACCTATGTCCTTTCCCATACCAGTATTTGTCTTCGCAAGGTATCCGAACAAGATATAAACATTGTTTATTTCTTGTATGTGAACTGGATATTGACATGGTTTTTAAAAAAAATGCTGTATAAATAGTTTTCAAAATTAATTAATAATAACTCTGATTGATCAAATTTATTATCCTGGAATGGTATTTAAATTTGATATTTTCTTCCTTGTATGTTACTATGTTCACGAAAGTGTATTGGATGTAGCGTTTAGCTAAACCCTAGTGGTATCAAGTCATGAAGGTTTTAGGTATTTACTTCATTCTGTGCGTGTATGTGTGTGTGTAGGTGTATGTATCTGCATGGGTTTGTTTGTGTTTTGGAGTAGATTTTGGTAATTTTGGGTTAATTTGGTTCATTAGGAACAAGCTTTGGGTGAAATGGGTTTACCAATTGTAATATTTTAGGTTCTGTGTGTGTTAGTTTGTGTTATTCTGTGTGTGTATTTAAATACATATATGTATGTTTTGTTGTATTGCGATAGCTTGTTAGATATATTCTTTGAAGAATAAGGAACAATTTTTTTTTTAATAAGGAACGATTTATGAGGGTTGAGGAATGATTTTTGAATAATAAGGAATGATTTTTGAGGAATATGGAATTATTTTTGAGGAATGAGTATTGATGATAGAGGAATGATTAATGAGGAATAAGGAACCATTTATGAGGATTGATGATTGGCGAATAATTTTTGAGGAATATGGAACAATTTTTGCGGATTGAGGAATAAGAAATAATTTTTGAGGATTGAGGAATAAGGAATGACTTATGAGGATTGCGGATTTGGGATTCATGATCGAGGAATGATTTTTGAGGAATAAGGAACGATTTTTTAGGAATGAGGAACAATTTTTGAGGATTGATAATTGAAGAATAATTTTTGAGATATAAGAAATGATTTTTGAGGAATATGGGACAATTTTTGAGGATTGAGCATTAAGGAATGTTTTTGAGGAATAAGGAATGATTTTTGAGGATTAAGGATTGGGGATTGACGAATGAGTCATGTATAAGTCATGTATAAGTTATGCATAATATCAAGCAAGTGTTAGTCGGATGTTAGCTTTGATTATCGTAAGTTGTATACTTAGAGTGAAATTAAACATGATAGTTATTCAATATGTAAATACTAGTGCTAAAAATTGGGTTTGACTTGCAATGAAACAATGAGTGTGTTCTCAAACATATAGTTATATTCCTTTCTTGTTTGTTGTTTTTCTTCTGTCGATGGGTATTTGGTTTCATCTCGTTACATTCTTACTACTTGCCGTTGGATATTCATTACACCAATACTTTGGTTAATTTACTTGATACACGATTAAAAGAAATATTCACTTAACTTGTATGATTCTTTAGTCGTTATGTATAACACTATTTATATGTAAATATTCTCGCTAAATATTTATTTTTGTTATGCGAATATACGCATTTTACTCTTGATAATTGATCATTTGTGTGCTCAATTCTCTCGATGTAAGGCTAATCTATCATGATCGGTATGATTTTTTATAGTTTCTCAAAATGTTACGCTGCATAGATAAGGATTAAACATTGTGTTCATCGGAAGTCTGCGAGAATTTGTTAGCCATTCACAAAACAGTCTTCCTACAATAATTAAAAAAGATTAAAATGTTTTTGGCTATATTAGGATATGTTAGGTAATGCACTGACTTGCATTATGTAAAGCTGTTGTTTGTTACGTAATGAGTACTTAGCGCATGTGTTATTAAACTATATTAAATTAGCATGTCTTTTACTTAATGGTAGATAAAAAAAATGTCAATTTTAAAAAAATTATTTAATATTTAATGTTTAAGCTGAGTGGGTTTAAGGAAATATCGCACATAGTAATTCATATATGCGTATTTGCCTCGTAGGAATTTGAAACAAAGAATGTGTTAGTATAACTATACATGCCTACATTTAGATTGAAGTATTGACTAAATCAGTATCAATTCTTGATTTTTATGCTTTGCAGTAGATAAATATAGTTACATGTAAACGAAACTAAAGCTTCTTGTGATAAGAAAGAAGGTTTAATTGTGTCAACACTTGCTACGCAGATAAGATCAAAGTATTATACGAGGATCGAATCAACTGTTAAAAAGAGCAGATCTTAACAAACATTCTTTGGTTAAGGAGTTTTATGTAATAAACATGTTTTGATTGCTATATGTAGTATGGGATAGCATGATTTGAGTGCGACGAGTGTTTTAATTGGATCATAATTTGGTTTTAATTGATGTTATCTAGTAAATTAGATAAACGGCTTCTTGGTACGGCTTTTTCTTTTTGTATATCATTGTACTTAAAATTATATATGTGTGATAATGTGTACTGGAAGACAGATGATGGAGATTTGTTCGTTTGTGATGTATGATAGTATTTTTTTAATTGTTAAGTATTTAGGTTTTGCTTGTGATGATTGATGTTAGGGGATTCGCAAGTTGGGTGTTATGTTGATAGTAATATAGTTTGGAGTGGTTCCATATTGTGATCGTGACTGTTTTTGTAGGTTTTGTTCATTTGAGTTGTATGATATGTTGATATAGTTGTCAAGTATTTAGTTTTGCTTGTGATGATTGATGTTAGGGGATTTGCAAGTTGGGTGTTCTGTTGATAGTAATATAGTTCGAAGTGGTTCCATATTGTGATCGTGACTGTTTTTGTAGGTTTTGTTCATTTGAGTTGTATGATATGTTGATATAGTTGTCAAGTATTTAGTTTTGCTTGTGATGATTAATGTTAGGGGATTTGCAAGTTGGGTGTTCTGTTGATAGTAATATAGTTCGAAGTGGTTCCATATTGTGATCGTGACTGTTTTTGTAGGTTTTGTTCATTTGAGTTGTATGATATGTTGATATAGTTGTCAAGTATTTAGTTTTGCTTGTGATGATTGATGTTAGGGGATTTGCAAGTTGGGTGTTCTGTTGATAGTAATATAGTTCGAAGTGGTTCCATATTGTGATCGTGACTGTTTTTGTAGGTTTTGTTCATTTGAGTTGTATGATATGTTGATATAGTTGTCAAGTATTTAGTTTTGCTTGTGATGATTGATGTTAGGGGTTTTGCAAGTTGGGTGTAATGTTGATAGTAATATAGTTTGAAGTGGTTCCATATTGTGATCGTGACTGTTTTTGTAGGTTTTGTTCATTTGAGTTGTATGATATGTTAATATAGTTTTCAGGTATTTAGTTTTGCTTGTAGAGTTGGATGGTATGGAGTTTTGCTATTGCTTCGTATGGTATGTGCGAATGAGTTGTGTGTGTGTTATGAATTTGATGCTTTGGTATATGGGAAATTACGAGTTAGTATGCTTATAAAAGGGGTTAATGTGTGTTTGACTATGTAATCTTGTTTGTTGTTGGGGTTTATGTGTGTGTTTTGCAATTACATCATTAAGTGGTTTATCAAAGTAATTCATTGAAGTATTCTGTCTGTGGTTGTTGGTATATGTTGAAACCGCATACACGGTTGTGTTTTCCTGTTATGGTTCGTTGACCTGATATGAATAAAAAAGGAACTGATTTAGCTTGAAAATATCTTATGAAAAATATTATTACGGTAAGGTTTTAGTCTTGAGCTGTAGTTCCTCGGGAGCGGACATGAGACACTACATAAAATGTGCATACTTGATAAGTGTGTATAGTGAATGCTAGTATAGTGTAATACCTTCCACACCTAATAATGATAAAAAATAATACTAATTGCAAAATGAAAAGGTATATGACAGTTGAAGTTTGGCTGTTTTGCTGAGAGAATATATTATTTTGGTGAATGATAAGTTGTTAATTAATCATGAATCACGCGTGTACGTGCATACCTAGTAAATATTCATTGTATGTTTATGCATGTATGAATTTTCACGATTATGTTAATTAAACGATTACATTATATAACTGCTTTCTCCACCATTCTCAACCTACGATATTCGACATCGAACATATAACACGTGAGTTGAGCGGTATATACCGAACAGGTAATATGATGGGCAGCGATCGTAAGTGAATGTGTTAAAATGCATTTCCCAATTTCTTTCCCCCCTTAACATTCACAATAACTTTTTCGATTCAGGGGTTGCGATAGAAGAGATTTTTGGTCTGACAAGTACTTACGAATTCCTAGAAATAACTTATAATATAGAACCTAAGAAAAGAATTTATATTGGCGTATAGCTGTGACAGCAATCAATAATAAAATGTTGGTTTACCAGCAGCAGATAATACCAATAACCAGTAAAAATACGCTGTCTGTATTTGTGCTATCTTCCGCCATTGTGTAATATCGACCAATAATTTTCATATTTTGCAACATGTCGTGCATGAACGAATATACGCCGGATAATGTGTTAAGTGGTTAAGTGTGTCCCCTGGGAATCGATCTCGACAAACCAAAAATAACATTACATTAATTACTATAAGCAGGAATATAAAACAAAAATAAATCTATGTTAAATTCGGATATAAAATAATATTAGGTATTCTGATCGAGACACGAATTCGATAATCCTAAATTACCATAGTATTAAGTAAACCTAGCACCTACCCGTCTCAAATAATTTTTTTAAAAATGGAAAATGAAATAATGTTATGTGCCCTGACCGATGATCGAACGCCAAAATCCGAAATTAACATTACATTAACCATCCCTAGCAACTACCAACTCACAAATAAAATTTGGTTAAAATAGAAAATGAATGTTATATTACGTGACATGACCGAGGATCGAATTCCAAAATCCGAAATTAACATTACATTAATTATCCCTACTATCTACCCAGCTCACGAATAAAATTTGGTTAAAATCGGAAATGAAATAATATTAGGTGTTTAGAGCCCATAAGCTCTTACCATTATGCTGGATATCTCGTATGTCTATGCAATGAATTTGATGAGCATAGCTTCGATGGTTCGGAAATTATGAGTACATTTATAAAAAGGGCTTAGCTCAAAACTGACGTGGTCAGAAAGGCCTTAGGGCTTAAGTGCTCTTACCACCATGACGGATTTAGGATACTGTGTGTTTATGTTACGAAATCGACCCTTATAGAATAAACTGTTCGGAAATTATGAGTAAATTTACAAAATGGCTTAAATTCATAATTGACCTTGTCAGAAAAGGCACAAGTCCCAAAAAAAATGCCCCGTTGTAAGATAGGCGATGCGTTGTATTTGATGGTCGAAGTGGTTACATAATTATTTCAAAAATAAAATATCGATTGCATCTATGCTTACTAAAATTCAAGATGGCCACGATTATGTTTGTTTTGTAAACAAATTAATAAATATATTTTAATTAAAACCCATAACTTTTCTTAAACATTATAATAATCCTAGCCCCAAAATACCGAATCTTACCTCACTTTTTACGTGATTGTCGATAAGGGCGAACAAGGTTAATTCCCTATACCAACCTCGCCTCTGGCACTCTCTCTACTGGTTAAACCTTATGGCACTACACATGTCGATGTCGATAAGTCGGAGAAAACTCTTGGAATGGAAAAAGAGGTAAGATGGAATTATAGTGCGTAAAAAAAACAACTTGGAATGAAAGAGCGTGAAAAAAATCAAATTGGATTGACAGAGAATGACAAATGATGTACTGGTCACCTAAATGGCGTACTTAAAAATGGCGGCATACTGGCTACCAACATAACAGCTGGGCGATGAGGGAAAAAGGGAAATGTTGAGGGGAAAAGGGAAATCCATGATGGAGGCCTCGGATCCCCCCTTCCCCCTGTTTCAGAACCCCCATTATATATTTACTAATGGGGAACCTAGAAGACATGGTGACTGAGCGATTAGCACGCTCGCCTCACACCAAGGCGAACCGGGTTCAATCCACAGCCGGGTCACCGGTTTTTCGCAAGTGGGAATGGTGCCGGACGATGCCTTTGGTCGGTGGGTTTTCTCGGACATCTCCAGTTTCTCCAGCCCCTTAGTTCCGGTGCCGCTCCATATTCACTTCAATCACCCTCATCGGCTCTGAAGTCGTCGATGTTACGAGCCGCCCAAAACTCTTCGCTCAATGAGGAACCTCCCGCTGCGCGCAATGGCCGACCAGACACACAAGGCCCGTTCCCCCAATCAAGGGAATAGGCACGCCCACGCCACAGGCAACCTCCGCGCACTCCGCCTCTGTGTGTGTATCCACTCTGCAGCGAGGCGAGGCGAGCCGGCGCAAGGACGTGGGTCAGCAACACAAAGGCGGGCTTGGTCTGGATCGCCCATGGCCCTCCACTGTGCTGCTCTCCGACAATCCACCTGCACTGCACTGCCCTGCCCAACTTCCTGCGCGTCACGTGACCCGCCAACTGGCTTCTTTCCTACCTCCGCTGGCCAATCGACCGCGACCTGCTTGTGTAAGCCCCCTTCGTTCACACGGCCCGTCGTCAATGACGGGCTGCCGCTCGATTATACCTAGAGACCTGCATAAATCGCGTTATTATTTTCGGACAAGCTAGACGTCATTGCTCAATAAGTTTCTGAGCACGACCCGTGATTTCGTTGGCTGGTGGCCTCTATACGAGGTCATGTGTTTGTGTTACAGGAGGTTGGTCATGCTGACGTTGAACTGTTACTATTGGTTAGTCTTTCACGTCATGCCACAAATACTTTCAGCCATTGAGGGACGTCAGTAGCACGCATAATACCTTGGAGTTTACTATGCTGCAGAAAAATAACGCGAATTTTGCACGTCTCTAATTATACCAAACTGGTAGACACCTGCAAGATTCGCGTTATTATTTAAGGGCTAAAATGCCCTTAAACACTTTTCCTTTGCAACACGTTTGTCATTGGATCACTCCTTATTTGACACGCCCCGGGTAACTGTGAAACAACAAATGAAAACTTCACAATCGTATGCCCCAATCACGTGCAGTTCATTCAGAATGGGAGTGACTTAACATCTAGACAGCAACCAATGGCGAAACTACACTGGCTTAAGTACAAACATTACTGTGAATTTTAGCTTGATGCTAAAAAATAACGCGAATTTTTTACAGGTCCGTACAAATTGATCACACTTGACTGCACATCAGCACTAATTATTCATCGTTAAAGAAAAATCCTCCATTTTACGGAAAAGAGCTGGGGGGGGGGAAAGAACTCCCCCTAAAATTACGCACGCATGTTTTTCCCAATAACGGAATTTCCTTGAATTTCACGGAACTATCCACGTGACCTCTCCATAAATTTGTACTACCAGTAAAAAATAAAAGTCGTTAAATTTCGTTATGCGGATGTTTTATTGTGCATAACAAATAAATCTGAAAAACATATTTTGGAGCGAGATTTGAACACGAAACAAAAGTTTTGTTGGAGCGCGTGACTCTTAGAAACTTTAAAAACGTTCTAGTATAGGCCGTTCGCGGTAAAGTGAGCACTTTTAAAGGCCCTTGCGAATTTTTCTTTTAGGCCAATTTTTATATTCAAGACATTTTTTAATAACAGCATTGTCACGTGACTAATAAATACCGTGTAAATTTTCACCATTCTCAAAAGTTAATGTCTGAGGCTGCAATCAAACATATTTATTAGTGGTTAATGCATGTTGGGAGGGCCTTAAAAAGTGCCCACTTTATCGCGAACAGCCTATAACGATGTTACATATAAAAATACGGAGACTTTGAGTAGGCCTATTTTATATTTACGGGGCTCGTATCCGTTTTTTTAGTTATCACGGATCTCTTTCCGCGTGTTACTCGTACGCTTACGTATGAATTCGGCGAATGCACGGGAAATTTCTAAAGTCTTCTAAGATTCTGCGTGCCCGCGGGGAGACGCAGGCACGTATATCACGCAACTCATCGTCTTTACGCGAAAAGCATCAACTAGCGTGATCCCCCGCGTGTAGGCAACGCGCAACACACAGAGACTTTCGGCCGATGATCCCAACTTCCGTGGAGTACTGATAAAGATAAACGTATGCTACAATCCATTCACGGTTACTTAACACTTCAAAATTCTACTTCCAGGATATTCCTCCGCCTCATGCTAACAAACCTTAAACTAAGTCTGAAAAATTTCACCGCAGGACAATTGTAATAATGTTTTGCTTGAGAACAATTTCTTACTAGGCATTACCCACACACGTTTTTCTCACATTCTCACACCTTTTTTCTTATTATTTATAAATGAAGTACTATAATTTATAAACCAAATACAATTAATATTTCAATTTTGCCAAAAAAAAATGGACGTTTATATTAACATAAGTATAAAGCGCTTAAGATAGATGCCATATTTAGGAAGAAATCGCGAATAGACTATATACTTGCACAAGAAATATCATACATAAAATAATTGTTTTTTAAAAATTGTCACTTTTTACTACCGAAAAAAAAAATTGAGTTTGGCTATGTTGGGGACACGGCCGTTTGTTTTGCGTGAATACGTCTACGTTGACGCGCTCTGACGCCTTGATGTTTATTTTACGTTCCCGGCACCGCTTCACTCGATCATATGGGGTTTTATGGGTATCAATGGATTGCTTTTGAAATGTTCTTTCCAACCGTGTACGAGTTCTGTATTTCGTCTTAGCTTTTGGACGAGTATAAGCCGAAATTTTGTTAAGTTTTCTAAATATGTTTACATTAAACGCATACAATTTCACCACAACCATGCCACACAAATGTTTTTGTACGCGTAATCGATTGATCCTGACGAGAGCTGTCGATTTAAACCTAAACGAGCGTCGTGGCTTTTCCTAGTCAAAAGTTATACTACGCGGAAGTTATGAGCTGCGGCGAAACGAAATCAAAATTGCGGTGTCCCCCCCCCCCCCGGCCCCACCGACGTACCATATTATTTTATCCTTTGGAAATCGAGTGGTGTAATTGAATTTTGAATATAGACGGTAGATTCGGGAGCTGCAATGCCAAACTGTATCCCCCGATTTTGTTATCATCGGATCTTCTGGAATGCCTCCCTCTTTGGTTGCAAGTTTAAAAACGTATTCACGTCAAAAATTAGAAATGCTCGTTAGACGAAACAAGAGAACGAGATGGTTGTAAGGGCGTGACGTTTGTTCCGCCTGCGCACGGTCGACTGACTCTCCGACGAAAGTCGGCGTCCGCTCTATGAGCTATTATCTGCTCAACTTATGTAACTCCCGGGCTTGTTGTTCATCAATTCTATTTTCTCTCCTTTGGAGATATGCCGAGGCATCGGAAACCAAGGGCGCCTTTCTGGTCGGGCATCCACATCAGGTTTCTTCACACGACCAAAGGATTTTTCTTCGAAGTTGATTTCAGAAGTGCTCAACACCGGGAACCAGGATCGAGTTTCGTTGCCGCCATCAAACTCTGCAGGCGCAAGGAAGCTGCTCCGTTAAAGACTGTTCACGATAAAGTCACCGCCCTCACCTGCGTGTATTTTAACGGGCGCCCTGAGTTAACATGCACCCTGTAAAGTTGGTAACGAATGATTGGAAAGTAGTTCCGTATCTTAACGTCGTATAAAAAGTGTTAGGTAACCATTTATGATGACTTAAAATTATCTCTTTCGCTTTCTGTTTCTTTTTAATTCATTTTTAATAATAATAATAATTTCGAATTTTCACTTGACCGACACATGAATAAAGTGACGAGGCCCATAGCAACGTTAATCTTACATAAAGCGGAATAATACACAACGCGCATACGCGTAGATCATAAGCAGGGCTTCCAAAAGTGCTCATTTTACGGTGAACAGCCTATACCTTATTGTTTCAGGTACATCAGAGTACCTCCTACATCATTCGACTTCCAGCCAATCTCGCGTTACAACTGCATGTTGTCTGGAGCACAATGCTCCGTATACTTACATGTTGGCACGGAATGCTGGCCGGAGAGTGCTGCAAGTTGTATTAGAAGGCTTAAAACGTCTTCAACTGTGCCATACATTTGTGTAAGCGTTTACCTAGAAGACGTTTACATTTGTACGGTTCGCGGTATGGTGAACCCTTTGAGGGGTATGCACGTATATACTCGGACAAAGTTTATTTGGAAATCTCTTTGCTCTTGAAGACAAATCTCACACTTGTACGGTTTTTTTTTTTCTGTTTTGCTGGACTTTATGGGAATCCAACAAGAAAATTACTAGTCACCATTTCAATTCGTAAGAATAAAAACGTTCATTTTACTAATTTCCCAAATAAACACGACGGATTGCGAAACATGTTACATCAGTCACGACACAATGAATGGCACACAGTCAACAAGCAACTCCATTGACCGATGGACAGTCAATAATAAACGTGGCAGAGTACAGTAGGCGTGAATGGAGTGACCAGGACCAATAGAAAGAAGGTAAGTAGAAGTACAGAGACCAACACAACTGATATTGTTATAGTGGAAAATATAGGCAGCTAAAGCTGAAGAAACGATTCATGATTTAATAATACTCTCAAATGCTCATTTGAATTGAATATGTTGTTATAGGAGGTGAAATATATACGACCGGTTGAATAAAGATAGTAGATGTGGATTCGGTAAAAAAAAAAAAAAAATTATGGAATTCATAATTTCTTTTTTAATACCAGAACTTACTTTTATTTGCAAACATTAGCTTTTTTTTTAAGCATTCGTTAAATTTGTGACAGAAAAGTCGCAATTTTAATATGTAATTAAATAATATTAGGCACGTGAATAGTGTTTATTCCCATACGAAATATACAAGTTATATCTCCAGGTTTTATTTGGGGTATTTTAGCCTTCAAATTGCGGCTTGACTGCTCACTTCCTACCAATGCGAAACGGGTTCAATCACCGGCCGGTTCACTCCTGGATTTTCCTAGGTGGGAATCGTGCCGGACGATGCCGCTGGTCGGCGGGTTTTCTCGGGGGTCTACCGTTTCCACCGCCCTTTCATTCCGGCGCTGCTCCATACTCACTTCACTCTCATCGGCTCTCAAGACCTCGCTGTTAAGAGCCGCCCAAATGTCTTCACTCACATTAATTCAACCAAAAATAAGCTACTTTTACGTTAACACAAATATAAAACTATTGTGATACGTGGCATATTTAGGAACCAACCAAACACGTTAAAGGCGGTTCACGATCAAATGAGCACTTTCGAAATCAGCCTCAGAAAAATGTCACTGTCCTTACCTGAGTATATTTTAACGGGCGCACCGAGTGGCATACGCCCAGTACAGTTGGTAACGATGAATGGCAAGTAGTTCCATATCTTAACGTCGAATAAAAAGTGTTAGGTAACCATTTCTGATAACTTAAATTATTTATTTCACTTTCTGCTTTTTTTAATGTATCGAAGTGTAAAAATAGGCGTATTAGTAAAATATTTACTTTTATAATAATTTCACAGTTTCACTTCTCCGACGCATCAATAGAGTGATGAGGCCCACGGCAATATTAATTTTACATAAGGCGGAAGAATACACAACTTGCATTGCATGAAAGTAGATCTTAAGCAGGACTTTCAAAAGAGTGCTCATTTTACAGAGAACAGCCTACATAACTTATGTGCAAAGATGATGGTTTATCGCAGGAAAGTTGACAGTTTGCTAGTATTCAACGTACCATACACATGTCCAACAGTTTTCTTTCCTTATTGGCTGTCACGCATGTTCGAAGCTACTGCCCCATTTCACTGGTATGATGATAATTCTGATACTATAAGACAGAACGTTCGTGATGGGTCTGCAAACAACTTAGCCGAGTCGAGACCTTATTCATCCAATCATGAAAGAATAAACTAGTTAAAGTGTTACAGAAGTTATGTTGGCTCAAAAATTTCTCGCGATTTTCCATCGTCTCTACTTATATGGTGTGGATTTTCCAAAGGTATGATTGGAATGCGAAGATGATGGGAGCAGACTCTTGTCACCGCACGCAGGCCATCTGAGGCCCTCGACGCTCCCTCCCAATGGAATGGACGGCCAAGCATTCGCACGCCTGGTCAACTAGAGGAAACTCGGCTAACGACTTGATGGGGGCAGTCAAGGTTTGATTCCCGGCTGGCGGAAGTCTTGATTGGCGACTTTCAAGTAGCTTAGTTGGTTCACTTTAACTATCGCCGTCATGGCTCGGCGCAGGTGCATTAACGGTGGGAACTTTTTTTTTTAACTCGCACCAGTTTCGTTTCAAATGGATCGCTGCTGTCGTCATCAAGGCCTGCCATTAGCAAGTCATTAGAACATGAGGGCCTGCTGAATGACTCGTGTGACGAGACCTGAAACTCAAAGCAGCAACTCTCGCTCTTTGTTGATGCACTTCATCAGTAACGTAGAACATGCCTACGTGGAGTGTATGAAAATACCTGGGACTTCGCAGACCCCTGGGGAATAATGGTCTAACTCCTACAAGCTGGGGCCGTGGTGCATGAGCGGTTAGCCTGCTCGCCTCCTACCACGGCGAACCGGGTTCAATCCCCGACCGGGTCACTCCTGGATTTTCGCATGTGGGAATCGTGCCGCTGGTCGGCAGGTTTTCTCGGGGATCTCCCGTTTCCCCCGCCATTTCATTCCGGCACTGCTCCATACTCACCTCAATCACACTATCAACACCTAGCCGCCCCAAAATATCTTCACTCACTCACTCATTCTACAAGCTAAAATGTACGCTCAAAATGAAGTCCTAGAATTAATTCTGCTATTTTCCCACTAAACGTGCCTGCCTTTGACAATTTTGGTCGAGTCAGGTTAGTATGGTGGGTTAGGCTGTTCGCGGTAAAGTGAGCACTTTTTAAGGCCCTTCTAAATGGCTTTAACCACTAATAAATATATTTTGTGATTGCTTCAGACGTTCACTTTTGGGTTTGGTGAAATGTATAGATTATATTTATTAGTAACGTGTCAGTGTTTATATTAAAAGATGGTAAAAATAGAGAAATTTACTGATAGCAAAAATTTAGAAGGGCCTTGAAAAGTGTTCACTTTAACGTGAACAGCTTATAACTTGTTTTGACAAATACCCGAGAGGCCAAGCGATGTCCATAATGGTTCCAAGCAATGAACTTCTTGACAGCGCGTTTTCCGCAGTAGAATCACAATTCCACTGTATTTACAGGATAAATATATGATAACATTAATTTATTATCAAGTAGGAAAATTCGAAGTAGCTTGGCATTTTTCGATTGCATGCCGAAGGATGATATAGTAAGTAGTATGACATTCAAAGTGGCAACCTCTTTGATGTAATTAAATTACGTTCAGTTATTGACGCTTTTGATACTAGCGCCGAAGGACTCCATTTATGCCACATATGTGTTTTCTAAAGAACAAGGTTACTTTTAACAAAGAGATGTTTGAAATCAGTACGTTTCCTTCCGTGTGCCTGTAGCTCTATGTCTGCTTCCCAACCTACTTCGTCCCCCCCCCCCCCCTCAAACTCCGTTCACCTCATTTTCTTTCCTCACTCAAGAATTTATTTACCTGTGTGTCGATTCCAAGAAAAAGCCAAGGGAAAATCCTCTCAGTCTTTGATTTCAGTTTTTTTAACAACTTGTGTTTTACTAACTACTGCGTATCCTGCGCGGCACATAAGATGCGCCAACAAACCGAAAACCATCGTAACTCTACTATCTCGTTATTTATTATCTAAGCTATTTCAAATTGTGTATATTTAGTTTTGTTGTACGTCGCGATTGCAGTAATTTTATATTTTCATATATTACCCCGGTGCGAGTTAATGAAAGCCTAAATACGACCACCTTGAACTAAATATCAGATCATGAACAAACGTGTTTATAGTCAACCCTGTATGCAGCCTACGCCTACTCATCTCATAGATAATCCAGTAGTATTTTCAGTTTACTCGACCTAATTCCAACAAATTTAAAAAAAAAAACTGACCTAAAATTTTACCACAACTTTTTTTTAACACTTCACGCATGGCCAGCTTCCGGTTTATTTTTCGCACATTATCACTACACACAGCTAAATGTATATTTTTTTTGTCAAATTTAGTGGATTACGAACAAACGTAACACGATCTTCCGCAACTCAAGTGAACTTTAAAAGTTGATTTTTTTTTAAATACTTTAATACATCTCGGATGTATTACGATATTTTCTATATACAGCTATAATTGATGTCTGTGAACAGTAATAGTTCGCTTGGGAAAAGAGTTATTGTCCTACATTCTCAGTGTAATTTCGATATTTTCCATAGCGTATTACGCTGGAAAATTAAAAAAAAAAAAAAAGTCGCGTAACTGACGCGCACTACTAAACCAACAGCTTATTGCCGATAAAAACACTACATTTGTGAGTGTTGATAGTGCCTACCAAGTAAAAAAGTATTCTGCGTGAAATTTCTTAAGGGGCGATGCTACGTTAAAATATTTTAACCATTTTTTTGTTTAATATGTTTTTTTTATAAAATGTAAGTATTTAAATTTACATATAACAAAAAAAATTATGGATAAATAATTTTTTTTTTTTTTTTCAAAAGTAGTTTTATGTAGCGATATTCTCTGAGAAAATCGCGTCGAAGTGTTTTTTGTTTGCAATAGTTATCTTTAAAATTGACGCAATGAGAAGGAATTTCGTTCAACATTGATTACCCATTCAAAGTTCGCGACTGCCGGCTTTGGTAGGTGGGCCCGTTCATTGCAAACACACGAATTTATCGAACCGAACTGCTTGGCTTACACGCTGCAGACTCGAGGTGCGTGAGAAACACAAACGTATTTCATTTTGCGACTCACGCTCGTTCCACGAATATAGCACCAATTCTGCGAAAACCTAGCCTGTATCCAGGTTCTTTAAAAAGAGAAAGTTGCTAGGGGAAGTACTCCGCGCGCACGGTAAACAGTGAAGTACGGCCGCCGATAGGTACATAAAGTCACGGGACTTCGCAAGATCGGACACGGCAAGCCTCTTGAGAATGCAGCTGCGTGAAAGCCTTCTGGAAATGCGCCTGCGTAATACTTAACACTGCCGCCCTGTTCGCGGCATATTGAGTACGTTCAACTTCAATCTGTGAATAATGTATATCCCCCTAAAGGCGTTTCACGATAAAGTGAGCACTTTTGAAATCAACCTTAGAAAAATGTCACTGTCCCTGCCAACACTCGGTGATATTGACCCCAGTAAAGTTCGTGGGGTAGGTCGCCGAACGGAGCTCCAACAGAAAAGGTTTTCTTTAAAAAAAAAAACCGTCCAAAGTATCTGAGTGAGATCTGTTTACGAATAGCATTTAAGAAACGTTAACCGTCTGCATACTTTTTTTGAGTTCTGCATTTCTCTCTAAAGCATTTTTTTTTGTGATAGTGAAAATTACTCAAACGAGTGTTTTCGCGGTCATTTTTAAATATAAACATTCCGGTATAAAACATTTAAAAAAGGAATAGGGACGTGCATCAAACCTTTATTTTTATATTCACGTCATAAAATGGCGAGGTCTCCGCTGAAAGTCTCATGGAGGCGCGTTATCGACTGCAAGACTGCACGCCAGATCCGTGCTGTGCGCGTAGAGGCGATGAGAGCGTTGATGCGCATGTCTCGGTCGCCTCTAGCGCTCCCGTGCCTTTAGGCCTCCTCAGGCGTGCGGAATTCTTTCAACCAGGCGACTATAGGCCGTTCACGGTAAAGTGAGCACTTTTGAAGCCCTAATTACTTTTTTCTTCCAGCCAATTTATATACTTCCACGCCTTGTTAATGCAAATCAAACCCTGGCATGTAAGTAACGAACTAAGTGTTTACGGTCACCATACCCTAAACCAAACGTCTGAGGCCACGATGAAATGTATTCACTGGTTATAATATGTCTGATGAAACAGCTTCAGAAAGTGCTCACTTTACCGTGAACGGCCTATACCTTAATGTGTACGGTTTGCCACGCGCAAGGATGGGGAGAACGTTTGTCCTTCAAAATACGGTGAGTGGACCGTGAAAGGGCTGGCGACTACATCGAGAGGGGAAGGACCCGAGCGAAGGGTAGACCAATTTCTGGAGAACTGCAAAGTGATTCGAAATTCGTCGAGATATTCAGATGCGACAGAGAGGTGACTGTAGCGTGCTGCTATAACAATTAAAGGCAATTCACGGTCAATGAAGCTCTTTTGAAAGCCCTCTCATTTGGAATAATAGTCAATAAATATATTTTATCTTAGCCTAAGACGCTAACTTCTGAGTGCGGTGGAATATACGCACTGTGTTCATTACTTACAGGGCAGTATTTATTTAAAAAGATACAGGATAAAGTATGGCTGATGCCGGAATCGCACAGCCCCGACACGCAGGACACGACGGCCGATTCTGTCGTCCGACCAGCAATTTTGGATTAGAAATGATTTATATTCTTCGTCGCGTCGCGCGGCACGACGCACAGAATGTACAACATTGCAAAATGAAACTGTACTGCATACTTTCGCCAGAATGGTAAATACGCAGCTTAAAATAAAAATTAATTGAAAACAACTGTATCTAATTATTAAAAATAATTTATTTTACCTTAGTATGCATTGGTGATACTAATTCGTCACCATTATGTATTACAAATTTCCCTCTTGTTCACCGTCTTCGAAACTAACGTAGCCTATCAGCGCCTTCTAAATAGTTAGGTTAAATGCCGAGAGCGTAGTGTCGGTCGTGGCTGTAAATTCAAGTAGTCACATTGAAATGTGTCGTGGTTGCGTTTTTGGACGCGTCGTGCTGTGTTGGTCGGGGCTGCGTGATTCCGGCATGAGAGGAAAAAGTAACTAGGGTGTCAGAGGTGCTCCCTTTACCGTGAACAGCCTATAACTGTTTTTTTTTTTTTTACTGAGGAACGGAGCAGGATAAGCGACACGCAAACATTGCACACGCAAGGAGACAATGAATACTACTTAAGTTCCGGCACTGTGAACAGACCAAGTGTGAAACAGATAAGATAAAATTAGGCATAATCAGTATTGTGACGTAAATACGAGTTCACTCTTCAGTCGCCATGTTTGCATTGCTGTGTATAATCCATTCGCGGCAACGCAACTTCCAACTTTTCTGAAGCCCTCCTGCTTGCAGTTCTACTTCCAGGAAATCCCCCCCTCCCCACCGCCACGTGCGATCAAAGCTTAACCGTGTCTAGGGAATTGCACCAGATAGACAAAGTACCGCATTCATGCGCACTGGGTTAATTATGATAGTTTACATAGGAGCCAATCCTTACCGTAGGCTGTTCACGATAAAATGAGCACTTCTGGAAGCCCTGCTTAAGATCTACTAGTATACACGTTGTGTATTCCTCCGCCTTGTGTAAAATTAACATTGCCACGAGCCTCATCACTTTATTCATGCGTCGGTCAAATGAAACTGTGAAATTATTACGACAGTAAATACTTTACAAATTTGCTCATTTTTACGCTTCGATGCATAAAAAAAAACGGAAAGCGAAAGTATTAAATTTCAGTTATCACAAAGCGTTACGTTTAGTTTGTAATATTTTAATATGCAACTACCCGTAACTACATGCGACTACCCGAGACTACCTGCTACTACCCGCGACTGAGTACCAGCGACTACTGCCACTACCAGTGACTACCTGCGACTACTCACGACTACATGCGAATTTTTTTTTATTAAGATACACAATTTCTTCTAACATTGTTTCGATTTATCTTTAATAATGGTTTTGTTACCGCATGATTAAAAGCAGCCAAGTAGTTCATTTTTCTCTGACTATTTTAACAAATTTTAAAATTTCTCGAAGATTTTTTTTTTCAATTAAACATAACCTATGTCTATCTGGAAGAATGTAACTTCCTAACATTGAAAGAATTATAAGAATCGGCCCCGTAGTTTCCGAGTACAGCCGTTAGATATAAACAGACAAACTCACATAGCCTCTTTATAATATTATTAGTATTAGTGTAGATGTGAATTAAACAGTGAGAAAATATGTTTGTTGGCATTACCTAGCAAGAAATAGTTCTCGTGTAAAATATTATTATACTGAGTGTGCACAAATGAATGAATTGTTTTGTCTCTTTGGTGTAATTTTCTAGACTTAGTTAAGTTTTGTTTATGTGAGGCGGAGGAACTGCTTAAAGTAGAACTTAAGCAGGGTTTCAAAAAATTTGTTTGGAGCAACCCATGGCTAGGGATAGGAAAAATTCGAATGTTCAGTAACCTTTAGGCTAGACTCCACAGTCCTGTGTACACTCGAGCCACATATGTTTGTTCAATGGCTGCTGCTCCAGAGAGTAGCCAGTGTTACTACTCGCCTAGTAGTATGACACTCGCTACTTGTTTCCTTGCAAGTCTGATATTGGCTCAGAGACATCCAGGGCGCGTCTAATGAACTGCCATCCAATTACGAAGGTTACTTCATTGTAAAAATGTTGGACATCTATCTTGTCCTGAAATGAATTCGGGAAATTTTCCTATCCCTACCCATGGCACGTGTTTTTCTCGCGGAAATAGTTCAGGACAAGTTGCGTTTCATAGTACTTCAGTTCCCAACCACTTTTGTGATTGGATCATTTGAATTGTATCGCGTTTTATCTGTCTGCCCGCGTATCACAGGCGGTCTATGTCAGAGAAACTTAATTCTGATTGGCTCACTCGTGTTACAGACTGTCTTCACACAAAGGCAAGCGGCCAATAGTCAGATGAAGACCGCAAGTCTGCACATAGAATATTGAAGTCTGGCCTCCGCGTAAATCTTTTCGCGGAAAAACCGGAGGCGCTAGTAATCAGAGACTCGTGGTTAACATCAAGGTGACGCCTCACTGATGTTATGTAAGCAACGACGAGCTTATCTGTACAATTGTACGGACATCATTAGCACTTGACAACCGTCTCTACGGTGGCAGAATTTTCCACTGCAGAACGACAGATCAGATGTAGGCTGTACACGATAAAATGAGCACTTTTGAAAGCCCTGCTTAAGATCTACTCGTATACACGTCGTGTATTCCTCCGTCTTATGTCAAATTAACATTACCATGGGCCTCGTCACTTTATTCATGCGTCGGTCAAATGACACTCTGAAATTATTAAGAAAGTAAATGCTTTACAAATCTGCTCATTTTTACACTTCGATGCATTAAAAAAACAGAATGCGAAAGAAATAAGTTTAAGTAATCATAAATGGTTACCTAACACTTTTTATTCGACGTCAGAATATGGAACTACTTTCTATCCCTCGTTACCCACTTTACTAGGCGAATGTCACTCAATGCGGCCATTAAAATTGTGCATGCAGAGGTAGTGAAATATTTCTAAGGTTCATTTCTAAAGTGCTCACTTTAAGCATTACAAACACGCCTATTTTTCTCCTGTTTTTGTCCACTGTAATTATAAGTTAACTATTATCATTTATATATAAAATACAAGTAAAAGTTAACTTTAACCAAAAATAAGGTACTTTAAGGTTAACACAAGTATAAAACGCTTGTGATACATTACATATTTACGAAACAACCAAACACGTCATACATAGGATGATTTTTTAAATGTTTTTTTTATTCATAAAAGCTATTTGAGTATAGGGGTACTTTCAGAATTTCCTTTTTTAGTAAACGTACAGAAAAAGGCAAGAAAACAAAGAATTCAAAGTGGCGGGGTGCGGGTTGCCCTTAGGCGAAATGGCCAACTCGGGATCAACATTTCAACATACCTATGCCGCACTGGGATAGCCATGAGCAGACTACACAGCTGCTGCACGCATTGTCTTTTCCTAGAACTGGACCGCGCCACCAAGCCCACTGCTCGGAGAGAGCTTTGTGGTGTACAGTTGGTCTGCAATTAATTTACCCTGGCCCCATTCCGACAGCTACCGAAACAGATTTGCAACCTTCGGCAACAGCTGGTGTGTCGACACATATAACCTTTGTCAGCCGACAGTCATAGAAGTGGGATGACAGACTACGTAACCAACCTACACAGGGGTGTAAACAGTAAATGCTCTTATTTGTAAATCATTGTATCAGCTGATGAGTTGTTGTGGGATGTACATTGTTATGTTTGTGATCTTGATGGTAACTATGGAAAACATATAGTACTCACTTTTTAAATTGCAATTTAATACTTAATTTGTATTTATAGCATTTAAGGTTTAAACTATATATTTTTTTTATTAATTATACACAGTTCTTTTTTGGATGTAAATAATTGGCTTTGAAAAACATGATTGCAAATTATGAAAAAATGACGGTGCATACGGACACTACGATTAATGATGTTCACGATGAGTAACGCTTTATCTTCCAAATTATTGCACTGAAAAGGGATTTTCTTTTCCCGGCACACGTAAAACGTATTCGTACTCAGATGCTCTCAGCGTTGGCAACGTAATTTAGTTTCCGAAATTCCCCCGCGCAATCAGTAAGCCGCGGCATGCCTTTGGTGATATTTCAGTTGCACGAGCATTTGGTAACATTTCGAGAACGTTGGCTGTGGGCTACATAAAGGGGCTATATATAGCCGCTTTAGAACAGCGCCAACACTTCTCGAGTCTCGGGCGAGGAACACCAGCAATGGACCATGCTTCGTGCCACTGCCTAAAGCGGATACTACACGATATAGGCTGTTCAAAGTAAAATGAGCACTTTTGAAAGTCCTGCTTGGTATCTATTTGTATACACGTTGTGTGTTCTTCCGCCTTATGTAAAATATCATTGCTATAGGCCTCGTCGCTTTCTTCGTGGTCAGACAACTTAAACTGTAAAATTATTAGAAAAGAAAGTATT
Organism: Dryococelus australis; assembly: GCA_029891345.1. NCBI lineage: Eukaryota > Metazoa > Arthropoda > Insecta > Phasmatodea > Phasmatidae > Dryococelus > Dryococelus australis. The sequence continues at coordinate 88,499,001 of CM057004.1, read as the reverse complement.
TTAAAAATCAGCTAATTTGCACACTTCGACGAATTGAAAAAAAAAAAAAAAAAAAACAGAAAGCGATAGAAATAATTTAAGTTATCACAAATGGTTACCCACAACTTTTTATTCGACGTTAAGAGATGGTACTACTTTCGTCTCCATCGTGACCAGCTTTGCTGGGCGAATGTCACTCATTGCGCCCCTTAAAGTATATGCAGGTGGGAGCAGTGACTTTTTTATAAGGTTGATTTCAAAAGTGCTCACTCTATCGTGAACATTCTCTACCTGCTGCCGTGCTTGGATCTTGTACAAGCTTCTATAAGCCCTGGGGTACGAGCCGGTATACCAGCCGCTATACGAGCCGCTATACGAGCCGCCATGAGAGATTCACGTTACACGACAGCAGTTCGCGTACTAGCATTTGGCACCCTCGGTGGGTAAGCACTGTGTGGTTTGTAGTACATATGAACCCCATTCGTAGAATTGCTACCAGTTGCGTAGGCCTATGAAGAAACTAGCTAGCACATCTTAATATTGCTATATTACTGTTCGCGTTTTACATAAATTATTTGCTTACTAGTATAGTTTCATTCGTTTTCTTGAAGATGACGTGCAGTCACTAGAGTACGAGTGTGTTCATTTTAATTTTGAAGAAAATTACTCACCGGTTGCAAAATATAGTCTTTTCTATATGTACCGGGATATTATCTGCGTGTAAGATTTTATTATTAAAAAAATTTGGGTCCAACGGAGTTTCGAACTAATGCCCAAGAGATACATTCCATTAGCGGGCGCCGTAACCTTATACCACTGTACCACCAATGCACACACTACACACTGAGTTCATATACTATAAACACCGTACATTTTTTTAAATTAAGTTTTTCATGCAGTAGGTAATGTTTTAAGTATTTTGAACGGGTTTAAGCAGTAATTAAAGTATTCAACGGCAATATTATTCGTCGTTGTCGTATTCTGTATCTATTTGAAAGAGTTTCAATCTCACGGATGTAAATTCAAGATGGAGGCGTGCTTTTCAGTTTCTTCATCAACTCGTTTCAAGTAGCAGCACGGGGAGCGCCCTACGCTCTGGAACTGCAATATGATTGGCCAGGCACGAGAGCCGGTATGGAACCTGCCACGGAAAATAGGACAGGTCCAATTACCAAACCTGTGATGAAATCTGGCGGCGCCAGGCGAAAAATGCCATGACCGGTGCCGTACAGGCCGGCATAACGGCAGCTATGGCAGCCCTTACACAAGCTTTTACGAAATCTAGAACTGTGTAATATGGCCTTAAGGCCACTGCACGCTATAAATCAATAACCTACATGCATATTTGCAAGTTTATTTTGGTTACTATCCATAGGCACCGAGTTAGAGGGAGGGGAAAGCGATGACCTTTTTCCACTTTTTAGCCAACAGGGGCATGCCCGCCTGGGTATGTCGACAGTAATTTGGCAGGGCACTATATCAATTTGCAACAAACATTTATATAGGCTGTTCAAGGTAAACTGAGCACTTTTGAAAACCCTGCTTAAAATCTCCTTTTAAACACGTTGTATATTCCTCCGCCACATGTGAAATTAACATTGCCCGGGACAGCTTCACTTTATCCATGCGTCGGTTAAGAGACACTGTGTAAATATTAGAAAAGTAAATATTTTACAAACTTGCTCGTTCTTGTACTTACATCATTTAAATACGTAAATAATACCAGTATTGACATAAGTTTCCGTAACACTTTTACTCAAACGTTAATGTATGGAACTAATTTCTCTCCGTCGTTACCAACTTTCACTGGGAGCATGCCAGTCATTGTGCCGTTTAAATATATACATAGATATGTACAGTGACATTTTTCAAAGGTTTATTTCGAAAGTGCTCGATTAATCGTGAGCAACCTTTAATTACGTGGAACTGATACAGAGCACTTATGCCCCTGTCACACTGTCAGATTTTCGCCTTCAACAAAATTTGACAACAAAATTTGAAGACAAAATAGGGCCATAAAATTTTTCCCTCCGACACATGTTATCAAATAATCTTGAACGTGTTTGAAAATGTGTCATTCAAATTAATTTTTTTTTACTGGGAGAATAAAATTTGATCTATAATTTAAAAATTATTTCCATAGTGAGATATTGCTTTTGTTTTTCAGTGCAGTCAATTACAGGATGAAATTTAAGGAATGTATTTATTTTCGCTTCTTTATTACATTAGAATTTTATTTATCATAAATGTTCCCTGCACAATGAAATTTAATGCCTCTGAGTTCGTAATATTATGTGCGATATTCACTTAAAATATCTTTCATACCCTGACAGCCTCTGCATAAATTAATCATCTTCACAACCTACTTGGCTCCCAGCAATTGTTCGCTATTTTTTTCTTGGCGTACATTTTTGTTGTGCAGGTTTCTGATTGGCTGAGACCGTCAAACATCAAATAAATTTTAGAGCCTGTCCAATTCTCAAGTGTTTGATGGAAACTGAAGCCATTCAACTTTCTCAGACAAATATGTCGGCGTTTATGACGTTTCCATGACATCATAACTGTCCAACTTTATTTGACTGAACTTATTGACAGCAGTTTGACGGAAAAATTAGAGTGTGTGACAGGGGCTTTATGCCAAAAACTCTCACAAGAAATCTCGTTTTGATTCCAATTTGAGTAGAAAAAAACCTTATCACGACTACATGGGTGAAACAGCCGCTCACAACGTGAACTCCAGTTGTACACGCCAGGAAGATGGCATCACTGGCTCGCAACATGGCGGAACACCGTCCGCCAATCAGCGTCTGGTAACTTACTCGCCAGCAGGCAGCCCATCCGACAGGGAACATTTCGCGACATGCAGTAGCCAATCTGACACGAGGCCTGATCCCAGAGCCTCGCGCACCCAATCAGAGAATCGGTAACGCCCACACATCAAAGGAACCGCCGCATCTATTCGTCTCTGTGCACTTATCTACCCTGTGTTATTGATTTTCTGGAAATTTCTTTGCCGTTTTACATTGCCAGCTTTTACGTTGTAAGTCGATGACTGCGCCAGCATTTTGTTGTAAGTTACGTTTATTACCGGTTCGGGATTATGGAGGGGTCGTCAAATAATGCGTGGACCGAATGCAAGGTGAAGTATTTTTAAATCTAGCTTGTTCATAAAATAATCCGTGAATTTTTCGGGTCTCTACGGATTAGGTAGGTGGAGGGCTTTAACGTCTTGTAGACAACGATGTCACTAGAGACGGAACAAGATCATAGAAGCGAGAACGTGGAAGCAGCCGGCCATGAGTGAGAAACCATCCCAGCCTTCGCCTGGATCGATGGCCGGACGGGGAATCGAACCCATGTCCTCCGGAATGCAAGTCCAGTGATTTACCACTGCTCCACCTCGTCGGGTTTCTATACAGGTCAGTATCCTGAAGCGTCAGATGGGGAAGTGCCTGGGTCAACAAGCGGCGCTCTCGCGCTTCCAGGTCACGACCACGCTGAACAAGCATTCCATCCCTGACGGCAGCGGATATACGAGCAGCGCCTGTGGAAGTTTTTTATTTCTGGTCCTGTGGAGACGATATTGCTCTCCCGCTCCTCCTAACCTTCTTCTCCTACCTCCCCAACCTCCCGGTATTATGCCGCAGCAGCCGTTCCTTCTGCCACGTGTCGTGCCAGCCAAGAGGTCGTTAACATTATCCCCTTAACCCATTGAGACCCAGTGTACACAATTGTGTAAGTTACGCGCGCGTAGGAAATTCTTGGCGTGTGTTACACACTGCGAAGCTGAATGACCAATGATCTTACATGTGGGGAAATGATTCGCAAGCTGTCTTACTTGTCTAGGTCATAATTGGTTTACATAACTGTTGCGGAATATGTAGACTACAGCTTATTGGCTGTGACAACAAAACACTTGTTGTGTTGACTTAACCTATTCAGACCCAGTGTACACATTTGTGTACATCATGCACGTGTAGGTAATTTTTAGTCTGTACTGCAAAATGCGAAGCTTAATGAGCAATGATCGTAGCTGTGGGTGGATGATTCGCAATCCATCTTACTGGTCTAGGTCATCATTGATTCCTATAACTGTATCCGAACATATGGCCTACAGTTCACTAGACGGGGCAACAGCAAAAAGTGCTGTGTAGACTCAAGTACAACACGCATCATAAATTGTTTTGTTTGCAACACATGAAAACTTTAATTAAAATAGGTCTGAAAGGGATACTTCAAGGAATACGCTCGAGTGTGGCGTGAGCAAAAGTATTTTGAAAATTTCTTTGCCATTGAAAATAAAACTAGCATATCCATGTAGTCGTTGTACTGCCTATGTTTAACAGGATCTTACAACAACTATACAGCTCAGTAACAATAACTTTCCTGACTACAAAATAATATTTTTGTTACATCTCCGCAAACGGACAGGTGTCATTGTAAATCAACTTACACAAATAAAGACATCTGATTGGCACAAAATCAACTCAGCAGTATAGTGACTGACGACCAGCCAATAATGAACGTTATACAGCGCAGTAAGCGTGTCCTGTAATATGTGTACCAATAGAAAGGTTTAAGTGTGAATACAGAGACAACTAGAACTGAGGGTCATGCAGTTTTGCAGTTTTTAATATAGGCGATTCACTTCTAGCTGGTCTTGTCACTAAACGTGTAACGCACTCAGAGTGTTAACACTTTGAGCACTATGCCTGAGTGTAGCTCGGGCGAAATAAACCCGGAAATCAAACAAATACAGTTTCATTGCTTCCACAGCGTTTGTCATAATTTTACGTAAACACTTCAGCTCATCAACGAAAATGTTCGTGAACACAATATTAGGTTTTTGTATTACTATGCAAATGAACACGATGGACAGGAAATCATGTTAACCATAAAAGAACATTTGATTGTAGGATTTTGAACTCAGCATTGTATTGGCTGAGAGCCGGCCAATAATAAACGTCGTACAGCACGGCGTAGTGTACCGTGGACGAGTAGCACGCTAGTAAGAGAGAATGCAAACATCAACAGAATATGGTGTTCTTTTATGTTGCATATACCTAGGTAACGCACTACTAGCTTGCCTTAAATAGCTATAACTAGAGACCTGAAGAATTTGCGGATTCATTCTGGGACAAGCTAGAATTCAGAACACGTGCGTTTATATAACTTTAACCATTGGTCCACAGGATGTACGACACCTCCTGGAGAACGCTGGTCCAATCGTCGACTTCCACTGAGACAGCAGACAACCAATGTGTAGCCGATATCGGCATATTTGTACATATGACTGTAGAGTCTAGCCTGCAGGTCATTGGAATCGCGAAATTTTTCAGGTTTCTAGCTATAACCACGCCCAGTCTTCAAAGTGTTAACTTGGTTGCGCCAAAGAAACTTTGTTTGATCCAACAAAACCATTTTGTCGGTGCACTGTCAGCTCGGATGCGCGAGGATCTGCCTGACGTGGCTACTGCCAGCCGCGGAAGGTTTGCTACTGGCAAGATAGCCGGCTGGCTCACGTGTTAAGTTACCAACGCGCTGATTGGCCGAAAGGCGTTCCAACCTTTTTCTGGCCAGCGACGCCACTTTGCTGGCGAGTGCAGCTGTGGATCACACACTAAATAAGAGGCAGGTTTAGTTTTCATCCACTGTGCATGTGCCCGGACATGATAGGAGGGTTCCCCCATTCCCGATAAGACACTTCCTGGATAAGACGTTTGTTCTTTTTCAAGGAACCTGATTACAACCAAGCAAAGGCCACGGAGTATGCAAACAGATGAAGGCGGAAGTGAATATACCAAGGATTGGACGTGACCTTGGCAGATGTCTACAAGAGACTGTACTGAATGTGTGTGATACCAGTAGGAGGGTCCGACTGGCCAGACTGGGATCGCGACGAGACCCAGGCACGCGCTGCTTGGCGCTACAGCTGCAGTCGCCCTGGGAAACTCTCCCTTTCTCTGCCACGAGGACTGCCCTCCTGGAGAAAAGAGAAATCAGTAGAGACCTGCAAAATTCGCGTTATTATCCGAAGACAGTTTAAAATGAAAACACTTTTACCATTGCAATACGGTTGTCATTGGACGATGCTTTATTTGATACGCCCCGGGTAACTCTGCGCCAATAAAAGAACACTTTATAATCATGAACCCCAATCACTAGGGATAGGAATATTTAGCGAGTTCATTTCAGGACAAGATAGACGTCAAATACGTGTACACTGATGTTGACTTTGCAATTGGATCGCAGTTTATTAGACACGCCCTGGACGACTCTGATCCAATAGCAGACATGCAAGGAAACAAATAGCGAGTGCCATACTGCCAGGCGTGGAGTAACACTGACTATACTTTATGGGACTGTGGAGTCTAGCCTACAGGTCATTGAACTTGCAAATTTTTCCCATCCCTACCAATAACGTACAGTTCACTCAGAAAGGGAGTGACTTAACGTCTGGGCAGCAGCAAATCAAGGAACGACGCAGGCTTTAGTCTATACAGTACTGTGAATTCTACCTTGAAGCCAAAAATTAACGCGAATCTTGCAGGTCCCGGAGGGCGAGGAAAGGGGTGGTGGACGTAGTGGAGAATCACGACGAGGCTCATGGCTCGTTCGCACTTGGCGCTAGAGATGTGCGACCCTGGGGAACTATTCTCGCCCATCTGAATACCAGTCATGGCATTTTCCTACCGACCTCTTTGAATAAGACGTTTCCGACTGACTGCAGTGTGCGATATATATATATATATATATATATATATATATATATATATATATATATATATATATATATATCGCATATATATATATATACACACACCGGCCTTCCTCCCCCGTAACTGAGGCTGTGTCCGAATTCGCCTGAAGTACATACTTGTCCGTACCTTTCGTCAACGGAAGTGACGTCGTAAGTGCTGTCCGAACTGCAAGTGGAGTATGCAAGTGTACAAGTAACCGAAGTTGTATACTTCTCTCGCATACTTGCGGAATGTGTGCCACCATTTTGAGAAGCAATTTCTAGGTTACAATTGCCCTCCGACATAATTATTTCATTTAAAGTTTAATAGGGCAAAATTCCTACTACGTCGACATATTTTGAACTGAATAAATAATTATCGCAAGTTTCATCTTAAGAAAAGGTCCAAGCAATAAATTCGTATTAAGGTTATGTTCCTAACCTACAGAAGTTAAGATAAAAAAAAAAGCAATCCAAACTGCACTTACATACAATAATGCAAGACAATAAATGTTAATGTAAATCAAATTTAAATATTATTTAATATTTTATCAACCCCTAAAACCTTCGGCAATTATCAAATTCTTAGTCCGAATTCATGAACATTTTAAAGTGGTTAGCTGGCTAATAACTGGCACCGAAGCCAACAAGGCTGCATGTCCAAATTCATCAAGTTTAGTGCCAAGGGTAAGTGAAGTACGCAAGGATGCAAGTACACAAGTATATACCTGAGTTCGGACACGCCCAAAGTCCCGTACCACACTCGAGTGCACTGGGCCGCATAAAGCTGTTAATGGGAATACCGCCTAGCTAAGAATTTTTGACGTGAAAGAAGGAAATGCGCGGGACGCCGTAGGCATGTATGTAGAAATGTAACTTTGTGTTTTAACTTCAATTCGGACACGGCATGGAGGGTTAAAACAGCAAGGCACTCAGAAATTGCGCCACCGAAGAGACGACTGCCAGGTGCTAATGATGTCCGTACAATTGTACAGGTAATCTCATCGTTGCTTACGTAACATCAGCGAGGCGTCATCTTTATCTTAACCACGAGAGCTCTAATACTAGCGCTTCCTGTTTTTTCGCGCAAATATTTACCCGGAGGCTAGACTTCAATATTCTATGTGCACACTTGCGGTCTTCATTTGTCTATTGGCCGCTTGTCTTTGCGTGAAACAGTCCGTTACATGAGTGAGCCAATCAGAATGAATTTTCTCTTGATACAGACCTCCCATGATTCGTGGGCAGACAGGTAAGACGCGTAACAGTTCAAACGATCCAATCACGAAATTGGTTCTGAACTACAGTGCTTTGGAACGCAAACATGTCCTGAACATCAGCAGAAAATAATGTTTTGGGATAGTGGTTTATAGTTAATGTCAAGTTAATTACGTTATACTGATTACACATGACAATCAATTTACTTATTTGGTGAAATAGTTTATTTTTAAGGAAATAAGAGAGTTTCGAAAAGATTTTTATATGTATTAACCCTTTAAGACCCACTTTAATTAGCGATTTCAGGTGAAGCAAACAAAAAAATGTTTGATGCATGCAGTACTTCTATTTACAAACACTTGTTTCGTTGTCACAGCCAATGAGCTACACAGGATATATGTCCTGCTACAGTAATACGAAATAATTATGACTTAGACCAGTAAGACGGTTTGCGAATCATTTACCTGCATGAAATATTATTATTGCTCATTGAGATTCGCAGTGTGCAGTACAGACCAAAAATTACTTACACGTGCGTAATGTATACAATTGTGTACACTGGGTCTGAATGGGTTAAGGAAATTCAACTAGTATATTTTCTTTCCAACTAATATCTTTAAATTCGTGCAGTGAATTACGCCTTTGCCGCTAGGAATCATATACTTATTGACTGGAGGCCTCGTACACACGACACGAAACAATAAATCGTTATTTCATACACGTCCACGCTGCGTCTAGGATTCATCTCACACGACACGTACTCAATGACCATGGATCGCATCGTAAAGAATACCTTCTTCCATTCTCATGCGCAGAAGTTCATTTCGCACACGTATATCATCGTGAACCCAGCCAACACCCATCGAGAGACGGAGACGAGTCTGCCATGCGAGCGCCGTAGAAGCCCGTCGGTCCTGAGCGTTGATAAGGGCGCAGAACACTTGCAGCATACAGAAGAGGAACAATCCCCTTCTACTGCGAAAACTCCAGCCACACACTTCAGCAAAATGGCGTCCTCGCCAGTTATATGTCAGAGAGAGAGAGAGAGAGAGAGAAAGTTGAGATATTTAGGCGGGTGAAACGCAAGCGAGAATGGAGCTGCGCCGGAATGCAAGGGTGGGAGAAACGGGAGATCCCCGAGAAAAGCCGCCGACCCGCGGTATCGTCCGGCACGATTCCCACTTGCAAAAATCCGGGAGTGACCCCCGGCCGAGGATTGAAACAGGTTCACCTTGGTGGGAGGCGAGCAGTCTAACCGCTCAGCCACTGCGGCCTCCAGTTATACTTCAGAACGTATTTTGCCAATCAGTGCATGGAGATCAATTCACTACACGCCGCCACAACCACCAGAGGATTTTCGCGCCATTCAGCAGCCAACCAGGCATAAGGTATGTTCCCAGCAGCGCTGGCAACCGTAGTATAACTACGATATCTGTGGTATAATTTCACTCACTGCAGTACGTAGTATAATAAATTCATTACACTACTAAAAATTAGTAGTGTATTATTATAGGCTATTCGCGGTAAAGTGAGCATTTTTGAAAGCCCTCTCATTTGGAATAATGGTCAATAAGTATATTTTTTGTAGTCTTAGATGTTAACTTTCGAGTCGAGTGAAATATATACACAGTGTTTATTACTAACATGGCAATCTTTATTTTTAAAAGGTGGTTAAAGGGTAAAAGATGGCTGAAATTAAAAAGTAAATAGGTCCTCAAAAGTGCTCACTTTACCGTAAACAGCCTTTAAGCTTCAAGGAAGTTTTGAAAACGCAGTAAGTGCATTGTTTCACTTAAAATAAACCAATAGAAGGGAGAATTTGGGGTCAATCATACCAATAGGTTGGCGAATGGCACCACAGAAAACTTGTACATAATTAGGGAGCTGCAAAATTCACGTCACTGTTTGGCTTCAAGCTAAAATTCACAGTACTGTATTAACTCCAGGTGGCGTCGTTCCCTCGCCGCCTGCTGCCCAAATGTGAAGTCCCGCCCTTTCTCAGTGAACTGTACGTAATTGAGGCACACGATTGTGAAGTGTTCATTTATTGGCGCAGAGATACCTGGGTGTGTAAAATTAACTATTGTCGAATGACAAACGTATTGCAAAGTTACAAGCGTTTTAAGTTCAACGCGTCCCCAAATAATAACGCGAATTTTGCAGGTGTCTCGCTATTTTCCATCGTCACCGCAAGCGTTAATTTTTTTTTTTTTTTCACGTGGGAGGCACCTTAATCTATGTCATGCAGTACCGATATACAGCTGTGGCGAGGAAGTTTAATCAGCAGATTGCAAGAATAAGGATGGGTACGAGGAATATTTGAACTATTTTTTATCGCCTAATATCTCGTAACGACCTTGGTAGCATCTCACTTACTCGACAGTTGGCAGATACAACACGGGGTAAAAGTCTACGTTTGACAGGCAAGAGTTACGCGCTCGGGACTGATAACGAGCGTCTCGACGAAAGTGTGACGTCCCAAAGTCCTCAACGATAGCCCTGCACGACGTGTCACAGACCGTTCGCGGTAAGGTGAGCGCTTTTGAAACCTTTCTCATGTGGTCAATAAACTTGTTTGATTTTAGCCTTAGACGTTTACTTCCGAGAGCGGTGGAACATAAACACTGTGTTAATTACTTGGATGGCGATATTTATTTAAAAACGGGGTTAACGGATGAAAAATAGCCGAAAAGAAAAAGTAACCGAGGCCTCAAATGTGCTCACTTTACCGCGAACAGCCTATACACGTTGAATATAGTCTATTCGCAGTATACACTTTTTGAATCAAACCTTTGACAAATTACCCTGGGTACAGCGTGTTCGTTAATTCCTACATAAACCCCGTATCAAAAGAAGGCCTACCATATTTCTGTTAACATAAAAGTATCTTATTGCTGGACCCACTGAACCTTTGTCTATCATTTATCTATAAATTATGTTTCATTTATAGCTAACTAGCAGCCCGCCATCGCTTCGCTCAGGTTTTTGGATTTATAAAAAATATACCTACTTATAGTTTGTAATATTTTAATATGCAACTACCCATAACTACCTGCGACTACCCAAGATTACCTGCTACTACCCGAGACTACCTGCTACTACCCGCGACTGAGTACCAGCGACAACTGCTACTACCCGTGACTACCTGCGACTACTCGCGACTACATGCGAATTTTTTTTTATTAAGATACACAATTTCTTCTAACATTGTTTCGATTTATCTTTAATAATGGTTTTGTTTCCGCATGATTAAAATTACAATTTTTAAAATTTCTCGAAGATTTTTTTTTTTTTTCAATTAAACATAACCTATTTCCATCTGGAAGAATGTAACTTCCTAACATTGAAAGAATTATAAGAATCGGCCCCGTAATTTCCGAGTACAGCCGTTAGATATAAACAGACAAACTCACATAACCTCTTTATAATATTATTAGTATTAGTATAGATGTGAATTAAACAGGGAGAAAATATGTTTGTTGGCATTACCTAGCAAGAAATAGTTCTCGTGTAAAATATTATTATACTGAGTGTGCACAAATGAATGGATGTGTTGTCTTTTTGGTGTAATTTTCTAGACTTAGTTAAGTTTTGTTTATGTGAGGCGGAGGAACTTCTAAAAGTAGAACTTAAGCAGGGTTTCAAAAAATTTGTTTGGAGCAACCCATGGCTAGGGATAGGAAAAATTCGAATGTTCAGTAACCTTTAGGCTAGACTCCACAGTCCTGTGTACACTCGAGCCACATATGTTTGTTCAATGGCTGCTGCTCCAGAGAGTAGCCAGTGTTACTACTCGCCTAGTAGTATGACACTCGCTACTTGTTTCCTTGCAAGTCTGATGTTGGCTCAGAGACATCCAGGGCGCGTCTAATGAACTGCCATCCAATTACGAAGGTTACTTCATTGTAAAAATGTTGGACATCTATCTTGTCCTGAAATGTATTCGGGAAATTTTCCTATCCCTACCTATGGCACGTGTTTTTCTCGCGGAAATAGTTCAGGACAAGTTGCGTTCCATAGTACTTCAGTTCCGAACCACTTTTGTGATTGGATCATTTGAATTGTAACGCGTTTTATCTGTCTGCCCGCGAATAACAGGCGGTCTATGTCAGAGAAACTTAATTCTGATTGGCTCACTCGTGTTACAGACTGTCTTCACACAAAGGCAAGCGGCCAATAGTCAGATGAAGACCGCAAGTCTGCACATAGAATATTGAAGTCTGGCCTCCGCGTAAATCTTTTCGCGGAAAAACCGCAGGCGCTAGTAATCAGAGACTCGTGGTTAACATCAAGGTGACGCCTCGCTGATGTTATGTAAGCAACGACGAAATTATCTGTACAATTGTACGGACATCATTGGCACTTGACAACCGCCTCTTCGGTGGCGGAATTTTCCACTGCAGAACGACAGATCAGATGTAGGCTGTACACGATAAAATGAGCACTTTTGAAAGCCCTGCTTAAGATCTACTCGTATACACGTCGTGTATTCCTCCGTCTTATGTCAAATTAACATTACCATGGGCCTCGTCACTTTATTCATGCGTCGGTCAAATGACACTCTGAAATTATTAAGAAAGTAAATGCTTTACAAATCTGCTCATTTTTACACTTCGATGCATTAAAAAAACAGAATGCGATAGAAATAAGTTTAAGTAATCATAAATGGTTACCTAACACTTTTTATTCGACGTCAGAATATAGAATTACTTTCCATTAATCGTTACTAACTTTACTGGGCGAATGTCACTCAGTGCGCCCATTAAAATATATGCATGCAAGGGCGGTGACTTTTTTCGAAGGTTCATTTCTAAAGTGCTAACATTATCGTGAACAGTCTTTTAAGCATAGCCCATTCAATGTTACCTCAAACTTTCTTGAAGCCTTGGAAAAGTTCTTCTTTCCGGATATTCCTCCGCCTCGTGCAAACAAAACTTAACTGCAGAAAATTACTCCACGCACCGCATTCTTGCACACTCAGTTCAAATATTTTGCATGAGAACTATTTCTTACTAGGCATCAGGCCCACCTAGAGAAATTCCCGGCCCCTGAGAAATGTATGCTTTGTGCCCCCCCTACTCCGTGCCACCGCCAAAAATCGACCATTTACAACAACATAAACAGTCGTCATCAATGCAAAAAAAAGTTTTGAGTGTCGAAATTGAATTTTTACGTAATAATTCGTTTTATAAATAAACATTTACGGATCGGGTCCGACCCGGGTCCTCCAGAGACCCCGCCTCTTACCCTCTTGGCGGGCCTGCTAGGCATTACCAAAACACCTATTTTCGCTGTTTCTTTTTTATACTAATTATAAAGTAAACATTATATCTTACAGATGAAATATAGGCCTAGGTAATATATCAATTTAACCAAAAAAAAGATACTTCATGTCAAAAGGAGTATAAAACGCTTGTGATACATGCCATATTAAAGAAACAACCAAACACGTCATATAAGTGGCCGGGGGGGGGTGTGTTAGGGGGTTATTTTTCAAACGTTTTATTCAAAAAGTGTGAAGAAACGGCGAATATAGAACATAGAGTGGTGTTTCTGCGGAAATGTCACCCCTGCACGCCATGGATACTGACCGCAAATCCCTAGGAGCTTCCGAGTATGCCACACGAGCCGGGCCACTCCCAACTGCTGATCCCTAGAAGTGTTTGTTATAAAAAATAGTTTGACAGCCAAAAAAAAAAAAAAAAAAAGGAACAGGTTTTACCACCCGCCCACCTCCCCCCGCCCCGGGCACAATCCATCCACGCGAGCACTCTAAGGAATTATTCGGAAATTTACCATACCAGTATACTCTTATAGGCTGTTCACGGTAAGGTGAGCAGTTTTTAAGGCCCTTGCAACAGCCATTAACCACTAATAAATATATTTTATGCAGCCTCAGGCATTACATTTCGCGGGTAGTGAAAATATATACCCTCTGTTTATTGGTCACATTGCAATGATTATATTAAAAAAACAGCAAGAAAATGGAAATTAGACGTTGTGTGTTCTTCCGCGTTATGTAAAATCAACATTGCCACGGGCCTCGTCATTTTATTCACGCGTCAATGAAGTGAAACTGGAATTGTAAGAAAAGTAAATATTTTACAAATCTGCTCATTTTTACACTTCGATGAATCAGAAAAAAAAACAGAAAGCGAAAGAAATAGTTTAAGTTATCACTAATGGTTACCTAATACTTTTTATTCGACGTTATGATATGGAACTACTTTCCACCCTTCGTTACCAACTTCATTGGGCATATGGCACTCAAAGCGCCCGTTAAAATATATACAGGCAGGAACAGTGACTTTTACCTAAGGTTGATTTGAGAAGTGCTCACCTTATCGTGAACAGTCTTTATGGAGTATTGGCTCTCTTAACGCAGTAACAGCTTCGAGTGGTGAACGTAGACGGTCGCAAACAAGGAGATAAATGAATTCCCGTTTTTAAAGCTTTCCCATCACGCCGAGCGTGACACAACTGTTGACGTCCCTACGAGACATTTTTCCTCGCGCCTTTTCTGTCAAGGAAGTGCGAAACGATGTGTCAACGCTTCTTTGGCAAGGCCACCCACTGGACGATCAGTAGCTGCGCCCGTTTCTCGCGAAAAGATTTCAGGACAAGTTGTGTTCCAGAACTCTTCACTTCAGAACCTCTCTAGTGGTTGGATCGTTTGGATTGTTACGCGTCTCATCTATCTGCCCACGAATCACGAACTGTCATTGTCGGAGAAAACTTAATTCTGATTGGCTCGCTCGTGTAGCAGTCAGCCTTCACACAATGACAAGAACCCAACGACTGAATTAATACCGCAAGTGTGCAAATAGGATATTGAAATCTAGCCTCCACGCAAATCTTTTCACGAGAAACAGGTGGCCCTAACGATCAGGTATTTTTTTGTCCAGAGAGGTACGCGTAGAAAGCAGCGCCCATGGAAACGTAATAGGTAGGGACAGGATATTTTTGCGGATATTACCCTTAAGTGCATAATGTTTCATATACGATACCGCTGAAGTATTCGATTTTTATTTGTATGTATATGAATTAAATTATGATAATTAAAAACAAAACTTTTAATGTAGACATTGCAACAATTTAATGTTAAGTAAAAGCCAACCTCATTTTCACAGAGATTGAGTAGCGTAGTGGTTAGTGCTCTAGACTCACGATCCAAGTGTCGTGAGTTCTAATCCCGGCATATGCACTTCGAATTTAAAAAAATAAAGTGTACATGCCGTGGATTGCTCGATCACCCTTCGTCGTCGGGGAAAATAAAAATACGGCGACGGTCTATCGGAATGGCGTGCCCGATGAATTAACAAGCCATTCGATGCTCGTACGATGGAGAAGATCTCGAGTTTGCCCAAACTGTTACGAAATCGTGCGACGAAACAAACGTCAAACAAACTGGTTTTCGTACCGTGTACACGGTCGAAAATCGTTAACTCTTGGATCTCTGTCAATAGTGATAAAGGGTTAAACGACCCGAAGGCTAGACTCCACGTTCCTACATATTTCCGAAACTCAGATTTCCGTTTATTGGCTGCTACCCCAGTATATATAGGTTGTTCACGGTAAATTGAGCACTTTTTATGGCCCTCCCATCGAACATTAACCACTAAAAACATACTTTATAGAAGCATTCGACGTGAGCTTTTGAGAGTGGTGAGATGTATTCACCGTAGTTATTAGTCACGTGGCAATGTTTACAATTAAAAGTGGCTGAAGGCAAAAAATTTATCGGGACCTTAAAAAGTGATCATTTTACAGTAATAGCTGGGGATAGGAAAAATTCGCGAGTTCAATAACCTTTAGGCTAGACTCCACAGTCCTGTGTACACTCGAGCCTCGGATGTTTGCTCTCTGGCTGCTGCTCCAGAGAGTTCCCAGTGTTACTCCACTTGCTACAGGTTTCCTTGCAAGTCTGCTATTGGCTCAGTCATCCAGGGCGCGTCTAATAAACTGCGATACAATCACAAAGGTTACTTCAGTGTACATGTGTTGAACGTCTATCTTGTCGTGAAATGAATTCGCGAAATTTTCCTATCCCTACCTATGGCCAGTTTTTACCTCAGATGATCCAACTGAAAACATAACAGAAGTGTACATCTGTTTGAAGTAGGCTATAGTTTGTCCTAAAATGAATTCGCGAAATTTTCCAGTCCCTAGTAATAGGTAAGTATAGGCTGTTCACGTTTAAATTAACACTTTTGAAACCCCTGCTTAAGATATACTTGTTTGTACGTTGCGAGTTCTTCCGCCTTATGTGAAATTATCATTGTCATAGACCTCATCACTTTATTCATGCGTAGGTCTAGTGAAACTGTAAAATTATTAGAAAAGTAAAATACTTAACAAGTCTGCTCATTCTTATATTGCCATGCTTTAAAAATAAAAAGCGAGATCAATAATTACGTTATCAACATTAAGATATGGAACTACTTTCCAACCTACGTTACCAACTTTACTGGGTACATGTCACTCAACGCACCCGTTAAAATATATGCAGGCACGGGCAGTGGCTTTTTTCTAAGGTTCATTCCAAACGTGCTTACTTGATCGAGAACAGCGTGTATAAAGAAATGAAATAGGCTAGCATGGCGATCTCTTTGATAAGGGGGTACCTATTATTATTATTATTTTTTTTTTTTTACGAAAAGACTTCCGATCAGGCTATATCTCAATATGCTATATACACACCAGTAGTTTTACTTCATTGTTTACTGGCCATGTGCCACAGTGAGAACACACTTCCGTACATGATTGGGCCAATCAGATAAAAAAAATCGACCTATCACAAACGTGGAACTTGAAAAAAGTTTTTTGGAGTACAGCTAAGCGTGGACTTTTATTTTTCCCAAAAAAAAAAAGGCATCCTCATTTATTTTTACAGGACGTGAGATAATTAATAATTAAGACAATCTAATCTAATACTACTTATTTAAAATGTACAATTGAAACACTAATATGCAAAAAAGGTCAGGGGGGAAATCACTGTGTAATTATGTTACTACGTACAATGAGGTATAGGCTGTTCACGGTAAAATGAGCACTTCTGAAAGCCATTCTTAATATCTACTTGTATACGCGTAGTGTGTTCTTACGCCTTTTGTAAAATTAACATTACCGTGGGCCTCATCACTTTATTCATGCGTCGGTCAAGCAAAACTGTGAAATTATTACGAAAGTAAATATTGTACAAATTTACTCATTTCTGCACTCCGATGCATTAAAAATAAACAGAAAGCGAGATAAATAATTTATGTTAGCAGAAATGGCTACCTAACACTTTTTATTCGACGTTAATATATGGAACTACTTTCCACTCCATCGTTACCAACTTTATTGGGCGCATGTCACTCATTGCGCCCGTTAAAATACCTGCAGGTAGGAGCAGTTACTTTATTTCTAAGGTTGATTTCAAAAGTGCTCACTTTACCGCGAACAGCCTATAACAGGCAGGTGCTTGCGTGTGTGTGTGTGTGTCTGTGCTTGCGTGCGTGTGTGTATGTTTGTATGTATGTCGAGGTCTAGCGGAGCCAGCGTGCTGGAAGTAGTGAAGTCGCTCACGGCTGTATGACGTCAGTTGTTTTCATCTCCATTAGCTGGACAAACAGCTTTTATTCCGAGCAGCGAAGCGCGGCATTGGTTCCGCTTTGCGCGTGCCGCAGAAGATTACAAAGTAACTCGTGCGGACGTAAAAATATTACGCACGTCCTCCAGGCTAAGCTGTCAACTCTTCGGCGTTCATTTCGGGAGGTTTTCGACTTGAAAGCTGAGCGATGCAGCGATGCGGGCGACGCGAACACGCACGCCTTACGCATCTTTGTACTTTTCTCTTGCCGCTTGAGGAAAATGCATATGCAAGCTTCAAAAATGCGATATTTGACCATTTTCAGGAATTTTGTTTTCTCCGTGGATGTACTTAATATGTTAAAAATAAAAACATAGTCATAGATAATAGTTTTTTTTTTACCTTTTCTAGCAAAATGTCGTGTTTATAGAACGTATATTTACCGAGATACGCGAATACGCGCAAACAACGATTTCACTAAAATGTTTAACTTCACAGTCCTCCTAAGGACTGCACAAATTTACCGGCACTGAGGACAAGGCTGAAATGAGCTGCCCATACTTTCACTTCAGCAATATCAATTGTGTTGGTCGGTGTATTTTCACGTACCATCGTCCTATTGGTCGTGTCTACACCGAGCATGCTTACTGTGCCCTGCAACGTTTATTATTGGCTGACCGCCGGCCAATGAAGTTGCGCGTTGACTGTGTGCCAGTTAATGTGTCGCGACGGAGTAAACATGTTTTACAAACCTTCGTGTTAACTTGAGAAGTTATTAAAAATAATAGTTTTATTCTTACGAAATGAAAAGTTAACATATGGTAATTTTTTTTTTTTTTTTAATTTGGTTCCGATATAGTCCAGTGAATCGGTAAAACAATAAAAGTGTGAGTTTTGTCTCCAAGAGCAAAGAAATTTCCACATAAACATAGCCCCGTATATATACGTGCATACTCCTCAAAGGGCTAACCCATGCACAGAAATGATGGTTTATCGCGGGAAAAGTCGACTGTTCGCTAGGGTTCACTGTACACATGTCCGACAGTCTTCTTTCCTCATTGGCTGTCACGAATGCATGAAGGTACTAGCTGGGCCAATGCGGGTTCTGAACGTTCGTAATTGGTCTGCCAACAAAACTTCGCCGGGTTAAAACTTTGCCCATCCGATCACGAAAGAATAAACTAGTTACAGGATATTCACGGTAAAGTGAGCACTTTTGAAAGCCCTCTCATTTTGAATAATAGTCTGTAGACGTTAACTTCCGAGTGCAGTGGAATACACACACTGTGTTTGTTACTTGCATGGCATTATTTATTTAAATAGGTCGTTAAAGGATCAAATATGGCTGAAAGAAAAAAGTAACCAGGGCCTCAAACGTGCCCGCTTTACCGTGAGCAGCCGGAATGTTATAAAAAGGCGAGTTGGTTGAAAAAATGTTCACGATTTGCCATCAACTCTACCCGTGCATTCAGTCAGTGTTGGGTACAACGTAGATGACACAGACGCCTTGGAAGTCTAGTCTGCGGGTCAACGAACGCGCAAACGTTTCACGTCTCTCGCTATTTTAACTCACTGGCTCCCGTCCCAACGGTTAGCCAATTTACCCTTGACCTATTTACGTAGGACTGCGTAACTGTCTTCTGTTACAGAAACAGTCTTCTTATGCGTATGCGAAAATTCCCTATCCTTATACACACACGCACGTGAAAGACTCGGGAGTCTAATGACCTATATGTGGGGATAGGAACATTTCGCGAGTTCATTTCAGGACAAGATAGACGTCAAACACGTGTACACTGAAGTTGACTTTGCAATTGGATCGCAGTTTATTAGACACGTCCTGTACGACTCTCAGCCAATTGCAGACTTGCAAGGAAACTAGTAGCGAATCCCATACTGCCAGGTGTGGAGTAACACTGGCTACTCTATGGGGCAGTAGCCAATCAACAGACATCTGAGGCTCGAGTACACACATGACTGTGGAGTCTAGCCTACATGCCATTGAACTCGCGAATTTTTCCTATCCCTACCTATATGCTGCACTATATCCAGTCTTGCGTCGCTGTACAGATAACCCCTGCGTCCAAGGTCAAGAAGCGAGGGAGCGATACGGACGACAATGACACGTACGCCTAGTGCATCGTCGCTCCTACGCGCAAGGCGTGCAGTGTCTCTGTCGTAACCCTGTACTGTGCAAATTAGATCTGTAACAGTGGGGTTTTACTACACGCGATGAAAGCCCACAGATTAAAATAAGCCCGTATCTTTGTACTTTTTCCTTGACGCTTAAGGAAACTGCATAGGCAAGCTTCAAAAATGCGATATTGACCATTTTCACGAATTTTTTTTTCTCTCCAAGAATACACTTAATATAACAAAAGTTAAAATATAGATGCATAGATAATTGATTTTTAATCTTTTCTGACAAAAACTCGTATCTGCAGAACATTTATTTACCGAAATACACGTATTCGCGCAAACAATTATTTCACAGATAAATGCGGGGGTTCATCCCAATCTTAAAGGCCGGCCATGCATTTTTCTTATAATCCCCGTACCTGAGCCCTTTCTGGGTAATACAGGGTTATAGGATGTTACTTTTTTATTTGTTTTTTTTTTTCTTTTATTTGATACTTTATTTTACCATTACAACCTTTATGGATTGCATTTTTATATAATATAGAAAATTATTTACACCATGTTGTCTGGAAGGTGAGAGTGGCGCACTAAGTTCATAGACACGAAATGGTGTTGCGGTTCCTTTGACGTGGGTGTATCCATTCTCTGATTGGCTGCGCGAGGCTCTGGGATAGGGCTTCGTGTCCGATTGGCTACCGCGTGCTGCGGGAGATTTCCTTTCGTCTGGGCCGCCGACTGGCAAGTTGGTCACCAAGAGCTGAAAGGCAAACGGTGTTCCAATATATTTCCGGGCGGTGACGCCATTTTGCTGGCGCGTGCTCGCGGAATAAGCGGCTGTTTCACCTCTGTATTCGTAACGTTTTGTAGACAATGCTCGAGTGTAGCTCGAGCAAAGCTAATTTGAAAATTTCTTTGTTGTTCAGAACATAACTCGCGTGGATGTGCAGTCATTGTTCGGGTGGTGTTTAACACGATCTCACAAGAACACGACAGAGAAGTAACAATGATATTACTAACGACAGAATTTTTTATAGCAACTCAAAGGGGCCATGATTAATTGTAAATCCTTTTATAAGATAAAGGGCATTTGATTGGGTCAATATCAGCTCGGCTCTCCATTGGTTGACGACCGACCAATAATGAACGTCGTAAAGTACCATTATTATTTGGCATCAGGCTAAACTTCATAGTTCTGTACATACTCGAGCCGGCGTCGGTTCTCCATTGGTTGCTGCATAGATGAGAAATCACTCCCTTTTTTTTTTTACTAGACTGCACGTGATTGGACTACACGTTGTAAACTGTTCATTTACTGGCGCAGAGTTACCCAGGGCGTGTCATATAAAGTATGATCCAATGACAAACTTATTGAAATGTATATGCGTTTGAAGTTGAACGTGTCCCCAAACAATAATGCGAATTTTGCAGGTCTCTACCAAAAGGACGATGGTGAGTTATACTACAGGCGCCAAAAGACCCGGTGTTTTTGCAGTAGTCGATATAGGTGACACTTACAATTAGTCATAAGTGCCAGTAAATGTACGCTGACGTCAATGTGTTAAGGATGCCGCCTTCTTGGAGCTTTTCAGCGTGTTTGAGGCAGGGAAGCGCGCAGTTAATAAGGGCGACACTGAACCCGCGCGTGGTGCACAATCGCTCCTATGCACTGGCGTGCAGTGCTCTCGCCGTACTGCATGTACCTATGCAACTTAAAGCGCAGCGATCCTATCACTTTACTGGTGTAGAGTCCGTCTGCAGTAAGTGTCAGTGCAGGTCCCTATAATCGTTTCGCAGGTTTCCGAAGAGCGTGATGTGAGACAACAGCAATGTGAAAAAGCCGTGTTTAGCTACGTTGAAGGGCTCGGAAATAGCATTTATAAATTGCATGACGTATTGAGCACCTTATACGTACCTCGTCTAACGTTTGTTTTCTTTTCGTACAATGGTCTAATGCGGGCACGTTTAATGGTTTCGTAAAAAAAAAAAAATGCGGATTTCACACTGCTACGGAACTCAAGCGCCCTTGTATATGCGACCAGCTACAACACAACATAACGGCGTAAGATGGCGGCATGCTCGCGGTAGCGGCGTAAAGAGGATTGAATATTTTCAATTCTCTTACGTCGAGTTCTACGCCGGCCAACGACGAGAGTCAGTGAAGTTCAAGTTTGTAACAAGAACATAGTTATTAAATGAACTTAGAGGTACAGTTCAGATTACCGTTTATTTAAATAGTCAACACAATAAAGAACATGTACACCACACTTTAAATATCCCGAAACACGATTCCCGCGAAACTTTTTTCCCATCACAAGTAGATAAACAAAAATTAATAATATCAGGTGAGCCAACACGCTGTATGTAAATATCCGCGATAAACGTGCAGCCTGTCTTTTTCTTTTTTTGTGCTCGTTTCTCATTAGCCGCGTTACAGTTTTCTTGCTGCAGTTGTAGCCAGTTCGTTTTCAAACTTCCACGGTAACGCCACTGTTATTTTGTTACGGGAACGCTACGGTGATTGTAGCCTAGGCGTTACGTAGTCTGTGGCACAGGCGTCGGAAAGGAAATAGACGAGGGGGGACAGCGGCGGCGATTGGATGTCAAAATTGGGAGGGAGCAAGCAGTTTTTTTTCTGCACCTTTCTTCGTCTTTCTCACTCGCGAAGCTGGTAATTGAACGAGCGGTCGAAAACGCTGTCACAATCACAACTGCGCAGACATTAAATGACTAACAATTGCTAAAATTAGCGAAATTACAGTAAAATCACAAAAAAAAAAAACTGGAAAAGCCAAATTAAAATGAAATAAAAATTACGCGCATAGTAAAGATTTATACGTATAGTAATAAAAATGGTATGACCTAGGCAAGTTAAAATTACAATATATGCTGTATGTAGGATTTTTATATTCTGTCATTTTGTGTTCACTAGCTAGCGTATTTGCGTCCTGTTTACACGCCATGGCGTGAAATAACGCCTCGGCCCCATGCATGGGAATGTCTTCTCTCTACTTAATTGGCGCCGCGGTGGCTGAGCGGTTAGACTGCTCGCCCTCTACCAAGTCGAACCGGGTTCAACCCCCGTCCGGCTCACTCCCGCATTTTCGCAAGTGGGAATCGTGCTGGACGATGCCGCTAGTCGGCGGGTTTTCTCTGGGATCTCCCGTTTCGCCCGCCTCTGCATTTCGGCGCTGCTCCACTCTCACCTCATTTCACCCTCATCGGCTCTCAAGACCTCGTTGTTGTGGGCCGCCCAAATCTTTCAACTTAACTCTACTTAGTTGGTATTTAACTGAGGACGTGTAAGAAATTAGTAACTAAAATAATTAATGCAAAAGTGGGAGTGGCAACCCAACTTTGCCCCCCCCCCCCCAGGATCTCCACCCCTGCAATAGGGGTATTTGACCTCCCCAAATCAGTACGGGGTGCCAAAGAAAACTTCACGTGGTATAACTGTAGAGTTCCACACGTTATGTATATTACATAAGGTTGTGGCCACTAAATAATATTATAAGATATTTATTTTTACTGACGTGAGTTTTTTTTTTTTTTTTCCGGATGGAAAGCGACATGTCGACTTAAACACTGACATGATTGTTTTAAACACACAATCTTGTGGAACGGAACGATATATTTAGCGAGGGCTGCCAAACACTCCACACGAACTTGTCCCATACTGTCCCAAATCAATTAACCTGAATTTCCCACGCTCCTGCCATGGGGTATAAAGAACCGTCGAGCTGCAGCCTAGCTGTCAAGCGAACATGCAAAATATCCGGGTTCCCGACGTTACGCTAAAGAACTAAGCGGGAGGCAACACCATTTAAAACACAACGTTCGCACTTTTTTAACAAAACCGTCTTGTTGGCGACAGTTAACACGACCTTGCCAAGTAACTGCGATGAAACATGTTCCGCGTGCATGTCGCTATCTACTCAGACCCCAGTGTACACAGATGCGTACATTGTGAAAGTGTAGATAATTTGTCTCCTCTACTGCACGCTGCGAAGCTCAACGACCAATGGTCTTACCGGTGATTGTACTATCCGCAAACATTATTACTGATCTAGGTCATAATTGGTTCATAAAACTGTAGCCCAAACAAACAGCCTACAGCTCATTGGCTGTGACGACGAAACAAGTGTTGTGTCGACGTTAAGTGCAGCACGCATCATAAAATAGTTTGTTTGCAACAGCTGGAACAGTAAATTAAAGTAGGTTCTGAAAGGGTTGACACATTATCCCGAGCATATTCGTTCACGTGTGACATGTTGCAAAATACGTAAAGTATTGGCCGATACTATACAATGGCAGAAGTTTCACCAATACAGACAGCGTAATTTTCCTGATTATTGGTATTAGCTGATGCTGGTAAACCAACATTTTATTACTGGTTGCTGTCACAGCCAAACACCAGTAGAAATTATTTTCATAAGTTCCAAATTATAAGTTATTACGAGGGATTCGTAAGTGCTTGTCAGGCCAAAAATCTCCGCTATTGCAACACCTGAAACGAAGAAGGTACTGTGAATGTTAAGGGGTTAACGTAAGTGGAGTCACCACTCAGAAAAAGGCGCGTAGTTACGTACGAAATGCAAATGGCGGTTACTCTTGGCCAGTACTGTGCACTGCGGGTCTCAATACGCAACGATCCTCCCTGCGGGGGATGTATAGGTAAAACCGTGCTAATATTCTCTGTTACGACCTGGTTCATAAGACTATAGCCGACGGCCTGGTTTATGAACCACTATAGCCGAACAAAAGTCCACGTCTCACTGGCTGCGACAACGAGACAAGTGTCGCGTGAACTTCGGTACAGCACGCTTCATAAAATTGCTCCTTTTCCAACACCTGAAACCGTAAATTAAAGCGGGTCTGAAAGCGATAACGGAATAGCACACGCAGCGTGTTCGCACGCGAAACGTGTCACCTCGTTGAATATTTTGCCGCCCTTGGGTGCAATTCAAGCAAATAAAGCAACGGAAAAAAAAATATAAAAAAAAAAATTGTGTGTTCTTCTGCACTCAACCTCAATAGCATCATCTTCGGTGTGAGTGAAAATATTATCCGTTACACTGATACGTAGTAGAAAAATTAAATTCTTAGTATTGAACACTACCTGGTTAGGAGTAAGACTGAAGCATCTGCCTATGAATAACTTAATTGCTGCTAGGGTTTACATAGGATTATGGGGGCCGCTGGTGGGCGGATTTTCTCTGGGATGTCCCGTTTCCCCGCCCCTTCGTTCCGACGCTGCTCCAAATTCACCTTAATCGCCCTAATCGGCTCTGAAGAGACGCCCAAATCTCTCACTAGAGTTTACAGAGGATTGTAAAGTCTAGCTCGCTGACAAAATAAATCCGCCTAGATGTCCAGATACCTCCCTATACGTGGGGATAGGAAAAAATTCGCGCGTTCAAAGACCTGTAGGCTAAACTCCACAATCATGTGTATACTTTATCCCCAGCTGTTTGTTCATTGGCTGCTGCCCCATAGAGTAGTCAGCGTTACTTCACACCTGGCAGTATGGCACTCGCTACGTGTTTCCTTGCAAGTCTGCTATTGGATCAGAGTCGTCCAGGGCGTGTCTAATATAAACTGCGATCCAATTGCAAAGTCAACTACAGTGTACACGTGTTTGACGTCTATCTTGTCCTGAAATGAACTCGCGAAATGTCCCTATCCCTACCTATACGTAAATAAAACATTGATGAAGTCAAAACCTTTTGAAACGGCTTGGAATGATGGGGGGGGGGGGGAGTAGCTGATCCGTGAAGGTAGGGGGTTGACCCGGCAGCTGTCGCGAACGCAGTTGCGTGTCGAACCAAACCGCCAACAGCACAGCACCCCAAGGCCATGTGCGCTAACTTCACAAGCAGTCCTGCGTGGGGCATCGATCTATATAGGCTGTTCACGGTAAAGTGAGAACTTTTGACGCACTAGTTACTGTTTCCTGTCAGCCCCCCCCCCCCTTTTTTTTTAAATCAATTAACCACCTTTTCAAATGAATATTGCCATGTAAGTAATTAACACGGCGTGCATATTCCACCGCACATGGAAATTAACACCTAAGACAAAATAAAATATATTTATTGACTATTATTTCAGATGAGAGAGCTTACAAAAGTGCTCTCTTTACCGCGAATAGCCTATACACGTGAAACAGCGACTCACTCGCCCCACTCCCGGTCGGGCTGGTTTCAACCGCTCGCCGCACCGGAATACTCGACGTCGACTTCCACCCCCCCCCCCCAAACCCCCTACGCCATATTTACACCACGCGCCATCCCCTCTCGGTAGGGACTACCCTTCTGCGCAGGTTTGCCAACGTGTGCAGTGTTGTGTTCGAAATCGCTGCAACACCACACCCTCGTTCATTTGCCCTTGGTGTCCCCCCCCCCCCTTTTAATGATTCACTGTTACGTCCAGCTTTTCTGAAGCCCTGCGGAAGTTCTACGTTCAGGCTATCCCGCCACCTCACGCAAACAAAGCTTAACCAAGTATAGAAAATTACACCCGAGGGACAACGCATTCGTGCGGACTTGGTTAAATAATATTTTTGAATGAGAACTATTTCCTACTCAGCATTACCAACACGCAAATTTTCTCTCTGGTTTTATTCATATTAGTAAAAAATTAAATATTCACTTATGGATAAAATATAAGTAAAAGTTCCATTTAACCAAAGGTAAGATACTTTTATGTTAACAGAAGTATAAAACGCTTATAATGAACAACAGTTTTAGGAACCAACCAAATACGTCGTATATGGGGTGAACACTTTGTAGACTATGCTCGAGTGTAACTCGAGCGAAGTTAATTTGAAAATTTCTTTGTTGTTCAAAACAAAACTCGCATGAATGTGCAGTCTTTGTTCGGCTAGTCTTTAACATTACCTCACAAAAACACGACAGCGCAGTAACACAGTAACAATGATAATGCTAACGATAGAATTTCTTTTCTTTTTATAGCCACTCAAAGGGCCATGATTGACTTTACATCATTTTATACGATAAAGGACATTTGATTGGGTCAATATCAGCTCGGCTCTCCATTGGTTGATGACCGGCCAATAATGAACGCTGTCAAGTATAGGGTGGTGTCAGGTGTGGTATGGACCAATAGGACGATGGTGAGTTCTAACACAGACACCAACAGAATCGGTGTTCTTGCAGTAGTGGATATAGGTGACTAACTTCTGATTTGTCTTAAGTGCCAGTAAATGTGCGCAAAAAGTGCAAAGAAACCGACAATACACTATACCAACAATTCTATGAATCCCCTTGATCCCTTCATGACGAAGGGGGTATAATTTCGAACAACCGAATTCTTTTCGCAATTTGCAACGCATATACAAAAAAAAAATCAATTAAACCCACTTTCTTATTTTGTCTCGTTCTTTGTACGAACAACATTGTTCATAAAATGGCTTGGGAGTAGCTACAAAACTGAAACTTACAGTGTAGGGCCCTTAGCTGATGGGGGACATTCTAGGGTGCATCTGTTCCCTACCGCGATACACTCTTCTAGAACACGAAGCCAGGTACTAGTCTTTGGCTGGTGAATTCGGACACGGCCTTAATGATTCGCTGTCACCAAATCTGGTAACTTCGCGAGATGGTCTGGCGGCGAAATTTCATATTTCGTGACAAATCGGAAAGTTAGTGATTCCTGTAATAATCTGGTGGCAAATTTGATGATTTGAAGAAAAGAATACTACTTTCCACAGATTAGTGTGCTTACATGTATTTGAAATGGTTCATTTCCTCGACATACACAATGCGCAAGGGCACGAGTTTTTCCACACAATGTTTCAAGACCCGTTGTACTCCAAAACACTTTAGGTCACATGGACTTTCGTGGTTGGATAATTTTAAATATCTCATGGGTCAAGTGTCTGCCCGCCAATCATGGGCGTTCAGTACCGGAGTACTTTATCGTGATTGGCCCAGTCAAATGAGAACATGTCTTCTCACATAGACGCGCGGCCAATAACCAATGGAATTTGTGGTTGTGGATGTAGAATATTGAAGTGTAGCATGAGCAGGAATATTTTCACGAGAAATACGTGGCCCTATAAATGTGATTTGGAAACAACATGGGACTATCTTGATTGCACGTGATTTTGAATAGGCGGTCTCTTGCGGGAATAACGGTACGGTTTGGCTTCGTCTTACGCGAACTTTTTGAAATCTATACGCTGGGAAAGTACATGAAGTATCAATTTATACAACTTGAGAGTACTGTGGGTTTGTACGCATGTTTAGCAAATGCGTGATAAAAAATATTTCAGATTATTTCAAATTGGATTTTTTTTCTTGTGATTCTTACAGTTTAAATTTGTGACAGTGATGTATGTGTGTATTATATAGGGCCTGTATAATATATATATATATATATATATATATATAATATATATATATATATATATATATATATATATATATATATATATATATATATATATATATATATATATATATATATAATATATATATATATATATATATATATATATATATATTATATATATATATATATATATATATATAACTGTAAAAAAGGAGTATTATAAAATATTTCAATCTGAGAATATAAATATTATATATATATATATATATATATATAGACACACATAGATACATACATATATACATACATATAATTATAATTGAGCAATTTTTTGGTAATTTTTGTATGGACTTTCCCCCCCCCCCCCCCCAAAATGTTGTCAGCTCTTCTTCAGCGGCGCACCCTGCTCAACCACCCCCCCCCCCCAACCACGTGACCCCTAACTCTCGGATCAGCGACGCTATGGCGCCGCGGCGCCAACAGGTTATTTGGACGGTGTCACGTGCGGCTGCGCCTATCCAACGGCGCGCAAGACATTCGAGGTCAGGAACTAAACCTCCTTAAGTACCGCACGATAACGTCTGAGAGGTAGTGAACGCACGGAAACCTGACAAAAATAAGCGAGGTCAATGACTTAGAGACGATGGTTTACCGCGGGAAAAACTGATCCATTCATAGGTTTCAATGTATTGGGCACACGTGAGAAAATTTTCTTCTTACTGCTTCCCGTAAGTAAAACATTACGAACAAAAAAGTGAAACAGTCTCTTATCACGATGAGTGATGTGGACGTAATATTACGTCATGCTGTCCGAAAGGGTTCGAAACTGCACTAAACTACAAGCACATCCACTAACTACCGCGTTCGCGCTTTGCCTTCTTTCACGTTAAAAAAAAGTGTTTGCCAGACGTAACATAATATACAGCCCATAGAGTAGTTCATTTGAGCACTGACAGCGTGATGTTTTGTGGAAATGAGTACTATTACGTCGCCTATACCTACAAAAAATTCGGACTTCTTAATAACGCACAAAATCATTATAACCCTGTCGGATTCCCGCGATGCCTTAAAGTTTACTTGACCCTACCACCCTGTTCTTCATCATCAGAGGTGATGTTTATGATATGAATTTGGTGCCTACAGCTTCAGTGAGTGGGAAATGGTGGGCAACTATACTTATAAGTGGACTTAGGATATGCTTGACACTGCGGCCCAGTTCATCGTCGGAACGAAGACTATGTTATGAATTTGGTGATTATATCTTACACAGTTCGGAAATTACAACCAACTAATAGTACAAGTGTGTGTATGTATGGATACTTGTTACATTTGAATATGGTTTTAATTAGTTGCCAGCGCTCATGTTGACCGGAATATGAATAGTACAAGTGCTATTAAATGTGTATGTATATATATATATATATATATAAACTTTTACACATATATGTAAAGTATGTGTGTGTATACGCATGTGGTGCCTGCAGTTTTTTCTGTTTGTATTCTTGATTGAACATTCTCTTTTTTTTTTTTTTTTGTGATGACAAGTTTATTGCCTGATGAGTGTGTACGCCGATGCTAATATTAACTTTATTTCTTATCCTAACCATGAAATGTCGATTTATATATATATATAAATATAAAGTCGGGGCCTGTCCGAATTCCGGGATGGTAATAACTATATACGTATTCTTCATTAAACATCCTCCTTTCCTAGATGTTGCAGTGATCTTGCAGTCAAGACGCTCGACTGTCGACTCAAGGGGTGCTGGAACGATCCCGCATGCCTCCGTCATTTTCTGAGTTCCGAAAAAAAACTACCAACTGAAAACAATTACCATCGCTCCTAGCGGCCACCGTTTGAACTAAGCTCCCCGATGCTAACGTACCCCTGCAGGCGACGAGTGAACCAACACACAAAAAATGGTCGCATCGATACCAGCACTCCTAGCTGGAAACGCTAGAACTTCACACACTTTGTTGGTGGGCGCGAGAGTTAAAGATGACTGCCTACAGCAGCCGACTGGCGGCAGGCACGGGAATTAAAGATGGAGGATGTGAAAAGAGAGAGAAGATAAAGGAGACCAGAAGGAATATGAGAGAATCAAGGAATAGCATGGACGAGAGAACGGGTGTGGGAGAGACAGGAAGGAATGACAGAGCATGGCAAAAAGAAATCGGAATGCCAGACCATGAGAAAAAAAGAATCGGAATGCAAGAGTATGAAGATACAAGGTGGAATGATGGAACATGAGAAGACCAAGGTGGAATGACAGAGTTTGAGAAAATCAAGGTGGAATGCAGTAGCCAATCAGAGAAGAATTTACATTGGCGAATTCGTGACATCATCCAGAAATGACAGAGCAGGAGGTTTCAGCGTGACATAATCCAAGATGGCCGCCATTGCTCCGCAGTCTGTAGCCTGCGCAGGCTGTGAACCTACAATTTCCAGTCCCCCCCCCCCCCCGCCCGATTGTGGGTACCGGTGGCTCACTTCTTTCGTGACTTGGATGTGTGTTGAACATTCACCGACCTGAAGGATTTAGGCCGAGAATTCCAGCCACAAACGTCAGAAATATGGCGCCACTGACCAACAAAATGCCAAAACATCGTTCGCCAACAGGTGCACAGCAGCTTACTTGCCAGCCCTCGCACAGTCGTATCAGCGAACGGATACCCCCACATCACAGGAACCGTCCACACCATTTCGCTTCTGTACACTTGCCTGTTCTGCGATCAAACTATCGCAATTTCACTGAACCATGAGAACACTGACACACTAATAGCTTCCTGAATGTCTGTGACTACTCTGTTGACTGTTCAGACCACGTCGAAAGTTATCATCCAATTATTTTAAAAAAATGTAAGATGCTACACTGTTTCTAAAGATATGTTGGCACAAATATTATCGCAATCTTCCAGTGTCTATCAATGACCTGTAAGCTAAGACATTCAACCAAATGTTAGCTAATGGCTGGTTGCTTGTTGTCACAGTGGAAGGTCGTGATTGAGACTGTATTACATTTCTTGTTTATAATTTGAATCAGGGAAGGACGTGTCAGGTAGTTAGTTCACCAACAGAGGAAGTAATACAAAGTTAAGATACAGTAAGACGGGGTGACCTCGGCGCTTGGGAGTGAGTAACTTTGACCCTATTATTGGAAAGTTGCATTAATTTTTGCAATGATTAAAAATTAACATGTTTGTTCTCTTGATGCTCTCTGATAACTAAACATAAAACAGAATAAAGCACATTTTTTTCTAACAATTAAAAAAGTAGAAAGGTTTACCAAAAATTTGGGCCAAAGTCACTCTCAATGGCCAAAGCACCCCCGTCGTACAGTAGTTAGAAATATAGCTTGTGCCCAAATAGATCCGCAAAATTTCCAGGTTTGTGCACGAATTTATAGGGCACATATCTTTCCTTTAAATATTCATGACATAATTCTATATTAATTACAGCTGCTGCTACCTAAAGATGCATTTTTTCTTTCGACTTAGTCACACTCAATACGGTCATTACATTTTTCTAGATTTCTGGCTTAAAGTAGTCCCGGACATTTCAATACAACTGTGGTCCAATAATTAAAGTAACAGTGAAGTATACATGCTTGAAGTCTGACATGATTACGACTGGACTTGCGAGATTTACGGACCTCTTAGTTTTGGACTTAGCCAAGTCAATGTTTCTCATTGAATACATGGGACAAATTAATTTCATTATTTATTTAAACAACTAAATAACAAAATACAAAAACAATTGGCGTAACAAAACGTTACACTAACTACTCAAAACAATAAATAAAAAAAAACAGCAAAATATTGTGCCAGTATACAATGACATGCCGAAAGTCATAGGATACTGTTCTAGTGCCGTATAGGCCATCCTCTAACAAGGCGAAGTGCAAAAACTCATCGTAGCATGGAATCCACAAGTGGAAGATACACTTGTGGAGAGATGTTGACCCATACCGTCTGGATAGCTATATGTAGGTGCACATGCCATAAATACTGGATGGGGTTCATATCGGGCGATTGAGGTAGCCACAGCAGTCGTTGACACTCTCCAGAATGCTCCCAGCACTTGGGCCGGCCGATGACACACAGTGCATTATCATGCTGGAATATCTAACAGTTGTAGGGCTACCTGAAGTCCATGAAAGTCTTCAATGCAGTGCCATGACCAGTGTATCTCATGATAACATGAACTACTAAAATAGCAGTCGTAGCAGAAAGATAAGATAAGCTTTATCTCAAGGTCACGAACTTGGAAAGATTCCGCAGCTGTTATCTGGGTGGCGCCACCCAAGTCGATCGTCTGACACTAGCCTTAGTGTCTCTATGTGTCGCTGTGAGTTTGAGGTTGAGGAAATTTTTCTAAGTTCGTGACCTTGACATAATGCTTATCTTATTTTTTCGCTACGACTGCTATCTTTTGTCATTCATGCCATCTATGGCTTTCTCTTAGCAGTTTCATATCTTCGTGCAAGAGTGGTGTAACTTTCAGCATCTGTTGAGCTTTCGTTCAGAACAGAGTTAAGTATAGAGTCAGTTTATTGCCTGTCAGAGCACTACTGATACACGTCAGGGCACTTCCAAGACGTGACGGTAAGGTGGCGTCGCCAACTATTATCTTTACATAATGCTATCCCATTACTTTCGACGTGTCAGTGTACTCACTAGGTCATGTGCTCTGGTCTCACCTATGATATAGTTTGTGTGACTAAGGCAAATTTAAATTCGGGCGAGTCCGTATGTGAGCAACTTAGTAACAGCTTTCTGGGATCTGATACATACGGGGTTTTTGGTATTAAATTAACGGCAACCACAATACCCCTATTCTACATTACACTTGTTTACAAATTACGTGCTTGATTATTTATTAATCACTGTTTATTGCCTTCAATGCATTGCGTGTTATTAGGGGAAGACCGCACCAATATGCTGTATTAGAGTGACGGAAAATCGCACCTCGGCCACGATGAGACACAAACTCACAAATCTCCATTTCGTTGGTTGCCATTGTATGTCCCCTATCCATATACCAACAGACTCTCGCTGCTGACAGTGCACTATAAAACCTCGAAGTGGTTAATGCCGTGAACAAATGAAATACTGACGTCGGCTTAAATACGGATCACGCATACAAAGAAGTCCATTAATATAAAGGTTGTTCATGATAAAGTGAGCACTTTTGAAAGCGCTACTTACGATCTACTTGTATGGACGTTGTGTATTCTTCCACCTTATGTAAAATTAGCATTGCCATGGGCCTCGTCACTTTATTCATACGTCAGTCAAGTGAATGTAGCGATTATTAAAAAAGTAAATATTTTACTAATCTGGTTATTTTTACACTTCGATGCATTAAAAAAAAAACAGAAAGCGAAAGAAATAATTTTAAGTTATCACAAATGGTTACCTAATACCTTTTATTCGACGTTAATATATGGAACTACTTTCCCTCTATCGTTACCAACTATACACGGTGCATATCACTCAGTGTGCCATTAAACTATATGCATACAGCGGCAGTGACTTTTTTCCAATGTTGATTTCAGAAGTGCTCACTTTATTGTGAACAGCCTTTAGAAAAAAGTTACTGCCCCTACCTGCATATTTTTCAACGGGCGTACTGAGTGACATGCGCCCAGCAAAGTTGGTAACGATGGATGGGAAGTTGTTCCGTAAGTAAACGTCGCATATAATGTGTTAACTAACCATTTCTGATATCTTCAAATGTTATTTTCGCTTTCTGTTCATTTTTTAATACATCTAAGTGTTAGAATGGACAGATTTGTTAGACATTTACTTTTCAAATAATTTCATAGTTTCACTTGACCGACGCGTGAATAAAGTGATGAGGCCCGCGACAATATTAATTTTACATAAGGCGTAAGAATACACAACGTGCATACAAGTAGATTTTAAGCAGGGCTTTCAAAAGTGCTCGTTCTACCGAGAATAGAGTAGAGAGGAACACGATATTCGATAAAAAAAAAAAAAAAGTAGCTGAGCGCCATCTTCCCGGACCAACAAAGGTCCATAATGACGTAAGGCGTTTCGCTGTTTGCGATGTCGCAATCGCAAGCGACCTTGGTGTTGCTAGAGAGGAACAAAACGGGGATAGTAGAAAGCACGGATGTGCGGAGGAGGAGAGAAAGAACCGAAATATATAGTATGGATGGCTAACACAGGAAGTGGTCTACAGCACAGCCAGATTGTGCGTAGATATTCTCTAGGGGAAAATACATAATAAAATGAAAACATATCCGACATATTACATTCCCAGGGTTGTAGTGGAGCCGGAATGCGCCGGAACAACGTTCCGGTACTGCTTTGTAAGATTTTTGTTATTTTTCCTCTTGTTCCCAAAAACATTTTTAAAAAAACCGGGAACTGTATTCCCTCAAGTTTTCTGTTTCTCCAAGGTACAGCCGTAAAATGTATTAAGCTATTAAAGCTGTCGCTTCCGTCGTTCATCTATAATTTGAGATATGCACGTTGTTTACGGTAAAGGTATTGTGTTATTGTAAAATGTAATAATATTTAATTACTTAATATTTGCGTAGTTTTGGACTTTCGTGAAGTGCTTGCCACGTATGACCTTGCTAATTTTGAGTACAGTTTTAAGGCTCAGAATATTATTTGAGGCTTAGTGTAATTTTAAAAATTCTAAGTGTATTTTTTTTTAAGTGAGTTTTTTTGTATGCTAAGGGTATTTTTGTAAAGCTAAATGTTTTTTCTTAAAGGCTGAATGTATTTTTTCAGAGCTGAGGGTATTTTAAGAAGTAAGTGTAATTTTGTAGTTTATTTCTAACCAATCTTACATTACATGCGCTTTGTAAAATCTTACGTATTACTTGTGTATGTTGTTATTTCACAACACTCGGGCATTATTATTTGCGCTCCTCTGAACGTCGGAAATTTAAAATGTCAATCGGCTCCTTAGATAATCAACTCAAATCTGTGTTAAATAATGATGGCCGCTAGGTCTTATTCTCTACAAAAATCCCTCCTCCCTAAACCCTTCTATCGCTGAAAGAGCGCCTAAATCTAAGCCTACCCCCCCCCCCCCCGCCGGTGAGCAAGATATCATTATCCTTATCTTACCCTCAGATATCAGATATTTATATCGGAGCGTTCCGGGACTGCTAAATCTACTACACTCCTGTATATTCCTACAGGTCGCACACCAATTTATCGCAGATTATACGGAAAAATTTTTTCACTCTTTCGTGACCCAATTAATTTATAATTTCTGGTGTTGGAAATTAGAAATTTTGTGATGGGTGCTGCACCAAGACTGGCAAAGAACTTATTACGTTAACACGGCCAATAATCTGTCATCTTCGTGCTCGGTGATTAATGATATGAGTTAGTCATAACGTGGCGCTGTAGTATGGTTTAAGAATCCGTTACCCACAGGGGAAGATCACTGGGCACTGAGCTTGGCGGAGTGCAGTACCGGTCAAATGCAACAAGCTTCTAGTGAAACATGTTGACGATTGTCTAAAAGCTATTCGCGGTCAAATGAGCACTTTTGAAAGCCCTGCTTAAGATCTACTTGTATACACGTTGCGTATTCTTCCGTCTTATGTAAAATTAACATTGCTATGGGCCTCGTCACTTTATTCATGCGTCGGTCAAATGAAACTGTGAAATTATTAAGAAAGTAAATACTTTACAAATCCGCTCATTCTTACACTTCGATGCATTTAAAAAGGAGGAAGCGAAAGAATTGATTTTAAGTTATCACTCTTTATTCGACGTTAAGATATGGAACTACTCTCCATCGATCGTTGCCAATTTCACTGGCGAATGTTACTCAGTGCGCCATTAAAATATATGCCTACAGTGGCAGTGACATTTTTCTAAGATTCATTTCTAAAGCGAATTGCTCACTTTATCGTGAACAACCTTTATTTAAATTTCTAGCATGATTTTTTTTTGCCGTGAAAATGGTTAAAGTGGGTGATTTCAGAATCAGTTTTACCTGCTAAGTTTCCTGTACAGAAACTTCAGAGTGGTTTTTAGAGACGCATCATACTTTTATCTTTATCAGTGACACGCGCATTTGGAAAGTTGGTAACGATAGATGGAAAGTAGTTCTATATCTTAACTTCGAATAAAAAGTGTTAGGTAACCATTTGTAATAATTTTAATTATGTATTTCGCTTTCTGTTTTTTTTTTTATGCACCAGCGTGTAAAAATTAGCAGATTTATAAAATGTTTACTTTTCTGATAGTTTCACAGTTTCACTTGACAGACGCATGAATAAAGTACAGAGGCACATGGCAATGCTAATTTTACATAAGGCGAAAGAATACACAACGTGTATAGAAGTAGATCTTAAGCAGGGCTTTTAAAAGTGCTCATTTTATCGTGAACAACCTTTATCTGTGTGTGATTGCGGGAATCTTTAGACACTAAACACTCAAAGATATCATTGTAATTATCTTAAGCGATAACATTTACAGCACTGGTTCGACCGAAACCGGTTATAATAAATATTTCATCAGATATTAACAAATCGGGCACAAAAAGACTCTATTTACCTACTCACGGGATCAAATCCAAAGAACTCCCTAGGGTATAGAGCATTCTACTATAAAGAACACGATGAAGTTTCATCCGCCATTATCACGTGTCTCCGTTAACAGCCGTGCGGTTAAAAAATATATATTGCAGCGAGAAAAAAAAAGGCGTCGCTCGCGAACTGAACGTTATCCATTTCTGACGTAACTGTTATTTAAATGTCAATAAACTTTTCAAAAAAGTTAGTCCAACCTGGTAAATGTAAAATTGGTGATCTTTTACAAAATACAAGTGTCTGTATTCATTTGAAATTGTCTACTTTCTTCGGCTGATGCGAAGCAAAGAAGAAGCCAACAACCGATATGACGGCATCCATTTAAAATGCTCCAAATCTCGGCCGTATCACAAAATAATCAAGAATGCAGAAGTGGAAACGCCAAGTGTACCACGAACTACCGCCAAAAACGCCAGCAAAACGGCGTCACTGACCAGCAAAATGGCGTCACTTGCCAACAAAAAAGGCGTCACTGGTCTGGAAAATGGCGTCACTGGCAGGCGAAATGGCGTCACTGGTCTGGAAAATGACGTCACTGGCCGGCGAACTGGCGGGACGACGTTGGCCAATCAGCCTCCTGGTAACTTACTTACCAGCGGACAGCCCTGCCTACAGCGGAAGGGTAGGTCCATATCAAAGGATCCGTGACGTGCCGTTGCACGTCTATGTACTTAGTTATAATATGGCCGTATGTAAGGGAGGTGTTCAGGTCGTTTGAACCCCTCTTCTCACGCTTCAGTCGCGTAACACCGTAAAGCAAGACAATTTTGTCCCAATTACCATATGAAAAATAGTGCACTCTAAATTCGAATCAGTGGAAAACCACTGATTCGCAGTGAAAATGGCTCCACTTAGAACCGGGGGGGGGGGGGGGGATAAAAAAAACCACTCTGTTTCAGCGGAAGTATTACGCTGATTGAATTAGTGAAGTGAAAAATTTCATTGATTCTAAGTGGAGCCATTTTCACTGCGAATCAGTGGTTTTCCACTGATTCAAATTTCGAGTGTGAGGACGAAATCGCTATACCTAATATTCTTCCCAACTACCAATTATATACATAGACGATTCTGCAATGGACATTAATTTACGAAAGCATAGTGTTAATAGTAAAAAAAAATTCAATTACAACGATATAAAATTATGACAAATCTGTAATGCTTTATATGAACCGCCATAAGTTAGGTCCCTAGATTAAATCTTTCAGAGGTACATAATTTACCATTAAATCCTAACTCGTCCTGTACGAAGTATTACCAACGGGTCTGCTCGACACATTTTTGATGATATGTCCCGAACGCCCACGTGTGAAAGAAAGGCTGTGGCGCGCAAACGACGGCCGTAAGGTAGGGCACTGTCTTTCTTAACAGTCAAGTTGAGAGCTGTTTCTCTTGACTGTGCTGATAAGCGGTGACGAGTTGCGAGCTTCAGTTAGAGTGCTTTGTATTGCAACACAATCAGAACGCTTTACTGCATTATCGCATAATGCTCAGTTCCTACTGCGATTGCGTCACGAAGCACTCCCTCGACAAACACGCCTTACATTTCTTGTTACTGCGTGGCAACCCGCCGGGTTTCAAAAACCACGTCGACTCTCCCAACCAAGCGCGGAAAGGAGTGCATTCAATCGTGTTATAAATAAACATATCGTTGATTCCGAACTGACAATTATCCTACACGTATTAAAATTTAACAAGAAACACAACCAAGCCATGCAAAATAAATGAACTGCTTTCCTTTTAAAATTTCTTTCGTCAGTCTTACCAAGCAACGAAAGTATAGGCTGCTCAGGGTAAAGTGAGCACTTTTGAAGGCCTAGATATTTTTTCCTTTCAGCCGTTTTTTTTATCCTTTAACCACCTTTTTAAATAAATATCGCCATGTAAGTAGTAAACACACTATGTATATTCCACCGCACTCGGAAGTTAATGTTTAAGGCTAAAATAAAATATATTTATTGACTATTATTCCAAATGAGAGAGCTTTCGAAAGTACTCACATTGCCGTGAATAGCCCATAGTTGCACAGGGCCACAACATAATATACGTCGGCCAATAACATGGCGGCCTGGAGAAGTGTAATATTATGCACAATGTTCTAGTAATAGCGTGAAAGTATGAGCCCGGGTATAAGATCCGCTCCACAGAATGTTTTGGGACTGGGAACGTGTGTTTGTGCGAATACGCGTATCTCGGTAAATAAATATTTTGCAAATACGACATTAGTTTTTAGAAACGATAAAAAAAAACTATTATCTATGCACCTATTTTTTTACTTTTGTCATATTAAATGTATTCTTGGAGAAAAAAATTCGTGAATATGGTCAAATACCGCATTTTTAAAGTTTGCTTATGCAGTTTCCTTAAGCGGCAAGAGGAAAGTACAAAGATACGGGCGTAGTTTAATATGTGGTCTTTCATCGCGTGTAGTAAAACCCGTATGTTTCAGATCTAATTCACACACTACAGCGTCACATCGGAAAAAACTGTACGCCTTGCGCGTAGGGGCGATGAGGCACTACTAGGCGCGAGTGTTAAAGGCACGCAACGAACGACTTATGGTACGTCATGTCGCTCATGCAAGTCGTTCGACAAAACGTACGACAATGGGTTGTCCACACGTTCCGTTTTGTCATCCGTTTTGACGTCCCATTGCTCGGTCAGTCGCGGGAACACCATAATGGAGGGACTTCCTGTGGTCAATTTTTGCTGCGTGCGTTGCCAAAACAACTAAAAGTAAAGGAATTACTCCCAGGAGACGATTACGATGGTCCAGGGAATGGTTGTTGAAGAGACATGAGTTGTCTCATGTTAGGCTGCTACGGGAACTACGTGATCAACCAGAAGACTGGCTAAACTACCTATTACCCACAGGAGAAGATTACGATGATCCACAGTAAAAAATTTACTGCTCCTATTCAGTGATGTCATGTCCGCTTCAAATTACACATCGCAAATTAGTTTCATGGCAAACTTGACTTGGTCGGTATTTACATCTCTTAGTCTATCGGCAACATGTTTCCCGAAACGGTCGAACTAATCCTCTTCTTTGAATGATTGTAATTTCTCGCCAATGATATTCATCACTTCAGTTGTTTTATCAGCAAATGGAATTTTTCTTTTGTTAGATGTCCTGGAACATGCAGCTTTGTTACTGCTCGAATCCCTTGAAATAGCGGACTAGGGAGCAGCAATTGTAGTTGGACAATCCGGTTCATTGTCATGCACATTGTCCTGGTCCTGAAAGGAGAAGGATCAGTAGCAATATTATGTCATGATTAATATGGTCGACGTTATTATTTAGTAACAGCCTACATAATGCATGTTAGATGATGTCATGCAGCTATGTTATGCATGAAAAACAAATAACGTTCTTTCTCCAATACTCATTATTTATATTTTGGAGCCGCGGTGGTCGCGTGGCTATCCGGCTAGGGATCCTGGAGGGATCACCAGGAATTCTGCATGAGGGAATCGTGCCTGGACGATACCATTGGTCGGCGGGTTCTCTCGGGGATATCCAGCTCCTTTTCCGCCGCTATTTCTACTAGACACTGATCTATATCCATCTCATGTTGTCCCTCATTGGCTCTCAAGACCATACTTGTTAACAGTAGTCCTAAAATATCAACTCAACAACTATCTTTATTATGAACATACTGTCCTGATGCAGGAATACTTTAAACAATGACATATATTATGCTTTGGGTTTTAGTAATGAGAAATTGAACAGTTATTGTATTTTAGTATGAAAAAATGTATGGTGTTGTATTTGTTTTGTAGTTATACTTGCAGTCATTGTAAAGAACTAATTTGTCTATTACTTTAATAGTCAGCGATCCAAGTATAACAATGTCCCTACTATAGGCGACATTTGAGTGGGATTTCATCTAATTGCATGTTTTGAATAACAATGCAATAGTTTCTTAAGAGTTACAAACCGTTAACATATCGATATGAAATGTAATTCAGTTACATATATAGAAAAATGTTACATATAATATTCGGTTCACTTTGTGTGTACCAAGTTTCCTGGTAACGAAGAGGAGTGGTTATAAATTGCAAACGGTTTCGACAGCGAGCGGCAAGTACCGCACTGTTTAGGCGCAGTCGACGGAAAACACGTAGGGATTGTTCCGCCGAAGGGGCCTGGATCGTATTACTATGGTTACAAGAAAACGAACAGCTTAGTTTCGATGGCGATTGCAAATGCCAACTGTGAGTTCATCTACTGCGCTGCGATGTTGGTACAAATGGCCGCGTTTCTGACGGAGGAGTCATTGCTGTCACTAGGTTTTTATGAAAAACTCGCAAACAAAGACCCAAATATTCCAGAACCTGCACGCGTCTCGAATTCAAATGAAGTTCTTGGATATACTTTTCATTGCTGACGAAGCCTTTGCAAATGCGTCCAGACTTGAACAATGACAACATAGATAAAGTTGTTATCGCATGTTATGCAATGCATAATTTTCTACGTAGGAAACCTCCAGAAACAAGCACACCTCCAGAAACAATTGAGCGCGAAAATATTTTAGATTATACTGTTCGATTAGGAGACAGATGTGATCCATAATTGTTGCATAACATTAAAAGGAGAACAAAAGAGCAACTTTTTAATAGTGCTAAATTTGTCAGAGATATATTCAGAGACTACTACAAAGTTGTCAGAGATATATTCAGAGACTACTACAACACTGAGGCCGGAGTACCATGGCAAGCCGAATTTGTTTTCCGTGGTGTATATGTAAATGAGTAAGATGTATTGTCATTACTTGGCAGAAACACAGGCTACGTTACAAAAGGAGTTGTGTATCTTCGTAAACTATAACAAATATCATACAATTCACATCACATTACATGTATTCTCATTTATTAAAGCTCTGTGATGGCCAAATAAGTTCCATATTACCTGTGTGGTCTTTTGGCGCGGCTAATCATTCTATACGTTTCAATAAATAATTTGTACATTTCACTGTTCAATATGTAATATTATCCAATATTTTATTAAATAAATCGTTTACGTGTAAATAAATTGGTGTCGATGCTATCTAGCTTGTATAGCCAAATGTACATGCATAGGACTAACTATTTATTTTTACTACCACCTAAATTAATAATACGCATTTTACACTTACCTCTTCTTCAACTTCCGTAACCATATCGGCATCTTTGTCGATGGTATTTCTTGACTGTCGCACTTGTTCTTCATAATTTAAAAATTCTAACATCTGGAAATACCACAGTGTCGGCTTGTAGCTGCCACTTTCATACGCCCCCGACCTTAGTGACTTATTTATTTATGCTACCTCTTTTTTGTACACAGTACGTAAAGAGTTAATTTTTTTTTTTTTTTTTTTTCGTCACTGTCTCTTTGTTGGCAGACGCGTCAATCTCTTTATATTTCTCTATTAAAGCTTCGTATGCCTGGCTCCGCTCATTTCGATCACTGCAATCCTTGCTTTTGATTTGCCATAAGCATGGCATACTGCGACACATGTCTATAAATTCGGAGAGGACTGACGAAGATCGGACAGTGTAACAGCACTGCAGGCGAACTGCAACTGAGGTACGTCGTAGGTGGACGACAAAACGGGGCACGCATCCGCCAGTTCCCCGCCCTCTGCGACTTGTCGCACCAACTTTGACAAAATGATGCTCCGGAGCTCAAGTCTTTCGACTTATCGCCCAACCTCATTCCAATCATGCAAGACTTACGTTTTACGGTCCACACGCTACGTCTTACCTGATACGATTTATCTGATTCGACAATACTTACGATAAGTCGTTGCGTGTGGGCCGCCCTTTTTTTTTAGTGTCGCCCGTATAGCTCCAACGCTTCTTGGCCTTGAAAGCGGGGTTCCTACACGGGGGGGAGGGGAGGGGTCCATCCCAGAGATATGAGCGTTAACAAATGGGCGAACCCATGATGTGTGCGTGGTTCACCTATCGTCCACAAGGCGGGGCAGATGCAACACGCGTGGGATCTTTGAACGGGTACGGCAGACTCTCGTAAGACATTGTCATGCTCGCGTTTAGGTTAGTGACCGTCACTTTGAGCAACTCTTGTGAAGTATAAACTCACACATTAACATCGGTCCGTCAATGGAATGATCCTGTGCAACATCACCTCTGCCAGTAGCGTACACACGCAATGTCAATAATACACGGAATCTATCCGGACAGCTGTATTCGTGTTAAAGGCTGTTCACGATAAAGTGAGCACTTTAGAAATGGACATTAGAAAAATGTCACTGCCCCCTGCATGCATATATTTTAATGAGCGCACTGAGTGGCTCATTAACGATGAATGTGAAGTAGTTCCGTAACTTAACGTCGAATAAAAAGTGTTAGGTAACCATTTGTGATAACTTAAAATTATTTCCTTCGCTTTCTGTTTTTTTTTTTTTTATGCATCGAAGTGTAAAAATTAGCAGAGGTTTGTAAAGTATTTACTTCCTTAATAATTTTACAGTTTCATTTAACCGACGCATGAATTAAGTGATGAGCCCATGGTAATGT
This sequence comes from Dryococelus australis, assembly GCA_029891345.1. Taxonomy (NCBI): domain Eukaryota; kingdom Metazoa; phylum Arthropoda; class Insecta; order Phasmatodea; family Phasmatidae; genus Dryococelus; species Dryococelus australis. The sequence goes on along the minus strand of CM057004.1, from coordinate 88,455,893 downwards.
TAATTTTACATAATGCGGAATAACACACAACGTGTATACAAGTAGATCTTAAGCAGGGGTTTCAAAAGTGCTAATTTTACCATGGACAGTCTATAGACATGTTTACGCCCCTATCTCCTTCCGCTGGCTTCGCGGATCATACATAAGTTCCAAATCACAAACCGTCTCGTGGTGCCGCCCCCTGTTCATAGTTACATTTTTGTACTTATTTACCGAAACGTCCCGTGTACAGCACGTTACACAAACATTCATTGCGGCTTGCGCCAACTGATGGAGACACGCAATGCTCTGTAACCATGGCACCTATTGTTGTAACGACAGATCAATGAAACTCGTATCCTTGTCGCCACATAAAAAGAACCTTATATCGACGTGTGGTATCCGCGCGCTTCACTCTTACTGTCCTAGTTTTGGCTACCGCACGTTCGTCTTTTTTTACCTTTACCTCAAAATAGAATGGTTGCCCAACGTAACAGACTGCGATGCACAGAATGTAGAACCTTGCACATTAATGGCATAAAACACATGAAGGTTGTGCAACTGGATATAGTGACAAACAGTACGTAAAGCCCGCGGGCAATAAAACTTTACTACGTGCATAAAATACATACACCCAGGAACAGCATAGAAAAAAACATTCCCCATTCGACAAGTTTCAAATTCCGATTCTAATCTGTATTTTTGAAAGTGGAAATAAACCCTGCACATGTGTTTACATGTGCAGGGTTTTCCTTAAGGTTTTCTAGGTACGTGCAGCACAAGTTCCTCTTGAGGCGAGTTGCCGCCGGGGAAGAAAGAAAGAAAGAAAAAAAAAGCGCCCAAAACAAGTTATAAGCTGTTCACAGTAAAATGAGCATTTTTGAAAGCACTGCTTAAGATCTACATGTATGCACGTTGTGTATTCCTACGCCTTATGTCTAATTATCATTGCTATGGGCGTCATCACTTAATTCATGCGTCAGTCAAATGAAACTGTGAAATTTTTAAGAAAGTAAATACTTTACAAATCTGCTTTTTTTTTTTACACTTCGATGCAATAAAAAAAAACAGAAATGAAAGAATTAATTTTAAGTTATCACAAATGGTTACCTAACACTTTTTATTCGACGTTAAGCTACGGAACTACTTCACATCCATCGTTGCCAACTTCACTGGGCGAATGTCACTCAGTGCGCCCGTTAAAATATATGCATGCAGGGGCAGTGACATTTTTCTAAGGTTTATTTCTAAAGTGCTCACTTTATCGTGTACAGCCTTTACCTCCAGTCAGACAGAACCAGGTCCTCGTTACTCGAATAAGGAAAATGGATCCTTAACCGAAGATACCCGAAGTCAGGTTATACGGTCTTACAACTTCGGCATATATCGGCTGCTCAAGGTGAAGTGAGCACTGTTGAGGCCTTAGTTACTTTTCCCGTTCAGCAATTTTTTATCCTTTTTACCACCTTTTTAAATAAATACTGATATGTAAGTAATAAACACGTGTATGTATATTCCACCGCACTCGGAAGTTAACATCTAAGGATACAATAAAACATATTTATTGGCTATTATTCCGAATGAGAGGGCTTTCAAAAGTTCTCACTTTACCGTGAATAGCCTATAAAAAGACGTATATCATTTTTAAAAAAAAAGTATATACTATGTTCACTTAGTGTAAATGTATAACAAACAATCGCGTAGTTTCTCTTATTATATTGTTTGACCTTCTCCTCAAAGTCAATGGGCTAAACCAAGTTCGTTAAGGGATAGAGGTCTTACTTAAATAAAAGAGTTAATTATAATTTTCTAATTTTGTTTACAATAACTAAAAACAAAATTCTCTTGACTCAACATCCCACAACAAATTGATATCACTTGCTGTTTACAATTAAAGACTACAATCAATACAATTTACAACTACCTCAAAATAGTTAATGTAATTAAATAATTAGAACTATACAGTATATCAAAACCTACTAAATTATTTGACAAATTATATGTACACATTTGACAGTTCCAATATTTACAGTGAAGTTCGTATCACATGTTATTCCAGTCCCACCTCAGTTTAGTCCAGGTCCCACCAGTCCGCTATGTTCTCGAGTTCTCCGAGAGCCCTCATGCACAGTAGGCTTCACTCGTCGGATATCACGCCCTCTCGTCCATTCACACCACGAACACCTCGTCCGCCGTCGTCTCGCAATCTCCCGCCGTCGTCCGTCCTCTTCGCCGATGTCCCTCGACCCACTCGCCTTCGCCAGGATACCGCACTAAGCCGCTTTACGTCCATAGAAAGACTGCCGACAGTCCAGCTGTGGCTTGTATTTATAGGGTCGTTGGCCATCGCCCAGAAACTTCTCTAAATGCCGCGTTGCGCTGGGGGTCCTAACTACTAGAATATTCTTTCACGTCCTCTACATTTGTCGGGTTATTCTGCAGGGGGAGGAAGGGCTGTGGCGCCAGCTACGTCACCGCTGTCAGTCATTCCCAAGACTGCCACCCGAGAGTGATGTGGGGGGGGGGGGGGATAGCGGCGAGCCAGCGGTATGCCTGGGGGGTGAGAAGGGTCGAGCTTCACCCTCCCCCCCCCCCCCAGCTCAGGGCGGGATCACGCAACAGGAGCTCGCGAGGTGCGAGCTGCAGCAGGTAACAATATATTGTATAAAACCACGTTTGATTTGCATATTACAATTTTAATGGTGGAAGCAAAGTCTACCTTCACACCCGTTTATTCACGTCATGCGTATTTTCACTAATATACGCATTAAACTGGTTGCAATGCATTGTTTCACCTTCACGCTGGTTACAGTTTATATTCGCTCAAACGTAGTTGTGATATGAAATAACTGCGAAATAGCGACGCAATAATATTTCCCAAAAATAAAGGTCAGTCACAATTTTTGAAAGAAAAAAAAACAGCTGGTGAGGTCTCTACAATACCACCAACATGAGAATTTGTAGTTTACTCCGTGTCCTGACGTTGGCAGTACCGTAGAACCTACTTTGGCTTCTTCGGCGAACAAATGAACAGCACAAAAATCTCTCGTTATACCCTTGAGTCACAACTCTCCTACTTGTATAATCCACGGGAGGAACGAACCCCTGAGAGCAAGTTATTGATGATATTTTAAGGGAAAGAATGTGTGTGCGTGGGATCTAGACAAAACTGTCGTGAGGCGCGCGAAAGCACGCTGCTGAAATTGCTACTGCGCAAGTACTCAACTGTTTACGATCGCTGCTTGCAATATTTTGAAATGAAGGAATTGCCGACGTGACTTAAGTATCCGGTTTCTACAAAGGATGATGCAGCTGCGCAACAACGGCACAACTTGACGGCGATGTTTTCCATGGCAAAGTCTATCATGACAGGTTCGTAAATGTATGTTTAGTATATTCGCGGTTTCTACACACTTGTTGAAGCAAACATTTGAAAAAATCACCCCATGTATGACGTATTTGGTTCTTTCCTAAAAATGCCATGGACCACAAGCGTTTTATGCTCATGTTAACATAAACGTCTCTTATTTTTGGTTAAATTAATCTGTTGACTATATTGTGTTTATATATTATAATATTTAATGCCTAGTAGGAAATAGTTCTCATGCCAAATGTCATTACACTACACAGAGTGCGTACGAATGCGGCGCATTGGCCCCTTGGCGTAAATTTCTAGACTCGGTTGTGCATTGTTTTCATAAGGCGGAGGAATATCCTGGAAATAGAACTTCAGCAGGGTTTCAGAAAAGTTGGTAGTACCCGTGAATGGACTGTAGCAATTAGACGAATAATTATTTCTGGCAATGAGAGAACGCAGAGAAACTTATCTGCGGTACTGATGTCGAGTTGACATCCAGAACACAGAGTAACTTAGTTATAGGCTATTCACGGTAAAGCGGGCACTTTTTAAGGCCCTTCGAACAGGCATTAACCATTAATAAATGTATGTAATAATAATTTATTGCAACTTTAGACGTTAACTTTTGAGAGCGGTGAAATGTATACACTGTGTTGATTAGTCATATAAAAGTGTTTACATTAAAAAGCGGCCCAAAGCTAGAAATTGGTCGGAGGAAAAAATTTAGCAGGGTCTTAAAAAGTGCTCACTTTACCGTGAACAGCCTATAACACTCTACGTTCCCGGTTACGTCATCTTTTGCCTAGCCACAGATGGAACAAGCGATCAGGATGTGATTCAGGAGCAGAAAATCGAACTGCATATCACACCATGAGCAAATGTTTTGTCGTGTGTTTTATCAGAGCAAGGGTTTTTATCATTCCAGCAGGGTACGAGATATCGATACGCGCACGATTTTATCGCAATATCTGCCTTTGCACTAGTCCTAGTGAACTAATATCTCACATTAGGGTCTCTACTGAAATTCTATTTTGGGATTCCCTAACTTTACCCTGTTTTCCAGGCAGAATCTTGCATTTTCCCTTAACTATTTTCAGGACCGAAACCTTAAAAAATACCATATTTTTTTCACCGCTGAAAAAAAAATGCTATCAGCGAATCAGAATTAAATTACACTGCAACAGAGCAAGCAATCAGCGCCAACATTTTATTCAGCACATCGATATTTCTCGCGATACACGCTATTCATACACGTGCCCATTACAAATCCCTCAAAATTTAAAAAATATATATGCTCCCAATTACACTATCCTGTATTGACACAACTAAATTTTTCCTGGCCCAGGTTTAAATTCCCTGACATTTCCCTGTCACGTGAAATCCTCTAACTTTCCCCTGTTTTCCCTGTGGGTGGACATCCTGTTTTCCTGAGTATGTGTATTGCCCTAAGCTATATGAATATCATAATTGGTATTTAGAAAGGCAGTAAGGGCCTGGTGAACAGCACGGCGCCCCTATATTGCTTACGAATTACGCAGAACCTCTGTTCGCAAGGTTATGTAGATATAGAAAAACCTGAAAAACCATGCGTGTTAAGTCATGGGGCGGCATACCCGATAATCATTCTGGAAGTTAACTGCGTTCGGTCACCCTTTCCCTCAAGATATTTAGTTCAACCCTGTTACTGAGGAGTAACCAGCACAGTATCTTGATCAAGGTTGTTCACAGCACAATTGGCACTTTTGAAAGCCAAGATCTACTTGTATGCACGCTGTGTGCTCTTCCGCATTATGTAGAATTAACACAGGAAATCAATTGCCTCATCACTTCATCCATGCATCGGTCCAGTGAAACTGTAAAATCATAACAAAAGTGACCGTTTTGAAAATGTGATAATTTTTACACTTCGGTGCATTACAAAAACAGAAAGCGATGGAAATAATTAAAGTTATCACAAATAGTTACCCAACAATTTTTATTCGACGTTAAGATATGGAACTACTTTCCCCTCTGTCGTTACCAACTTTACTGGACGCATGTCACACAGTGGACCCGTTAAAATATATGCAGGTTCGAGCAGTGATTTTTTCTAAGGTTGATTTCAAAAGTGCTCACTTAGAACAGTCTTTACGTTTTTGTACAACTCTTCGTCCACTGAATTAAGTCCCTAATTAATCCCAGTGCGGAAATCAACTGAGAATATTATTTTATTAATAATACCTTAATTGTATCTCGTAGCTTTGCCCGTCCCGGAAAATGAATTCGTCAAGGGGGATCAACACCTTACATCTTGGATCCGTCAAGGTTTAACAATGCCTTCTATCCCAGAATGTGAACCGAAATTTTCGGCCCGACATAGCACACATGAAAGCTTGTTTACACTTTCTCAAATTGTTACAGCTTCAACGTATTTGATTTTTTTACCCCACGAAAACGCTTATTCGGAATTCGAATTAGTTTTTGAATTTTGCGGGGGTGGGGATTGGGGGATGGAAAAGGGAAAAAGAGAGAAAAAAACTTTGCTCACTCACCGCTTTTAGTTATCACATAAATGGTTTTGTTGAATGGAACTTGTGTTTGGCAGATCGAATTAGCAGTATATTCCCAAACAGTACCTGATTCAGGGAAATTATATATTTGACTAACAACACATCCTGCCCATCTAGATTAATGATAGCTCGAAATTGATAGAGCACTAAATTAGCGCCTAAACGTACTGTGCCTAATGCCTCGAACAGTTATCAAAGGAACGATTTATTTAATAGCATACCCTACCTTAAAATACCATCGTATTTAACTGTTCAAAATAACATAAGAACTCTCCTGCATATTAATTATGACGATCTTCATAACCCACGTTATAAAACAAGACAGCCAAATTTAAATGTAATATAATTGTTATAGTCTGTTCACGGTAAAGTGAGCATTTTTGAGGCCCTAGTTACTATTTTCCTATCAGCCATTTTTTTAATCCTTCCACCGCTTTTTTAAATAAATATTGCCAATGTAAATATTTCATCGGAATCGAAAGTTAACGTCTAAGGCTACAATAAAATATATTTCTTGACTTTTATTCCAAGTGAGAGGGTTTAAAAAATGCTCATTTTACCGTGAACAGCCTATAAAAGCCTAGTTACAATAAACACATTGTTCTCAGCCGCCTACATAAGACAGTCATAAATGTGTTTGCTGTGCTGTGAAGGTCATCTCAGTCGACAATCATATAAGAGTACTGCGCTAAGTCGACGAAAAGAAAAAAGTACCAGAGCACTGAAGTGTAATTCATCACCGCTTATTCCTTTTCGTGCGTTTACGGTTAGAAACAAAGGAATTCGACTGTAGGCTGTTCAAGGTAAAGTGAGCACTTTCGAAAGCTCTCTCATTCGGAATAATAGTCAATAAATTTATTTTAATTTAGCTTTAGACGTTAAAATCCGAGCGCGATAGAATATACAGAATGCTCGGAAATTCCTCTTAGAAACTTCTACGACTTATAAAGGGAACTGAGTAGACAATCTTTTGAATAGGAATCCATGTCCGGAAACGTGCCGTTACTGTGCTACAACCATTTTAAATCAGGTGTACCACTCGTCCACTTCCACTGAGGGAAAGCTCGGATTTAACTCCATTGGACTATTTCTTGTGGAGTCGTATGAAGAGTATGGTGTACGGGACTCCTGTAGAGACAGAGGAAGATCTGCTGGCAGGAGTTATGGTCGCTGCACAACAGATTGACGGGACACCAGGTGTGATGGAGAGAGTGTACCAGAACATGGTACGTAGGTACAATGTGTCCAACGACGTTGGTGGTCGCCGCATCGAGCCGCTGTTGTAGTGGATCTGTACCGTATGAAGAGCATGGTGTACGAGGCTCCTGTAGAGACAGAGGAAGATCTGCTGGCGCGAGTTATGGTCGCTGCACAACACATTGACGGGATGGAGAGAGTGTACCAGAACATGGTACGTAGGTACAATGTGTCCAACGACGTTGGTGGTCGCCGCATCGAGCCGCTGTTGTAGTGGACCAGTGCCGTATGCTACACATCCTTTGCAGAAGACAGAAACCGATTGCTACGTTTAACTATGTAGACAAAAAGTTTTATTGTGATAAATGAATACGTTTCTTTATTGTTCCCTTGGCATTGTCGCTTAATGAACTTGATTACTAATTAAGTACGCACACAGAAGTGGACGCGTGAAACACCTGATTTGAAATGGTTGTAGCACAGTAACTGTATGGGTTCCTATTCAAATGATCGTTTACTCAGTCCTCTCTACTAAGTCCTAGAGGCGGGGTGGCGTGCCTCTTCGCCATGGCCGCTCTGGCGAGTTTGTGGCGTCACGACCAGACAGGAATGGCGGGGTCGAAAGGAGGGATATGTCAGGCGCGATAACGGTCTACAAAGGAGGGGAAGGCGGAAAAAAGAAAAGTGGGGGAGGAAACAAGGTACCTTGAAGGAACAGAGGTAATAGGAAAAGTTGCCGGACAAATATATACGTGGGAGGACAAGCCGCAGATTTCAAGGACACGCGCGAAGATTCAATGTGACGGTCGTGACCGCGATGCTAAATAATGACCGCTTATGCAACTTTTCGACCTCCTGTAAGAGTCTTTGACGAGTCCTTGCCAGCTGCAGTGGCTTGTCCACACCTGGCCAGCTATAGCAGCATGTCGACACCTGGCAAGGTAACTCGCGAACAATGGTCCTCCCTAACTCGTCTGTGCTACCGTGATGTGACGCTGTAATCACGGTCGCAGCAGAAGCCGTGGGTCACGGGGGGTCAGGATCCCTTCTGGGGTTGTACGGACCTCCACTGGAATTACGATCCCCATGGACCCAAAATAATACTTATATTGGTATTCCTTGTTCACTGCAACTTTCCTACCCACATTCATTTATAATTTCTGGTATTGCGAACTTGACTTTTTTTATGCATGCTGTACTTAAAATGGCACATAACTTGTTTCGTTATCATCACCGATATCACAGGTCTGCAAAATTTGGGTTATTAAGAACTTTTTTTCGAAATGTATGCTGTACTAATATGTTTTTGGGATGCTGAATCCGAAACTGGCTTTAGTTTTTTTCTATCACATACCAATTTTTTGCAATCCGTCTTTGTACTGTAAGCCTATTTACTGTTGTTACTAAATTATTCAGAGGTATATACTGAACAAAACATATTCGTAAATCAAAATTTTATTTTCAAAATGCTTATATTTATAGATTAATTTTGTTCAATAGCCTTAAGGTCCTTTTTTCTGTTGGACATGAAGGAGCAGGTTCGGCTTGTGCGCAGTGCTAAGATTGTCATAGTGAAGCGTAGCTCATCATATTTACATCACAATGGTCCTGGTAAAGCCATGTATTTGCGAAACTTTTTTTTTTCCAAAATAAGAAGATATAAAGTAAAGAAGTTCCCTAATGATGACAAATGTGCAGCTTACATTATTCAGTTACATAGTCTCATTTTGTGGGGAAACCTTGCGTGATATGACCATTTGAGTACCATTTCCGAATTCAGCAGACCGAAATACACGTAAAAGATGTAACATCGTCAAAGAAAAGCTTTTTCATCGCAGGCCTGTGTAATCTGTAGTATTTGTGCTTGGTGATCAGTGATATGAACCAGTCGTAACGTAGTACAGTAGCATGGTTTATGAATCAGTTACCCACTGAGAAGATCCATTGGGCACTGAGCCTCTAAGAGTACAGTACCGGTCAAAAAAATATAATCTTCCTGTGCAACATGTTGACGATAGTGTACAATGCGCATGAAAGGGTTAAAACAGCAGCTGAGTACAGATTATATTTTGACTTCCACTTCAGTATAGAACGTATTTTGAACGTGAGGCTTGTTGGAACCGCCGCCTAGACGGTGCTGCTGTGGAGAAAGTGGGCGAAAGAAGGGGTAAGGAATTAGGCGAGGCAAACTTGGACGAATGCCAGGTTAGTAACCTGCAGAGAATGGAGCATGTCCTATGGCAGTCAATCTGTACATTGCTGTGATTAGCGGAGCAGCATATTAGCAGGGAAAGAACTGACACAACCAATCACTCAACTCGCTTGTTCGCGAAAATTATTTGAAAAGAATTTAGGAACGGTTCACCACTAGCCCCACACTGTCAGAACGTTCCTGACAAGCTTCCTAACGTGTAATAGAAGTTTTTAAACTATGCGAAGTGTGGGACAGTTTCCATACATTACGAATATAGACGTGTTTAGAACTGCTACTATGTGGGTTTGGTAATAACATTACCCATTTGACTGTTCCATATACCTGTTCAGAAGCGAAACCACGCGTGTATAAGGAAAAACTTCACCACAATGGTTTTCGTATCTTTCCTTAAAACTCGTGTGGTAATTTTGCGAACTATTTCTTAGAGTGTACACATCGTGGAGCTTCTTATAGCATTATTAATTTTTATGCACGTTCACTAGTTGACCTGTAAAATAACTGTAACCTAATAACCTTTTGTTACTCAAAAAACTGATGAAACGTGGTCCGCCAAAAGGCATGCTAAGATCGTGGTTCTGGCCAAAATGCTGTATTTAAGCCACTTAAACCTGAATAAAATATGAAAAAAAAATTGTACATATTTGCAATCGTGCTTTTCATATAGCATTTATGTTTAACTCCTAGAACATATCCATAAAAATTGTTCTCTTGGCAAATTGTTTTAATGCTCATAATATTAGATAGTATTAATTCGGGAACCCAGTTTAAAGGTTTAAACATAGTTGCATTTATCTGTTTTATGACCGTGTCGAGCATCTCGTCGAATCAAATGTAACAATATGCACTTACAATAAACACACGTATTTTTTTTTAGTATTATTGGGTGATATGGTGGGAGCATGAGATACTTCACACATAAGAGAGAAACAGGAGTAAAACAAAGCCATCACAGCAGGTAGAGAAAAGTGAGCGAGTGAGCGAAGAGATATGAGCGGCTTTTAACAGCGAGGTCTTGAGAGCCGATGAGGGTGATTTGAGGTGAGGATGGAGCATCGCCGGAATGAAAGGGCGGGGGAAACGGGAGGTCCCCGAGAAAACTCGCCGACCAGCGGCATCGTCCGGCACGATTCCCACTTCCGAAGATCCGGTGACCCGGCCGGGAATTGAACCCGGTTCGCCGTGATGGGAGGCAAGCTGGCTAACCGCTCGGCACCCGCAGCCCCCTGGTAGAGAAAAGTAGACAATCTGGCATATTACCACTGACGTATTGTTACATGTGAAGGATGACGCCTGAGGGGCGTATGTGAGTTCGTAAAGGATGGAGATCTTAATAATAAAAATTAATAAATAAAAGGAACTAAATTTGATCTCTAATTCATTCACTCTGCTACTGTGTACAACATCAATTAGCTGTCTCCACTTTTACTCTTTCTACAGTATTTGACAGTGAGCGCACTATTTAATGTTTATTTCAACTTTAATTAATGTATTTCTTAATTAACAGTCAATTAATTCACACCTATTAATAGGTCGTGTTCAGTTTATCTGTTTTCATCAGTTATAATATCCTTCATTCACGCACTTGATAAAATAGTCCAGGCTCCAGCCACGCCCTTCAGAATGTTGACACTCGCAGTATTCGCCTTCACTTCTTCACAGCTGACCACGCCACTCGATTGGAATCTCCGCCAGTCATCGATTCAGCCGCTCCAACTCAAAAAAATCTCCCAGCCACGAGGCCCGTCACACAATTAAATACAGCCAGGGCGACCATCTGGAAGGTTCGACAAACCCCGAGTCGCCCCGAGAGCCTCGGTCAGTAATCCAGGGCATTCGTCGATAAACGAGGGAAAACACCACAGCCGGGGCCACGCAGTGTCTTGCCGCAGAATGTTATCTTGCCGGCCTGGCTTTGACACAGACATGCAGCCGTATGAAGTACTACGGTAGTCCTTCCAATGCCACTCATTGCTCCAGCCGATGGTAGCAGTGACGTGTGAACGTGACTGCTACCGTTACTATTACGGTCACTGTCACTGTCCGCACCAGCTAAATTCATGTACACTTCTATCAATTTCATGTCGAATCGCACATCCTTGTCATCATACTCGTTCTCGAGTGTTCTGACGTGATTGCAAATTGGTATCCAGTCTTCTGGACCCATTCGGTTGAATACGTCCTCGCAGGGTTATTTTTCTCATCTGTCAAATTGCACGTAACATTTTTTGAAGCGACTTTTCCTTTAATTTTAGCCCAGGTGCTTTCTATCGGATTCAAATCCGGATGATAGGGTGGCAGACAAAGTACTGTGTAACCATGATTTCCCATCGGTCTGCCTACCTTGTCGAGGTATGTGTTGCTTTGTGACGTCACACAAAGTTGGTTTTAGCATGTCGCTAGTAAACGAAGTATTCTCCTTACAGTGGTTAGTTACACTGCTGCATTTCCATCTTAGTTGAGCTGGAAGTAGGTGTTTTGTTTACCTTTACACTGTAATATTGAGCATTATCTATCACAATACTGTCAGGTGGAAGATTTAGTATTAATTGCTCGTTAATCTATTTTTCATCATTTTCTTTATTCATATTTTTGTGGTAATTCCGTGTTGTCTGGTGCGACTTCCAAGTTGCAAGAGCATTAGGGAAAGAACTGTTTTTGTCTCCTGCATAAATCATCATTAACCGCTTACATTTTGCCCACAGGTGCTAGCAAACCATTGGAAGACATGTCACCCAGCATTTTATTATTCACATGCGATGATAAAATGTACGACTCATCCATGTAAAAAAAAAAAATACGTTTCTTATTTCTATATCGCCGCATATTCTTGAGATATTCTGTACGTTTTTGCAGAATGTATGATTTTTATATTAAAACCACGCGCCGAGATTTTTTTTTTTTGCCACCTAAATCCTAGCTTCTTTAAAGTAGTTCATAAAGTTGCATTACTTCCATGGTAATTTATGTCATCCTTTAACTTAAGTCTTGGAGTTTCGACAGTCGGCGTTTTTTGTTAGGTAGAAATTGTAAACAGTAGCTTACATAGTACCACATCTTTGTCGAAGGTATCAAGGTCGTATTTAGAGGTTATCTTCCGTTTCTTGTTAGGTGTTAAGAAATACGTTCCTTCGCCTGCTTTTTTCCCGATTGGCTTCCCTCTTAATTGTCTGCACTGTGGTACGAGACACACCCGTCGCCATAGATGTTCCCAGGTGAGCTTTCTCGAGTGGAACGGATGGTTCACCTCAATCTCGCTTCGTTTTCCACATAAACTGCAGAACATCGTAAACCATTCCTCGCGCCCGTGAGTGCAGTTTCTTACCACTCACTTCAGAACCAAACTGGAGGCATTTTAACGTATGACGTTGTACTGTTCGTACGTCAATGTGTTAAAGAACAATGGCCGCAGAAGTGATGAACTTCACACACACACAAACCTCAGATAAAAACAGTAAAAGAAAACATTTCCAAGTAACGCGGACGTGCTCGCAATACCTACTTCTGATTCAGACTCGACAAAGGGACTACATTTTCACTCGGTATAGTAGCTGCAGCCGCTCTGGTGCCAAGTATGCGTTATTGGTCTGCAGCTTCGCCCCTCCCCCCCCCCCCCCCACTTTCCCACCCCCCCTTTTTCCCATCCACCATGACTCGCACTGTAACATCCGCGTGTTGTGTACATTCAAGTGTAAGTTCTAAAAAGTAAAGCAAACTTGCTGTTTTCAAGAAGTCCCCTCTCAATGCTATACGCCTAAGCAAAAAAAGAAAGAATGTTTCTGGCACGATTGCAATATTTTTTCTGAATATTTAGCTTCAGGTTTCCACGAGCTCTAGAGTTACACAAATTGTTACGTTTGTATACGTATAATTTTCACAAGCTACACGGGAAAAGCTCAACTTTAAAAAAGAAAAAGAAAAAAAAACATAAGTAAATACGCACGTAAACTTGCAAGCCGGTCGATTGCGACCGTTGGTTTTTATTTTTGGGTGAATGCACTAAAGAACTTGCTGAAATCTGCGAGCTCTCTTGCTGAAAAGTCGATCGGTCCGCGATCGATTCCTGAGTCGATTTCCGACAGTGCTTTCTACTGATGAATTCGTCAGTGCTGTTAAAATTTTCTTTCAACACGAAAGTCGCTGCGATGTCTCCATCGCGTACAAGTTACCTAGCACTACGAAGATCCCGACTGAAGCGTGGTCAATGTGGATGGGAATATAGGACTACACGACATTGTGTGCGAGAGAGCGAACGAACGAGAAGGTAGATTGAGATTTGGACGGTGCTAACAGCTGAGGTCTTCAGCGCCGATGAAAGTGAAGCGCGATGAAGATGGAGAAGAGACGGATTGCAACCGGAGAAGTTTGGTGAAAAAAAAGGGGGAGGGATATTCTGAAGGGAAAAAACTAGCTACATACGCCATGTGTAACACACGTGCGAAAATCCGCATCTGACCTCGCTGGGAACTGAAACCGGTTATGCCGAAATCACATAGCCCCGACGCGCACGACACAACGGCCAACAGCCAATGAAATACAAGATAGATCGTCGTAAGCACGACCGATTCTGTCGTACGAGCAGCAATTTTGGATTATAAATTATTTCTTTCTTCGTCGTGTCGCACGACACGACAGAATGTCCTTGCAAAATGAAATTGTATTGCAAGATTTCCCTACAACGGTAATTACGTAGCTTAAAAGAAAAAATAAATTAAAAATTTCTGTATCTAACACTTAAAAATAATAATTTTACCTTTGTATGCATTAGCGATACCAATTGGCACCATCATGCATTACAAGTTTCCCTCTAGTACAGCGTCTTTGAAACTAACATAGCCTATCAGCGCCTTCTAAATAGTTAGGTTAAATGCCGAGAGCGTAGTGTCGGTCGTGCTGTAAATTCAAGTAGTCACATTGAAATGTGTCGTGGTTGCGTTTTTGGTCGTGTCGTGCTGTGTTGGTCGGGGACTATGTGATTCCGGCACTGGCCGTAGTGGAAGGCATGCGAATCTGACCACTATACCTCCACGGTGCCCAAGGTATTAGCATCCAACGGAGCCGAGGTGCAGGCCAGAGCGGTGACAGTAGACAGGACTTACAATGTCGTTATTTGAATTAAGTAGCTGTGGAAACATCAACATAGACATTTTACCACTAGAATTGATGATTTTATGGAACAGGTAGGTTTTTTGGGTATAAACTATGAGTGTTTTGTATCTCAAACACACTGGTTTATTTAACCTCTATATATTTCAGGTGCTGATTTAATAACTTACTGAAACGATTATAAATATTTAATCCGTTTTTTGCACTGCTTGTACAAGATTTGTTCTATTCTGTTGGTCACATTTGGAGGTAACGTAAATATTTAAAAGACAGAGCTAACACGAACAGCACAGGTATATATTTAATTATTGCCGAAAAAAGCATTCGGTAAATGGTGTTAATCAAGCAAGTTCTAATTAATCAATTATAAAACTTCGTTCTAGAATCTCTCAAGAATAATGCAAGTTGTAAACATACTGTAAATACTACCACGGGAAAAAAACTTTGTTTTTGTAAATCACTTATTATAATCAAACATTGACCACAACGTGATTATTAACTACTTCAACGAAGCGTGTTTATCAACAAATAATAATTAAAAACTGTAATTTTTGTTTTATTATACTAGGTGATTATTTTTTTGTAACGTGTGTCTGCTGTTGGTATTAATCGAGGCACCTACCACCCACCCACCACCCCCTGAAAAATACTTTAAAATAAGAAGATCGTTACAACATGGAAGTGTCCGCTCTGGTCTCCTCACCGGCTCCGTGATGCAGACTAGCAGACTGATTGTTCACGGCCAGCTTGAAGAACGGACGACGTACGAAAATGGTAGACACAGCAGAATGAGAGCGGGAAGAAAACGAGAACAATCCGAAGAAAATAAAACACCGCACCGCGGCCGTGTCCGCCACACTCGCGGAGGTATTAGTCTGTGGAGTGGAAGCAGAGACGCGAAAGTGAAGCCGAAAATGAAAGACAAGGACAAGTCTAGAAGTGCCAAAAAAAGGTGCATGTTTCACATTGCTTACTACGTAACTTTTGCCACTCGTAATATGGCGACTGACGTAAACAATCGGTCTGCGCATGCGCAGGTGAAAGAAGTCAGACAAGGCATCGGCTTCACGTGATAAACGCGGAGAAGATGGGCTGTTGCCACTCCATTATCTATTACCTACATGGTCACACTTTGTGTATGCGAGTGTACGCTTAAAAAAACCAGGAAACTAGAAGGTGCCTCAGAAAAAGTCATTAGCAAGAATTTAATAACAGCACAATATTATCAGTATAACTGGGCCGAGGATTACAAACGGATGCACGAACTCTGACTACAGTGTAGGTCGTCGAAGAAGAGATGACTGTAAAACTGTTGCGGGAACAGGTTTATAGGAAAACCCTGGGGCGAAGGAGACGAAGGCCATATACGTAATTTTGCTTGCGATACCACAACCGGTTTTCTTTCCACGTCTGAAGCCATCCTGCAGCACTAGGCCTGCATAGCAAGAGGAATCTACCAACCAACCACGAAGTCTTAGGTTCTATGCCCTCTGTGGGTGCTTTCTTGGGGACATAACCTTTCAATGTATTGCGTTAAGTACTTTGCAAAGTATTACATCCCCCCCCCCTTTTCCCTCCATTAAAAAAATTATTTCTCTCAGCAATGGATGGTGAGTGACGATTGAAACTCAGCGAACACCCCAAGATATTTCTAAACATGTTATCTTTTCGGTTCAACTTCCTCACTCCAAGTATCATCAGCGATGCTTGTATGGACCCCTGTTACCCTACTGTGCATATGTTACTCTACGCATCTCCACGTTTGTAGGGTCTGCACCAGTTCCTCTATATTCCAACTGGCCTTGCGTTCTAGCGTCTAAGAAAACATGCTTGTAAATGTAGAAAGTATAGCATAAAAACGAACACTAGCGTTGCAAATGCCCTAATCAACAAGCGTTTTCGTCATTCCCCGTTCATCTCAGTTTCCGACGTAAGGATCACAAACTTTCGGCTGTTCGAAAATAATGTTTTAGGGAACGAAGGGAAGTATGCTCTTATTGAGTTGTTTATCGCTTACCGGTAAAGGCTACATTTACTGTGCACCTGTATAGGACTCGGTTGCTAAGTACAATTTCGCCCCGCTTGTCAAACCTTAATTCTGGCCGAAGCGCAGTGAATACGAATTACAGTATGCTCAAAAAGAAGAGCCACATAAAGAAAATATATAAAAATATATTAATATCACGGTTTTTATTCTAATTTAATTCTAATGATGCACTACGTACAAGATGTTTCTAAGCGAACAGTCAAATTCTACGAGACTGTAAAGGAAAACTGGAGGCGATCGCCTTCACTCACTAACTCACTCATTTCAACTATAGGTTATTCACGGGAAAATGAGCACTTTTGAAAGCCCTGCTTAAGATCTACTTGTATGCACATTGTGTATTTTCCGTCTTATGTAAAATTAACATTGACATGGGCTTCATCACTTTATCCATGCGTCGGTCAAGTAAAACTGTGAAATTATTATAAAGTAAATATTCTACAAATCTGCTCATTTTTACACTCCGATTCTTCAAAAAACAAAGAGAAAACGAAATAAATAATTTAAGTTGTCACAAATGGCTAAAGGTTATTCAAGGTAAAATGAGCACTTTTGAAAACCCTGCTTAAAATCTACTTATATGCACTTTGTGTATTCTTCCACCTTATGTAAAATTAACATTACCGTGGACCTCATCACTTCATTCGTACGTCGATCAAGTGAAACTTCGAAATTATTATAAAGGTAAATATTTCTCTAATATGCTCGTTTTTACACACCGATACACTTAAAAATACTAAGAGAAAGAAATAGTTTTAGTCGTTACAACTAGTTACCTGACACTTTTAATTTGACGTTAAGATATGGAACTATTTTCCATCCATCGTTACCAACTTTACTGGGCGTACGTCACTCAATGCACCCGTTATAATATGTGCAGGCAGGGCCAGTAACATTTTCCTAATGTTGATTTCAAAAGTGCTCACTTTATCGTAAACAACCTTTAAACACTTTTTACTAGGCGCTAAGGTATGGAACTACTTCCCATCTATCGTTACCGACTTTACAGGGCGCATGTCACTCATTGCGCCCGTTAAAATATACGCAGGTAGGGGCAGTGACTTTTTTCTAAGTCTAAGATTGATTTCATAAGCGCTCACTTTATCGTAAACGGCCTTTACAAAGAATCTTTTTTTGGCGTGAAAATAGCTAAAACGGGCGTTTTCAGAATCAGTTTTAATTGTTAAATCTTCTACGCAGAAACTAGGAGTCGTATTCAGATATGCATCATATTTCTGTCTTTATTAACGTAGCTGCGCAGATATATAGGGTCACGTGCGGGAGGCGAGTCGCCGAAGGAACGAGTGGAGAGTGGAGATATTTGTGCGGCTCTTAACATCGAGGTCTCGAGAGCTGACAAAAGGGGAAGTGAGGCGAGTATGGAGCAGCGCCGGAATGCCAAGACGGGGGGGGGGGGGGGGACGAGAGATCTCCGAGAAAACCCGCCGACCAGCAGCAACACTCCCACATGCGACCCCGCCGGGAATCGACCACGGTTCGCCCAGGCGAGTAGCCTGGCCACCACACCACCGCGGCACCTTCCCCGCCGGAAGGACTGCACGTCAGGCGAGCGCCTCGCGCGTAGAGGCGACGAAGCAATTGGTGAGAGTGCAAGAGTCGTCCTTAGAGCTCCCACGTTTCGAGCCCTCGAACGCGCTAAACAATTTCAGGTAGGTGGAACCCTTAAGGCCCTTACAGTATTGAAAACTTAACATTTGACTTTACGATTAGACTTTCCGTTTGTTTTCCGATATGTTGTTTCTCATGGAGCTTGACACAATGGAACTGTCAAAGGTTAAGTCAAGCCCTCTTGACTTTACGATTTCGAAAAGTTGAAATTTAAAGTCAAAGTCAAGCAGCCATTTTGCCGAGAGTCTAACAGAGGTTATGTGGAAAGTGTGTTATTTTATTGTAGGGCGATTTTAATCTCGGTATATTAAACAAAGCTCGTCTTAAATTAAATAAATGGAAAACGAATATTTGAAGAGGAAATATATGAATTTACATATTTTAACAAAGTAAACAGATGAGATTTTTTGTTTTGAAATAAACTTTTAATAAATATTTTAAGCCTATTTTTTAAAAAAAGGTACTTAAAATGCACTCCCGGACAATATCATAATTATTTCCATAACAAGATACACATTTTTACGAAGCTCACGGAACCTATGTTCAATTGTCTGAACTCTGACTTTACAACTATATTGTGTATTGGTGTTTTCGTCAGAGGAAATAAAATGTAACGTCACATAATAAAAGTTTTCTATTGTGTAAGAAGCTTCAATAAATAAAAAAAATTGGTTGGCGGGGAGGAGAGATAAGAGAGACAGAAAGAGAATGACAGAGCCAGAGAGAGGAAGAAACAGTGAGAGGAGGTCGTGATGGGATATGTGCGGAGGGGGATGAACTGGCTAACCACCGAATTAAACTGTTAGTGGATGAATCACTAAACGGCACGGACAATCTCCGAGGCACAATCCGCTTAACTTACCGTATGACCTCACCACATGTAGTAGTTTGATTCATCCGAATCTGTTCCCTGACAGTTCTCTGCGACCGTGTGCCCGGTTGGTTGTCACGCAAATTAAGGCACACTCCCTGAATCTCAGTATATATTGTTGGCAGCCAATTAAGCGACGTTACAATGCTAGTACCCGCTCAAAGAATCCAATTATGGCATCTCTTTTAGTAATCATCGGAGGACGACTGACTATTGAATGGCTGCCTACCTAAGTCGGCAACGTTTCAGACGAATAGGAACCTATTGTGACATGTCCCATGGTGTACTGTATGTAATCTGAGGCCAACCATCACTCGTGGCAGTAATCGTTCTCACTTTTGTTTAACTATACAGTATTCCTTTACTGCAGTTAAGTGTACTTTACAAAGAGTACTATCCAAAAAATTTCTACAGTTGAAAAAAGTACGAAAATGTAAATAAAACTATTTGTAAAGGAAACGCAGATTATAGGCCTACAACAGTGCATACTATCAAGTTATTTTAATACAAAAACGATAAGTAGAATAATATAGCCAACTTTGGCTCATTAGCGTCTCCCGTGTAGTGTCGGAGCTGTTCATGCTCTGTCATTCCGGGCGGCGGCCATATTGTCCGTCATGTTGGTTCCAAGTGACCTTGACCAATTACCTTGACCCCGGTGGCCTTTAACCTTGAAAACCCCCAAAATCCTGAATATATATTTAAAAATCTATGAAATTTTATTTAAAAATTATTACAAACATAAAAAATTATTTTTAAAAATCATCAGAAAATGATTTAAATTATCAAAAAATTTTAATAAAAATTATTTTTGAAATGTATTATTAAATAATTATTTAAAATACACTTACATTTAAGGAGGTCCCCTCACCAGCACTCTCCTCACCTATAATTTGGGATTGGAAAAAATTCGCGAGTTCAATGACCTGTAAGCTAGAGTCCACCCACAATCATGTGTATATTCGGGCCTCAGATGTTTGATCATTGGCTGCTGCCCCATAGAGTAGCCAGTGTTATTACGCACCTGGCAGTATGGCACTCGCTACTAGATTCCTTGCAAGTCTGCTATTGGCTGAGAGTCGTACAGGACGTGTCTAATAAACTGCGATCCAATTGCAAAGTCAACTTCAGTGCACACGTGTTTGACGTCTATCTTGTCTTGAAATGAACTCGCGAAATGATCCTATCCCTACCTATACTCAATCTAACGTATGCGACCATCTTGTTTTTTTTTTTTTCGTTTGTCATTTGTTTATACGTTGATGGCGTACGCCCTCTCAGATTTCATATGTTTTCAACACCTAGGTGGCGTTAGTGTATTATAATCCATTCACGGTTACTTCAGCCTTTTCAGTAACTTTTGTCTAATGTTGATTTCAAAAGTGCTCACTGTATCGTGAACAGCCTTTACCGCGTGACGTATTCGCGAGTTGGCAGCTATGTATAAGTTGTAGGCCTACTTAGCTATTCCTGCTGAACACGCAGGGAGTAGCAAGCCGTGCGTGTGCGGGCCACGTGGAGCCTGGGTAGGAGAGAGCAGCTCGCCTACAGCGGTGGATTCATGCTAGCTACGTTAAATTTATTATTCCGGCAGAGAACAATTACATATTCACTTACCATGTAAAACTTTAATACGTTGCAAAAAGAATTCACGAATGCGTATTTGATTTATCATACACACTTTAATACAACGGGGGGGGGGGGGGGGGGGAAGCACTTTAGCCCATTTGAGAATACACAAGGGCACAATGACAGGAGGGTCCAGGTTCGCTACTTGAGAAAAATATACACGTTACCATACTGATTGATAATAAAAAGACAGAACATACCGATGGATGAAAAATTAAACACTCGTCACACACATTCCTAACACCTTCATTTCTTATAAAACATAATTTATTTAAAACAAAATTACAGCCATATAAACTGTAGCCTATAGAAGTCTCTGCACCTTACATTCATAATCTGCTTCACGCTAATGCAATCCCTATAAAAAATATATATGAGCCAATTCGCTTGCCATTAAAAAAATACATGGTAAAATGGCAAAAGTATGTTTGCTGAATTAAAATAAAACGTAGATTTTTCAGCAATTTTTTTCTCTCAAGAAGTATACAATATTATAAAATCTGGGGGAATGAAGTAGGATTTCCCAGATAATTTTATTCAGTGTTCATTGTGACGAAAAAGCAATTTGAAACTTACAGCCTTGGACAAGTTATCCTTCCCTAATCATAATTCCAGCGCATGCATGACTCAATAAAATCTGGGGGGGGGGGGGGGAAATGGCACATTCTCCACTTGCTGATACGCAAAACACACACACACACACACACACACACATACCAACACAAAGAGCCCGAAATATCCCAATTGCAGGCGAGACTGAAAGACGCATTAAAAAACTATTAAGACAAAATGGTACTTCAAAGAAGTGGCTACGAGTACCATTACACAAGTAAACGAGAGAAGCCTGCAGTCGTAATCTGAGCTCGCGCACACGTCCAGCCGCCCTGCACCTGATGAACTGGACTTTGTCCTAGTGCACTGGAGAGCTGAGAGGAGGCCGCGGGCGACTTGTCGCTCCAACGGCATGTTATACTACTCACACTAGCCAATTTTAATTCATAGGATAATAAACACAGATGATAACTGCACACACAAATGACCAGGGGAGATCCATCAGTGGCGTGTAGTGAGTTTTTTTACAGGGTAAGCAATGTAACAGCCCCAAATGTTTGAGTGTTTTAGACAAAATTTAGTTAAATGCCATCAAAATATGATATATTACACACTTTACAATACAATAAATGGTTGATATAACCCGGGCTGTGGTTCCATTTTAAATTACTACCAACAAACGCAACTTCCAACTTTGCTTACCCTCCACATGTATGTCCCGTGTTATAATACCTAACATTAGTTACAAAAACGGAAACGAAATGAATGTGATAATAATTAAACTGAATATTATTTAGAGAGCCCATTACAAATTATAAGAAAAGTCCCGTTTTCCCGAACACTTTCATCCACTTTCCAAGGGAAAATGTAGGGCTGGAAGCAAACAGAACGCCTGCGTACCCTGCCCGTGTTGTTGCTTGCGAGTTCGATCCATCGCTAGTCGCTCTCGTTTGTGGAAATAAATACTAGATGGCAGCACGATGCGTTTGCACGAAAACTTTGTTTCACGAATCGAAAACGGGAAACTTAGAATTAAATGTGTAAGGCGAAGACTATACAGGGTCAAACATTTCCAATATGTATAGGATAAGCATTGCTTACCTTGCATTTATGGAATAAACGCCACTGAGACACATGTCAAGCCAACCCATTAGACCAGCGACACGTGACGATATAATATGTACATGGACAACGTGTTTAAATATGGCATGTTTAAACAAAAGATAGAACAGTTAATATTAGAAACAAATATATGTGCAAATATAGGCGTGTTGTAATGAATCGTATGTATAGTAAATATTCGCCATAGAAGAATTACTTTTTTTTATTATCGTCATGCATTGCCTTCCGATCACCTGACCTTAATCCTTTGCATTTTTTTGGCTATTCGGATATTTGATTAAAGGTTGTTCACGATAAAGTGAGAACTTTCGAAATGAAACTTAGAAAAGAGTCACTGCCTCTGCATGCATATATTTTAATGGACGTGTTAGGTAACCATTGGTGATAACTTAAAATTATTATTTTAGCTTTCTGTTATTTTTTAATGCATCGAAATCTAAAAATTAGCAGATTTATAACGTATTTACTTTATTAGCCCTTTGAGGAGTATTTTCGTGTATAAACAGGGCTATGTTAATGTGGAAATTTCTTTGCTCTTGGAGATAAAACTCATTCAAAATTAATGTTTAATCGATTCACTATATCGGAACCAAATTAAGAAAATTGCAATATGTCAACTTTTCATTTCGCAAGAATAAAACTGTTATTTCTAATAGTTTCTCAATTGAACACGATGGATTGTAAAACATGTTAACTCCGTCGCGACACATTAATTGGCACACAGAAAATGAGCGACTTCATTGGCCGACGGCCAGCCAATAATAAACTTTGCAGGACACAGTAAGCATTCCCGATGTAGCCAGGACCAATAAGACGATGGTATGTTGAAATACACTGAACAACACAATTGATATTGCTGAAGTGGAAAATATAGGCAGCTCATTTCAATCTCGTCCTCAGTACCAGTAAATTTGTGCAGTCCTTAAAGGGTTGATAATTTCACAGTTTCATCTGACCGACGGATGAATAAAGTGATGAGGCCCACAGCAATGTTAGTTTTATATACGGCGGAGGAATACACAACGTGTATACAAGTGGATATTAAGTGGGGTTTTCAAAAGTGCTCATTTTACCGTGAACAGTCTATACATACGCGTTATGCCACACCCAGCCTAACGACAAACATCTCAGGAGCGTGGGTACAACACATGTTCTCAGATCTGAGAGCAGTCAGGTGTATTCGTAAAGAGTACGTGTATCTCTGAGACGTAGGGTTGAAGGAATTGTGAGAAAGCACGATAACCACAAACACCACCGCTTGTAGCGAATACTCGACAAGCAGTTGCCACAATGCATTGCGACCTATAGCTCAACATGTCTTTCCTTCCAGTCACACACTCATACGAAATTTTTTTCTTCTATAGGCTGTTCGCGATTAACTGACCACTTTCGAAAATCCTGCTTCCTATACTTTCTCACTTTGTATCCTTCCGCCACGTGTAAAATTTACATTGGCAATGCCATGGGCCTCAGCACTTTAATTCATGCACCGATCATGTGAGAGTGCGAAATTGTTTGTAACCCAGAAGAGTTACTTACATCTCAATTCGAACTATTATGTTTACAAACAAAAAAACACCAATTTGATTTACCATAAATTTAAACATTACACTGGCAAATATAACTTCAAGACTTAGAACAATTTTTCTAAATTCGCTGCCAACTTAACAGAGAGCCTGAATGCTAGTGTGTACAAGAGCATATATAGTTAGGTCGGAATGATTTTTGCAAAGGCTGATTTCAAAAGTGCTTAATATAGGTACACTGAACAGCTTATAGTGTTGACCAACATCGGCTGTGCAAATACGTATATGATACTCTTAAGCCCCTTGTGCGTATGTACACAACCATGTGTGTATAAATGTCGTACCTATCCCTGCACACGCACGTAATATTAAAAAAAAAAAAACCAATGAAGTCGTAGTACTATGCTATACATAAAAATAAAGTCACGTGTCGCAAAATTTACACACGAGCACGCGTGAAAATAGCGCATTATTTCGTTTACGCGCAATCACACGACTTTTGCAGTATAGTCCATTCGCGGGTTCTCCGCACTTTTATGAAGCCCTGCTAAAGTTCGACTTCCACGATATTCTTCCGCCTCGTGGAAACCAGGTGCTACGGTGACTTGAGCTGTTAGCCTGCTCGCCTCCCACCAAGGTGATCCGGGTTCACTCCCCGGCCGGATCACTCCGGATTTTCGCATGTGGGAATCGTGCCGGACGATGCCGTCGGTCGGCGAGTTTTCTCGGGGATCTCCCGCTTCCCCCGCCCTTTTCATTCCGCGGCGCTGCTCCATACCTCAACCACCCTCATCGGCTCTCAAGACCTCGATGTTAAGAGCCGCCCAAATCTCTTCACTCACTCACTCGTGCAAACCAAGCTTGATCAGGTTTACAAAAATTACAGCAAAGGGACAGCGCAGAGCATTCGTTCGCGCTCGGGGTAGTAATATTTTGCATTATAACCATTTCTCACTAGGCATTACCAACACACATATTTTCTCACTGCATTGTTCATATTAATTATATATGAGATACTGTAACTTACAGAGAATATTAAAAAAAAATTCAATTTAACTAAAAAGAAGGTAATTTTTGGTTAAAATAACTATAAAACACTTGTGATAGATGGCTATTTATGAAAACACGTCCTACATGGGGTGATATTTTAAAAGTTTTATTCAATATAAGTGAAGAAACCGCGAATAAACGATATAGTCTATTCAAGGTATCTTCACACTTTTCGAATCAAACCGTTGAAAAAAAAAAAACATATGTCATGCATTACAAGCGTTTTATAATTCTGTTAACACGAAACAATATTATTTTTGACGAAACTGATCTTCTGCTTTTAGTTAATTTATAAATTATAATTAATATAATAAAGACAGAGAGAATCTGTGCGTTGGTGATGTTTAGTAAGAAATAGATCTCGTGCGAAATAGTATTAAAGTGAGTGCGGACGATTGCGGTGCGTCGACCCTACGGTGTTATTTTCTAGACTTGGTTAACCTTTGTTTGCAACGAGGCGAAGGAATATCCTGAAAGTATAACTTTACCAGAGCCTCAGAAACGTCGGAAGTGACCACGAACTGACCATGTTCCATAAAAACGACAGGGTCACTGCTGAAAGACTTTGCAAAGACGAGTTGACGACTGCACGCGTGCAGAGGCGATGGGGAACGCGAAGCGGGTGCTCGGGTCGCCACTTGGCGTTCCCGTTATCTCGTCCTCGGACACGCAAAATACGCTCCGGTAAAGGCTGTTCACGATAACGAGAGCACTTTTGAAACCAACTTATAAAAAAAAAAAGTCACTGCTCCTACCTGCATACTGGCGCACTGGGTGGCATGCACCCAGCAAAGTTGGTAACGATGGATGTGAAGTAGTTCCATTATCTTAACGTCGAATAAAGAGTGTTAGGTAACCACTTGTGATAACTTAAAAATGATTTCTTTCGCTTTCTGTTTTTTCTTTTAATGCATCGAAGTGTAAAAATGAGCAGATTTGTAAAGCATTTACTTTGTTAATAATTTCACAGTTTCATTTGACCGACGGATGAATAAACTGACGAGACCCATGGCAATGTTAATTTTACATAAGGCGGAATAATACACAACGTGCGCACAAGTAGATTTTAAGCAGGGTTTTCAAACGTGTTCACCTTACCGTGAACAGACTATAGCAGAAAGCGAATCAATTAAGGAGGTAGCGATTGGGCGTGCTGGCGGGATTGTGGAGGGGGGAGGGGGGTTGTGGGAAGGGGGACAGGATTCCCCTATCATGATTTTTTTTTTCCTTTCCCTCTCTGAATAGTAATAATGCACGATGACTAATGAGACTATTATTCCCACGTGCAAATTATAATAATGAAGTTCGAATGATTGGTACCTACTTCAGATGTAAAGTTCTGGCTGGAAAACACACACGAGGCCACAGACGACTAAAACATACTGACTGTCAGAACTCAGGTTTCCGGTGAAGTGCAAAATTTCGTGTCGCCCTTGGTGTACAGACTGGAGAGACACAACACTGGAGTTTGTATATAACTTATAAGGTATAGCCTATTCGCGGTTTCTTTACACTTTTTGAATCAAACCTAAGAAATATCATCCTATATATGTAGTTTTAGGTATTTTTCGTAAATATGCCCTGTATCACAAGCATTTTATACCTCCGTTAACATGAACATATCTTGTTTTTTTCGTTACATTTAAGTTATACCTGCATTTCAATTACAGATTACAACATATCACTTATAATAAATACGAATAAAAACAGTCCGGAAACCTATGAGTTGGTAGCGCTTCGTAAGAAATTGTTCTCAACCAAAACATAATTACCGCTAAGTGCGCACGAATTCGGTACGTTGTCCTTTGGTGAAATTTTACAGACTTAGTTGAGCTTGGCTTGCACGAGGCGGAGGAATATCCTGGAAGTAGAACCTAGGCAGGGCTTCAGAAAAGTGTGAGGTAACTGTGAATGGACTTGGTGCACACTTCCGCCATCAGATGTCGACCATTTTTCTGGAAAATGAGCGCTCTCCTAACACAGAGGTCTGTTGAAAACGAGAATCTCCAAAAGTCTACAGTCAACTAAAATAATTTACAACCTCAGCAGAAAGGTTAATTCACACCCTGACATGGCAGACGGCATCATAAAGGAGGATTTACGACTGACTTAACAGAAACCTTAAGCAGTGTGCTTAGAATATGAAACAATGTTTTCAAGGGTGTTGGTTTATAACTGCTGTGTGCGGGTTGTACACTTTATATCTTAAGAACAAGTTAAGATGAAGTAGCCAATCAGAGCACAGCAGCAGTTGTTGGCGGGAAACTGTATTTACATCTTGAATTTAGGTAATTTCGTATAGTGAAATCGTACGCAATGAATTGTTTCAA
The DNA here is from genome assembly GCA_029891345.1 of Dryococelus australis. NCBI lineage: Eukaryota > Metazoa > Arthropoda > Insecta > Phasmatodea > Phasmatidae > Dryococelus > Dryococelus australis. The sequence continues at coordinate 88,428,736 of CM057004.1, read as the reverse complement.
TTGGAAGACAGTATCCTCTTTATTTAAAGAACTGTTCGTCATGTTTTATTTATTGGAAGCGGTTATTGAATTCGCTTCAAAACAATTACACAAGCAGTAAACCACGAATAATTAAATAAACCTAAATAATCTTCACTCTTGTCCATTTTTCAAGGTTACGTCGGCTGCTTTGGTCTCCTACGATTCTGATTGGCTAGACTTAACAGTTGTCGGATCAATCGTATTTTTCGTGTACTTAACGAGTCATAAGTACAAGTCTCAATTCCTCAGTATTCAATTGTAAACCCATCTTAAAGTCGCTTTCACATCCCTTACCACATTCACAAATGATAAAACTTCCACCAGCGCAGACACGCATCGCTCGAACTAAAGAGCCGACCTCCCGTGGCGCAGTCGGTTGGTGCGCCACCATTCTGGGGTGCGGGAGACTCATGGGTTCGAATCCCGGGCAACGCATGGGTGTTACTTTAAGTTCGGTTATAAGTTAGTCAGTAAGCCGTCCCCTGTTAAGCTTTCAAGTATAAAACCGGGGGATGTTAAAAAAAAAAGTCCCTTTGCAATTACAATCGAACTAGAGAAACCTCCCATACTTCGAACATAATAGCTCTTCAACACAACCAGGAATGATATTTTTGAATGAGTACGTCTGAGGAACATGTGTGTGCAACTATCCTAAACTTCGCCTTAGGGTGGTGAATTTTTCCTTGTGACTTATCAGATACAACAAATCGTTATCGACACATACACTTAAAGCGAAGGAAATGAGTTAATCGCAGTGATTGTAGGCAATACCCTGTTGACACCTCCGATAACATTCTAGCAACACTATCTTCTTAGATCAGGTTCCACAATACACTGACACAATTACGAATATAGGACTTCAGACCATTCAATGATTTGTGCTAATAAAGGCTATTCAAGGTTTAGTGAGCACTTTCGAAAGCCCTGCTTAAGATCTACTTGTATGCGCTCTGTGTATTCTTCCGCCTTATGTAACATTAACATTGTCATGGGCCTCATCACTTTATTCATGCGTCGGTCAAGTAAAACTGTGAAAATTATTAGAAAAGTAAATATTTTACAAATCTGCTCATTTTTACACTTCGGCGCATTAAAAAATAATAATAAAGAGAAATAAATAATTTAAATCATCAGAAATGGTTACATAACACCTTCTATTCGACGTCAAGATACGGAACTACTTCCCATCCATCGTTACCAACTTTACTGGGTGCACGTCACTCAGGGCACCCGTTAAAATAGGTGCAGGTAGGAGCAGTGACTTTTTTCTAAGGTTGGTTTCAAAAGTTTCTAACTTTATCGTGAACAGTCTTGAACAAACAGTGCGTTCCGCCCAACAGTTTGTAGTCTCGTAAAAGAGGAAAACAAAATTTGAAAATGAGAGCGCTGACAACTTCGTTTACGCTATCACCGTCTACATGTAGACTATTCGCGGTTCCTTCTCACTTTTTGAATCAAACCTTCGAAAAATCTTCCCGTGTACGTGTTTAGCTAGCTTATTTCCTAAATATACCATGTATCACGCGCGTTTTATACCTCTGTTAACATAAAAGTATGTCATTTTTCGTCCAATGGAAGTTTTATCTATTGTCTACTTATAAATAATAATATTCAAATTAAAACAGTGAGGAAAGTATAGCACGGAACACGCGTTCGTTTTCCTGTTTGGTTCCAGCGAACTATTGATTCGCTGATTTCCTGCACGAAACTCTGTAGCCAATGAGTACAATTTTTCCTGCAAGGAAATGCTTTGAATTTCTTTTAAGAGGTAAAAATAAACGTACTAAATTAAAAATAATTAAGATTAGATTAATTGCCGGTATACAACTGATGGTTGCGCAGTACAGACAGTTCTTTTTTTGCTGCAACTTGAATAAAAAATAATAACAATAATAAATTAAATTTTAATAAGGGAATAATTAAACTGTGGTTCAAAAATTCACACACAGAAAAAAAATATTGGTTTGTAAGTATGAGGTAAATCAATTTCAAAAGATAGATGTAAAACTATCTATAAAAATAAAAACCTTGTGAATAAACGTAGATTTACGTGAAAAGTATTATAAAAGCAAAATCTCGCTTCTTGGAGAAAAATAAGAAGTCACGTAGCCCGTGGCTGTCTGTTGGATTCGAACTCGCGACCTCTGGCACGAGAAACAGGACTGACAACCGCACAAACGAGAACACACAGGTTAATCAGATAAAAAAAAAAACTGCAGATACCGAAAAGCAAAACCATTCAAGTTTTTCCATGACCGTTCCGTGCTTGAAATTGGTGCTTTACCTGACTTATGATTACGCCCGTCGGCGGAGTAGCATCAAACAGCGTCGCATGACTTTTGGGGGCGGTTGCAACCTGTTGCTATTGACTGCAAGCAACAGTCGATGACCTATATGCTGTTCACGGTAAAATGAGCACTTTCGAAAGCACTGCTTAAGACCTACTTGTATACCTGTTAGGCATTCTTCCGTCTTATGTAAAATTAACATGGTCATGGGCCTCATCACTTTATTCATGCGTCGGTCAAATGAAACTTCGAAACTATTTGTAAAGTAAGTACTTCGCAAATCTGCTCATTTTTTACACTTCGATGCATTAAAAAAAAACAGATAATGAAAGAAGAAATCTAAGCAATCACGAATGGTTACCTAACACTTTTTATTCGACGTAAAGATATGGAACTATTTTCCATCCATCGTTACCAACTTTATCGGGCAAATGTCACTCAGTGCACCCATTAAAATAGATGCGTTCAATAGCAGTGAATTTTTCTAAGGTTCAATTCAAAAGTGCTCACTTTATCATGAACAGCATTTACAAACATTTTTGTGTTGGTGAGCTTCCGCTCTCTTGCAGAAGCGGAAAACTGGTTTGGTAAACGGAATTTTTTTTATATAGCAACGAGTTGACAGCAGCATTTAGGGAAATCACAAAACGAGCGTTTTTTTTAAGAGATAATTGTAGCTTTTGGTTTGAAGAAATCAAACTCAGTAACGTAGTATTTTTTATTCACGGCCAATATAACCCGTTCATTATACACAGACGGTGATACCGGGTAGAGCTGTTCCATTATTTTGGTAAGCATTTAACCCGTCTGGTTACAGCCATTCATTAAATCCAGAAAGAGGTTCCAGCTTGTATTCAGAAAACAAATTTTAACTAGTTTCAGGAATTAAAACTATGGCGTTAAGCAAATATGAATATCGGTGAATGAACAAACAATTTTTTTTTTCTCCTTGCACGTTTCGGCTTCTGGCGAAAAATATGACCTTAATATGCACGTCAAGTGCCGTCAAACAGCGAACATTAGGCCTACGTGCTGACTTACAATAGAACAGCATGCAACGAAAGGATTTTAAACTACGGCCCATTATAATGATAGTACTGTAATAAAGCTATATTCATCGTAAATGCAATACTGTAGGAAGATCTCCACCGGAATATTCACACTTCTGGACACTCCTTGCGGTGATTTACATGCTCAAAAATACTCACATTACTGAACTGCCGAGAAACTAGCGGTTATGGCTATACAGTAAAGTGGGTATTTTTTAATTCAACCTTTGAGGGGAAGGAGATACCACCCAGTAACGGCATATAACATATACACACTGGCATACACTCCTATAGACTATTCACGGTAAAATGAGCACTATTGAAAGCCCTGCTTAAGATCTACTTGCATGTACGTTGTGTATTCTTCCGCATTATATAATATTAACATTATAATGGGTCTCATAACTTTATTCGTACACCGGTAAAGTGAAACCGTGAAATTATTATAAAAGTAAATATTTTACAAATCTGCTCATTTTTACTCTTCGATAAAAAAAAAAGACAGCGAAAGAAATAATTTAAGTTACCAACTTTACTGGACGCATGTCATTCAGTGCGCCAATTAAAATATATGCAGTTACTTTTTTCTTTCAGCAATTTATTATCATATAACAATTTAAAAAAAATAAATATTGTCATTTAATTAATAAATACAGTGTGTATATTCCACCACGCTTGGAATTTGACGTTTAAGGCTAAAATAAAACATAGTTATTGACTACTATTCCAAATGAGAGGGTTATCAAAAGTGCTCACTTTATCATGAACAGCCTTCACATGCATGTGATAGTGTTCTACGGTGATATTTTTAGCCAGACACATGTTGTTACGCAATAAAGGTCTAAGTTCTAGAGATGACGATAAGAACAGTCTAATGAAAGGGGAAGAGGTAAGGCGCATTTTAAACAACTCCACCGGCTTTTACCCGGTGTTTGAAATCACGCGGGTGAAACCGAACTGAGCCCACAATCTCCAGAATGCAGGTTGGGAGTGAGTGTTACGACCACATGGCAATAATCGCTGTTAACTACTAAGAAAAAAAGAAGGTCGGGTTTTCCCTGGAGACTTCAATTCGCAAAGCTGAGGACGACGTACTAACATTTCTCAAAGCATTGCGCAGAGGTCCAGCCACAAGCAAGCTTTGCTTAAGCAAGTTTTAGAATCTTTACTTTAGAAATGGGAGGAGGGTATAAACTCGCGATTATTTTGTAACCACTAGACGTGTGTCGCTGGTGCGAAGGTCTTCAATGTGGTGACGAACAAATCGGTTAAAAATACAAGTCACAGGAACACATCGTTGCAAGACAACCGACACCGTGTCACACATCAGCTTACCTGAGATAGTATTTTGGAACCTAAATATCATCATAGCACAGCCAACTTCACATCCGTTCTGTAAACGGCGACCTGTTATATAACATTTATTTGGCATCAGGACGAGCATCGTGTGTGGTAGTCATATATTCCTACCGGCTCGACTGTCGTATAAAGCCGTTGTTTACATTCATAATATAACGCGACGAACGGAAGAAAAAAAAAAACCCCCCGCAAAATACAACACTTGTCGTTTTGCTGTTCCGCTGAGAAAATGATCATTATCTACGCACGCTAATCAACTGCACGCATTGCACATTCATGTGAAAAAATATTAACACAACAGTTTTACTCGAGGCTGAAAACCATACTCACAGAGTACCTAAAACACGACCGTAACCAAACGGTCCGAGACAGTTTACTTGTCTGTCTGATGTTTTTACCTGCGTAACCATAATCAGCTAATAATAGCTTCTTTCTTCTACGTGGAATAACATACTAAGGAGCATAGCGGTCAGCTACATTTAAAACGTTACGTATCAAAACATTAGTGATCACTAGGCAGCCGGCAAAAACAGTTGACCCTAACAGAGGCTGTCACGTAAAAAGTAGAGTTAGAATTCAAATCAGACTTACCTTTTTTGGTTCTGGCATGGTGAGAGAGAGCAGATGAACGACACGCCTTGGGTATTAACTGTAAATAAAACAGTCGCGTTGTGCTTGCTAGCTGTCAGATGTGTTAGCACACCGACAGCATCGTGTGTTTATTGTTGCGTATACGAACACGGGATGCACGGAAACACACGCGCACGTAAAATTTACCCACGAAGTTTCGAGAGCGGTGCTGTCACGTCGGAGGATGGTCGCGAAAAGGTAAGCCACTGTCAGAAAACAGACATATTTGTTGAGCTGCCGGTTCCCGCCTGACCGCTCAAGATTTGTCCCGAACTGCAGTGACGCTGAAGGTGGAGATATCGGAACTTTCATGGCGGGAGAACTGGAGGGGTGGAAGAAAGTAGGGAGGCCGCACCGCGCGAGGGGAAACTCACTGTTGCCAACAAACTGGTTTTTTCTCTGACACGCTAGGAGGAAAACTGACACACTACTGTGTAGTTTTTTAACGCGAGTACCAGGTGCTTGAAACTAGTGATGGGATAATCCCATAATTCTGTAATTCGAATGAATCGATTACGATTATTTTTTAATTGAATAAATAAACGGTAAAAGTTATCGATTGTCTTGTTCTAATCCATACATAAAAATTGACCTCAAATATTGTATATTTCTATAAATTTGTTTAAAACTACTATCACCAAAATTTTTCCGTTTATTTTTAATAATTTCTGCTATTTTGAACATTTGTCGTTTCAAAATTAATTTTATATTTTTGATAAATATGAAACATTGAGGTATAGGCTGTTCATGGTAAAGTGAGCAATTTTGAGGCTCTAGTTACTTATTTCTTTCGACGATTTCTCATCCTTTACCCACATTTTTTACGTAAATATTGCCATGTAAGTAATAAACATAGTGTATATATTTTTCTGCACTCGGAAGTTGACGTCTATGGCCAAAATATTATATAATTATTGACTATTATTCAAAATGAGAGGGCTTTCAAAAGTGCTCACTTTACCGTGAACAGCCAATATCATGGAGGTAATGATGGAGTGGTAACAGTCTATCTTCTCCACGTTTAAAGGCTGTTCATGGTAAAATGAGCACTTTTGAAAGCCCTGATTAAGATCTACTTATATGCACTTTGTGTATTCTTCCGCCTAATGTAAAATTAACATTGCCGTGGACCTCATCACTTCATTCGTGCGTCGATCAAGTGAAACTTCGAAATTATTAGAAAAGTAAATATTTCGTAAATATGCTCGTTATTACACACCGGTACACTAGAAAATACTAAGGGAAATAAATAATTTTAGTCGTTACAAATACTTACCTAATACTTTTAATTCGACGTTAAGATATGGAATTATTCTCCATCCATTGTTACCAACTTTACTGGGCGTACATCACTCAATGCGTTCGTTATAATATGTGCAGGCAGGAGTAGTAACTTTTTCCTAATGTTAATTTCAAAAGTGCTCACTTTATCGTGAACAACATATATCAAGTGAAGCCGATACCTTGTCTGACTTCTTTCAACTGCGCATGCGCAGACCGATTGTTTACGTCAGTCGCCACCCGCCATATTATGAGTGGCAAAAGTTACATTGCAAGCAATGTAGCTTGATCGCATTTGCAGAGAATTAATAGTGGAAAAGTAAATATTGCAGTGTTGTGTTTTAATATCACACCTTGCTATTATTAAAGACGTATGGATACGACACTATTACATACGTAAAAAAGTGTCTAGAGAGGATTAACATTACTTTAATATCATACGTAACCAACGCATTTCGCCTTACAATTATAAGCAGTATCTGTCTAAATTTTAGTAAAAAACTGTTACATAGCTGTCAATCTACCACAACTGCCAAATCTGCCTGTGCATCAAAATGCTATACAATATTTCGCTACAATCCGGAATTAATTGAAAATGAAAAACACGCCCATTTAACTACATGTAAAACATGCACCTTTTTGCCACTACTAGCCCTGTCGTTTCATTATCGTCTGTTGCCCGGCTTCATTCTCGTGTCTCGCCTTCCACCCCATAGACAAATACCTCCACTATAGGTATCTGCAATGTTTTGTTTTATTTAATGATAAACTACTGAAAATCTGAATAATCGAATTGTTTTATAATTATCGATGAAACGAAATATCGATTAATAGAATAATCGATTATTTTACAAATGAATATCCCATCACTACTTGAAACGTAATGTTACATCGTACTGTTTAGCGGTGTGGTGCATTTTCGTAATGACTGCTCACGTTCTGTTGTTATAGTTACATGATTTAATTAGTTCACTCTTTTCGTACATAATTTAATATTATGCCCGTGTCCGAGACCGCTAGGAAACCACTATTTAGATTTCTAAGTCAACCACGTAACCCATTTGAGGACCCATGTGTTTGGGGAATTAAAGTCGAAATTTACTGAGTTAGAGAAGCACGCTACATTTCAAAATACCTCAGCAAAAGCGTCTGCTATTGTTTACTTTTTATTTCATGTCTGTTATAAAACAAATTATGCAAATCCAATCAAAAACAAAGAAGGAAAACGTAACGATGAATTACAAGTGCGTAATATTGTCGGTTTTAATAATTTCTTGCAGTAGAAATTATATTTGAAACTATAATTGTAAAATAAAAATCATAACTTCATAAATAAATGTATTTCTTAAATGGAGGTTTTGCTTACGGGAACGATTAAGTAAAACGATTTTATAATTTTTTAGAAAGAAGGTACCTATTTGTCTTGTGAATTTCTTTTTCCTTTTCGTAGCCCAAGAAATAAAGAAACATAGAATCACTCAGTAACGCAGTTCCTTAAATGAACAATAGGAATGCTGCTCAGTGTCATTCGAATTCCTACACCCTAAATTCCCAAAATCCTAAATCACCAAACAATGTTATCGGACACGGCTTATGTATTTTTCTAGTTTCTTGAACGTGAAATGTACAGTACTTATCTCGAAGGATGAAAAAGAACAGACGTTTATTGCAAAAAATTTAACAACCGCAAATCTGCTTGATTGTGGAAGTAATAGACCTATACCATATAGGGCATAACATAAGCTTTCTGTATACTATCACTAGTGACATAAATGTCACTGAAACGCACGCTGAAATTAAGTTGCAATCTCTTATGGATCACACGATCACACGATTGTGCAAAGTGCAAGAGGTCCTGAAGACTATGACCGATATTAAAAGTCTTGATATAATTGTAAAATGGGGCTGTGATGGAGCGGAACAAAATAACTACAAGCAAACATTTTCAGAAGAAAATTGCAGTGACGAAAGTTTATTCAGCATATCGATGGTGTTTATTCAAATGTCCACAGAAAATTGACCAAAGCGACAAAGAATCGTGTGGCAAAACCCTTCGTCTTCTTCGACCAGATACTGTCGTTCCTTTAAATTTGTGTTCGCCAAAGAAACTGTAGACGTTATAATGACGGGAGTTGATAAATGAAGGAAGAGATAGCGTCACTGTCGTCCACTGAAATTATTGTAAATGACACGGAAGTCTTGGTAAAGCCAGCATTGATATTCTGCATGATTGATAGCAAAATTTGTAATGTAGCATCATGTGCGTCCACGCAGACTTGCTATTTATGTGGTGCAAAGCCTGGTAACATGGATAATGAAAGGCGCATCTTAGAAAAGCCGGTAAATAACGATCTTCTTTCTCTGAGCCTGTCAGCTCTGCATTCTTTGATTCGATTTTTTGAATATCTCATATCGACTAGATATAAAATCATGGCAGGCTCAGGGAGATGAGAACAACATAAAATAACTGTAAGAAAGAAACCAGTGCAAGAAAAGTTCAGGAGTGTTCTAGGCACAGTGGTAGATATTCCTAAGCAACAAACAGGAAATACTAATGACGGGAACACAGCTCGAAAGTTCTTTAGAAATTACGAAAAATCAGCCGAAATGACTGGTGTCAATGTTGAGCTTGTTAAGCTCTTCCGTGTTATATTAGAATGTATAAATAGCAGGTTTTCTATTGATATCAACAAGTTTCAAAAATGCGCTAATGAAACGAGAGAATTGTAAAGCAAGGAGTACTCATAATGCTTGTAAGTGTACATAACGATATAATTGCTTCTTGTGTTCTTCCAATCGGCCGACTTTCGGAAGAAGCGCAGGAGCCTAGAAATAAGCCCAACAGAACATTCAGAGAATTATTAGTAAGGGAGCGTGTACGTTTCAGCCCACAAAGCGAGGAACTATGTCCTGGACAATCTTACGACGATAACCCCAATCATTCAGATCACTAAGCGAAGCTACAGGTCCTCTTGAATGGACGGGTGCAGTAGCGCGCAGCGTTCGAGAGTGTATCTGGGAGGCAACCCTTTCTCCCCCCCCCCCCCGAAGGAATTTTTATACTGGATGTCTGACCCTCCTTCACCCCAGCCCCCTCACACACCGGCGCTTTCCCAGTACCCTCTCGAGAGCCGGTCTGTGAGGGGGGTTGGGGTGGAGTAGGATCAGACATCGAGTGTAAAAATCCCTTGAGGAAAAAAAAGGGCTGCCGTCCCAATACACTCTTTAGAGCTGCGCACTACTGCACCCGTCCATATGACATTCTAGAGAACCTGTAGCTTCGCTTAGTGATCTGAATGATCGAGGTTATCGTTGCAAGATTGTCCAGGACATCGTTCCCCGCTTAGTGAGCCAAAATCCCGCTGCTCCACTACTATTATTCACTATAAAGACATCAAGAGTGGATACAAATACATTTTTAATGAATATGTTATGACCTTGCTGCGCCCTAAACCAAGGGCGTGGCAAGGCAGGATTTGCTTAAGACCTAGTAAAACCAACAGAACACTAAAATGGCGAAAGCCATGCAAACAACCATTTTTCTGTAGTGTAAGGGTAAGTTGATAGTGATAAACGACTTGTAACAGAAACAAGGAAGTGTGGTAATATTCTTTTATTTTAGTTATGATTCTTTCAATTCTTTTCATTTACCATTAATCTTACATGTGGACAAACAAACATGTGGAAAAGCTAACATTATCTCTTCTCCCTTAAGTAACAAATCTATCTAAAATTTTACATAAAAAGCCAGGTTGCCAAAGTATAGAGTAAAGAGCAACCAGAAATTTCAGGTGCAGTAAATTCGCTGTTATTCAGCTAATACTTGTAAAAATTCCACGCAGCATAGGTTTATGCCTCTAAATTGCCTTATAGTTGATAAATACAGAAAGCCATCACAAAATATATTGGGCGAATTACCCCAAATTACCATCGTTACAAAATGGCGAATTTATGTATGTCACAGTGACATTTACTCCTGACAGTACTGAATAATTTTTATTCCTACACCAGGAAACACAATTTGATAACACCTCACTGGTCGGAAATCAATGAACATTACCACCTCGATCTACTCGCAATCCCAAGTGGATGGGAGCAACTGCTCAGCAATGCCAGCCTTAACTACCACAAGTAAATATAATTTTGCAAAATGCACTAAACTTCGTAAAGTTTTTTTTTATTGTTCGCCAATAATAAATACAACAGAGTCTCGCATAGAGCCTACCATTACCTAACTCGTTTTCAAAAGCTGAAACCATAATACATGTTTTTGGTTACCAATAGTTACAACCACCAAAATACCTTATCAAAACTTAGTCAAGTACTTCCTTGTGGGTTCACAAACTGGTGACAGAAGGTAACAGTATCAAATTTCGGTTAGGGGGCCAATATTTCGCACGCTTTAAAATATTTTAAAATTTCCGGCCATAATGGCCCTCGCCTAACGTCAAAATGACGTAAAGGACCTATTCGATTGAGGAGCCTACATTCGTGTATCAAACAAGAATGCTACTTATCTGGTGGCAGCTTGCCCCCTCGAGGCCGCTGACTGACCCAGAAGGAAGCGTGAATAGGAAAAAAAAAAAAATTGTTGGGAGGGGCCGTGAAACTCACGCCCAATGTCGGTTCATGTTACCTGATAAGGAGAACCGACGCTGCGGACACCTATATCCCTTAGGAGTCTTCTTAAATGAAAGTCAAGCACCAATAATCTTACAGTACGTTATCAAACTTTCGGCCTCTTGATCAAGTTGCCGGAAACTGTGTAACCAGACGTCACCGTTTTGGGGTGCGCACGCACCAAGGCAAGCAGTTCTCCTCGCTCGCCGTCGACTGTGCTGCGCTCAGGCGACGAACCGCTGAAACATCCGTCCGCCACACAAATGTCTGCCAGAGCTGGTTGCTGCCGCACGTGAAAATTCACACGTACATTATCACTTGTTTTCCTCGCACCACGTGGTTTTCAAAGTCTTTTCAAAGTAACGTAAAGTGGCGAGAACATTACAGTTTAGTTCATTATTACTTTTGCGTCACTTTGGAGGTTTTTAACAGCAAAATCGACGTGATAAAGTGTTCGTGCGTGTCTGACAGTTCGCCGCTCAAATTATCAGGTAGCCAAACGCAGTAAGTATTCGAATGGGTGACTGGCGACCTGGTCCGGCCTACTAATTACTTATTAGTTTTAATTTTTCGAGGGCGTGTGTGACGTGGTCCAGCCCATTAATTTTAAGAGTTTTTAGTTGTAAGTTTGATGATTATTCAAAGACGTGCAGTGACGAGGTGCCGTCCGTCACAAGGTTACTCATAACTTCAGACTCACTCATTGCAAGTTTACGTACGCCACCAAAACTATCTGTGGCAAAATTACAGCCGAGGTATGCGAGCTTTAGAGATGAGAACTTCCACCATTGCACACGTAAGAATTCAGTCAGAAGAATCTGATAGCGATTCCGATGAATCTGGAAGCGATTTCGAAGAATCTGATAGCTATGCCGAAGAATCTGACAATGATTCTAACTGATCTCACTAGTTTATAATTCTCTGAATTATCTAGTCTCTTTTTTGTATGTTTTGTCTTCTAAGTTTGTATATTGTATTATATTCATATTGTAATAATAGTAGAAGCACCTGACTTCTGGCTCACTTTGCACAAGAGTCGCCTAAGTCACATTTGGTGCAAGAGTGGACTAAGTGCCCAAATCATGATATGCAAATCAGATTAAATAATTGATCAATTGAATAATTAATTCGATCAATGAACCGGTTAATTAAATTTATTATTTCGATTAATCGATTAATTAAAGAATATTTTTATATCAACTTTTTAATTTTTTTAATATTAAAGTATTCTTTGTTATCAAAAATGTTTATTATTTTATTAGTGTTGAAAGGGTTAAGAGTCATAAGGGTGATATCGGCGGAGCAACATTGGTGTGTACTCTGTGAGGTTCTAGGGCCGACTGACCAGAGGAGTGGATTGTAATTGTTTATATAGGAGTTAGTTTTGGTGTAAGAATGGCATAAGAAACATTTAATTTTTTATTTGTGGATGGAGCGCATACATACAGGGCCATTCTGGTCGATTAGGTGAATGAGGTGCGGATGGAGCGAGCCCACATGTGTCACTTCTGGCTCACTTTATTAGAATGACACGTGGATAGAGCGAGGGTATGCATGTCACTTCTGACTCATTAGTTAGGTGAGGTGTGGATGGAGCAGAAGCATACAGGTATGTTCTACCTACTATGATTTATGTTCAAATAGCTACTTGAAATAAGTACAAATCATTAACCAAAAGACTCGAAACAAATTTGTTAAACTTATTTTATTCATGCAATGAAACTGTTTTCCTTAGCAAAGTAACTTAGCTCCACTTTAATCACGTAATCGACAGAAGCAAAAATGTATACACTAACCAAAATACTTTAATCACATAATATTAAAACGACTTTAATCATGCAATTACCAAGTGGAACAAAAAATTTACTTAAATTAAACAAACACCCAGCTAATATAAAATACAACTCACCATTACTCCACACCCCCTCCCAGCAAAAGTACACAAACACGAATATAAATACGTATTTTACTCCATCCTTCATCGGCACTCAAAATGTGTAATGAAATACAGGCTAAACTAGACAAAGTGAATGATAACAATATAAATTAATCATAAAAGATTACCATGTACAATTATTATGCAATCATTCGCTATCAATATCGATAGGTATATTAAATGAATAACAGATCAAATATTATATATAATACTTTTATTTAGTATAAAAACTATTTCCAAAACATTGTATTTCGATATTTTTAGATCCTTATTCTTTCCCACGAGTTGTGTGCTTTTTAGAAACCTCTCCATCGAAGCAATGACCTCTTTTTCCCCTTTTATTAACCAAATATTCATTTGAGGAAGAATCTTTATGCAATTCATGTTCGTAAAAACCGCCTTTTATAGGATCTCCATCATAGGTCTCTAGATAATACACTCAAGGAAACAAATTTCCAACAGAAATAATTTTAAATATTTTGTACTACCAATTAACCGTGTATTTTTTGTCAAAGTCAGATTTCAGCTTAGACACTCGTACATACATACCAACTTTAAACTTTGATTTTCTCTCATCAAACACATTTACATTATTTTACACATTTTTCATCAATATATTCTCCATAGCCTTTTCAGGTGCCATTTTAATAGTACTATGATATCTGGAATTATAAAATTTTAATATTTCAGACAAAATGTCCACCCAATCATGCGTTCACTTTGACGTGAAATGTTTGTATATTAACTGTTTTAAGCGCTTGTTAAATCTCTCGACAACACTGGTTTTAAGGTCTGAATATGTTACATAATGATTGCTACCATAATTGGTAATTAGTTTCCGGAAAGAAATGTTAAAGAACTCAGTTCCTTTGTCGGTTTGGAGTGAATTCAGTGTTCTTTCTCACAAAACGATCTTCATTGCATCGCTAACCTGTTTCCCTGTCTTGTTCTTGACAAGTAAACCCCAACCATATTTGTAATAAACATCTATTATGGTTAAAATATATTTTTATCCCTTGTATTTTGAAGGCAATGTCATTTCACACAAATCGGCTTAAAAAGATCATTTAAACCTTTAGTAATTACATGTATTCTAGGAAAGTTAATCTTTGCAGGGGCAAGAAGCTCTTGAGCAATCTTACTGAACTTCATTGGTCATATAACCATCTCCAGACAATTATTCAATAATAGAAACAATCTTGTTCGTACGTGAATTATTCCCAGACTCACTCGGAGCGATGAGAAGATTTAATCTATCGACCAATTCATTAGGATTGTTCCAATACACAGGAGATAACCGATCGCCAACTTCATCTTTATATATTCCATTTCCAACAATACCGCTTAATGAATGTAGTTTCGGATGATTCTCATGATTATCTAAACATTTATTTGCATTCGTGCGACGAACAAGATCCTTATATTTTTCCAAATAAATATCGGAATAACCATTCGGAACTTTTTAAAATAATAATTCAAACAATCCTTTACTAACATCAGTAATATAATCACCTACTTGAATTATATTTTCAGGCAAAAACTTAGTTACAGAATCTCCCTGAAGCCATATATTTTCATGATGATAAACACCAAATACTGTATCGCAAATAGGTGAAGATTGTTCTATCGCTAAATAATGCTGTGTTAATTGAGACAGCGTTTTCTTCTTTACAGATTCTTCTGATTTAATTTCCTCTGGTGGTTCATTAAACGTATTTAGTATGTAATGTATCCATTCTACTTGTAACATGTTTAAATAATTCGTCATTCAAAACATCCAGTTATATTCGAGCATGTTTAGCTTGTAAATATTTTTGCCTTTACAACAGATATAACTTTATGTAATTCTGAAGTAGAGTCACACATTTTTCTTTGTTTTCATTAACTTTCAACTATTTATATATAAATTAAGTCAATGGTTTTTAGCAGGTGTAATAGGTCGATTAGTTGGCGCTATTTCAATCTTATCGACTTTACTCAAATGTATGTCTAATTTATTCACAGCTTTAACCCTCAGATCGTTACTAAAAAGTTTATTCGAGATTTTAAATCATATTTTTTTTGTCAATTCTGTTTGCGCAGCTAAAGCAGATGTTTTATTGATCAATTCAACACATATATTGCATCATTTCACCCATTTGTGTATCAAATTGTTTTGTAATCATAGTGCTTACCATTTCATCAATTACATTTTTTTAATGTTCTAAACATTCGTTTGTTCCAGTTTCTTTATTTTGCAATGCAATCATCACATTTGCCAATATTTCCACAATATAACTAATATTAGCAGACACTTTTGTAGTAGTTTCAATTATGTTTATTAATTTCTCTTACATATGTCTAGGCATGGGCAGGGCTTTGCACCCTCCAGACATGCTGGGCATAGCCTGGCTTAATTCCCAAGTATTTTTCTATGTTCTATCAAACACACCCAAACACACAACAGACCACTCTTAAATCTCTTAAAACTAACTAAATTACAAATTACAACATCTTCCCCCTCACTCATACTCGCAGTCATACACCTACTAATTTTTCTCAGAGTACTTGGTATTTTATTCTAGATGGTTTTAACATATTTTTACGAGTTTTTAACAGTGTAGAGAGGTACTGGATTGAGATATTGTCTCGCCTTAGGTCCATAGTGCAATGCTATGGTGGTCATCCATTATCTCCCTCTAACTCTATAAAATTGCTCTAAAAATTCATCAAGATCCCATTTAGAGTTTATTCAAACACCTTTCCCTTACACTCCTACGCCTATTTTAAAGTCTTAAAACTATTTAAATTTAAATTATATGCCCAAGCCACCTCCGCAAACATCAAAATATTTAATTCATTAGAGTTACTCAAGGTCCAAATATCCATCGCACTGACATCCTTTACTTAAACAACGCATTCCGAGCAGAGAATAGGACAAGGCTTTGCGCCCTCCAGACAAGACATGCTGTGCATAGCCTGGCATAATTTCCTCTTATTTTTTCTCACTCCATAACTCACATATCAGTCATAACCAAAATCGACCCTCCAATCTCTTAAAATTACATAAAATTAGTAAAAAAATACGTCAAACTATTAAAAATATGTAAAACTAACAAAATTATAAATTTTTACATAAACCCAAATAAAATTGAACCAATTTGCAAATAAATTCTAAAAGTTAACCATTTTGCAAACAAATTAGGAAAGTTAACCAATTCAAAAAGAAATTCTAGAAGTTAATCGATTCACGAAGAAATTCTAAAAGTTTTACTATTTCATGTAAAATTTTCATTGAAATTTAAGAAACCACAAAGAAAGTGTGTGATGGGCCGGACCACGCCGCCATAATCACCCATTTGAATTATAACTAATAAACACTAAGTTTACAGTGTACCTCGCTCTGCAGGTTGGTGTGCGTGGTCCAAACCCCTCCCTCCTATCCTCTCTCCTCTACCAGAGAGAAGGCCAGGGAGGTAGGGGGTCACTGACACCCTGGGTTCTCTTAGCACAAAAGAAACTTAATTTTTTGTAGTTAAACGTAACTTAACTTAAGGGAACTAACTTTCAATTTGTGTGGAAGTTCTAAAAACAACTATCCGCACTATCTTTCACTGACCAAAGTGAGCAGTTCAAAGAAGAACTGCTCGCCAGCAGTAAACTTCAGTGTGCTGCAGTTCCTCTCCCCTCGCCAGCTAGCCTCTTCCCCGCAGGGTGGCTGTCACTGTGTGTCCCCCCCCCCCCTTACAATGAGATTACTAAGGCGTAGCGTTCGGACGCAGGTGGTCTGGGTGCGAAACTCGGTCGAACTAATAAAATCTTTTTATATCGGCCCAAACTGTTTCATCTACGTATAGCCAAACAAATTTGGTTTGGGGCAACCAAATGAGAACAACAAAATAGTTTGGTTACAGCAACAAAATATTTAATTGCCCCTACACAAACAAATAATTTGGTTGCACCAAACAAATCTTGTTTGATTCAAGAAAACCTTTTTCTCAGTGTACGTCAGTGTCTTCCGAGAACCTTTTTTTTTTTTTGACTACCAGGCATTTTTTTTTTTCTGTTTATCTATTTAAGCTAACTCATTTACTCTTCGTTGCCTGTAATATAATTTTTTCCCACTTTATCAACGTGTTTGTGGTAAAAAAAAAAAAACCTCGAAGCGAAAGAATGGCTAATCTCTTACTATATAATTTAGTCGCACTGTGCAATATTACTCCTGATGAACAATATACGAAACTCTTATAATTGTAACACTAGGAACATCTTTAATAATACCGTAAAAATTTTTGGCGCGATGTTGTAAAGTAGGCTGTATGATTTTATACTACCAGTTTTAATGAACGGGGTTTGTAATGTTATAAATAATGATGATGTTTTCATACATCACGTGTAAAACGCTGAGAATCGTTTTCAATTACATTAGATTTCCCTTCTCAGTATTCGATAGCTTAGAACCATGTTTACCCCCCCCCCCCCCGAAGAAAACAACATAACGACGGTGCTGTCTTGGTGGTGAAAACAGATAGGCTACTGCAAAGCGCGTCGAAACGTCAAACATAATTATAGAGTTGTCGAAGTGCCATCATTTTTTCGCATCAGAACTTAAACAGTGCTTTTTCGAGAATACCCGTTTACTGCATTTGAGGAAATAAGACCATATTATTATTAATTTTTTTTTCCAATGTAGGCTATGTTTTCAGGAAAACTGTTTTCTTGCTTAGCGATAAGCGCTGAAAATTTTGTTATCACGTGTTTTCCGCACATGTTTTTAAAGTTCTTCGATAATGGGACATAATTTTTTTAGTAAATAAAAATAAAAAAGAAATCTAGATAAAAATTCAGTAACATGCGCCCAGTAAAGTTGATAACGATGGATGGAAAGTAGCTCCATATCTTAACGCCAAATAAAAAGTGTTACGTTACTATTTGCGATAGCTTAAAATTATTTCTTTCACATTCTGTTTTTTTTATGCATCGAAGTGTAAAAATGAGCAGATTTGTAAAGTATTTACTTTTTTAATAATTTCACAGTTTCATTTGGCCGACGCATGAATAAAGTGATGAAGCCCATGACAATGTTGATTTTACATAAGGTGGAAGAATACACAACGTGTATACAAGCAGATGTTACGCAGGGCCTTTGAAAGTGCTCACTTTATCGTGAATAGCCTTTACATACTGTTATGCACAGTAGTTTCCTGCAAATAGAGAATTTGTGACGTGGTTTTTGTTTGTGTTTTTTTATTTTCTAAGGGACGGGGACGCGACAGCAACATGGCTACTGTGACGAAATATTATCAGTCAAGGCAATCCGGATTAGATTCCCACCAGGAAAGTTTGACGTGAAGGGAATGAGGCTGGCGTTTGCTGTTGAATTTTTTTCGGGGTGTTCCTATCTTTGCGTTCCGCAGAAGCTATGTCCTACAGCAGCTGCTGTCATTTGGCCGAACAGGCGAGTGAGTGACGAGATTTAGGCGGCTCGAGAGGGCGGGGGGGTAAACGGGAGATCCCCGAGAAAACCCACCGACCAGCAGCATCGTCCGACACGATTCCCACGTGCGAAAATTGCGGGAGCGACCCGGCCGGGGATCGAACCCGGTTCGCCTTGGTGGGGGGCCGAACGGGGTGTTTCGCACAAAGTTTATCTCTCAAGTCACAGACAGGCATTTGGTCGAACAGGCGCTTAGCAGAAATTTCTGCAGAACAATTTTCGGCCGAATTACGTATGCTCTGGAAACTCGTTTCTCCGCGCGCGCGCGCGCGCAACACACACACAAACACTATTTATCCACACAAGCATTACAGAACTTCTGAACTAGCATGAAAAATGCACACAAAATCCTGAAACGTTGTCATTGGCGTCTTTTCGTCATGAGGTTATGTTCAAAGCGACCAAATAAATGGAAATAAAAAAAACGCTCGTTTGCTTTCACTCATTTATTCCGTACCCTTTTTTCACTGACCCATCAAACTTTTCGATGTTTTTCAGTCATTTGTTTTTTGACTGATAATCATTTAAACAAAGGCGTATCAAGTGAACTGTGCATACATATATAATTTATTTTAATGCGAGTTTCGTCATTTATAATACCATTTTACGAGGCAACGTAAATATTCAGTCTTTCATTTCGTTTTTGTCTCTCCTATTTTGTTTTCGTGTAATCATCATACCTCTCGCTTTCCATTAGATGTGGTGGTGAGTGCATTCATACATAGATACTATATGTTTTAACACTCCTAATGTTACCAATTAAATTAGAAACGAAAAAAAAAAGCGTGCAACTTAAAGCTACGTATTTTCGGTAAAGCAATATCCTACACTTTTTTCCCCGTATTAATCAACGTTGGCTTGGTGGCTCGATTGGTAAGGCAACAGACTGCCAGCGTGATACTGTTTGATTGACTTCCAAAACACTGGCTTTATTTACTTCTTTTTTTTTTTTTTTTTTTAATTGCGATAAATTTCACAACAAAAAGTTACTATCGTAGATGTAGATACCGAGCTATTCTAGTGCAAGGGCAAGCTAGGGAGACAATGAAAACACAGTACGCGTGGCGTGCGTGCGCAACTGTTTTGCTTGAGTGGTGGGTAGGAGCTGCCGGCTACTCCCTTGATCGCGAAGAGCCTCGGACCAGGAAATACCACTTCGGAGGTGCTTGTGCATGCTCGCGCACACACACACACACACACACACACCATGCGTCGAAACAGTTCATTAGTGCTCGTGGTGGCGTGCCACTGCAGGAGATATATTTATTTCTCTTAATGAATCGTCTGGAAGCAATGAGAACAAAATTTTACTTGCAGGACGCATGTGGTCATCAGTTGTTCAATCAGTGAAATTGTTTCGCTGAAACAAACAATTGTTTTCCGCCGATTCTAAGTGGAGCCATTTTCACTGCTTGGAGTGATTGAATTTCACTGATATATCACTGGCATATAAGTAAGTACATCACGAGCATGAAGGTATAAAGAGTCATAATGTATAAAAAATTTACGCGATGGAGCCACATTTCATAATAGTGATATTAGTGTTGTTATCATGCCAAGAAGTTTGTTTAGTAAAAGCAAAAATTATGCCATCACAAGGACCAACTTCAAAATAACTACAATACGTCAAGTGCGATACACATTATGCGACTTTTCAAAACTATGTTCCTTTGCTTGCCACAAAACAACATACATTTTAAACTATTAGTCGCACAAGACAGATGTCACCGCTACGTGCTGATGTAAACAGATATAAAAACAATCATAAAAGCAAATAGTTATAGTCATTTAACAACCAGTGTATATTGTGAGGGCATGTTAGTCGAAAAAAAAAATACTCTGCGAAGCCGAGAAGCACAGGTGCAATAAAGTCAACACTGCTACACATGATGCTAACAGATATAAAAACTGAATGTAAAGGAAAATAGCTATAATCACTTACCAACCAGCGCAATCACACATTACAAAAGCGTCGGGTGATGTATGCTTGTGTTAAACGATGATAGGCAAATACCAGACCGTCTTGGTTAGCACAACAGAATAGGAAACGACTTCCTTACGAACCGACTGAAACGAAACAATCACATTCAGATTTAGACTACAGCCAACACTCACAACACTAGCGACGGAACTCATCCGAACAGCTGACGTTGTGCGATCAACTAACATCGTGAGAATCTGTAAGGCAGCCCAGGTGGTCGACCAGCAGAGCATCGCCGTGCAGGTCTCGGGCAAGTCGAAGGGATAGCAGTCTAGAGATGGGGAGTATTTTCATTACATGTCATCAGCAACAGGTATTGGACGAGAACAGTCGATACCTGTTCCTAGTTTCTGGAGATACCTGTTGCCATCCTCCCTGCCTGGTACTGAAACAGGAACTATTACTCATACTCGCTTGTAACTCGACACTCTACGATATCATTTCGTCGTACATGTTCCTATCGTCTAATATTAGTATCCAATTCTGCATTCCAATAGTATTTACAGATCAGAATATTTTTCATATAAAGAAATCTTTCTAACTTCATGTTGAATTTATTTAACAACCACATTTGTACAGTGCCCATTTTGCATTTGATTTTTTTTTTTTTTGCAATTTTTTGGCAATGGAAAAAAGTTCAAAGTATTGTTTGAAGTATAATTAAATTCTCCTCCTCAGTAGGTCTCTATCTAAGCTGTTATTTTATGCCCTCACATGCACTTATTTCGAATACGTACGTACCATATATAATTTGTTTTTAAATACAGACGACTTAAATAGTTTAATATTTTCATAAGGTAGTTGAAATAATCCAACTTCCAGGAAGTTATGCGCTATATAGAGGTGGCGAAAAAGATCAGACCAATACATGAGTAATAACAGGTATTCGAGAACAAGGTGAGATAGTGGAACAACGCGGCCTAGCATACTGCTTACCATAACAGGTATTCTGAATAACAGGTATTAGCAACATGTATCGACTGGGAATAGGAACAGGTACGAGTTGTTCCTGAAAAATACTGGTTTATCTCATCTCTAGATGGCACAGAACACTAACCAAAAGAAAAGAGAGAGAGAAGAGAGAGAGAGAGAGAGAGAGAGAGAGAGAGAGAGAGAGAGAGAGACACACACGTCAGACTCCAGGGTGGTATACCAATCAATTCACACGTGCTCTTTTCCATTACGAGAGGAATTCAGTTGTACAGTACAAGGTAACAATTTATTTCATTTTAAAAATTATATACATGTACTTATTTCGAATACGTGTCATTTATATAGAAATAACAGTAAATGTATGAACTTTGTAATGACGAGTAAGAAAGAAAAACATTATATATATTTAAACTATGTATGTACTCCGCTTTCCAGTCATCAGAAAACATATGTACCCTGGCAGCGCTGGAGACAGTGCAACTACCGTGAAAATAAGGTTAGTGTAGCTTCAATCCCATAGTGAGCCCAATAATGTCACTGGGACAAAATACTATAAGATACACAATTAAAACTTCTATATTATATCAAAGTATTTAAATATCGAACACATCACGCAATAACCGCAAGGTCCAGGAAATAACTGAAGCTAGGTACATGCAATCTGGTGATGACACCATACCAAGCCTCTACGTGCCTGCAGAGATTTGGGGGGAGAGTTAAGCATTTATTCAAATTGCTGACACCATGCCAAACATTCCCGATGTCAGGTAGACACATATAGACACCTCAATCGAAAACACAGATGATAAGGCCGAAGTTTGTGGGTCGAATTCCGCCTCAATTTGTAATCTACATGCTTGGGACGAAGCAGAGGTTTCTTCTCTCTCTCTCTCTTTCTCTGTCTCTCTCTATCGACGGCAGGGCAGGAGCGTTAATGGGTGCGGCGAAATGCGCGCTTGCCGCACGCGGTCGATGAGAAAAGGTTGCGTCCTTGGTCACTGGCGGTGCTGTTGAGCCCCTCCTCCTTTCGGCGTGAACTTGCAGCACTCCCGCCGAACAGCCTTGGCGTGTTGGCCCACATCGGCGCTAACTAGCGACACGCGCACGCAGCTTCGAACGTCGTCGCGGTCGATAACGAGGGCCGCCACGTTTTTTTGGAGACCGAACAGTCAACCCGGCGTCGGACCAAGGGCGTAGCCCGCGGTTTTACTCAGCAGCGGGAGGGGGAACCAGTCTCTGGAGGAAACGTACCAACGCAAACAAAATTTCGGGCACAGAGCGCTCGCGGTTCATTTCCCTAGACACCTGCGTTTGGGTCGCCGGCACGGCCGAGCTGGACCTAGCTGATATTAGTGACGGCCCGGCTGTGTATAAACTGTTACAAAAATATTCGGAGGGAATCGGCAAACGCTCAACTGATGACACGGAGACTAATGTTTTCAGTGCGGTATTCAGGCTGCACGCGCAGCTACCTCTCCCATCAACGGCTGCACCCCGCTTCCCGTAAATTCACCCGCCAGCAGTTGTGGCGGAAAATCGCATAATTTTGTTAATCGGATGAATCGATTGCGATAATTTTTTTAATCGAATAAATAATCGGTTAAAATAATCGATTATCTTGTTCTGATCCATGTATAAAAATTGTCCGTAAATACTGCATATTTCTATAAATGTGTTTAAAACTATTCTCATCAAAAATTGTTCTGTATATTCTTAATAATTTCTGCCATTTTCAAAATTTATTGTTTAAAAATTATTTTTTATATTTTTAATAAATGTGAAACATGTAGGAACCTTCAATGTTTTGTTTAAGTATAAACAGCTGAATATCGTGAATAATAGAATTTTTTAAATAATCGATTAATCGATTAATCGATTCTTTTACAAGCGATTATTCCATCACTAGCGCAAACAGTACATAAGCACGCACGCAAACGAAACGGCTTGGTGGTTCCTGTGATGTGTTGGCGTATCCGTTCGTTGAAACTCCGCGTGAGGCTCTGGCGACGAGCCTTGAGACTGACCAGCTGCCACGTGTTGTGAAAAGTTCTCTATTGGCTGGGCTGCCGGCTGGAGAGTAGGTTACTAGGAGCTGGCTGGCGAACGCCGTTCCAACGTTTTGCTGGCCAGTGACGCCATTTTGATGGCGTGTGCGGCTGCAGTTCGCGGTATAAGCGGGCTGTCTCACCTCTGTATTGTTAACTACTCTGTGATTTGGGCACAGAGCAAATAACACTTTCTGTCACGGTGCCCTCTATCTGGGACGTTTCATGTGAAGTGGTTTGGATGGTGTGCACTGTACACAGAACATACCGTCCATTGTGAAAGGTTCTCTACGTGTGGGTGGCATCATTCGCTGCTGAGATTATGTTCCGTAGCCTCGTAAACCTCTCATCAAGCGAGTCTCATTCAGCCTTTAAGGGAGGGAGAGCGGAGAGTCAATACACTTATAGGCTATTCACGGTTAAGTGAGTATTTTTTGAAGCCCTCTCATTCGGAATAATAACCAATAAATATATGTTATTGTAATCTTAGACGTTAACTTTCGAATGTGGTAGAATATATACACTGTGTTTATTTCTTACATGGCAATATTTATTTTAAAATGTAGTGGAGGTATAGCAATTGGCTGATAGGAAAAAAAAGTAACTAGGGCCTCAAAAGTGCTCACTTTACCGTGAACAGCCTATACCAAGAAGAGGAAATTAATTTTCGTATGTGAACTGAGTAAGATCAAGCTCCCCTCCCTGAAACGAATAGAGCAAACAGCGACTTGTCGATTTTCAATTTGTTCATAAATATAGGTTTAATTTGTGCATTACAAAGTAAAAGACATTTGATATTTGTGTAATGTTTTCCATAATTTAATTATTTATTCTTTGTTGCAGATGTGTGCGAGTGCTTCTTTCTGCGCCAACCCGTTTGCATCCCCGATAGGACCCTGGCCACCCCTGGAAATTGGGGGAAAGGAAGCTACTTAGACAATGTCAAATAACAAAAAAATATTGACGGTTCAGATTTTTATCACGGATTGCAAATGTCCGTAGTACAAAATGTTGCAATGCATACACAGAAAAATCATCATCTCCAAAACACAGGACTGACATACGCAGGGAACAATAAGAAATAAATATAATCATGGGAATGATACTTTTGCTATCTGAACTAAAACCCTGTCAGATATAAAAAAGTATAGTAAAAAAAAGATTTTAAATAATGTAAAAATATTATTAAAAATATTTTCAGCAAATTAATTTTTATAATATCCTATCAGCCGTGAAGCGAAACAAAGTTTTGTATTCGTGATTGTTCAGACTAGTAAATTGTCCTAAGTCAGTAGGACGCAAGAACGCAATTTATGTTACTATTATTATGTAAATTATTTTTAAAAAATAGCCTAGGGAGGGTTTTCTCGTTTTTATAATTTTTAAAGTCATGCTTCGATTAAGCATGTATAGGGAATCTTAGTTGTCATCGACCGCAAAGCTTCAATCATCTTGGCCCGGCCCAAAGAAAAATCATATACATAATCAATTCATGGCTACTTCCAACTTTCCTGAAGCCCTTCCAAAGTTCTACTTTTGGGATATTCCTCCGCCTCATGCAAACAAAGCTGAACAATTTCTAGAAAATTACACCAAAGGGACAACGAACTGCGTTTATGCGGAATCTTTGTATGAGAACTTTTTCTTACTAAGCATCAGCAATACAACTATTCTCTCTCTCTTTTTTGTTTGTATTAATTATAAAAGGAAAATTTTATAAATAGATGTATACGTAAAAGTTCAAGTTAACAAGAAAGGAGATACTCTTTATGTTAAGAGTGGGCTGGACCACCGCATTTTTTGTGAAATAGTTGTTTGCGCGAATACGCATATCTCGGTAAATAAATGTTCTGCAAATACGACTTTATGTCAGAACAAATTAAAAATCAATTATCTATGGCCCTATTTTTTTTTTTTTTACTTTCGTCATATTAAGTGTATTCTTGAAGAAAAAAATTCATGGAAATGGTCAAATTTCTCATTTTTAAAGCTTGACTGTGAAATTTCCTTAAGCGGTAAGGTAAAAGTAAAACACATGTGGGCGTAGTTTAATCTGTGGTCTTTCGTGGCGTGTAATAAAACTCCACTGTTACAGATATAATTTGTACCGTACAGCGTCACGCCAGAAACATTGCACGTCTTGCGCGTAGGAGCTGCGAGGCGCTAGGCGTGCGTGATAGTGTCGTCCGTGTCGCTATATCGCTCCCTCGCTTCTTGACCTTGGACGCGGAGGTTCCCAGGGGGGGGGGGGGGTTCATGTCACTCTTAACACACGCATAAGACGCTTGTGACACGTGGCGTAGTTAGGAAACAACCGAGCACGTCAAACATGAGGTGGTTTTGCAAAGGTTTGGCTCGAAATGTGGGATGATACTGCGAATAGACTATAGTCCTTTCACTGTTTCTTCGGCCTTTTTGAATCAAACCTTTGAAAAATCTCACCACGTATGACGTGTTTAGTTATTTCATAAATACCCCCTGTATCACAAGCGTTTTATACGTGTGTTCATAAAAGTTACCTGTTTTCCTGTTAAATTGAAATGTTATTAATATCTTTTCTATAAACTTCATTGATAAATAATTTTAATAAAAAACAGGGAGAAAAGAGGTATGTTGGTAACGTCTAGTGAGAAACAGTTCTTATACAAAATATCATTACAACTGAGTGCGCACGAATGTGGTGCGTTGTCCCTCTGGTGTAATTCTCCAGACTTGTTAAGCTTGGTTTGTACGAGGCGGAGGAATATCCTGGAAGTAGAACATTAACAGGGCTTCATAGAGGTTGAAGTAACCGTGAATGGATTATATACTGTGTAATTAGAGCTTCACGTGTTCACAGTACCGCATTAGCAGGTCAAGCAGTATTGTCTGTTCATTTGGTTACTTATACAACTAACTATTTTTGTAACTGATATACATATTCTAAAGACTGGGTTTTTTCATGTAAAATCTGTATTTAAATTCATTCATAACAGTGAGTGCCTTCGAAATATTTTTTTTTTACACCAAGAGACCCACCAAACGCTTAAATTTGCTGCTGTAAGCCATGCTCGTGCTTGCAAACTGCTATTAAAATACACTCGTTGAACCCAGTTGCATATTTTCCCCTGCACATAATATTATAAATGTCGACAACAATATTAAAGATGCGGTTATAAATTAAAAAAACGCATTATTTGGCTGCCCATTACTGTGACAAAGGCAAGGTTAACTAAGATGAAATATATTATTACCATGTACGTGATATTCAAGGAAGCATTTCAAACTGGCCGGTCAAAAATATTGCTTAACAATTTTCATCGTTACTTTCAATAACGCATATTGGGTCTTACGTATTTTATATATTGTAAGGCAGTCTGTGTAGTGTAATGAGAAATCAGTTATACGCGAATTTGCTATTTTAGAAAACAAATTATTTTGTCATTAGAATTACTTCTATTGGAAGTACGTTTAAACGGCACAAAACATGAATCCGTGACAATTGATATAAATCATAAACATAAAGTCAAATTCAACGTCCATAATATCTCGCTCTCTAAGCTGTCCAGTGCAACCCAACTCATTTTCGCTTCATAATGGACAGTACTTATTAATGTGAAAATCTGGTATGGAGCATGAATCACAGACATCACTAGTCTACTCATGATTTCATATATATTTATTTAGAATAAGGAATTAGGCTGCAGATCACACGAAATAAGTACTATAATTACTTCACTAAGCAAATATCACAAAGTTCGCAACATAGTAAAAAAGTGAATGTAAAATAAATACAATAAAATTGCAACTCGACGGCAGAAAAAAAAATCTTGGCACGTTAAGTATCTAGAAAAATTTTCCCCGGCTTATACGGAAGTACTTCAAACACGTCATCGTCTGTTCCTTCGAAGTGTTCCAAAATAAGTCCTTGAGAGATTGGATTTCTTGGCAGAAACGTGCTGCGTCATTTGTACTGGTCATCGACACCTTCTTTTAACTGATGTTTGCACTCGGCTCTCAGATCGTGGCTCCGCGCCATTTAACACTGCCGTGAAACTGCCGTATGCTAAACCAAATAATTCGAAACCTAACTCATAATACAACAAATCGCTGCTAATGTGTAAGGTTTTTTTTTTTTTTTCCCGACAGCATTATATTCGACTGCCGCACTGAGAAAAGAGTTTCTGCCGTCCAACAGAATGCTTGTTCGTATAAGGCCAAAAATACATATACTTGCCCCAACTAAATATTTTGTTGAGAAACCAAATCTTTAAAAGTAACAAAATTAGTTCTGTTCATCTAACAAAATGCACGCTTCAATAAACAAAACCTCTGTTTTCGGCCGTAAATTGTTAAGACTTTCGACATGATATTTAATTGAATCAACTCTAATTATGTGTATGTTTGGCCACTTACTTGATTTCCTTCGTTTGAAAACACAGCCCAAGAGTTTGTTTCTGTTTTTGTGACAATTGGGATGGTAACAGCGTTTGTTAGTACATTTATTAATGCTTAATTAATGGTTTAAACATCCTAATAATACAAGTTAAGCAAGAACCTAAAAGTAAAGCTGTAAAACTTCAAATATTTACTCACGCAAGTGGTGCAGCATTTGAAAAGAATATATTTCAAAACATCCTCGGCTCATAAGTACTCACTTTAACTTACATTGCCATGGCGGATCGCTCGGCTGTAAACGTTCTCGGTTCGAAACTCGATGGTATTCGAATTTTTTTTATTAATATTACCCAAAACTGTTTAATGTACGTATATCTAAACAAATCTTTAGTTGCACCAACCAAATTTTAATTCTGGGCAACCAAATAAGAACAACAAATTATATAATTGCCCCTCTACAAACAACTATTTTGGTTATGCGTGCCAAACAGACTTTTCTTGGTTTGTTTGGCAGTTCAAATTCCGTGGTAATACAACTACGTTTCTTAAAGATGAATATCAGAATGATTACTTTTAAAATTATCATACGTTACAAAAATAATGATATGCGCATCAGCTGCAAGCGAGAAAATGCACGTGACGCTTTTCCATAATGTGTTGGAATCAGTTTGTTTCTCCCGCGGAAATTGTCACAGAGAACTGGTGAACGCGTGGTATCATAAAGATAGCTATGGAGACTAGCATACAAAGCATGGGGCCTTTAATTCAGTTCAGCATACAGTTGTAACTTTTTATAAATAAGCTGTTTATAACCAACAATAAGGGTGGAACATACGTAACAAAAACATATCACAGAACTTTACGCCCATTGTTTAATACATTATGCTGTTTTAATATTAAACTAACGTCTACAATCTTAAGGCCATAAATTAAGGCGTGGATGCGCTTAGGTAACTCAGATATTACAACGAGTGTAGATTACTTTCTCGTGTACCCAACTCGTCTCCCGTGGATCCAGGAGTTGCTGATATTTTTATTTTTAAAATCCTTTAGTAGCGAAGCTATTACGGGCAGCAGATAAAAATTCTCCGATAATATAATGGTACCATTTCTACCCAAGTATTATGGCTTAGAACCCTCCGAACGACTTCACTATTTAATCATATTGTTATCTTCTCGAATGCACGTCTCTTTGATAGCCTTTCAAATTACTTAATCTATAAAAATGTGCCGAAATATTTCAAAAACGTCTGGGATATGAACGCTGAAGGTGACCCACTATGGCCGACATTTTGTAATAGGTTAGTCTGTAGGAAGTTAGGTGATTAGGCAGTTGTCAGTTGCCCTTCCATCAAACCAAAAATGTGAAACGACGACGTCGTTATTAAGTTCCGCCAAATTCAATGTCATCAAACGTGAAACACTTTTATTGCAGTCTGCAGGTATTGCAAGGAACAATCTTCGTCTACATTAAGTTGCACTTAGAAAGTAAAATTTAAAACATAGCGTAGACTTTCGCAAAGTCGCAGGCCCTAGTGCTGGGCACGATGTCACTGTAAGAGAAAGAATCTGAAAGAAGGAGAAATAATTAGGACATCAATTTTGATAGACTTATTCACAACTGCCAGTTGCAAGATTTCAAAAAATTTTCTGCTGGCGATAGTTAACGAGGCTGCAATTCCTCCCAGAAAAACAGTGTAACACGAAATAAACATAGAAGTTTTTTTATAAATATTATAGTTTTCATTAAACGCTACTTATATAGTGTTTCTTTATTCCGTATTTAATTTTAATGCTAAAAAAATGTCAAGAAAAGAGTTTACTGAGTATTGTACTTATTACGGAACTGTGAATAGCAGTTTGAAAATTTTGTCTTAATTTCTCACACAGTCAACAGAACTTTCCGCTGTACCGAATGGTAATATTAACACATTTTGAAAGAACGACTCACTCTTCAAATCTTTCAATCGTAAAATAGAATCAGCAGAAAAGTCTGACATCGTGGATTACTCAGCTTCTTGATAAAAGGCTAAGAGCAAAAATATATTGTGAAACTGATTTGTAATTAAATTTCCAAGCTAGGGTTGGGGGTCCGCTGTCTGAAATCAAACACAACATAATCTCGTTTTCGGTTAAAAATTCAAACATAAAATGGACCGGAAACATGGTATTATAGTTATTCATTTTACTGCTTTTAACCGGACAGATAACGCCATCAAACATTTGCGACAAATTTGACAAAATGGGAGAAAGAATTTGCTTCTCCTACCAGTAATTCCTCTCCATATTTCTTCGGGCCTCTAAACCAAGCAATCTGGCTAATCTTGAAATCTGGAGCAAAGATACTTAATGACCGCATAGTAACACACGTTATTTCATTCCATTTGATTTTTTTTTTTTTTCATTTTAATTACGTCTGTGTAAGAGTTGTCTTATCTGACAGGTGAGCAACGATTCCCGCTCTCTCGGACAAGGGTATTAAAAGCTTTGTAAAATAATTGTTATCTTTCAAGACAGGTCCAGTAAGCTAACCATTTAATGAAATAGTCAACATTATTTATCCTTTGATGTGCAGAGGGCGAAGAATAATATTCATTTACAATTATACTAAGGAAGTCACCAGTACACTGAATAACCAACGAAAACTCAGCATAATACATGCTTGGGAAAAAAAAATCCCCAAACGTTTTGAATTAAATTTTGGAACTTTATGTAGTAAATAGAAAAGGAACAAATACGCTGTAATAAATGAAGACAAACATGAGACGCACATTTAGTTGTGCTATTCTACTAACGGCGACAGTAAAAGGTCTAATGGTCTACACTCTACAGTATCAAGAATCAAAAAGAAGTGTGCCGTACGTTGGCAGCAATGTTCGGAGTCAACGACGAGGCATTAGTGTCAAGCAAGACTCGGACATCCCACCATTCCGCCAACAAATACACACAGAGTTCTTCGAATGTTTGGGCAGGTTTTCGGTAGAGAAGTAAACAGCATACCAGCTGGTTTTTTGCGTGTGTGATGATCTTGCAGGCCAAGAGTGTGGTCTCAGTTCTGCATAGAACCTGTTACACCATGACCACGGTTTGTGGACCCGCGCAATCGAGTTGGAGAATGCTGTAGATGCGGTAGGGAAAGGAGGGCGTGAAAGTCATTAGGGCATATCGGCAGTCTGTCGTTGAGCTCTACACAAAAACATTGACACCGAGACACATTCTGGAGTCATAAGAAATAGTGGTAAATGCCATAAATACAGATAAATAGCAGATGTCAGGCTTTCACGAATATACGTCAGGAGCTGACGCTCATCACTACGAAGTCACGTCCTGATAAAACCTTTGCTCACGCGTTGAAAAGCTGCGCGATGTCTTTTCTTCACCCACACCTGACGTTCTGTGCTCCCCTGCAGCCGCGCCACAGGATGGTTCAGGATCACAAACAATTAGCTGAGGACGCTGTAATAGACGTCTACCCTCATTAAGTCTCTGTCAGATAGTCCCCAGAGACGTGCTGCACGTCACATTGCAAGCCTCGCAGATCTCAGGCTCTCTGAGGATGTTGCCCCAGAATCGGATGCAGCTCGCCTTCCGATGTAATTGTCCTCAGATTCTGTGGCACGGCATTTGGTATCTACTAGAGCGTTACCTTCCTGACGTACGGAAACGTATTACGGTACTAACTGCATTACTAAAATGAGACACTGTTCGCTGAGCTGACCAACTAGATTCACACATACTTACTGTTTAGATGGCTTCAAATACAGATTTTTGTTTCCAACCTGTTGATGATTTGTTATTCTGAGCAGTCAGTCATACTCGATTGCATCGTCAGCTTTGCCCCTGCAGACTGCTTAGAGTGCTCTTTCATTACCAACAGTGCGACAAGAAATACCCACTATGTCATGTGTTTCGGAAACTTCAATGTAACAAATGCATACTCTTCTTAGGTTATACCTATGGTCACGAGATTGTGTATTTGAACATCGCTATATCGATACTGCATTCTCTTTGTCCGTCAATCTTTTGTAGTTTGTAAACGTATAGACACACTCTTGGCAAGATAACTTTAACGCTGGTAGAAACTTTGTAGGAAGATCTCGAGGTGGCTTCCATTCTCCAATGATGTAGATTGAAATGAAAAATCTACACGTATGAATAGTGCACATAATGTATTTGAGAGTAGATTATAATAACAGGCAAAACACTGACATGTGTGGGGATTTGTTTACTGTGTTCACATACTTCGCGGTACTGCGGTGGGTCTTACGCAGATGTGTTAGGCAACGTGATCTCTTTATAAGAGCGGGACCTGAGCTAGTAGGATGACTTCGGAAATCAGATGTCCACTGATGTAATTTTAAAGAAGACAAAATTTTCGGAATAGAAATACTATAAAGATTTGAGATTTCCGCTTTCTGGGAGCTAATCTTGGTTGTCGACAACGCAGGTCTCGACAGAAATTATTATGCATATCGACAGCCAACGACGCCGTAATACACAAAACAGCTTAATGATGCGCAATGCCGCAAGTGTGCATCGCAGAACCACGGGACTAAATCCTAGTTGTATCCTTAATGAGAATATGCTTCACTCACACTAAGAGTTCTAAAGAACTTTTATCAAGATTTTTTGACCCTGAATACTAACACTCGAGTAACCTGTTCCAAGAATTTTCAATATGAAATATATTCAGGTACCAAAAGTTGAGAATCTGAATTTCAGTGATGGAAAACTAAACGTATTACAAACAGTTTGCTCTGAAACCACTGTCCAATTTATATCTATTTTTATCAATAATACCTTGTACTTAGTTTCTGCTGAAGCATTACTACACCCTTCAGAAGTGTTCTCTAACACGTGCACTCTCTCGATGAACTGCCACACGAGGCTCATTTCTTTGTCGATTCACGGATATGCGTCTGATTATATCGACATCATCTATCATAATCGACGTTAATGTCAAACGGGCAGGATAGTGCTCGTAGCCTGCGTCGCAAAATTTAGTGGAACTCTCTATCACGTCGCCCTCAGTCACCTTCCACCGTTTCTTTTTTAATAAAACCTTATCACAGTGGATTTATAATCTCCGGCGTAGTTGATGGGTTGTTGTGTGCTCTTTGCTAATTTGCTGTTATCGAGGCCTAGCACGACAGATAGTGTAGCCATGACGTCTTACTGACGATGTCTTACCATTAAAAGGCTGTTCACAATAAAGTGAGCCCTTTTGAAATCAACCTTAGAAAAAAGTGACTGCCCGATAGCTGCATATATTTTAACGGACGCACTGAGTGACATGCGCCCAGTAAAGTTGGTAACGATGGAGGGAAAGGAGTTCCATAACTTACAGTCGAATAAAAAGTGTTAGATTACCTGTGATGACTTCAATTATTTATTTCCCTTTCTTCCGTTTTTTAACACTCCGAAGTATAAAAATGATCAGAATTGTAAAATGTTTATTTTTCAAATAATTTCAGAGTTTCACTTGACCGATGCATGAATAAAGTGAAGAGGCCCATGGCAACATTAAAATTTTACATAAGGCGGAGGAATATACAACGTGCATACAAGTAGATAATACGCAGAGCTTTTGAAAGTGCTCGTTTTACCGCGAACAGCCTATAGCAGGAATATATGGGGCAGAGTGCCCGTGTCAGCTGCACAGTAACCAATTTCCGATTCCTAAAATCGATCCTTTTTTTTTTTTTTTTGCCTCTATAACTGTAAAAGCCACGCGACTTTGACTGAGGTTAGCTCAATGTCAAAATAAATAATTATTTTATAATGTCAATAGCCTACACTTCCTCTGTCCATTTTTCAATGCTATGTGCAACTTGGATGTATTCGAGTCATGTAAATATTTGTTCGCAGCGGTGGCAAGCGGTTAGTCTGGCAGGTACGCAACTACGACCATTGCGAACTGCAATGCGTCATTTTCTCTAACATTCGCGAAATTGCGTAGCTGCACTGCACTGTAACGTTGAGCAATATAATCAAATACCAACAAAGCTTAACAAACTCTAGAAAATTACACCAAAGGGACCAAATTGAAGTCACGACCTTACTCAGTGAACTGTACGTGATTGGGGAACACGATTGTAAAATATTGATTTATTGGCGCGTCGAATAAAGCATGGTCCAATGACAAACGTATTGAAATGGTATAAGTGTTTTAATTTTAAACTGTCCTCAAATAATAACGCGAATATTGCAGGTCTCTACTAATATACTGCGAGCTAATTGCAAACGCAATGTAACTGAATATGGTTTGTAGTGTAGCTTGTCCTAAAATGAATTCATAACATTTTCCATCCCCCATCTGCAAATGTAAAAATTGCAGTTATACTACTTAACGTTATAGGCTGTTCACGGTAAAGTGAGCACTTTTTAAGGCCCTCCCAACAGTCATTAGCCACTAATAAATATATCTTATTGCAGCCTCAGGCACTAGTGTTTTAAGGGTGGTAAAATGTATGCACTGTGTTTATTGGTCACATCGCAATGTTTATATTAAAAACCAGCAGGAAGATGGAAATCGGATTAAATGAAAAAAAATTTGGAAGGGCCTTAAAAAGGGCATACTTTACCGTGAACAGCCTATACAATGCAGTGCAGCCACGCAACAACGCGAATGTTAGAGAAAATAACGCATTGCAGTTCACAATGGCCGCAGTTGTGTACCTGCCAGACTAACCGCTTGCCAGCGCTGTTACATTGCGTTTAGAATTGGATCGCAGTATATTAAGGTATATCAGACACGCCCAGGTAAATTTTAAGCCAATAACAAACCCGCAAGAAAAGAAGCACCAAGTTCTGTGCCACTTTGGCCAACAGCCAGCGAACAGAAAGCTGAGGCTCGAAAATACATAGAACCATGGAGTCTAGCCTACACGGCGTTAAAAATGCGAAATTTATCTGTCCCTATTCATAGAAAATTAATATTATAAGTGCATGGCAACTGAGACTGGAACATGTTTTATTATTTATAATTTTGTTAATGTTTGAGTACACGCGAACTTACATATATTTTTATTTAATTACAAGTTTATCAGTTACGTTAGAAATAGTCCACTCGCAGTCCTTAATTTTTCGAAACAGATAACTGCGGTACACTTGAGCCTCGCCATCGTTCCAGGAATGCTAGATTTCATTTGGAAGTAACCATTTCCTCCAAAAAAATTCTGTCTTTTTAAGATATGTTATTTTTAAGCACTGAGAAAAATGATTTAATGGAAAACAAATTTTTTGGAAAGAAACTTTCTCCCCCCGAGCGAAAGTATTTTTAAAATTAATTTTTTAAACACTCTTAAAGCCTATATTGTTTGACTAAACAGCTTTAATTCATTTCTAAATTTATTATATACTTGCTTGAATTTAAAGTATGGCTGAATATAGCGTACTGTACACACGCTGCAAAACTAACATTAAAATGTTTCTATGCTCTATTTTGTTGAATGGAGTATTTAATCGTAAAGGGAATGATGTTATCAAGTAACGCAGTTACTTGTCAATAAGTGCTCTTTTAAATGGTTTCTATCTTATTTAGAAATACCTCTAAATTATCTTTTTTTTCTTCAAAAATTAACACATGTATTTAGTTTTACACTTTACATAGAAAGAAATATGCTGTATTACTATGTAGATAACGTCATAAGCTAAAACCATAAACCATTACTACAAGGCGGATACGAAATATGTTGTATTACTATGTAGATAACGTCATAAGCTAAAACCATAAACCATTACTACAAGGCGGATACGAAATTGCAGGTAAGAAATAAATAAAGTAGTGTAACTTGGGGAGTATTCTTTCATCTTCTTGATTCGAGGCGCTGTCAACATTTTTAGAATCAATAGTTGGTCTGTGTTTAAATGTTAGAGTAAACGTCGCGTGTTAAATTATGAGCATTAATGAGCAACGATCTCGGATATGCAATTCTTTTGTTAGCGAATTAAACTTTTTTTTTTTTTATGGAAATGTGATCAGTCTGTGCAAGGAACATCAATTGCTGATGCTCATTTTCTGAGATTTTTTTTTTGGAACAAATCGTGTTGCAAAATGATTTATATTGGCACGCACGCGGGAGGAAAAAGTAAATCTCCGAGCTTAACGGCTCATTTATAGTTGCTGACTGCTGGTGACGTGCTATGACTCAAAATGTCTTATGAATTATTCAGTCGGTGACGACAGAGAGCAGACAATGAGGAAGTAGGGGGGAGCATTGAACATGTGAACTGTTCTTCGTTTCGTCTGGCTGAAACAATGAAGCTGCTCTGCCGTGAGACTCGAGAGTGCGAAGTGAAGAAATAGTGCGAGATCCGTTTATGACATCGAGTATGAGATTCGTTTAAAAACTAGTAAATAAAAAGGACAGGTTGAAATAATGGTTTGAAAATAGATAGGACTATCACTTTGCGGCGGATGAGGGGAATTTTTTTAATTTCGGCGATAACAGAGCTGTTAAAAGAGGGACGGAAATTGACACCTGCGCATTGTACCACACGTTACTTAGGCCTATACTGACTTATAAAGGCTGTTCACGGTATAATGAGCATTTTCGAAATGTCTACTTGCATACACGTTGTGTATTCTTCCACCCTTAACATTGCCATGAGCCTTATAACTTTATTCATGCGACGGTCAAGTGAAACTGTGAATCTGCTCATTTTTTCACTTCAACGCATTAAAAAAAAAACAGAAAGCGAAATAAATAATCTAAGTTATCACAAATGGTTACCTAACACTTTTTATTCGAAGTTAAGATTTGGAACTGCTTTCCATTCATCGTTACCAACTTTACTGCGCGAATGTCACTCAGTGCGTCTATTAAAATATATGCATGTAGGGGCAGTGACTTTTTTCTAAGGTTCATTTCTAAAGTGCTCACCAGTCTTTAATGACTGAACATTCGCCTTGTGGCTGTTCTCAGACACACGGTTTCTTGGACGATTTATTGAAAAAAATTGTCTCATGGAGCCAATAAAAATTCTATGAAGCTGAAAAAAAAAGTATTTTTTTTTGCATTGATTATTTAAGGTTGCTGGTTAAGAAAAAAGAATTCGTTATTTTATACTTGTAGAAAACTCCGTTCAACTTGTAGACATTTCTGTTTATTCGCAGTTTCTTCACACTTTTTGAATCAAACCTTCGAAAAATCACCCCATGTATACCGTGTTTATATATGTCCTACATATGCCATATATCACAAGGGTTTTATTATTCTATTAACATAAAAGTATCTTATTTTTAGTTAAATGGAAGGGTTATATAGTTTTAATTTATAAATTATAATATTTCATTTATAATAAATATGAAGAAAAAAAAAATGAGAAAATGTGTGTGTTGGTAGCGCCTAGTAGGAAATAGTTCCGATGCAAAATATTATTACAACTGAGTGCGCATGAGTTCAGTGCGTTTTCCTTCGGTGTAATTTTTTAAACTTAGTTAAGCTTTGTCTACACGAGGCGGAGGAATATCCTTGAAGTAGAACTTTAGCAAGGCTTCAGAAAAGTGTGAAGTAACTGTGACTGGATTATAGAAGTATTATTTTCCCGCATAACAGAAGACATAGTTTTGCATAATGACAAATCAAAATCACAATTATAGTGTTTCTGGGACGTACAAACACAGTAAATTAAACGAAATCACTTACAGAAAATTTTACAAGGGCGACTGATAGGTCACGCCTTAATTCATTTTAAGGTACGCTTAAAAAAACTTTTTGCAAAAAAAAATCATAGACTAATACAAATTTAAAATACTCAAAAAATGTCCCTTATTTTGAGCAGTTTTTAAAAACAGCGAAAACATTTCATAGCGTAATTATTAAGGTTTCTAGAAGTAACGCGTAGTATCTTGCTCCAAGGTGAATCATCTCATTTCGGTAAGTGAGTGAGTATTTATTATTTGTACGGCTCAAAAACACTAACAATGCAATTTTGACACATAATAGTGTAAGAAATATACCGTCTGAATTTTTTTATACAAGAAAATCGTACTCATAGATAATGTCTACAAGCTGAAAATTTCTTACAGATATAAAATAATAATTTTTCGGTTACCAGCACTTTTAAGAACGTGGGTGATTTCGTCTCTCTCTCTTTCTCTGAACAATTTCTGGCTACGTTTCAAGCATTCATTACACAATTTGTAAGGAAACGGGGATACTGTGGTGAAAAGCCAGTGAAATTCGTATTTCTTGTTTTCTATTAACGGAATGGGAAATTGAAGTGTTTGACGAGAGACAAAAGTTTTTATCTTGGAAGACTCTTAACCCATTCAGACCCAGTGAACACAGTTGTGTACATTACGCACGTGTAGGTAATTTTGTGTACTGTACTGCACACTGCGAAGTCCAGTGACCAGTGGTCTTACCTGTGGATGAATGATTCGTAAACCGTCTCTCTGATTTTGGTCATCATTGGTTTATATACTGTAGCCGAACAGTTAGCCTATAGAACTCATTGGCTGTGACAACGAAACAAGTGTTGTGTCGACTTAAGTACAAGATGCATCATAAAAGTTTTTGTTTGCAACAGTTGAAACAGTAAATTAAAGTAGTTCTGAAAGGGTTAACGTGGATAACTTACAACAAATCGCCACAAAGCCAAGCACGAAGATGATATTTTTAGAAGACTATTTCCAAGCAATAATAATATTTAAGAAATTATTATTGCCTCTTATTTGTAGCAGTTTTTTTAACACTTAATCGGGGCATTTTTTACATCTTGGAAAATAAAACTCATTAGCGTGATGTGTCATTTAGGGTTGTTTTAAAATTTGCCGGTGGAAACTGAAATACGAGAGTACTTTTGGTCAACTTATAAACATTTACGTATTATTATTAGGGATGCCTGTTTTCTTTTAAAATATTTACGTGCAGGCAAGACTTCAATATCCTATGTCCGCGCCTGCAGCATCCTAAGGTTAATTGACGCTTGTCGTTATGACACATTTCCGTATTTGACCAGTCAGAATTAGGTTGCCGTGATTTGGGACGTATATGGTACATGGCAAAGCACCAAAGATGCGCAACGACCGAAATCAGACTATCGCGAAAGTGGAAAAATGGCGTGTTGGTAATGCTTAGTAGGAAATAGTTCTCGTGTGAAATATTATTCGGGTGAGTTCCCACGAATGCGGTGCGTTGTCCCCTAGGTGTAATTTTCTAGATTTAGTTTTAAGCTCTGTTTGTATGAGGCGGAGGAATATCCTGAAAGTATAACTTTAGCAAGGCTTAGCAAAAGTTGGAAGTAACCACGAATGGACTATAGTTAGAGCTAGTGACATTTCGCGTAAAAAATATGAGTACACGGTGGACTTCAATACTACAAGCACCCAACAGCAGTTCGTCTGTTGCCATTGGTTGCTGTCTGCTTGAGAAGGTATG
Source organism: Dryococelus australis (assembly GCA_029891345.1). Classification (NCBI taxonomy): domain Eukaryota; kingdom Metazoa; phylum Arthropoda; class Insecta; order Phasmatodea; family Phasmatidae; genus Dryococelus; species Dryococelus australis. Next base: position 88,389,353 of record CM057004.1, on the reverse strand, counting down.
TTCATATTTAACCGGGCCAGTCAGAATTTGGCAACATTGGCACGGCTCCTATACGTGATTCGGGTGCAGACAGTTAACACGTGTCAAAAAAATAATTCAGCCAGTCAAGATAGGTAAACGGCCCTACAGTGTCTTGAAATATAACTTGTCCGGAAATATTTCGCGAAATTTCACAACCCCTAACTATAGTAGTTTTGACATTTTGAGTGTTTGTTACATACCGACTGAAAATTAAGACAAGGTAGAAGCGAGTCTCCTACATTCACGGCTGCATGTGACCGTCAGTTATGTTGGTCACTGCATTGGAATTTAAAACCGCCCTATTGGTCGACACAACACAGGGCACACTTACTAAATTGTAGACAGTTCAATACAGGCCGCCTCTCTGCCAATATAACTCCGAGGTGAAAGTGCCCCAATCAAATCCTCTTTTCTGCGTGGAATAGTACGCAATCCAGCCGTTTCATTTCAATGATTTACACTTAGTCAGTGTTGCTGACGTAATGTAACTAGAGGCCTGAAAAATTCGCGAGTTCAATGACCTGCAGGTTAGACTACAGTCCTTTGCACAAATATGCCGGTGTTAACTGCGCATTGGTTGTCTGCTGTCACAACGCAAGACGACGATTGGGCCACCGTTCTCAAGGAGGTACCAAACACCGTGTGTACCATTGGCTGAAGTTATATAAGCACACGTGTTTTGAATTCTAGTTTGTCCCAAAATGAATCCGCGAATTCTTCAGGTCTCTAAATATAACGCTGCGGAGAACCTTAGGGACACTGCTGGTAAAGACTGTTCACGATAAAGTGAGCACTTTTGAAATCAACCTTAGAAAAAATCACTGCTCTTAAATGCATATATTTTAATCGGGCGCACTGAGTGATATGTGCCTAGTAAAGTTGGTAATGATGGAGAGAAAGTAGTTCCATGTATTAACGTTTTATTTTATGTGTAAGGCAACCATTTGTGACAACTGAAATTATTTCCTTTGCTCTCTGTTTCTTTAATGCCCAGAAGTGTAAAAATGTGTATATTTGTAGAATATTTACTTTTCTAATAATTGCGCAATTTCACATTACCTATGCATGAATAAAGTGATAAGGCCCATAGCAATGTTAATTTTACGTAAGACGGAAGAATACACAGCGTGCATACAAGTAGATACTAAGCAGGGCTTTCAAAAGTGCTTATTTTACCGTGAACAGCCTTTAAAGTATTATTTAGTCACCAGTGTCTTCAAAGAATACGGTGTTACGGTACAATCCTTTTAACCTCTCGAAGATCCCGTAAATATAACGAGTGTTAGATTACTATCGTTACTGATAAATGTACTTGACTATGAAATTTTTCTGATCGCACAACTTGTTTCAGATAAGTGGCTGACAATACCAGAGTGGGAATAATATAGCTGCGACCAATATTAGAAGCAATTAAGAGGCAGCGAAATTTTATAGGGATTCAGTCAATTTGAGAAACATGCTTTGTAGAAATTGGCCACCAAATTGGATTTAATATAACTTACAATCTCTCTTAGATGACATCTTGTATTCAATAACTTTTAAAACATCACTCTTGAAACTCAAATAAAACAGACGAATTATGAATTAATTCTTCATGTGAATAGCTGCTTCAGTAATAGTAAATGAGTCGACCGATAAGCTCGTAAATGACCACCATAGATTATATATCTCTTTTGTTACACTGAATAATAATTTTAAAAAAATACACGACAATCGTCATCAGGCAGTCCATGCCTGTCGAATATTGTATATCTAAACGAGGACACTAGATGTCGCTCCGTGCCTACATAGGGCTGCACGAGACGACCCGAACAAACACCAGCAGACACGCTCTATATTCGAAACAGTGGGAATCCACTGATTCGCAGTGAAATTAAACTACTCGAATCAGTGAAAATGGCTCCACCTAGAATCAGTGAAAAACCACTGATTGTTTCAGTGAAAATTTTCGCCGACCGAATTAGTGACGTGAAATTATTTCACTGATTGGATAAGTGACGGTCGGCTACAGTGGCGAATTAAATATTGTTTTTAATGAATGTAGCCAAGTAATTACACGAGATAAACATGTTTACGATAGTTTACTATTTCTATTGTGCAATTTACCGCAATCTAAAAAAAAAGATTTAAAAAATGGTGAGGTGGTCCGGATCGAACTCGCTCACCATTTCCACTTGGATGCGATGCCGTTACCCTACCACGCCAAATAGTGCCATCGAGAGGAAAATATATTACTTATAATTTCGCCGCGAAATCCAGACGTAAAAACGGAATGAAGGCTGAGTATTCATGTTACCTCATAAAATGGCGTTTTGAAAGACGAAACACATTTACGAAAGTATATTGTATTGGTTGTATTAGTTTATTTGTTGTTATTTCACTTGATGCACGTTGTTTGATGGCCATTTTTACACGCTGTTTAACTGATCCATTAGTCAAAAACAGACCACTGAGTAAACAGTGAGAAAAATGACTGATCAATCAGTGGGAAATGTCACTGAATCAATAAGTGAAGTAAATCTGGCATTTTTTCAATGATTCAACAGTTAAATTCACTGAAGTGACTGTTCAATCAGTCAGATACGTTTGACTGATTAAAACAAGTGAAATTATCACTGAATCAGATTGAGAGTGCATACAACTCTGTATAGGCAGTTCACGGTAAAATGAGCACTTTTGAAAGCCCTGCTTAAGATCTACTTGTGTGCACGTTGTGTGTTATTCCGCCTTATGTAAAATTAACATTGCCATCTGCTTCTTTACTTTTTCATGCGTCGGTCAAACGAAACTATGAAATGATTATAAAAATAAATATTTTAGAAATCTGCTCATTTTTACATGTCGACGCACTAAAAAAACAGTAAACGAAAGAAATAATTTGAGTTATGACAAATGGTTACCTAACACTTTTTATTCGACTTTAATATATGGAACTATTTTCCACTCATCGATAGCCTACCAACTGTACTGGGCGCATATCACTCAGTGTGTGCCTGTTTAAATATATGCAGGCAGGGACAGTGACTTTTTTCTAGGGTTGATTTCAAAAGTGCTCACTTGATCGCGAACTGCCTTTAGAACTCTTATGGCGTAATATTACTTGGGCTGCACTCAAAGTGTGAACAACACATATGTTTCGACCGCGCCCAGCCGAAAGCGCTTCACCACTCGCGCAGCCTGTCAACTGATACAGATCGGCAGGGAAGCTGGATTCATTTCTGGTTTGTGGGCTGCGGCGTGTCGAGAGAGCCGGTCAATTTATTGTTGTCCGTTGCGATGCGGTCAGTGTCACAGCAGAGTGTGTGTCACCAAAAGGTCGAACTCGCCTCTGATTCGTGTCTAAGGTCTGGCGAATCAGATTATTTTATTAACCTCAATTGGCGTTATTGGTTAATTGGTTGACGCCGGGCATCTTCCTTCGCCGCGCACGGAAAAACTACGCATGCGCCACGCCACACGAGGCTCTAATAACGTTTCGTGAAAAGAATTTCTAATTCTGAAAACGAGCTCTTCCTTTACCGAGTCTAAATCGAGCAGGCTCGAGATGGCAGGTTGAGACCGATGCTCCGGGATCGCTCTAATTAGATTCAAAACGCGCAATTCTATATTCAAGAGCTAGGTGTTTCAGACCGGACAGAAGTTTTTTTTTTTTTCTTTCTGCGGTCACCGCCGACTGTCATCGAACGTAGACCGCATAGCTCGAGAATATTTGCTCTGAGTACGATAACTATACGCTGTTCACGGTAAAATGAGCACTTTTGAATGCCCTGCTTTAGCTCTACTTGTATACGCATTGTGCATTCCTACGCCTTATGTAAAATTAACATTGCTATGGACCTCATAACTTTGCTCATGCTTCGGTCAAAGAAAATGTGAAATTATTAAGAAAGTAAATCCTTAAAAATCTGCTCATTTTTACCCTTCGATGAATAAAAAAAAAAAAACAGAAAGCGATAGAATAAATTTTAAGTTATCAAAAATGGTTACCTAACACTTTTTATTCGACGTTCAGATATGGAACTACTTTCCATCCGTCGTTACCAACTTTACTAGGCGAGTCTCACTCAGTGCGCCCATTAAAATATATGCATGCAGGGGCAGTTTTTTTTTCCAAGGTTCAATTATAAAGTGCTCACTCTATCGTGAACAGTCGTTAATTAACTTTATAATTCAGGAAGACTTCTTACAAACTTACAAACTCTGTAGCAGTTCATCATACTGTGAATTAAAAAAAAAAAAAGATCTCAGATCGATTCTGGAAGAAAATTTTGGATAGCAAAAAATTCTACTGTGTTAATAACCAATGAGTTGAGTATCGTGGTTACCAAAATACGAATTCTTTTTTAAAGCAATGCATGATTCCTGTTAACAATTTCAAGACTATATACTCAAAGTACATTTTATAAGTTTTTTATTATCTCTTTATAAAATGCACTTTAAAATGCTTTTTTTAAATGGTGTTTAAAAATAAAAGGTTGAAATTCTTGTTAAATATGTTTTTAAGTATCTTATTATATATATATATATATATATATATATATATATATATATATATATATATATATATATATATACATATATATATATATATATACGTTTTTTTAATTAGCTTGCAATATTAAATTCGGTCGTTGTATTGCTGGATACCATCATTCACACTTCAAGGCAAAGGAAGCTCACAATTGAATATTATCCTGGTTTCTTAATTTTTTCTAGATTTTTTTAATTTTAGAATATTTTGATTTTTACAGGTGCACTGAAAGGTCAAGGACAGGGCCATACAAATGTTGAAGTCATCAAAAGATCGAGCTCACCGAAAAATTGATGTCGTCTATAAATATTGTAGCCGTCATCGAGCATAAATGACAAGAGCGTAAGAAACCTCGTTGGCTAGCACACAGCACCCAACTTGAGGCGCGTGTTGGAGTAGTTTATATTCACGTCTATTAATAAGTGGTTTAATACATAACTTTTTCTTAGTTCGCATATTTTGTGTTTAAAAAAAAATGAAAACATTTGTTTCCCCATTGGAAAACAAAAACAATGGGAAGTATTAACATATTAACGTTTCTTGAGAGAATTACAGACCAAATTATCGTTGTCTTCCAGATACTTGACTAATCGGGAAACGACTCGAAGATTTGAGGGAGAATGCACGGCTCCATTACACGCCGTGATGGAGTGGACTGAAAATAATTTTATTGATGATTCACAATAAAATATTTATGTACTTCTTACAAAGAAGTCTTTGGTAACTAGCTGCCAAATATTCTCTTGAAACCGTACAGCTGAAATATTGTATATTTACAACAATTACTTTAGAAAACATACAAAATATTATTATAGGCTATTCATGGTAAAGTGAGCATTTTTGAAAGCCCTCTCATTTGGAATAATAGTCAATAAATATATTTAATTTTAGCCTTTGCCGTTAACTTCCGAGTGCGGTAGAATATGATGCTTTTTATTGCTAACATAGCAATATTTATTTAAAATGGTGGTTAATTGATAAAAAATGGCTGAAAGGAAAAGGTAACTAGGGCCTCAGAAGTGTTTCACTTTGCCGTGATGTCTATAGCTAAATTTTAATAATAAACATGAAATCGACAATACTTGCTTTTTAAAATCCAACCTTAGTTTTTTTTTACCCGTTCCACACTAAGATTTTGCGAACATTACCCTAATAATTCATTTGTAATGTTACAAAAATATCATCGGCAACTAGTTTCCAAAAAATTCCTCGTACAGATACGAAAATATTTCTACAGGATGGTAGATTATAGTCTATTCGAGATTTATTCAAAAATTTTAGAACAATGTTACAGAAAAAGGAGCTCTTAACCCTGTGAAATTTTGGTGATAGTATCATGTCCTTTTGGTACAGAGATTGGGGTCGAAACGTTCTTTTAGTCTTAAATTTCGAAGCACTCTGATGTTGATTCAATACAGTAGGTTATTCAGCATGTGAAGGTGAACAAGAAGTAAGTTATCTCGTCTGGACTCGCTTAGATTAGCCGTTTTCGAGAGACAGTACGTTTATGTTTAAAACTGTGCCGTGCAATGCTTGAGAGGTATGCAGCCTGAGACGCAGTATAACTAGAGACCTGAAAAATTCGCGAGTTCAATGACCTGCAGGCTAGACTCTACAGTCTTGTGTATAGATATGCCGATGTTAACTCTACATTGGTTGTCTACTGTCACAGTGAAAGGCGACGATTGGGCCAGGGTTCTCCAGGAGGTGTCAAACATCGTGCGTACCAATGGCTAAGGTTATGCATACACACGTGTTTTGAATTCTAGCTTGTCTCAAAATGAATCCGTGAATTCTTCAGGTTTCTAAGTATAACTTATAAACAAAATTTTTCTCAGATGTACACATAAATGCAGCCCCAGAATTATCTTGTCACTGTTTTGGAAAGATTGCCGACGAGTTAACACACAGATGGAGGCTAGTCATTAGACGCTGTTGACAGAAGAGACTTGGACTACGTACATGACGATCATTGTAACATAGTTCGATGATTTGATACTGGCTGAATATCGATGTCATTATTATTTTCTTCTTGGAATGAAGACAAAAACATTCAGGTGCGAGACTTGCGAGTGAGTAACAGAAAGAAATATTATGATGTTCGGAGTATCATCCACACATCCGTAACGTGGTAATCGGTATCTATATGCAGTTGCTGTCATGTTACCAACTGGGATAATACAGGAATATAAGGATATCTTAGAAGAAAAACTTCAAAACTCCGAAAAGTTTAACCCACTGCAGTTATAGTAAAACAACAAAGACGACAAGAACCGCTTGGAATTCTCGAGAGATTATTGGGCATTTACTCCACTCAACAGAATGGCACACGCCATCACCTTATATGCCTGCATTTTACTACTATTTAACTAACAGTGTCACTAGTTATGCAAAAAATTTATCCGTAATGGCACTTGATCCAGCGCAACAAGTAACCAAATGCTGCGAGCAAGAGAAGAGTATCCAGAAAGGCATTAGCTGTTACGGAACTCCAAGATAAACACAATGACCACAACAAGTCACAGTGTATGGCTTCTAGTCTACACGGACATCAGGCAGCTGACGTAAATGTCGCTTTCCTTAAGGTTGCTCTACAGACATTACAAAGAGGTACACATGCTGGTTTTGCTCATTTATCTTGCAGCATATACAGACAACTCCTGACTCTCTCGTCTTATATCTGTTTCGAAAATTCTATAAACTCACTTCTCCATGTTAATGCGGCAAAATCTTCTAGGCGAAAACAAGACTCGCTGTTTGTGCGAGTTTTGAACAGGAGGTTACACAATCTATGCAATTTTAAGAGCTAAAGCCTAAGAATTTATAGATGCTACTTGAAGATCCAAGAGCTTAGAACATCCAGTAAAGTATTCAGAGATCCGTCTTCGTCAAGTGATGTAAGCAAGAAAATGTTTCTTCTTTTCTTTTATGGAACAAATTAAGCAATTATTGAATATTCTGTACATGAGCAAGTTCAACGCTTGAAAGTAATTACGTTGTCCATGGGGGTACAGGTCAGGCATAAACAAGACTCCGGTAACTGTTTTATAGGCTGTTCACGGGAAAATGAGCATTTTTGAAAGCCCTGCTTGAGATCTATTTGTATGCACGTTTGGGGTTTTCCGCCTTATGTAAAGTTATAATTCCTGTGGACCTCATCGCTTTCTTTGTGCGTCGGTCAAGTGAAACTATAAAATTATTAGAAAAGAACGTATTTTAAAAAATCTGCTATTTTTTACACTTCGGCGCTTAAAAAAAACAGAAAGTGATAGAAATAATTTAAGTTGTCACAAATGGTTTCCTTACTTTTTTATTCGACGTTAAGATATGGAACTACTACTCCCTCCATCGTTACCAACTTTACTCGTCCCATGTCACTCAGTGCGCCCGTTAAAATAAATGCAGGCAGGAGCAGTGATGTTTTTATAGGGTTGATTTCAAAAGTGCTCACTCTATAGTGAACAGCCTTTACCTCACAAGACCTACGGAACCAGATTCCCTGAATACTAAATCCTGCGCATATGCACAGTGCAGTATTGTTTTGTTAACACCCTCGTGTAGTTGATTCCAGCACAGATACGTACTCTCATCACGACACAAGGATGATACATGTGGAAGGGTGGATGCAGATTCATGTGTAGTAGTGTTTGCAGAACTTAAGTTAAAAATGTGCTCCGGTCTTTACAAAAACTGATTTGTATAAATATATTATTTTATCAATAAAATGGTTTGTTGGTTGTCGCTTTCTTTTGTTATCCACTTACAACAACTATTCAATTCATATTATCCACACCAGTGTACTTAAATTTTAAAAGGATAAATTTCAGTAAAAAAATAATAATATAATGACAAAATCTTAGTAAATGTATATATTTTTAATATATGTGTGTATAATATCGTCTCGTATACAACATAAGCATATATACTTGAGCATTTTATGAGTAAAATAAATATTTTAATAATTAATTTAAATATCAAAGTATCTTGAGTATTCAATATCTTTCACAACTAAGGCCTTCTCTTTTCAAATAAAGTTACTTTAAAACAAAACATGCTATTTTCAGCAAGACAGCAAGTGAAATCACCTTCGGGTACCCGTTTGTAAGTATTAGCCATAAGGGCACATAATCTTTTCTTAAATTTGTGGGTTACATGTTTTTATCATCCAAAAAAATCATGTTAATTAGTTGCCAATGTCAAATAAATGTAGTTCAACTAGTCTATGAACAGTTCATGTTAATGAGAGCTGTAAGCTCAGAGCACGTGGCATACGAACAAAATGGTTAGATTTTATACTTGGTTCTGGAGAGAATCAAAATTTCGCCTGCTGCGTAGGTTAAGAAGCAGCACTCAAGAAGAACCCAAGAAAGGCTGCGTAGGTCAAGAAGCCTCACTCAAGAAGAAACCAAGAAAGGCTGTGAAGAAAACATCCCAGGAGGGATGTTGATTCGATCTGCTACATCGTAGAACGAATCTCCAACACGTGCACATCTACAAGATATACCAAAGAAAAAAAATATAACGTGACTCGGTACACACGAAAATAACACGAAACGGCAAAAAAAAAAAACTAATAGTTTAACTTACCCTTACCGGCGGGTGAAATGACCAATTACATGGACAGAAGAAAGTAGACAAGTAGATCAATATTCGTAGAACAACTACAAGCAGTATGATTAAGTTCAACAAGGAGGCAATAACCTCGCGAGCAGGAATATATATGAAATTGATCGTGCTCAGAACTCCAGTCTGGTGTGACTAATCGATACGTAATACAATATTTAGAAAGATGTATAAAACAGAGATAACTAACAATTATTTCATTAGGTTACTTTAAATTATATTTGCATCTGCAAATACTAAATACTCATTAAATTATTAAGTAAAATTTAGTTTTAGGCCCAACATAGACATAACTCGCATAGAAAAATGATTTAATTTGACATCAAATAATTTGCCTCTTCAAGTTGACAATACCAGGGCACCAGTAAAATAATTTAAATAGATTCTCAATGTTTTACATTTTTAATTGCATAAACAAATCAAATAAACATAACTGGAGTACGTTTTAATTAAACCAATCGTTTTTGGTGAAGAAGTAATTAATGAAGAACTTATTAAATTAATAGTAACAAAAAAAAATTAAAGCTGCGCCAATACAACTGGCACACACTCTCTCCCTGAAACTAGGACACACATGAAAAAGGTGTGGCAAGAGGTGATGCAAAAAAAAACTATCACTAACTAAATAACATACAACTTCACATGAAAACACAATAATGATAATCCTTAAGAGGAGGAAGTTTCACTAGACACCACTGGCAAGGGTATAACCACAGCATGTTCTTGTGTGTGTGTGTGTGTGTGTGGGGGGGGGGGGGGTTGTTGAATATGCGAAGGTGTCTGCATCACCGCACAAAATTAGGATTTTAACCAAAAAAAGGCTACAAAAGCGATACCACATACCGCAAGAGTAGACAAAATGATATAAATTATGCTGGTATGTTCTGCTGCTGGGGAAGAGCGAGGTTGAAGGAGATCCAGAACATCCAGGAAATTTCTGCCATGAGGCTGGGATGCAAGAAGGGAATCAAGTTCTTTGATAAGGGAATCATTTGGAGCAAGGTCAGGTAGTTTTGAAACTGGCAAAGAAGTGAGATTTGAAATGAGTTTTGGGAAATGAAATATAGTAAGAGACTGAATGAGATGAGTGGTTGAATTCACTTGTCCAAAAGTTTTTAAATACTGAATGACAATGTCTCAGTGAGAAGCATTATTGACGAAACCACTACCCGATAAAGATAGAGTGAAGAGGGGTTGAGAATCTAGGGTAGTCATACACAAAAAAGTTACATTATTTGGGAATTTAGTTGCAAACAGCCAGAGAGAGTGAGTTTTTTTGCAAAAAAAAAAAAAAAAAAAAAGGCAAATCAAGGGATACAAAAGATTTAACACAAAAATTCAGATGGGGTTTACCAACAAACAATTATAATTCACAACTATTGACATGGGCATCAAAAAATGGGAAGTCTGAAGGACAAATAGTTATGCCATAGGTTTTACACTTAGCCAACAAATTTACAGAAATAGGTGCAAAAAGTTTTCGGTCTAAACTCACAATCTAAACGTCAGCTATATTAAATAAAAAACTATTTATGTTTGGAACAAGAACAGGAAATGCAAAAACACGATAACTCTGAAACACATCCTTATTTGCCAGTGGCACGTTCACCACAACGTTCAATAAAGAATGATAGGCTATAGCCTGAACAGTACTGAATCCATAGTAAGAAAAAAAGAATCTAAAAAGTGACAGGTGCTATCATATATAGGGGAAGGGCAATTTGCCATTGTATCTGATTTAGTATAGAAATAAAATCCTTGGAATTCAACAGAGTGGAACTCAACTGTCCAAGTACACTAGTTTCAATGGCATGTTTCAGGTCAAAAAGCTCCAACCTAGCACTAAACAAAGCTTCACTTACACATAATAACATAGTGATCAAATCCAATCTGAAGCCTAGTATGAAAATATTGTCCCACAGTGCATGTGTTGTTTGGTTGAAAATTGAATATAAGACCTTTATATTATTCAAGTAATGTGTAGTTAATTTCTGAATTCCCTTTGTGGTGTTAAGAATGCGATCCTCTAAATATTTAATTAAAATAATGTGATTTGCAACAGACAGAAATTTTATCTTGCTTGTCTTAAATTGAACTAAAGAGTTTTTTCTAATTTTGGCAGGTTGTCATTATCTAAAGTCCCAAAAACAGTTTACAAAATTGTTCCACCAAATTCTAGTAGTCCTCGTTTTGGACGGGACTGAGGGAGCAGTGAAGTCACGGTACTTACTTCTGTTTTGAACTCACCAAGATTGTTTTCTAATTGTAATAAAGCAAATTGAAATTTTCGTCAAACGAATTATTGTCCATTTGAAACTTGTGGTGGACATTAAGCACATTGTTCAACATCAGGTCCAAAGCAACACATTCTGCTCCAAGTTCCTTTAAATCAATATTAAGCACAACAGAGTTAAATTGTCTGAAAAAGTAATGTCCTCATACTTTTCAAAGATGACTCCTGAATTCAGGGGTTTTACCATGACCGAAGACACATACTCGCTGACAACCACCAGCAAAACTCCCAGGAACATGAATTGAAACAAAATTGTTCCTATATTACACCCAAAAAAGGGTAAACGACATCAATGACTAAAGTTAAATACTATTCTTGGATGACATACTGCTCAAGATTCAAATACCTACAAGAGTTTCACATCTGAGGAACCTACCTAGTTCAATACCCAAAGAAATATAAAATACCCACTACACTGGCCATTACACCACAAAATTTTCCATAGTACATATATAAATTCAATATAAGACACTGTTATCACAAGACAAATTAAATTACACAAGAAAAACTACAACATAGATAAGAGGTAACTTAAATTAGTACCATGGTTTTTTGTTGAAGTGTTAACTCACAAAACACGGATCCTAAAATGACTTGGTTCAATGGGTGATCAGTCCAGGAACAAAACGAAGTCAGAATCAGACAAGTAACAACAGTTACTGAAGTATATAATGAAAAGTGCACAGTTAGGGACTGCAGCTCCTAAACAGCGCAAAAAAAAATTATTTGGTTGCATGAAATTTTTTCAGATGTGATACATGTGCCCCAGTAATAAAGGTTCCTGAACTAGGATCAGCTAAAGCGGCAGTGACTGGTGTCAAAAAACTTTGGATTTGATATGGGCCCGACCAACAATAAGACATTTTTGCCATTTTCTTATCAGTTGTCTTCCTGACTGGATGTGCTTTGCACACAACTAGGTCACCTACGTAAAAAGGATTATCTATGCGACCTTTGTTATACTTTGCACGACTCTTGAAATGAGCTCACTTTAAATTCTTGAGGGCAGAAGCTAAAACCTCACGAACATCCTTGTGATCGTTCGGCAATTAGTCATTTAAATGCCACAGATTCGGCAAAGGGTTATTTGGGGCATAAGTGAACATGAGATGAAATAGACTAGTTTTGTGAGGTTCATGTCTAACAAAATTAAATGCCATCTGCAGCCAAGAAAGATTTTTATCCCAATTTGTCTGATCCGTCGCATGAAAGGCAATGAGAGCTAATCAAAGGTTTCGATTGAAAAGCTCCGCATGCGAAGGAGGAAGGTTATATAGAGATAAAGTAATGTGTTGTATGCCATGAGAAAAGCATATGTTTTTAAACTGATATGAGAAAAACTGTGAACCGGTATAAGAAACAATAGATAAAGGAGTACCAAAATTTTGAAAATTGTGTGTTTGAAGAACACAAATGTTTGACATAGCGTCAGCTTTCTGCAATGAAATTAACCAAACGAACTTGGTGAAAGCATCAACACACACTAGCAACATGTCATTTCCTAATTTGCTTCTAGGAAAGGGACTGACAAAATTAATAAACTTTTTTTCCATCTGTTTTTTTTAGCTACACCTGAAGACAGAAAACCTAAGCGTGTATTCTGTGCTAGTTTGCTCAGAGCACAAATTTTGCAACATATTACTCTTTCTGAAATGTCAGCATCTACTACCTTCGAAATGAAATGCTGTTGAATAGTCTGAATGGTTTTATGTGCTCCTAGATGAGCACCAAGAGGAGATGAATGAAAATATAAAAAAATCATAGCTTTCAGGTGTTCAGGTAAAACAATGCATTTCCTTTTGTCACGAGATCTGCAACAAAGAAGTCCTTTTGAAAGAAAACAAGGTTTATGTTCATTGCCTGATTTTAAATTTGAAATAATTAGACTCAAATTGCTGTCTTTTCCTTGGTGTTCTTCAATATCGGTAAAGGCTAATGGGAAACTTGACAAAACATTACAATTTTGAAGAACTTCAGGTTCTATATTGGTACCATCAAACATACAGGATAATGCATCTGCTACAATATTTTGCATACCTTTAATATGCGGTACTCTAAATTTCAGGGAATAAATTTTTACAACCCATCTATAAATTTTAGGTAATTGCCGGGGATGAGCCAAAAGCCACGACAAAGCCTGGTTGTCTGTTTCCAGAAGAAATTCTGCATGTTTCAGATATTGCCTAAATTTATCAATAGCAAAAACTACAACCAAACATTCCAGTTCATAAATAGTAGAAGATTTCTTATCTTGGTGAGTAAGAGTACGAGATGCGAAGGCAATTGGCTGACGACAGCTATCAATCTCCTGAGCCACGACAGCCCCAATAGCTTGACTAAAAGCATCTATATGTAGAATAAACTTTTTACTAAAGTCTGGCATGCGTAATACAGGAGGGTGTATGATGTCATTTTTAAGTGTGTCAAAGGCCTTTTGCTGTTCTTCACCTCATTCAAATACAACAGATTTATTTCTAAGTTTATTCAGTGGTGCTGCCTTTTGAGCTAAATGAGGAATAAATTTACGAAAAAATTGTGTCATACCAATGAATCTCGCTATACCTTTCGCATTGCGTGGGGGCGGAAAATCTCTAATGGGCTTTGTTCTATCAGGGTCAATAGGAATTCCACTGGAGGAAATTCTATGTCCTAAAAAGGAAATCTCTTGCACTGTAAACCTAACTTCAGAAGGGTTAACAGTTAGAACTGCCTTTTACAAAAGAGAGAGTACTTCCATTAAGTGGTCTAAATATTGCTCAAAAGTGTCAAGAGTAAATTACAAGATCAGCCAGATAATTGTATGCAAATTTGAATTTCACATCATGAAAAATCATATCTAACAGTCTGGTAAGTACTTGGGCACCTATGGCCAAACCAACCGGCACACGAGTAAACTGATATAAGTTCCAAGGAACACGAAAGCTAGTAATTGGTTTGGAGTCTTCTGTCAAGGGAATTTGATGGTACACCACATTTAAATCAATGGTGGTAAAAATGGTTGCCTTTACAAACCAATTGAAAGCCGAATGGAGATCAAGAAGAGGTACAGATTCAATTGCAATGTTTTTATTAAGTTTACTGTAGTCCACAACCGTACGATGTTTCCCATTAGATTGTGGAACCAAAAAGGCGGGACTAGCATATTGCGAAGTAGACTGCTTTATGACTCCTTTATCTAATAACTCATGTACACGTTACCTCAATATTCCCATTTGAGGAGGTGCTAACTTGTAAGGGTGACACTTGACGTTTTCTTTGTTGAGTAATTTAATTTGACATTCAAGTAATTTGGTTAGGCCTAACTGTGTTGTAAGGACCTTAGGAAAATTTTTGCGTTAGTTCTCAATAGCAGCACACTGCTGTTCATTAAGATGTCCAAAGGAATCAATGACTTTGGACTCTGACTTATCAACATAGGAACTATTTTGCTTAGTTTTAGAGCCCACTAAAGGAATTTTTATTTTTGGAGCAAACTTAAAAAAAAATGTTTTCGTCTTTAATATCAAGTATTAATCCAGTAGCAGCCATGAATTTAGCACCCAAAATAAAGTCCAAACCTAAATGCTCAGAAACTAGACATTTATGACTCCAAGCGAAATGGTCAATTTTTAACTTAATAGTGGCGCAACTAGAAATTGGCAAGGCCTATCTAGGAACTGTGTAATGCACATCTGATGGTACAACTGATTAAGTGCGAGCAGATCCAGAATCAACAAGAGCTCTAACAGGTAACAGCCCCAAATTTACCTCAACATGTAGTGTTCTGACCTTTTAAATTCCCACAACAATAGGAAGCTTAATATGGCATACTTCAAAATTTGTCTTTTTTGCATGGTCGTAAGGATCAAATAACAGCTGAACAGTTGAAACATCTGGCAACGTTTTACGCGATGAAACAAGTGAGCATTAAATTGAGTATTAGCAAACTTGCCTGAATATCGAGGATAACAGCTCATTTATTGTCCTCGCGTGCCTTGTTTTTTTGTTCTAGAATACGACACTGGTCAATGCTGTGGCCTACTCTCTTACAGTGCCTACATGAAGGTTTTTCCCTTGCTAGAGAGTCAGAGGGAGAAGGGGAACTGGCATCCTTAGTACCCTGTGACTGCTCTTTCCTTACAGCGACAGCATGGGTGGAGGAATCATTAGGCCTTTTCTTGCTATCTAACCCACGAAATGACTGGTGTGTCTTAAAAATGTGTTGCCTCTTTTTGTCAGCATAACATATGTTTTGAGAATGAATACAAGCCTGATCCAATTCTGCAAATGTGTTGGGCTTGGAAAAAAAATACTAAACGTGAACGCTCTTCAGGTTCCAGGCCCTCCATTATTGTGTTAACTACTTCAATTTCAGGTAAATTTAAACATAGGATGATTAACACCCTCTATGACACTGCTAACATAAACTGAAAATGCTACCTGAGGTTCTTGTATTCTATAAAAGATTCTCAATTGCAACTGGGCATGCAACCTTGAGGGAATAAAAAAATTTAAAATGTCCACATGGTATGCATCAAATGACAAGTGTTGAGACATCGCTAGACTAGTTCGCTCACTCAAGGGTCCTTGAGTAAAGGGGATAATGACCTCACGAATTTGTGCCTCTGGCACTATTTTGCTTTGGTGTAGTTTGACTATGACCTTAATAAATTCCAAAAACTTGGGTACACTCAATCCATCAGTAGCTGGGCAATCACGAAGCATATTCTCAACGGGGTGAGTTATTTGGCCAAAAACCGATGAATATGTGGATGATTGTGAGTGGGAAATTTGGATGGATTACCAACTAGGTTAACAGAAATTGGTTGTGTGGTGACAGGTACTTGTGAAGGTGAAGTGACATTAATGCTAACCAGTTGTTGAGTGATTGATGTATTGGTGGTTGTTGGGAGGTCTACACTTGTATGATCTGTAATGGAGAGTGACTCCATACTAGTAGCTTCAAACAGTGGCTGTGTTTGAGCTACAATGCTCTGAAGGGCTTTATCTTGAGTCTCAGACAATTGTTCAGCAAACATAGATAGAAGGTTATTAGCACGTTTTTTGGGATGTGCCAACCTATTTTTCACCCTGGGTAAGAATCAGAGACTTCTTCTGTGAAATTATCGTAAATCTCTTGTAATGCTATGATTTTAGTAGTGCTAACACTGTATTCCGTTTCAACATTCATATCAGCTAAAAAGTCCAATGAAATGGGGACATTATTATTCAATGCAGCTCGTAAGGCATTTCTATAGGCAGCTGCATTATTTTCTGATACTTGTGCACCCCTGATGGTGCACTCGTATATACACTCATCCCTAAGTAAGAGTTCAGTCAGGCGCAATGCAAAATGCCATTATGACAAGAGGGGTAAATACACTTTAAAAAAAAATGGACACACAAGAAAATATGATGACACACTTAACCTAATTCTATAATACACTCATAGAAATCTTGCCACTACCATGCATGCCCTAGTCCAAAGGGGGGACACATGCAACAAGAATGCACAAAACAAACCCCATTTAAACAACGAACCACGCTCGTAAACAAGTCAAATAAATATAACTGGATCACGTTTTAATTAAACCAATCATTTTTGGATAAAAGTAATTAAAGAATAACTTATTAAATTAATAGTAACAAAAAAAAATTAAAGCTGTGTCAATACAACTGGCACAGTATATGTGAAAGTCTTTAGAGTAAAAGAAACCTACATGTACTCGCGTAAACTACCAGGCGATGAACACTATGATACAATGTAATATTAAAAATAATATTTATAATAAAACATAAACATTACTTTCAGGCTAAAATAGAATGCTTATATAATTTGGCATCGCTATGGTCGAAATGCAAAGACAAGGGAAAGTGTTATTTTTCGTTTCACGTATTCCTGTACTTAATATAACCAATCAACAAATATTCAAAATGAAAAACGACAAAATTAATTCATTAGTTACATAACATCCTGTTTGTTTCCCTATAAATAGCTTATTTATTCTGCGTCGCTACAGATATCGCTATGAATAAAAACAAAACTTCAGAATAGTGGCAGTAACTCGCGATGCCCCTTCCAGGGTAGGAAACTGTCCACAGGAAAAGTTAGACGAAGAAAATCACTGTCTTTGCGAGGTTGATGAGGTAAACACGATTTTTTTGTACAGATTTCCAATAAAGACGTCAGTTGAGGTGAGACGCTAGTTTGTTTTTTTTTCTGCTCCTTGTTACAACCCAGTCGATCGGAATTCGGAGGCACTTTGATTTAGATTGTTCGCAATGTTTTGCTTCGTATTACATGCTTTCTTGTAGAATGGGGCCAGAGAGTATAGACAAAATATACCATCTGTTCGATTTCCTTTGTAGCCGATTACGGTATCATGTTGGGATGTGTTGCTGATCAAGCTTCTCTTTCGATAGACGCAAGGTGGTGGTCAGGAAATGAATGGCAAGAATTGCTAATATTATGCCCCTTTTGAGTACTACGTGCATGTTATAAAACAGTAAGACCAGAATCGCAACTATTCGAGCATTCCTAAACCTAAGCATCTCAAAAATTTCAACCTCACTTTTAGTCAAAATTATCTCTTAACCTGAACTTAAGAACACGATTCATTGCGGTAAAGAAACATTCTAGTGAAGCATGTAAATATAGTAAACCATTGTCTTGAAAAACAGGCGGTCTTAATAATAAGACCAGAAACAAAAGAGTTCCATTTATTACGTATTGTATCCAGTGCGTGCAAGTAAACACCGCTTGTTACTGGTTTAAGTCGGTGTCTAGAAATGTAAATATCTCATCAAACGAACAATATCCATAAAACTGTCTGCATCCCGACGCAAACACGTTATTAATGTCTCTCCTTCAGCTTTTGCGAAACGTTAATTCTGTTTGCGTGATTCACAATACAATGAAGAAGGCAGAATAGTCAGGGATAAACCTCTATATGCTGTTCACGGTAAAATGAGTACTTTTGAAAGCCTTTCTTAAGATCTACTTATATGCACGCTGTGTATTCTTCCACCTTATATAAAATTAACACAGTCGTGGACCTCATCACCTTATTCATGCGTCGGTCAAGTGAAACCGTGAAATTATTAAGAAAGTAAACATATAAAAAATCTGATAATTTTACACACCGAGGCGCTAAAAAAAAAATTAAAGCGCAAGAAATAATTTAAATTATCACAAATGGTTACTTAACACTTTTTATTCGACGTTATCATATGGAACTACTTTCACTCAATCGTTACCAACTTAACCGGAGGCATGTCACCCAGTTCGCCCGTTAAAATACACGCAGGTAGGGGCATTGACATTTTTCTAAGGTTCATTTCTAAAGTGCTCACTTTATCATTAACAACCTTAAGCATTATTTTTCCTTGTACTTGTTGAACGCCAGTTTACGTAATTGCTTTAACAAGTAAATAAATATCATTTGCTTGGTATTTTTTTAGTAATTTTCCATGACCAAAAAGTAAATCTGAATATTAAAAACGCTGTTTTATTTTCTGTCGCAATTTAAATTTAGAACTGAATTCAATATACACATTCCTTTGTACGTAAAGAATGTTCTAATCGTCCGATACCTAATATTTATTTCATTTCCCCAACTTTATTTAATATGTCTGTATGAAATTTCCAAACATGACCTTGTGGCAGGGTGATTTTATCTCTTCCACGCCCTCTCCTCCCACACGGATCCAACAAAACTTGTATACGTCCAAGGCTTATCTGAAAATATTTTTAAGCTAAACAGTATTTACTTCCGATTGTACGTCATTTCAAACAACTATCCTCAATATCTTGAGAACTCACTAATTAACAACAAAAACGCAAATTCTGAATTCTTCACGAAAATTGTTCCTTCGGAAGTTCTATCTAAGTTGTACAAATTAAAAAATTTGCAAATTAAACTAATTCCACGAGATATCACGTGAC
The DNA here is from genome assembly GCA_029891345.1 of Dryococelus australis. Taxonomy (NCBI): domain Eukaryota; kingdom Metazoa; phylum Arthropoda; class Insecta; order Phasmatodea; family Phasmatidae; genus Dryococelus; species Dryococelus australis. The sequence continues at coordinate 88,369,961 of CM057004.1, read as the reverse complement.
ACATGGGCAATCACCAAATAAAAAGCCATATATATTAAAAATATTAAACATAAAAAAAATTAATATAAAATTTTTTTTTAAATATATTAACTGATATATATATATATATATATATATATATATATATATATATATATATATATATATATACAAAAAATAAAAAATAAATAATTATATATATACACACATCACACACATACACTTACATATCAAGCAATAGACCCCGGCATTAGCATATCTTGTAAAATTTTCATCTGTACAACTTAATATAGGCTATTCAAGCACTTTTGAAAACCCTGCTTGAGATCTACTTGTATGCACGTCATGTATTATTCCACCTTATGTAAAATTGACCTTGCCATGGGTCTCATCACTTTATATATGCGTCGGTCAGGAGAAACAGTGGAATTATTAGAAAAGTAAATATGTTATCAATTTGATCATTTTTAGGATTGATGGATTACAAAAAAAAAAAAAAAAAACGGTAACCGAAAGAAATAATTTAAGTTAGCACAAATGATTACCTATCATACTTATTCGACGTTAAGATATGGTAATACATTCCATCCCAACATTATAACTTTACTCGGCGCATGTTACTCAATGCGCCCGTTAAAATATATGCAGGCCTGGGCAGTGACTTATTTTGTAAGGTTGATTTCAAAAGTGCTCACTTTATCGTGAACAGCCTTTATTTGTTTTTACGGCTGTAATAAAACAGAAGAATTTTGTATTTGACTTCAAATTACTTAAAAAATACAATGTGTATTTTTTTTATTCGAGGAAAATGTCATCGCATACAATGCATACGAGTTATACAATGTTTGGTGCAGCTACAAAATAATACATTTTTTTTGGGGTCCGACATCCGACACCCTTAAGGTTCGGGATAAGGCGTCGTATATGTGTAAATAACAATCGTGGATTAAGCGACTGTAGTTACTTTAAAGACAATGGTAAAGAATTTTAAATAAATGAGTAATTGAGATCGGCATTGAATATTGCGCTTACTGATAGGCAGAGACCTGCAATGTTCGCGGTATTATTTGGGGACACGTTCGACTTCAAATGCATTTACCTTTCCAATAAGTTCGTCATTGGACCATACTTTATTTGACACGGCCTAGGAAACTCTGCGCCAGCAAACGAACACTTCACAATTGTGTAGCCCAATCACGAGCATTCCAGTTAAAAAGGGCGTGACTTCACATCTATGCAGCAGCCAGTGGAGGAACGACACCGGCTCGCGTATACACATAGCTGTGAAGTTTAGACTGATGCCAAATGATAACGCGAAATTTGCAGGTCTCTACTGATAGGGCATTATGTGAAGTAGTAGAGATAGGCAGTTTAAGAGTCCTATGTACTGAAATGTTGAGCGTAGGAGCGACGAGGCACTAGACGTGCGTGGTAGTGTCGCCCGTATCGCTCCCTTGCCTCTTGATCTTGGACGCTCAGCTACATAGTCCCGTTAATGTTGTAAACAATAGCTCTGTGTGTGTGTGTAAAAAAAATTAGTTACGAACTTAGATACGCCCCAGGCACTTGTAACAGTGTTGGAATCCGTAACAAACTCGCATTTTCACTTGATCGGCGCAGGAGTAAAGTGATGAGGTCCTCAGCAATGTTAACTTCGCATTGAGCGGAATAATACAAAATCTAATCAAAATAGATCTTAGGAGAGCCTTTGAAAGTGCTAATTAACCGCAAACTGTCCATAGCTGTTACTAAAGGCTGTTCACGATAAAGGGAAGTGATCAATTTGAAACCAACCTTATAAAAAAGTCACCGCTCCTGCCTTCATGAATTTTAACGGGCGCAGTGAGTGACATGCGCCCAGTAAAGTTGGTAACAATGGAGAGCAAGTAGTTCCATATCTTAACTTCGAATAATAAATGTTAGGTAACCATTTGCGATAACTTAAATTATTTCTTTCGTTTTCCGTTTTTTTTTTTAATGCATCGAAGTGCAAAAATGAGCAGATTTGTAAAATATTTACTTCTCTAATTATTTCACAGTTTTATTCGACCGACGACGTATGAATAAAGTTATGAGGCTCATGCCAAGGTTAATTTTACGTAAGGCGGAAGAATACACAAAGTGCATGCAAGCAGATCGTAAGCGGAGCGTTCATAAGTGCTCAGTTTACCGTGAACAACCTATACATATAATAACAAGGTCATTGCTGGAAATCCAATGAAGGCAAGTTGCCGATAGAAATGCTGCAAGCCAATTAGGTCGCGGCCTTGTGTGTAGAGGCTACGGGGAATCTGAAGTGCGTGCCATGTTCGCCCTTAGCGCCTTGGACATGCAAAGTACGTTACGGTTGACGTCACACGTATCCGCCCGCAGATTATCGTATTTCACACGCCCGGAAGGTATTCAATTCCAAAACCGCAGACCATCTGGAGTTTTGCAGTTCTACGAACTGGTTCAGACTCCGTCAGCTGGAAGTGAATAGAGACTAAAGCAAGCCGGTGAAATAAATACCCGTGAGTGCAGGTCGCTGGAACGGGTTTGGGAACAGAATACATACACTCGACCCACTTGAATGGAATAAGCAAGGGGGAAAAAACAATCAAGGATACCAACTTGGACTGATGAACGAGAAAGAGAGAAAGTGCTCGACTTAGCTAACTCCATATAAATGAATCGCACGAGCGAGCAGGGACCTAAGACAAAATTTGTTATTTTTCAGAAGAGCAGAAAATATTCCTAATTTTCAAGTGCTTGAAAGGACATGTTTCAGTTTTTTATTTATTCCTTTTACGCTGATGTTATAAACCATGAGATGTAAGATGAACGTGTGTAAGTCATTTTGATCGACGGCATAAAAATTATAAACGATTTTAGTCTCAGTTTCTTTAAACAAAACTATTTAAATGATCTAAGAAAGTATGTCAGAATTAGTGAACATATCATAAATTACTGATACAATTGGTACCCTGATATTGATCTAGAGTATTGGAGGGAATCTTTTTGTTGAAGGACTAGTAGTATAGGCGCTGAGTCATTGTTTCCAGAAGGCAGGCAAGTCTCAAACTGTCTGTGACAGTACGCTCATTTAATTATTAACTCCCCCCCCCCCCCCCCCGCAAACATATTTTCATTCGTACTGTACGCTGTATCTGTGTGCATGCGGTAATGCATATGTATAACACTTATTTCATGTAAACCAAGGTTTTTAATGATCAATTAAAATAATCTCTACTAAAATATTGGCGGGGGTTACCCCTGCGCCACCTCGCTCGACCAACGGAATGAAAATTACTATAGGCTGTTCACGGTAAAATTATCACTTTTGAAAGCCTTGCTTAAGATGTACTTGTATACAAATTGTGTACTCTTCTGCCTTATGTCGAATCAACATTGCAATGGGCTGCATCATTTCATTCATGCGTCAGTCAAATGAAACAGTAAAATTATCAAGAACGTAAATACTTTACTAATCTGCTCAATTTTAAACATCGACGCATTAAAAAAATAAACAGAAAACGAAAGAAATAATTTTAAGTTATCACAAATGGTTATTTGATATTTTGAATTTGACTATAAGATATGGGGCAACTTTCCATCCATCGTTACCAACTTGACAGGGCGAATGTCACTCAGTGCACCTTTTTAAAATATATGCATACAGGGGCAGTGCCTTTTTTCTAAGATTAATTTCTAAAGTGCTCACTTTATCATGAACAGCCTTTAGGAGCAGTGACTTTTTTTTTTCCAAGTTTGACTTCAAAAGTGCTTACTTATCGCGAACAGCCTTTATAGGTGCTAAACACCTGTAATTATACGACACGCGCGGAAGGGAAGGGTAATAATGTCGCATGTAAATGTAATAGCTTGTGGTGCAAACGTGGCCCTGACCTGTATGAGACGTGTTCTGTCATCGCGCGCATGTGGGCGCGCGCGCGCGCGTGTGTGTGTGTGTGTGTGCGCGTGCGCGCGCGCTGGTCATGGCACAACATTGAAGCCCTTCATTGTCCAGAACTGGGTCGAGGAGCCTGGAGAGTTATACGGCTATATACGGCTATAGGCCGTTCACTGTAAAATGAGCACTTTTGAAAGCCCCGCTTAAGATCTACTTGTATACACGATGTGTATTCTTCCGCCTTATGTAAAATTAACATTACCATGGGCGTCATCACTTTATTCACGCGTCGGTGAAATTAAACTGTGAAATTATTAAGAAAGTAAATACTTTACAAATATGCGAATTTTGACACTTCGATGCATTTAAGAGAAACTGAATGCGAAAGTAATAATTTTAAGTCATAAAGGGTTACCTAAGACTTTTTATTCGACGTTAATATATGGAACTGCTTTCCATCCATGATTACCAACTTTACTGGGTGAATGTCACTCAGTGCGCACATTAAAATATATGCATGCAGGGGCAGTGACTTTTTTTCTAAGGTTCATTTCTAAAGTGCTCACTTTATCGTGAACAGCCTTTATTGTGGCGGCCTCGTTTCCCCGGTGCGAAAATTCACGAACATCTGTGGGATGTGATGAGGACGACCATTCGCACCCCAATATCCCGCACCTACAAATAGCAGAGCGCTGTGTCTTGTACATTCCAAATTAACAACAATCAAAATATTCTGTATTCAAACGTTCCTCCCTTCTTCCAGTTGGCAACGGATTACTCCCTATGATGGCGGTATCATATTAAGCCATTTTTCTTTCTCAGACCGCCGGAAATCTGTATATTTCTGATTAAACAATTATCACCCGGATACGATGACTTCTCAATTTCTCGAAATGTTTCGTGGTTCATTTTATATGGCCTCTCGACAGTAATCATGTTAGCAGACAACTGAAGAAGAAAAAATTGACATTCTTAATAAGCGAGAGAAGTATGTCCAGTATTGCGCGCCCTAGTCTAAGAATAGGGCTAATCTTATGAAATGTTGACACCTAGCAAGCGTGTCTACAAAAGAGACAACGCCCAAGGAATAATGTATATATTTTCAGTGCTTCCAAATAAAGACTGTTCACGATATGTTGAGCACTTAAGAAATTAATCTTAGAAAAAAGTCTTCGCCGTTGTATGCATATATTTTTATGGGGGCACTGAGCGACATTCGCCCAGTAAAGTTGGTAACGATGTATGGAAAGTAGTTCCATATCTTAACGTCGAATTAGAATTGATAGGTAAGCATTTGTAATAACTTAAAATTATTTCTTTCGCTTTCTGTATTTTTTTATGCATCGAAGTGTAAAGATGAGCAGATTTGTAAAGGATTTACTTTCTTAATAACTTCACTGTTTCATTTGATTAACGCATGAATAAAGTGATGCTCCCCATGGAAATGCTAATTTTTACATAAGGAGGACGAATACACAGCGTGTATACAAGTAGATTTTAAGCAGGGTTTTCAGAAGTGCTCATTTTACCGTGAATAGCTTATACTTCGCCAACTTGTGGGATCGATGCCACGACGAGATGCTGCAACTCGCCAGGATAGAGGGTCAATACTATACTATAGGCTTTTTGAAAGCCCTGCTTAAGATCCACTTGTATGCACTTTGTGTGTTCTTTCGCCTTACGTAAAATTACCATTGCCATGGACCTTCTCACTTTATTCATGCGCTGGGAAGTGAAACTGAAAAATTATTAGAAAAGCAAATATTTTAGAAATCTTCTCATTTTCGCACTTTGATGCATTCAAAAATCAGAAAGCGAAAAATTTAATTTTAGTTATCTCAAATGGTTACCGAAAACTTGTTATTAGACGTTAAAATATGGAACTACTTTCCATCCATCGTTACCAACTTTACTGAGCGCATGCCACTCAATGCACCCGTTAAAATATACGCAGGCAAGCGCAGTGACTTTTTTGTAAGGTTAATTTAAAATGTGCTCACTTGATCGTGAACAGCCTTTAAACGTCTATCCCATTTTTTTGGCGATCAGTGTAGGCCTATATATGTGTTTATATGCATATACGTAGTGCGATCCTGAACTACATGTACAGACCTTGTGAGATAATTTGTTATGGAAAATGAGGTAGCGAACACAATGTGATCTGTGAACTAACGTGAGAGTAAGGCATATTCACACCCCATGAAAACTGGGAATTAACTAGTCATTTTGAAAATGTCAGAAACCACGAGAGACATAACACAATATTTCCTGAACAGTATGTGATCTGATATCTGCCATCTGTGAACATTGGGCGGTTAACTACATCGCCCGTTATTAGCAAATTAAGGGCTGTCATGTTACTTACAAGCTGAAGCGAATTCACGGCGAAGTGAGCACTTTTTAAGCCCCTGATAAATTTTTCCTTTCATTTAATTTCTACCTTTCCCCTACTCTCAATGCAAACATTGCATTGTGACTAATAAACACAGTGTATACATTTCATCACTCTCAAAAGTTAACGTCTGAGACAGCAATAAAATATATTTATTAGGGGTTAATGCCTTTTGGAAGGGCCTTAAAAAGGACTCAGTTTACCGTGAATAGCCTATACTCGCAGGAGTTTATCAAGTGTTATCGTGCCGTGGTTGTCGGAGCTCTGTGAGTGAGTGAAGGGTTTTGGGCGGCTCGTAACATCGAGGTCTTGGGAGCCGACGAGGGCGGAGGGAGGTGATTACGGAGCAGCGCTGGAATGCAAGGGTGTGGGTAACGGGAGATCCCCGAGAAAGCCCCGCCGACCAGTGGCACTGTAATGCGAAAATCCCCGTCGGGGATCGAACCCGGTTCGCCTAGTGAGGGGCGAGTAGTCTAACCACTACACCAACGCGGCCCCTCGGATCTACAATGTGATTCCGACATTATCTTCGTCCGCGACAAGGCAGGTGTGATTGTATGAACGGTTATGGTAGGGCTGCCACCAGCCCTGAAGCTGAAATCCTGGCTCCTGTGTATAAAAATCCTGTAAAATCCTGGAATCATTCGGTCAAATCCCGTAAAATCGTTGGAATGAAAAAAAATTGCAAATTACAGAAAAAAAAAATGGATATGAAACACGTTTACACATTTAATGTAGTCGTTTTGGTTTGGAATGTATGTACAAACCATGGTAATTCTTTTCTCCACTCACACTTATCCTTTCGTTTATATACAGTATGGGCGATAATTCTCGTTTCCTCACCATTGTGATACCAATGCCAAACGCAAAACACAATCACCAAATTCGGATTGCATGTGTAAAAACTGCCATTCGCGGCAAAGGCTTTGATTTCAATAATGGGATTGGCCTTTTTGCATGAAAGTATACATCCAGGCACAGAAATATGTAGATAACTGTATACCCGTGCCAGTGAATAATTAAGCAAAATATTTTGGACATACACTTTTGAAGCAATGGCGCATGTCAAAAATATTTCGCTTAATTATCCACCTCTATTATAAGAATATTTGAAACAAATGCATCAGTAAAACTGACATGCATTGTTGTGGGCGCTACTTTGAGCAAAACGGGGGGGGGGGGGGGGGGATACAATTTTTTTTTCTAAAGGTTGGGTTTGGATATTTCTAGTGTGTTAAAAATCCGTAAAAACGGACAAAATCAGTTAAAACGGCAGGCTTGCATGACCATACGCCATTGCACTAGCGTGTGTCCATAATCGTTCGAACAATCTATTATCCCCATTGCAAGAATGATTCAAACAACGCAAACCACGATGGAAGGCTTTCACAAAACATGCTCGCGCGAATTAGACATGCATAGCGTTCCTGCAGTGCCCCAGGAAAACTGGGAAACGGGTTGGGGGGGGGGGGGAGAAGGAGTGGAGTGGCGAATGAGGTCGACATTTTCGCCCGGGCACAAGTAGCGAAGGCGACGACGGGCTATTAGCGCGGGCGTCCCTCCCTCCCCTCTCCCTCCCGAGAATCGTAGTTCATCGCGCGCCGCGGGGACGAAAATGAGGAAACGGAAGAGCGAGTGTCCACACGCGCATGCGCGAGCGCGCTCTCTGTCGCTTGATAATCGCCGGCCTCTTGGCGAGAGACCGCTGGCCGCGTGGGCAGGATGATTCCTCCAGCTGCGCCAGGACATCCTCTTTGCGGCCCTTCTCGCTGTCGCTGGACGTCACCCGGGGAGGGTTGTCCTCCTGACCTGCTCCACGCCGCGGCAGGTCCTGCCACCGCGTACCACGTCCCCCTACCCCCCCCCCCCCCTTTTGGGCCCTGTTGCACCAACGTCTTCCCCGATCCGAGATCGAATGATCCTAGTTCCGAAACAGTATCCAATTTGATCTGGGTTCCAATGTAAAAGTGTTGTACCATGATTCTGGATCTCCGATTCTTTGCACTTGGATGCAAAGTGAGAGATCGATATTAAGCACGAGACAAATTTTCTTATTGGTTCGTAATATATGACGTCATGGAAGTAGGCGTGTTTTTCACTGTACACAGAACTAGGTGTGCGATGTTTTATCTGTTTTAAGTGAATTATTGTTGCACGAATTTTACTGAATAATATCCAAATACGTATAATGTTATTTTAATTTCCCAAGAAAACAATCGAACGTAGTTCTATCTGTTGGCGTATTTTCAAACTGCATTTGCCGCTTCAGCTCGAGCTCCAGTCCAGTTCTGAACTCGAATGGTGCAACAGTTTTCTGTGCCGATCTTAAATGCGATCTCGGCTCGCGTTTCGAACCACGATGTTGCAGCCGGCCCTAAGTCGTCGTTCTCCTGGTACGACGCCGTTTCAAAACCCTACAACGGCACGCCCACCTCTCCACTAGCGCTGTGGTCTCTCTAAGCCATTGATTTTCAAAGTGGGAGGGGGGGGGGGCACAAGGAAGCCATGACGACATGCTAAGTGGAGGGGGGCGCCAAAGTATAGAAGCAAACTCGATATTGCCAGTGATTTACGTTGTGCAATTTCTTCTATTCAACGAAGAATTGGGAATCGTCAAAAATATGCAAGCTCATCCGTCTCATTGATTGATTTGTTCACCACCATTTGTGTTCGATAAGCATTATTATTTAATGATTAAATAAAACTTTTAAGACTTTAATTCGTTTTTTACACTTATAATAATAATGAATTTTTTGAAAGGGGAGGGTTGGGGGGAGCACCAGTTATTTTATTTTTGCAGAAGGGAGGCGTGATAAACTAAAGTACACTAAATAAATTTTGGGAACCTCTGACGGATACAGCCCTGGTTGCAAGAAAATGGCGCCAGAAGGGACACGAAATATGATAGTCCTCCCTGACCAAGCTAGTCCAAGCCTTTTCAATAAATAATTCCCCTGTTCTTGTAAAATTCTTCTCCTAATCCCTAAATTACATACAATTTGAAATGATTTTCTGTCGTAGGTATTTTATGGTGTCCGTTCCTCCCCCCCCCCCCATAAATTTTTTTTTCTTCTCTATCACAGGTTAGAAAATTGCTTTGGAGGCAACTACGGACCCAACCCCACTAAAGTCACGAAGCGTGTCCACTGTAATTAGAATTTTTCCTGGATGCCTCAAGGCTGTTCACGATAAAGTGAGCACTTTTGAAATCAACCTTAGAAAAAAGTCACTGCTCCTAACTTCATATATCTTAACGGGCGCACTGACTGACATGCACCCAGTAAAGTCGGTGAGGTTGGATAGAAAGTAGTTCCATATCTTAACGTTGAATAAAACGTGTTAGGTAACCATTTATGATAACTTAAATTATTTATTTCGCTTTCAGTTTTTTTTTTTAATGCATCGAAGTGTAAAAACTACCAGATTTGTAAAATATTTACTTTTCAAATTATTTCATAGTTTCTCCTGACTGACGCATGAATAAAGTGATGAGGCCCATGGTAACGTTAATTTTACACAAGGATGAAAAATACGCATGCATATATTTTAACGGGCGCACTGAGTTACATGCGCCCAGTAAAGTTGGTAACGATGGATGGAAAGCAGTTCCATATCTTAACGTCAAATAAAAAGTATTAGGTAACCATTTGTGACAACTTGAAATTATTTCTTTCGCTTTCTGTTTTTTAATGCATCGCAGTGTTAAAATAAACACATTTACTAAGTATTTACTTTATTAATCATTTCACAGTTTCATTTGACCGACGCTTGAATAAAGTGATGGTGCCCATGGCAATGTTAATTTTACATAAGGCGGAAGACTACACAACGTGTTTACAAGTAGATTTTATCAGGGCTTTTAGAAGTGCTCATTTTACCGTGAACAGCCTATAACAACGCACCTAAACTGCTACGACTACAAAGAACATTGTTGTATGTGTGCTTGTCTTCATAAGCAAAGAGCATGTTTGACCCCGCAGTTCACAGGACTTCAATACCGTAGAACGATAATTTGTTCTATTTCAAAACGTTGACCCATACTGATTTTCAAGAGCTTTTTATCGGAAATTTTTCTGCAAGAAGCAGCGCGGCCCCTACAAATCCACTAGTTTCCGTTCCCCTCTACCCTTTCCCAATTACTGCATGGAAATTTTTACGTGTAGACTGTTCACGGTAAAATGAGCATTTTTGAAAGCCCTGCTTAAAATCTACTTGTATGAACGTTGTGTATTCTTCCGTCTTATGTAAAATCAACATTGCCAGGCCCTCATCACTTTATTCAAGCTTCGGTCAAGTGAAATTGTGAATTGATTCGAAAAGTAAACACTTATCAAATTTGCTCATTTTTACATTTTGGCGCATTAAAAAAACTTAAAACGAAAGAAATACAGTAATATAAGTTATCACAGATTGTTACCTAGCACTATTTATTCGACATTAAGACATGGAACTACTTTTCCTCCATCGTTACCAACTTTATTGGGCGAATGTCACTCAGTGCGCCCGTTAAAATATCTGCAGATAAGGGAAGTGACTTTTTTCTAAGGTTGATTTCAAAAGTGCTCACTTTATCGTAAACATCCTTTACCCACTAGATACTTGAACGATAATGGGAAGTACTGATAAATAGGCCTACATTATTCCTTGCGCGTTGTCTCTTTCCAAGACGAGCTCGTCAATTGTCAATATTTCTTAAGACTAGGCCACGCAATACTGGACCTACTTATCTCAATTATTAAGAATGTACATTTTTTTTGTCTGCTGAAGTGATTACTGTCGAGAGGCCATAGAAAATTAACCACGAAACATTTCGAGAAACTAAGAAGCTATCGTAACAAGCTGTTAATTGCTTAATCGGTAAGATAAGATTTCCTCGCGGTCTGAGAAGAAAAAGTGGCATTAATCTGCAACTTTGCGATCTTGAGGAGTTGCCACTTGGAAAGAGGGAGGAAGGTTGGAATTCAGAATATTTTGATTATTGATAATTTGGAATGTACAGACACTTAATTATAATTCTAATAAAATTAGGCTCGCTCCCCACACGTTAACGCTCTGGCCAAAATTATTCGGAGTGTCTGGAGGGAAAGTTTAAAAATAGACGCGTCGTTTTCCAAACGAAATGCGCACAGGAAAATTGGCACGGAGGAAAAAAAAAATATGAAAGGAGGGTTGATACAACCCTAAGGAAAAAAAAAAAAATCAGCGTCCTCGGAGTCGCCATTACGATGGCTTTGACGCAAGTCTCTTTCCAGCCAAAATCAACAGCCGATCGCCGGCGGCAGATTTACTTTCTCGCCTACCTGCCATCCTTCTCTGCAAGAACTAATATAACTGTGGATCACGTCTTCTCAGTGGTATTATAAATAGAAGGAAACGTCTCCTGCCGGAAGTTTGGCTCATCAAAACAAGCACGAATTCGGGGGTGTGGGAAGGGTAGGGTTCTGTATCATTATAATTTTAGGAAACCTTATTAAATTTATTAAATAAAATCACTATAACAATTCTGGTATTATTACATTTAAAGCATTCACAGGAGAGTTTCATATCAATGTAAGTTCTTTATTGTAAGGGAAAGGGGCGTTCATGTTCCCTGTAAGCTCCCCTTCCTGACCTAGTCCCTAGGACATTACTTGTATGCAGCACGCCAAATTTTTTGACGTGAATATGTCTTTCAATTTGCAACCATAGTAGGAGGCAATCCAGAAAATCAGATGATAACAAAATCGGGAAATAGTGTTTGGCATTGCAGCTCCGAATCTATCGTCTGCATTCAAAATTAAATTACACCACTCGATTGCCAAAGGATCAAAGAATACGTTACGTTGAGTGAGGACTGCGAAGCATCGCACGCCTTGGGTGAAAAAAAAAAAAAAAAAGGGGGTGGGGATGCGCCGCATTTTATAGTTCGCTTCGTCGCATCTCATAACTTCCGCGTAGTATAACTTTTAACTAGGAGAAGCTACGACGCTCGTGTAAGTTTCAATCGATAGCTCTCGTCAAGATCAATCGATCGCGAGTGTGTATAAAAACATTTATGTGGCGTGGTTGTGGTGAAATTGTATGCGTTTAATGTAAAAAATTAAGAAAACTTAACACAATGTCGGCTTATACTCGTCAAAAGCAAATACAGAAATCGTATACGGTTGGAAAGAGCATCCCAAAACCAATACAGCGATACCCATAAAACCCCATATGCTCGAGTGAAACAGTGCCGGGAATGTAAAATAAACAAGACGTCCGAGCGCATCAACGTAGACGTATTCACGCAAAACAAACGGCCGTGTCCCCAACATAGCCAAACCCAGTTTTTTTTTGTGCCGAATATGATTCAACCAAACTGGTGCGTGATAAAATACATTTATCTGGAACGCCTTATTCTGGCAGAAGTAGTGATTTTCCACAAACAGTAAGAATGTAAATCTACCGCTAATTTTCCTCCACGGGCCAAGGTCGGGGCGGTTGAGATGGAAGTAGGTTAATCACTTGGATTAGGTCGTCTTGCTGCGGCTGTCTTCTCCATTAACGTGGGACGAGTGAGTTGCGCAAGCACACAGAAAACGTGCGAGAAAGTCCCCGAGGAGAGAGAACACGCGACACTTCCGATCACGTCGCGGCTCTTTGTGGTCCCACGCACGCATTTCGGAAGTAAAACTCAAGAGACTGGCGAAAAACAGCGCCGCAGGAATGGGAAGGTTTTCTGTTGCCGGGCGTTATCTCACTATACCTTCTAGTGAACCTGTGGTTCGTGATGTTTCTCGGATGCAATAATCCATTCGCGGTTACTTCACACTTTCCTGAAGCCCTGCTAAAGTTCTACTACCAGGATATTCCTCCGCCTCGTGCAAAACTAAGCTGAACTAAGTCTAGAAAATTATACCAAATGACAGCACACCGAATTCGAGCGCACTCAGTTGTAATAATACTTTGCATGAGAACTATTTCTCACTAGGCGCTACCAACACAGAAGTTTTCTCACTGTTATTATTCAAATGTATTATAAATAAAATGCTATAATTTATATAGTGCAAAACTTTAATTCAACGAAAAATAAGGAACTTTTATGCTAACAGAGGTATAAAACGGTTTGGATGCATGACATATTTAGGAAACAACCAAGCATGTCATACATGGGATGATTTTTCAAAGGTTTGATTCAAAAAGTGTGAAGAAACCAGGAATAGACTACAGAAAAATACATACATAGCAAGAAAACTATTTCTAAGGAACCAGCACTGGAAGAAACAGCAACTCGAACATTTTCTTCACGCAAGAGAACCATTTTTTGATAATTAGGTCCAATCGCCCAGGATTCGCCGTTTTTCGTTCAAAACGGACTCGAAACTTCCGGCGGAAATGACACCGTTCCCGGCGCGTAGGCGAAACGAACACTTCCTGCGCGCAAACACACATCGACTGTCGTCAGAAACACCTGGCAGCTTCAGTACTGCAGTAAGCTTGTTGACGTATGGTACAGGCTGTTTACAGCGAGCGTTTAAAATATCCTCCACTATTGTCTATGCAGTGGACTCAGCAGCATAACATACACGCACGTATAGGTTGTTCGCGGTAAAATGAGCACCTTTGAAAGCCCTGCTGAAGATCTACATGTATGCACGTTGTTTATTCTTCCGCCTTGTGGAAATTAACATTGCAGTGGCCCACATCACTTTATTCACGCGTCGGTCAAGTGAAACTGTGAAATTATTAGAAAAGGGAAATTTTTACAAACCAGCTAATTTTTACACTTCGATGCATTAAAAAAAAACGGAAACCGGAAGTCATAGTTTAAGTTATCACAAATGGTTGCCTAACACTATTTATGCGACGTTAAGATATGGAACTACTTTCCCTCAATCGTTACCAACTTTACTAGGTGCATGTCACTCAGTGCACCAGTTAAAATGTATGCAGGTAGAAGCAGTGACTTTTTCCTAAGGTTGATTTCAAAAGTGCTCGCTTTATCGTGAACAACCTTTAGGTGGTATTGCCTAAGTCCTAGGCACTGTAGCGCTGCAACCGAAGCTTTGTGTGTGTTTCGCATTAACCAAAAAGGTTATCTTTTTGCGACATGCGTGTGTGGCATGTTATTCAGCTTCAGTCCACTGCAAAGATAATTCCTAACAGTTAAAAAGTTTGCTGCAAAAAGAGGGCGACATTTCGTGTTATATTTTCATTACGGCGGGAGGTAAACTTATCAATGAGAGTCTACTCTTAGGTGGAAGATATAACAATGTTCGGAGAACCGTAGTTTAATTACTTTTCGTTTCCAATATTTGGCAAAAATACAGTTTAATATCTCGATTTTAGAGGGCCCACATCTCCCCTAATATCTCATTTAGGTACAGTGTTCTTAAATTTTTTATTCGATTTTGCAATAAGGAAGTTTGTCGGTTGAATTTCCCCCCATTCTGTATATAAGAATCAGAATAAACCTTTACACCAGTAGTTGTTGCAAAATTTTATTATAAACTAAAATTACTTCCCCTGAACGCTTTTTAATACGTCCTGACTTCCTTTCGCGAATTTAGGGTTATGGTGGTGGGTAATGTACCATTGCTCGCTCTTCGCAGGATGTTATGCTCCTTATTCCACTGCAATTCAGTGGTATAGGCTATTCACGGAAAAGTGGGTACATTTGAACGCCCAGATTAAGATCTACTTGTACGCGCATTGAGTATTCGTCCGCCTTATGTACAGTTAACATTGGCATGGGCCTGATCATCTTATTCATGCGTCGGTCAAGTGAAACTGTGAAAGTATTGGAAAAGTAAGTATTTTTCAAATCTGCTATTTTTACACTTCCGTTAGTTTAAAAACAGTTTTCACAAACGTTTGCGTAGTACTTTTAATTCGACGCTTAAACGTATAACTATGTACTTCTCCTTAGTCGTTGCCAACTTTACTGAGCGCATGTCAAGTCAGTGCGTCCATTAGAATATAGGCAGGTAGTGTCAGTGACGTTTTTTCAAAGGTTGATTTCAAAAGTGTTCACTTTACCGTGAACAGCCTTCAATCCCACGTCGACCAGTAACGATTCTGTTTCCTGCGGCATGATTCTCAATCATCCACTTTCCCGCTTATCGCGAGCAAATCTACGTCGTGGGAACAATAAGCGGTTTGGGAGTTGCCACAGCACGAAGCGTATAGTCGACTCGCGGTTTCTTCACACTTTTTGAAAATCAAACCTTTGAAAAATGACCCCATGCATGGCGCGTTTGGTTGTTTACTAAATATGTAACGTATCACAAGCGTTTTAAAGGCTGTTCACGATGAAGTGAGCACTTTTGAAACCAACCTCTGGAAAATGTCACTGCTCCAACCTGCATATATTTTTACAGGGTGCACGGAATGTAATGCGGCTGGTAAGGTTGGTAACAACGGAGAGAAAGTTGTTCCAGGTCTTAACGTTGAATTAAAAGTGTCAAGTAACTATTGTGAATACTAAAATTATTTATTGTTTCCCCTATATTTTTTTTTGTAATGCATGTAAAGGTGCGTAGGTGTGTAACGCATGTAAACTGATTCGTAGAATGTTTACTTTTCTAATTATTTCACATGAATAAAGTGATGAGGTCCATGATAATGTCAATTTTACATACGCTGCAAAAATAGGTATACAATGTGCCTACAAGTAGATCTTAAGCAGGGTTTTCAAAAGTCATTTAATTTCATTTATAACAAATATGAATTAAGACGAGAGAAAATATATCCGTTAGTAATGCCTAGCAAGAAATAGTCTTATGCAAAATATTATTGCACTGAGTGAGCACGAATGCGGCGCGTTGTCCCTCTGAAGTAATTTTCTACACTGTAAAAAATAATGGGAAAATTACCTGACAAGTGTAATGTATAATATTCGCAAACTTGTGGGGGAAACATAGTTTCCCTTGCGGGTAAGGTAAAATTACCGCACTCTGGATTCAAATTCACGTACTCGGTAGTGGAAAATCCCATACATGGATTCGGAAATTACCCTACGACGTGTGGATCTCCTCGTCCATTTGTAACTATTCGATAATTGAATTTTATATATTATTTGCCTTAAAATTAATTGTTATTGTTTAGTCATACAAACTGTCCAACATGGCTCTTTATAGGGAAGACAGTAAAATCTGGAGTAAAATTCACGTATATAGTGGTTGAAAATTCCACAAGCGGATGTGGAAATCACCTTACGACGCGACGGAAGCATCTCTCCGGCATTTTCTCAACAGCCAAGTGAGAGGACGGGCGGCAGAAACGATCCTGTAACACGCTTATATTCAACATTGCGGTCACGCTGTCGTCTTGGTCTGATGGATAGCGCATAGGTCTATCGAAATAGAGGACCATAGTTTGTGCCCACCCACCAGCAAGTGTCGAGGATTACAGTGTTGAGGTTACGAGTACCATTCGTCAGATGACACAGGCAGTAAAAAAAAGTCAACAGCACTCATGTTTCTGGATGTTTTTAAATATTATTTTACTATATAATATTGTTAGTATTCAGTTACTTGTACGGTATTTTACCTTACTTGTATGAGATTTCCCCTCCCCCCCACACTTTTGTCAGGTACTTTTTCCGCACGATAGTGCTTTACTTGTTCTGTAAATTTACTCTACGTTTAAAAGGTAATTTTACCTTACATATAGAGGTAATTAGCTTCCCTTACATGTAAGGCAATTTTACATCCATTTTTTTACAGTGTACGCTTTGTTTGTATGAGGCGAAGGAATATCCTGGAAACAGAAATTCAGCAGGGCTCCAGAATAGTTGGAAGTAATCGTGAATGGAGTATAATTGTTATAGGCCATTCACGGTAAAGTGAGCACTTCTGAAAGCCCTCTCATTTGAAATAATAGTCAATAAATATATTTAATTTTTGCCTTAGACGTTAACTTCAGAGTGCGGTGGAATATACACACTGGGTGGCATTTGTTTAAAAATGTGGTTAATCGATAAAATATGGCTGGAAGGAAAAAGTAACTAGGGCGTCAAAAGTGCTCACTTTAACGTGAACAGCCTATATATGCCTATGAGAATAACGTAAACTCAGCTACGTCCGGCTAAGGGTGCTTCTACTCAGGATGGGAAGATCAATGTTAAAAGTTTGGCAACCAAAAATTTTCGCCACTAGGTAAGTGCTAGTGTCTCATGTGTACCAGTTTCTATTTTTTTAAGTTAATAAACTGGATAATTGTAATAATCATAAATCAGATATAAAATAACTTTGTAATCAAGTAAACACTCTCTCTTTATAATTTACGTAGCTAAAAATTATAATTAAAAGTTACCTTTTGAAGCACAGCGCACCTAGCGGCGGAAAATTTCCCTGTGCTAAAACTCTCCCAAAAGAAAACTCGTTTTGTTCCTAGCCTGAGTAACGTTAACCTTGACCATCCCTCGCATCCGTCAGTCATCCGCCTGTACGGCGCGGCGGTCACGTGATCTTCAACCAATCGCACGGCAACTTTTTTTTTTCTATCCGTCTACAGTCAAATATTTTTTAAACTTTAACTTTCGACGGACGACTGACTACATTCCGTAGACACGAATACGCACTTTGAAATCAAAAATGGAAGGTGTTGGATATATGTAATCTTCATTGGTGGCAATTTCAGTAATTAAAAATGTAAACAATTATTAAGTGTTCAATTCTTATCGCGTAAAACATCATTTCCCCAAAATGTCTATCTTGGGTGGAAGGTGGGGGCAAGAAGTTGGAAGGGGAGCTGCAAGGTGTAAATAAATAATCTTCGAATGCACCCTTTGAATTAATATTTGTTTCAAATGGGCAGATGCATTAACTGTATCCCGATAACACTGCCTATAGGCTGTTAATTGTTAGGTGAAAATTTTTGAAATCAACCTTCGAAAATCGTCATTGCCCCTACGGGCATATCAATTTTACGAACACGCTGGCTGGCATGCGCCCAGGGAAGTTGGCAACGACTAAGTGGAAATAGTTCCATATCTTAACGTTAAATTTAATCTACTGTACAAATATTTTTGAATGCTAAAACAAATGTTTGTTATCTGTATTTTAAAGCATTTAGCATGTTTAAGAATAAGCCAATTTTCAAGATAATTACTTTTCGAACAGTTTCAGAGTTTCACTTAACCGATGTATGAACAAAGTGAAGAGGACCATGTCAATGTTAATTTTACGTATGGTGGAAGAATACGCACTGTGCGTACAAGCAGATATTAAGCAGGGAACAGCCTATACCGATGCTCGTGGCAGCGTAAAACCTTTCGACAGATCGATTCCCCGACCCATATCCATCAACAAACTCGCACGTTGCGTCTGTCCCGGAAATTTCCAGCGAACACGGAAGGCTTGTAAACATTATAGCGTGGCCTTGGAAACTTCCCTTCCCAGGGGTCTATTCTAAGTTATTCGTTTCGTTTTCTGTCGGCAAACTATTCGTTACTACTCGAATTCTCGTTTCCTAACGAAATAAGTTATTCTAAGCGCATCCTAGTGTTCGTTTGACGTCACTAAGCCACTCGGGCTTTCGTTACCGAGTTTTTACTATATAAATTTGACGGTGGAAGAAGATAATCGTGATGTAACCTGTCTTCATGCATTAAAAAAACACAAAAATATCTTTCAGGACTCATATATAAAAAAAATTGCTTTGAACAATGTAGCTTGTAAATTAAATGACAGGTAGCGCTTAATTGTAAATTATTCTTGGTAGTTTACAACAAAATTACTTTCTCTTGAAAATAATTGAATGAAAATTCATATCATATTGATATTAATATTTTCGACTAGGAACACGATAGCCTCTAGTTTGTTGTCAGTCGCATATTTTATAACCTTGGTATTATAAATAACAGGGTAAACAGCTTTTTCGTAAATAGCTTGCAACCAAACAGCAAAATTGTCATCGAGAAAAATCTTCGTGCGTGTAACAACCAAAGATCTGTCTGCTCTCTCTTATCGGCGTACACGCGAGTCTGTTTCAATTCGGTGCATATGAAATTAAATCATATGTATGTAAACTACATCACACGTCCAGCCGAGTTAGAAAATAGAACTATGTCTTCAGCAAATTTGACACACTTGACGAACGAAATATACATTATTCCTAGAACACGTTATTTGTCTAACACTAATATTTAAAACACGCCAAAAGCAAACAAAATATTTTAAGGCTCTTGATTGTTTTGTTTTATTAATATTTAAAAGCTTAAGTGTTCATAATTTATAATCAAACTCTCGTAAAACAGCTAAAGTTCACGTGCATAGTGTTGCCATCTTGCATTCGCTAACGAAAACCCGAACACTGCCGAAGGCTCGAAAGACAAACGAATATGACTTAGAATACGAAATTGCCTTTCTCGAAGATTCTATTCGTTTCGAGAGCTTTCGGAACTTGACGAACACGAAAAATTGACGAATAACTGAAAATAAGCCCCCAGGTCACGACGTGGATACCCCGCGCTCCGCCAACCCTTCGGCACGATTCCGCGAACCCCCACCAAGGACCACCCCTCCTCATCGTCGATTTCCCCTCTCGAGGTATCGACTTGTGTCGGGTCGGATGGTCGGCTCAATCCAGTTAAGTCCAGAACCCGACGGCGGGCGGCTGCGTCTGCGACTCAGGCACTTTGCCTGTTAAATCTACATTAATACGTTAACGCGCGCTTTAAGAGAAGCTCTTGCCAGCCCTGCTTCCAACCTCCCACTACCACTTAGCTGATACACCACCAGCCATCACACGCACCCACCTCCCTCCCCCAACCGCCACTACCCCCGTTAAACGTAAGCGTATCGTTCTACAAGTTTACAGATCCCATACAGGTTGTCTGAATTGCCGTCCACTTTCTGCGGCTGTCACCAATTAGTTTCGGGGAAAAGTCATATAGCCAGCGTTGCTCAAGAAATGGTCTCTTCATCTCAACGAATCTTGGACTGCAATAGAAAAAAAAAATTGCGGCGACCTGTAGCGAGGTACGCGCTTGAAGACCAACATTGGTGTAAATTGTCGGGCACTACTAGGCAGGGAGTGATCAAACGCCATGGAAGTTGTGGACGAAGGAACTAAGCGTCTTCTACGGGAGATAGAAGGTTAAGGCAGATTCCCACCAGCAATCTTGGATTTATGGAATTTTTGCCATACTCTGGAAATACAGTTTTGTGTCATGTTTTTTTTTGGAACGACAAAGCACAGATTATTGCCTAGTGCATTGTCTAAGGTCAGTATCTCTTGATTACTGTTTATGTCGTCGCCTTTGTAATCGTTCGCAAGAAATATTCTCGCGTTTCGCCTCGACAGTTACCAGCTAAAAGTTAATAAATGTAGCGAAGCTGAGGCAGTTCGATAACGATATAAGCTTTGGCGAAATATCGATAAATCTAAGATGGTAGTTGGGACCCGCCTTAATTATTCATTCTTATATATTTTTGGCAAAAAGTTTTAATTAATTTGTTAGGTATTCCGAGTGCCTTCGTACAATGACAAGGCCTGTTAGCAAGGCCTTGGTAGAGAAATACTAGTGGTTAAGGGAATGGAGAAGGAATCGACCTCTGTTTACTCCTGCATTAAGGAACATAAGCGTGCGCTTGGAGTGATCTCGGGAAACCCTATGAAAACCGAAATTAGGATGGTCGAACTGAGAGTTGAACCCGTGTCCTCCCGTTTTGAAACGAAAGTCTCTCTTTTTGGTATAAAGATATGTGATTAACACATGAATTATTTTTTACTGCACTCAGAATAAGTGCAAATAACAGCAACAAACTATCTTGTGCCTTATTTCAATTATTTAGCCCCTTTTACAGCTGACATTTATTTTCCGCTAAATGCTCTAAGTGAGTGGCCCATAGACCAAAAATGTCTATGTCTACGGCCGAAACATTTGCATAATCACAGACTAAGATGGGGTAGACATTGACCCACCCCAAAGCAGCACAGCTGCCTAAGTCACGTGGTCAACAATAATGAATGTGTTTGTTAATATCTTAATATTTAAATGATAAACACTATTATATTAATAAAGTCCTTTTAACAATTTTAATTTAGTCAAACTGTATCACAAAATAGGTTAGGGGAAGT
Organism: Dryococelus australis; assembly: GCA_029891345.1. NCBI lineage: Eukaryota > Metazoa > Arthropoda > Insecta > Phasmatodea > Phasmatidae > Dryococelus > Dryococelus australis. Next base: position 88,348,653 of record CM057004.1, on the reverse strand, counting down.
ATACAAATATCACAAAGCACTTCTTTACTAAACAGTGTTTCTAACCTCAAATCTAGCCCACGCCGTTTGTGTTAGTCGTGTTGGCAGAATAGCAGTTGAATAGTGGGACACGGAGAATGGTTGTACGCAGCCAGCGAGACTAATCAACCCCACATTCACTCTACGGTTTAAATTAATACTTTCAATGAAGTGACACCTTAACAAAATTGAACCTATCCGCCGTCTAAACTAGCTTCAATTTATAGCTATGAATGACAGAAGGGACGAGAGAGTGCAGCGAGTAGAAAACTTCATGCTCCCGATCTTGATGTTCTCCCCGACAAATTGAGACGACCGGCGTGTGTTCTCCGTGACGTCACTCACACGCGCGAACTGCGAAAGCACGAGAGAGAGAGAGAGAGCGCTTGCCTCGGCAAGTTACTTGGCTCGCCCAAGACGGGCGACACCGACAAACGGAAGTTATAACAGAATAGCTGTTCGCGGAAAAATAAGCACTTTTGAAATCAACCTTTGAAAAAAAAAAAAAATTTCCACTGTCCTTAACAGCATACGTGTTACAGTGCACAGTAGGTTTGTCGGCGTGATAAGCTATTTCTGCTATCTGGGAGCAAGCGATATTTTTCACGAGCAGCAAAGAAGCAGGAAGAGCAGTTGCTCTCAGTGGGACGACACGAACCAAAAACACCAGAAAATTAGCACATCCGAAATAAATAAATAAATAAATTTTATTAGGAAAACTGCGAGAATCATTTTTGCTCCTGTGTGGTTAGTAGATGGCTATTGCAGATCTTTGCGCAACACAATAATTTAACTAAGATTCAAGCAAACATCTCATTTTCAAGCAACAATTTTTCAATTTATTCTTAAAACATGATTTCTATCTTCAATTTCACCCCCCCCCCCCCCCAAATCAAGATAATTTGATCCAAATCTGCATTCTCAATCAGGTGCACTTTTTTTTTTTTTTTTTAAACATGCTTCGTTCATTCTTTGATCAGTGTCCATTCTCGGGAGTGAATGAGGCTAAATTTATGGACAAAAAGGCTAAATTTTACTTTAAATTTCCAACCTAAACCAATTAGTAAAAAAAAATCACAAGAAAAGTATGAACATTTTTCGAATTTCATCAAAAATATGACGATTTAGCTTGAAAATGAGTCTTTACAGAAACTCACACAAGGAGTGAACACAAGTTAAAAATTGATTTTGATTTTGGCTTTAAATTTGATTGATTTTAAGTTGCGCTTTGAAATATTACACAGGGAATTAAAAATTTGTTTGAATTTGGCTTGAAATTGCTTGCATTTTAGTCAAATTATTGAGTTGCGCCAAGATCTGCAATAGATGTATACTGTGGTTTATGCGTATCAAAAATTAAGGCTACTCTGTATAGCTTACTTTCAATGAATAGCGTGTCTTCATTATTTCCATTACTAAGTGCATATTCTTGTGCACTTCTTGTAGGATACAAAAACCTCTTCTCGCCACTGATTTTGGTGGCTGTATCTACAACGGTACAAGAATGCTGGTCAAGGGCTTAAGGTTTAACATGCCATATCGGCTTGTCGGAGCTGGGAGAATTCTCAGTCAACTAAATTTCAACGGCCTAACCTTAATGGCTCAAAAATACGGCTGCTAATTGTGACTGTAAAAGAGCTTAGGGATTAACAAGTCATATTGTCTTGTTCGGGGTTGCGAGAGTCATAACGATATTAATTGGATGGCACTACCTGCAGAAGTTTAAAAATAATGATCGCCTATAAAGGACCATAGGGCGAAACATGTAATATTTACTTACATCTGGTTGGGAACGTTACCTGCATTCTAAATATGATGGGATTATCTCAAACAGTTCGAGAATTTTGGCCACGTGTACTTATCAAAGCTCTTAGGTCGTAACATGTAATGTATACAGTCGGAAAAGTTCAAAAGATCCGATATTCATGGGCCTGACCTTGGTAGTCGCCAAATTATAGTCAAGTTGTTAGATGATAGGGCTCTGCTATGCTCTTGACTTAACTCGAAAGACAAGGTGGCTGCTAATATATTTGGTTTGGCCACACGTGCCTGTCAGAATCACTTTTTAAAAAACTGAATCCATACCTATGCGTGTTTAATTCAATATGGTGGTCGAAATAGTGAAGAATAGCCTGCAGAATGAGTAATTAATGGCTCTGGCATATTCATATACGTCTCAAAAAGATGCACCCGGTTACAGTAAACGCTATAATTTTTTTTGAAGTTTTTGAAGTAAAAATAATCTTAAATTCATAACTTTTATTTATAAATGTACCTATTCTAGTGGCACTTTAAAGTCGCAGCTGAAATTTTCCAGATTTTAGATTTCCCGCCGCTACATTCAAAAGAAAACATTATTTCACTCGTTTTCACGAAATTTCAGAAGATTTTGTGGGGAAAATGGGAAGTTTTGAAGAGAAAAAGGAAATCTTAAAAGCAAATAGAAATTTTAGGAAAAAATAATATGTCGGCTGTCAAACCGGAATCACATAGCATAAAGAGGGATGACGTCCTGCTTAAGATCTACTTGTATGCACGTTGTGTATTATTTCGCCATACGCAAAATAAACATTGCCATGGGTCTCATCACTTTATTCAAACGTCGGTCAAGTGAAACTGTAAAATTCAGGATATATTACAAATCTGCTCATTTTTAAACTTCGATGCATAAAAAACAGGAAGCGAAAGAGATAATTTAAGTTATCTCAGATGGTCACCTAACGCTTTTTATTCGACGTTAAGATACGAAACTGCGTTTCCTCCATCGTTACCAACTTTACTGGACGCATGTCACTCAGTGCTCCCGTTCAAATATATGCAGGCAGGGGCAGGGTCTTTTTCTATCAAGATAATTTCGAAAGTGTTCACTTTAGCGTAAACAGCATTTAGTTAAATGAGCCAGGCTACTAGATTCGTCGAATTCCATCCCCTAGACGAACACATATATATTTTTGTTTGGAAATGTGTTCTGCCAGATAAACGTTGTACTATAATGTATGCTAGTTTTATACGTCATAAACTGCTTCTGTTTCCCACGTTGTGTCTTGTTTGTAGTGGGTGTGAATGTTTAGTGGCCTTGAGTGCTACAACCTTGGGGCAGCTAAAGAGGCTTCTGCTCCATCGAACAGCTGAGCGTATTATCTCCTCAACAAGCCACCCTTGACCCAAATCGCGACAACAGGGTACCGCAATCTCTGCGAGTTAGTTTATGAGCGACAGCTATTGGAAGGAAATTATTCACATGAATGTATGCGGTAGTTGTCTCTAAAGGAAATAAATATTGTTTATCTAGAGTATAGAATAGTGCCCTGGTTCATTGTTTACAAATAATTCATAGCGCCCTTGCCTTGTTAGCAACACGGGAGCAAGGAGAGAAAAGCGTAGCCTACGACCTAAAGAAAATTCTGAAATGGGTAACGTGCAACGAGGCAAGTAAAATTACCCTCTCTTTCAACCCCATTGAACCTCTCAAAACATCTATAGGCTGTTCGCGATAACGCAGTGAACTGCGCATTTTTGAACGCCCTGCTTGCGATTTACTTGCATGCACAGTACGTATTCTTCCACTATATGTAAAATTAACATTGCCATGAGCCTCATCATTTTATCTGTGCGTTGAGTAAGAAAAATCGTAAAATTGTTAGAAAATTAAATATTTTACAAAATTATTATTTCATCGTATGTAAATTAAAACATCAGAAAGAAAAAAAAATTACTTCAGTAAAGGCCGTTTCGTGGTAAAACGAGCACTTTTGAAAGCCCTGCTTAAGATCTACTTGCATGCACGCTGTGTATTTTTCCGCTTAATGTAAAATTAGCGTTGCCATAGGCCTCATCACTTTATTCATGCCTCGGTTAAGAGAAACAGTGAAATAATTTGAAAAAGAAAATGTTTTACAAATCTGGTACCCTAATTTTTGTAATTCGATGCATTAAGAAAACAGAAAGGGAAATAAATAATTTAAGTTGTCACAATATGGTTACCTAACACTTTTTACTCGACGTTTATAAATGGTACTACTTTCTATCCACCGTTGCCAACTTTACTGGGCGAATATCACTCAGTGCGCCCGTTGAAATATATCGCGTTAGGAGCAGTGACATTTTTCTTTACCTGCACGTGCCAGAATGGCTTTCCATCCTTTCTTTTCTCGAACACGATTGGAAGAAAAAAATCTACCTTTTTCTGTAGTCTCGTACCTGGATTTGCTGGGTTTCAGTCGCAGCGAAAGCGGAGTTGCAATGAGAGATAACAATTTAATCCAAGTATTCATCACCTTTGATTGGAAAACCACTAACATCATATCGGATCTTTATTAATTACATAACTTCCCAACTTGCATGACAGTTTCCAAACATGTACGTACCTGTATTATTTGTTCGCAGGTTCTTCACACTTTTTGAATCGAACCATTTAAAAATTCATGACGTGTTTGGTTGTTTCATAAATATGTCATGTATCGCAAGCGTTCTATACTTGTGTTAACATAAAGTACCTTATTTTTGGTTAAATTGAATATTTATTTATATTTGATCTATAAATTATAATATTTAATTTCTAATTAGTATTAATAAAAACAGAGAGTAAATATGTGTGTTGGTAATGTCTAGTAATAAATAGTTCTCATAAAAAAATATTATGTAACTGAGTGCGCACGAATGAAGTACGTATAAGAGTGTATAATTGTCTAGATTTGGTTAAGCTTTGTTTGCTCTATGCGGAGGAAAATCCTGGAAGTAGAATTTTAGCAGAGCTTCATAAAAGTTGGAAGCAATCGCGAATAGACTAGACAAGTGACCTGTCAAATAATTAAATTTAATTTTAATTTCTGACCCCGATACATTCTGGGCGAGGTACCGCAGTTGTAAACCACCCAGTTTCGCTTTCGGAAGGATCCAGGTTCGATTCCCTAAATCGCTCCAGGAAAATGCCGAGATGGTTCGTTAGGCCATGGCCCAGTCCTTTCCTCTTCCCTGAAACAACCAAAGCCTTGTCGACGTTCGGAAGCACTCAAAACACCCACGAATATAAAAATCAATAAATATTGAAATAAGATATGGTGATGCATATTCGAACTCGGGCGTAGTAACTTGAAATGTAGTACCTAAACGTATAGTTTTCGTGGAAATTTTAACAGAACTTTTACGCACAGACTTCAATGGCACACCTAACTCGTGCGTATTGATCATCAGATTTCTCCCCGGCAGATTGATGGCGTCGGTAATCTTTCTCTGGATTGCCGTTCAGAGTCTTGACTCTTCATTGCTGTTCAGTGGCGAGTGGTGACCTGTTGCAAAGGCAAGCTGGCGTTAGCTGGGTGCTGTAGCCTGTTGCTTGCTAGTTCACACTTCCGTCAGTGAAACGCAGCTTGGCAGTCTGAGACGCCACAGGACGCGTGTAATGGGTGCCTTGCCTGCTGCTCGGAATGCATTTAGTTTCCCTAGGCTTCACTGTGGTTACTGGCTCCTGCTGCGTGCACAGGGAATTTACAGCAACGAGCAAGCACCAGCTTATTTTGCTACACTTCATCACACGCCAGTGTTACTGTTTCACAAAACGTTATTAATTTACCCATTAAAAATATCTAAATAGTTCATTCTGGGGGTTGCATTTTTTATTGCCTCACTACAACTCACAGCGGCTATTTTTTACATTACAGTAAATAAATCCACTTCACGTTGAATTTTCTTTTATTTCATCAGAATACATTTCTCAGACAGAATATTTACAAACAGTGCCTATTCGGACGTCAGAATATCTTAAAAAGTTATTTTGATATCCATCCGCTGAATTGTTGTTCACAAAGTAAGTAAGCAGTTCTTGTTGTCACTTATATAACCTAACCAGAATCAAAATCAATTATTTATTTCTTGTTTTATATTTATTGCTAGGTTTGAGGTACAGAAGTCAGTCGGTATTAAATACAGAATTTATATTTACCAGTAGGCCTAACTCGCGTCGCATTACTAGCAAGGAAGAGAAATAAATGAACCCAGGGATCTCTCTAATTCACTGTTTATATATCTATTTTGTTGTGTGTATGCATGGGGGTAAGTACATATGTATGTACACGCACATGAACACAAGCAATATGAGTGCAATTTCCTATTTATATTTCGCTGTGCTGTTGAATATCTTCTTTAATTCCTTTAGGTTTTGTTGTTATGTCGTCTTTCTAAGCAACTGCATTTGTATATTTATCTTAAAATGTGTACTTGACAACTCCTGTCCAATGAAATGGATGTGGACAGAAGGCCTTTTTAAAAAAAAAAAAAAAATCTTGTTTCTCCAAACAAGCAGTTCCTCTTCCGTGGCCATAAACTAAACAAGTTTTTTTTTTTGTAAATACGTTCGGTAGCCAGCCACGTCTGATCACGATCGCGTACAGAATAATTATGTTCACATGGTTTTCCCCATCCTCATCTTTTGCCTATGGTTCCTCATCGGAAATCCTAACCTCATGGTGATCTAACCAAAGACTAAAGATGAGGTAGACCTATAATCGTCTTCAGCACATTTACCTACCTCACAGCAACACAACTGTTGTCAAAGTCACATGATCAATAGTGATAATCGTGTTTGTTTATACACTAATAAATAATATAATATAGGCATAATATAATATAATTATATATATCTTATATATATCGATAAACATGGAATATACATTTTTAAAAGACTAGCCCTTTTATATGAATTGAAAACTTTTACTAATTTGAATTTAATGCAGTTATTTTGAAAATTGGTTAGAGGAAGTATACCAACATCTCAAAACAATTCATATATAGGCAGAAAAGTACCCCAATGTTGGGAGACAGAGTGGCTTCTGAGCACATTCGGCGCCACTCTATCCATTATCCCTCCACGAATCTAGCAGGTCTCATATCTTTTATAATGGCCACCAGTACTGATCAATGTAAAGGTTTTTATTTTATTACAAGTAACAATGCTTTGCCTGTAATAGTTTAATGGAAATCACTGCTTGGCCTGGTAGTTGTATTATTTATTTCAATGAGTTGCTGAAAATCTCGTTAACTTCAACCATCTTTATTAAACTATATTTACTTCATACAAGGACTTTATTTACTTCGCAACAGATAATCGGAGCGGAAGATAGAAGAACAATCGCTCTGGAACTCACAAAACCGTGTACCTTTGAACAAGGAAGAGGCTGCGTTCGGAACACGTTCACAGCGAACTTGTCTGTGTATAGGCCGTTCACGTTAAAGTGAGCACTTCTGAAGCCCTAGTTACTTTTTTCTTTCAACCAATTTATATACTTCCACTACTTGTTAATGTAAACCCTGCCATGTGAGTAATAAACACAGTGTATACATTCACCATACCCAAAGCCAAAAGTCCGAGGCCACAATATAATGTATTTATTGGTTATTATATCTGATGGAACAGCTTCTAAAAAGGTTCACTTTACAGTGGACGGCCTATATAAAGCTATATATGATTTGAAAGTGAAGACGACCGTACGTTGAGTTGCTGTGTTCAGGCGAAATGGATTTGTACAATGCAATGATTGGAAGGGGCTTATTAACGTACGCCGGTGTTATGCCTGAAGGCTTATGAAGAAGGGATGTCTTTGGCCTAACTTAAACTAACACTCGTGCCTTACCTAGGATTCGAACCCAGAACCTTCCCGCACCAACCGGTTGTGCCACGGAAGGTCGGCTGTACAATACAGAACAGGTCCCCCAAAAATTCTTCATTTGTAGTTTTACGAAGTTGGTATAGGCTGTTCACGGTAAAATGAGCACTTTTGAAAGCTCTGCTTAAGATCTACTTGTATAGGTACACGTTGTGTGTTCTTCCGCTTTATGTAAGATTAACATTGCCATGAGCCTCGTAACTTTATTTATGCGTCGGTCAAGTGAACCTGTGAAATTATTAGAAAAGTAAATATTTTACTGATATGTTCATCTTTACACTTCGATGCATTAAAAAAAATCCTAAAGCGAGAGAAATAATTTAAGTTATCACAAATGGTTACCTAACACTTTTTATTTGACGTCAATATATGGAACTATTTTCCCCTCTATCGTTACAAACGTTACTGGGCGCATGTCACTCATTGCGCCCGTTAAAATTCACGAAGATATGGGGCAGTGACTTTTGTATAAGGTTGATTTCAAAAGTGCTCACTTTATCGTGAACGGCTTTTATAGCTATTAGCATAACCGCCGTGAAATACTGATGCATCTGAAACACCATCAGCCATCTGGCACATAAAAAAAACCTCGCCTCACATATTTCGTCAAAATCCTTTTAGTAGGCCTACATAATTTTAACATTGTTTGAGGGCTGGGGGAAATATATGTTGTTTTTTATAAGCGAAACCTTATCGTTTATTGATTAAATTATTTATCTAAAAATATTCTGTGCGAATTAAAAACATCTACCTGCTCTCTCCCTCTCTCTCTCTCTCTCTCTTCCCCCTTCTGATTGAATACGTCAATGCTGCAGATGTGAAGTTCTCTACAGAGAAGTACCGCGCAATCTGTTGTGTGGTTGGCAACGTGACGCGCAGCTGTTGAGCGAAGTACAAAAAAGTATACACCAACGAATTTCCTATTGAGGGCACATGTGTTCATAAAGCACTGAAGTTGGCTACGGCCGCCGTGGGACAGATGTCAGAACATCTTTTATGTGTCGACGCCATCAAACGTTAGCGTCTGTTTGGCTTTTTAAGATGTTGTCTATCCTCCTGCAAACACTTGGTTTATTACCACTCACGTTTCTTTATTGACAATTATCGTACCGCCGTTGACGTATGCGACCACACTTTAATATAAAACTAATCTTTTTTACGGCCTTAATTTTATGCCACTCAATTTTCCCCGGAGAGGAGGGGTTGTTTACATATTAAATAAACAAGAAACTATTCTCTGGACGCCAACACAACCACGACGCTGTATCCAAGATAGGAAACAAGGACTAATTGTCCCGTAAAGAGGTGTGCAACCAATTATGCAACTGCGGTCGGTTATGCGTGCAATCAAGTGCTCTTTGCAATAATTACCTCCTAGGCCGTTCACGATAAAGTGAGCGCTTTTGAAAGCCCTGCTAAAATTCTACTTTCTTGCCCATTACGTATCCTTCCACCATATGTAACCAAATATTGCCATGCGACTGGCATGTGATTGCTACATGTTAATAAACTCAATGTTTACATTTTAGGACTGCTAAATGTAAAACGTATATTATATATAAAACATGTAACATATATGATGTATATAACACATGATATATAATGTATATCATGTAAAATATATCAAATACGTAACATATATAATTGTTTGGGTCACCTCACAGCTCCGACAGACAAAAACTTTACACAACAAACAATTGAAAAATGAACGCCCTAACGACGAAGTCATGGAAACTGTGAAAAAGCAAACATTAAACTTTGGTGGTGAACAAGGACCAACACGACATGTTAAAAAAGGACACACATTAGTTAAGCCGAAAAATAATTTGGAAGGTTAGCCAAATCCAGATTTTGAAATAGACTAGCACTACTGCACACCCGAGGTACAACACTACTTGTCACACAAATTACCAAACATTTAAAAACTGTATCGTAAACTTAACGTTTCCCATGACTCACCGTTTTCTAAGTGCCCCATCGCTCTGTAGCGTGACAAGTAAAAGTCAGCTCTAAAACATGGTAGCTGTGTTTGGCCTCAGCTGACTGAAGTTAGGTGCAACTAAGCCATCGGAAAAAAACATACATCCTGCAGGCGTAACGTAACAGATGTCTGAAGCATATAAAATAGACAGAGCGAGGCCGTGCAAGGACTTAAATAAAATATGACAAATCAAGAAATAACGACGCACGAAGGGGAAAGGGGAAGGCAGGGAGGCAAGGAAAGACGAGGGGATCTGAGCCAAGCAAAGAGTACACCACTGCACATAAGTAGATGGTGCTAATAAACTTAACAGGACAGCGCAAACGAGGCAGTATATAAAAATGTGTAATATATAAAAAAGAAAAATATATAAAATTGTGCATGTATATGTACATTTTAAGGATAGTTTTATATGCACCTTTATAAATGGAGATAAATATATTTCAACATAGGCCTATAATGTATATATATAATAAGAATAATTTACACTAAAAATATAAACATATCAACAAATGCAATTGTGTATATGTACATATAGTTTTTTTGAGACCGTTACTCTGTGTTCGTACCCTTCTGAGACCCTCCAAAAAAGAACTGAACATTTATAATGTGTGTTGAAGTGGTAAAAGAAGGGCACCACCTTCATCTGTACAAAATAATTCTAAAAATAATGTATATTATTTATAGCTAAGTGAAATGCCGATCCGGTGATGGCCACATTCCCTGTGTCTCTTGTGGCCCAAATGGGTGAGACATTTCCTTTTTGTCAAACCCACACAGACCTCAAGAAACAAATTTTACAGGTAAAGTGCATGGACTCTCATCATTGTTGTGGTTACTTCATTGCAATGACTGCAGCAAAACTGAAAACTTAAATGAGAAAAGTATTTAAGGAAAATTGCTATACTTAAAAAAAATGGTTCATGCGAGCACACACAAAGTTGAAATAAATGTCTTATTATTACCAATACATATCCACAAATGACAGCAAAATGATAATGTAAAGGACAAATTATAAAAGTAATACTTACAGGCAAGTTACTGATCATAGCGATGAGCACTTGGTTTAACTTTCCTTGTTACTATAGCTGTGCGTCAATAAACAGCCAATCAGTTATCAATTGAAAAACTTATTTACAAATCAAGAAAGTGTGTATTTTGACTTCATTCCTCGGAAAGATATTTTCTTTTATTTATTTATGGATAATCACAACCACGGAAGTTTCTTAACGCTTTTAGGTAATATTTAAAGTAAAAATTGAAATGAAAATAATTAACCATTTTAAAAATGTCTCAGATAAATTGAAACTATTTATTTTGGAAAAAAAACCCACTACCAGCTCTATGTACGTACCTTAATTTCTTCGGTACAAATGTAGCAACATAAACAAACTAATATTATTATAGCTATATCAATTGTAGCCAGGCCACTGTGCTTTTGTGTTTTGTATGTGCTTATCGCTATAACTGTGAATGTGTTTGGTATGTCAATTGTAGCCCGGCCCTTATTGAAAGCTAGCTCATATAGCTTCTTTAGAAATACTTAATTTAACACATACACTGCGTAATGTAATCTAACCTTTACAAAACATGCACTCGCAAGTAAACAGGAGCTCTGGGAGTCTGAGGTGTTGACTACGACGTGTAATTTACAGTTAAATTAAATTTCAATAACTACAATATTTTTGCGGCCAAAGTGGCAGATATTACAAACAATTATGCCTACTTAATAACGCACACTATCTTCGTTGATATTTCTCTAAAGGTAGCAAGTTGTCTTGTCGAACATCCATTTCGAAATTTAAACATGGAATTGTTCTATAGTCCTAATTGTTGACAATCAATAGTAAATACTTTCTAATTATAATTTAGACAAGCATTACCAAATAAAACAATTAGGCCTACACTTGCATCACGAAAGAATGTCGGCAACAAGCACAGATATAGGTTTATAGTTAACAAAACCAGCTTCAAGATTTTATAGTTTATATGTTGGGACACAGCTTTGGCGTAGCATCAAACTGCGACGTTTATGTTATGTTAACAATAGTAAAACTTAACACTGTAAATTGGGATGAATAACTACATGAACACAAGTTTGAGGTTAGGCCTACATTACAAAATAACACAGTGATTTCAAAACGTGTCAAATTAATGCATAAATTGACAGGCACATTTGCACTTGTTATCAAGGCAGATTTAAGAAAGGTTACATGGCTGGGCGTAAATAGATACGTACAGATGTATTTGAGGTTAGACCTACATGACAAAACTACACAGTGATATAAAAACGTGTAAAATTTACGTTTAATTATTGACTGCCAAATTTGCACTTGCTATAATGACAGATTTGAAAGAAGGTCAAACAGATGGGCGTAGGTAGATAGGTACAGATAACTTTTAATATTATTTGTCAAACTTAGGATATAACATGTACTTCGCAAACTCACACGAATGTATTAATGTTACGTTTCTGCTGTTGTTCATTTACTTTATAATTATTTTAACTTTCCGTTTATAAAATCACGTTTCTAACTGTCGATTTATAATTGTCCTTTTTAACTTTTTTTACTGGGGATAAGCGGCGAAAACACGTCGTAAAAACACATTTACATTTACCTCCGGACAGTTGCAGTTGAAATTTTCATAATTTCTGCAACTCGTTCGACCACTTTGCACGGCTTCATCTCTCCTCGACGAATTAAAGAATAAATACTTTCGGTGAGATTTATAATGTCCTCCTGACGCTGAATATTTGTACGTAGTTAGCTGGAACTTTACACAAAATCACTACAACACAATTAAACACTGTAAGACCTATAATAAAACAATGCTGATTGCAGATAAGCTGAAAAGTAAATTAGAAATGTTAAAACACAACAACTGCCAGCTTCCAAATTTGCAGCTTGCCACGCAACCACTCCACACAAACAAAGCCAAGCAACAAGCATGAAAGAACCACAACAACGGACCGTTGGATTTGACAGTTGCGCCGATCACGTGACACAATATAATTATGAGTTACAGTAAATGCATTATATTTATGCCAATAATAACTTCAAAGTGTATAAAATAAACTTCAAACACCTTAAGTAGCCATACATTTAAACATTACACTTGCAATACCGCAATATTTGGTAGAACTACTTTTCACATTTCATTGCCAGCATAACTGGGTGTGTTCATCCCTAGCCTGTGTGGTGATACACATGGTTATACATACGCAGTTGCGGGCGGTGGTTTTTTTTTTTTTTTTTTTTTTTTTTCAAAGTTTGGTTTCTAGAGTGCTCACTTTAACGTGAACGGCCTTTAAGCATCTGTTTTCAAATTTAAGTACACTTGGAATTTATCGAAACACAGTGCAGTATTTATAGTTGCTAGATAGCAAAAATTTGCATTCATACAAAAAAGCTATTGAACTTGAATAAAAATAAAAATGTGTGTACGTTCCGTAGTAGGCGAACTGGGTTCGATTCCCGGCGGGGTCGCTTCCGGATTTTCGCACGTGGGAATCGTGCCGGTCGATGCCACTGGTCGGCGCGTTTTCTCGGGGATCTCCCGTTTCACAACCTCCTTTCATTCCGATGCTGCTCCATGCTCACCTCGCTTCAACATCATCTGCTCTCGACACCTAGAGCTTCAGAGCCGCCCAAATCTCTTTCTCGCCACTCGGCACCTGGTAACCACGTACAGATTTCAAGACAAGCTATATTTCAAAACATTGTAGGGTAGTATGCCTACCTTGAGAGGCTGAATTTTTTTTGACATGTGTTAACTGTCTGCACACGAGTGGGCCAGTGAGATATGAATACGCCTTCTCAAGCAGACAGCAACCAATGACAACAGACAAACTGCTGTTGGGTGCTTATAGTATTGAAGTTTACCACGCACTCATTTTTTTTTCCCCCGCGAAAAATCACTAGCTCTACTTATAACTTACTCTACAGCTGGAGGCCCGGTCAACATCAGCAGGTAGATAAGTGGGCTTAACGTCTCGTCGACAGCGAGGTGCAAGTTGCGCAGGGAGGAGGGATTGGGGAAGGATTGGGAAAGAATCGGCCATGGCCTAGAGCGATTTCGGGAAGCCATGGTAAACCGAAATCAGGATGCCCGGACCTGGAATCGAACCCGGGTCCTCCCAAATGCGAGTCCAGTGAGATACCACTGCGCCACCTCACTCGGTATCAAGAGGGAACTTTCCGAAACACGTAGTGTAGTAGCCTGTCAAGAGACAAGGCCTGCTCCAGAGCCCCGCGCAATCAGCGAGTGAATACGCCGACGTTAACATTTTGAGCACTATACCCGAGTGTAGCTCGGGCGAAGCAAAGCCGGAAGGAGTCAGGCTGCAGGGTTACTCACGGATTTTTGCATGTGGGAATCGTGCCGGACGATGCCGCTTGTCGGCTGGTTTTCTCGGCGATCTCCTGTTTCCGCCACCCTTTCATTCTGGCGCTGTACCACACTCACTTCAATCACCCTCACAGGCTCTCAAGACCTCGCTGTTACGAGCGGCCCAAATCTCTTCTCTCATTCATTCGCCCATCACTGTGTGTGCACAATGAACAATATGATAATAAATGTACATGTTGAAATGAACTGCACAGAAACTAAGAATGGATAGACATCTTTAATACGTTCTAAGCAGGTTAGATGCAACAGAAATGAAAACATGCTATTGAAGTGGTAGAAATTAGACCAAGAGACTTAGAGGGAGCGGAGAGCGAAGGTCGAGTCGAGCCTGTTCAGACTGCTTCAGTGCAGTATATGGCGAAGAGAGGTCCTACATAAATGACTGGTGTTGCTCTAATACACCACAGTTATTTTTCTAGTAAACATAAATGACGAACTAAATGGAAGATTTCGATGTTTTAGAAGGCCAAGGCCATATGGCATAATCAAAGATTGCGGAAGTGATGTAATTTAAGATGGCGGTTCGAGGGTACCGGGTAATCGGTAGGCTACCAAATCGAGGTGGATTTGGTGATAGAACTTGAATAAAATCTAATGCGATGGCCTGGTAGCAAAATCAACAAGGAATGATAGAGAATGAAAGGAAGATAACTAAAAAAAATGAAATCAAAGATGGTTAACATTTCATGACAGAGCATGAAATAAATGTTTTGTTGACAGATCGCCTTGTGGTTCAGACAAATGAAATCCCAGATGGCTGACAAGCAATGATAGAGCATAATGCTGTGTCAAGAATTGAATTATTAAGGAGAAGGCGTCAGTAAGGCAAGTGTATTTATATCAAATACTACGATTTATTGGAACCGTATCAAATACAACAAGACAATAGAATAGACGTTGCTTTACTTTGAAAACTACGTTATTCTTTACACTTAATCCAACTAAAGTACAGATCTTGCTTTAGGAAAAACAGTTAAATAAAAGTCTTGCTCTCCTTCAACTCACGATACTTGGACACCCTAACGGGAGAGATAATTACCCACTAATGTGGTGACGACAGCGTTCTGGCTCGTCTCGATGGCAGCTCTTCGCTGGCGTCGAACCCTGACCGGTAGCCTGGCGGTCCTCATGGTGAAGATCTCTCAGGCGGCCCTCCGGTTTCGGCTGGATCAAAATGGCCGCGAGCCTCCAGCGCTCGCGTTATTTATACGGCACGGCCCAGCCGTGTTCAGGATGCCATTCCCCCTGCTGTTGTCACAACTACTGTCGCCATGGCCGACTTCCTTCCAGCAGTAAGCTCGGCCTGGCAACCCTTTGCTGATGACGCTCTCAGCAATAAGTAATTGGGAAACAAGGTTATGATATTATGGTGGTAGTGATGAACTCTAAGATGACTGACCTGGAATAACAAAGCATGGATAAAATCCAGGATGGTTGGCATGGAAATACTGAGCATGAAGGAAAGGTGACTAAGCAAAAGTGGAATCCAGATGGCCGGCCGTGCATAGGCGAGAGAATGACAGCACGCCTGGCAGTTAAATCGAGAAATTAGCACTGCCTGCCAGGTAAATCGGTAATTAATACACGATCACTTCTTAGTTGATGAAAACGTAAACAAATGACAAACGAAAAAGAACAATATGACGGGTGGAGTGCATTCGATGGTATGAGCAATGGTTGGGAGGAGGGGAAGGGAATGTTAATACAATGTGATTGATTGGAGGTGGTCAATCATCTGCTGGACGTGGAGCTGGGAAGACCTGTGGAAATGTAAGTTTTTAAAATAAACTTCTTATAAATTGTTTTATAATTTTTTATGATATTCTAAAGTATTTTTAAAAATAAATTCTAAAAAGTTTTTATAAACTTAAAAAAAATTTTAAACATAGTTTTTTTGGGTTAATTGTCATTTAAGGTGAAAGATCACTTGGAACCAATATGACTGTCCGTTGACGTCATAACATTGGGGCAGGTCGGCTTTGTCTCCGGTCCCCCGTCCCCTCTAAATTCAAACTTTCAAAATTTTAATTTTTTCTGTTTTTTAGTTTACATTTTTTTTTTTGGATTTTTAATAAATCTTTGGAAGTTTTTAAACTTTTAAAATTTTTTTTTGGAGAATTTTGCAATTTTTTTGGGTTCAATGTCATCCTAGGTCACAGACACGGGTTAAGATCATTGGCGAAGGTCAAGGTCATCCAGATACAATATACGGCCAAGATGGCTGACAGAACTAATATGGAGGAAGCGGACGTAGGAAAAAAAGAGAAAAAAAAGGGAGGGGGCTTATAGGGATATACCCCCTCCCGAAATTCAGGATAAATCGAGGATATGTAGAATAATTTACCAAGACTGCTTGGCGATTTGGAAATTAATTAATGAAAAATTAACCTTTTATAAGTTATCTTGAATATTGGAACTTCCTTCTGAATAAATACATTAGAAGGCTAAATAAAATATTGTTTGGTTTTATTTTCGTACAGGATGGAACTGAACTCTACTGACAAACTTTGGCAAGTATCCTTCATCAAAAAATAGGTCGAGAATATACATACTAAGTAAACATGTATCTGTTTCTTGAAAGTATAGGGCGACTGACCTCCCGTGGTGCGGTCGGTTGGTGCGCACCGGTCAGGGGTGCGGGAGGTTCTGGGTTCGAATCTTAGGTAAGGCATGATTGTTTAAGTTAGATCATAAGTTAGTTTAAAAGCCGCCTCCTGATAAGCCTTCAGGCGTAGCACCGGGGGACTTTAATGAGCCCTTTCCAATACAATACGATATTAGAGAAGACTGTCTCGAATATGTATATGGCCTCCGCGGTTAGCTCTTGCATGAACAAAAGTTAAAACTCTTAAAAACTTCGGCATCAGTTAAAAATATTTTTAGCCAAGGATATGCTGGCAGAGCAAGCATAAATGGGCGATCACGGGATTGTCAATCACTCATTCGCCAGTTATATCACACTTCTGTGTAAGTTCACTGTGCAAGTCATTCTCTAAATCTAGCTTTGATTCAAACTTGTGTAAAATTAAAATTCAAAACTGCTTAGTGTCAGAAACTCTTTAGATGAGTAGCCAGACGTGTGAAATTCGATGGATTGAGAATCAAGATTCTTTTTTTAGTTTAATGAACTTTTCGATTGTGAAACACTGTTGGATAACAAGATTTTTGAGACCCATAATCTACTGCAAAAGCACTCAATCCTCATTCTTATTTACATCAGAAAAAGTTTATACTAGTTTCACTTAAGGTATGTTTTATAATATTTTACATTACATTAATTTTTTTTTGTTGTAATTTTACCAAGCTAAAAAGTACGACCTCTCTTTATGCTTTAAGTATGTATGATCCTATAATTCTGAAATATAAGAACTGGGGAATTAAGACACCCCCAAATTTAACGAAATTTTTTGCAGCAACTAAACAGGCACAAGAAAATATCGAATTCACAATTACGGTAAAATCTGGAAAGCAAGTTCAGTGGTCGAACTATCTTACAAAAGATTTTGAATAATTTCGGAGGAAGTAAATTACCATCATTTTCATAGAATATTTTATTAAGAATGATTATAAAAGTTCTTACTTTGTAAGGATGTATTGTACTCATTATAATTTATTCTTCTAAGACAATGTATATACCGTGCAGAAGTGATATAGGCTGTTCACGGTAAAGTTAACACTTTTGAGGCCCTAGTTACTTTTTCCTTTCAGCCATCTTTCATCCTTTTATCACCTTTTAAATAAATATTGCCATGTAAGTAATAAGCATAGTGTGTATTTTCCACTGCATCCTGAAGTTAACATGAAATATATTTATTGAGTATTATTCCAAATGAGAGGGCTTTCAAAAGTGCTTATTTTACCGTGAATAGCCTATATACACACTCTACTGGAGTAATATTCGCAAGTCAAAACTATGTCTGTGGCTGTTGGTGAAGTAAAGATGTGGAGAAGAACGTGACTAGAAGAAGACGACCAAATACTACAGAAAAGTGATTTTATTGAAACACTCAACATGTGTGATAGTACATTCTCCCATGCACGCACATCAATGATCTACTGTACAACAGCAAGTGAGAGGTATTTTCCCACACTATGTAGACTTAAATCATATTTGCACAACAGTATGTCAGAAAACAGCTTGAATGGGTTATATCATTGCTCACAGTACGTCGAGACATAGAAGTTGGTCCTGAATAAGTTTTGGACATGTTTCGAAGAACCAATCGATATATATATATAATTGAAATTTAGTTGAGACGTGCAAAATTTAAAATTTAACTAACTTACTTTATTATTATATTGAAAAAATAAAATTACGCATATATATACAGCTTTGGTCCTGTATTTTATGCGAATAAAAATCTCTATAGCACCCCCCCCCCCCCGAAATTAATTTCTAGCTACGCCCCTGGGCGGGTGGTCAGCTCTGACTCCGGACCTTGGACCCTGTGTATCGATTTGGCATAGTTCATGCCTATAAAACATATAAGTATTTAAGCACTGTTCTGCCCTTGAAAAGGAGCTCCCCGAATTGGATGGAAAGGGTCTTTTGGGATTTTGGGTTGGGAAGCGGGGGGGTTGCTTCTTTTTGCACATGGTGGGGGGGGGGGGGAGCTCCCTTTTTTAAAGGTGAAAACGGGGCTTTTTAAGGGAAAAGGGAAATTTTGAGGAGAAAATGGTTGACTTTTAGGGGGGAAACATTGTGAGAAAATGGTTGCTGGCCCGACTGGAATGACAGAGCATGACAGCTCCGGCAGCCCGACGCCCCGCGCCCTCTGGGCGCCATTTAAAATACATTCTCCCCAACTCGCCATAATCATTCTGCTGATGTGGTCTACAAGAGCCCAGTGGGGGACCTGCAGGAACTTGTGCTCGCATAACGTCAACATTAGCACATGTTGACGCGATATTACTGGCCCGGATGTGGTGGAACCTCGATATCTTGAGTGCTACGGATAGAGCACACATCGACCTTTGTTAAGGGGCTCGCCTATCTGTTTCGATTTTGACGCCAAGAAACGCAATAGCGGTAAGGGCGACTATGCCACGTGCAAGTCTCTGATATGTCGTGCAGTGTTGTCGCCGTGCTGCGTGTACCTATGGCACTTTCAGCGATGACCCTATCATTTTATGGGTGGAAAGTATGTGGGGAGGTTCAATGCAGAACCTTCGAGTACTTTTACAAGTATGAGGTCCGAATATTTCGAGATACAGCGCTTCGGATAAACCGTTTTTTACTATGTTCGAATACTCCTAAATGGTGTTTCTAATATGTTTGATGTATAATGGGTAGGGACAGGTGTTTTTCGCGAAAATATTTCAATACCAGTTGTATTCTAAAACACTTTTGTTCATATGCACTTTCGTGGTTGGATGGTTTTAAATGCCACTAGCCTCTAGTATCTGCCCGCGAATTATGGACGTCCAGGACCGGAGTACTTTACTGCGATTGGTCAAGTAAAATAAGAACATTTCTTCTCACGTAGACATGCGGCCAATAACCACAGGAAGTTGCGGTTGTCTACATAGGATCTTGAAGTCTAGCATGGCCGTAAATATTTTCGCGAAAACCACCTGTCGCTAATGATGTGCATAGTCTGAAGTGCGTGTTCTTTTCGTAGATAAACACAGTGGGCGCACATTTAATGGTTTCGTAAAAAAAAAAAAAAAAAGCCGGATTTAAAACACTGCTCCGCAGTTTAAGCGACGGCGAGGCGGGCCCCTGAAGTGGTTACCAAAACTTTAGGCGTGCGTGTGAACATTTTGCAACGTACCGCATTTTTCTATCTTTCGCTGTTTCCGTGCTGTTAATCATCAAATTTATCAACATAGTTTTGGGTGGAAAACACGTCTGTTCCTAATCCGCGCTCCAAACATGCACGCAAAAACCCACATACGTAAATCAAAACGCTTGTGTTTTTTTCATCCTGTTTTCAAATTTACACTCCATCGGTACGAATGCAATTACTGTTGTTCATAATTACGTCTCCAAAACGATTCTTACTCTTCTTTTTATGGCTTCCTTGCGATACAATTATTAGTTTGTTTGAGCTTTTCATGGTAGATATATCGATAATCCTTTAACAGTATTGACGTGACTCGATTATCTGCATTGCAAGTCTTTACGTTCTAAGCCCAGCTTACATTATCAAACTGACGTAATCTTCCTTGCTTTGCTATCAAATTAATTTTGCTTCATCGAGGAAGGCAATAAAATCATAGACTAAAGATGAGGTAGACCGATCTCGTTGGCTGCGCACAACCAGTCTCCGAGTCCCAACATTGAACTGCTTTTCTGCCAATACGACTAGCAAAAACGTCATGGTTTGGATGTTAGGTTAGAAAACTGATTTGTAAACAAGTGCATGAAGATGTTTTTATACTTCCTCTTACCAATTTGTAATGCAGTTTGACTAAACTCATATCAATAGAAGTATTTTATTTATATAATAGTGCTCGTAATTTAAAAATTAAGATATTAACTCACACTTTCATCACTGGTGACCATGTGACTTTGACATTTGTGTTCCTTTGGGATAGGTCAATGTCTTGTACATGCGCAGAAGACGAATAAGCGGTCTACTTCCTCTTTAGTATATGTGTTAAAATAGTCGACCAGTGCATAGAAGACAGAAATGAGCACGAGGAAACTCAATCCAGTTTTGCTTTGATCTCGGCGGCCAAACAAGCTGTTCTAACTGCGGTAAATAAGACATTCCCAGCCAAGTTCGCACACGGGTCGGACGGACTTAAAGATTTTAAAAACACGTATTGCGTCCAGACCAGATTTTTTTTTTTCCCCAGGCGATGTCTTCCGCGGATCTTTGCTCGGACTCGCTGCCGCATTGTATCTTGCGGCAACCTCGAAATGAGAGCCAGTCTGTAGAAAGCAGTCCACGATCAGTCCTCGAAGATATTTTAAAGGTATGCTGGAAAAAAAAAATTATTTTAGTGGTTTGCCTTTGAGAACTTCTACCTACAGGAAATAATATGCACGTTTACAGAAATATTAATTGTATGCCACGAGCAGCGTTCACGTATTTCAGACAAATTAGCAAAATACTTAGTTTAACCTAACATAAATATATATAAGAACATTGTATTTATCTTATTACTGTTTTAATATTTGAGACGTATTTTAATGTAATTAGAATTAAATATGTTTTGTCGTGACCCCTATCGATACGACTGCGAAGTATGTCCAAAAATACATAATTTTGCTAGTATTTTTTTTGCACATGGAAGCATTTGGTATTACTCAAGAAAACGTTAAGGTTAGGTGAAGCCTGTTTTGCATTATTTAGATTTTTGTTTAGCAGTTACGATTAAAATTCGCTAGGCTCTTCACGGTAAAGTGAAGACTTTTGAAAGTCCTCTCATTTGAAATAATAGTCACTAAGTATATTTTATTTTAGTCTTAAAAGTTACCTTCGAGTGCGGTGGAATGCTGTGTTTATTACTTACACAGCAATATTCATTTAAAAAGGTAGTGAAAGAATAAAAATGGCTGGAAAGAAAAAGTCACTAGGGCTTCAGAAGTCTCACTTTACCGTGAACAGCCTGTACATAAATAAGTGCAGTCCAAAAATGAAGCAATGGAAGTTAGGTGACGTTTTAATATCTGTAATATTATGCTGACTCAGTATGAAAGCCGTCCCTCAGTCTTCCGCCATAAAAACCTAATGAAACCAAAATAATAAAATTCTAATTGGTAGAACAGTTATTATCACTAAAAAATACTGTAGTCAATAAATGCGCGAGTCAAGAATAAAAAATAAAAGTGCGAACCTCACTAATAAAAAAGTAGACAATTAAATAAGGATTTCACAGAGAGAGCGTCGTTTAATAGCAGAATGTTAACAAACCTACAGTAAAACTAGAATTGATCGCAGTAGTACCTATATTCAATGTATTTATTTGTAAACTTAAGTTTTAAGGATGTAACGTAGGTGGTTTATTTATTAGATTTGTTTGTTTACGTCAAAGCTATTTAAAACCATTAATTACAAGTATTTACTATTTTCACGAAGGTTGTTAAAAAGGATAGTTAAATGTTGGCACAACTGTTTAAACGTATCGAAGGTTCAGCTGACGGTAGCACGCTCCGAAAGTTTTTATTTGCTTTTATTTTTATTTAATTCGTAAAAGAGACGAGTAGGATTGTTTTGTTTGTTGACGGCAGTCTGTGAAAGATGGTAGTTATTTCTACGAGTAATCGTCTGAAAAAAAAAAATCCTGCGCCTGTGTCAACGATAAAAGTATTCACGTAATCGGTCCTCGTCAACTGGATGGAATTACAATTAAAATAAAGGTAACTCATATCTTAATTCAGCCGCACATTTTTATACACAAGATGAATCAGAAAATCATTTTACAGGCGTAGGTGCAGTCAAAAATTTCTTCTGTTTCAAGCGGTAAATGCCGTGCTTAGCCAACCATATTGTTGCACGTGCAACAAATTTATTTCTCCAAGAACAAGCACGAAGCGAAAATGTAACAAAAACAAAAGCTTAGCAGAATTATGGCATTGGAACTGGAGAGCATGATACTTTTTATTTAAAATTCTTCAGGATGTTTCTGAATACTTATTACAGCGATGAAATATCCACAATTCAGGCCCCACCTGAATTTTCTGAGATCTTTTTAAGCTCATACCAATCGTGTTCCTGCCACCATCTAATTGGAGTTGAAACGGAGGTACGTTTACATCTACTTCGTTTGTGTACGTAATCTTGGTACTTGTAGTCAAGTGTTACCCGTTTATAACATTTGTGTGTATAGTGATAATAATAATTTTACGCAAAAAATACTATTGTTATATTTTTTGTGGAGTGCTTAAAACTTTTTTTTAAAAAAAGGAGAAAAAAAAAAGGGTTCTTATCACAGAAATAATGTCAGAGGACGAGTTAACCTACCGAAGCTTTATAAAACGTGTACTCTTAGCTCGCTGACTGATTTTTTTTTTGAATGAATGCTATTTCGGCAATGTTGGTAGCACGGTTCACTCGGTCAGGGAGTATCATAACACGTTTTAGAGCTACTTCAGTAAGATACAATGCAGGTCCTTACTTACGAGACCTATGCTTCAACTCAGTAGTAGTCCAAGAATAAGTTTAAAAACGTTTATAGCCGGTAATCATGTAATTTTCTTCAGCATTATTTCCAGAACACATGCTACTATTTGTTGAATGTAGTTTACAAGGAAAACATGTTGAATGCATAGTTTTCATACTGCACTCAACATCACGTAAAATGTAGCGGAGATATTTTTTTTTGTCCACAAAAGCAAAATGTATCGATAAAGAGCGAGAACAATACAATCAATGTTTGTTGTTTGTGTACAATATAATTGGTTGGTATATTCAATATTTGGCGTATTACTAAGCCACCGAAAAACATATACTGGCCTTGTAAGCACTGTCAATCATACACAAAATAGTATAAATGCGATACGCAAAGATCCATTTTCAATAATATGTATAGAATTAAAAATAACTATGAAGTCTGTACAATACACAACAGAGTAGACACAAACAATTTAATGTGTTCATGAATCAGCAGAAGTAGTGTCCAAAATACAAGACAGTTAAAATGAGGCTGACTCAATCGTTGTTAATTAATACAAAAGGTAGTCACAAGTCGTTCTTTTTGAGAAAAAAACCACGATCTAAGAGAAATAGTATTCTTCTTCTAGTATACTGGAAAGCCCTTTGGCCAGTTAAAGATATGACTAAAAAGAGTAAAATATGAAGGCTGTATTTGAGTAAAAATTACGGGAAAAACAAATTGCTTACCACGTTTGTTTAATTAGCTCGTATTAATTTAAAAAAATATCACTTAACTCTGTCGTTATTGACGTTATATAACAGCGTACATTTTATGACGGTAAAAAACTGCGTAGGAATTTGCTATGATTAGAGGTCGTTTGCAACTTGCTTAAGGTAGCCTTCCTCATATAGTATATTCGAGGTTACTTGAGCATATTTGAAATCAACTTTGAATATATATATATATATAGTCTATGTACCGTACCTCCATACTTTTTGAATCGAACCTTTGAAATATCTCTCCACGTAGATTATGATGTGTTTGGTTGTTTCCTCGCGTATTACAAGTTTTATACTTCAGTTAACATGAAAGGATTTAATTTTTGGTTAAATCGAACTTTACTTGTATTTTATTTTAAATAATTTTTCTTTCATACGCCTAATTAATACGAACAAAAACTGAGAGAAAATATGTGTATTTTAATAATACCTAGTAATAAATAGTTTTCATGCAAAATATTATTAAATTTGGGTTCACACATACAGTGCGCTGTCCTTCTGATGTAAAATTGTGATTCCCTTTTGTGTAAGTATCATTTGCTTGCGGCTCAGGAATAAAGGCTGTTCACGATAAAGTGAACAATTTAGAAATGAACCTCAGAAAAAAGTCTCTGCCCCTGCCTGCATGTATTTTAACGGGCGCACTGAGTGGCATTCGCCCAGTAAAGTTGGTTACGATGGCGGGGAAGTAGTTCCATATCTTGACGTCGAATAAAAAGTGTTAGGCAACCATTTGTGGCAACTTATAATTATTTCTTTCGCTTAATGTTTTAAAGTCATGAATGGACTAGCTTCTATCTGCATATTATTAAACGGACACCTTAACTTACATGCTCCCAGTACAGTAGAAAAATTACCTCCACGTCTTGACTACTCTGAATTAATTGCCGTTAGTTTCTATCAGTTTTATGCATCTAGGAGCAAGTACAGGCATTTTATGTTCGCAACAGTTACACTTTATCGACGAATGAATAACATTATCGGGTCCATGGTAATATCAATTCACAGTTACTTCGAACTCAAAGCCCTGCTTATAGTTCTACTTCGTAATATGTTACATAAGAACTATTTCTTATTAGCCGTTAACAAAACACAACTATTTTCTCACTGTTTATATTTGTATTAGTTATAAAGGAAACATCTTTTTTAAAAAAATATTACAAGTAAAATTTTAATTTAACCAAAAATAATAAACATATATGAACATAATTAGTAAACGCTTGTGTTATATATTTATAATTTAAAAAAATACAACATACAAGGGATGATTTCAAAAAGCGGAAAGAAACCGCGAACAGACTATAATATTACATTTGCATGCAGGCAGGATATAAAGTTGGCTGCAAAGTAGATCCCAATCAAGGCTTTCTAAGTGCCCAGATAACAGCTAACAAAGTTTATATAATTTAGCTTACAATGTTTTCGTCCTTTTAATCTGTACTAATAAATAAAATTTAAGTGTCTGTATTATTTCAAAATTGATACTATTATCTAAGCGTAATATGCCATTTAAACGATGTTGAAGCATAAATAATTGTTTTTTAAAATTTTTGTCTGTTTGTCTATCTGTCTGGGTGTTTATCCAGAATAGGCTCCGTAACGGCTGAATCGATTTTGATAAAATTGTCAGATATCATAGAGTTTATTTCAATTTAAAATCTGTTCTTTATTACATCTCGATATCTCAAATGGTTATGAAGTAAATTAATTTTTTAATAAAATTTTCTTTATATTTCATATATTTTTTTTTTGCAAAAGGATTATTGCCAAAAGCATTGTTGAAACAACAATAGTTTTTTTTTAAAATAATCATTGATATAATACTAATCATCGAAAAAGATACACTAGTTTCTGGAAAACATAGTAAAATAACATATTAACAAACAACCAACACTAACGCGAAGATAAATCTATTTCCGATAATAAAGTAACAATCTTTTAAACCAATTATATAGGTATGTATTTCAATAACTCACCTGGGCGAAGCGATGGTGGGCTGTATTTTAATAACTCCATAAAACATAAGAGAAGCGAAATTTCTATTTTAAACATATGCAAACAAATACTAAAGTCCACGCGAATGGAGTCGCAGGCACTGCATTAATTTACATCTTAACATAAAAAAGAAATCTGTAAAAGCTATTTAATTAATCTTTAAAGTTAATTATCTTTTTTTTATTATAGAAATCATTATGTATACATTTCGATTCAAGCCTTATTTCAATTTTCTATTTCAATTTAAAAATACGTAAAAAAAATCCTTAAGTCCACGCGAACGAAGTCGGGGGAACAGCTAGTCAGATAGTAAAATAAATGATAGGTTATAATGAAATTCGTTTGAAAAGAAATAAATACAATATCTAAAAATGTTGATTTTTCCACGTGATCTGCGGATTTAGGTTACGTGTCAGTGTAACCACTACGCTACAGATTCATTAATCACTTCACATGCACGTGCACTTGAGCTATGCGAGCACTGCTATCGTGATGGTTGGAGCAAATGATTACTGTATGACAATTTGTACAATCCTATGTAGGAGGAAGACAGTAAGCAGGTGCCCCTCTCTGGTGTTGTGTGCTTCCAAGTTTTTTGGATTTGTTCTTTTTTTGTGTGTTTGATTTAGGACTACTTCAGAATCAATAAAATTATACATTTTTTGGGACTAATATGGTAGGGGAATAACAGGTGCAACTTACGTATGTCTGCTTCAGCAGCTTTTTCGGGATATACTACCTGCGTTTAAATAATCATTTAACCATTGGCGCTTTGTTAAGAGGGATGAAATGAAAATCGCCTCCTGATACACTGTTCATCTTGTGTTCCAGTTAATATATTTTTTTTTGTATCTACTGATCAGAGTTAGGACATGGCCAGTATTCTAAATGTTTTTATTATTTTTCATTTATTCCCTAAAGGGTAGGAAGTGAATGTTTATTAAACAAATGCACGAAAGAAAATATACCGGTTGTCTCTCGTCTCGCGATTGCTGGTTGGCGGAGAGATGTGGCGTGGTCAGACGACATCCAATTGGAGAACAGATTACAACATAAGTAAGGCAGAAGTAAAATCGAAATATATATTTTTTTACACAAATATCACACCACCGCCGTCAATGATGGACGCGTGCATGTTTTCGTCGTAATATGTATAATGTAGGGGAGGGTAGTACACAGTGAGACAAAAATTACTTTTTTTGTAAATGTTTTGTGTTTAGAGTAAGAAAATTGTTACATTGTGTATGCTTTGGACTAAGAAAAAACTCAATGTAAAATTATAAATAGTATAATTATTAAAAATACTTGTTTTTTGTCTCACTGTGAACCATGGGTAGTACACACTGTGACAGTAGTTATTTTCAGTTATTAATTTGGTAAATGTAGCTTTGTTATTAAAAAAAAAAAAAAGCTTTGTAAATACGTGTCTAGTGTATTCAGAGCTGTAAAAAGTACATGTAGTAAATTTTAGGAGTTTTCATATTAACCAATCATGGGCTAACGTAAACTACTTTGTTACGACTTATCTCAAATATATTGAGACTGACGGGCGATATGTACTTATTTTAGAGCCAAAATCAAAAAACCTCTATTAATAAAATTACTAATAAATCCACCTTCATTAAAAATTTCACAATTAAATCCATATATTTAAATAATATTGTAACCCACCTTCACTTAAATATAAACTGCACCTTGACCTGAAATAAATTTTAATAAAAATAAAAGTAAATTAAATCTAATAAAATAAACTTATAACGGCGGTATACATATTGAAAATAAATTTAAGAAAGTATATCGGTTAATTATTTAATATATAATAAGATATTATAATTATATATATACCTTAATTTAATATAATAACTTATAATTAAAGAGATAATTAAAAATAAAATAAGAATTTAATATATATGTACAACTGGATTGCAGTTGTGTAGCACAATATGAAATTTTTCGACGTTTACCTTCGTGCCAAGATCGCAGAGGACATGAAATGGACATAATAACACATGGCGTTGCAGTGGACACAAACATCTGTGATTCAGTGATTCAGGCTTTCACGTGAACATGTAGGTATTGTTCTCTCAAATTTACGAACGTATTTACAAGGTTTACATGATTGAAATCAAGTTCGGGTGGAGAGTTTTTTTTTTTTTTATGGCTATAAATTTAACAGGAAAATAAAAGGTTTGTAGGTTTACACTACTAAAACCAAATATGGGGGAAAAAAAAAAAAAAAAAATCATGTTCACGCGTCGAAGTAAATTTAGAAACAGTAGCTTAGAACCCATTTTATAAGTACGCTTCCTAATTTTTCATTTGCAGTATTTTACGCTTAGTTTTTCCGGTCCGATTTACTCTTTCTACAGCATAAATACTTCTGATCTTTTGACACTTTACTGCATAAATACCTCTCTTTTGACACTTTACTGCCTCTTTTGACAATTTACTGCATTTTGCAAGCAGGGGGCGTAGTGGTGCAGCGGCTATAGGGCTCCTTCCCATCTAGGCGAATCGGATTCGGTTTCTATCGTAGTCTCTGTGCTGAAATTTCCTAGAGACTTTCCACCAATGAAATAATGTCACCGCTGAAAGTCCTACAGGTACACGCAGTGCGACGAGAACACTGCACGCCAGTTCAGAGCCTTGCGCTTAGTGGCGATGCAGCGCTTGATATACGCTGTAGTGTCCTCCCTATCGCTCCCGCGCCTTTAGGCCTCGAGGTAGGCGGGGACCTTAATGTTGCGTTAGAAGTACCACGTTTTAATTTGAGGACACAGAATTTATTTTACTTTTTTTTTCGGTTTGTTTTAAGCACATGGGAGTAATATTTGCCGTAATTGTGATATGTTTACAGTGCTAATGATTTCACTTGATCGGCGCATGGACAAAGCGAATAGGTCCATGGCAAAGTTAATGCTTCAATTGATTTATAAGGGGGGGGGGGAGAGATTCAAAACTGGCACAAAAGCCTGCAAAAGTGCTCAGAACACACGCGTATTGTCAATTCGCGGTTTCTTCACACCCTTTGAACCAAACCTTTGAAAACTCACCTTGTGTGTGACGTGTTTGGTTGTTTTCTAAACAGTTAATGCATAACACGAGTTTTATACTTTTCTCTAACATTAAATTATTTTAATTTTCGGTTAAATTTAACTTTTACCTATGTGTAATTAATTTATAAATAGTAGCATTTAATTTATAGTTAAAACCGAAAACGATAGAAAATAGGCGTGTTGGTAATGCCTAGTACGAAATAGTTCTCGTGGAAAATATTACTACACCCACTGCTCACGAACGCAGTGCGTTGTCCCTCTGGCGCAGTTCTCTAGACTTAGTTAAACTTCGTTTTCACTAGGCGGAGGAGTAGAACTTAAGCAGGGCTTCAGACAAGCTGGAATTAACCGCGAATGGACAGTATTGGCTGTTCACTGCTAATGGAGCAATTTCGAAAGCCGTGATTGCGATCTCTTTTTTCTCCTCGTTTTGTCTCCTTCCGCCTTATGTACGATCAACGTTGACTGGTCCTGATCACTTTTTTCATGCGACGCACAAGTGGAAACGTGCATTTTTTTAGGAACGTGCATATTTTACTAACGTGTATCAGTGGTCATTACAATGCCAAGAATTGAAAACTATCTCTATTGAACTGCCAAATAAACTACGAGCCTGCAAGCCAATGTGTACTATATTACATATATGGATATTGATAGCGTTTTTTTGAAAGGTTGATTTCTAATATATATATATATATATATATATATATCGGGAGTAGCCTTTACATTATATATACACATATCAGATATAATGTGAATCAATACGGCTTGGATAGAACGCTGGGGGAAAGGTGTATTCATCAGAGGTATGGGCTGTGCCGTATTGCATCGAGAGCAACAGGTGTGTATGGAAGTAGTTTGACGATCAGGCAAACTGCCTTCTCGACTCTTGACAACACTGCTTCCCTTGCAAGTCAGGTACACTTACTTTCACCTCGTCTCGTATGCTCGTCGTTCTTGCATTACTTCCTTACATCACAGAGTATAGGCTGTTCACAATAAAGTGAGCACTTTTGAAAGCCCTGCTTAACATCTGCTTGTGTACAATGTTGTGTATTCTTCCGCCTTACGCAAAATTAACATTGCCATGGGCCTCAGCACTTTATTCATGCGTCGGCTCGCGGAACTGTGAAATTATTAGGAAAGTAAATATTTTTCAAATCTGCTCATTCTTTCACTTCGATGCATTAGAAAAACATAAAGCGGAAGGAATAATTTAAGT
This sequence comes from Dryococelus australis, assembly GCA_029891345.1. NCBI lineage: Eukaryota > Metazoa > Arthropoda > Insecta > Phasmatodea > Phasmatidae > Dryococelus > Dryococelus australis. The sequence goes on along the minus strand of CM057004.1, from coordinate 88,318,483 downwards.
TATCAGAAATGGTTACCTAACACTTTTTATTTGACGTTAAGATATGGAACTACTTACCATCCATCATTACCAACTTTTCTAGGCGTATATCACTCAGTGTGCTCATTAAAATATATGCATGCAGGAGCAGTGACTTTTTCTAAGGTTAATTTCAATAGTACTCACTTTATCGTGAACCACCTATATATAAGTACACAAATGACGTGGTGGTTGCTTTGAAGTGGTTGTATTCATTTATTGATTGGCTGCGCGAGGCTCTGGGTACGGGGCTTGCGTCTGGTTGGCTACTGCATGCTGCGAAAGGTCCCCTGTTGGTTGGCATGCCGACAGGCGAGATAGCCTCTCGCCTGTCGGCATGCACTGTGGCTGCCGAACGGCTTCCCGACATTTTGTTGGCAAGTGACGCCGTTTCTCTGGCGTGCACGACTGGAGTTCGCCGTATGAGTGGTTTTTTTTCTCTTCACCTCTGTATTGTAGGAGCTCTGTGCTTATATGGTGCGATTGGTACTCTTCTGTAGTGCCACGAATCAAACGTTAGGCTGGACTCACAACCATCCGTTTCATCCACCAGTCGCCCCGCCCGTCCGACTGTTGGTCACGTGATCTTCAACCAATCGCAAGGCGAGAATTTTGAGAATTTTTTTCTTCTATCCGTCAATCCGCCAAATACATCTCAAACTTTAACTTTCTACGGACCGACGGATGGTTCACCGCCTTGTAATATCGTTCCTTGAACATGGCTGTCCGATAACAATCACTTGTTTCATTTGTCAGAATAATTTTCCTTTTAAATACATAAATCAGTGAAGTTGTTTACTTTTTTACGTTTCACCTTGAATTGAAGTGGAGACGACTTGTTGACTTTCAGAGGAAATGCTGATAAATTTTGACATTCATTAAAAACATTTGTCTCTGCGCGAGAAAGTTCGTGTTGTTGGGTGGTGACACCGAAAATTTTCTTGCCAGACGGATCGACGGATGACGGACTGTTGTGAGTCGCTTTCAATTGACGGACTAAATAAACTGACGGATGGCTGACTGACGGACGGGCAACTGACGGAAGCGACGGATGGTTTGTGAACCAAGCTTTAGGCATAGGCTGTTCACGGTTGGGCGAGCATTTTTTAAATCAACATTTGAAAAATATTACTGCCCCTACCTGTGTATAGTTTGACGGGTACACTAACTGGTTTTCCCGCAGTTAAGTTGGTAACAACGTTCCGCGAATTAACGTCGAATAAAAAATTGTTGGTTAAACGTTTTTCAATACCAACGTGATTTAGTTTGCTTTCTGTTTTTTCGATGCATAAAATGTATAAGAATTAGCACATATGTAAAATATGTACTTTTCCAACAATTTCACAGTTTCGCTTGGCCGACGCACGAATAAATTTATCAGGCCCGTTGTAATGTTGATTTCACGTATGGTAGAAGAATACACAACGTGAATACAAGAAGATCTTAAGCGGGGTTTTTAAAAGTGCTCGTTTCATTGTGAATAGCCTTAATTTGGCTGACACGTATTTCGCCATAAACTCACGTTAATGGTATATTGAGGACTTTTGAAAACCCCGCTTAGTATCTTCCTTTCTTCTCATTTGTTTTCTGTCCGTCCGCTATATACAAAAAGAACATTGCTGTGAACCATCTCAACTTATTATTGCAGCGTCCAAGTGGAGACCACGTAATTGCTTATGGAAGTAAATGTGTTAATGTTATGCAAATCAGTGCTCTTATGTGTGCAAAAGAAACACTTTTGTAGCATCAAGTTCAACCAATGTACACTCGCGACGCAAAGACTTATGAGTTAATTTATATTATCTTTCTGCCAACTTAACTGGCAGGCTGCATGGCAGATCGTACTGTAACATGCGAGGATGCGTGAGGGATGGAGGTCTTAATAGAACAAATAAAAAAAACTAAATTTGATTTCTACTTTATTCACTCTGCTGTTATCTGCAATATTAATTAGTTGTCTCCACTTTTAGTATTTTTAAATAACAGTGTCCGCAATATATAATGTCTATTTAAACTCTAATCAAAGTCTTTCCATATGTCTCTGTTGGTTACATTCAATTAACTCATACTCATTATTAGCATGTGTTCAGCCTATCTGTTGCCATCATTTATAATGTTTTTCACCCATGCATTTAGTCCAATAGTCCTGCCTGCCAACCGCACTCTTCACTGCTTGATACTCGCAGTCGCAGACTTCCCTTTCGCTGGTCCTCTCTCGCTGCTCGTCTTCTATCGCTCGGAACTCAGCCACTCATTCATTCATCGCAGCCCGGAGGCCTGTCACACATATATACTGTCAGGGAAACCAACCATCTGGAAGGTTCAACGCACCCCGAGACGTGCTGAGAGAACGAGGTCAGTAATACAGAGCATTCTTCAGTTATCGGCCGAAAACAATACGACAAGAGATCGCGGCTCGCGTCTGTAATTCGATACCCAACATCACCCCCTCCCGGGGCCGCCGACGCTATCATATTACAACTCTATTGCCGTCTGTTCCACTCACATCGCGCGGAAGACGAAGAGGCGAGAGCGCAACAGTACTATAGCATTTATGAAGTTATAGAAAGGTTTCCCCTTCATCCCCTTTCCAAGGGTTGATTTCGAAAGTGCTGCAAATGCTGTTTACGGTAAAGTGAGCATTTTTGAAAGCCCTGCTGTTTTTAATACTTTCAGCCTGTGTTGTATCCTTCCGCCGAATCTCAACGTAAACAAGTTAATATGGCGTATGTTTAATAAGTTGTTTAGAAGTACGCTGCAAGTATTTACATAACAATGCAACATGTGATTATCTATTATAGTGCACAATGTAAATACATGCATGTTAAAAAGTGGTTATCTATCGTAGTGCACGCTGTAAATTCATACACGTTAATTTCAGTAAATAGTATCTCTTTGCATACACTGGCGATGAGAATTTTTACTATTTAGAAACAAACGGTCTGAGATTTGGAAATTATTTTCGTTTTTGCTGTCTAGAGAGTCGCCGTAGAGTGTTAACATTTTTCTCATTTCCCCTCATTATATCAACGCCACGCTATTTAAAACATTCATCGTTAAGTACGTGCCAGGTTCTAATTTTCGCCCGGCGAATAAATCCCTCTGAGATAATACTATTTAGTCCAGCATCTACGGCAAACGTGTGTTATATCGTGGTTAAATTAAACGAGAATTATTTAAAATAACATGTACAGACAGAACTAATGAAAACGGTGTGCCCTTTAAATGACACGTTATTTCATTGAAGTAGAATATTACAAAATACTATTCTTCTGCTACATACATTACAATCGTGATAATATTTATCTACGTGTCGAAATTCTTACTGATAACAGTGTGCTACTTAAAGCATAAATAACTCCCAAATTAATAACTGCATACGTGTATAAACACTATGTGAGAGCAAATGGCCGGTTTTACTATGATGACGTTACGAATGCCGAAAATAGTTGTCATAAAAGATTGGCGGCTGAACCAAATTGATCCAAATTTTTGCAGAACTCTTCCGTGGCGATATTTATCACTAAACGCAAATTTGCTGAAAATAAATTCGGATGAATTTGGTTTTTACAAGACCTAACGACATGGAAATTTGGCCCAACCTTTCGTACGAGAAAATCACGTTTAGCTTATATTAGAACGACTACAACGATGTGAACGTAATTTCATCAGAATACTAACAAAATAATTCCTGATCGATGACAACGTATTTCATGAATTGCATTCACGCATTTCACGCAGCATCCAATTTTCTTTACTGAAATTGAGGTTATCAGCGGCTCGAAATGCTGACTGTTTATGTTGGCCTGGACACATTAAAAGGTTCAACACAACGTCAAGGAACGGTGTAAACATATTAAAACTAGACATGAAATGTTCCACATGTAATATGAAGTAATTTTATGGCGATTAAAAAAAAAAAAACAGCAATGAAATAGGTACCAAGGTATCGACTCGTAACTGTCATCTGCAGTCACATAAATAATACGTCCATTGAAACTCCAGAATTGCTACACAATATGGCAAATATTATTTAATGCACATAGCAAAGTTTCTTCAAGTTTTAAGTTATTATAACCAATTCTAATTACATGTAGACACACTGAACAGGTCGGCATATTACGTGATCTGTTAGATTTCCCACGAATATAAACAACGTCGAAATACAGCAAGAATGAGTTATAAAGTGCACAACTTCATCGAGATCAGGTATATAGACCCAAACGTCTTATTTTTATGTACATAAATTTTATATATTTGGGATTGCAAACTGTCATATGTGTTATGTTGTTCAAGGCACTTAGAAAACTAACCAAGGAACGGGACGGAAGTACCACATACATTCGCTGAATCCAGAGCTTTTAAAAGCGGGAATGGGAAAGACGTGAAAAAAAAAGGAGTAAACAAAGCAATGCACCCTATAACTTGAAACGATGCGTCGTCAAAGTGATGTTACGAATTTATCAGAATTACAAATTTTGTAAAATTTCAGTTGAATTTCAGCAGAAATTAATTCAGTGATAACATATACATTAAAATTAGTAATTCGAAATCATATTCAAAATTGTATTTTTCTCGTTCCTCTTTTCGCTCGTTCCTCTTCTCAAAAAACCAAAATTAAATAACATTAACAACAATGAAACTTAAAAAAATCATCTTGCAGGAATTTGGTGGAGGGTTGTACACAGTGAGACATGGTACACAGTGAGACATTGATTATATAATTTATCAGGAAATTATGTTATCCGGTAATTAGCACCCCTGCAACTTCCTTCTATTTCTTTGTTGTGTGTAATGGTGGATGGCTAGTTCGTTTCATTGATGAATTAATGTGTTTTACTCTATTTTCAGTGGTGCTAAGTTACTTCAAGCATGATAGTTATTAATTAATATTACTATTCAGTTGTGAAATAAATGTGTCTGGGTAAGTGAAAAAGTTAAAGCTTTTTATTCTGTATAAAACAGCATAGCAATAAAAGCACATAACAATTAAGTTTTTTTTTTTACCCAAATTTCAAACATAACGCCAGTGGTACACACTGAGACCCCAGTTTATGGTACAGAGTGCGGCAGTGTCTCACTATGTACTATGCAAGTAAATGTTCAGAACTGGGAGATTTTAATTAAATTAATTTTTTTTGTCGTAGGTCAATAATGGCGCGGCCAAGAAATATACCAAGAAAAATTGGCAAAACAAGTAAGAGTGATATGCCTGAAACTGTTCAGTTAGTTTCAGAAGATAAACTGTCAATTAGAAAAGCAGCAAAATCTTAAGGCATCTCATTTAAAACACTATTTCGTTATGTTAGAAATAAGAAGAATGGTTTAACAAGTGAAATTGTGAGAATGAAACCTAGTTATGATATCAGAAAAGCGTTTACAGAGGAAAAGGAAGATTTATCTGACTATATTAGCACATGCAGCAAAATGTGCTATGGGTTGTAAATTACCATTTAGACACCTAGCCTCAATTTTGGGAAACAACAAAACTTGCAGGATTTGAATGGTCGTGGGGCTTTCTTCATCACAACAGGCATCTAAGCATTAGGAAACCAGAAGTTTGTAGATTAACTTCGTTTAATAGGGACAATGTGACTTTTTTTGACTATTATAAGACAGTATTTAAGCCGACTTCCTCAGTGTTTACAATATCGACGAGACTGACTGTACGACTGTTCAAACGCCGAAAGGAGTTAACTCATTCATACCCAGTGTACACAATTGTGTACATAATGCAGATGAATACTATTTTGGGCCGGTACTGTACTCTACAAGGATCAATGGCAAATGATCTTCTGATTCGTAAACAGTGTGTCTTAGTCCAGGTTATTATTGGTTCACATCGCTATAGCCGAACACAAAGCTTACAGCTCATTGGTTGTGTACAAATTTTGTATCGGTGTGAGTACAGCATGCATCATAAATATCTTGTTTGCAAGACCTGACACTATAAATAAAAGTAGGTCTGAAGGGGTTAAGCTGTCCAACCAGTGTACTAGTGGAGAAGGAGGGCAACTTGTGACGGTTGTTTCCACATTATGTGCTACAGGGACATTACTACCTCCTCCGAGAAAATATTTCTAGTCGCACACGTTGAATGGTGCACCCACTGTATCCTTAGAGCTAGCTAGCCAATCTGGTTGGATGACTGGCGAACTCTTCCCATCCGTGATGGAACAATTCATCAACAATACAAACAGCTCAAAGGAATCCATCAATACTGATTTGTGGCAATCACGAGAGTCAATTGTCACTCAGGGTGTTGGACATGGCCAAAGAAGCTGGAATTGCCATTTTGACATTGCTTCCCCACACTAGCAACAAATTGCCGCCACTAGACCTAACAGTATTTGCATCATTTAAAGACTATTATGATGCAGTTGTGGTTATGTGGATGTTAAAACACCCTGACACTCCAATAACAATTTAACAAGTTGCTGAATGTGCCGGGGAAGCTTACACGAAGGCAATGACGCCGACATCTATTGTTACAGGATTCAGGAGAGCTCGGATCGTCCCTTTCAACAAGTCGATCCATGCAGATTTTCTACCATCACAAGTCACTGATCGACCAGAACCACCTGAAAGTTGTAAACAAGGATCGGCTTGTGAATCACCAAACTTTGAAGAGACAAATAACGAAGTTGCAGGTAGACCTACAACCGACAGGTCTATGCAAGATGGTGAAGAAATAACAACTGGAAGTCCTTAGATCTCTATACGAGAATTTAGAGGCTTTCCTAAAGCTGGGCCTAAGAAAATCCCGCAAAGACGCAGAGAGCCAGGGAGAAGTCTTATACTTACAGACACCCCTGAAAGGGTGCCAACTGTAGAAAGAGACAGCAAATGAAAGCAGAAAAACATGTCAAAAAAGAGAGTTGCACGAAATGTGTTTTCAACATTGACTGAAAGAGACAGGCAGTCTGAAGAAGAAGAAAAAGGTGATTATGATCATGATGACATATCTCTGCATGATTCATCTGATGGAGAAGAATCATTTGAAGGGTTTGAAGAGTTAGGAAGAGAAGCTGTTGATGGATTTCTTTTGGTCCGTTTTCCAAAAGATATTTTTTATGTTGGCAAAATATTAAGGAAAAAAAGATGAACAACAAGACTTTGAAGTGTCATACTTGAAACAAAGTAAGAAATGTGGATTTGTGTGGCTAGATGTTCCTGATTTAGCTTCTATTGACATATCTAATGTTGTCACGATTCTTCCAGAGTCACGGAAACAAATGACAATACTAATGTGTGGAATCATATCATTTCCTGTTAGTTTTGAGAATCCCAAGATTCGATAAAAGACCCACTGTGTGTTCCTGCATTCATTAGTTAGTTAAGTTCATTAGTGTTTCAACAGTGAACCTAAGTTGTCTCATTTTGCTATTTTGCTGTTATTTATGGTGGGCATTTTTAAAAATGGTTTACATTAGCCCATGATTGGCTAATATGAAAACTCCTAAAATTTACTGCATGTACTTTTTACAGCTCTGAATACACTAGACACGTATTTACGAAGCTTTTTTTTTTTTAAATAACAAAGCTACATTTACCAAATTAATAACTGAAAATAACTTCTGTCACAGTGTGTACTACCCATGGTTCACAGTGAGACAAAAAACAAGTATTTTTAATAATTATACTATTTATAATTTTACATTGAGTTTTCTTACTCAAAAGCATACACAGTGTAAAATTTTTTTTACTGTAAAGTAAACACAAAACATTTACAAAAAAAGTAATTTTTGTCTCACTGTGTACTACCCTCCCCTACATTTTACATTTTGCGACGAAAACATGCACGCGTCCATCATTGACGGCGGGTGGTGTGATATTTGTTTAAAAAAATATATATTTCGATTTTACTTCTGCCTTACTTATGTCGTAATCTGTCCTCCAATTGGATGTCGTCTGACCACGCCACATCTCTCCGCCAACCAGCAATCGCGAGACGAGAGACAACCGGTATATTCTCTTTCGTGCATTTGTTTAATAAACATTCACTTCCTACCCTTTAGGGAATAAATGAAAAATAATAAAAACATTTAGAATACTGAATATTATCGAGAAACAAATTGAATATATACTTACATGCATATGATCTCAGTCAATAAACTGTTAAAATAACCAAAGATTATACTGTATTTTGTGTAAATCCTGTAATAAAGCTGAATTTGAAAATCATAATTAACATAAGCAAATACTCTGCAATAATATATAATGATAATATCTGTGACTAACGGTAAATATAACCTCTGAAAACCTGCAACATTATATAACCGCCCCCCTTTTTTTCACAATTTAGAACAAAATTTATGAATTTGTTACAAATCAAAACAAACCCACTAGTTGATTCTCTAGAACTGCTGCAAAACGTATTTTACATTTGAATTCAAAATTCATAATTACTACATATGTGTTCCAATATTACAACAGCGAATTATTATGAAAATAAAACCTCAAATGCCAATATTTTACATAGGACTTATCCAGTTGTCAACGTTTTGATATTTCGGTTTTGCAAAAAATAATTATCTCGTCTTAATAAGTTAATTTTACAGCACGTTTATATATCTTCTTGGGCCTTATTTATAGTCAGATCTTCATCCAAGGATGATCCAGAGATGATATTCCTCGGAGTTGGTCTGAGTTTAGTCCGGACTAAGGGTGGACTAACTATATCGTATTCATAAACCCCGGTTAGAGTGAGACTAACTTAAGTCGAAGGATCATCGAAGTACACTGTTGCCAGATTTTAGTCTCAAATAAAACCTTTACTACGAAAGGAATATCACATTTGAGACAACACACATAATAAAAGTAGCTTCAATAAATTCAAACAGATATTATTTATTTACCTAATGACCAAATTTCCTACTGAATGGAACTTATTCAATATTTCATTTATGATGTAATGTTCTATAATACAGTAATTTGTTAAGCCAAAATCGTGAAGGACTCTGTAGAGCAGTAGGAAATGTTCTTACTTTATAAACGTGAAAAACGGGTTCGAATCTTACTTACTCAGTCACATTTTTTTTTTTACTATGACTAGTATGTTCTGATGGAAAGTACACGTTAAAAAATTAATTATATCTTTAAAAATTGTTTTCATAAGTCCAAAAAAATTTCTTTGAGATTATTTATACATCTATCATATATTTTACCGCTGGAGGATGGGGGACGATAAAATTTAAATACTAATATCTTATTATTCCATATTCATTTGTTAAATTTTCATAGCACACCCCTATGAACTGGTTTTATCTTCTTACGCCAATACTGTATTTATAATGATGTTAAATGCGTATTGTAATGCTAAATACGTCACAAAAATACATTATAAACTAGTTACACCAGACGAGATTCGAATTTTCATACTTTTGTACAGTCACCCACAATGCTACCATTTTTTTGATTTTTACCTTCATTTGACGTTGTTATGACGTTTTTATTTTTGACGTTGACGAAGCTCTAGTGAGATCGACATGTTGACGAAATCCCAGTGCGACAATCGATCTGAGCATCTGCCACGTCGCAGGCACTGGGGCGCGAACCCGCGACCCTCCGACTATAAGTCGGCCACCCTACCCCTGAGCTATGAGAGGGCAGGGCTCCATTGAGCTACCGATACATTTGACATATGAATATACTCAACTACATATATTCGCAAAGTAGGATTTGTATATAATTCTCTTTGAGTGTATTCATATCACGTCTCGTAAGAATCTGTTTTCAGAGAAGGCTTTTGATTGACACAGAAATAGAAAGGCATCGCTGTAGCTTAAAAATTATATATTATTAAGCTTATTAGGTATATTTCCCTTGAAGTATTATTCACGGAACATTTCATCCATTAGATTGGCATATTTCTGCATACCGATTGACAGAATCGGCCTTAAACGTAATTTTTATGTTTCGTGAACTTTGTCTAGCTTTCACTGTCATGAAATACTAACGGTGCTGTCGTATTTTATGTTCGCCATGTTTCTCTTTGACTTTAATACATCGCTAGTACCACCCTCAGTCCGGACTAAAAGTTAGGCCGTACTAAAGCAAGATGATACTCGGACAAGCAATAATAATGCCCTCTTAATACGAAAAATTTTGGTCGGAGGATGATCTTTTCTTAGTACGGACTAAAAACGACTATGAATAAAGCCCCTTGTACACTCCAACGCATACTTATTAACATAATCTATAAACAATTCAATTTATATTAATATAATTACAATACAGTTATGTTTTCATTTCAATACTTAATCATTGGTGTTTTATATCACCACTCGCTTATGTTTCCTTCGTTCTCTAAGTAAAGCTATTTACAACTAGCTAACCCGTGCGACTTCGTTTGCATGATTTTTTTAAAGTTATTAAAATAAATCCCACCATAGTTTCGTTAAAGTTTTATATTAAAAATACTAATATTTCTTCTGTCAGAATTAATGGCGTTATTAAATTATACCCTGCCATCGCTTCGCACATGTTTTATGTTAGCATGATATTTAGGACTTTGAATTTATCTAGCCGCTTTTTGTATTGGGTTCTCTAGCCACTGAGCTACTGCGGCTCCCTTTTTGGGTGCTCTAGCCACTGATATATTGCGGCCCCACTATTGGGTGCTCTAGCCCCTGACCAGCTGCGGTCCCACTAGTGAGTTCTCAAGCCCCTGAGCTTCTGCGGCACCCTTATTGGATTCTCTAGCCACTTAGCTTCTGCTGCCCCCTTATTGGGAGCTCTAGCCACTAAGCTACTGCGGCCCCACATGATATATACATCTATCCACTGGGACACTGCGGCCCCACTTGGAATAACTCTAGCCTCTGGGCCACTACGGCTTTTTGGAAGGAAAGGTTTACAGCCCACAGACAAAAAGAAAGGAGAAATTACGGGGGGGGGGGGGGGGGGGAAATTAACAATGCTTTTTTTATGCAGTAATCCTAAGAAAAGCTTAATCCAGTACCTTTTCACATCCCTGATCATCACTTTTTCCGGAACTGTTTAAGATATCTCGATGAAATTACTCAGTTGGTCCTGGTCTATGTACTGTGTAAATTTTATGTCAATACGTTAAATTGTTTTTGAGTTAAATTCGTTCGGACAGACAGATACGAAAAAAAAATAACATTTGACATGGCTTAGTTATCAATTATACTATATGAAAAAATAATTAAAAGTAAAAAAATTCGAAAATCACAGACAGACACTTCTATTTTATTTAGTAGTATGTATTATAATAACATCTGTACACAGCACTTGACATCAATATAAACATTATCTTAAAATCATGATTTTTACCTTTTGTTATTATTATGATTATTTCTATGGTCTAATTAGTGTCACATATATCTTCATTTATTATAAAAACCCTTCTTTATAAATTCTCATAAATATAACCTATTATAATTTACTATAAACTTTTGTGCGTTTCTTTTTGCTGTTGTACTAAGAATATGTATAATATAATATTTCCTTAAACTAAAAGTACCTTTCTTACCTTATCAATTTACAATTTTTTCATTCAGTATACTTATTTTCTCAATTACATTTTTATTTTGAACAAACAAATATAAATAAAATTGTACAAAATTATATATAGGCCTACCAATTTGCGTACCGTCTGTTTTTCTTAGTTCCTTTTTATTTCTCTTCCTTATATTTCCTACACATTTCAAATATCGTTTCTTTTTCCATTCTCTCTTCCTGACTATATTCCTCATAGAGATTTATATATTTTTTCTTTTCACCTCTACCAGAACTTCAACCCCCTTTTTTTCTTTTATTTTTCCTAAATTTTTTCTGTGTCCCATGAAATGTTTTTACCCGTTGTTTATTTAAACCAATTAATAATTTTTTCCTTCTCTTATTTCCCCTTTGCAATTTTGTACATGGTTCACCTTTGCCCGTTCCATTTCCTTCCATTTTACTTTACTTTTGTATGTGTTTGTTTCCTTTGTCTCCCCTCCTCCCCACACACACACACACACACACACACACACACACACACACACACCCAGTGATATTTTCTCTCTTCCCCTTTTCCTACTTGCACTTTTCGCCTTATAAATATCCACTGACATGACAAAAGTCATGGGATAACCACCTAATAACGTGAGTGGCCCCCTCTACCCCGAAGATGTGCCGTAACTCGAGGTGGCATGAACCCCGCAAGTGGACGGAAGACCTCTGGAGAGATGTTAAGCCATGCTGTCTGAACAGCTGTCCAAAGTTCCCTGGTATTTATAGGTGCAGGATCTTGGGCGCGAACGGCTCTCTCCACCACTTCCCATAAATGCTCGATTGGGTTCATGTCGGGGAAACGTGCTGGCCACTCCATTTCCTGGAACTCTCCAGAATGCTCTTCGAACCAGTCCTGAACTTTCGCAACCCGATGAGACGGCGCATTATCCCGTTGGGTTCTGTAAGGCCTCAATTTTTTAAATTAATTTTAGTGTGAATTCGTTACCCTTCTGTAGTGTCTCAATTTTTAATAATAATAAACCTAACTTCTTCTCCATACTAGGTGTTTGACTCTCTACTTTTGTTTCAGTAATTATAGTGTCTACAAACCATTCACCATTTGTTTTCCCCCGTAACTATCACTCAACTTAAAAAAAAAGTTTTTTTTTTTTGTCACGAATAGGTACTTAAATTTCTTCTTCTTACCTGCAAACAAACAAACGAACAAACAACATTTTTTTTCTTGCTCCAGCAAATGCATTTAATGGAACACTGCTCCCACGATGTCCCTCGGTGTAGTAAAATACCTACAGCTTCTGTCAACGTATTTACGATATTATGTCGATTGAACTCAGCATTCCTCTGGATGCCACATCTCAACTCGCCTGTAATCTACTTGTGTAGCAAAATATCTTTCTTGGGCGTGGAAAGTATACAAAAGTATACAATTCTCACTCGTTCATCTTCTCAAAAAAAAAAAAAAAAAAACAATTATAAATATTTCTATCCTTCCATTAACGACGAATCTTAAAAACATATGTAGTAATTACATATAAAATACTTCAATCATTTCTACGGTTAAAATACACACACACGTCTAACATTGACGGTGGTGGTATGATATTTGTTAAGAAAAAAAATTACTTCGATTGTACTTCTGCCTTACTTATTTTGTCATCTGTACTCCAATTGGTTGTCGTCTGACCAAGCCACATCTCTCCGCCAACCAGCAATGGCGATACGAGAGACAACCAGTATATTTTATTTAATGCATTTTATTGAAGATTTATTAAACCTTCAATACTTCCTACACTATAGGGAATAAAAGAACAATAACAACAATATTTAAAACACTGAAAATCGTCCAGAAACAAATAAAATATACAAACACATTATCGCTGTCAATAAACTATTAAAATACTATAACTCCTATAATAAAGCTGAATTTGAAAATTATATTATATGAATTGGCAACATAAGCAAGTACTCTGTAATCATATATAATTATAATATCTGTTACTAACGGTAAATATAACCACTGAAAACCTACAACGTTACAATGTGTTATTATTAGGCAATTTTTCATTCTTATGAGCGCAAAACAAAAAAAAAAGTGATTAATTTCAGATGCCGTTAATGTTTAATATAGCATCTAGTGAGACGTTACGACCTGGAACTACTTCTCCTAATTCGTTTCCAACTTTGCTGTGAGTATTGCGGTCTATGATTACGTTGAAATGTGTACAGTTATACCTGTTCACATTAAAATAAGCACTTTTGAAAGCCCTGCTTAAAATCTACTTGTATGGACATTGCGTATTCTTCCACCTTATGTAAAATTAACATTGCCATGGGCTTCATCACTTTATTCATGCGCCGGTCAAGTGAAACTGTGAAATTATCTATAAAGTAAACATTTTATAAATCTGCAAATTAAAAAAAAAATAATAAATCGTAAGAAATAATTTAAATCATCACAAACGGTTACCTAACACTTTTTATTCGACGTTAACATATTGAACTACTTTCCATCCATCGTTACCAACTTTACCGGGCGCTTGTCACTCAGTGCGCCCGTTAAAATATATGCTGGCAGGGCCAGTGAGATTTTTCTAAGGTTGATTTCAAAAGTGCTCACTTTATCGTGAACAGCCGTTACCAAGGAGTTTATATCAGCCAAGAGATTTGTAGTCCTGTTTTATACAGATGGAGGAGGCAGCCACACACTCTCCCTGACAGAGTGAACTTATTCTGTTTTTCAGTTTTATGTAACATGTTTATTGAGTTTTCAGGGATTACACTTTCGGGCATCTACATATTCACTGGCTCCAATCTGGTCCCGCTTTTTAACAGTTTGATTGGAGTCACCCAATATTGTTTTCTTGCAAATGTTTGTGTAAGTTTCTCCTTTCCCCCTTTCCTCCCTGTAACAATTTGGCCGAGTTAGTTAAGATTATTGATGATTGACTTGATGAAGATGAATTTTTACTTATTTTGTTATCCTGCATAGCTCACTTCCCCCCCCTTTTTTCCCCCATAATTCCCTCCTTAACAATTTGTCCGCCATGTTGTGACACCCAAAACATCGGAAACCTAACCTGCCAAAATTTAAATGAAACGATCGTATCAGAGCATGTTGTTATTTAGCCTCAAAGTTTAGTGCCATTAGTTGTTATTTGTTTAAAAACTTCCAAATTTTACACGCATTAAATACAAAGACCTGCCTTAAGATTTTGAATATTTTGGGTATCGCACTATGCCGTTGGACGAAAATGCAGCTTGAATGACGTCACAGCAAGACATCTGTCATTCCTACCTCTATGGCAGTTATGGACAGTGTTTTTTTTTTTCAAAGGTGGATTTCAAGAGTTCTCACTTTATCGGGAACCACCTATACGTACGAGGTTTGTTCCATTCGGCATCTCTTTTTGCTCTTCGGGAGCCGAGTTGAGGTAAAAGTGACCTGGGTCAGAAAGAGTTGTTGAACCCTTTAAAGCGAATGGACTGACTTTGGGTGTTTTCGTGTATAAAAATCACAATGGCGAATATGGCAGACGCATTGTAGCTGACATTATGTTTATTTTTCGATAGTTAGTGTTTAAAAATGATTTTCCCCTGATATATGTTATTTTGAAACACATTTCATTCACAGCATTATCTCTTCGAATATGAGTTGAAATGTTAAACATGTTCTCGTTTCGTAAACTATAAACGTGGCGAACCAGTGAAGCCCATCGACTAAAGATGAGCTTATTCGTCTTCTGCGCACTTACCCGACATGGACCTACACCAATGGAATGCAATTGTCAAAGTCAAATGGTCAACAGTGATGAACGTAATTGTTTGTATCTTAATTTTTAAATGATAATCAGTAGTATATTACTTGTTTGAATTTAATCGAAATGCATTACAGACTGGTTGGTTAGAGGAAGTATAAAAACATTTCAGCACACTTGTTTACCAAATAGTATCCTAACATCAAATCCAATCCACGCCGTTTTTGCTAGACGCGTTGGCAGAAAAGCAGTTAATTGTTGCGACACGGAGATTGGTTATGCACAGCCAGCGAGATCGGGTCTACGTCAAATTTAGTGTATGATGAAGCCCGACAAAATCTACCCAGCAGATAATTTGTCCTCGCAAACTCCTGCTTGCTGGGAGGAGCAAAAAGGGGTTGACCTAAATGACCCAGGGCCATTTTGACTTGACGAATGGAACGCCCGCCGCCATACTGCGAAAGAGACGACAGGTCAAAAAAAGCAGCCGAATGGAATGAACCACAAGGCTGTTCACGATAAAGTGAGCACTTTAGAAATGAACCTTAGAAAAAAGGTCACTGCCCCAGTATGTATATATTTTAAGGGGCGCACTGAGTGGCGTGCACCCAGTAAAGTTGGTAAAGATGGATGGAAAATAGTTCCATATCTTAACGTCCAATTAAAAGTTTTAGATAACCTTTTTTGAAAACTTTGGATTAATTCTTTCACTTGTTTTTTTTTTTTTTGTATCGAAGTGTAAAAATGAGCATATCTGTAAAGTATCTATTTTCTTAATAATTCTACAGTTTCATTCGACCGGCGCATGAATAAAGTGATGAGCCCTATATATTCCATTCACGGTTTCTTCAGTCTTTTTCAATCAAACTTTAGAAAAATCTCCCTATGTATCACGTGTTTAGTTATTTCCAACATGCCATTTATCACAAGCATTTTATACTCCTGTTCATAAAAGTTACTATTTTTTTTGTGTTAAACTGAAATGTTATTCATATTTTATCTTTAAATTATAATGCTTCAATTATAAATGATTTGAATAAAAACAGTGAGAAAACATGTGTGGTAGCGCATAGTCAGAAATAGTTCTTATACAAAATACTATCACACTTAGTGCGCACGAATGTGGTGCATTGTCCTTCTGATGTAATTCTCCATACTTGTTAAGCCTAGGCTGATTCTGAATTCTCAAAAATAGCATACTTGTGCGTACTTGTCGCAGGAAGTGACCTCGCCATGTATATACTAGCGCTGTTCGAATTCCCACTATAGTACACACAAGAAGTATACTTTGTAAGTATTTGAAATTGTATACTTGCTGGGCATACTTGCGTACCTTGACAGTCACCATATTGTATTTAAGGTGTGAAAATCAACTTTTACGTTTTGTGCTTATAAAGCTCGCAAGTTTTAAAAGTTAATAAGTATTTACAAAATGTCGTTCTGCTGTGTGCGTAAATAATTGTCAGTTTGGTAAATGTGCTTCCAATTATGAATAAAATTCTGAGCGTTTTGTAGACGTCTGTAGCATATTTCCCAGGTGTGTGCTTACAGATAATATTACATTTGCAATCCGCATTTTCAAGTTATTACAAACCCCGTTGAATTGTATTTCTCTTTCTTTTGTTACCAACGTGTACATTTCAAACACAAGGTACGTCGAGGGACGAGGAAAGAATACCAGTTTCTGTGTAATGCCCCTTTACATACGATAAATAAATGCAGCAACTCGCGCATTACAACTGTCCTAATTTGTTTACAATCTTCCAATGACGCGATAAAGCAATATCCCAAGGCTATTGGTGTGGTATGAATACTTGTGGAATCGAGGCAAGCTGAACAGATAAACAAAACCTCAGGATACCGAGGTACAAGACTTTATATATTTCTGCAATTTGTTTTTCTTGTGTACAATTTGTACTCAAAGTGTACGATGGCAATGACCAAACACAGACATTATATTGGCATATTTGTTTGTATTAGTTTTTGTTCAAAACAACACAACACACGCCTGTTGCATTGCTGCTCTGCCAAGCAACCAGTGTACGACTATATTAATGCGTCGCCTTTCATTCCCGTCCTGCAAATAATACCCGCCCACTAATGCTCCTATTAATTTCTCATTCCCGGCTAAAGCCACTTTTCAGCACTAGAAAAATGTCAATGTACGAAACCATGACAAAAATAAATAAATGTTCATAAGGTTATGTGCGTCTACTTAATGCGTAACCATAGAAGTTGTAACGTATACATAACACCATATTGCACCGAATGTTTCTGTTGTCACATAGATTCTGATATTTTCACCAGAATGTGCGACGAGTCTAACATGAATAGCTGATGACAGTCCGAATGATTTCCACGAGTTCACGACTAGTACACATAACTGCTAGTACGCAAATGTATATACTTAACAAGTGTATACTGAGAATTCAGAAACAGCCTTAGTTTGTACGAGGCGGAAGAATATCTTGAAAGTAGAACTTTAGGAGAGCTTCAGGAAAGGCTGAAGTAACCGTGAATGGATTACAGCAAAGTTAATGTTATATAAGGCGGAGCAATACACAACGTGTATACAAGTAGATCTTAAGAGGACACGGGACATAAATTAATGGTATTTAGGTTTATCGTATTTTACAAAATCTCTGGAAGGGCAACTATAAAGAATAATTTCTACTAACTACGAGAGCAAATATTTTACCTCAGTGACTTTATTCTACCAAGATATTTCTGACGCCGTCAATTTTTGTGTGTTTTCGTGGCGCAAGATATTATTTGAAATTGGTACAGTAATACTGCGAAATACTTGGTCGTTAAGTTGGCAAATCGTATTATCTAGGATTGCCATTTTTTACATTTTTCTATGCTGGCTTTCACAATCTTCCAAACACCAGTTTACGTATTTGGCGTTAATTTATGTCCCTCGCCCCCTTAAGCAGGGCTTCGAAAAGCGTTCAGTCGACCGCGAGCGGCGTATAAACTGGGTGGTGCGTGTGTGCGTGCGTGTGTGTGCGCGCAGCCGCCGCTGTACGATGTGGGCAAGTACTACGAGGCGACGGCGTCGTCGGCGTTGGACGCGTGGAGCGGCATGCTGGCGTCGCTGCCGAGCGTCCCCTCGTTCGGCGCGACGTCCGCCGTGCTGCCGCTGTGGCAGTCGCAGAGCATGGGCTCGCTGCCGCCGCCGCCGCCGCCGCCGACGACCTCCTTGTCGCTCACCTCGCTGTCGCCGTTCGCCAAGCCGCTGCAGGTGTCCGTCTTCCCCGAGCAGGACACGCACCGCATCCTCTGCAACGTGAGTGTCGGGCGAAACGCCGCTTTTTTTTCTTCTCCTAAGTTTAAGTGTTAAGCTTCTTATAGGCTATTCGCGATAAAGTGAGCACTTTGAGAAATTAACCTTGGGGAAAAAGTAACTGCCCGTGCCTGCATATATTTTAATGGGTGCACTGAGTGACATTTACCCAGTAAAGTTGGTAACGATGGATGGAATGTAGTTCCATATCTTAACGCCGAATAAAAACTGTCATGTAACCATTTGTGATAATTTAAAATTAATTCTTTCAGTTTCTGTTCTTTTTTTTTTTTTTTTTAAATTTTCTCGAAGTGTAAAAACGAGTAGATTAGTAAAGTATTTACTTTCTTAATAATTTCACAGCTTCATTTGACACGCATGAATAAAGTGATGAGGCACAGAGCAATGTTAATTTTACATAAGTCGGAAGAATACACAACGTGTATACAAGTAGATCTTAAGCAGTGATTTAATAAGTGCTCATTTTACTGCGAACAGCCTGTACACAATAGAATACTTTAGCATTTGACTTTACATTTCCTTTTCTCTGACGAAACCACCAATATACAATACAATTGTAAAGTCAGAGTTCAGACAATTGAACGTCGGTTCTGCGAGCTTCGTAAATATGTGTATCTTGTTATGTAAATAATTATGATATTATCCAGAAATGCATTTTACGTAATTTTACGCATTTTCCACATAACCTCTGTTAGACTCTCGGCAAAATGGCTGCTTGACTTTGACTTCAAATTTCAACTTTTCGAAATCGTTAAGTCAAGAGTGCTTGACTTTACCTTTGACAGTTCCATTGTGTCAAGCTCCATAAGAAACAAGATGTCGGAAAGCAAACGTAAAGTAAAAAGGTGAATTCAAATTTTAAAGTTTTCAATTGTGTAAGGGCCTTTAGCTGTACGTCCGAGGTAGAGACCGGAGCTATGGCGTCTCTGGGCTACACCCCTTACGCCTACAGGGGAGGGAACCCATGCAAGAAGACATGCATCGCGGCAGAGAGAGAGAGAGAGAGAGATAGATATTGGGTAACCATGGCCACCATTTTGGGCCGTGGTCACCTCCCTGAGTGTACCTATAGTTAAAACTACAACTAAGAAGAGGCTGGGAAAAATCGGCACAGGCACCGCAAATACCCAGTCGACAGAAAACAATTCAAAATTGTTACATGCATGATTGGAAAATGCTTCAGGAAACAGATGGGTATGGACCATGTTCACTATTACTAGGAAGAGAAATTCTAGTACAGAGTGGGGCGGGATCTGATGTTGGCGAAACACGTCATTCCAGGATCAGTTACACTCGGGTTATTAGCAAAACGAGGTTTCTTTTGGGACAGTTTGGCATGGGGAAATTTTTCTCCTCTGGGTGCGCAGTGTTGCCAAGAGGTCACTTTTTTAAATTAAAATTCTAATCTACGTGAATAATAGAAGAGAAAAATATTACTCAGTTGCGTAGTTATTTTATATTTCAGTTATAATTATTGCAATCATTTTGTTTTTTAAAGCGTAGAAAATAGAGAAAATCCGGTACACGTGAGACATAGCGCTCACCAAGTGGGGCGAAAAATTGTAGTTGCCAAACTAAAAAGCGTCGAGTTTCCCAACCTGGGTACAAGAAAACTCAGTAATACTCCATTCACGGTTTCTTAACACTTTTTGACATCTAACTTTCGAAAAATCACCCCATGCATGACGTGTTTGGTTGTTTCCTAAATATGGAAAGTATCACAAGCGTCTTCCAAACTATTGATAATTTCATATTTATACCAAACGTTGTTCAACTAGTACGTATTTTATGTGATGCAATTTTTCTCGAATTAAGAAATTTTACACTTTATATTCTTAAAAATAATTTTCTGTCAAATGCTATTTTTCTGTTTTTCTGCAACCACAATAATAAATATTGACTAGGTTGTACAAATGTAAAAATTTACAAAGTAAACTAAAGCTATGGGCTACTGCGTGACATATATGTAAACATCAGATAACAAGCCATATATATGAAAAAAAAATTAAATACAAAAATAGAATTTATTTTTTTTCTTTTTGAAAATGCATGCACTGGTATTTAGTGATTACATATATGCCAAGCAGTAGCCAACTGAATTAGTTTAAGTTGTAATTTTCTTCATTTATAGAACTTAGTATTGGTTATCATAGCTGCAGAAAAACAGAAAAATTTTGGATTTGACATCACATTATTAAAAAAATATAAAATACAATTTTTTTTATTCTACGAAAATGTTATAACGTACAATGCGTACAAGTTGAACAATGTTTGGTATAATTATAAAATAATTAATTTTTTGGTATATAACTTCCTTAACATACAAGTAGGTGCCTTTTTAAAAATTGAATTTTTACGTGAATTCCATCTGTAAATTACAATATTTAACCTATAATTAATATGAATAAAACGGGGATAAAATAAGTATGTTGGTAAAGCCTAGTAAGAAATAGTTCTCAAGTAAAATCTTGTTCCCTTCGGTGTAATTCAGGTAAATTATGCAGAAATTGTTCTTTCTTTTAAAGGAGAACCAAATCAATAATATAATATTAAACACGTTTCAGTATTATTTTTCTTTGGATTTGTATATTATGTAATAACGGATTTATAATACAAATTCTGCTATAATATATTCATCACCACGTCGCTCACGTAAACAATAGTAACTTATTTTTTTGTACTGTCATTTTAGCAACACTAGTATTTATAACATACTTATGTATTTTGCTAATATTGGCCTGTTACCAATATTTTAGACAATTTTGCTATAATGTCCGAGTTTCTCAGTATGACAGTAAAAGACCATTTGAAAAGAGAGTTTAAAATGTTTTTGGAGTGTTCATGGAAATTACAGGAAACGAAGTTTTTGGGTATATGTAACATTTCCTGAAACCAATAAAGTTGGATGATATGAAATACGTGTGACTAAATAAGAAAACATATTGGTAGATGTTATGAAGGAAAATAATTTATAAGATAAATGTTACGCGAAATTGTGGCAAAGAATAGCATTAAAACACTAAATATATTTTCTTTAAATAATTTCATTTCTAAAAAAATTACGCTATTCTGTACGTAATTCACAGGACCCAGCAGGACTAACATAGTTCGTACAATTTGAATCGCAAATACACATAGTGTACTGCATTATTACTTTCGCCGAAATCTAGTTTTGGTTTCTGAAGTAGAAACAAGTGGAAAGTAGCCCACTCAACATTGGTCCGAAACACCTTCAGTTTTTCCTAACAGCTAGTTAAAAATTGAGCGCCAGTAAAAACTTTTGTTAATAAAGCGTGGCACGTGGGGTATTGGGTAGCGTTACACCTACCGCATAGGCAACACGACGATCACTTGTGTGCTGCAAGTTGGGACACGCTAGTATTGGCTTCATTGACGATTTGAAATAGTTGGCACACGAACTGAGGGTGCCAGGACCCATGCATTCTGTCTCTCCTTATTAAAGTCAAGACTCAGTACGTTAATTCGACGACAGGGCTTTCGGTAAACTATATGCATATTTCACACGCGCACACACAAAAAAAATTGCGGCTGTGCCCCGAACGTTTTGATAGCAACGTTATTAATGAAAAAGTAGGGCTTGAATAGCTCCTACACAAAAATAAATCAGTAAAATAATACTTAGATAACACACATCTAAGAATATGTATTTTTTATTTTACGATTTCAGAGCAACATCTAGGTTTTGTGTACGTTGTGTGTTTGGAAACAGGACAGCTGGAGGGATCCCATCGTCCCGAAGGCACCAAGTACTGGTTCTGCTGTGGTAACTCCTCACGGAACAATATGCCTGCGTCTTCCCTACCACATACGTGTCGACCTCACCGTAGACAGAGCAGTGCGCATCGTTAACTTCAAGGTCTGTTATTTTTTTTTCGTTTCTGTGCACATAAATTGAATTATCTTACTCTCTTTTGTCAGCTCTTTAGGCCACAGAGTTTTTTTATAACATTTTTGTGCCATCACTAAGGGAAAATTTGTGAGTTCAATGACGTGCAGGCTAGACTCTGCAATCGTATGTACAAATATGCCGATGTCAACTGTGCATTAGTTGTCTGCTGTCACAATGGAAGGCGACGATTGGGCAGCGTTCTCCAGAAGGTGTCAAACACCGTGCGGAACAATGGCTTAAGTGTTCTAAACATACCTGTTTTGAATTCTAGCTTGTTACAAAATGAATCCGCGAATTCTTCAGGTCTCTACTAATAAGTAGGGACACCCGATTTTCACGAAAAGATTTCATGCGACACTTTAGTTGAGATAAACTTTCGTGACGTACAGTATTGAGGTTACCTAATTCTGATTGGCTACTCGAGCACTCGAGTAGGAAAATGTCTTCTTCCCACAAAGACACGCCGCCAATAAGGAAGAGAAAACTGTTGGAACGTCCATAGGGCATTGATATTTAGCGCGTGCGGAAATATTTTCGTGAAATTCAGGTGTCTCCCTACTAATACGAGTAACAGTGTTATATATATGTATATGTACACATGTGTGTGTGTGTGTGTGTGTGTGTGTAGTATGTAGGTATAGGCTATTCACGGTAAACCGTGAGCACTTTGAAAGCACTGTTTAAAATCTACTTGTATGCACTTTGTGCATTCTTCCGCCTTATGTAAAATTAGCATCGCCATGGGCCTCATCACTTTATTCATGCGCCGGTCAGATGAAACAGTGAAATTATTAGAAAAATAAATATTTCACAAGTCTGTTCATTTTTAAACTTTGATGCATACGATGCATAAAAAAAATCAGAATGCTAAAGAAATAATTGAAGTTAACTCATATAGTTACCTAACACTTTTAATCGGCGTTAAGATACGGAACTACTTACCTCTCCCCCGTTACCAACTTTACAGGGTGCGTGTCACCCGGTGCACCCGTTAAAATATATGCAGGTAGGAGCAGTGACTTTTTTCTACAGTTGATTCCATGTGTATGTGTGTGATTTTTGTCTCGTAACGTAAAAAATTAACAAAGATGCACATTCATATGTGACGTCGCTTTGATTAAACATTCCGGAAGTCGTGCATTTGCTAAATGCAACTTAAGCAACCTAGCTTGCCTCTTTCTGCAAGTTTGACAAATCATACACGAAGGAAGCATCTTTTTTTTTTTTGGCTGAAAATATCTCTGACTCAACTCGTAGGTGATAAAATACTACTGAAATTATGCTCGTAGAATTTTGAATAACTGCACTTTGTTTTAAAGTGAGGCTAACCAAAGAGTAATCGCATCCACACATTCGTATTTGCTTGTCATAGCTTTATGTTTTTTAATGCCACGAAATGTTACGGATTTATTTATAAGCACACACGTTAGAGATGTTGGATCATCTTAACATCTTTTATGGCACCATGTAGTTTTTAAAACCACTCAGTATTGACACAATTTTTTTTATTTTATTTCTGGAAATATTTATGTCTGGTTGTTTAGCTGTTACTATTTGTGAAGAACTTCTCAACCCTATATGTTCAAATGATTGATCAGAATCTCAGTTTCAAGATCTAAACAAACAGAATAATGCTTAAATTCTAATTATTAAAAAGTTAATTATTGTAGTTTTTGTTAATTACTATAACAAATGAATCAGTTTAAGAAATCATCAATTTTCTCCGACTCACCGTATTTGAAAAAAATTTTTGTATACCAGACTTCGCAGAAGACAGAGCGTCACTATCCCAAAGTCCTTGATTTTCCAAACTACAAGGCGAAACGAAGAAAATGTTTTATGCTTATAAGGGTTTTCGTTTTGAGTGCAGCACGGGCCTCAGCCCAGATATTCGTATCAGTCCCATAAATTAAAAGCACAGACATATTAAACTGTAATGCGGTGACTTTGTCCTGTCATTTTTAGATGAGATCCTTCTGAACAGAGACTGAAATTCGTTTATCATAAAGCTATCGTGACTTGCTCTACAGCAGAGAAATTCAATCACAAACGAAATGTGCGTTTCTTCCAAATTTTTATGTAAAAGTAAATATCAGCGTACCTGCACGTGTTAGTAACGCACACAAATATTCCAGATCAAACTAAGCACATTTGTTTTTTTTTGTGGAGGTAGCATTACTCGAAATTTTTCAGTCACGTCTATACCATTTGAAGTACATATTATGCTTTAATTTGTAGTATTTATACAGAGAACTTAATACAATATGGGAAAAACTCGTTTAAGCAAACAGAATGCCGGTCTTATATAAAACACACACACACACACACACACACACACACACACACACACACACACACACATATATATATATATATATATATATATATATATATATATATATATATATATATATATAATTGGAAAATTGGATATTTTTTTTTTTACCATGACAATATTTTGTAAGAGTAGCTGCATAGGCTTATGTGTTCGACCGCATAAAAATCAGTATTTTGCTGGAGCTAAAGCCCCTGTCACACTTTCAAATTTTTCCGTCAAACTGCTTCGAATAAGTTTGGTGAAATAAAGTTGTCGAAACGTCATAGAAACCGCCATTTTCGTCTGAGAAAGTTGGATGGCTCCAGTTCCCATCAAACATTTGCAAATTGGGCTGGTTCTAAATTTTTTTTAATGGTTAACGGTCTCAGTCGATCAGAATCTTTTATGACAAAAATGGACGTTAAGAAACTTCAAAATAACGAGCAATATTGCTGGAAATGAAGTATGTTATGTAGATAATTAATTTATGTAGAAGCATGAATATAATTTTAAGTGAATATTACACTAAATATTAATAATTAAGAGGCATTATATTTCATTGGGTAGGAAACATCTCTGATGAATAAAATTTTAAATTAGTAAAGAAGCGAAAATAAATTACAACATTCCTTACATTTCTACCTGTAATGGACTGCATAGACAAATGAAAGGAATAAAGTATGAAAATAATTTTGAAATAATAATTCGAATCAGATTCTTCCAGTAACAAAAAAAATTGACAGTGCGACACATTTTTCAAATACATTCAAGATTATCTGACAAAATTTGTTGTAAGGAAAAATTCGATGACTGTATTTTGTCATCAAATTTTATAGACAAATACAGTCGAAGGCGAAAATTTGACAGCGTGACAGGGGTTTAGGAAACATTTCTCTCAGCGAACTATCTCATTTCGACAGTTGCTACGAACTGGTTAGTTTGAGCTGCATGTGTGTTCCAGAACAATGTAGTTGTGGCCCTTAGTGAATCAGGGTCCTCTGCAGGACTACTGCACCCGAATGGCCGAGTCCACCAGTATGGCAGCCGAGCTGAGATTCTCGCCCTCGACCCGAAAGGAAACCACAAGTATGGCCTTCGCTGAATGAAATATATTTTAATCATGTAATCTAAACTACTGCATACTCTAAAGAAAAAAAAATGGTTGTAGGAATCATCTATACTAACGCGACGATCCTTCATTTCTACAGCTTTTGCGAAAATTAATTTTTTGTACCTAAACGGGAGCCGATATTGTAAAATCCTCTTACAATTTTGTTACAAATTGTTTTTATTATGTAGTCCAATTTTTTCAACACAAAAAAAATGCATATTTTTATTCAATCAATTAACCAACGAAAATTTTGTTTATTTAATAATTAGTTAAAATTATACAGTTTTTTGCGTTGAAAAAATTAGAGTACACAACAAAACAATTTGTAGCAAAATTGTAAGAGGATTTTATAATATCGGCGCCCGTTTGTGTACAAAAAATTAATTCTCGCAAAAGCTGTATAAGTGAAGGATCGTGGCCTTAATAAAATTACAAGACACCTGATGGGTGTATTTGCGTTCGTGAGGGATGGAGGTCTTGATAAAAATAAAAGAACTGAATTTTATTGTTAATTTTTTCACGCAGCTATTACTTACAGCATCATCTATCTCCACTATTAATCTCTTTATTTCTCAGTGGGCGCTAGATTTAATGTCTGTTCCAACGCAAATTAACGTCCTTCTTAATGTCTCTGCTTTATTATAAGTAGATGTAAAAGGCGGGTTCTGGACCACTCCACTTTTTAGGGATATTTCTTCTAAAATTACATCAAAAAATGCAGTACACTAAATAGGGTTATTTCGTCAAAAGTACTGGAAAAAATTAAAAACTGGAAATCTGAAATTCGACGAAAAAACAGTGAAAATCATGTTAAAAAAAAAGTCAAAATCGAGGTATTTGAGGGCTAAATTTAAGCTCCAAAAGCTTTTTAAAAAGCAGCTCTCAAAAACGGGCAATTTTAAGCACAAAAAAATTTTTTTTAGCAGTTTTTAAAAAAATGTGCGCACGTGATTTGACACAGGCAAAACAAGCAAAATTATGCAAAAATCAAGCCAATTTAAGGTTAAAACAAGCAAATCAGATAAAAAGATAATTGATAGAATTCAAATATTAAACTCAATATCATGTACAGATTTTACATTTATCATTTCTTTTAAACCTTTATACACTACAAAAACTCGCCCCTCATTCATCCTTATTAAGCTATTTTCATTAGTTATCTTTGCATAAAGAGCTGGTAAAGTGATTTTATAATTACGATCTATAATACAGTTAATTTTTTTTTGCCAAACTTAGATTCATAAATTTGAAATTCTGTAGCTTCATACCACTCATGAATTTCGAGGTCATATAGTTTAATCACGAGGTCATATAGTTTAATCAGTTCATATATGAATTGTTCAACTTGTTTTTGCGGAGCCTCCATTTTTGGTTTGTGTTATTTAAAAGGAAACGAATTTAATAAAACTGTGAAAATTTTGAAACTAAAAATAATATTAAAATAATAAAAATATAATAAAATTAAAAATAGTAAAATTACAAATAATAACATTCAGAATTATAATATTAAAATAATACAATTTTTTAATTTTACTTTTTTATTTTCTCAATTAAATTATTTTCTTTATAAATAAATAAAAGTGGAATCATAACACGAAGTGGAAAATACTAAAATTTGAAAAAGTGTAATGAATTATTACATAAAGAAGGTTTTTACTTTAATCAAAACACAAAAGATGAGCTTTATAAGATCTGTAAAAAGTGTTGTATCGAAAATGGTACAAAACATGATTAATTAAAAAAGAGAAAGTAATTCATGGATGTGGAAATTATGTTTATAATACATCTCTCGAAACACATAAAAATTCTAAATTTCACAGTAAAGCACTAGATAATTTAAATGAAACTCAACCTTTTAATTATGCAACCAAAACATATAAAGTGTTTAATGAGACTAACTCTAGAAAACTATTTTATCTTTATAAAAATACTAAGGACAAAAATATAATAATATGTAAAGCTTGTTATAATGAATATATGGAGGAATATATGAAGAAATATATGAAGAAAATATAATCATACTAAGAAGCTAAATAATAAATAAGAATTTCTTTTGATATTAATATTAACTAAAACATTTGTGTTATTTGATTTTTTAAAATCATGATACTAAATAGTCCATGAAAATTAAAATACAATTAAATTTATTTTCCTTATAAATACAACTATAAAAAATGGAGGCTTGTATAACAACTGTGTTGAATGGAAATATTTCCATCCTATAGTAATTATTTTGTTAACAAAAAAATATAAGTAGAAGCAACAAAAACGACATAGTTAATAAAGCCTTTAAAGAAGGATTTCAACATATAACATTGAAAATACTTTAAATTTTATACAACCCATTTATTTCTTGACTTCAGCAAAAAATAAGATATTTGAGATAATACACAGTTACCTTAAAATATTCATAGGCGTGAAAACCAGTATTATATTACATGATAATTTACACAAGCAAGAAAATAATCAAGTGCAATTGTTCACTTTCAATCACCCTATTATACAGTATTGAACGCTGGAGATATTTAAAAAAATTATAAATTCATAATACAAAAAATACTTACACAATTATCTGAATTACCAAAAAGAGATTCTGGATGGGCCTTAGATAAATAATTGGAATACAATTAGCAATAAATAAGTATAGTCCACTAAGAGGCTTATCATGTATTGATCTACCAGAAGTGATTAAAAATAAAAGAGCATGCATAAATGTAAAGAATAATAATCAAAAATGCTTTCTTTGGGCGATAAAATCTGCATTATTTCCAGCAGACGGTCATTCAGCTAGAGTAACCAAATATAAAAACATGGGATTTAATATTTCTGAAGTAATACATAAATATCAATATCATAATAAAATTGATGATATATCAATAATAGAAAATCAAATTGATACATCTATAAACGTATACAAATTGATGATGAATCTAGAGTACATCCACTTCAACTCACACAGAATAAAGAGGAAAAACATATAAATTTACTTTATTTCAAAAATTATACAAACTCACATTACTGTCGGATTAAAGATTTATCGAGGTTAGTTTCAGCACAAAAAAATAATAAACAACATAAAACTTATATATGTGATATGTGTTTTCAATTATTTTATTCTGAAGAAAAATTTAATACACACTCTGAAGATTGTTCTAAAAATGAAGCTGTAAAAATCACTTTACCCCCAAAAGGAAAGCAAATAAAATTTAAAAATTATAAACATATAACGAAGCTTCCATTCACAATATATGCAGATTTTGAAAAAAAAAAAAAAAAAAAAAAAAAACTAAAGAAAATATCAACAACTAAACCAAATCCAAGAGAAATAAAAAAATTCTAAATTAATTAAAAAATATCCAATCTTAACAGAGGATGATATTGATAATGGTTTTATAAAGAAACACTTAGAGAACGATATAATCTTACTAATGAAAAAATAAATAACATTGTTTTAAAATTAAATGATGAATCATACACAATGAAATATCAATTACAAAAAGCATCTGGTTTTCGTTATTATATTGTATCCAATTATGGTAATTATAAGCCCCTAGTAATATATAGAGGTCCAAATGCTCATAAAATATTGATACGACCAATAAAAAGGGAAGTAGAATAAACTGGGGAAATATATTAACAAAGTGAACCAATGCATCCACTAACAAAAGAAGGAAAAATACTCTATAGGAACTAAGATGAATGTACCTTATGTGTATATGTTTATACAGAGGACATAAAAAAAGTACACCATCATGATCATATAAATGAAAATCCATTAATCCATATGTAATGATTGCAATCTACAATTAAAATTACCCTATTATTTTCCAATTTACTTTCTACATTTAAGAGGCTATGATGCACATTTATTTATTATTAGGATATGATGATAAAAATATAGAATTAATTGCAAATAATGAAGAAAAGTTTATAACTTATGGGAAAAAACAGAAAATCTAAAAATGAGATTTGTAGACACATTTAAATTAATGGCCAGCAGTTTAGGTAAATTATAATCTAATTTATGTAAAGATCAAATGAAACACACACAAAAACATTTTCCAAAATAACATGTAGACTAAGTTATTAAAAAAGGTGTAAGGTGTTTATCCAAATGATTATATGGATAGTTAGAAAAAATTGGAAGAAACAGAACTTCCACCAAAGAGCGAATTTTACAATAACTTAAATGAATCTGATATAAATGATGCTGATTTTGAGCATGCAAAACACAAATGGAACCAATTTAATATTTAAATCTTGGTGACTGCCATGATTTATATTTAAAAAGTGATGTATTATTGTTAGCAGATATATTCGAATATTTTAGAAATACAGGTATTAATTCTTATGATTTAGATCTGCTGTTTTACACCATTTGGTTTATCGTGGGATGCAATGTTAAAAATGACTAAATAACCACTAGCTTTATTACACAATTATGATATGATTTAAATGATTGAGAAAGGAATTAGAGGTGGAATATCACAATTTTGTAAGCGATATTTTAAAGCTAATAACAAATATGTAAACGATTTTACTGCTAACTAAGAATCAAATAATTTAGCATATCTTGATGCTAATAATTTATATGGTTGGGCAATGTCACAATATTTACCATATGGCGGTTTCGACTGGGTTTATTATACATTACATGATTTAGATTACTGGAGTGTTAAAATATTAAATTTGAAACACGATTCTGAGTATGGCCGTATATTAGAAGTTGATTTAGAATATCCACATGAGCTACATAATTCCCATAAAGATCGTCTTTTTTGCCCAGAAAATAAGGTAGTTCCAAAGTCAAAACAATCTAAATTATTAACAACTTTAGATAACAAAAAAAAAGTATGTAATTCATCGTAACTTGAAACAGTGTCTAAATAATGTATAAAAACTTACACAATTACACAGAATATTAGCGTTTGAGCAGTCCAATTGGTTAAAAAAGTATATCGATTTAAACTCAACAATGAGAACAAGTATCAGATGCTGAAAAATGTGAAAATTTAGTAGCAAAACCAAATTTCAAAAGAAGTACTATATATAATGAAAATCTTCAAGCTAGACATATGAATAAAACAAATTTAAAATTTAATAAACCAATTTATGTGGGTATGTCAATTTTAAATACTTCAAAAGAATTAATGTATGATTTTCATTATAACATAGTAAAAACCAAAATATGGTGATACAATTTAATTATGTTATCAAGATACAGATTCATACATTTATAACATAAAAACAGAACATTTTTACGAAGATATGAAGTCGATGCTACAAAAATTTGATAGAAGAGATTATCTAAATGAGAATATTTATAACATGCTCAAATAAATAAAAAAGTTTGATAAAAAATAAAAGATGAATGTAATGGTAAAATAATGAAAGAATTTGTTGGTTTATGTTAAGAAATGTATGCTTGTAAGGCTGACGATGAGGAAAATAAAAACAAATTAAAGGTGTGAAAAAATGTGTTGTTAATAAGCGAATCACATTTGATGACTACAAGAATGGTTTGTTTAAAGGGAAAATACAATATAGAACAATTAATCTAATAAGGGGTGAAACACATGAAATTAAATAGCATTAAGTCCTTATGATAACAAAAGAATTATATTAGAAAATAAAATATATATTTAACTGCCATATAGATATCAAAAGGAATAATTTTAAATTCATTTTATATTATTATATTTGAAACTTCTTTAGTTTCTAAGACAACATCAATATCAGCACCATCAAAATCAATCAGTTTGTCATTTTCATCTCGAATTTCTAAAACAATATGATTAAACCTCTCATTATTAATTTGATAAAAAAGTGGAAACACTGGCTCATAAATTATGTAATCTCTATAACCAAACATAGTTTTTGGTGGAAAAGTCAAAATTATATCAGTTTCTAAATGATTAGATGAATCATATTTTATGAACATACCATGTGCTAAATTACAGTGAATATTTGTTGTTTTAAATTGATAAAAATTTGGTAATTTAGTGCCTACAACAACTTTGCCTTTTTCAATAGTTAATTTTCTTTAAAAACCAAGAATATAAGATAGTCGATTATCAAGTTTAATACCTAAATTAGATTTGATAGATATTATATTTTTTACATCATCTGCTATTAATTCAATATTATTTGTTGAAAATGGATCTATTGAATTTATAGTTTCTTTTAACGTTTCAATATCATATTGACTTCTTGGAATAGTTATAACACTTCATTTTTATCAACAACAGGACTCATTTTTTCAATTGTTGTAATAGTCTTATTATTTATATTTAGTGTTAAAAATTCTGTATGAAAACTGATCAATGTGATCGATTTTTCATTATGTATTATTTCATAATGACGTTTTTTTCTTTAAAAAGATCTGTTGCTTGTCAACTTAAATACTTTATTATCCATTTATATAAAAAATTTAACATATAAATGGAAAAACTTATTGGGATGTTGGCGTTATAATTTCCAAAGTGGCATAAAAAAAAGGTGAATTATTGCCTGTTAATATGAAACCAATTTGAAGCATATTTTTAATGATTTTGTTGGAGGTGATATGACTTATGAGAAATTTATAGAACTTTGTTCAAAATGCTGGGATGAATACTATGGGTTTATTACAATATATTTGATTCGAAAAATGAATAATGGAAAGTATAAAAATAAAATTAAAGACTGTATTATATTAATTTTTAAAATTTTGGAAAACATATTTATGTTAAAACGAACTACTGCACAACAACGACACAATGACAATGGTGAATGAACGTTAAAATGGTCGTTAAATGGGATGAGCATTGCGCTATTGTGTTAAACGAGCGACAACACAACAACAATGACATAACAACAATGGTGAACATACATTAAAATGGTCGTTAAACACGATGTGCATTACGTTATTACGTTTCGGAAACTATCTAATTATAAAAAAAATATTTCAAATTAAGAAAATGTTAGCTAAAGCAGACTTGGCTGCGCAAACATCTGTTTTATTAATCCATGAGTTGAGTGATTTATCAAAACCTAACCATTTTACAAAAATTTATTCACCTCTAGTTTTTAAAACTTTTTCGAGTAAATATTCATTCGGGTAGTAGTTTTCATTATTACATATTCATAAAAACTACCCATTATTTCTTCTCCATTAATATCTTTTAATTTGTAAGTTGGTACATCATAATTTAAAATGTTAATAATAGTAAATAATTCTGTCGAGCAATTAGCAGTATAGCCTTTTTCAAAAAAAAAAAAAAATTCAGTTTGCTCACACGAACAACATTTTCAACTTTATATTTTGGTTTAGTAAACACAACATTTGTTTGCAATATCATTTTTCATTTTTTTATTAACTTCAATTGTCTTCATACCAATAGTTCTATGTTTTGAATTATTATATTCTTTCACTAATCCATACAATATATTTACCCATTCATAATTACCATTCAAAGCAAATTTTTTCAACATTATATTTTTTTAAAGTTCGATTAAATCTTTCAACATTAGCTTTTAATTCAGAAAATGAAGAACAATGGATGATATTATATTTTTCCATAAGCTCATTAAATGTTTTAATATAAAATTGTGAACCATTATCAGTTTGTATATTATTTGGTTTTCTTTTAATGAATATAGATTCTAAACCGTTTGATACATTTTTAGCTGTTTTACCTTTATTTGGTAGAGCACATGCAATTTTGAAAAAAACATCAATAATCATCATAATATATTTGTAACCATTGTGTATATGTGATATACCTTTTAAATTACCAGTATCCATTTCTACAAGATTAATTTGCCATAAATCATCAATTCCACATGAAATAATTTTTTACCTTGGAAATTTTTTTCGCATGGGTTTATATAATTCATTAATTATTCCCTCTCTTGCAGTGGACAAAATGTTTTTTAAATGTTGATTTATGAGAATTACATATAAAACATTTACTTTTTTGAACTAATCACCCATTTTTGTATTTCAGTTTTTATATTATTATTTTAGTGACTTTCTTGCACGTCAAACTCCATGCATTCTCCATTTAATAATAATGTATACATATTCTTTATATTTCACAAATATTCCTATTGTGGTCGTCAATCCATTATCATAACTAACTATTTTATTTTTTCTGAATATAAAAGTTAAAATATCATCTGTGTTAACACCAAATGGTATACTGCAATCCATTTTTTTTAGAACTCATAATAACAGTGGGTAAATTATTATTAACAAATATTATTTTATAACATCACAATTCATAAAAAAAATTAAAGAAAATTGAATTATTTTCTAAGTGAAAAATATTATTAGTTTTATTCCACTTTGCACTTAAATAAAATTTATGAGAATTTTCTTCCTTGCATTTTTCAATTTTTAAGTTAACAAGTGTCTCACCATTATTTAAAACCGATTGGTTTTTTACATTTTGTAATTTGCCAGCTATTTCTTTATCGAAATATCTTTTATTGACAGCATCTTTTCCATCAATAGGATCAGCCATATTATTAATTCTACGATTTTGAAGAGAAACATAATCTGTTGTGTAAACAAAAACTTTACTAATTTGATCTCGTAAAGCAGAAACAATTATATGATATTTTGATAATACGTATGATTTTAAATCAGAAATACTACCGTTGTATTTTGATTCTACATCAGTTTTTAAAGCATAGTCAGAAACAATAGTTTTATATTTTGAATCGACATCGTTTTTTAATACATAGTCAGAAACAATAGTTTTTAATTTCGAATCTACATCATTTTAAACAATAGTTTTATATTTTGAATCGGCTTCTTTTTTCAATATATGTTTTGCATTATTTATTCGCGTTATATAATCAGCAATAGTGTTATTAAATTGTAAATTTATATCTTCTTGTAGAGCATAATCAGAAACAATAGTAATATATTTTGAATCAACATCTTTTTAAATGCATCATCTGCTATATATATATATAGACACACACATATACATGTAAATACACACACCAATAAATCTTTTATTGACAGCATATTTTTTATCTACAGGTTCACCAATATTAACAATTCTTCGTCCAAAAAATGAAACATACGATTTTGTAAAATCAAAACAAGTGCTTGACTCACTTTGTAAAGGAGAAACACTTGAATTGCATTGGGAAACTACTTTATTTTTATTTATTTATTTTTTTGAAATCTTCAGCAATCTAACCAAATATTTTAATATTTTAATTTTTTCCAGTACTTTTAGACGAAATAACCCTATTTAGTGTACTGCATTTTTGTTGTAATTTTAGAAGAAATATCCCTAAAAAGTGGGGTGGTCCATAATCGACTTTTTACATCTACTATTGTAATCAGTTACCACGTACTCATCATTAACACACGTTCAGTCTACCTGTTGCCATCATTTGTAATGTCCTTCACTCACGCATGCAGTCCAATAGTTCAGCATGCCAGCCGCACACTTCACTGCTCTGATGCTCGCAGTCGCAGATTTTACTCCTGCTTGTCACTTCCGGCGCTCTCCGTTGCTCTTATGCCCGGTTGCACTATCATGTTTCGAAACTCGTTCCGAGATCGGATCTAACATTGACACAGAAAACTGTTGCACCATTCAAGTTCAGAGCAGAACTGGAGAGCGAGATGAAGTTCATTTCGAACCGCCGAAATTGGTGGTTCGAAATCTCGAACCGAGATCAGCAGCTATCGTCGACAAATGTAGTTTGAAAATACGCCAACATATAGAACTACGTTCGATTGTTTTCTTGGGAAATTAAAACAACATTATACGCACTTGAATATTATTGAGTAAAATTCGTACAACATTAATTCACTTAAAACAGATAAAACATCGCATATCTAGTTGTATCTATAGTGAAAAATACGTATACTTCCGGAGCCATGGCGGCTGAGCGATTAGCACGCTCGCCTCTTACCAAGGCGAACCGGGTTCAATACCCGGCCGGGTTACCGGATTTTCGCAAGTGGGAATCGTGATGGACGATGCCGTTGGTCCGTGTTTTTTCTCGGTGATCTCCCGTTTCCCACGCCCTTTCATTCCGGCGCCGCTCCATATTCACTTCAATTACCCTCATCGGCTCTGAAGACCTCCATGTTAAGAGCCGCCCAAATTACGTCACTTCACTTCACGACTACTTCCATCGACGAATCGGAGATCCAGAATCATGAAATTTCGTTGGTGCAACACTTTTACATTGGAACCAAGATCAAACTGGATCCTGGTTAGGAACTAGGATCGTACGATCTCGGATCGGGGAAGCTGTTGGTGCAATCGCCCAGACTCCCGACTCTCATGAACTTGCGGCTCGGAAATCCACCGCACAACGACTAACAATAGGGACAGAAAACGCATGGGTTATAGGTACCATCTACTGTTAGCATACATAGCAATACCAACGTAACTGCACTGTAAAATATAATGTGAAAATTACCTGACAAGCGTAAGGCAATATTCGCAAACTTGTGGGAGGAAACACCATTTTCCTTATAGGTAAGGTAAAATTACCGCACCCTGGAGTAAAATTCATGTACATGGTAGTGAAAAACCCTATACATGGATGGGAAAATGTCCTTACGACGCGTGCATCTCTTTAGCATTCTCAACATCTAAGTGGTGGGACGGGCGGAAGAGCCAATCCTTTAAAACGCTAATATTCACTAATGCTGTCACGCTGTAGTAGTAGTGTAATGTCCCTGCCCTCATAGCTCAGGGGTTAGGGTGGCCGACCTGTAGTCGGAGGGTCGCGTCTTCGCGCCTCGGTGCCTCCGACGAGGTTGATGCTCAGTTCGATATTGTCGCACTGGGAGTTAGTCAACAGGTCGGTCTCACTAGAGCTTCGTCAACGTCAAAAATGTCACAACAACGTCAAATGAAGGTAAAAAAAAAAATGGATAGAGCATCGACCTCTCGTGATAGAGGACCGTGGTTCGCGCCCACCCACCAGCAAGTGTCGAGGATTTTGGTGTTGAGGTTTCGTTTACTGTTCGTCAGGGAATATGAGTATTGCAATAATTAACAGTGCTGATAAATAACCCGGGATGTTTTTATGTATAATTTTATTATACAATATAGTTAGTTTTCCCTTACTTGTATGGGATTCCCCCCCCCCCTCTTTTTTGTCAGGTACTTTTCCCGTACGATTAGGGAATAGTACTTTACTTGTTATGTAAATTTACTCTATATTTAAGAGGTAATTTAACCTGACTTATAGAGGTAAATAGCTTCCCTTATATGTAAAGGAATCTTACCTCAATTTTTTTTTTCAGTGTGTTTGTTGTATTCATGTATGTGATCGTATTAGCTACTGTATATCTGGTTGCTACAACATTAGAGTACCACGTTGCTGCTACAAAACAAGATATAACCCATTCACGGTTTCTTTAAAATTTTCTGGAGCCTGGTTTGTTGTAGTTCTACTTCAGGCTATTCTTTCGCGTCGTGCAAACAAAGCTCAACCGAGTCTAGGAAATTACACCAGAATGACAACGTACCGTATTCGTCGCCACTCAGTTTAATAATATTCACGGTAAAGTGGGCACTTTTGAAAGTTCTTTCACTTGGCGTAAGTGAAGATATTTGGGCGGCTGTTCACAGCGAGGTCTCGAGAGCCGATGAGGGTGATTAAAGAGAATATGGAGCGGCGCCGGAATGAAGGGCGGGGTAAACGGGAGACCTCTGAGAAAAACCCACCCCTGCATACTTACCTCACTTCATCCTCATTGGCTCTCAAGACCTGAGACGTAAAGAGCCGCTGAAACCTTTCAACCTAAACAGAGGGTTATCAGTTAACATTTATGGTGGCAGTACTGAATTAAGTCGGTGCTTCTCTTGAATCATAATGGCATGCGGTGAAAATGAAATAATGTTATAGATTTTCTGCTTCAGCAATAACATTTTGCCACGACAGAATGTACTCGCGACCCTTCCGATAAACAAACATCTCATTCTGTTCTACAGTGCGACTCACAAAGTATCTTGGACGTTTGTAGGCCTACTATGACGCACCTCTGTTCACGGATGATGGGAGGATGGGAAGCTCTCTGCAACGCGGTTACGTCACAAGGCCAGATATACAAGAGAGAGATGGGAGCATAAACTACTGCGCAATGCGGAAACATTTACTCGCCTTATAGGGCCTACAGTATGATAATATTCCCCAGCATCGCGAAACATGAATTTTATAGAAGAAAACCGGAAAAATGATTTACTGTGCCTATCTACTTATCGAAAATTCCTTATTTACTTTAAGAACGAGGTAGTCCACAGGCAAGAAATTGTCACGAAAAGTACTCAGCTTCGCACTGAAGACATTGCATCAGAAGAAACACTCCACTTGCATCTTTGATATTTCAGTCAGTTTGAGCTCATGTTAGGGCGGGGGAGGGGGGAGGGGAATCCTATATTTTGCCCGGCCATGAAATTCATGGCCGGGCGCGATCCTGGTTCCAAAGTGAGAGATCGATAGTATAAGTATGGGACAAATTTTGCTATTGGTTCGTAATATATGACGTCATGGCAGTAGGTGTATTTTTCACTATAGATAAA
Source organism: Dryococelus australis (assembly GCA_029891345.1). Lineage (NCBI taxonomy): Eukaryota > Metazoa > Arthropoda > Insecta > Phasmatodea > Phasmatidae > Dryococelus > Dryococelus australis. Next base: position 88,280,030 of record CM057004.1, on the reverse strand, counting down.
ATTAGATGTGTGATATTTATCTGTTTTAAGTGAATTATTGCTGTACGAATTTTAATGAATAAGATTCAAGTGCGTATAATTTTTTTTTTTTTTTAATTTCCCAAGAAAACAATCGGACGTAGTTCTATCTGTTGGCGTATTTTCAAACTACATTTGTCGACGATGGCTGCTGATCTCGGATCGAGATTTGGAACCGCCAATTTCGGCGGTTCGAAAAGAACTTCATCTCGATCTCCGGTCCAGCTGTGAATTCGAATTGTGCAACATTTTTCTGTGTCGATCTTATATCCGATCTCGGATCGAGTTTGGAACCACGATGGTGCAACCGGGCATTAGATTCCAGGCAGGGTCGCTCCCGGATTTTTGCATGTGGGAATCGTGCCACTGGTCTGCGGGTTTTACCCGAGGATCTCCCTTTCCCCAGCTCTTTCATTCCGGCGCTGCTCCATACTCACCTCGCTTCACCCTCATCGGATCTCAAGACCTCGATATTAAGAGCCGCCCAAATATCTTCACTCACTAAAGCACGAAAATAACAGTTCCTACGAGCAAAAGAGAGCATGATATAACATAAGGGCACTGCTGACACTGTGGAAATAAAGAACTTGTAATTCTTGTCTTTTTTTTTTGGGGGCACATTTTTGCTAATTTTAGTAGGTTTATTAACTGAGTATACCAACGTGTAAATTGTATTATTATAATTACAATAATCTTACACAATTATATTAAAATATGATATTTTATAGGTAGGTGGGTTGACACTAAAGTTTTTCTAGTACAGGCCGTATTTTATATTGCACAATTTATTATAATTATTATGTATTTCTGATAATATATCAAGTTGGTATGAGGTAAATAGAGATGATAGGTGATAAATACGAATCAGAAATAACTCGACATCTTTCTTTCACATGCCATATTTTCTAGAACACTTAATATGGAACAACCATAATGTTCCGTATGCGTTTGTCACGGTACTGACTTCTTCGTATTCTTCTTTCTACGAAAGCAGTATGCGAATAAATATTTTTTTTTTTTTGAAAAGGTGAACGGGAGGTAATGCCAGGGATTCCTTGTCTCGTAATTTTTTTCCCCTGGCTAAAGTAAGAAAACCTATAAGTTAGCCTATTCGCACTTTCTTCGCCCTTTTTGAATCAAACCTTTGAAACATCTCCCCATGTGTGTGGTGTTTAGTTATTTCCAACATATACCACGTATCACAAGAGTTTTATACTTATGTTCATAAAAGTTACTTTTTTTTTCTGTTAAATTTAAATGTTTTAAATATTTTACCTATAAATTATATTGCTTCATTTATAAAAAAAATTTGAATAAAAGCAGCGAGAAAACATGTGTGTTGGTAGCGCCTAGGAAATAGAACTCATACAAAATAATGTTACAACAGAGCGCGCACGAATTCGGTGCGTTGTCCGTCTGGCGTAATTTTCCAGACTTAGTTAAGCTTAGCTTGCACGAGGCGGAGGAATATTCTGGGAGTAGAACTTACGCAGAGCTCCAGAAAATTTGTGTACGACGGTGCAGGTGAATTGTGATGCTTACGGAAGGAACAAAATTATAAAAGCCCACTTCCAGGTTTAGCTGTTGTACCTTGTAACCCGAAACGAAACATAAAACTTAGTAATACATATGTAACTTTCTTCTACGCTTGTAACCTTTCGACACCAACTATCATCCTACTTATCTACATCGTAATTCGCACTTCGGATATTAATATTACGATACACCCTTGACGAATAGCTATTAATTCTGCTGTTAAAATTACTTTAAAATGTGCTCACCTAACCTAACTTAACCGCTTCGCATCCGGGATGGGCGAATGGCTGTTCTTAGGCGCAGTCACTGTTACTTTGTACGGTCATTGTTTTTTTTTTTTTGTCGATTTGGTACATAGATTAAAAACGAGGTAGATCGATCTCGCTGGCTGCGCACAACCAATTACCGTATCCCAACATTGAACTGTTTTTCTGCCAACACGTCTAGCGAAAACGCCGTAATTTGTATTTTAGGTTAGAAAACTGGTTTTTGAGATGTATGTATAATTCCTCAAACCAATTAGAAATGCAGTTTGATTCAATTCGGGTTAGTGAAGGTATTTTATTCATATAATAGTGTTTGTCTTAAAAATTTACGATAAAACAAACTCTTTCATCAATGTTGACCATGTGACTATGACAGTTGTGTTCCTTTGGGGTAGGTCATTTTTGGGTACACGTGCAGAAGAGGAATAAACGGTTTACCTCATCTTTAGTCTATGATTTGGTATTACAGTCTGTTCACAGTAAAATGAGCACTTTTGGAAGCTCTGCCTATGATCTACTTGTATGCACGTTGTGTATTCCTCCGCTTTATGCAAGATTAACATTGTCAAGGGCCTCATAACTTCATTCATACGTTGTTCAAGTGAAACTGTGAAACTATCTGAAAAGTATTTTACCAATCTGCTCTTTTTTACACATCAATGCATAAAAAAAAAAAAAAACAGAAAGTGAAAGAAATAATTTAAATTATAAGAAATAGTTACCTATATTTTCGAAAACCTTGCTTAAGATCTACTTGTATGCACGTTGTGTCTTTTTCCGCTTTATGTAGAATTTACATTGCCATGGGTCTCATCACTTTATTCATACGTCGATCACGTGAAACTGTGAAATTATTATAAAAGTAAATATTTGGCAAATCTGCTCATTTTTACACTTCGAAGCATAAAAAAAAAACAGAAAGTGATAGAAATAATTTAAGTCATCACAAATGGTTACCTGACGCTTTTTATTCAACGTTAAGATATAGAACTACTTCCCATTATTCGTTACCAACTTTACTGGGTGAATGACACTCAGTGCGCACGTTAAAACCATAGACTAAAGTTGGAGTAGAACGATCTCGCTGGCAGCGCACAACCAATCTCCGTATCCCAACACTGAACTGTTTTTCTGCGTACACGTCTAGCAAAAATGGCGTGGTTTGGATTTTAGGTTAGAAAACTGATTTCTAAACAAATGCTTTGAGATGAATGTATACTTCCTCTAACCAATTTGTAATGCAGATTGATTATATTAAAACTGGCAAAACTATTGTATTAATATAATAGTGCTTGTCATTTAAAAATTAAGATATAAACAAACATGTATATCACTGTTGACCATGTGACTTTGATAGTTGTGTAGGAGTTTTGTAGGATTGGGGTAGGTCAATGTAGGGCACATGCGCAGAAGACGAATAAGCGGTCTACCTCATATTTAGTCTATGGTTAAAACATGTACAGGCAGGAGCAGTGATTATTTTTTTTTTAAGGTTGATTTCAAAAGTGCTTGCTCTATCGTGCACAGCTTTTAGAAATGTTTCCAGAAGTATCCGTGCAGTGAGCGATGGAAGTGTGGTTGTGCGGCAGGTACGCGAAGATGTGGTACAAAGGTGTGAGCTTCACGTCGAACCAGTGCGCGCTGGTGTACCTGGTGGACTCGGCCGGGACCCGCACCACCTCCGACAGCTTCTCCGACATGCGGCAGGACGTCTCGCTCACCGTGTTCTACAGCAACTCGCGCCACGGTCCCGCCTGCGTCGAGGAAGCCCGCGCCATGCTCGACGAGTCGCAGCACTGGGTCAACGACGAGGGCGTCTCCAACTGGATCATCAACAACGTGCGCATCTCCCAGACGTCCGACGGCCTTGTCAGGTAGCCCATGCTCTACTCGCGGCATCTTATCTTAAATCTAACGTCTTTGGTTGTTTCTTGAAATATGTCATGTTTCACAAGCGTTCTATAAAGTTCACGATAAAGTCAGCACTTTTGAAATCGACCTCGGAAAAAAGTTACTGCCCGTGCCTGCATATACTTCAACGGGCGCACTGAGTGACATGCATCCGGTAACGTTGGTAACGATAAATGGAAAGAAGTTCCATATCTTAAAGTCAAATAAAAAGTATTAGTTAACCATTTGTGATATTTCTTATCTTTTAATGCATCGGATGTGTAAAAATGAGCAAATTTTATAAAATGTATACTTTTCTAATAGTTTCACAGTTTCACTTGGCCGACGCATGAATAAAAGTGATTAGACCCACGGCAATGTTAATTTTACGTAAGGCGAAATAATACACAATGTGCATACAAGTAGATCTTAAGCAGGGCTTTCAAAAGTGCTCATTTTACCGTGAACAGCCTATGTCTGGCTTTTGGTTAAACTGAAGTTATACTTACATTTTTATTTATAAATTAAAATATTTTAATTAATAATTAGTAAGAATATAATAACAGAGGGAAAACAGAAGTGTTGACAATGCCTTGTAATAAGTAGTTCTTATGAAAAATATTATTACATTTTCTAGACTTGGTTAAGCTTAGGTTGCGTCAAGCGGAGGGATATACTGAAAGTAGAACTTTATCAAGGCTTCTGAAAAGTTGGAAGTAACGGTGAATAGACTGTAACTGTATTTTACCTCGAGGGATTGACATTATTAAAATACTAGGTAATATTTTATTACGGCTACAGATTTGAAACTAATCATGTGTGAGAAATAAGCTGATTTCCAAATAACTGGTAAGATGTTTCCTATGGCTAGAATAGCTCGGGTTTTAAATTTTGACTCTGAGAATCAAGTTATGGAGGGAAATGCGTAAATCCGAGAAGGCAAGGACACTTTTCCTTAAGCGGCCCACACATATACGAGTGCGGCTCTTGAACCAGGCTCGGCTCGTCTTCCAAAGAGTTAAACTCGCCCGTGTGTATTCGATTAATGACGTGCGGTTTCGAAGGTTATCAGTGAGGTTCGTACATCATTATTATTATTTTTTTACATTTTAGTATTCATCCATAATTTATACAGGTTTGACACTTGAGAAAAATATACCAGTACACGTTACCATACTGACAAATGAAAAATAAAACACTCGTCACATACTCATACACACCAATACACACATACACACTTACACGCACCTACACACACACGCACCTACACACACACACGCACCTACACACATGCATGCATCTATACATACACACACACCTACATCTACACCTACACTACACACACACCTACACAAAGAGCCCGAAATATTCCAATTTGCAGACTGACTTCTGTCGACTGACTCCTGCTGACTGACTCCTGCCAACTGACACTAAAATGACTCCAAGTGACGCATAATGACTTATAATAACTTCAAAATGACTCCACCTCCAGCTCCACAATGACTCCGAAATGACTCCTAATGATTCCAAAATGACTCCTAATAACACCAAAATGACTCCAAAATTACTCCACCTTCAGCCCTACAATGACTCCTAAATGACTCTTAATGACTCAAAAAGACTCATAATGACTCCAAAATGACTCATAATCATTCCAAAAAGACTCATAATGATTTGAAAATGACACATAATTACTCCAAAATGACTTCTAATGACACCAAAATGACTACATAATTACTCCACCTCCACCTCCACAATGACTCCAAAATGACTCCACCTTCAGCACTACAATTACTCCTAAATGACTCGTAATGACTCAAAAATGACTCGTAATGACTCAAAAATGGCTCCTAATGACTCCAAAATGACTCATAATCATTCCAAAAGGACTCATTATGACTCGAAAACGACACCCAATGACACCAAAATAACTCCTAATGACTCCATAATGACTCCTAATAACTCCAAAACGATCCCTGATTGTGGTGCTGGTTGATGGAAAAATTGCGAAAGATTGATTGATTGATGGACAAGAAGTGCACGAAAGTTAAAACTGTTTATCACCTCGTACATTCCAAGTCTCCAGGGGTCTGGCAGTGTTGACATTTAAACTAACGCAAATTAAGTCTATAGATGTGATGCTAGATGCTGATTCATACCATGATTATAACATACTCGTGCAGAGAGTCGTTACTCATATGACGGGCTTTTATTAGCCATAAATACTAACATCAAAAAATGTCGAGTAGCATTCTTATATCTACAAAACAGTCTAGGCAGTGAATAATGATACTTCAAGAGAGGGACTGGAAATGTGGTTGAGAGACTTTTGCACGGTTCCGCAATACCCTATGTAGAATTTCAACACGTTCATCTTCTTACGTTAACTCTCTTAATGTACAAATAATTACTTATTATCTGACTTGGAGGTTTACTGAACATGAATGATTTAACTATAAAAAACGTTTTAAAACCAATATTTTGTTTATAAATGCACTAAAAAGAGAAAATTAATTACAGTAGTTACAGAATTTGTAGAATTTGTAAGACATGGTCGAAAAGTCATAATAATTTTGACTACAAATTATAATGTTGATATCAATTTATATTGGTGCAATATAGAATGTATTCCTCATGTGTATACTCGTAGTAAGCACCTATCGCGTGTAAGGCTCTTAACTATTCGCAATATAGAACGTATAACTCATTTTCGCAAGCATATGAGGAAGATATCTTGCGTAAGGCTCTTAACTATTCGCTCCAAACTTTTACATACTAAACATAATAATCTGTAGTAAAGTTTATTACAGATTTTCGACCACGCCTTACAAATTCTACAAATTCTGTAACTACTATAATAATTTTTATCTTTTTAGTGCATTTATAAATAAAAGATAGGTTTTAAATAATCCTATAGTTAATTAATTATTAACATTTTAGTGTCAACAATTTTCTTTGTTATTATTATATACATGGAGACTAAAAAGATTAAACATGTGTAATTAAAGACTGGTGGCCCCTTCCAACTATGGGCTGCAACCGGACAAACAGTCATGCAAAAAAAAAAAAGGTAAGACTGAAAGGACTTTAAAAGTGAGGTTAAACACTGGTGGCCCCTTCAACACTTCAGGCTTCAACTTGACGAACAGTAATGCGCTGCAGACAGACTGCATGCCAGTTCACTGCAGAGAGGTCGGACAGACACAGTTCATACAATCAATGCAAGGTAAATAAAAGCTTATAATAACAAGCTACCAATTCCTCTACACATAACCCACAGATTTATTAACTCACAAACGATACAGCACTTCTCTACTATTTTTGACATGAGCACTAAAGACACACGTTCTATGGTTGCCTGGGCCCCGCCGAACTGCATTGACTTCGGTCACGCATCGACGTCATAGTGTCCTGGAGACCTTGAGGGGGGAGGGGGTGTCCTTGCAACACTCTCTTATATATACGCGCGACCGTTGGCCTCTTTTCTTCCTGCCGACCCCTGTTTAGGAATTCTTATCCCAAACACCGCACACTGCACCTCTTCTGCTCGCTTAAGGCCTCGGCGCCGCTGCCCTGGGTGCCTTCGTAACAATCACCATATTGATAAGCTGTTCGTTGGCAAAGTACAAACAAGTGCCTGGGGCACACACTTAAAACAGTCGTAGAACACACACTAAGGGGGGAAACATGCATGCAAGGGCTTAAATAACTTCTATCAAGGCTGTGATGCAGCTGGAGGGGAGGGATAGTGGAAGGGGAACAGGGGCGGAAACTGGAAGGGGAACGAGCCTACATAGAGGAAGTCGCATCACAGGAGCACACAGGAAAGTAACCAAAGATGCCAGGGGCGCTAGTGTCTCAATCTAACATAATATGCTGGTGGGAACTCGGAAATACGCATGACCCACTTGCCTAAGAGAGCACATTCATGGTCGAGATAGGGAAGTGTCTTAGTCATGTACAATTGTCCGAAGTAGCGTTCTGCAAATCCACATTTACTGGACACAACCTCTCCTGCATGTAAAGCTGTTTCCACTGTCCGTCCATTTCCACTTAGAACATTGGTTGATACGAGGAAGCTCATCTCGAGATGGATCTCCCTGGACCATGCCTGACTGACAACAAATAAGAATTTCCGACGGCCTGCTGTTTGGCACACTCCCAAGCATTTCGTCAGGTATGAACACGAGGCAATAGAAAGGATGCTTCATACATTCCGGGGCGATCCATATCGATGCGATCCTCCTCGACACTTTGCATGGTAATCAAAGAGGCCGACTCAACAACTAGTGTTCGGAATGGGAAGGGTCGGACAGTGGAAACAGCTACCCTGTGGTGGCAGGATGGGAAAGGGGAAGGTTGTTTCCAAGAAGACTGGGCATTCCTGCAAACTTTATTTCGAACAATGATACACGACGAAGACACTGTTTCACCAAGACCATGAGCTGTCTTTCTCGGGCAAGTGTGTCTGTGTATTTTGAAGCGTAGAGGAATAAATCAGGATAGTGAGAAGATAGACATTTCTCGGAGTACCACCCTCGGGCACATAACGGTGACTTCACCAAGCTCACACAAACACCACCAGTGGAAAAGCCGACTAGGAGAAAGTTTATTTTCTTGAAATAAGACCCATCTACAATGCACGGATACGTAGGTAAATGGATTCGGAAATGCAAGCGAAACAAGCGGACGACTTGGGATGAATTTAACTATAGTCCATTCCCCACTGGAAGCAACTTTCCCGGAGTCCTGCAAATATCTACTTGAAGGCCCGTCTCGTATCCTTCCGCCAAAAGTAAACAAACATTGCCATGTGAATGCCATGTAGCATCTGTCAAAATCAATGTTTACATGCCATTGTGTGTACATGTATTCGTATACTTTCGCTACACCTAAACATAAACATTTAAATGTGACTTCTACATTTATACCTGTAAAATGTGTTGTTTAGTGCTTACAGCTTTTCAAATAATTCTGCCGTAGGTCTATTTCAAAAAAACTTTTTGTGGGGATATTCACAGTTTAGGCATATAACATTATTTAGGTCTTCTTTATGACGTTTTAAATATGCCTGAATCGACGATAGTTCTTACGGTTATGTTACATTAACATATTTGTTTTCCACGACATAGCACATGACACGCAATGCATGTTAATATTTTGCCGCGACTGTGTTTAACACTGTTACAACTATAGTATTTAACTTTTTACTATTGATATTTGTTGGGTTATTTCTTTAAAAGGACGGCCTCAATTCGAATAACGAAGGAATAACCAGTCAAAAAAAAAAAAAAGAGACATTAAAATCAAGCACACAACTGGTGTCGCTCATTTTTTGCCATACAAACTTAAAATATAGCGGTGAACATGCACACAAATAAGCCTACCGTAACTTTTATTCTGCTCATATTTATATGTATTGCTACTTACTGTGTATTAGGTTTATTGTAATTTATTGGGGCTGGGCTTGGTTATTTTGTTGGGATTGGTGGTAAATCACGTTACACGACTGTGTTTCAAACATCGAGGGCAAAGATACAACATTGTGATAAATAAACAGACATGGATGTAAATAAATAACTTCGTCATAAAAACAGTTCACATTTAAAACGTATAAATAGTTCACATCAAATATTTGAAATCATGCACAAACACAGATCCAGCGTAACGATCACCACACCATGCTATTTCACACACAGCTGTTAACGAAATACACCGTAACAGTATATTTATCACTGCCACGGAAACAGATTTATCACAACATCGTAACTTGCTTAGGTAGTTTTAAAAAACACAACGTCTACAAACATAATGTGGTAATTTGTAGTATTTTTCGGAGTAAGTATAATTTACACTTCGTTTAGTAAAAAAGCAACACGCCATGTCATGGGTCGCCATGTCTGCCAACTTCACTTGCTAACTGCCCCGCCATAATATCTAAATACATTAAAATAAGTATTCAAACATTAATATCTCTTTTCAGTTGTAAATTACAAATCCAAAAATCATTATTTTGCCGTAATAAGTATGGAATATGCTACAATTGAAAATATGTATAATTTAAGCTTACTAGCGAAGTGAAACTTCCCACGCTTGAAAGAGACAAAGAGAGAGCGACAAGTTTCGCTCAGCAGACAGTAGTTTTCTCGCTTGATAAAACAAGACCCTACCATTACGGCCTACTCACAATATTTTCCGCTGTTATTTTAAACTGTAAAAATGAGATATGTTGCCATTGGCTACCTAAATATTTAAATACTTTAATAGGCAAAGTTTAATTTACAAATAGTATACTAAAAAACTAGGTTAAAATAATATTTTAACTGTGAACTATTTCTTACCGCCAGTTGCCAACATGACGCTGCTCTCGCTGCTGTTAATTCATATTTAAAAATGAACATATATTACAAGTTATAGAAGATATTAATGCAAAGTTTCATTTATTCAATAATACAGTACTCTAAAGTTAACCACAGTGTTATATATTTGTGGAATACAGGTTTTTGAACAAACAGGTTGACATGTTATGCCTAAAGTGTTTTTACAAAGGTTGATTTACATAAGTCGCTTCCAATCGGGAATGAACTATATTCTACAATACGAAGAAATGTACAGTCTTGCAACTAACGAAATCAGAAATACTCAGTTGTGGAAAATTACTGACATAGGTTTCATAATATACACTTCTCATTTTGTATATTTTTACGGTGTTTAAAACAGCGTAAATACTGCTGCCAAGCCATGTGCACTTATTTATTAAAACAAAAATGATAATCGCCATGGCAAATCGAAGCACTTTGGGTCGTGTATATCTCAATGGCCACAAAAAAAGAATATCAGCAAACCAAATACTCGATTCCTATTGGCTACAGGGATTCACAGACACTGAAGAGTTGGGGGATGCCCAGCTTTCTTACGCGTATCCGTATGTTATCCGTGTCTGCATTTATCTCATTGTAGATTGAAACGGAGTGTCTTACACAGCCACTTCCGTGATCGATATCCGCACCCTTGTCATTGTAGAACATGCTTATGCTTCTTACACAATAGAAAACTGTAACATTTGACTTTACATTCCCTTTACTTCGTTGAAACCACCAATGCACAATAAAATTAATAAGTCAAAGTTGAAAACAACTAAACATCAGTTTTGCGAGCTTCGTGAAAATGCGTGTATTGTAATGTAAATCATCATCATATTATCCAGAAATGCATTTTATGTACCTTTATTAAAAATAGGCTTAAAATTTGTGTTAAAAGTTTACTTCAAAACAAAAACTCACTGATTTACTTTATTCAAAAATGTAAATTAATATATTTCCTTTTCACATTATATTATTTGGATATATTTAATTTAAGACAAGCTTTGTTTAATATACCGATATTAAAATCTCCTTACAATAAAATAACACACTGTCCACATAACCTCTGTTAGATTCTCGGCAAAATGGCTGCTTGACTTTGACTTAAATTACAACGTTTCGAAATTGTAAAGTCAAGAGTGCTTGACTTTATCTGTGACAATGGCTATAGAAGACAGGTCTGGACACTCGCCTATATAACAATGTCAGCGAATTTACCTCATTATTGACTGATATAGTACATGCAGTAACCGCAAAGATTAGTGTTACAGGTATATACTGTCGAAGTCGTCTGCTAGTGCGTTACAAGTGAGCGGCCGTATTGGAGACACCCAACTAATTTGTTTACATTAAATAGCCTTGCGAGTGCTATATCAACTTACTAGTTGTCAGAATTTTCTCTAAATTTGTGTTATTCTTGCATTAGTGAAAGCTGAATTTGCATGCAAACCCCCATTTTAATAGCTCTCCCAAGTAGGCAGCGATTGCCCTTATTTACATCTTGGAAATGACAGTTACAACCATTGGATTCATCAGCTGGTACCATAGTCATCCAATTTAAAAGAAACCAATTTCTTTATTTGTATCACAGTTTGCACAGAAAATAAACTTTTACTTGTTCTGCAGTAGTCCGGGAAAGTACGTTAACATGTCAACTGCGAATTTGATTGGTGATGCATGTGTCACGAAAATGAAAGTAAAAAAACATGGGTTGAATTACTTGCAAAGGTGAAAATAATACTATCTAGTACTGCTTAAATATTTTGTTTCTTACACAATGCAGATTTATGTCTGAAAATAATTTCTACATATAAAATAAACGACTGCACAAAGCCGTCTGATAAGGTAAACAAGCAGACTAACTATTGTACGTTTCCAATTCCGTGGTTGCTAGGCAACGTGACCAGAAATGACGTCGACTTAAATAGCGTATAGGAATAACACCATATAGATATGAATGTCAATTCCCCATTTTAAGAAAAAATTGCAATTCCCCATGTCAAACAGTACTGCTTCGGTAGCAGCGCTCTGCGGTTGGGTTTATGAACTAAATATGTTGATAAGGGCGTCAAATTTTCAAGCGAGTGTCCAGACCTGCATTCTACGGCCATGCCTGTGACAGTTCCATTGTGTCAAGTTCCATAAGAAACAACATGTTGGAAAGCAAATGTAAAGTCAAATGACAAAGTGAAATGTTAAAGTGTTCAATAAATTGTGTAAGGTCCTGAAAGGGCTAGTTGCTGTGTTTTGTCTGCAGGGTCGCCAGAAACAACAACAAGTACCTGATGCGGACGTCGCCGTCGAACGGAACAGCCTCATTAACGACACCCTTCATGCATTGCACGGCGTCGCTGGGCCACCTGTTCGTTCGGCGAGGGGAGAGGAGAATGCACTTCGACTGCAGCAGTTTCATCGTCCGGAATGCAGGCCACTCGGCCGGCTTCGACGAGCATAACAAACTCAAGGTTTACTGATTCCAGACCTTTCCCCAACCCTAACTTATTTATCTCTACCAGGCTGGTGGGATGTGATTGAATGTGCGATGATAATCGGTGTTCGTTTTTGTCTCTATGCTCGAATTCTGATTTAGTTGTGAAAACAGCATATTATATTTTCTCTTAGAATTAATTGTATCGGTTGTATGATTAAAAAAATTGAGTGAAGTGTAAGGTAAATAATATTTCTTTTACACCTAATTTTCTAACTGTAGTGATAAATGTTTTAAATTAATTTCAATGAAATAAATAACAGCTTTTAAAATTAATTCCATTGCCTAGTTAATTACTGCACACATTACGTCATCTTGGTACTTGCGTAAGAACCAAAATCTATATCGAAAACATTTTATTGTTTGTAGACCATGTTAATTTGTTAATAGATTTTTTTTTTAAAGATAAGTTTTGGTATCTACCATGTAAGCTACCAATCAACAACCTCGAATAGAATATGGCGGCAACAAAGAATAGAATTACAGATTACTTTTTCCGCTAAACATGGCAGCACTAATGACGTTTAAGTGACATCACAAACTTGCAAATTTCTTGAAATTTGAAGCAGTTTGGTGGAAAAAATTCCACAGTATGATATGAGCTTTTAGCTTAAGCTCAGTTACAATAACTTATAATTCTATATTTTCACGATGTAGCACACATTTTGAATTAAATTCCCTGGAATTTATATGTAGACTGACGATTCCTATAGGCGTTTTATATAAATCTTATTAATACTCGTTGAACCAATTTCGGTGTTTATCTTAATGAGAAGATGCAACAGGAAAGAAACATTCCTCGCTCCAAAGCTCTCACAACACAATTAATCCGCCGCCGACTTCGTGTATGCCCTAGAGGCAGTGCTGTCACTAGACCAGAAACAAAAGTCCCCATAACTTGCTTATGTGGGTTTACAAATTATCTAGTTTACAGCCCGACAGACTTGGGGTAGTCACAGAACCGGTAGTGGGTACTAGGACATAACTGCGAGTACTGCTGTAGTTTAGGTTCCAGTGTACAGAAGATGTCCCCAGTCAATCAGCTACCCCCCTGCTTCTTGGGATGGGTGCTGGACATGGCATTGTTGTACTATTTATGGAAAGTGTATGATCTCTTTGGCTCAGCACTCATCAGATCCTACCTTGTATCACTTCCTCCTCCCCAACTATCCCGAGGTCGTAGTAAGCAGGTTTGGGATCACATTGCACTACGATTGTGTGGAAGGAGACTAAGTACTCCGAGTAACCCCACCAGTTAAATGAAACATCTGCCACATTTACCAATTTGGAAATCGGGGAGTTACCTGTGAGGAATCGAACCCAGCCTCCCATAGTGAAATCCAGATGGTCTGACCATCCCTTCCCCAACACACATTAAAATATACGCTACTAGAATTAATATGTAAACTTCTTTCTTTTTAAAATTTTTCATACTGTAGTAATATAGTTAACTAACATTTTTGTTATGCAAGTGAATTACTGAATACCTTAATGAAATATGAGTTCACAGATTAGTTTCCTCCAAAATGTCTGAACAGGGAACTAATTCAGAATAAACTATTATTTAAATCACATAAATTGATTTTTACATCGACGTCTATGATGATGTATCTGTCAATACTGAGTTTTCACATATGAGTAAGTCTGCACTTGTGGTTGTAGCAAAAAATAATTCGTGCTACATTTGAACGCCATCCGCTCTCCCCAAGCCCGTTTGCCCGCCGTCGCCAGCATCCACTGTGGGAATCCTCTACCGGGCGCTCGTGTCCACTGATTGAGTATTGCACTGCATCGGTTACGTCATTCTAAACACAACACAAGTGCGGCCAGTGGGGCTGAGTGAAGTACTGGTGTCGTGAGAAGCAAGTGCATTGCAAAAGGTGTAAAGTGGCAGAGCAACCATCTCGTGAGCATGCATGCACGTATACAAGAAGTAGATCTGGTAATACAGGGCATATATTAAATAGGATGAGAATACGAGATACTCAAAGACACCTTATCACGCAATGTTATGTAATTGATTCCTATAGTGTTTTAATGCCCCTTAGGGCCTCAGTGTGCATTTTTGTCAGTTGTACTTTCATTCTTCAATTGTTCCATCCTCACTTCATTTCATTCAATTGATTTTACAAATAAACGGGTTCTGTGTTTTGTATATTTAATTATGTACCAGATGTCACAAGGTAAGCAGTGTGTGTGTTGTTACTGAGAATTTGTAGCATAAGAAAATAATTTGGGCAGACTGCCTACCCGCCAACACCGGCCGGCATGCCGCACGAGGAGAGTGAGTCATTCTACTGTGTCTCGAGGGTGTGGACATGCAGCCCGACGTCGTCGCATTTCGTGTGCTCGGACTGCACTTCAACTTTTGTTACCAATTATTCCACTGAAATAGACTCTTAATTACCGGAACCATTCGTTACTAGCCACCTGAGACACACCACCCCTCTCCTTCGTATGGTTTGCTTCGCCTGGGAAGGCATATTTTTCACTTAATTATTTTGTGGCTTCGAGCCGACCTTGTGCAGCATTACCTAACCAGCAGGTTTAAGCCTGGCAGTTTGACGTAAAGTGTCTTTCGTTAGAAGAGTGTAATAAAACCCACTGATTTATGCAAACGAACTGTGTACATCTTCATTCGGGTTGCATATGGGCTTTTAGGGGCGTGGGCCCCTACATTCCCGCAGCATAATAACTATGGGTACGTGGATCGCCCCGAGAATCCACCCCGTATCACATGTACTTTAATAGTCTTCACTTAAGGAGCAACATCAGTTTCACATCGGAAGTATGCTGCCTTTGGCCATCGGCACACGACCCTGAGACAGCAGTAAACTCTACACTACATGTTGGCATTGCCCTACAAGAAATGCCTGGCATCCAGGTATCATCTCAGAATTCCAACAAGTTTACACAGTAAAAATCCTACCTTAACTCCCAACCTTAAATTAACCCTATTTTGCTTAACCATCCACTGTCACACTTCCACTGCAAGCAGAAGACTTCCTCTGTTTATAGTGTCAAACCGCTTTTCCGCAAATTCGCAAATAGATCCATCAGTGTTGAATGTTCTAGTGTGCACTGGTGTACACCGATTGAGAGAAGTTCCGAACATTAGTTCGATTTTATATTTTTGTAACGAATACAACTGAATAAATACAAACATGCGAAATAACTTAACACAGGAAAACCATATTAAACACTGTCCTAACATATTTTTATAACAAACATGCTCGTTGTGTATAAAATACAACTTATGTCTCACATTTTCGGCGTGCAGTTAAATACACTTCGTCCTGTTCCCTTCCTAACCATTTCAAGGCTATTAAACACTGTCACTTGTCTTTAGTAAACTATTAAAATTTTTGTATTTTCTAAAGCTATGTAATGGGATTGGTAATATTTTTTGGTATGGAATTCGCTTCCAGATAAAGTTAAGAAATTTCTCAATGTTTCAATATCACATAACCTTACAGAACAAAATAAAAAATATTACTTTCCATAAAATACTACTTCATAGTAGTACTGATTCTCGATTTGGCTAAAACTGTGGTCTGTTGTTTCTACATAATGAAATGTTGACTGGCATACTTTCGGTTGACAAGAAAGAAGGCATTAAAAAAATATAATTTGGACATAACTTGCATCAGAAATATGTGATATGTTTGGGAATAATCTCAATCCGTCAAACCATTTGACACTGCATATTACTTGTCAGTCATAAATACATCTGGTAATCCCATCGGATGATAACATTGACATCTGATGGCGTCCTGGCCCTTCAGACCTTTTGCCACGCAGCGCGCTCAACAAACATCTCATAGCCAGCAAGTGCCCTCTACCAGTGCAGTTTCAGTGTAGAGTAGCGTATGTTAGGAGCAAGGCAGGGCAGGATTAAGAACCTAAAATTAGCACTAGCGCAATGCGATGCAAATAAAACTCCACTGAACTTGCACCCATAACCACAGGGGCAATTAAACACCCTCAATGCAAGTGGGCGGGGATCTTTTAGCCACACACTTTCACTCTCACTATCCGAACTACAGAGGCCAATGAAATAAATTGTTACAAGATCTTCAGAGCCACGTTGATACATAAGTTTCTAAGGATTTTACACGTACTACTGTGTTTTTAAGTGGCAGTGAATGACGTTTTTATCCCGCCGAATAGTTGTTGATATTTGTAATAGTTATAACCTAAACGACAACTGGCGGGTGTTATGTTTATACTTCGACTTTTGGCTGTGGAGAACTGTTTATTTCACTATTTGATAAAGTGTGACGATTGGTGATGAATACGTGGACAACTACATATTTTTTGCAGACAAGAAATTAAAATTTTAATGATGCAACATAATATCAGATAGGCTTGAGAGTGTGTGTTTGATGTTATTTACATTAAAGAAGAGACGTGATATTGTATATGTAAGCGTTAATACGATTTGTGACTGTGTTTGAAATGTAATCGACCTAATAATGTGTTTACTTATTTTATTGTTTAGAAAACATGCTATTCTTCATGGCATTTTTTTTCCAGCTCATTATGGAATTTCCATATGGCTGATATTTTCTCCGCAAGTGCAATCGTTGCAGTGTGCCAGTTGAATATTCAGACTTCTAATGATATTCGTGTTGCATGTTGTGCCATAAACATTTTTTATCACCAACCGTCGCCACATCCTTCGACAGTTAATGAAACAAGACACTTTTGGGATCCATAACAAATCCTCCTCCAAAATATGAAGCAATAATTGCTAAGCACTTCAATAAAAATTTATTTTTGGACTGTTTTAATAGAAATAAAAGTGTTTTATCCTAAGTGAAAAGTTAAGCCAGAAGCACCCTAAGAAAACATCCTTTCTCCATACTACAACATTTCAATTTGTTGTTGAAATCACTCTAATTTAGTAATTTACAAAATTTGCCACTAACAACAATTAACCGAAATGAATTTTTTACAATTAAAATTATAGCCATGTTGCTCATTAGCTAGATGTGTCGACTGTGCATGCACAGCGAGAGCAATAGCACTTACGCTAAGGTATTTGCATGGGCGCAGTTTTCTCTGCATTTTGCGACGGTTCTCAACTACTTGCACCTCTCTTTTTTCATATTTAATTCCATTTTGGTGCAACGCAAATGTAAATTTTGCATTGCACCCACAGAAATGTGTATTTAATCGGCTCCCAAGGTTAGTGTCTTGGCAGTGCAGTGCACCCCCCCCCCCTTTTTTTTTTTTTTTCATTTCAAGTAACCACATGGGAAAGGGCGATGGCATAATGGGCGACCCACATTTTAATTTTCGGAGGCCAATTACAGATTAAAAGTTTTCATTGAAGCAAAGACCCAAATAACTTGGGAACAATAAGAGATACCTCAACAATGCAATTTTAATGTTTGTTATTTTATTATTAAAAGTGCACATGTTTTGCCAACTCATCTCCCATATTTCACATAATATTTAGTACAGGTGTTGTATTTTGTGTTCATTAAAATGCAGGGTATTTTTGTATATATCTTTTATTGCAAGTGTTGTGTTATTTAAAGTTTACTAATGCAAGTTTGGCACAGAAAGTAGTCCCCGAAGGTCACGTCCCGCAAAGTTGATGTAACCCCAGCCACCGAGGAACTAGTTGCAGTCGAGAACTCAGAGGGAACAATTCGCATCGGTGCGAACTCTGGGTTGCATACAATTTTGTATCACGAACCAATTAGTGTATCAATAGTTATGTAAAATAACGGAACCTTTGTTCAATCAGCATCCCGGAGATACTGTCCCTCCTTCCCCAATGTTTTGAATCGCCTGGGGAAGCGTTATTACCTTATGTAATTGTTTTTATTGACTTCGCAAATTTTTACAGCATTACTGTTATGATGGGTTAAGTCAGAAAACAGTGTACTTCCACTGAGAGATGATTATCATAATTCACACAGGGAACACATACATCTTGGCAGTCAGCCCGCAGCCCCCGAGATTACCCACTTCAGAAGCAGCATCTTGGCACCGCATGGTAATGGTGCCTGGTGCCTAGTCGGAAAATCCAATCCTTTAACATTTTTCCTCAACAATGTTCCACCACACCTCAAACCTCAACTTTACCCAAAACCACACAGCCAATAGGCGTCATGTGGCACCCTTCCATATGGTGTATTTTTTCTACACGTTCCATCATCATTTTGAATCCAAAAACCATCAAAATTTCTAACACCTCAATTTTTCCTTTAACACATTTCCCTTTCTGATTTACACCCGACTGCATCAAGAGAGTATCGGTAGCTATAAAATAAACAGATAACAAACAGCCTTCTGATGCCTTCCAGATGCCAGAAATAACACAGAGGGATGCCGCACCATGTGGGGTGGAAAGCTCATAATTTATCCCCTCGCCTGTCTCTCTTATGTCACCACGGTGTAGTTTTACGATATTCCTCACACTGATCCTTACAGTGTAGGTAGTATTCCCTAGTTCCCTGTTGATTGGATAAGGTCCGCTCCACTTAGCGATTAATCCAGCAGATAAATTTTGATTGCCGGCTGGTTGCGGGTGCTCACGTATGTAAACAAACTCGCCTACTTGAAGTTCAAATGGCGATCTTTGTGGGTTAGGGAGCCACGATTTCATGAAACTGTCCTGTTGTTCGTACACCTGCTGCATCATTCCCCTTCGCCTTTCCTGTCTGTTTCTGCTTACCATTACAGTTCCGGGGCATGCGAGGTTTCTTCCCTGTAGAATCTTGGCTGGGGTTTTTCGCGTAACTGCATTAACACATGTTCGTAAAAACAAGGTGGTTGGCAGATGATTTGGCCATGATGTGTGGAATCGTTTATACGTGTAGTCGTAATTGAGTTTTTAAGTCCTGATATCTACGTTCTGTGGGATGTACCATAGGGTGGTACTGAGCTGTTGTGTGGTGTTCTGTTTTCCATTTCCCGCAGAAATTTCTTCACTTGTGTCCAGTAAACTGTGTTCCGTTATCTGAGAGAAGTACTCATTGAAAACCCCATAAGGGAAAGAATAATAATTTTCTAGTACTCTTGCAATGGTGTTAGGACTAGCACTGTTTACATTAATTACTAGGGCGCAGGGTTGTCCATAATTAATTTAGTAGCTCTGAAATGGGTAAAAGGCTCTATACCCCTTTTCTCACGCATGTCAAAATTACAGTGGAGCAGACATTTCCTTCTGAGTGTTCAATCACATTGTCCTTTAACATTTCTCTAATGTGCACACCAATGATATTCTGGTGGTATGGCATGTAGTCTTTGGGTGGTGTGTACAGTGACTCTAGGTGACTCATTGGTATGGGGTGCTTTGCAATGCTGGTGCAGTGTAGCGGTCACAAGAAATTCCAATTTCTACTTGTTGTTCGACGAATCACAGCACTCCCAGTACGACGTCTTCCCTGAGGTCCGGCATAATAAGCACTGGAATTGTCATTGTTTAATCTCGGATGTGGATGTTGACTGCTATAGTTCAATTAGCATGTCCGTGAACGTCACTCGTAGCAAGTTGAACTTTTTTGTTTACACTTGTTAAACTGATTGTGATTCACTATTTTTTCATTAATAAAGTAGTGGGATGCTGCGGAGTCGAATATTGCAACAGTGAATAGTGTGTTTACACTAATTCAGATGCATAACAAGCTGTCATAATTTTGGTTGATTTGGCCTAGGTAGCTGCGTGTTGTTAATGTTTTGGTTTCGGGGTAGGGGGTGTGGTCCCTATCTCTGCTCTCTGTCTCCTAACTCTGGATTTTGTTGTTGATGACGGGTCGAACAATCTCGATGCCAATGTATTTGCTCACTGGGACAGTATAGACATGGAGTTGACAATGCCCGTTTCGATCTGTCACGTTCCCGTGTCTGCAGCGGTTTGTCTCTGCATCCCTGTCTGCTTACCCCTGGTGCAGTTGGTGGTGTATACCCTGCCTATCTGCTCGGTTGTTAGTGGGTGGCTGGCCTCCAGGCGTCGTGATGTTATTGTTTTGACGGCCGGTGGGCGTGGCAGTATTTACACATCATGGTGGAACACATGGCAGTAAAACTTGTTGTCGTAGCTCTGCACTATCACGTGTGATTCCAGCAGCTGTACTAATGAAGTTCTCGAATCCATGCTGGTCATGGAATTATACTTTATTCCGATAGTACTGTTTGTATCACTGATCCCAATACGTCCGCGGGGGCAACGTGCAGATAAAAACGTGTCACTACATTCACTTAACTTCTCACTAACATCTCTAGGTCTTTGTGTGGACATTGTTTTTCGGTGAAGACACTGACCTACATTTGTATGGTTGCTAGTGTACTGGTGTACCAGGTGGAGAATTTCGTAACGAACTGTTCTCAGGTCATCTTATATTCCTCGATGGCTCACACCAAATTACTGCATCCCCTGTCAGTTGTTCTCTTACCACAGTCGGGCAATCTTCAATGGACACAACGTACTGCTGCAATCTCTGTACACACACCTCTGTGAACACTCTTAGGTCCTCTGTACCTTGTCCTACAAAGTTCAGAAGAATTTGGAATTTTGCTGGTGTTCTGAATGGGATGACACAGGAATGTTCAGAAGGACGTGGTTAAAGTGGTGAGTATGCTGCGGCAGGTTGTTGGATTGGTAGGCGTAACATGATAGGAGTAGGTGGTGGTAAGTTTATCGGTTACAATTGCCTGATTAGTTCAGTCACTGTTATTTGCACTAGTGGTTATTCAAATATGCCAGTCAGTCCATTTTGCAGCCTCATACATGTCTGACACTGGGAGGGTTGTTCCGGGGTTCTCCCACACTCACATGTAAGATTAACCTGCAGTGCACAACACTGGTGGTGTTCGTCATGGTAGTTGTTAGTGGCTCTGTTGCTCAGTTCACATGCACCTTGTGTTGTGTAGTCCCATGAATTGTTGTTATCCACTGTTGTTGAGTGGTTGCTACATGGTCCTCCTTGGGCTATACAACACTTGTAACACACGAACTGTCCCAATCGCGCACTTATCCATTCTGCCATTATGAGTGTGCTTTCTGGCTATTGGTTCCAGCAAAGTGTACAGGATGTCAGATCTCCCACTGGTCCCTCGCATTGCTGCTGAATTTCATATTCGATGTACGAGTGTCCGACTGGTTCATTATGTATGTCCCCGACCTTGTCTTGGTAGGCATTTGCAAATGTTCTCTAGGGGATTGTACATGGCAAATGGATCACTGTATTTTACCTTTTGGCAGTTTCTGCATGTCACTGCACGCCAACTCTCCATCGCGAACACGTACACATATGTGGTTGACCATCATGATTGCGCGGTTGCATGGGGATCTTCACTGGTGCTATGGATGTCCTGTTCACGTATTTGTCCCACACACATTAACAATGTTTACAGCTAAGTAGGTTGCAGTTGTTGTGGGGGGTCAGGTGAACACGTGGTCAGCCTTCCCAATGTGTGATGCGGATGAGCAATGATGTTTCGTGGAACATAGGATGGAGGGAAACACGCACTGTTTCCATTCCCAGAATGCCAGTGGTGGCTGCCTCCTCACATTCCACTCTCGCCAGCATCGTAAAATGGTGGTTCCGTGCTTGGTCACCCACATGGTTACATTGTTTAGTACACAGAGGAGTAAGCCAATTGACCAACAGGGAATCGGTTTTCGCAATGAAAGTTCCTTATTAGCAGCACCTAGCAATCGGCATTCGCAAACAGGTTCGTCTTTACCCACACACTTGGGTGACACTTGACTCCTAGCAGGGATCAGCGTGCATAAAACCCAAGTACTGGTGTGCCGTTTCTGCACTATACGGTTTTGTCAAAGGGACTTCGAGTACGATTGATAGTATTTTATGGGTGCCAGCTAACTTCCTAGGGTAATCCGCTCGGGTTAACACGAGAAAGAGTTAAAGAGGTTAGGTTTAGATTCTTATGGACTAGAAAAAAAAAGATTACTTAATGTTCTCATGAAATTTATGCGAGATTTATGGACATAAATATTGTAAATAATGACATAATTTATGAAGGTTACCGAAAAGTGGCCAGAATTAAAGTATTTTATGTTTAGTCCTGCTGTAATTTTCTGTAATTGTGCGATCGATTGTTTTAGTAGTGTTGTAAATAAATTTTTAATGGGTAAGGTGTTTTGAAGATTTTATATATTTAAGCGACTTTGTTTTGACGATGTTAATATTGTAGAATTATTATAAATAATGACGTCAACTACAAAGGTAAATTAAGAGTATTGCATATTTTTAATTAAGCTTAATTTTAATTAAACTTATTTTCAATTAAAAAATATTTTATCATGGCATGGTGAATTAATTTGAAAAAATTACCTTTAAAACTTAAATACACAACGCACGTCGGAAAGAGTAATGGCTCCTAAAAAATGGGTCATGTATGAAAAGCCAGGGCTAAAATGATACCTGTGCTCCCTAGTGTCTACTTTCGTTAGTAGTTGGTGGCGATGAAAATAATTAAACAGATATAAGTTACTCTTGGATTGGTATATTCTGGCTCCCTAGCACACTGTTACAAGTACACACTGAATATATTGTAATTACGTAGATTGCACACACAATGGGATATTTTGGCTCCTCAACATGCCTTACCAATGCAGAACACTTGATGTCGCAGACATACATAAGAAAACTGTAAGCATGTGGGTTGCAACACATAATGATAATTCAAGAAATAATGCTGGCATTAAATCAATAAAGATCTCGCAAGCAAGAATAAAGTACACCAAGTCGATTCAATTCAAAGAAATCACTGATTATTCAGAATCAAGTGAGATGGTACACAATTGCATTAAAGTTATGCATGCATGCAGCATTAAGCTCAGTACAGGCTGAAAAAGCTATGTACTGTAAGCATAGGAATGAGTAAAATAGTGAATTGAACTGGAGGGGCAGCGAGTCTGCTCTGGAGGGTGGTTTGCTCAAGAGGTGCACGAAAGAAATAGAAAGTATTCCAGATAATTAAGTCATTGCAGTTACATGATAAGTGAAATGTTGCTCCACTTCCGAGTTGCGTTGTAGCGACCTTCCCTGATGCTCATAGAACCAAGACTAAATTGGTCGTGTAGCATATGTGACGCCTTGTAACAGATGCTGTAATAATACAAAAATCCCTTGTGGGAAAAATGAAAATGATGATGTGGAACATAGGACTGCTTGAGACACATACCAAATTACACCTTAATCCTGACACTTGTACGCAAAAATAACAAAGGCTGTTAAAATTACATGGCATAATTTTTATAAAAAATATTAATATATCCTTTTAATATTATGACGTGGTGTTGATCGGGGCATCAGGGAATTACAGACCAGTTAGAATGCATGGCTGTGAAATTCAATTATACCAGGTGGGTGCCAGTCCTTGCTCACCAGAGAACATGATGATGGAGTGGGGTCATGGGCCATTCACCCTAAAGTAGCCCCCTGATGCTCCAGCATCACTGTTGCTGTTGTCCATTATATATAAATCCAAGTGCCTCGTCTAGTCGAGGATATCAGAGCTCCCTCGATACGCGCATGTCATATCCAACAGGAATTGTTGAGGCAATGCGAATGCCAAGACTTTGTTACATTACATTCTTCACAGGTTATGTGGCAGTGAATTGGCCAGAATAAATAAAAAATACGTATTTCACGCCCAATCAGATTTAATCATTATTATTCCTCGTATGAGGCACACACATGATAAGTCTCTGGTATAGCATGGAGTGCTCTCAAATAGACAAAAAGATGTGAATGAGATACATATAATTACGTGAAATTACGTCCCAGGCGTTTAAAATACGAACTGGGTTGTCGAACAGCACTCTCCCTGGATGAAAACAAACTTAAAGCATCCTGAATGGCAGTGAATAATGTTTTTTCGCGTCCAAATATTGTCGATATTTTGTAGTAGTTAAACCTAAACAACAACTGGCGGGTGTTATGTTACTGCGACGTTTGGACATGTAGATATGCTTATTTCACTAATTGTTGAAGTGTGATGATTGGTGATTAATACGAATACAACTACATAATTTCAGCACACAAGAAATTTAAATTTTAAAGATTCAATATAATATCAGATATGCTTGAGATTGTGTGTTTGATGATATTTACGTAAAAGAAGACACGCGATATTGTGTATTATATGTGTTGATACGAATTGTGATTGTTTTCGAAGTGTAACCGACATAATATTTTGTTTACTTCCTTTTTTTTTGTTTAGACAACATGCTTGTTTCCCTGTGTTTTTTAGTTCATTACAAATTTCCATATGGCTGATATTTTCTCAGCGAATGCAATCTGCGTAGTGCTTAAGTTGAATACTGAGTGTTATGTAAAGTCTTAGTAATTTCTGTTATAATCGTAAACTTCTAGGGATATTCGAACTGCATGATGTACCATAAACATTTTTATCACCAATCGTTACCGCATCCTTTGACAGTTAATGAAAAAGACATTTTGTGTTCCATAACAAATACCCTTCCAAATTACGAAGGAATAATTTAAGCAGTTCAATAAAAAAATATTTTTTTGGGGCTGTTTTGACGGGAAGAAAAGTATTTTATCTTATGTGAAAAGTTAAGCCAGAAGCACCTTCAGAAAACAGCCCTTCTTCATTCTACCCACTTCAATTGGTTATTGAAACACTCTAATTTAGTAATTTACACAATTTGGAACCGACAACATTTAACATTTACTTAATTTTTGATAATTATTAATGTTAGCCATATTGCCCATTAGCTATATGTGTCGATTGCGCACGCGAGGCGAGAGCAATTGCACTTCTCGCCGAGGCATTTGCCTGGGCGCAGATTTATTTGCTTTTTGGATCGGTGCGAAACTTTTCGCACCTCTATTTTTTTCATATTTAATTCCATTTTGGTTCATTGAAAACACTAATTTTGCGTTGCACCCGTAAAAATGTGTATTTAATCCATAGACTAAAGAGGAGGTAGACTGCTTATTCTTTTTCTGTGCATGTATTCAACATTGATCTACACTATTGCTACACAACTTTCAAAGTCTCATAGTCAACAATGATGAACACTATTGTTTATATCTTAATTTTTAAATGACAAGCACTATTTTATGAATAAAATACTTTTATGTGTTTCAATTAAATTAAACTACATTGCAAATTGATTATACAAAATTTACATACATCTTAAATTATTTGTTTGCAATTCAGTTTTTTAACCTAAAATTCAAACCAAGCTGCTTTTGTTAGACATGTATGCAGAAAAGCAGTTGAATGTTGGGATACGGAGTTTAGTTGTGCGCAGCCAGCGAGATCGGTCTACCTGATCTTTAGTCTATGATAATCGGCCCCCTGCACTGACTCACACACTGGAGTTGGAAGTGAAGGCTTTCAACAGTGCACTGCAGGGCCCGCGATCTACTCCGCCATGTTGCTTACCTCGTTCAGATATGGCGCACGGGTCGACAAGTGCTGTCCTTCGCAATAGTCATGGACGGCTTCAACATGTTGGTGTCCTGATGCCGTTATGTTGGCAGTGTTTGCTCCTCATCCTACAGAATGTGGTATCAAAATATGAAATAGGCACCTTCCACCGTAAATGCGACTACAGATCCTGTCCAACAAACATCCGTGTCGTAAACAACTGCAAGTTCAAGGACATCTCAGATCGAAACAATGTGCAAAGTCAAATCCAAATTTCAAATCCATTTCAAATTTAGGCCCACATCCTTCAACCAAATTACAATTCTCAAATTGTGGACAGAAAGATTTAATGTGATAATTTGTTGTGCACAGATCAAGGTAAACACTCTATACTGTACCTTGAGCCAGCAATACTATCACCCAATTATCTTCACCGCGAACGAACTCTCGACTATGCAGCAATAGAACTTTCAATGTATCCTGTGTAGTTGTCATGCTAAATTACTGAACATTTCACCCACTTCTAAATATTTTGCCAACTCCCTGCCACCAAACTTTAGTGCTGCGTTTCCTATCCCATCTGGTCCCCCTACCTTACTGCTCTCCAAACCCCTAATTACTTTTTATATCTCCGACTCCCTCATCTTAAACTCACTAAACACCCCCCGAACCCTGTTTGCCCCCCCTATTACAACCCTCCTTTGCCTCAAACACTGACAAGTACTGTGCTTGCAGCATCTCCGATTTTTCTTGGTCATTTTTCGCATGACTACCATCCCTTCCTGTTGGCAGAGGGATCTCTTCCTCTCCTACCTTTAACCTCTTAACATACCTAAACAATTTCCCCAATTCCTTACCTTTTCCTTCTTCCACCACGTTTCCTAGAAATACAGCCTTTGCCTGTATAATCTTCCTTTCAAGCTCCCTACCCATTTGTTCAATCATTTATTTAGATCTTATCATTCCTTAATTTCTCCACTTGGTATGTAATTTTCTGCACTTCTTCATTTTAAAAATCTCCTGTCCATAATATGGCGGATATCCCCCAGGTTGTAACCTTATCATTGGCACAAATTTCTCCAACATAACCTCCATTAATGCCCTAAACTCCCTCCACAACCCCTCTACAACCCTCCTACATAGACCATTTCCCTGCCCTGGTGGTATATATGCTGCCAGCAAAGTAATACTCCTATTACTATTACCACTCAATTTAATTTCCATTACCTCGACATCCTCACTAACCCATTCTAACCGCTCCTTTTAGCCCTTTCTTTACACACACCATTATTCCTTCTCCTCTCCCATCCCTGTCTCTTCTGAAGATGGTGAACTTATCCTGCCTACACTCAATGTCCAGTACTTCCTCAATCAACCAAGTCTCCACAGCTACCGATATATCTGCCCCATATCCTTCAACCTTTCCCCAGAAGTCCTCCAGCTTGTTGTACACACTCCTACAGTTCACCACCATTATCTTTTACTAGTACTCTGCTTTACCATCCTACATTGCTTACCTACTATCTCCACCCCTGTGGCCTCATCAATGCTATCCTCTCCAATTCTCTCCCCTTCCATTTCCCTGCTTCTAACTGATTACTATTTCAACAATTGCTGTTCTCCCCTAACCCTCTCCATGCAACCAGCTACTTCTCTACCTAGCAGATCACATAGAATTCTCTTTCCCTGTTCTGTCAGGTGAACCTGGTATCTCCCTACACTTTCCCAGCCTACCCATTTCCTACTATCTATAAATGTAGCCTCCAAATCCCTACACACCCTCTCATATACCTCACTGGCAGCCACTACCTTCCTGCAGGATACTCCTTTCCTAACCAGCACACCTCTGACTACTGCCCTAGCTCCAGGGAACTTCTCCCGCACTTTCCTCAGCAATCCCCTGAGGTCCCGTTCTACCTCCTGCCCCACCTCCCTATGAGCCAGGTAATTTTCCCCTACATGAATGAGAGCAAATTTTGCCACCCTGCTATCTCTCATACCACTAACCCTTTCCTCCAAATTCCTAGTATTTCCCCCTCAAACGCTGCTTTATATTTAATTTCCTTCCTGATATTCCACAGCTCTACCCCCTTTACAATAGAGCTGCTTAGAAAAACTACCTCTGGCTCCCTTCCTACAACCTGTTCCTGCTTTGTGGATCTTCTACCCACCTGCCTACCCTTGTCTCTGGCCTCCTGCAGCACCCTTGTTTCCCTCCTTTTGGCCAGCCCTCCTCTCTCTCCTCTGGCCATGAACTGTCCACTTTCTCCTGCTTGCTGGTCTTTGCTAATCACACACTTGCAAGCCTCAGCATACTGCTTCCTACCTTCTACCACTGCCTGTTCCCTGCTTGCTGTTTCCTGTTCCTCTGTTCCTGATTGCTTCCTGCGAATACTATCACCTTATGCCTTGCTACTATTTCTTGCTCCTCTAACCTTATTTGCTGTTTTATGTCTCCTAAAGCCTTATCCCTTTATACGGCCTCCAACTCATCTATCCTCCTCCTTAATCTTACCACCTCTATCTCTGCCATTCCTCCTGCAGATCCTTCTGCAGCCCTACTTCCATTCTGCCTAACTCTTCCTCTCTACTCAGCTTTTCCTCCTGTGGACTGGCTTTCATTTTCCTTAGCACCTCCTTTACATCTTCCAACTCCTCCTGTAACACTTCCGAAGAGTTTTCCTCAGCTGTGATATCGCCTGTTCTGTGTCGATTTCAAGCTTTTAACCAAAGATGTTAGATGAGGGCGCAACAGTTTTCCTGGAAAATCTTACACTTGATCAAGGATCGAGTTTCGAACCAGGATGTTGCAACTGGAAAATGTTGCATTGTAAACTGTTATGAATGCGTTTGTTTACAATTTAATTTTTAAATAGCAAGCTCTATTATATACAAAAATAGGTATCTTTACAATTTTGAATTTAAAAAAAATAATTACAAGCTGTTTGAAAGATGATAAAAAATATCTCTAATCACTTGTTTACAAATTAGTTTTCTATCCTATTATCTTATTCATGCCGTTAATGCAAGACCTGTTGTCAGAAAAACAGCTCAATGTTGAGACATGATTGGTTGTGCGCAGCCAGCGAGATCGGTCTACCTTATTTTTTTTCAATGGTTTTTATTGTATATGTGCCGACCAATATTTGTATTACAATATCATGTGCTTTTGCATTCATTGGTTTGATATCACCTTTTCGTGCAATAGGAATATTTCTTGGTATCCGCAAAGTGGACTTTTCGACTCTGGTGTAGCACATCTCTATGTGCTGAATCGCGGGTTGGCCATATTGTTTTGCGAATGTTCTATCCATGATTTTATCATTTGTTCTAAGGCAGTTGTTTCATATTTTCGTAATTGTTGTATAGTTTTTGTGTAGAAAGGAGTTCCTATATTTTGTAAGTTTCATGTTTTGGATTTTTATACCCTATTTGGTATTGTTGTATCATGTGCTTGTGAACCATTTTTTTTTGTTTTTTTCACGTGTGTTGAGCATTCATTCATTCATTCTTGCACTTCACTTTGTATTTTCAGTTCGCTGTTAGTATGGCAGACTTCATTACATTCACTAAAGATGGTTTGCTGTTCTCTTGTTTATATCTATTTGCTGGCTTCATTACGTTTACTCTAGGATCGTGCTAC
The DNA here is from genome assembly GCA_029891345.1 of Dryococelus australis. Lineage (NCBI taxonomy): Eukaryota > Metazoa > Arthropoda > Insecta > Phasmatodea > Phasmatidae > Dryococelus > Dryococelus australis. The sequence goes on along the minus strand of CM057004.1, from coordinate 88,250,438 downwards.
AGTTACAGTTGAGACCGATGTTGCATTGTAATTCCTCTTGGTCTTAACGCCAACGCCAAAAGAAAACAAACTGTTTCGATCTCCCTTGACGTTTTGGAGCCCTCTGTTGTCCATACCATATAAGATGAGGTAGTCCACTTATTCGTCTCATGCGCATGCACCCAACATAGAACCTTCCCAAAGGAACAACTGTCAAAGTTTCATGAACAACAGTGATCAACGTGTTAGTTTTATCTTAAGCGGGGTAGGCAGTTCATGCTTGTGAGGTCTTTGAGGGAGTGGAATGTGTTGTGGGAGAAACTGGTATCTAGGAGGGGGCGTTGGAAAGTTCATGGAGGGAGGAGCGGAAGAGGAGTTTGGTCGGGAATGGGAGAGGTGAGAGAGCTCGTCACCGGGCGGTAGCCTAATTGCGAGTGTATGTAAAATGTAAACATAGTACGAGTTTGCCACCCCACCCTCCTGGAGTCGAGTATCATCTGTGATATGTAATTACACTTATGGTATGAAATAGTAACATGTTACTATCAGAAATATTCTAAAGGCCCGTTTACACCGAAAAAATAACAGAAACAATGTTAATAACAAAAATGTGTATAACAAAAATGGTTACCAACAAATTGTTTATAGGCGACATGATTTCTAGCAATGTTGACAACAAATTTGCTATATACATTATAAATAACACAGGTGTTGCTAATAAAGTTACCAAGGCAAGAATTTAAGTTAATAACAATGTTAATAAAAAATATTTTGATAATGTTAGGAACAACGTGAATCATCTCAATTGCCTGCCATCCCTGTCCTGGTGGTGTATACGCTGCCAGCAAAGTAATACTCCTATTACTACTACCACTCAATTTAATTTCCATTACCTCGACATCCTCACTAACTCATTCTACCGCCCCTTTTAGCCCTTTCCTTACACACACCATTATTCCTCCTCCTCTCCCATCCCTGTCTCTTCTGAATATGGTGAACTCATCCTGCCTACACTCTATATTCAGTACTTCCTCAGTCAACCAAGTCTCCACAGCTACCACTATATCCGCCCCATATCCTTCAACCTTTCCCTAGAAGCCCTCCAGCTTGTACACACTCCTACAGTTCACGACCATTATCTTTATACTAGTACTCTACTTTACCATCCTACATTGCTTACCTCCTATCTCCACCCCTGCGGCCTTCTCATTGCTATCCTCTCAATTTCTCAACTGTGCTCACTGACAAGAAAAAACAGGAGACTGCTTCATTTCTGCCTCTTCCTCCTATCATTCGTGCTGCATGCTCATTTAGCAATCAATTTGTATCTGCTAAATGCAAGCATAAATTGTATGTTGTTAACTGTAGAGAGTAACACATTGAGCTGTGTGTCAAAGTAAGCACAAACATTATCGTTTGTAAGTTCATGCACAGTGATGTTATTTTACTCCCAGGCATTTGTGAATAGTTACCCGTGCATTTTTGAGCTTCCTCAGCTTTCATGTGATGCTGTTCCAAGTGTGCCCTTGCTTCAACCTTATCATTTTCTGTTGTTGAGCATGTAATTATAGTCAAGTTTATCACACTTATTGCACAAATCCACAAAAGGGTGAGCGAATTTAAGTTTGAGATAATCGTGCTTAAAAACAGCAGAGTAATAATGGTAACAAATTTGGGAGTGTGGATGTTTCTCCTTAAAACCTCGTAACAGGTGATTCATGTTTAAGTCTGCACTTAAAAATTTACGTGTAGGCGTTTTGCGAGAGTAATGGCTCTCTTGCCATGGAAAAGATTTAATATGAGCTCGTATTAAGTTTCAATCATTTTTGATAAACTTTTTCTTAAATTCGTTATAGTGTCTTGCCCTCCCATCAATGTATACTAAGGCACCTGCCTTCTTTTTGGTTTGCAAGGCTTTTGGAGTGTGCGTGGTGTCAGCCCATAAAAGGTCTTTAAATGTTTTACTGCACACTCACAGTTTTTACAGTTTCCATCAGGAACAACATAAGATTTAGTAACATGACTCTTACTGGTGCTTGAATCATGATACAAAACAATCCATGACGATGTGCTATGTCCTGAACATGTATTTTTCCCAACAAAAATCTTTTTAGTCATTTTCAGTGAGTTTGTACGATTCGAGGAATAGACATTTCTTTTTGATTTACAGAAATATTTTTGCTTTCTTGACGACATTTATAGGTGATTGAATCACATGGTGGTTTTTTTTTCGCCATAACATGGCTTCCTGAACTTGTTTTCATGTGGCTTTCCTGCATGACGCACCTCCTGTCGCATCTTATTTGCTTTTGTCTTCTGTGTTGTTTTTTCCGTATTCAAAGTAACATGACAAATGCATTTTCATCATATTGAACTTGCGCAACGATTAAACTTGCGAATGCCACAGCTACCAGCTTCGCATACACTACTTACTGCTGTGCTGTAATAGACGTCTGACTGCCTGGCACAGTCATCATTCTCTAGTAAAATGCCCACCACTGCGCTATCTGTCGGACGTCTCTAGCCAACATGAATGCAACAAAGGCACCTTCAGTGTTTCCTGTGACATTGTTGGCGAGTGAATTTCTTTTCAATAAAGGAACTATTTGTTATATTTTTGGCACTTTCAGTCTTTTCCGTATACATGTCTCAATTGGTTAGGAAAGTATGCAAACAATTCAAAGCACATTTCTACTAACCAGTGTTATAACCTCAAACCTAACACTGCTTTGCTAGAAGTGTTGTCAAAAATAAGTTCAATTTTGGGCACTCGGAGATTGGTTGTGCATGGCCAGCGAGATCTGTTTCTCATCTTTAAGGCAGGTCTGAATTTAGGTACATACTTGTGTACTCGCATCCTTGCATACACTACTTAATTCGGACAGGCAGTCTTTTTGGCTTCGGCATTAGCCAGTTGAACACTTTTAATGAATGTGTTTTCGTACAAATAACTAGATAATTGCAGAAAGTTGTATGGTTAAATAAAGAAATAAAAAATATTTCAATTTGATTTACAAACTTTTGTCGTCTTGCTGATTGTATGTGAGTTTGCAAATTTGATTGGATGTTTTATCATAGCTTTTGTAAGTTATCAACATTGGCCTAGTGCAAATTTATAGTTTAGACCTTTCTTTAAGGTAGGCCCTACACCTTACGATAATTATTTACTCAGTTCAAAATTCCAAGCTGCCAAGTTGTAAGGTAGCCCTACTAAAATTTAAACAAAATAATTATGTTGCATACAATAGTAACTGGAAAAATTCCAGAACTGAGGCTTTTTTGGAAGAAAAAAAAACCCTAGTAAAGTTGTATAATTCCACTCTACTAATTACACAGAACACAAATTTACTAGAGGCATCAAGATATATAAGCAATACCAACCCCAAAAACGATAGTACTGGGGGGGGGGGGGGGGGGCTGGCTATGAAGATCAGAGAAATTGTGGGGTAAAATAAGAGAAAAATATGTACATAATCATAATATTTATTCATGAAAATACGTGAAAACGCAAAAGGACGTAACCCAACAATACCTAAACTGACAATATTACCATACAAGTTATAAATATGATAGTGCAGAGGGCCATGAAGATCACGGAAATTGAGGGGGTTGATAAAACGAATAAAAAATATGTACATTTACATGATAAAATTTTACCCCTCAATTTCCCACCAGTTCATACCCCTCTCCACTATCGTATTTGTAACTTGTATTGGTAACATTGTCAATCTAGGTATTGTTCGATTAGATCTGTTTGCAATTATGAGTGTTTTCATGATAAAATATAACGATTCTATCACGAATATCACTAAAATACATTAAATTGCAAAATGACCTAATCAATCAATACCTAAATTCACAAAATAACACATACACACACATTATTTCTCAGTGTAAATGGGCTGCACATGGAACAAATTTCTGGGGAAACTTCAAGCTCCACCAAAAAAAATTGCCGGCAAGCCTTGAATCATGGTTTTGGGGATTTACTCCCCTGTTGGTGCTGGGACTGTGGCTCAGTACATAATATGTGGTTACACTTGTATAGTATTTGTCCCTGCAAGGGGGCTACGCTTCAGTATCATACATTATCACAGTAACATTTGTGTGTGTGAAAGTGTATAGATAATATTGTGAATTTAAGTATTGTATGGTTAGGTCTTTTTGCAATTTGATGTATTTTTGTGATATTCCTGAAATAATCGTAACATTTGGTCATGAAATTGCGTTTAATTGCACAAAGATGTAACCGAACAATACCTGAATTGACAATATTACCAATACAAGTTACAAATTCGATATTTGGGAGGGCTATGAACTGATGTAATTTTTGGGGTACAATTTTATTACGAGAACGTATGTATGTTACACTCGTACCCCACAATTTCCCTGATGTCCATAGCCCTCGCCACTATCGTATTTGTAACTTGTATATGTAAAATTATCAATTTAGATATTGTACGGTTAGGTCTTTGTGCAATTTAACGCATTTACGTCATTAAATATTATGATTATGTGCATATTTTTAACTTGTTTCACCACATAATTATCACACTCACACGCAACATTATACAGGTACAATTCATATACTATAATAAATGTAAATACTTACTACATCACAAACTGAAATAATTATGTAACTCACCCGATCATTTGTCACTCGCCTACATGTCAGGGTTGCTACCGGTCTGGAAAACCTGGAAAAGTCAGGAAAATTGCCTTTGGTTACTGGAAATTCAAATGAGCGTTTTTCCATAGCATTTTAGAAAGTGTAGTTAATGAGACGGATTGTTTTGTAGCATTGTTTGACAAGTCTCCAAACAAGTGTGCTCAATTACAGCAGATGGATATTGGTGTACAATTCTGGAGCAAATCCAAAGGTGAGGTTTGTACTTGCTGTTTCAGTTCTGCATTTTTGGTAAGTACAAAGTCAGTAGACTTGGTTTGTGCTTTCAAGGAAACTTTATCTCGCCTTAATTTGCAACACCTTCTTCAGGTCTCTCTTGATGGTCCAAATACAAATATCAAGTTTCTCAGGGATTTGAAAGAGATTTGAGTGAAGGCAAAGATCCAGACCATTCCGTAATTCTCTTCATGGGAACATGTGGATTACATGTAATGAATAATGCATTTAAAAGAGGTTGGCAAGTTGTTGAATTCCTCAGAGCTATTTATAATGTGTTCAAAGATGTTCCAGTGTGAAGGCGTGAATATATGTTGTATTCAGGGTCCACACATATGCCAAAAAATATTATATAATTATTTCTTTTAACGCTTAAGTAAATCCCAACAATGCGCACGACCTGCTAAGTATCATTGGAAACCAATACATAAAAGAATACACTTTAGTTTCTTCTGCACACGTCTTTATGCATAACTTAATGCTTAATTTGGCCATTGTAAACCCAGCTTGAGGCCTTATTATCTATTCTCGTACAGTCCGTGGTAGCCATATTGTTTAAGTCTAAATTCAAATTTTTGAGTCATTTTCTTGTGTATTTTTAGAAATAAGGTATTTGATAATTAATACCTAATGCTATTATTTATTTATGTATAAACTGACTTATGTAAGAATAGTAAGATGTGTTATTATTACATGATTTGTTGCTGAATATAGGGTTGCCACAGATCTGGAAAACAGGGAATTTTGAACAAGTTAGCTAAATGTCAGGGAATCCTGTGATATTCATAATAGTATGTATTTGGGTGTCCAGTGATAGCCTACAGGAGGGAGGTAACACAAGAGGGAGGATAGCCGAAGTCATAACAGCAGAGTTGAAAACATATTTACCATTATCCTTGCGCCCGTGTAAGTTACCATTCGTACCGTGCAGCTATATTTCACCAAAAATAAACTGATGATTATATTTCAACCAGCTGTAGCACAGTTGCAAAGATATAGGGACATATGAGCAGATCATGCAGTGTGTGTGCAAAGACCGACCACTGGTGTAACAGGTGTTTACGGTACCCTAATGTCCTTGAATTGCTAATTAGTGTAATTCGACTCACCGACACTGAATATTGTCACCCTGAGCGATAGTTCGCGCCACAAAGGATGTCTCGCAACCTGATAGACGTAATACGCCTAGATTAGGCAACACACACATCCCACATGCCACATCACTCAGGAAAATGTGTCCTGAAAAGATGCCTTGTGTTTTCGGAACGTGTGGTATTGACATATTCAAACATGTAGGGCCTAAATAGTTTTATTGTACTTATAGAGAAAATATTTACATCAGCCTTGAAATGTGGATTAGTTTTAATCCGTACACACGTTTTTCCAGTACCGTTCACCTTCTGAATCGACGTTGTAGGAGTACAAATCATAATTGCACAAATGCACTGCCGGTCGCCCCAACAATCGGTCGAAGCTTATCAATCATGTGGGAGTTATTTATTGTCCACCTCACTACCTGAATGTCAAAATGGTCAATGTTAGTCTTCATTTGTTGTTTCACTCAATGTTTGTGTGGGTAGAAAAATATTTTAATGTACCATCCGTGAACCCTAGTTCCTGTTTTATTCTGTAAACAACTGCGGGTGGAATAACTGTCGCTGCACTGACTCCTCTCACCACCTCAGAAAGTGGTATTTGAATGCCTTCCTCCGATTCATTGGTCATGGACTTCAGCGCATTAAAATTATAAAATTACTTTCCTGCATTCATTGTGCACAACTTTACCTTGCCATTGTTCCAACTGTAAATTTTATCAACGGAAATATTACAATACGTACGTTAATTTATGTTCTTCGCACATATAGAATGTATACGCACTCCCAAACCGCTTGCATATTGATGTTTTCACTCTAGCTGTTATACACCCGCTAGAGACAGCCGAACATCTGAGGGCCGACGAGGAAAGTGTCAGGCATGCGAAGGACATCCAGATCAGCGCGCGTTGGAAATTAACGGTGGTTTGGTCTGATCAGTGTCCGAGGTAATTGATTGTACAGGTATAACACATGCCACAATCATATTTTAAAATGACTTGATTAAAATAGCTGCAAACTCATGACTGCGACCGTATTATAAACATCACTTCATTATGATTAATTTTAATTTTCTACCATATATACTGAAATTGAGAATTTACAAGGATTCATCACCGGTACGGAGTTAGATAACATATTATAGCATTGCATTAACATTTCTGATAACTGAGCACAAATTACACTTATAATTACATCAGCAAACATTCGCGTCCGTCACAATTAATATACAGTAAATTAATGTTTTAACGTAAAAAAACAACGTTTTAACATCCTTTGAAAAAAATAAACATGGCCAGCAAAACAATTTGTTTAGGCTGTTACATCCAGCTAACCACAAGTGCTTCTAATAAATTTTTTTTTTTAAATGACGTACAAAATTATCTTTCTTGTATGTTGTCGTGATCGTAAGTTCAGATGTCAGCCTACCCTCTTTCATGATGTCACATCTGTCCTGAAAAGTGAAAGCACTGCTGGAAAAATGCTTCACTCTTAATCCACACACACCACACTTACATCCACATGATTCTGTTGTACTCAATCTATCTACTTGGTGCTCAGTCTCACACTGTAATTTTATAATTATTATGTAGGGTATACGTCGCACACGAATATGTATAACATTCTCAGCACCAAAACTATAGTAAATAAAAACAATACGATTTGTGTTGTGCGTGCGAACTTGTCCACGCATCAATCTAGTTGCTGTAAACTACACGCCGCTAACTGCCTGCGGCTAGGCCAGCTTCGGCTATGCCCGCTTCAGTTCGGTGAAGAAAGTACTACAATTGTAGCTCCTAACACAGGTTGACACAGCCATAATCCCTGCCCCTCCCCAGGCGGTCTTCCTACCCTGCCGTCCCTCCGTCGGCCGGGAAACCATTGCAACCGCCTACCTGCTGAAAGCATTACTTAGAGCGCTTCCAAACATCTTGTTTTTGCTAGCTAACGAGTTGTTTTCGTGTAATGTACAGTATTGTTTCCCAAGTAGAATGTGTACTGCATGAGTGAAAAGTTACCTTAAAGTAAATATAAGTTAGAATTTAATATTTATTTTAAATATAACGTCAGGAAACTGTCTAGACAAGCACTGCCTGCCTTGCTTGCCCTAACAGGATGCCATTGTTGTAATGTTCTATTCGTGTTTCCTTTGTTGGAAAATGGTTATAAAATACTATCTTTCAAAACAAATTTCCCCCCTTTCCAGCATTCCCTTTTTAGACCTTAAAACTTTGTGGAAAATTGTTGAATTTGGTTGGCGGGAGGATCATCTTCTGAAGGCGGTCATGTTAGAACTAAATATTTAATTCCCTTTGTAGTACTCATTCTATTATACATAAAAATTATTACCAACTTTTCAATTATTGATTATGTACTAAATGTTACAGAAACATATTCAGCTCTAAGAAAAAAGGTTGTTATCCATCTCACTGGATGTAATTTTCATTGTGGCATATGACTATACAGCCTAAGAAACTGATTGACTGTACAGTACTTGTGGTACTCGCCCATGTAGCAGACAGATATGCCTTCTTGGTGATTTATTGCTGACATCACACATATGACACGTCACCTTCTATTGACATTAACTCTTCATACTGAAAATATTGCAAAGAACCATCAAAGTACACTACCGTGCGAACTACAAGCCACAAACGCTCATTTTCAAATAATGGTAAATCTTATTTTAATGGTAGAACCAATTGGCTATTTCAGCGTATAAGTTTTTAATGACTTTCGATTTGTTGTTCATCACTATGTCATAGGATGAACATACCATGGTGGTAGGTCTACATGTAAGCATACCTCTGAATGCCTCGTACAATATAAATTTTTGTTTACTCGGCCTACTTCCAGCAAACTCATTACAACCCTTTTGTAAATTTAAATATCATGTGTCTTACAAAAGCCTAATATAAAGTTTTTATAGCTCTCGTATGTTCCCTTCAAAACAGCAGTGGTTCTTAATGATTATCCTGTACATTTAAAAAATGATGCTTGAGTGCCGTAAATATTCTCTGAATTTTAAAACTTTTCAAAATTTTGTAGTATTGTATATTCTCAGTTCTTTTACCCCTCTGGTTGATGTATAGGAGGTTGAATGACTATTAAAGAAAAGCCATTAGAATTGCTTGTTTCCTGCAAAACTCTCTTGAAAATATGTTTTATTATATCTCCTCTTTTCGTAGGAGCTCTGTCATGCACAATATATTTTTGCAAGACATTTTATATAAGGGAGGTGTTTCGCACAGGTATGCGCATGAATATTGCATTTTATAACTGCTGCTTTAGGCCGGACAAAACAAGTTTGAATGTGTAGTGTTGATAATTGCAAATGTTACCTGATTTGACCTTGCAATCTCCTTATCAAAAGTTTATTTCAGGTTGCAGTATCAACACACTTTTGGTGCTGTCTGTTTTGTCTTTGCAGCATTAACAAACGTAGCTTTACTGTTTATCTAACGCCTAACAGCAGCCAAAAAAAACATTGTGATGGCTACTTTAAGGGGCCTGCTTAGTTGTGTTTCCACAAAACTATTAAATGTGCATCCAAAGTGCTGGTCTACATAACAAGCACACACTTCAGACAAGGCCAGTTGAGTTGGTTCATGAAGTCAAGCACATTAGCAATATAATTTCAGAACACTGGAACATAGCTAAAATGGCTATTTCAAACCAGTCTGATATTTACAAAAATGCAGTGATAGGGTCACAGCCTAATGTCTCGTAGGTATGTGCAGCAAGATGAGAACACTGCATGCCATTTCAGTCTTGTACTTAATAACGATGGTGCATGTGGTGTTCGTAACAATCTAGCTTTTATCACTCCTGGGTTTCTCTGCTTCAGATAAGGAAAATAGTTCCAGGTAAGCAGGCCCCTAATCGGTGGTTTATTTTTAGAAAATTGTCTTCATCATGTGTGACCATATAGCAGTCATTCTACTGTCCTTCATTTCTCTGTCATTTTTTTTTAAATTTTATCTTGTGATATGTATCCTAAAATAGGCTGGAACATTTTGTCAGTTCCATTGAAACATAATATATTAATTTCTTTCTAGAATGCGACATGTCGTGGCGTAGTCACAGGCCAGGACCTCCACACATGCCTCCACCAAGAGAATTTGATCGCCGAGGTAATTATTACTAATTTCAATAAAATTGTTGTAGCATCATAGGTAGAGCCAAGATTTTATGGTGTTATTTAAATGAAAATCTTGTCATAAAAAATTGTAGATTCGTCTTTATCGTCATAAAAGATTTACTATGTGTGCATCAATACGTACTTGAAATTCCAGTCGCGATGACTTTAGGTTAGTAGAATAAGTGATAGTCAAAATAATATTTTAGCTGAGATTGATTTAAAAAATTAAATATTTCAGTGTAATTGCTTTTATTTGTATGTATTCTGGGTATAGTTAACAATACTGTAATAGTGCATACTTACACACATGTTTAAATAAACACTTTTAATACTTAAGATTTATACAACTATATATCCAAGAGTGAGCATCTCTGTAGTTAAATTAAAGGAAAAAATCACATTTTACAGATTATTTTTTATGGCACAGATGTTGAATTTTCTGAAGAATGTGGATTTTCATTTGGTTACTACACAAAACTATTTTGCATAGGTATTACTTAACAGAAAAAAATATTTCATTGAAACTACATGATTGTTATAAGTTCTTTACTTTTTCAATTTTGCCAGCCTTGTTTAATAGAATATTATTTCAGCCACGCTTCACAGCATGAGATTCACTCATCCTACATGTTAAATTCTTTCGCCATCCTCCAATGTGTAAAAAATCTTTGATTAAAAATTTACGTTATTTTGATTAGTATATAGCTCATAAATTTAATTTTAATTTGTTAAAATTTTTATTTTTTTAAGATAAAATTGTTTTGTTATAGCTACATTTAATTATATTTTGTGTTTTAACTCTAATTTTGGTGTTTTGTGATGTATTAACTTAATTTTAGTGTTGGCAGTGTTATAACTTGAATTTTGGTGTTATTTCGCTTTTGTGTCTATTCACCATATAATCTTGCCTCAAATCATAGGTTTATAATAGCTCTGAGATCCATTATGATAGAATTCCTTGTCTAATGTCTTGTAGTGTTTGCATTCAGTTGATTGTGTTTAAGTTAAAACTTTTTTTTTTGTGTTTGCACGCTAATTTCCTTGGTTTTTACTAGTTTTCAGTTGTCGAGCTAACGGAAGATGTTTGGGCTCATACCTACATTGTTCGTTAGCGGGACTAATAATTACTGTATTTTGTAATAACTAGATATTCAGGGGTAGTTATAATTTCATATAGAATGTTGAGTTTTATTAGTATACATTTTGATAAAAATAGTTATATAGGCATTTTTGTAGCTCATAGGCAAAATAAATGAGGATATTTCATTTAGTTCTGTCATTTCGTTAAAACCTCAATCCCTCACAAACCTGTTTACTGTCGTCCTATGTAACAATACACAGGATAGTTGGAACAACAACAAACTATGCTTGCATTTTCCTTATAAATGGTTTAGTCTATTTGTATCAAATATTTAATTAAGTAAAATTACTAATAATAGTGAGATCCTACAGCATTGGTAATGTATAATAAAGTCAATTCAAATTTTAATCAACATTGAATTTATACGCCATCTACAAGAAAGTTATTGTCAAATGAAGGTTTCAGTAAATGTTCTGTCTTGAATGTAGACACAAATTGAATTCTAGTAAAAGTGTGTATCTCAAAGGAGTACACGGTATCCAAGTTTGTGTGGGACGGAGGTTTTGATAACAGTAAAAGAACTAGATTTGATTTTAATTTATTCACACATCTGTAATTATATATATATATATATATATATATATATATATATATATATATATATATATATATATATATATATATATATATATATATATACATACATACACACACCCCCCCCCCCCCCCCCCCCTTAGTCTTTATATTTTATATTTCTCAATGAGTGCAGTATTAAATGTCTATCTCAACTCTAATTAAAGTCTCTGTTTGGTTATAGTCAATTAGCTCTGACTCATCATTGACACATGTTCAGTCTGTCTGTTGACATCATTTGAAAAGGTTTTCACTCACATCCAGTCCTGTAGTCCAGCCTGCCAGCTGCACTCTTCACCGCATGGACACCCACCGTCCCAGATTTCCTCCTGCTGGTCACTTCTCATGCCCTGTGTTGCTCTTCTGGCTTGTCTTGTATTGCTCAAAGTTGCATAACCATCCAAACACCCACCACTCATAAACTCCTGGCACGGAAGCTCATCACACTTGATCTGGAATGTTCAACACACCCTGAGTCGTTCTGAGATAAACTAAGGTAGTAAAACAGCAGGTAATTGTTCAGATAATCACAGAAATTCAATTTGCTAAAGGTCAGGAGCAAACGGTCTGTAAAAGGTTTATCGCGGCACCACATGTGGCTGCAGGACTGTATAAACTAATCTTTGTTTTCACTGCCTGGTATCATACATATCACTACTCTGTTCTTTTCTTTCACTTGCTCGTGCGGGACAGGCCAAGGTCAACGAGATGAGCTACATGTAACAATATAATAAATTTGGAGCCATCTCTGCAGTAATAAAAACAAGCTAGCTAACTTACTGCACAACTTAATCTGTGGGTTTTTGGATTTGTGCATCTGCTCGTAGAAGCATTGGAGTGGAGAGTTTTGAGCTGTTTTTAACATTGTGGTCTTGAGAGCAGAAGCAGCATCGAAAATGTCTTCAATAAGAACAGACAGTGATTAATCACTGAGTGTGGAGTATATTCTAGCACATCCTTAGTCTGCTGATGAAATTCAAGTTAAATTTCCTTCTCTAGTGCCATTAGCCATTCACTGATAATTTATTTCATTAAAACTGATATTGTAGTTGAATGGAAAAAAAAAAAAATGAATCCCAAGTACACAAGCGACATCTATAGTTGGACAAGAAACAAAATATTGTTAGTTTTCCTTCTACTCAGCAGCAGCAGCCTTTCTCTACCTCAGCATGTCTGGAGGGGTGGAAAACAGCTTCTCGGCATTCGAGTCCGTATTACACGAGCAAAAATAGAATTCACAAATTTTATTTCATTACCCGTTTGTCACATTTTGAAACATGTTAATTTATTCAAACGTAGTAGCCGGCATATCTAAAATGGTTTTTTCTATACTTATATAGTAGTGGTAATAGAAGATTGAACAAGTGGCGTTAAACGTTAATGTCTTAATTCTTTGTTTGTGTCACAAATCTGTATATAAATGTCTTTCAGACATGCGTAAAAATGTTTTTGCACCTGCATGTTTTTGTAACTAACCAGTGATTTGTGTAACCCAGTCTATGGAGGCTAACAAAAGTAAAAGTATAGAGATGTTATTCTAGGGCTTATGAACCCGCTAAAATTGCAAAACCACAAAGTAAAATAAAAATTTGTAAACAAAAATATTTATGCTGCTCATAAAAATTTAGCCACAAAAAATAATAAACAATTATGAACATCACTGTAAAACTTGGAAAGTTTTCCTCGCGTGTAAGACTTGTGTATTGTCCTCCACACAGCACCGCATGTAAAATTGTCTACTTCAATTAATTTCTTGTGCCTTTTTCATATATTTAGGTGTTGAAAAGCCAGACTGGTTTTCCTGTTTACCCTCTGCCGTATTTGTTTGACTGTTGATTCTGAATTTCCTGTTGTGGCACTTGTTGCTTCAATGATGCACGTAAATTTAAGCTACTTTTGTTTACAGAATTGGGCTGCATCGTTGTATACAATCTCCGGTGTTTGTCTCTGCAATAAGGGTGGGGAAAGCGTATTTTGTATAGTAAGAGTTTGTCGTTGAAAGATGTTTCTGGTTACCATAGTAATTCTTGTTTCTTTGCCCACGACCATTAGAAAGAGAAGGCCATGGTGGCTGAGCTTTCAGTTCAGGTGTATTAAATTTATTTGTTGGACACATTATAATGTTATTGATTACGAAATAATTACGTTAGACCACTTCCATAAAACCTATAAATGCTGAGTAAGTTAAACTTTATCATCTCTATGCATATGCTCCTGAACTAGCGCAGAGTGGTTTTGTCATAATAGTAGAACCTCATACATTTAAGCAGTGATCCTGTAATTTAATTGGATGCTCGTCTGTAGCAAAGTTCAATGCATGCCTCTTTGGTAGCTCCCCATGTAACCGGTTTGCATATTGTGAGATACAGCAGTCTGAGTAAGCAGTTTTTAGCTATTTTGGAGGGCATGAAAATAATCTTTCCAATGTGCGTGGTATGTCTTGATTGTATCATTCCGTCACCGCTTGGAATGTGCTTTCTTTTCGTAGGTAAACCTACGGGTGGCACGTGTAATAGTTTCGTCAAAATGCACATTTTTCAAATACGCTACAACGGATTTCAAGCACTATGTATATGACCACCTTAAAAACACATTGTTATTGAGTTACAATTTATAAAGTTGTTTTGAAAATGATGTAGTGCAAAAACATTTAAGGTAGTTAACCACTTTAAATCAAATTGTTATATTTAGGTGAATCTAGAAGTTTAACGTTACATTATATAATTTTTGCCCAATAAAATTTAAGGGGTATTATATACTCTTAATTAAAAATAATAAACCTATGTGTTTTATGCTACCACCTTTTTCGTGATTGCATTGATAGACTGGATATGTTTTCAACTTTCCATAATATACCCATACCTTCCAATTTCTTGTGATGCTTGCCACACCCCAAACGCCTGTCTTAAAATGTGTCCGATAGTGAAGTAAAAGAATAAACTGAATGGGACATTTTACGAAATGGTCCAAAAGTAACAATTATGAGGAGTTTCGGTATAGCCTAAGTATGATTCGGGGGACCATGGGATTCATCGTGATTCCAATGAGGATTCTTACAACCCCAGTGGGGGTTTGTAACCGCACCTCCCCATGGCTCTCTACCCATGCCCCGCAGTGGTGTACCGAACCTAATTCACGACGTAGAAGCCATGGGGGTAAGTTGTACCATGTAACTCGGGCCGCCCAACAACCGTGCCGGACCGATCCCGCAGAGCCGCGACCTGATGAATGACTAATCCCCTCCACTACCTTAAGTGCTCGTCACATGACTGCCCGCTGACACTGGAGTCTGTGCATGTTGTTTTGTCTCTTGTGCCACTATAGTGGACGGGTGGGAACTAAGACAGGTTTCGAAGTGCGATGGACTTTTTTTTGTAGTAGATACGACTCTTCAACCAATATTTTCTCTTATTCAAATTTATTGTGTGTTTTGTGACAATGTGTAATTCTTTACTTTATTCTGGAATAAATTTTTCTCCCTGGTTTTTGCTTTTGCTATAATTTCCATTAAATGATTCACCTTCTAAAGCAAATACTTACTGTTTCCTATTCTTTTTAGCCATAAGTCTTGTTGCAGGAGATTGGAATTACATAATTAATGAATAATTTCAAGATCATCACATTCTCATTTTACATAACCACAAAATGTTACTTATGCAACAAAATGATATACAAAAAGATTAGAAATTTACATATTGTACAGAAAAACACAACAGCACGTGAAAATTATTGGGAGGGTTGCTTTGTGTTATAACCTTAAATTATGCTGTTTTTAAGGTATTTTGTTAATAACTTGAAGGGCGTGCCTACCTGGGACTATTTTCTGCATTTGAGGTTGTATCCTCCTACATGTTTATTTGTTTACGTCTGAACTGAGTCATTATATTTTAATTTTATTACTCTTGTTTTGTTTAATTTAGTTGGTTAGAATTGTATTTTTAGGATAATCTCTCTTAAATTTCTTTCTAATTATATATTCTCAGTATTGTAGTTTATATTCAGTGGTAGAAATTGATGTGATTTTATTTTCTCTTTGTGGCATCCTATTTAAAACGTATGTAAGTAAGTTTATTTTTGCACCTCGAAGAAATTAACGTTTACTATTTTTGATCTATGTGTGTGATAACAGGAGATGACTTTATAGATATTTCTCCTGGTCAAAGGCAGTCCACCGTCATTTTTGTACTGCAAATATTCTGTAAATTTTGCCAAGAATTAACGAGCATAAGCTTTGGACAGGTGTTGAGAGGCGCCTCAAAGTTCTATAAATGTGCATGGACAAGCAAGAGTCCTGAAACGCCAGATTGTAAATTTCAAGTGGGTTTTATTCAACCTATGCTGCCAACTCCTTCAGAAGGAGGAGTATTCTTAAAGACTTATGCTACCATCTTATACATCAATGAATTTTTCTACTTATCAAGATTTAAATTATTTCTGGAATATATTACCATTAATTTTGTGGAAGTTTTACAATTTTTACTACCTAGGACTTTCCAGAAGTCTAAGAATTTTTATTATATCATGCATGCCATCTGAGGTGTAAATTTCCAGCATCTTAATTTGAGATGGATAATTTGTTTCATTGAAGCCAGAAACTCCAGTTTCAGTTCTGTTATCATGTAATTTGAAATTATAAACGCTCACAAAAGAGAGGTGACAGTCAAATTGATTTTAGAATTTTAATTTGCCCGACTCAGATACAGTACAATTTTCTCTAATTACAGATTGATTTTATTTTAATTTCCATGGCTACAAATTCTGAAATTGGTAAGTTTTCCTTCCATGTACGTATTCTCTAAGGTGTCCACGCACGCACGAGTTGATTGTCAGATTGCAAGAACGGTGCCGGCATCTGTTAAATACTTTTACACACACACACACACACACACACACACTGCAACAATTTATTCAATTTTCAGGTCCAGTTTTAAATTACACACATGCCTAAATACATTTCTTTCCCAACAGATAAACCAACTATTCATTATTAATTTTATTATCCAAGACAGAGAAGCTCAGAGCAGTAAGGACAGTGCTGCCATGTATATCAAATGTGTCATGGCTGCTACAGGCAAGGCTCTGAACTGGCATGCAATGTTCTTATCATGCTGCATGTATGTAAGGGACTTTGTGGTGACCCTATAATTTTATTGGTGGAAAGTATTTAGCAATGTTCAGTGCAGAGCCTTCTAGTATTTTTGTAGGTATCAAGTGCATATATTTTGAGATACACTAGTTTCAAATAGCAGTTTTATCTGTTTTGGAGTACTCTGAAATGGTGTTTCTAATATGCCTGACATCTAGAAAGCACTTAACAAATATGATCTGAAGTGTGTGTGTGTGTTTTCGTGGATTTGCAAATTTAATAGTTGTAAAAGATACATATTTCAAACGTTCTGTAGCCCAATTCAAACTTTATTATAGCAGTTCTTCTTCAGCCCTCAGTAATTTCTTTTATGCAATAGTGTAAGTTGACTTTATTTTTTGTGGTGTTTATAGTGTGTATTTTTGTGTTTTAGGGGTATTTATTGATTATGACCATGCTCGTCCAACCATCGGTGCGCCACCACGACCATACCAGCCACCACCAAACCAATTTGAAAGATTTGGTGAGACTACTACTTAAGAAAACAGAACATGGCTAATTAAAATTAATTATAAGAAATGAGTAAAGGTTACAAGTAGGCCACTAGCAGAACATGGCAAATAAAAATTAATTATAAGAAATGATTAAAAGTAGACCACTAGTTCACCAATAATATGTAAAAGGATAGAAGCTCAACTATTCAAGTCCAGTACTTGTCAACAGGCACACACACAGGAGGACATATTTTCCTCCATAGACACATTTATTAAATATAAAGTGCAAATCCGGCATTCAAGTTTACATATCACAAAATGACAGCCTTCCTCAACAGCCTCTCTCATACAAATACATTTGGCGTGCTTTCACGACTAAATACATTACGTTAAAAGAGCACTCAAATCTTGATAATACTGTGTAATTACCAAGTGCTAAGTAAGTTCACTATAAAGAGACTTGATAGCATTACCCACCATAAATTATTCTTACATCCCACATTGATTACCCAGCAACTTACGTGGCTAAAAGTTTTATAAATTTACAATAAGTAATGTACAAGTGTAATGACTGACCCATAGGTTGACAACAGACTCGCATCACAGATGCAGTTCGTAATCACAAGAAATTAAGGTACCAGTTTGTATAAGCAGTGCCAATCAATTATAATCATGCAAAATGCATTTAACGAACAACCTTGTGTTCAGAATACCTAAGGTAAGTACTTAAAACCTGAATCAAGAGAATCTTACTTGACGAAAACGTCTCACTCCAAAAAAATTAAGGCACTCTCATACCTGAACCAACTTTTATGGGTTTTTTGACATATTCAGTAAACCAATAACCATTATGAAAAGATTGCCAAAGCATGATCCTTACCAAAAGGCATTTAACCTGCAAGTACAATCCAAAATCACTTTCCTCGTAAATCAGGGGCCCATAACGAGCACAAGAACTCTCATTTTCGGGACTATTAAAAAGCGTTTTCACATTGCAATCTAAAATCCATATATCAGGTATTTCAAAGAACGAAGTAGCCTTCAATTCAGAAGCTAACCAAAGCATGTCGTGAAAAAAATTAACACAAGTTAAAAGCTTCCCTAAAAGTTTAAAGTCGGCAGCACAGCAATTAAATAGCTATAGTCCATTCCCATTGGAAACTATTTTCTCGGAGCCCTGCTAAATATCTACTTGCAGACCCGTTTCGTATCCTTCCGCCCAATGTAAACAAACATTGCCGTGTGACTGCAATGTAGCATCTGTCAAACTCAATGTTTACATGCCATTGTGTGTGTACATGTGTTCCGTATACTTTCGCTACACCTAAAAATAAACATTGTAATGTGACTTCTACTTTTATACCTGTCTAATGTGTTATTTACTGTTTACAGCTTCCAAAGAATTCTGTCTTAGGTCTATTTCAAAAACCATTTTGTACGAATATTCACAGTTTAGGCATATAACATTATTTAGATCAGCTTTATGACGTTTTAAAAATGCCTGAATTAACAATTGTTCTTACGGTTACATTACATTAACATATTTGTTTTCCCCGACATAGCACATTACACTTAATGCACGTTAATATTTTGTCGCGACTTAGTTAATCACTGTTACAACTGCGGAGTGATAAACTGTAGTATTTAACTTTTTGTTCTTGCTATGTGTTAGGTTTTTTCTTTAAAAGGACAGCCTTAGTTCGAATAACGAAGGAATAGACAGTCCAACAAAAAAGCAACATTAAAATCAAATACGCAGCTCGTGTCGCTCATTTTTTGTTGTAGAAACTTAAAATATAGCGGTGAACACGCACACAAATAATCCTACCGTAACTTTTATTTTGCTCATATTTTTATGTATTGCTACTTACTGTGTATTAGGTTTATTGAAATTTATTGGGGCTAGGCTTGGTTATTTAGTTGATTGGTGGTAAATCACGTTACACGACTGTGTTTCAAACACCCACCATGGTAAAGGTACAACGTTGTGATAAACAGACATGGATGTAAATAAATAACTTCGCCATAAAGACAGTTCACATATACAACGTATAAATAGTTAATATCAAATATTTGAAATCACGTACACACATGGCCAGCATATCGACCACGATGCAGAAAGGCACACCATTTCATAGATGCAATGATTAACGAAACTCACGTCACAGTATATTTATTACTGTCGTGGAAACACAGATTTTCACAACATCGTAACTTGCCTAGGTAGGTAATAAACACAACGTCTACAAACATGATGTGGTAACAAATATAGTTGGTGGTAATTTGAAGTATTTTCGGAGTAAGTGTAATTTACGCTTCGTTTGGTAAAACAGCAACACGCCATGTCATGGCTCGCCACGTCTGCCAACTTCACTTTGTTTCTGCCACGCCATCATATCTAAATATATTAAAAAACGTATTCAAACATTAAAATCTCTTTTTAGTTGTACATTACAAATTCAAAAATCATTATTTTGCTGTAATAAGTATGAAGTATGCTACAATTGAAAATGTGTACAATTATTTCTGCGTACTAGCGAAGTGAAACTTCCAGTGTATGAAAGAGACATGCAAACCTCACATTGCAGAAATAAAACCCCTATAATTACAAATATCAACAAAGACAGCATAATGCACAGGCACCTCAGTATTAAAAATACAACAAATACGGGCGTAACAGACAACCTGTGATCGTTGGTAAAGAATACGTGTAAACACAACACAAGTTTTACAACACCCAACAAACCAACAGAAGACCGCCACAAAACAGTAATTTTCAAAAAACGAACTATATCTGGTCAAACACTACATGACAAAATACCGGCCAATATCAAAACCAACCAGGACAAAAGAACTACCCAACCAAAAAACTCCTACACGAGGGAGCACAGGCACACCTCTGTAGACAAATCGGTATGGAAAGTGCACCAAACTAAACATAACAGTTACAGACAGGCAGGGTCATTAAGTAATGTAACAGGAAATCACAGAAGACCGCGTAACAGCGAAAACAGACCCTCCCAAATAAACTACAGTAGTCATACAAATGTAATCAGAGACAAGCCTCGCTCAGCAGACAGTTGCTTCAAAGTTGCTCTCGTTTGATAAAACAACACCGTACCATTACGACCTACTTACAATATTTTCTGCTGTTATTTTAAACTGTAAAAATGAGATATGTTGCCATTGGGGCTACCTAAATATTTAAATATTTCGATAGATACCATTTAATTTACAAATAGTATTCTAAAAAACCAGGTTGAAATAATATTTTAACTATGAAGTATTTCTTACCGGTCGTTGCCAACAGGTCGCTGCACTCGCTGTTGTTAACTCATATTTAAAAAATAAATAAATATTACAAGTTATAGAAGATATTAAGGTAAAGGTTCATTTATTCAATAATACAGTACTCTAAAGTTAACCACAGTGTTATATATTTGTGAAGTACATGTTATTGAAAAAACAGGTTGACATGTTATGCCTGGAGTGTTTTTCATAGGTTGATTTTCATTAGTGGCTTCCAATCGGGAATGGACTATAGTATAAACTAACCCTATAAGAGCATGCTGTCGTAAAATATTTCCATGCGCACACATGTATAAAACTTAATAAACAAAGAAGTGAATGGTGAACAGCTGTATCCACCAGCAACAAGGGCAGCGGAAAATGGGCCCGCAAAAAATTGACACTTGCTAAGCAAACAATTATCGTATTCACCCGAATACAAGACTACATTTTGTTCCAAATTTCACTTTCAAAAATTAAGGGGTCTTATTTTTGCATTACAAAAAAAAATGTTATTAATATTTATGCATAGGTAATAGTTAGAGACCTAAAAATTTAGCTATCGTGGTAACTTGAAAAATAATGCAAATTTTCATCTAAAACACGAAATAACACGATTTTTCGCACTTGAGTTACAATTCACAAAATTTACAAAACCAATTATTATTAGGCCTATCAAGAATTCATATTTTTCATCTACCACAAACCTGCTTCTTGAACTGATTTGATGTGCTACTGTGGATTTAGAAGCGAAAACGGGAGTTAATTGGTTGTTGTCGCGGAAAATTATTCACAGTACATGCGAATGGTTATGTTTACTTTTCGTCGTGTCTGTTTATGCCATAGGTGTAACGACGAGCACAGGTGACGAGTAACTTTAAATTAACACTTCAATGCACAGCGCTGTGAAATGTTATTTGGTCACAACAAAATCAAGTAACTTTATTAAATGTTGACGTCTACCACTCATTATGTTATCTATGATGGGCCAGCCAAACTCGTTCTCGTAAAGCCGAATATTTGACGCCATACATTGTTTACAAAAATTCGTAGTTAGGTTTTGGCAAAATTTCTTCTTTTTTAATAAGCGAAAATTGAAAATAAAAAAGATTTGTGCTGTTATTAATGTAAACTATATTATTAAATTGAATTATCATGTTTTTTTATCTTGTCTTTTATCTAAGTGTGTTGTTATCTCAATTTGTCATAAATTATAATTATTTAAAATTCCTAAAACCCAGTAAGTGCAAAACAGCAGGCAGAAGAATTTCGTAGTGACAGTCTTTTTTATGCTTCAGACACATCTACATTAATGTGTAAACACTGTAACTGTAAAGTTTCATATGAGCGACAAGATAATGTTTAAAAAACATGTCAAAAGTGAACATGTTTTGAATAAACAAATAGTTGGTCACCGGGCCCCTAAAAAATTGGATTCAGACTTCTATTGCTGGAAGTTTTAACAGTGCAAAATGGAAAAAGGTTGAATTGAACACATGGCTTTAAGAATAACTGAGGCTTTTGCTAAAGCAAATATATATGGCCTGTCAGTAAGTATTTGTGGCAAAATTGAATTTTTCCCATCAGCACAGGTCAAATGTAGGGGGTTGTCTTATATTCGGGTGAATACAGTAGTAGCAAAATTCAATCTCTCAAAAACACACATACAACTCAATTAAAATTTGAGTGGTGCCAAGCCAAAATGTTTTAAATAAAGTAAAGCACCTTGCGAGGCCTGCTACTGTGGCACACTTCTACAACACACATATACTACCTTGATCTACACTATCTACCAAAAAGTAAGTGGACACCTGTCCACAATGCTTGCTCGGTGGTTGTCACCCCGTTATAATCTCGTAGGGCCACCTCTTGCAGCTATAACAGCAGCCACCCTGTCTGGCATGCCCTCTACGAGTGTGTGCAGGACATCCACTGGGATTCGTCGCCATTCCTCTTGCAACCATTCCATGAATTGAGCAGTGGATTTTGGCAGCGCCTGATGAACCCTCACCTGGCGATCCAATTCGTCCCAAAGATGTTCTATAGGGTTGAGGTTGGGGCTCTGGGCAGGCCAGTCCAATCGGCGAACATTGTTGTCGGTGTACCATTGCATAGCAGCCCTTGGAACATGGCACCTGGCATTTTCATCCTGGAAGTGACATGAGTCCACACCGTAAAAACACCACAATGTTGGGAACATTTCATTAAATGTTACAGTAGGCCTCTACGTTCATGCTACTACGGACAAACACCAGCGGTCCTACGCCAAAGGCCATGAAACACAAGTCAACTGACGTACTGAGCTACCTATCTTTACAAGTGCCTAATTACTGTTTGGTAGATAGTGTACTTGCCCAAACATTTCATAAGCATATTAGCACACTCCGCCACTCGCCAGTTCGTCTCCCCTCTTCTATCGGCAGTATTAAATAAATTATAGTACACGCTGAAAATAATACTCCCACATTTTATCAAGGCTCGGCGTGCTATCCCGCAAGTAGATTTCATTGCACTTCCTCGTAAATCGTGTCTAGCGCACCAGAAGTCGAAGCATGCTAAAGTAGGTAAAGTGGTCTGCCAAAGTATAATTGAGCCAAGGTGCAGCGCCGATGAAGAAAGTTGAAGGCTGGGAGCTCACTACCAGATACCAAATGACCAAGAAGAGGCGATGAACAAATGACCTCAGGCAACTGTGCACACCGCCAAACTGGCCACTCCCCTCTGTCATATGTGATGTTAAAGGAGAGGAAATGGAGTTGGGTAGACCAAGGAAGAAGGTAAGCGGATGCATGTGACCACGGAGAAAGCGGTGATGGTGCCCCCATCGGGAGTTCATAACCCGAGCCAAGGAAACAGCAGTGGCAGCACTGTTTCAACGTGATTGCACAATCACAACGTTTTGCTGGCTATGTCAGCTTCATTGGGTGGTGATTTGGCCGATGAAGTTGGCGTAGACATAAAAATGTTGCTCATGCGACCGCGTGAAAAATGTCATTTTTCTGTGTGTACGTGACTGAGTACTGGAGCTTTCTCTCCATTTACATATTATTTTAGTAAAAAAAATCATTCATGTGAAACATTTGTAATGTACTCAGCAGTAGTAGTAATGTTCATATGCTGTTCATGGTACTGAGCACTTTTGAAAGTTTTGCTAAATTTCTAGTTTCATACTATTGATTTCTTTTGCTTTCACATTTCAAAATAAACATTGCCATTTGACTTTCAGCTGGTGTTTTCATCAACTGCCTATGTGTTAATTGCATAAGCTTAATTAAAATGCGAAATTGGTTTATGAATATTAATTGATGTTCTCCCCTCCCGTGCCAGTCCACTCCTTCCCCGTTTAAATTAAAATTTCATACCATCAACACTGTTCAACCCTTTCGAAGTTAAAAGAAAGTGTATTTTGGTTTAAGCTGTCAATAGAGTTGCAGAAGAGTTGAACAAAATTCCATCTGCTTCAAAAATGTAAAGCTTTTTGAAAGATTCCTCTTTAAAAGGGTAAATATATTCCATTCAAGGTTTCTTCAGATGTTTTGAAACAAACCATTGAAAAATCTCCCTAGGAGTAATATGTTAACCTGTTTTTTAAATAACTTGTATGCCACAAGTATATAACATTGATTAACTTTAAAAGTATTATATTTT
The DNA here is from genome assembly GCA_029891345.1 of Dryococelus australis. Classification (NCBI taxonomy): domain Eukaryota; kingdom Metazoa; phylum Arthropoda; class Insecta; order Phasmatodea; family Phasmatidae; genus Dryococelus; species Dryococelus australis. Next base: position 88,226,091 of record CM057004.1, on the reverse strand, counting down.
GAATAAATTAAAGTTTACCTTAGTATATTCTGTAACTTTTAATTTGTATTTATTATTCAATATGAATTAAAAACGGAGAGAGTAGTGATATTTTGGCAACGGCTAGTAAGAAATTGTCACAGTTAAAATATTGTTTTAACAAAGCATTTTGATATGCTATTTTTAAATTAAAGGTTGCCTATTGAAATATTTTTAAAAAATTTCAGTCCTGAGGGAAACATATTTTATTGTTATAGTCAAAACATAGGTGCAAAATACAGTGCGTAGGTCCTAGTGACATCATATTTTTGGTTGTCAACCGAGTAAGAAACTGTCGGCGGAGGGTAGCTTGTCTGTCTTCCTCTTTTTCTGTCCCCCTCTTTCTCTCTCTTTCTCTATCTTTTTCTTCTCTCTTTTCTCTTTCTCTCTTTTTCTTTTCTTTTGCTTTCTCGCATGCACTCTCATACACTTTCGTCCTTTCGCACGTGCACACACTATCTTGCACATGCATGCTCTCTTCTTGTTATCGCACGTGCACACACTCATGCACGCTTGCGCTCACTGTCGCTTCCCGCACTGATGAGAATGCGTCTTACCGTTGGGGAAACACCACAATTTCTTGACGACTCAGAGATTGTACTGCCAATCAAACTCTGTTGGGGTGTGCGGCTAAGTGGTTCGCACTGATGAGTAGAAGTCATTTGAAATAAGTTAAAAAGACATCACGCCTCAATTTGCCTTCCCCCCCCCCCCCCCCCCCCCCCTACCAAACACTCATCACCATTTTGGTGGAGACTCATCTGGGCAAAAGGACAAGAAAAGAAAAAAAAATTGTTTGAGAGAATGTAGAACTGCCCCCCCCCCCCCCCCTCCAAGAAATATTGTTTCTCTCACAGTTGGCATCTGTATCTCGTTCTGGTCTGTGCGCTGGGCCTTCTATGCTTTAAAGCAGCGTGCAGGTGCTGTCTTTCTCTGAATCATGGCATTTCTCAGCGCAGCAGCCGGCGGCCAGGTGAAAGTTTTCTCTTTCGTGTGTAAGATCAGTGTAATGTGGGGGATCCGGTGTTGGTGTTTTGTGGCCTTCGTTTCTTACATGTGCTGCCCTACATTTAGCAGCTGATGTCTGTGGGTACTTACAATATGTGGTTAAAAAATTTTAACCTTTGGAGAGAAAGGTACATTAAAAAAAATAAACACTAGGGGAAATTAGTGCAAAGTCTCACTCGTAAAGGTATCTACCCTGTTGTGGCCGCTGAAGGCTATGACCCCTACCTGTGGTCGTTCTCTGTGTAACACAGTAGGTAAAGTTATGTGTGATAGGTTGCTAGGGGAAGTCAACAGATACTTTCTGTCATCTCCTCCAACTGGCCAAGCTTTGCAAAATAAGTGTACTAGAAAATGAATTTAACTAACCAAAAGGGTACAAACTCACCTACAAAAAAAACCAGTGGCGCTCAAACATTTGCAAGAACCCTGAATATTTTACAACAATATTCTGAAAATTATTCACAAACTTTCATTTGGCCAGCCAGAACACCAGGGCTGTCTTCAACACCACCAAGGAGGCAGCGGAGAAGAAAGGAAGCTAGCCAGAGGCGGCAAGAGAAGCCCCACGAGAAGAGGCCCTGGCACTTTGTGGTATTGAAAGGTAGTACCACAGGTGCCAGGGCCTCTGAGACTGCCATCACAGCTGCGTTTTTGTTTGTGATTTTGTGAGGGAGTTTATAGAAAATGTAATATTAACAAAAAAACTTAAAATTATTTACAACAATACTTAAAAAAATTTCAACATTTTTCTGTCCATTTCTTTTGAAAAGAGTCTGGTTGGATTCTTATTACTTATTTATCACACTGGAAGCCTCTTCTTTATTAAAAATTACGTGGCACTGGCTTTGAGGGGTGTCCAAAAGTGATCATGTAAAATTTTTGTGAATGCCAGTCGGCCAGTTAGCTTCACTGATAGTGAATCACTTTTATATTATTTCTGATTATTTCATTACAGGTTTTCTCACAGTTATTTATGACTGTATAAAGTCTGTCTATACTTTATTTTAGCACTGTGATGACGTCCATCAAATTTTAAAATTACATAACTTCACTTCATATAAGTGGGGTAAAATCTTACAGACAATGTGACCAACCTATGTAAACAGTAAATGCTCTCGTTCATACAGTATTGTATCAGCTGATGAAGTGCTGTGGGATCCGTGTTGTTAAGTTGGCTATTTTTATGATGGCTTTGGAAGAAAATAGTACTTAGAATTAAAAGTTGTAATTTAAAATCTGAATTATACTTAAAACATTGGTTATTACAGTCTGGACTTTAAAAACATGTTAAGCATTTATGACAGAGTATGTTGACATGTACGAACAGTAAACGTTTCCAGCCAATGGCTAGCCATGTTTATGTTTCCAGTGTTCAGTCCGGTGAACGGCCGTTGTGCATGTGCTTATTTCTCATTGTGTTTATTATACGAATATCTTGTTGATGTCGGAATATTTGATCAGTAGTTAATAATTTTTTTATTTGCTTTTTTCAAACATAGTTGGTTGTAGGTACCGTTGTGCGTTTCCTTGAGTGAAATTTAACATTATCGGCACGTGTTTTAGGCGTCCCTTTTTCCATTTTCCTTACCGGCTTCCAGAATGAAGTGATGCGAATGTAATATATGTATCTAAGTTTTAAGTTTATGTGTATTAGGAAAAGTGCACAGTGTTGATTATTCTGAATGATTCTGCAAATAAATTATTTAATGCTAGTGACGAACAAATGTAATTTTAGTGAAGTAAACTTGGCAAGGATTGCCATAAAAAAAAGGTATGTTCAAGAGGTTGCAAATTTTACGAACAGTAAGTTTGCGTGTTTTTAAAATGTATTTGTAAATCGTTAACACAATTATTTAACTGCACGTGGCCTAATAAAGCTGCACTTTCCTAGTAGTGAGTGAATAATATTTATTTATTTGTTTATATCGTAAATTCAACTAGTGTAAGGTTAACTTCACTCAAAGTGAGTGTGTGTGTGTGTGTGTGTGTGTGTGTGTATTGCTGCATCTGTAAGAATACAAACCTTGACATATGTATCTCATTTTGTTTTTTCATTAATGTTAAAATTTTCGAAGTTAAATAACTTAAATGTTATTTCCATACGAGCAAAAATTTCCATTGCTCCATCCAAACAATATGCAACTCAAAATGCCACTCACTTGTAAGAACATCAAAATAATGCTGTCTCACGAAAGACGTAAAACAAAAGCCTCCCCCCCCCCCCCCCCTATACACCTCTAATTGTTTCCTTTTTCGCTCAAAATAAATAAACAGAACCCCAAAAAAATTTAACTCTGTAATTACAAAAATAAAACAAGTTGGAATGCCAACCTAGCTATAATATTTTATATTCATTACTGGACGTAAGTTAGCTACAGTCAGATTTTAATGCTGCCATTGCATGGAACACGAGGAAGGAAGAAAATGCAAGTGTACTTTGGATTCAAAACATTTGTTTACAAATGTCATTTTCTTCAATGACAAAACAGCTGCGGTGGTAGGATACATTGTGGCCGTGCCACTTTTCTAGAACTGTCAAAATTTACCCCATTTACATGTAAATGTTATGATACTGGTAAATTATGTATTGATGGCTGTTTGAATTCACTAAGTCTGTCTTTACAGAGCACTTCACTTACTCCTTTTCCGGCTTCCTCTTCTTCGTCGGATTTCCTTGCTGCCTCAATGCCACGTGTTGAGGGTATGGCCAGATGAAGTGGGACGTTGGCCTCCACTGTGACACTGTGTAACTGTCCTAGCACCGAGCCATCCTGGCAGGTGCTGAGGACTTGTCCCCGTCAGTGGTCAGCGGAGGACCACCAGGCACCAGGGGACGATCAGCATACATCCTGTCTGGGAGAGTTGCCATTTGGGTGGCCATCAGAGGTAGTGGTTCTGCTACCCCCTTGGCTCGGTACGCTGGAGGCGGAGGTGCAGGAGTGACCTTGGCCTCTACGGCCTTGCTGCTGTGTTCATCCTCTCGTATGGGCTGCATCCGTTGGTTGGCCATCCAAGGGAGAGGTAGGGTATGTCCACTGACCTCAGCAGCACTGATGGGATCATCCTCTTGTACGTGCTACGTTCATGCGTTGGGACCTCTGTGGTCATCAGGTGTAGTGGTTCAGCTTGGTTCGGTTACCACCTCGGTGAATGGCGCCTGAGTCAGAGGCCTGCTGGGGACCTCTCTCTTGATGGCTCCGATGAGGAGCTCCTCCTCTCATCCAGGAAGCTGCACCTGAGAGTCAGCCTCAGCATCAGGTGACGTTGGGACCTCGGTGGTTGCGGCCTTTGCACTGGGTGTTGCCAAGACCGGCTGGATTGCCACTCTGTCCAGGTAAGATGCTGTTGATGATACCAGCTGAACTAAGGCTCCAAGATGACCTTGTCTTGACTGGCAGTTCTTGCAGGTGCCTCCATTTCGGAAGCCGCCCAGGATGCGGCTTGCATTTCAGCGAGCTACGCCAAGAGATCTCACCTTTGCTTGGAGTCAGCCTTCTTTGCTGGGCGGTGGTTTTTCTGTTGAACTCCGTTGGAGTTGAGGGCAGCGCCTGGACAGATTCTGTCGCTCTTGGTTGGGGGAATTCCATCAGAGTCAGAACTGAACAGCTGGTCTCTTGGCTGATGTTGGCACTGACCCCTGGCTCTCTTGGGGAGGTCACCTATCTTCTGGAGGAGTTGGATTGTCTACCTTGGCTGGTGGTTCTGAGGTCACAGAAGCTGCAGTGCTGACCTCTGGGTTGGGGGCATCTCCCGGGAATGGTGGTATTTGCTCTCTGGTTGCTTTGCGGATACACCCTCTTTGGTCCTCTGCCCAGTATACGTTATCCTGGTGTCCAACAATTTTATATGGTCCTCCCATTTTTCCGTCAATCTCACACCATACTGGCCTCTGGCTTTGCTCATAGGGCGACTGCGTAGGAGGATGGCTTCGTCCATATTAAAGGCTTCGACGCCAGTGCGTGGTTGTGGGCACTTTTTCTTTATGTATAGGTCTTGCGATTTGTAGGCATTATCTGTCCGGGCCATGGTGGCCAGGCAGACGCTTCGGGGCGAGGCATCTCGGTGGGTGTACTGTTTCATTGCCAATCTCCTGGCTGGTGGGGTGTGGACCAGGAGAAGTTCTCTAAGGCTGGTATTAATTGCCTCGTTGGTTCTTCTCTGGAGTGCGAAAAGGAACTTCGGGATATGCTTGTCCCAGTGCTTTTGGTCTTCACCCACACTGAGGCAGAGGCTCTTCTTCAGTTCCTTGTTCATCCTCTCAGTAGGGTTGGCTTGCGGGTGGTACAGTGGGGTTGTCCAGGTCTTGACCCCCCCCCCCCCCAAGTCGTAGGCTGTCAGCCATTTCTGACTGATGAACTGGGTTCCGTTGTCCATAAGGACGGATTGCGGGGACCCCCAGCATGGAAAGATTTCATTTTAAAAATTTCCGAATGATGTGGTGGGTTTCCTGGCTCTGCAAAGGGAATGCCTCCACCCATCGGGAGAACTGGTCGGTAACTATCAGTACGTAGCTATTCCTGTTACTTTAGGGATATGGCTCCATCAGATTGGCAGGTACAGAGTATGTCTTGCCCCTACAGTATCTCTCGCAGCTATGTACATATTGCCGGACATTTCTACTCATCCCGTCTCATATGTAGCGTTGTCCGATGTCGGTTAGGGTTTCCTTGGTTCCTAGATGACCCGCCTCGGGGTGGTCGTGATGGTGTCTGCAGACGTTGGCTCGTAAGTTCTTGGGTACCCATATCTTCCATTTGGCCCTGGGTTGGCCGTTTCATGACCACACGATGTCGTCCCTCAGTTCAAACCACTGGGATTGTTTTTGGAGGAGGTTCTGGATGTCTGGGTCTTGCTACTGGTGGAGAGCAATTTGGTTCTGGCTGAGTGCAGTTGTAATAGCTATATGTGCTCCTTGGGGCTGCTGTCCAGAAGCGACCCGGGGGGTTGGGGGGTGGGGGGGGTTCCTTCCTCGGTCTTTATGTCTTCATCTAGGTCTGGTGGCGGGATAGGTCATCTGAAAGGTCATTAGTATTAGTCTGGCCAGGGCAGTGCTGTACTTAGAAAAATGAATTGGGGTTGGCCATTGGGGCTCTCTTGATAGAGTATGGCTCCCAGGCCGTTCAGGCAAGCTTCTGTTTATAGGATCGGCGGACCTTCTACTTTAGGTCTGTGGGATTGTTTGATGTCCCGAAAGCTTGCTTTCAAGGCTTGAAAGGCAGAGCTGGGTTCTGGTCCCCATTGCCATCTTGTCTTCTTTTTCAGCAACAGGTGCAATGGTGTCATGTGGCTGGCTATGTCTGGCACAAAATCCCTGAGCCAGTGTCATAGGCCGAGGAAGCTGCGCAATTGTTTCTTGGTGGCCGGTTCTTCTGCGTTCTCATTTGCTCTGATTGATCTTGCTTGTGGGTAATTTTTTTTGGGGGTAACCACATGAACCAGTTAATAGAAGATTTCCCTAAGTGACTTTTCGAGAGTGTACATGTCATCCCATGTAACTCCAGGCATTCCAGGACTGTTTGAAAGTGACCGAGGTGCTTCTTCTACAGCTTGGGAGTAGATTGTGTTGTCATCCAGGTAGACAAAGTAAAACTGGCCTATTTATCCCATGACGACTTCTGCCGACATGGAGTCGGTGGAACATGGCTGGTGCATTTTTCAGGCCGAAGTGCATGATTTGAATCTGAATGGTTTCTCCCTCCGAGTGGTGAAGGTGGTGTATTTTGTATTGTTTGGATGTACCGCGATCTGCCAGTATCTGGACTGCATGTGAAAGGTACTGAAGATCGTGGCTTTGCGCTGTGTGCGTTAGGTTAATGGCCAGAGGAGCAATAGGGTGGGTGACATCATTTAGAGCTTTGTAGTTTACTCAAAACTGCAGCTGGTCATTCTTCTTGGGAACCAAGATTACGTGTTAGTTGTAAGGAGAGTCTGAAGGCTTTACTATCCTTTTTTTCATTTTCTCTATCTGATCCATTATTAGTCTGTGTCGCTAGGCTGGATATCCTGTAGCGTCGGTTGTAGGCGGGGTTGTTGCCAGACAACCATATTTCTTGGTTTGACGGAGTGTTCCTCCATGTCCGAAGGTGCTGGCATGTTTGTCGAGAACTTTCTTCAATTCCTGATTGTACTTGTGGAAGTTGGGTGATTGATGTCCTCCGTTTTTATGGCTGGCAGAATAATGGCGTCTGGACAGTGTTCCCAGTTGACGGTCATGGGCTTTTGTCACTCAGGTATACTTTACGTTGCCCGTAATCCATTACGCATTGCTGTTGGCGCTCGTGGCTTGTGTGGCAGCTTGGTTTTCCACATTTTTTAGCTGTTTTTTGCGATAATTTCTTAAATTTTGATTGGGATTTCTTGCCCCACCTCACTCTAGGATTGCGGGGCATGGGTTGGTTTGCCAGGACCGGGAATGCCATTTCATCTTGAAGCCAAGCATACCTGTTGTACACTGGTACAGGTGCTGGCTGCTGCTGTTGTGCTCATGAGGCCAGAAAAGTATTTTGCTGTTGCTGTGCGTATGTTTGCTGTGGCCCTGAAGGGACTTGACCCTGGGCAGGTTACTGCCAGACTGCTGCACATTGATTTTCACAAATTGCAGCTCGTGACTGCTGCTGCCGGTCTTGTCTTGTTTCCGGTGCTAGGCGCCTCTGTTTCACTGTTTTATAAGTTTGAAAGCCTCAATAGTTCGCGCAATGATCAAGGCAGCAGCCCACACATTTGATTTGACTTGCGTCATCTACGATTTGGCATTCTTTTGTGATGAGTGGGCCACTGCAGTACCTGCATCTGGGTGTGGCATTACATCCAACTGCCACATGATTAAACCGTTGGCAGCTGGAACATTTTGTGGGTCTGGTGGAGTTGTGGAACTCTTCCACACGGATTTGAAAACCAGCAAAGCTTGTGAGAGTTAAATAAGGCGCGTTTATGCCGTGAGGCAATTCAATTGATAGTTTGTTGATTGGGCGCCTGTTTGTCGTGAATGAACCAGGCCCTTTGTACCAGCATTCCAAGGTGCTGGGATTCTTCATTTAAAAATTCCATTTCAGTGTCTGCTTGCACTCTGCAGAGTACCAATTTACTGATATCTCTTCCGCTTGTCTGAGTAGACATTGCTGGTATCCCATTTCTTTGTCAGTATGCACAGCTATGAAGAAGTCTGTCATTGATTTCATGTGGATTTAAATTGTGTCTGCGCCTACACAGATTGCACTCCAAGAGATCTGTATAATGATTTGCCCAAAGGATGAACCTTGCATCCAGATGGGGCAAAGTCGAGTGTGCACAAAAGTTGCACAGAGGATGATACATTTTTTTCACTTAAATACTTATTGATTAAAATAATGAATAACAAATTCCATTTAGTTTTAGTGAAATTGTAACAAAAAGCAACACATTATGTTCTAATAATATCCTAATGCATGCATTTTGTACTGTAAATTTTATTTTACGAAATAAAAATATTTTTTGATGAAATTGCAAAATTTTTATGACAAAAGCAGCTCATTTTATTTACCATAAAAGTGGGGCCCTACTTAGAGCTGTACATTGGAATTGACACACAAATAATTTTGATGTAAGTTACTCAATTGTGTCTATGTTGGAACTTAGATCATTTAGCCTTTCCACTCCACAATCGGTCTTAAGATTTAATCTTGCAGAAAATAATGCAATATAAAAAATTTGGGCCTCTTCTTAACCTGCCAACTGCTCAAAGTAACATGCTGTTATAGTTTTAAAACATTCTTAACACTATTAAACAGTTTTGTAGCACTATAATGTAATTTTTATCAGCAGCACTCTGGGATGCATCTTCTTCTGATGAAGCATAGTCCAGAAACTCTGAACACACTTCCCGGACTTTTGGCGTAAAAATCACAGCCAGCATCTGGTCCAGATCATCCTAAGACGATATCTGTATTATACTGCCATGCCATTTCTCTTGTCATAGTCATATGGCCACAGCCTCCAACCTCTTATGTTTTTGTTTGCATCACTCATCTCTCTGGTGTAAGTGCAACTCTATAGGAACCTGTGTAGGGGTAAGGTGTAATTGTTTATATTACCCACTGCAGAATTCATACATTAAGAGAACAAAATTATATAAATGTTGAAGGCATGTAGGTCAGTGAATTAATTAATGAAAGCAATTTCCTCCATGGATCTAAACTAGCTTATACCTCGGTGCATGGAAAAGAGGGGAAGGAGTGAGGGTTAATGGCATCACACTTGATTAAATTTGTCAGTAATTTGTAAAAACATACTCAACCATCAAGACAGATCCAATATCAACTTGCTTTAAATCAGAGCAGCTCTTAACTGTGTGGATGTAGAAGAATGATATTAAACACTGTAAAATACACACTAGCAAAATAATTCCTCTATAAATATTCTAACTATAGTCCATTCACGACTGAAACAGATTTTCTCGGAGCCCTGCTAAATATCTACTTGCAGGCCTGTTTCATATCCTTCCCCCAAATCTAAACAAACATTGCCATGTAGCATCTGTCAAAATGAATGTTTACATTCCATTGTGTGGGTGTGTGTATGTGTACATGAGGTCGTATACTTTCGCTACACTTAAACATAAATATTGAAATGTGACTTCTACTTTTATACCTATTAAATGCGTTGTTTTCTGTTTACAGCTTTTCAAAGAATTGTGTCATATTCCAAAAACCATTCCATACGAATATTCACAGTTCATGCCGATAAAATTATTTAGGTCGACTTTATGATGTTTTAAAATGCCTGAATTGACAATACTTTTTAAGTTATTTTACATTGTTAACATATTTGTTTTCCATGACATAGCACGTTACACTTATGCACGTTAATATTTTGCAGCGACTTTGTTTATCAGTTACAACTGCGGGGTAAAGAACTGTAGTATTTAACCTTTTGTTATTGATATGTGTTGGGTTATTTCTTTAAAAGGACGCCTCAGTTGGAGTAAATATTAAAAAGAAGGAACAACCAGTCAAACGAAAGACACATTAAATACAAGCAAGCATCTCGTGTCTCTAATTTTTTGCCATACAAAGTTAAAAAATAGCGGTGAACATGCACACAAATAAGTCTCCCGTAACTTTTATTCTGCTCATATTTCTATGTATTGTTACATACTGTTTATTAGGTTTATTGAAATTTATCAGGCTGGCTGTAGTATTTTGTTTGTATTTTGGCAAATCACGTTACACAACTGTGTTTCAAACACCTAGGACAAAGGTACAACGTTGTGATAAATAAACAGACGTGGATATAAATTATTATCTTCGTCATAAAAACAGTTCACAGTTAAAACTAATAAATAGTGCACATCAAATATTTGAAATCACACACACATACAAGGCCAGCGTAATAAGGACCACCATGCAGCAATTCCACACCATTTCACATGCAGGGGTTAACGAAACACTTGTTAACAGTATATTTATTACTTCCGTGGACACAGATTTATCACATCATCATAACTTGCCTAGGTGGATTTAAAAAACACAACGTCTACAAAGGTGTGTTAATAAATATTTTCCGGAGTAAGTATAATTTACGCTTTGTTTGGCAAAAAGCAACATGCCATGTCACGGCTCGCCACGTCTGCCAACTTCACAGATGGAAATCGTCCCATCATATCTAAATATATTAAAATAAGTATGCAAGCATTAAAGTCTCTTTCCAGTTGTAAATTACAAATTCAAAAATCATTATTTTTCTGTAATTAGTATGAAATATGCTAACATTTTAAAATTGTATATTTTGTCTGCTACTTAACGATTGCAAAATTTCCCGAGAGGGAGAGAGAAAAAGTGCGAGTGAGCGATAGTCTTGCCAAGCCGACAGTTGCTTCCTCAAGCCATAAAACAAACACAGTGTTGCTAGGGTCCACGCACGATACTTTGTGCTGTTATTTTTTAACTGTAACAATGAAATATGTTGCCATCGGTGCTACCTAAATATTTAAATTTTTCAATAGGCAACGTTAATTTACAAATAGCATACCAAAAAACTAGGTTGAACGATATTTATCTGTGAACTATTTCTTACTAGCCGTTGCCAACACATTGCTGCTCTCACTGTTGTTAATTCATATTTAATACAAAATAAATATTACAAGTTATAGAAAATACTAAGGTAAAGTTTCATTTATTCAATAATACAGTATTCTGAAGTTAATCACAATATTATAATATATTATTGGAATACAGGTTATTAAAAAAAAACAGGTAGACATATTACGACTAGGTTGATTTTTCAAAGGTTAATTTTCAAAAGTCTGTTCCAGTCATGAATGGACTATACTTCTGGGTATATAAGTTCATTCCTTCAAAATTTATGTTAATTTCTTTGTACCAATTGACAATCATACTGTAATCTAATTTTGGAAATGTTTTTGGCAGAAAGGTTCGTAAAACACTTGTATGAAACTTTACAATATCTACAGCATTGAGATGCTTCGGATATGATATGTGTTTGGTAGAGATAACAAGCTACGCCAACTGCGGAATGGTAGGCTTACTTCAAATCCCAGTGGAGTCGGCATCGTCTTCATTAGCACTAAAATATCTAACTAGATATTAATGGGCCTCTTCTAAAAATGCCCTAAAATTTTTACCGACTCTTAATCTCTCCTTCACACCAGTCTGCTCTACCCTTAAGTTGACGACATTGTAAAAACTAAATCAGCTTGCGCCCTACAAATTTGGCTGGTACCCTTTTTACATGGCGTCTAGCAGGAGAGTCCTCTACCAAAACGAGTCTTTCTACCATGCATTATTCCAGGCGGAAGTCACATGGCCCAATGTCATTCAAAAACAGTTTGGAATGTTCTGTCCAAATCATAGGGTTTCTATGGTCTTGTACACTGAAATATCTTTCTTTTCACCACAGAGAAAAGGAAAACTGTAAACTAGCAATTTAACTTACTCATCCACGTAGCATTTAACAGAGGTCAGTTCCAATTCCTGATAAAATATTTTAACTCTATGACAACAGAACGGTATATAATATGATAAAATGTAATAATAAAATAATCAATCATGTATCATATTAATAATCACAGTTAGTAGTCAATATTTACGTGTACAGTATAAACATTTAAACCTTTAAATAGAAGGAACAAAAATAAAATAAAAGACAAATTTCCTGCTCACATCTAAATAAACATTAGATAAATAAAAATAATCAACAAACTTTAAAATTTGTAGGGACATCCCGCTCTACTAAATGCGTGCATGCACTAATCTTTAATGTATACAAACTTCCTTATATAGTGGAAAATTATTACAGTTGTCTGTCAAACATTTTAGAATTAGTTATTGTGTACTTAATTTTAAAATCACTTAAACTAACAATTACTAAGTGAAAATCATTGCAAAAACCACTGCCCTTTAGAGAAAATGACATAAATAAACATAAATCACATAAATAAACACACATTCTGAATTACTACATTACACAAACATTGCCAGTGAATGTCACTCTTTTTTTTATGCTGCCATCTTAGATGCCCCTAGATTGTGGCATCAGAGAAAGGGTGGCTCAACTTCAACCATTTTGGGCCATTGTCAAGTATTTAGAGTTTTATTTTACCAAACACGCTTCCATGGTCCAAACAGGTGTGCTCAGATGGTACCCTGCTGTGAGAACAATATCTCAAACATTCTCAGGCAAAATTTCTAAATGTAGAACATACATCCCAAGTTTTTGTGTCGTCTACTGCAAAAAAAATACTTGGAAGTTTTTGTTTACAGGTTTCTAATTATTACTATCATCTCTTCTTCCTCTCCCTCCTGGCCAACCTGATTCCTAACACCACTCAAGTTATTTCAATGTAACTATAACGTAGCCTCATTTATTATGTACATCATTTCAACATTATTTTCAGAGTCATTTGAGGATGAAGACGATGATGAGGATGATGAGGAAATTATCCCTTTGCCAGAGGACTTGGCCCGCAAGTTTGGAAAACTGACATGCGAGCTATGCCTTTGCACAGTAAGTACACCTACAATGTTATTACAGTTATTTAAGGCTCAGTTTCATTATTATGTAGAAATTCTTAGTTTTTGTGTCGTAATTTGTTCGAGGTATTATTGGAAATATTTGATTATAGTAAATTTACAATTTACTTGTTGTTTTAACATTTTTGTATCTAATTTCCACTGCTTATTTCCTGCTTGCAAAAAGGCAGAAATTTTGAATGTATGGATTTTCAAGGGTTTTATTTACCATTAGTCACAGATATTATAATTTTGTATGATTACAGATCATTTGCTTATGATGCCAATTCATTTAATGTAATTTCCAAAATCAGTTTTAGTATAGGAGTTAAACATAATGCAGTATAATCTTTGGTTATTTTAATAGTTTGACATAGAGATCATGTGTAAGTATACTTCATTTGTTTTGACGCATGCCAGCCTGCCTTGCTGCAGAGAGGCCCACGCTACGGCAGACTCCGCCCCATCTGAGCACACCAAGCGCGGTGAATAAGAGACTCCATGCATTGGTTAGTCAACGTAATCATATTTCACGTGTGAAAATTATTATTTTCTACACCCGATCAAGAATTAGCATGCCAGAGCCACCCCACGAAGAAAATATAATAATTATTTAAATTCTACTACGCTACACTACATGGCTAAGAATTTCCAAACAACCCTAGAGATAGCAGCACCCCCGTGGCCTTGTGACATCACGGTTCGCCTGCCTCAGCCCGAGACACAAGAAAATTTCTATGCCTCCATCAGGAGTGATAAGAAAACGAGTGGCGCTATTGCACCTAATAAACCAACTCCTGTTTTGGAAGACTACACTACCCCCCACCCCCGGAGAATCGCTGACACAGGGCAATTTTTATATAAATAGAAGTCCAGTATCATGGTTCAACAGAGACACTGGGGCTTGCTGGCGGCTAAAGTTCGCGAGCTCTCCCCTAGTGTGCGGAAGACTGTCCTCTCCTCAGCAGCCCGAGGCAGGGCTCGAATCGTCCTTCAACTGCTTGAGAACCAGCAGCACTCCATCCCGTTCAGCTGACCGGCACAGGGACAGCTCTTCACGTCCACGGTAAATCCCACGCCTGTGCCCTATACCCTGACCTTAGTCAACTTCCCTTGACTCCAGAGGTAACAGGTCGTTGTGCGATACCGTCCCCCTGGATAGAGCCCCTGCTTAGAGTTCACGCTGTAAATAGCATTGATTGGTTGGGTTAATAATTATTTTTTAAAATTAATTTTTAATTAATTTCTTCCAGTCTTGTATTTTCGTTTTGAATAATAATATTGATTTCCAACTCCTAGCGTAGCTCTTAGACTGTATCAGACAGCTGGGCCTTTCTGCAATATTTCTTTAAACGTAATAAATATCAAGTACTGTTTTGAAATTATGTGTTAACTACATTAATTTTTCTTTAGATCCCTTTGTCACTTTGATTATTAAACTAAATTTCAGTGTCGTGTGTTACAGTAATTCAGTTAATTGCGCAATAGTTAACTTTGAAATTGCATGTCTCTCTTCGGCCGTGTAGTGTACCGAATCCCTCAGGAGATAGGGCCTGTTAAAGGACCCATCATTGAGATTCTGGGACACCCGCCGCCGGTTACCTTGGGTTGTCCATTTCACGGCAGGTCCGCGAAAGTGATAGCAGATTTTGCCCCGCCTAAGGACTTCACGTCCGCAACCACGGCAGCCAGCACCCTTTTACTTGTCTTGTGGTTTTACTTATGTACAAACAACACGGAGGCTAAGGAAACCGTTAGAGGTGACGTGAGAGGTGCGCTGCAAACAGGCTCTCATTAACCAACTAATTCAGGGTTCAAAACCTAGTGCACTTGTTCCACATGAATCGGACGAGTGCCGAGACTCGGAATCAGCCCTTTCACGAGATCCCCAAATGCGCTAGTATTGTCAAATTAAAGTCCGGCAAGGTGATTCGGGTTCAACACCCGACGACAGAAGCACTCCCTGGCTTCTGCTTGGTGAAATTGGTCTCCAGGAAAACGATAAGAAAATTCCCAGGATGGCTGGAGAAAGATCTCCGGTCAACTTCGTCCCTGCTCGACAGCCAACGAGGCCGCAGTGAATCATCCCTGTAAGCCCTTGCCAGATCATCCACCACCACACTCAGTCATAATTCGTGAATCCAACTGAACATTTCATTCCCTCGGGACAGCTGGCGTCCTGAATATTGACATCTCTGGTGGTAAGGAGAACAAGACTGCCCGGAAGGGATAGTCTGACGCTCCAAATCACCCTGGGGTTTGACTCCCCTCCACCTCATCAGGTCCAAGAAGGCAGTTAGCGCTCTAACCGCTTTCCCATCAAGCAGCAGCAGAGCAGCATACACCAACACACGCATCAGTTTCTAGGTGATATTCAGTATTATAATTTTGTTTGTTATTATTCATTTATTCCCTATAGAGTAGGAAGAATTAAAAATTTATCAAATATATTCACGAAACACTAGTTGTCTCTCGTCTCGCCATTGCTGATTGATGGAGAGATGTGGCATGGTCAGACGACAGACAATTAGAGGACACGTGACAACATGAGCAAGGCAGAAGTAAAATCGAACAAAATTTTCTTTAGCAGATAGAATTCCATCACTGTCAAGGCTGGACTTGTGAATGAGAGTGAGAAGTTTAAAATTAATTAATTTTTCCGCTCACGTACGTAGTCATAATGGTTTAGGCAATTTTGTGTTCACCTTCTTCGTAAAGTTGGACGTGTGATGTCCTATGGCAACAGGAGGTACGTCACAGTCCCAAGTGTTTTGGTGGGTGCAAGGGCAGACACATCCAGGGTGGTATTGGTTCTTTAGTCGCTGCGCGCAACTGGAGCTCGAACAGAATACAGACTGATCGTGTGGCTTTCTGGCAGGTCACAGAATCTGGGACAGCTAATACAATCTTGCGTTTAGGCGGGACCACTCTCACGGGGATTCCTGGCAAACATTTGACCTGCGGAGACTGCTGAACCTGCTGTGGTTCGGATCGTGGTGAACTGGAGTTGGCCCCTGAATCCGGTGTGCTGGTGTGCAAGTGATCGCAGGTGCTGGTTGTTGTTGGAGTAGACTGAGTGGACAGGATCCCCTAAAACCACAGGTTAGCTAGGCTGCAAGACATTGGGCACTCAGGTAAGCTAATAATACTGGGTGAGAAACACCATTGAGTTTAGTGGGTGGAGTGAAGAGAGCTGGTTCGTAGGCTGGTCTCTAGTCGGCGGATGGCTTGTGCTTGCTCACGGGGACTGAAGTGCTAGAGTCCGGTTGGGTTGTGGGTAATCTCCAGTTGGTACTTAGAGATAATTTCAGCCCTTTTAACCCTCTTACGGATACCACTTCTTTGGGAGAAGGGCATGAGGAAAGAGTTGATAAAATCAAACCCCGTGGAGTTGGAGCAGGCAACATCTCATCCCTACTCAAGTGTACTTCCTCGTACAGTGACCACCAGGCCAAGGTTGCCCCCTATCTCAGCACTCGGCACTAGAAATGTGGTGGACGCTGAGAGTCAGGTTACACTCTGGTTGGCAATCCCAATGTGAAGGTAATTTCCCCTGAAGGGCCGGCCCCCTTAGACCCGAGGAAATATTCCTTCGTGCACCAGACGGGCGGTGGAAAGAGCATATTCCAGACTGATTTTCTGACTCCAAGAGGATGAGTCCTAGTGTCAGGACTCTACCATTCTATACACCTGGGTGCATAGAAAGGGTACCTGGGTGCATAGAAAGGGTGACTGTCCAATATAGCTGTGTGTGTCTATTGGTGAATTTGGCAGTTTAGAATAAATTCCTGGTCACTTGCTGTCCCTTGACGGGACCTGATGTCTACTAGGTAGGGTTATAGTGCTACGGCAATGATGTCCTTAAGGGGAATAAACTGTGTTTATTTCGGTACAGAAATAAATAAAATGGTATTGCACTCTCTCCTATCAACGAGAACTTCAAGGCGGAAGCTTACTACGTTAGACGAAGACGACCTGTCCCTAGGCTAACGGGGTAGGTAGAAAAGCGGCTAGGATAATAACTCTGGCTTTAACTATCGCTACAGTGTTGTTCTGAACGGACCGGAAAGCGTCCAAGTGTTTGACGACTTAAATTGGCGTTGATCTTCGAAGGCGAAGAGGGGTTCTCAAGACCAGATCTTTGGCATCAAGAGCGCGGTGAAGACCAGGCAGAGCTGATGGTTCCTTCTGCACCAGAAGTGCGGTGAAAGAAGAGGACAGACTGGCATTCCTAGGGCAGTGCCCCAGTATTTATACTCTTCCTGGCGTGCTCTTGGCCAGGTGGGGAAGGGGTTGGCGTTACATCCTCAGGGCGTATGACATCACTGGCTGGCTATGGATCCGGGAGCAGCATGTGTCTGCGATTCGTACTAGTAGTGCCATCCTACAGCGCGCTATAGTACTAGGTGACCTTGAAGCATAGTCTCGGTGGCTTGGCCGGTGAACAGTACAATTTCTTTGGATGGGAGTGTGCATCTTTTGCCATGGGTTAAACAGTTCAAGTTCTGACGTCTGGTAGACTGTACTGTCAATCAAACTCCGTTGGGTTGTTCAGCTGAGTGGTTTGTACTGATAAGTAGAAGTCAATTTAAATATTAGCATACATGCCAGCTTTTACGGTTTGCCCTGACGTGTGTCGGGCTATAGACTAGTGTGTATGGTCAACGTGGTTTTGGCTGCATTATATCAGGCACGCTTGGCTAGTGCTAGTTATTGAAATTGTAGATAGCGCTGAAGTAGTATTTTTGTGGAGTGTTCATCTCGCCATCTTTGCATTACACAGTGTGTGTGTGTGTGTGTGTGCGTGCGCTGATCGGCCATGTCCGTATTTTTACGATGTTGTGTTTTAGTAGTAATTGGCAAAATAAGTGAAAAACGAAAGAAAACCTGTTTTCTAATTTTTAGGAAAGAGTACACAAGAAGTTCCATGTATATTTTAAGTCTTAACAAAGGAGAGACGTTCACATTTTGCTGTTTTTGCAGGTGCAATATTAGCATTGTATATGGCGGTAGAAAAGATCTTTTTAAATACGTGAATTATACTTGCCACATTTATGGCTTAATGATGTTTTTAAAGCAATATTACATTTTTTTAGCTTTTGTTGAATGGACTTTAAAAACATGTTAAGCAATTATGACAAAGCAAGTCAAAACATTTCCAGCCAATGGCTAGCTATGTTTCCAGCCCGGTGAATGCCATTGTGCATATGGATTTTTCTCATTTCTTTATACGAGTATCTTGGTGGTGTTGGAATATTTTATCGGTAGTTAATTATTTCTTTTATTTGCTTTCTTTAAACATAGTTGGTTGTAGGTACCATTGTAGTGCGTTTTCTTGAGTGAAATGTAATACAGTAAAGCTTTGTTAATTCAAAGTCGATTAATTCAAAATCATATGTAATTTGAAGTGTGTATTCACCCCTAATTGGAAGACTGGGATTTTATATACTTTTAAATTTGGTTAATTCGAAATTCACGTTTTATATAATTCGAATTTGGATTTCATCCAAAAGTGTATGTAAAGTTCAGATTAATTAATCTAAGCTATAATAATTATGATAGTAAACTTGCATCGCCTACACTGTCGTGGGTGCGCGCACGATGTTGGAGGGAGAAAGGAAGCTTGGTGCTATGTGGGCATGGCTTGATGATGGAAAGAGAAAAGGAGAGTAGTGGTGTGGGCGTGGCTGGAGGAAGGAAGCGAAAAGCAGTGTGGGCAGCGTGGCTAAGGGGAGGGATGACTGACATCTGGTGGAGGGGAGACTGAAAATGCAGCTGCAGTTTTTAACCAAACAATTAAAGGCAACAATTACAACATCTATATTTTACTGCATGTGAACATATAATTAATGATCAAGATAAATGCAACTAACTTCTTTTTTTGGCTATTTCCTTCAAGTTTTTGCCTTTTTTAAACCAAAAATGTTATTGATTATACTACATATAATACATATATGTACATATAATACATATAATATATATATATATATATATTATATGTACATATAAAATATATATATATTTTATATGTACATATATATATATATATATATATATTGCATTAATATTTAATACATTTGGTGAATTCTCACAAAATATTTTGCTAGGCATTTTCAATTTTAATTAGTTTCTTTCTGCTTTTCTTTAATTACAGCTACCATCAGTAAAACAAGCCAACATGCATTACGAGGGTAAACAGCATGAGAAGAGAGTAATGCGGTACCTAGAGGAGTGGAGTAATGCTACGAACAGGAAAATTCCAAATTGTTGGTTGAAACTGGTCTGCAAGAGAAAGGTATGTTTTTTTTTCCCCCCTAGGCATGTCAACATTTAGTAGTGCCATAAGCAAAATATTTGTGTATGTCTTTTAAAGTTACCACCTGCCCCTCCAGTTTTACAATTTTAAGTTTTAATTCCACACACATTCACATTTCCAGATTTGTGTAATACAATTTCTGCTATGTTATATGCTTCAATTTATTGAATACCACCTAAACATACTAAACCTACCCTATCCTAACAGGGCCTACCTACAACAACGTATTTCTTCATGTTGCTACAAACATCAAACACATCCAATTATTAATTACAAATTGTAAAGACTAAGTACCTGCCACAAAATCCTGACATAACATTAAATAACTACAACACTCGTTATTACCTGCAACATTCGTTATTACCTGTAACACTCGTAATTACACCGGAAACACACACACTGTATCAACACTTACCTTTACCAAACATATCCATTTTCTGCAAACATGAAATACCACACTCATTTTCATTATCAGACATGGAACATATTGTTTGCACAATGGTACATATATAATTTTCATTCGAAAACATCATGATGCACCACATATTTCCATTTTAGCTCCGTATTAAATATATCTCTTCTGAATAACACCATATATACATACTTATTTCAACAAAAACTTCTAACAGTATTATTTCCTATAAAACAGGCAATAAATCACACCTAAATCTGACACATCCGAACCGGCAAATTACTGTAATAAAACTAAACACACTTTTTCTAATGTTTATTTTATTCTGCATTTTATACAGTCATGCCACTCTCGAAAACTTAACTCCTAAGTTGTTGCATTTTATTGCTTCACTTGTTTAATCTATTACCAACATAATCAACCAGACGCTCAACGTCTTGACATCATTAACTTCGTCACACTTATAAACAAACGTTTGGTATCGCGATCTTGTATACTCCCAGCAAGGTTTTTGTTAATAACAGTGTGTTAATAATACATCAACTGTGATGTTTCTAGATCACACCTGTCATCAAATGGTGCAGTACAGCTAAAGACAAATAGCACATCATATTACCTGCAATAGTTCAAACACCTTAAGGTCAAAGGTACAGTGATGGGTAAATGTATAACCTCATCCTATGCCAATCTGTTTATGGGCAGGTTAGAAGAAAACTTCCTCAGTCACCAACCAACCCAACCACACTGCTTGCTGGATGTGTTTTATAGACATCTTCATTATATGGACTTCTACTAAAGACTGTCTAATTCTCTTCCTGAACAACTTAAATTTACAGAGTTCCTCAAGTTCACCTGGTCATACTCAAAAACATATGCCATATTCCTGGATGTTGAACTTATTCTCCACAATTGTACAATTCAAACTGCTATAGGCCATTCATGGTAAAGTAAGCACTTTTGAAGCCCTAGTTACTTTTTTCTTTCAACCAATTTATATCCTTCCACCACTTGTTAATGTAAACCTTGGTATGTCAGTAATAAACACAGGCAAAGCTGCAGCTTACCACATATGCCAACCAAACTATTGTATCACCCCCAGAGGATCCCACCCCTGCAATAGCTCACACTGTGGCTCCTGTAGTACCATTCACCAAACATCAATTTCTTTCAATAGCAGACTCACTAGTCACACATACCCCATCCAAGGCATCTGCAACCGTGCAACAGAAAATCTGATTTATCAGCTGCAGTGCCAACACTGTAATGTAGAATACATTGGCCTCACCACTAACACACTCGGGCAGAGAATGGATGGCCGCAGAGCAGACACCAAACAAGCCATAGCTGGTCACATCGATAACCTACAAGACAAATCAGTTGCAGCACATGCAGCATCACACAACAAAGCTTTTTATTCCTGCTACAGTATCAGAGTAGTGAGAGCCCTACCACCTTCAAGCAATATCTCAGACCTCTGATGCCAGGAATTAGCTCACCAATTTATTACAAAATCCAGGCAGCCACCAGGCCTCAACATAAGATAGTAACAACTCCTAACCACATTCATCAGCTATACTGGCAAATTGTCAGTTTTCCCACCCCACCCTAGTTTGTTACCTGGCTACTAGGTTTACTATCATCAGCACCCTTCCACTATACTGCAGTGTCCTCCTGATGAAGCTGGTCTAGTGAGTGTAACATAGTGACTAAATATTCAGTATTATCTTGGAGGGTTTCTTTTGTGTAATACTGACGACAGGTGACAATTCAAACCTTGCACATATTTTACTAGGAATGTTATAAATAGCATGGAGCTAATATAATGAGGGGAAATAACTCAAGTGTTAAGATTCTTCTGAGACACTCAAGACAGGATAAAGAAGAATAACTTCTGAAAATTAGACCATTTATTTCTAAACAGTAAGAACCGCTTCATCAGTATTTGCAATGATATATTATTTACTGAAATTAACGTGTGTGTTTACAGTGTATGCTACTATAGATATTCACTTGTTGCATTATGTAAATAAATACAGGGAATGAAGCAGGGCTTTCAAAACTGCTCACTTACCCATTTCAGTTATTACTAACAACTCATTTTGAAGTGCGTTTTAAGTTCCCAGTAAATTAGCATATTCCTGCACTTAATACATATTATTAATATGTTTTAAGAAGTACCATAGTGCCTACAGTTCAAAAACACTACCAAATAATGTGAACTTCAACCCAATATTTATCTTTTGAGTATGAATTACACAGTTTCGTTTTATAACCTACGTACGGTATAAAGTTACAGTGCTCTAGCAGCTAGACTTGTAATTTATTTTTTCTCTGATTTATGACATTTCATTTTGGGTATGTCATTTCTTGTTAACTGAGTGCAAAACTGAAGATGTGTTTCCTGCATGAAAAAAAAAGGGGGGGGGGGGGGATTTGTAGCTATTTTTGTTGTCTGTTAAGATTTTTTTAAATTCAGCGTGTAAGAATGCTTGAAAATTTACTTTTGCAAACATTGATTTGCTACTGCTTATCAACTTCGATTTTTTAAAGTAATGATTTAAGCCACAGTGAGTTGTTATTAGCAGATTAAGAAAGCCAAGGAAAAGTACTTGTTAGGGGAAAGTACCTATAAAATAAAGTTTTCATGTCAGTGAATATTTTTTTCTATAAGGGGTCTTTCTTAAGGGACACGGTTGAATTTTGGTATAAATTTTGCATCACTTTGTTAGATACTGGGGTTGCTAGTTTTGGACTATAAGGTTGTAAGTGGCAAGAGATAACCATTGTCAGTGGTATATGATTTTGATCTCTACAGCTGGAAAATATGTAACCCCAGCAACCTTGCTTAAATTCAAATGAATGTGTTAATACATTAACTTATAACTGTTACAGAAAAACACTAAACTACCATCAAACTGTGACGAGAAGTTCTGTGGAGTGTGCAACATAGTATTAACATCTGCAGTCGTTGCTGAGCAGCATTATTCCGGTCGTTCACATAACTCTGCTTTAAAACTTTAGTAAGTATTTTATTTATCCATAGAATATATTATCACAGTAAAACCTGCTTAAGAATATCCTGTTCAAAATGTAAGATGATACTGTTCAAAAGTTTTCTCCAGTCTAAGGGCCGATTGCACAGTCAAGGGAAAGCACAATCTAAGAAAAATCTAAGGAATATCCATTGTAGAAACATGTTTGAAGTGAAATCAAATGACGATCTTAGTTTTATCTTAAGGGGCCGACAGACCACCCTTAGATAAAACTTCACCCACCTCGAAATTAAATAAATTCATAACTATTGAAATAATAGACAGATTTACAAAATTCAAAGTCCATTATGTTACAAATTCATGGCGTAATTCATACATTACAAGTATACAGTGATCCCTCGCCAACTACGGGGGATACATTTTTCAAAAACACGGCAGTTGAAAGAACCGTGGTAAGGAGAATACAAACTTTGATGGGGAAAAGAGGTATAGGTTAAGTCACCGATTATTTACCGTTTCATTGCTAGAAAATCGGATGTATTACGCACAAAACAGTAACTAAACACACTGTTGGAGATGCCTTGTGTTTGAAGCAAAACACAGCACTTTATTTATCGATAATAGATATGAAGATACATATTCATCACTTGTGTGCTGGGGCTGGCGGCGAATACATTGCCGTGCACACGTAGTTGGGCGAGTGCCTAGATCCTCTGCAGCGTGGCCAGGTGCGGCAGCTCGCATCTGTTCGGCCCTAGATCCTCGGGGCTGGACAGCTATCGGTTGGTCGCTACAATATTATTCTGACAGGACAGGTGGCGGCTGGCCGCTGCCACTGCTGTCGTTACAGGGACGGTTCACTTCGTAACAGCGGCTCGGCATTGGGAGAACATGCTGTTAGATGCAATTCACGTCAATGTGTTGAACTTCTATGAAATTTAGGCGGGTGTTTGGCCTCTGCACTGGCACGATTAAGTCCGGCAACGTTTACGGGAAAACAAAAAAATTAACTGCGGTCTACTTGAAAGAATAATCATCCTGAATTTTTCATCAAAAATTTCTGATGTGGCCTATACACACACACACTGCCTTACTCGCTAAAATATGGTAATATAAGAACACATTTTATTTGCACACACTTACCTTTATTCGCTTTACACATAAAATCGACTTTGCAAAAAAAATTACTCATCCAAGAAATTAGCACCTTACGTAGGTATGCGTATACA
Source organism: Dryococelus australis (assembly GCA_029891345.1). Classification (NCBI taxonomy): domain Eukaryota; kingdom Metazoa; phylum Arthropoda; class Insecta; order Phasmatodea; family Phasmatidae; genus Dryococelus; species Dryococelus australis. Next base: position 88,202,110 of record CM057004.1, on the reverse strand, counting down.
TAAACTTAAAAAATAATTTTTATGTAAGTACACTGAGGAAAAAGTACTAACACACAGTTATTTTGTGTTACAGCAAAAGAATGCTCTTTCTTACCTTTGCAACAATCTCATGTGCTTTAACCTCTGCAATGAGTTTTTCCCATGCTTTATTTTTCATTGCAACGGAATGTGTATCACTCTTCTTAACTTCAATATTTTTAATTATTGTAATTAACTGGCATAATACATCTTTTTCTTCTGTAGTGAAAAAAATCTTTGCTGGGAGTCATTATATAGTAGAAGATGCAAAAGAAAATGAAACAAAACGTCTTCTTTACCTTTTAGTGCCATCATGATTGGAATTATGTGATTACAAGACAGTGCGACAGAAGAATTTTTTTCCCCCACCATGTGTATGGTACCACTTCAACTTAAGTTTTTTCTCAATTAAGGAATCTTTTTCAGAGAACTGTGCAACACTGAAGAAAAATCTTAGATTTTCCCTAAACTATACCTTACTTTTACCTTTGTCTTAAAGATTTTCTCATGGAATTGTGCAATCAACCCTCTATCACCCAAATGTTCTGGAACAGTAAAATCGTTTTAATGTACATGAATAAAGCCTCAACTTTTATACTTAATACAAAAAAAAATCAAAAGCTTGTTAATTTGATAAATAATAACCAATACGTGTAAAACAACCTTACCTATTTTTTTTCCAGGCAAATAACCATAACACAAAATATTTGGGTGCTTTAGATAAATGTTCTGGAACAGATTGAGTACAATATAGTCTCGTTATAACACAGTATGGGGTCATTCCATGTCAAATCAACCAAGGTCTGAACCTTAATGTTTCAGATTTGAATGTTACTATGTTTTAGTTGTACATTGTAATATATATCTAAAGTACAAATTTAAAAAAAATTTGTGATTGGTAGTTTTTCTGTAATAAGTATCCAAAAGTTGAAGGAAAAATCCATCAAAAATTTGTATGTTACTAAACAGAAAAATTCATGTAGGAAATTTAGTTTACCATTTCCAAAATTTGGATTCTTGAAAATCTCAAAAATTCTAGCTCAGGTATTTTTTCTTAAAAATATATGTTATTCCTGCATGTATTGGCTATAGGTATATTAAGTTTCAGGGTGGAGAAAAAATGGGTTCATTTGAAAATGTTTAAATAAATTAATATAAAGCCTTTTAAGCCACCTCGTGCAGTGATGAGATATCAAATGTATGAAAAGGGTTAAGCACCAAGTCAACTCCAGTAGGGGTGGATGTGGAGGTGTCTAACCTCAATACCCAGGGTAGTAGGAGTGTCACATTACTTGACGCATGTCACACTCATTCACATTGCGCATGCGACCTCTACTTTGACTTCGCCCCATCATCAAGCATTTAATAATATAGAGGCAAGTCACACGCAGGCAGGCAATAAATCTCATGTCTACAGGGTTGATACATGCATTGCAGACAACTACAGACATGTGGTTAAATTATTAAAATTGTACTGCCCACTTAAAGTCTACATGTTGTCATCCACCCACACTGAGGAAATTGTTTTACCCACCAAGCCACCGACATGTCGAAGCAAGAGAAGTTAGTTGGCAGGGATGCTGCAGGAGAGCAGCACCCTTCGCACAATGTCATCACTGCTGCGCAAACATCATGGAGAGTCAGTAACTATGTCATAAGCCTCTAGACGGGAGATAAGAAATGGTGGCGCTGCCCACTACCCTAATTTAAACAACCCCTGTGAGATGAGGCTAACGACCCCCTCATCCCTTGGGCAGCCTACAAGCAGAAATTTTCTGTATATAAAGAGATGCGAGACCGCAGCTCAAGAATTCTGTCGGCCCGCCGAACTGAGTAAGGTCGGAGGGTTCCAGTCTGTTTATAACTCTCCAGTCTGCGGAAGACTCTCCAACTGAAGAAGTGACCATAATCAGCTCTAAAGAGACTGTATAAGTTCTCTCTGACCAAGGAACACATGGAGAAAACCAGCCAGAGATTTGAACAGTTACTCATAATGCCTGAACGCCATCAGATGTTCACCTTGACTCCAGCAGCCAGAGGTATACAACGTCCCGCACCTGTTCCTCTTACCCCGAGTTTAATCTGTCAAACTCCATGGTAGCAGGTCATACCGTCATCCCTTCTGGACTGCCACCTATCAACAAGCAAATAGATTTTCAATTTTGAAAATTTGAAATTAATTTAATTTTTGTTCTCTTCTGCAGGTTCACCTTCACCTGCAGTAAAATTATGAAATTCAAATTATTCTATTTTTATGTACATTGCTATACATCCTCATGTCTAATATATTTAAATTAATACGTGTGTGTTAAAAATTGAACCTCCATATTATTCAATTATTTTATCCCCGTTCATTCAGGGTACTGTAAATGTAAAAGTATTGTCGGTTATTATTGTGGCTTTTTAAGTAAAGCGACCGCTCCTGGATAGATGCAAGTGGGCCAAATGTACTTGGGACTACTGGCGCCTGAAGGAGTCTATAGTCTGAATAAGATGTGGGAGCACCTGATTATTGTCCGGAACACGTGTGCCTCCCAAGAGATTCACTCTCTACTATCTGGATTTCTGGCGCTCATTACCTCGGATCGTCTGAAGAAGACTATCCAGGAGAGCTTGAGCGATGCTGGATAGACAAAGAATGTGCCATTTTATTTATGATTGACAACTGTGAGCAAATTGCATTTGATTTTATTTTCATAAATATCTGTGTTTCTGATGCCATGAAAGAATGGAGGCCGCAATATCCAGATTGATCGTTTAACCATACAAAGTTACCATATTTTCTTGTGTATAGTGCGCCCCTTTTTTTTCCCCCAGAATAAAGGAAAAAATGTATGGGGTGCAATGGCAGACTGTCTGTTGTCTCATCTCTCGCTCTTACGTGATGTAAGCGACCCTTCAGTTATGTGTAGGTAGCAAACCCAGCTTCCCCCCCTCTCCCCAATGGCATCCTGTCATACCACAAACCACAGTTGCCCCGTGTTAACACCCCCTCCACCTGTAATAACACCCAGATGGTCCCCCCCCTCCAATTGTTAATTCTGCCATCCCTCTTTGTTTCCATGGTAGAGGCTAGCGAACGTATGGAGGGTTGGGGGGGGGGGGGGAAGGTGAGGAGGAGGGACAAGACCACCTTTTTTTTTTAGAGAAGTGTGGTGCGACATTCGACATTCTAGCTCAATACAACTGGTCCCGGCTGAAAGAAGAAAAATGATAAACCGAAGCCGGAAATGTTGAGTAATAGGAGCGGGAGGGTTTGTGAATTTTTTTAAATCCTGGTTTTTTGCACCCAAGTTATTTAATTAAAGTATTTTCCAAACATATCACAATTACCACGCACCCCTGAAACTTGTTGCAAAAATCATGGTGCACACTATACACAAGTAAATACGGTAATCCCTTCTGCTACTACAGTAACTTCCAGCGCGTCCAACATATTACAAGACCCTCAACCCATTTAACCCCGTAGTGAATCGCATAAGGAACCACCTCCTATGACAGAGGACTGTAGCTCATATCTAGACCACTTATTGGGTATTTGTTGGCGTTGGTCTTGGCCTGACCTAGAATATTTAAGCCACCTAGAGAAACGAAAAACAGATCCTGAACCTAATCCCCCACCACGACCATGTACCATACCAAGTGAACCAACCCATACGTGCACAATACGGATCGCCGCCAGGAAACTAATAGTTGTCTAAGACCCTCCAAACACAGCCCGGTCATGTAAGGTGGTGAATATTATCCCAAACTTTGTCCCCACAAGGAAGCCAACTAGGCCCACCCTGTATAAACACCCGGGAAGAATCCTAGAAAGCGAGTAAGGATTGCCAGGAGATAATACATACTCATTTGGTTGGCTTCAGCATATCCATTTTCATCCCCTTTTATTTTGTGACAACTGGCGTCGCACATTTTGGCAGCCTTCGTGGTGAGCAGGACCAAACTCCCTGGGAGCAAGGTCTATGTGGTCAAACTCACCCGCTTCTTAGGATTCCTGCCTGGTTGAAGGAATTTTGCACGTTCATACCTAAAAATTATAGTGAAAACACCGTTTGTGCAATTTTCACTATCACAAAACATGCTTAAAAGATAAATGGAGGAATTGAAAAACGTGTACAGACACGTAATGTTTCTTAAATGATAGTTGTAAGCAGACCTCACTTAGACACTTGGAATGTTTTTATTTAATAAAATATTTTCTGCTGGAGCTCTGCACACTGTAAGGCATATTCCCTACCCAGGCACAGGCGGCCACCTTAAGGTTTCCCTCCTGCCTGCCGCTTCAATTGCGATACAGAATGTTAGATATTCTCATTTTTCTGCAAAACTTACAACATGTGTCAAATGTGCTGATCTACGATAACACACTTTTTAGTCTGACCTATGTTTTTTACATCACTGTTCATCATGTTGCAGTCTGAAGTGTGGAAGGGACCACCAGTGTTTGATTGCACATTTTTATTCTTTTTAGTGTTGCTAATTATTATACAACAATTAGCAAGATAAAAAATTTAAAATAAACTAACTGAAAAAAACCTTTCCAAACCAAGCTTTTATTTATAAATGCACTAGAAAGATAAAAATAATTATAATAGTAATTACAGAATTTGTATAACTTGTAAGATGTGGTCGAACAGACGTAATGAACTTTACTACAAGTTAATGTGTTTGTATCAATTTATATTTAGTATATAAAAGCTTGGTGCGAATAGTTAAGACTAAGAGCCTTACACAAGATATGTGCTTATGCTTATACAAGTGTGGTATACATTTATATACTAAATATTAAATTGATGCAAACATATTAATTTGTAGTAAAGTTAATTACTGATGTTAGACGTCTTAAAAATTGTACATATTCTGTAACTACTACTATAATTATTTTTCTCTTTTTAGTGCATATATAAATTAAAACTTGGTTTTAAAAGGTTTCTTTACAGTTAATTTATTTATCCAGGAGCTTTCAAAAATAGGGTGGGGCGCACGAGTAATTACGGTAGTGCTGGTCTATTAAAATATGCTATATGTCACGCGAGAGCTTTGCACATCTGTGATATCACATACAGCTGGGCCATTGGGTTGTGCTGCCTATTAAGGCAGATATTTTCCCTTGAGTGTACCTTAGCAGCCCACTATGGGCTTGGTCTGTTACACAAGGTAATAGGGAAAGAGTATGTATTGAAGACCTTTGGCAAGTCTATCCACAGTAATATTACAAAAATGTTTGTTTTGATTTTACATTGCATAGTTATGTACAGAACTGCTGTACCTTCAAATCACTGGGGTGTCAACTTTGTACCAGTCATTTTTGCAGATTGGGCATGGACCTTCACGGATTCCTAGAAAATTGTGGGGGAGAGGTGTACTGCTTCAAGGAAAGTGCATAAGAAAGACTATACCCCTTGTTTTATAATGTTCTTGAAGCCAAACAAAACGGAAACTCTGACATTTTTGTTTTTATTTGTACCGTGATACCAAAGTTCACATGCTTGTGTGCATTCATGAAAATGGCTGCTATGGCCATCAGCAAATTGTTCTGCATTCTTGATTCCACGTGGCAAAGTGTGTAATCACTACAATGTGTATTGAAAATTCTGTTTTTACAGTGTGAAACTAAGTAAAACAAGTTCTTTGTACAAGCTAGAGATTGGTCGAACGTTCAAATTTCGAACCGAACTCGAAGACCGTTTCCAGTTCAGTTCGAAAAATTCAAGTTAACAGGAGTTCAGTTTGTGTTGTGTTCGGTTCAAAAATTTGCTAGAAACAAACATCATTAACGAACTTTGAAAGGAACTTGAGTATTTGCTCGTGTATAGCTCACCCTTTTTTCCCAAAAATAAAGGAAGAAATTTCTGGGGTGCAGAGTGATTGTTCTAAACTGCCCGGTGATGTTTAAAGGGAAATCCCAAGATATTTAATTGAAATATTTTTCAAACATATCGCAATCACCACAAATTAATTTAAAAGGAGTATAATTTGTTACATACTTACTAACAAGGCACATCAAATTGTTAGTGAAATTTTGGTAAAAAAAAAAAAAAAAATTTCCCCCTGGGACTTATTGAAATAGTCATGTTGCGCTAAACATGAGTAAATGTGATACTTCATGTCAAAGAAGTTTAAAAATAACAATTCAGCACAACAAAAATTATTGAACAAGTTACATTTGATTTTTTTTTGTAGCAGTGATATAATTGTCTTGAACTATATAGTGTGTAAAACCGGGTGCTATTATTTATTAACTTACAGCATTTAAATGATTGTATACAAAATAGGTGATAGGCTTGAAAGTTTTTGAAAAATTACATTTTCAATTGACATATTTTTTTGTGTTGTTAACTTGTGGTTTTCACATACTTCTAAAATGACTAGAAAGATATGTCTCTCAGTGTTATGATAAATTATCATATCAATGAAATCTATAAAAACCAAAAGTTAATATTAAGTTGGTTTTGTACTGTTTTTTCCACTTTAGAAAAAATTTGGCCATTGCATTTTGGAACTGTTAGTGGATATATAATGTGTGTGTATACTGTTTAGTTTAGGCCCACATGTTTAAACAATTAGACGTGAAATTGTGAATGAATGTGGTTGTATTTTTTTGTTTTTTATACTTAAACAAATAGGGGCTGAACTATGAAGGTTGTATTTATATATGTTGTTTTCACTTTGCACCTTGTAGCCAAGTCCAGAGGTCCAGTAACCAAACTCTCATTACTGAGTGGGCAGCACTGCTAAAATGATCCAGGGACAACTGTAATTGATGTTAAGTACTGTACTTAATTTGCAGATATGCGTGTGAGCACACACTGATTATTGTTTAGCATCCATAATCCACTGTATTTTTAAGGTGGTTCTACATATTTTTTTTTTTTTTTAATACCTGAACAATTTAGGGGTGAACTATGAAGGCATATATGCGAGGATAAGGCATTTTAAGTTACGTCTGAGTTTAATTCGTTCGATGAACTATTGCATTGTTCGGTTCGTGGACAAGTTTAAAGGTTTGGTTCAATAAAAAAATATTCTATGTTAAGTTTTAGTTCGGTTCAGTTCCAAAATCTGGGTTCGTCTCACCTGTAGTACAAACATATTTTAATGTAAGGGACACTCATCTACCTCATAAGGGTACATCAAACATGTTTGCACAGTTTTTCTGAGCAGTCCAAAAATATTAATTATGAAAATCTTTTGTCAACAATGTGCAGGGTTCAACGTAAATGTTTGTGCTTCAAACGATAGAGATGCTATCATCGTCATGATTGTCATCGTCTGTTCAGTGACCATCATGGGCATAGATATGAGTGGTGCACAGTTCCTGGGGAAGATGACATCCAGTGAAGCCATTGTGGACTTAACATTTTTCAGTAATGAAGCTACATTTCATACCAACGGCAAAGTAAACCATCACTACATATGTGTATGGGGAAGGGAAAACCCACTGTGGAACATGTGGAACATGCATATGATTAGAGCAGGGCTTCCATCAGCCCTGAAGCTGAAATCCTGGATCTTGTATGTATATAAAAATCTTGTAAAATCCTTGAATCATTGGGTCAAATCCTGTAAAATTCTTGGAATTGAAAAAAGTTTGCAAAATATAGAAAAAAAAGTGAATATGAAGGACTTTTGTAAATTTAATGTCCATAATTGTTTTTGTTTGGGATGTACAAACCATGGTAATTCTTTTCTCCACTCACACTTATACTTTTGTTTCGATTGCAAGTAGGCCACTAGGCTACCAAAAATATATAAAAGGACAAGAATTAAAGCACTCACAGTGTAGTACTGTCGACAGGCGTGCATGCGCGCACACACACACAGACAGACGCACATGCCTACAAGATATGCCCTTGCAATGAGGAGCCCTATTACAGACACGTCCGTCCAACTTGTAGCTTGTACTGTAAAAAACCTCCCCAAAGTGAGATTGTACTATTGGTTGATCCACCGCCTAACGTCACGTAGTTCTACGGTACCATCAGCACTACAGCTGACAACCTTAGCAGACACCCTCAGGCAGACAAGACAACTTCGCTCGTGAGGGCGGCGCTTTGCCACTCCCCCCTCTTCCGCAACCCGCATCCAGAGGGCCAGCGGACAAGGAGAATGTGAGTCCATGTTCCGTCCACAGACGCCAGTGTATGTTCTTTCCACTGCGCTGCACTGTGCCGGAGGGAGCCACCAGGTCCTGATGACCTACCAGAAGCTCTTCAGCAACTGCAGCAACAATCTCCAGACCTTCTGTAGATTCTTCACCACCAGCTCCCGAAAATGTCAACCCTCTTGCCTTACACTGCTGGTAATGGCAATTGCATCATCACTATCATTCTGGTAATGGTCGTTGATTGTCTCTTCAGGACGCACCATCTCTAGTCTTACCTGCTGGTAACGGCATTCGTTCACCATCACCCCCTCTGGTAGTGGTTGCCAACAGTCCCTTCTGGAGAACGGATAGAGTAACTGTTAATCCTGCATAGACATCACGTCCGTCAGAGTAAAGCGGGAGACCCCATTTTCTTACAACACACACCCATCAGATGGCTACCCGTACTGTGCCCTTGGGTATAGAACAGTAGAGCCTCCACCACTAGCAAGACCTCCCTAAGTTGGCTAGCCAACCAGACCAACCTACACTCTGTCCACTGCGCTTAACTGTTCCGGAGGGAGTAAGAGTTGGATCTGGAGGACTGACTACTTTTGAATACCACACCCAAGTGTCATTGATGGGCATCTGAGGAAACGAAACGTTCTGTATGCACAGCGCTGAACTGTGCTGGATGGAGCACTGTGTACGACTCTTGCCTGTTCGGTTTTGGCCTTGACTCAACATGTAACTTGGGACTTATATGACTGCTTCACTTTGTCGATGCCGGTGGGCCTTAGTCTTATGCCATTTACTCAGAAGAGTAGAGTGGGGCTCACCAGATCAGAAAGGCAGCTACCACCTCCAAACCTAAGCAAAGCGGCAACCCCGCTCTAACTGCACTTCGCAGCAAAATCCCAGGGGAACGAGCTCTTGTCGCCCGCCAGCTTGCGAGGTCTCACCTCCCAGCTCCCTCCCCATACTTATTTCCAGCTCTTATCAAAACAGTCAGTTACCCGCACCCAATAGTGGCAGCCATCCACAGTGGACATCCCTCTGGGAATTGTCAACTCCTGGTTTGGGGACAACCAAACTACCAACAACAACCCACCCTAGGCTACAGTGTCATCAGTGCACCACATCCCGGTACAACCAGCAGCTGCCACCCACCATTGCCCCAGCTGGGCCAGCAGCCACCCCGGGCCACCGTCCATAGGTAAACCTGTGTCAGTGTGCTAACCCATCCGCCTGGATGTGACAGTGGCACCAGACTTCGTACAGAGCAGGCAGGCCGTGCGCTGTGCTCAGGTCCAAAGGTATAGTCACTGACATTACTCATCTCGTGTAACTGGCGACACGAACAAAAGTTTCATTGACTGTGTGACCCACCTCAGCCAAATGCCGTCGTGTGTCAAATGTTAGTAATGGTGCCTCAAGTATACAACATATTTGAGATATAAAAATTAGTAATAAATTAATTTGTACACCTCAGTGGTATATATTAGAATTATTTCACAGAGATTTTCCTGGAGTTAAAAATCTGTTAAAACGGACAAAATCGGTTTAAATGGCAGGCCTGGATTAGGGGTGAAAGTGTTCCGCATCATCTCTTGCTAACTTGAGTACAGACCATTTGGTTTCACTGAAAGAACTATAACAGCACTGCTGTATCTAGATGTGTTCCCTTGTGGCCTGTACTCCAGTAGCATGAGGGCACATATTTATGTTTTTTTGCAGTATATCCATAATTTCCGTCCACTTTTCTCTTGAAGTTCATCACTACTCAATTGCAGAGTTACTAGAGGATGTATTGGCTAAAACTTGCGGCTGTAATTGATTCAACACCTAATATTGTTGACCCAAGTACCAACAGATCTTGCAGTGTGCTGCTTCTTTGTGTTACATAAAAGACTGCCTTTGTCTTGTACAGTATTTATACTTCATAATATTGATGAGCAAAAAAGTTCTCAACTTTCTTCTCTATGTTCCTTCCTCATACCTACCTTTATTCCCATCTTGTTCTTTTCCTTCTCCATTATACCTTTATTCCATTATTCACTTCTTGTTCTTCCATTTCACCTTCATTCATTTATTCCCTTCTTATTCTTTTCCTTCTTCATTGTACCTTTATTTGTTTCTTGTTCATTACCTTTTCCATTTTGCCTTTATTCCCCTCTTGTTCTTTTCCATTTTACATGTATTCCCCCTTGTTCTTTTCCTTCTCCATCCTACCTTTATTTCCTCTTGTCCATTCCTTCTCCATCTTACATTTACTCCCCCCCAGCCCCCTTGTGCTTTATCTTCTCCATCTGACCTTTTCTCCCTTATTACCTTTAGTTAACTCAAAATTTCATGAATATTTTCGAGGATTCTTTACAGAATGCTGGTTGCTTTGGCTAGCATATCACATTGCCAAGAGTCTCAGTTGGGTGGCAGAAGACAATAGCAAACTTGATTAAAGGAAGGAGGAGGCATAGTACACAGGAGTAAATACAGTGGAATCCCTGTTTTACACTTTCCTGCATTTTACGCACTCTTTTTTTGGTCCCCATATCTTTTTTACAGTATAAGTTTTCCTCTTTTTTTCCCCCCCCCCCCCCCTGCATTTTGCAACCTTTTTCCCAGTCCTTTGAAAAGTGTGAAATAAGGGTTTTTCTGTACATTACCAGTGTTGTGATTTCTGGAAAAAAAAAAAAAAAAAAAAAAAAACGAAAATCTACATCCTTTTGGCAGTGTTATATTACTGTGCAAGCTATTTAGCGTTATGTGTGACATAACATTAAACAGCTAGCATCGTAATTGCCATATTTAATTGTTTTTGCTTTATTTTTCACAAGTTCATGTTTAACAATATTGTTTTACAGCACACTTTTGCCTCGATTGAAGTTGCCTGTCAATAGTGGTTAGTAAAAGAAACGCATTTTTGCATATCCTTAAACCTGTAATATAATTAAAATATTGATGAATTTTATTGTTTCTTATCTATTTTTTTTCAGTAAAGGCAAGAGTGGAAGCGGCAATATTGCTTCAAACCCAAAATCGCAGTGAGTAGTGTTACATTTCCATTAAGGTTTAAATAGTAATTTAAAGAAGTTCTCTTTGGATTCAAATAGATGAGAATTTAATGTGTAAAATACAAAATAGTTGATCAATGTTTAAGAATTCGAAAACCACCTGGTTAAAACAACGTATCTTGGCACATTTCAAGTATATTTTCGTATGGTCAAATTCTGTAATAAAAACTAACAATTGGATGTTCAAACAAAAACACACTATCGTTATTCAACCAAATGAACAATTGGTTAGCACTTGAATATTCGAGTTAAAAAAAATTTTCATTTTGTTAAGACTTCCAGCAACTAAGATTTCTTACCAAAACCAAAAATGAAGGTTCAAATTTTTTTGTCTCAAGTAAATTACAAGTGGTGGGGAAGATGTGACACAACACAAACTCATCATTTGGTGGTTATTGAGACTATCCTTGGCCCTGATTTGCAGCTTGTATCTGATATGGGATACACAAGTGCAGGTTACGTGTGACGTTCAAGGCAATACACTTCGAATTCTCATTCTTTCAGATCAGTGTGTAGTTGAGAAAGTTTCTGGTTGTCAGTAGCAGATCTTAATGGAAGCGTTTGACACACTGCTTTACCTAAAGTTTAAAATTATAAATTATTTACCTTATTAGTCATTTTTCTGTGTAATTCATTAGTTTATCCAACTTTAAATTTTGAGTAAAAAAATTTGGGTTGTGCGAATGTGACTTTTTTCTCATGGAATGAAAATTAAAGATATTTTATTAACTTTCACGAAACTGAGACTGAAAGGACATTGAAAATGTCATTAGATATTAGTCTTAACGAAAGATGAACAAATTTAGTATCATTTTAGCAAGTTATTCATTTAACAAATTACTGTAGTTGCAAAATCAAACCAAAATAATGTAGTGTATGGAGTATTTACCACAGGAGTCTTGTGTACATTCAAATTTACGTTCTATGTCATTATTTCAATTATAAAATAATGAAAACAAACAAGATGGTTTTACAGGCAAAATTTTTTTTGCTGTTGCACAAAAAAAGAGATACCCAAAAATTCATTGAAATTGAGAATTTTAGTTTCATTACAACTTTCAGTACCGAAAGTTCTTACCGAAACAAAAATGAAAGTTGTTATATTTTGTTTTCATTTTGGTATACCGAATATTTGCACAACCCTACAAAAAAATTATTTTACGATGGTAGCTTCTTTGTTTTCATGACCTTCCTTGCTCCCTTGGACATGCATACGTAGTTCTCGGAGGGCACCACTGGTAACTGGTGAAATTTTGCTATAGGCTGTTCACGGTAAAGTGAGCACTTTTGAGCCCTATTTACTCTTTACATTCAGCCATTTTTTATCCTTTAACCACCTTTTTAAATAAATATTGCCTTGTGTGTAATAAACAGTGTGTAGATTCCACTGCACTGTGAAGTTATCTAAGGCTAAAATAACATCTTTATTGACTAATATTCCAAATGAGAGGGCTTTCAAAAGTGCTCACTTTAACATGAATAGCGTATAATGCAGGTAAGATAATGCTATCAGGCCTCTGTTACTCCTGTGCCTGTGAGTGACTTGGGTAGTCGTGTGAAATTTCTGGTCGCCATGTCAGTCTGCGTGTTACGAATCACAAACAATCTTCTGGGCCAGATCAACTCAGCTCTATAAGCCACGGTGTGCATCTATGTCCAGTTTCTGGAGTCTTGTACTGCCATTAGTGTCAGGTGTGGGAAACGACAGGTGACAACGCAGTGACCAACGAGTCTGCAAGCATCGGCAGAGTACTGTAGTGTGTGAGACTGACCGGCTGGTCTAGTGGGAAAGTGTGACTTGATGATGAATGAGTGAAAGACGTTTGAAATTATGATGTGTAACAGGGGACATTTGAGTATGAATATGTAATTAATCATGTGATAAGCTAATATAAAGACATTGATAAGAACTTCAATTACATAAGGCTTACTGATGTGAATGTTTTGTGTTAATAGAAGAGATAGGCAATTTAATGTTGTAAGTAATAACTGTATGTGAATAAATTAAGAAATCAAATTTTTAGTTCTTTTATTTTTACCAAACTGCCCATCCTGTATAAACTCTGGAACGCCGTAATCAATATGTATCAATAGTTTTTTAGGGTGATGCTTCACTAAAGGATAAAGGGCCATCACAGTGAAAAGTAGCACACTGGCCAGGAACTTACAGCAATGCTGTATTTTTGGCTGGTCTTGCCAGGTACATCTTGTTCCTGCTAAAATGTATTAGTAACTGTCAAAAGCTAATTTCAGTCTTATCTGAATGAAGGAAATGAGATCGGCAAAACTTAGTTGCCTTCTTGTTTCTTGTTTCTATGTTCTTAAAATTAATTTGTGACGTGAGTTAATTTTCGAAAGATTGCGAAAAGTTACAATACTACAATTTTTAAATTTTTGTAGTAATGCACTTATGGTGCTTCATCAAGGTGTCAACAGGTCACAAATGTAATGAAAGTCACTAAAAAGTAACAAAATTATTACCTAAATCATGCGTGCCGAAAAAATAGCGTAATCATCTCAAAAGTCTCTAAATTTTTGTTTAATAACTTTCTTCTTGTTTTGATTGTCAATTTTTGAGACAACTATGCATAGATTTATCTTACGTGTGAGATTGATTGTTAGTTTTAGATGTATTGATGGCATAAAGATGGTGGTGTCGAGGCTTGCAATATTATTGAAAATACATTAGCATTAATGTGAATATATAACTTTTGATGTGTACTGCAGAGCATGAATGCACAAGAAAATCTAAATGCAACAAGTTGATCACACAAATTAAAGTTGGTTTTTTTTTTTGTGCTGATGACCAGGAATAAAAAGTACATACATATTTGCCATGTGGTGTTTACTTCTTAAAAAGATAGTGCTAAAATGTTTCATTCTCAGATTTCTGCTCACACAGTTTGATGTTATTTTAAAACTTGAAGGTATTTATTTAACTATTGTAATGGATATGTCAAAAGTGAAGATTTATTTGGTCAGAAAAAATAGGCTGGTTTTTGCAAATAGGCAATTCTGAGGAAAGATGTTTGCTTATGTTAAATGTTACCACTTGCCACTTGCCAGAAAGACTGCGTGTTTTTTTTCTCCCAAAGAAGTAACTCTTTGTACTTGTCATGGTCAACTTGCATTTGATGGCAGTGTGTCTCTTGTTAAAATTAATTTTTCAGATTGACGCATTCCCAGATTAGGAGGTTCTATGAGTTAGGGTTAGTCATGTCAAACTTTGGCCAACGACATTTGCGGTTAAGAGCAATGTAAATCTAGTTTACTTTACTTTTGAGAAATGAGGTTTTTGCAGTGAGCAATTTTACAGTTTTTGTTCGTGATGTCAGAATCATGATTTATAAGGGGAGCCTAAATGCTTGACCGGCACACGGCCAGTGTACAAGACAGGTTGGATGGCCTGTTGAAGGGGGAGGAAGTCCAAAGACACTGTCATGGCCCTGTGAATGGGCTGGCCCTTATTCAATGTGTTACGTGTTGTTGGTAAGTTGCTCGGCTGTCGTGATGACTGGCGGCTGCTGTGTTTGGTCTCAGGACGTGGAGTGCTCTTGTTGAACAGGTCGCTGGTTAGTGATGCCAAAAGGAATAATTTCTCCTCTTAATGCCTTGACCAAGGGGTGAGGGTTGCCAACTATCTTAACTAAAGGTGGAAATAGGGGGGTTGGTAATGCTAAGGGGTGAGGCCCCTCAGTGATGTGGGCGGTGTGAACTCTGCCATGCTCTGGTAAGGAACTGCTAAGAGGAGGGGAGGGTATTGGTTTGCAATTCGGATTACTTTCGGAGGCGTAAGTTGCCTTTCTCAACGTTCTCTGTATGCCTCCTTTCCGGGTGTACGGCATAGGTGATAGGAGCAAATGTGGACTCACAAAATGCAAGCTGGTAATGCAATTCCCCAGCGTGTTCTTTTATGTGATCACAGCCATACAGGCAGGAAATATACCTTTTGGTCATATTGTCCCGCCCCATAGAGGGCGGTAGGTTCGTTCAAGCTGCTTGACAGGATACTTACGTGTGCTCCAAAGGGATTTGATCAATCAAGCTCCGTTACGGCCCCATAAAGAGTGGTGGTGGAGTATGGAATAACTAGATTGCTCAATTCACCTGATGGAGTTGCTAGTGGTTGGGGCTCTACCGAACTCTACCCACCAGGGGCAAAGCTCGAGTGGCCGTCCAATGTGTGTGTTTGTGGCTTACACATTGTGGTCTACCAGCTTCACTCTGGCGGGCTGCTTGTACATAGGAACAATACAGTGACTCAAGAAATTAGCACACAGAGAATAGTTTAGAAAACACTTATTTATATTTACATAGTATATAACACTGTGGCCCTGTACTATGTCCTACACCAATCTAAATTGACATGGAAGTTCTGATTACTGTAACACCAGGTGAAGGTGACCTGGGGCAAAATCTGATGGGGAAATAAGACTTAATCTGTGCTGGGTAAGTTAATTTACAACTGAATCCTAACTATTGACGTGTTCTGAAGGAACCGAGGGTGTCTACCAGAAGGGAAGTCGCAACCGTTACCACATGGGGTCGATACCAAGGGCTGGTAAGGAAGGAGCAGACATCTTCAGGAGCCGTTGATGGTCCAGTCTTCCAGACTCAGAGGAGTCTACAATGCGTGCAGAAGTGGCTTCTGGAGGGGTTGTCTTCAACTGGTGGGCTGATTCAACCCTGAAGAGAGTGGTGGAATCTGTGGGCGTACCAGAAGAGTGCGAGCCATTGGTTTCCTCCGGCCATATGAGGGAGGTGGAGCAGAGATGGTCTTCTGCGAGTGTCACAGGGATATTTATACTAATCTCATCTTGGGCCGGAGCAGGTAAGGGGTGAGGAAATTGATAAACCACCTCCCTGGCGGGCTTCTTCCTTTATCTCATCGCAGTATGCTTCTAGGATGCGTGCTGCCCTCCCTTGGCTCACCGTAGAACTGTGTGGTCGAATTTGGCAGTCTTATTTTCTTGGTCTGGTAGTACAATCTCACTTTGAGGGGTGTCACCGTTGACGTCTAGTTTGGAGCTCTGGGTGAACAATACAAGCTTGGATGGCAGTCTGTGTGATATCATCCAACTGTGTGCAGGAGTATCCTGTAGCCACATGTCCTGCTTCAATTACGGTTGGTTTAATGACTTACCGAAAGGGTGAACATTTCTTCCAGATGGGGCGAAGTTGAGTGCGTGTTAAAGATTCGGAGCATCACGCATCAAGGTTATGTCAGATTAGGCAATTCTATTGTGTTTAACTGTACCATAAGTTAGTTTGTACAATCAGAATGACTAGTTTTACAGCAGAATATTTTCTGGTACAGTTTGCCATTTGCTACTGAAGGAAAGAGGGAACTTTGGTTGAGACCTGTTGAACAGTCATAATTTTAATCCTTTTGAGTACTTTTCAAAGCAAATTTGACATTGTCCATGGTGGTGCATATTGCATTAAAACTCATAAGAAGGGAAAATGCCATGCCCAAAGGATCTCTGGTGGCAGGCGAACGTCCTTGACGTATTTCAAGGGGTGTATTGCTTCCTGCTTGAATGAAGTAGGCAGTTCAGCAATGTTCTGGCTGTTTCTTGTTTGGGCTCATTATCAGTTACTGGTTCAGAACTACAAAACTTGAATGCTGTGCATGCTAGTAACACTCAAACAAGTGATTGTAAAAAATGTACATCCCGTGACGTGGTGGGCTTATCTGATCTGAGTGGTTATGTTTTGAAAAAAAAATTTAAGAAAAATAGAAATTATTTGGGCATTCAGCAAAGTTGTGACGTATGTTTCCTGATAGCTAATTGTGCAAAAGTTTCACATGCAAAAATACAAGGTTTATTATGTAATTCCGTATGGTCTTGGCCCTTGTTTTCAAAACAAGTTGGTTGATGAAGTGAGCTCTGTTTCATCTTTTCTATTGCATTTGATGAAAGTCTAAACAAAGTCAGTCAAAGGGGCCAAAAGGACATAGTTCGTTACTGGAACGATGATTTCTACACAGATGTAACAAGATACCTCACTTCTGCATTTTTGGAGCGAGTAACTGTGTAAGATTTAGTGGATACTGTCACCACAACCATGTTGAGATGTACCCTTAAGTCATATTTTGCAAGTACAGAGAAACCACGTTATAACGATAGTCGACAATGGGAAAATAAATTATTGCCGTAGCAAGTTATCGTTATAACAAAATTTATCATGCCCCTTAATATTTTTGTTATTATATTTGCCCTTGTATATCTTGCATTTATCGACTGCCATAAACTGTGCATATGTAGCGACAATTAAAAAAAAAAATTGAGACATCTAACAGCAACATTATGTAATGAATATCAAGCTTGACCTTGCTTCCTCCTCCAAGTTTATAGAAGAGATGTGAGGGAGTTGGTTGCCTACCAATTAGCGTGCTACTTCACTCGTCTCTATCGCACACACAAAGCTTGGCACTGAACTTCCCTCCATATTTTGCTTTGCCCACTTCACTTTCTACTCCTGTCGCTTGTCCCTCTGCCTAATTCTCTTTTTCCTCCTGTCACTCACCCCTCTAACCACTTTGTTTCTCCTTCCATCCCACGTCACTCATCTCTTAGCTCACCACACCACAATTTTTCTCTCTCTCCCTCCCCCTCCCCCCCTCTCTCCCTCCCCCCCTCCCCCCTCCGGTCCCATGTATAGACACAGTAAATTTTCCTAATGGAGAGAGCTGGCACCAGAAAGAAAATATTTAAATTGATGGTATGAGCTTTTAGTAAATGCTACGTAAACAATGGGGTCACACACTCTTAATAAAATTGTTAAAATACATATAAAAAAAAAAGGGTGAAGTTAACTCACGAGAAGGTATCCTGGACAAAGTTACTGATAACTTCTATGTATAAAAGATTACATGATGGATAATTGCCACACTGAGTATTAAATAGAATTGAATTTAATAAAAAATTTAATTAAATCAGGATGTGTTCTGAAGGAACCTAAAAGCAGCATCAGATTGGTACTGAAGAAGTGTGGTGGTTGTTGAGGATGGTTACCAGAAGGAACGTTGTCCGTGGCGGCTTCCAAGGATAGTTAACAAGGAAGGATAAGGGTTGACGGCGTTGGCAGACCCTCTGGACCCTCCAGAGGCATCCAGAAGCCTCTGGAGCTGGAGTCCTGAAGCGGTGGAAGACCCTCTGGACTGCTGGTGGAATCTCTAGAGCTACCAGTGGATATTGAAGTCGAAGACCATCTGGAGTCTTGTGGCTACTGATGCGGTGCGAAGAGTTCAAGCATCTAGCAGTCGCTGTTCGATATGCCTCTGTGGCCTCTTACAGCGGGAGACAGGGGCTAGTGCTCACCCTTGTGGGCTGTCACCATCCAGTGGCCTTTTACAACAGTGGAGGTACAGCAGACTGCCCTGAGGACAGATCAACTAAGTTCGTTGGTGTTCCGAAAGGGTGAGGGGGAAGCAAGTTCTGCCCTTGTGGTGGTTGATCTTGTGATGTCACGCATAAGCGACTGGATTCTTTACTCTGTGGAGCTCGCTGCGAGATGATGATGTGATCTGGCCAGCCCGCGCATCTTTCAGTTGGTGAATGCTCCGGCAGGTAGCTTTTGGCTCTCTAGCGGCAGGATTGTGAAATACTGTAGCCGTCTTGGAGTAGCGAGCGACACATATTTTCTACAAATATGAAACTAAGGCTAGTTTCCCAAAATGACGTGTCTAAGAAAAATACGTTCTATATACAGGCAGTCCTCTACTTTCGGATATTCGTCTCTCGTATCATTCACACTTTTGTACGTTGGTTTCTTACATCTTAAATTGGACTTTCGTGTCTTTGCATCACACTTTTGTACGTAATAAAAAAACATATCGCGTACATGCCTTTATCACGTCGAATGTAATGGTGTAAACACCAAAGCTATGTGAATTGTTTATATTCTGTATTTGTTTTTGCAAATAATATTGCTGCAAAGTTGACTTATACAGAGAAACCTCTGGGGTCAATATATGTAACTATGTTTTCTATATAACTGATCAAGTTGAAAAACGTGTACATAATGAACATGTACGTATGAAAATAAAAGTAGGTATTCTCTATGGCTTGGTTCATATGTCAGAGCTCTTTATGTACATGATGATCATGAACTGTGCCATAAAGAATACATACCTACATTCATTAAGTACATGTTTTTCATTGTGAATAGAGTTTAATGTTCATACATAGTTGTGTGTAGTCTGGAGTGTTACTACTCTATGGCAGTTCTATGTATTAATGCTATTCCTGTTTAGAACTTCCGTTCTTATTATGGGGTGTAGTTTCCTTTGAGGTTAATTGTCTAAACAATTTTTTTATTTTCTATTTGTGCATGTACATAATTATTTTCACTTTGCATTGAATAATGAATTAAAAAAACTAAAGTTGTATTGAAGACTTAGTGTGTAAGAAACAAAAAAAACTTGTAAATAGCCTTCAAACAAAATTAGAAATCATTGCACAATTTGAAAGTGGTGAATCATTTGCAGCTGTAGGATGGTCTTTCAGCCTGAGCCTACCCACTAATTAGTCAAATGTGTCTTTTCCAATTGTTTTAACTGTTAACTGCATATTTAAACACTTTTAAATAACTTTTATGCATAATCTTGTTTCTTAGTGTGTAAACTATATTGTTTTGAATAGTTTTTTTTTTTTTTTATTTAGTCAAGATTTTTTGCCTTCTAGGAACATAACCGCATTTATCAGATTAACATAAGGATTCTACTTTCATACGCAAAATTAAGAACACATTATGTCAGATAGTAGAGGACTGCCTGCATTTCATTTTAACCAACTAAAATATTTATTATCACTAAAAAAAAAATTCTACTCGACTATTTAAAAAAAAATCTAATATACATTTGTGTAATAGGGCTATATATTAGTGTTGAATTTTAATTATTATATTGTGTAATGTTGTTATTGTTTTAAATGGTAATCAAACTATATTTTTTTAAGGTGCGGATGAGGAAACGTATTATGGTAGGACACATAAGGTAAATAAATATAAAGATTAGGTTACTGTATGACCATATAAATAATATGGAGAAATACATGAAATAATTTCATTTGTGGGTGTCCATTAATCCAATAATTACTTCACTGGGAGCCACGTTAGAACATGGAAGTAATTCTCCTACCTTGCTCAGTATGAGAAGGCTGATAAAGTACGGTGAGTTATGGCGGTCGGCACAGCACGCCTCTTGTGATGTCCATCTTGGCCGAAATCAAATGGAGAAAGACGTCTACTGCAGCTATGCATTGCCCTCATATCGGCATAGCATGGCCTGATTCCCTGGCTGGTAGAGGTGATTCCTGCTTACTGGGGTTTGGGCAATGTGAGTTCCGATTGCGGCAACTGGCTGTCCTCGTTACAGTTCATGTGTGATGGCTCATTCAGGCAGGCCATTGAATTCAAGTGTATTGGCGCTATCGTAACAGTGGGTATGGTACGCGTTCATCTTATTTTTGCTTCACAAGAAAATCTATTCACCATAAGATGGATTCTTCACTGTTTGGAATTTGTGTGGTTTGGGAATTCAAACAGTCGAGCTGGGTTGCTTGGATGGTACTTGGGCGACTCTCCTATACAAGCACTAGTACCTAGTTTAATACACATCACAAAAACAGAAATTAAAGTTTTCACTTAACACCCTTACTTTTCCATAAAGGTTGGTGCAATATTGTACAAAATGTCATCACTTCTCATGAGAAATGTTTGGGTGTATACTGTTTCTGCTACTCTGCTCTCAAGAGGATGTGAGATGTTTTCAAGGAGCAATGCAGGAATGAAAAGAGCAGTTGCTCTCAAAATATTTTAATTTGGTTTTGTGATAAGAAGTGAAGAAGAGTGTTGGAGAGGCTGTATTAATTACTGCTACACGATTCCCAAATATTTTTGCCCTGAAACAAGAGTGAAAGGTTATATTTGTGTGGTAAAGACACATCTTAATTTATTTTGTTTTACTCGCAGATTTATAATATCCCACTAGGAAAGATACACTGTTAATTTAATTATTCTTAGAACATTAAAAATCACTAATTGAATTTTTTTATATTCTGATTACTATAATTGATTTTTTTAATTTATGGACATGTCCGTGAATAAAACCTGCATCCCAAAAAACCACAAAACTAAAATTTTTTGTATTCTTTAAAGCAGAACCAGAAAAGCCTCTTAAGATGTGTGTGCTCCATCTTTTTGCCTGATGGAGCTGGCGGCTTCACTTTTAGAGATGTGAACTATGTGGGAATCCGAGATGGAATACACAAAGAAATTAAGCACACCAAGAATAGTTAAGTTTCACGTATTTTGTTAGGTGCATAATAAAACATGGTGGCACTATGCGACCTCCTACGCTAGAATGCTTTGTTACGGAAGTTCCGTATGCAATCCAGGTGAAGGCGGTCTGGTTAAATTTAGTCAAGTGGGGAAGGCATTACTTGGGTGTTAGAGAAAATAATATTTGACAATTATATCCTGACTAACGTTGTTGTTCTGAAGGAACCAGAGGAGGTTGACTTACCAGAAAGATAATGTCAAGGTTAGTTATTCTGGATTTGACACCAGGAAATGGTAAGGAAGGCTGAGTGACATCTTCAGGAGCCTCTGGTGGGCTCAGTCTCCCAGAAGCTGCGGGATCTCCGGTCATTGCAGATGGAGGATTAGTGGCTGCTGAAGAAGTATTGAGCTGGTCGGTGATGTCTTCCTACTGGTAGAGGGTCTGCGGTGGGATCTGCCGACGTACCAGTGATTGCGCACCTCGATGACTATCTCCGGTTCTTGCAAGCAGTGGAGGAGCAGAGACTGAAGATTTCTGGTAATGCCAGATCTTTTATACTAATCTCACTAAAGAGCTCTGTGGCCAGGGGTGCGGGGGGTGTTAGCCTCGGCCACAGGGGTTAAGAATTCAAGGATGCTGAGACGTTGCTATCATCTTCGGGCGTGAGGCTCTGGCAGACTGGAGCAGGCGGGGTGTGCTGCCCTCCCTTGCTGCGCTGTGGAACTAGCTTAGCCTGGTTGGAGGGAGTGGCGGCTCAGTAGATAATAAAATTCTACGTCTGGGGTATTGGTGTGACGGCTTCTTGGAGTTTATGGGTGAACAGTACAAGCTCGGATCATGTATCTGTAGACACTTCTGACATTGCGCCATGTGGTACACTAGTGGTATCCTGTAGGTACTTGTCCCTGCCTCTTCAGTACTGTTGGCTAAATGACCTGCTCCGGTACGAACCTTGCGCTCAAGAAAGGGCGAAGTTGTAATGTATAGTGCGCATCATAAATGAAGAAATGCATTATGCGTCGAAGGAAAATGTAAATAATTGCTACACTGCGAAAGTTGTTAGTTTTGTGAATAGACAATAATGTAATTGTGAGCATGTGCATTTTAAAATTTCAATTTTTAAGTTTTTGAACTGACAATAATACGTTTTTGTCATATGATATAGGGTCTATACATAAAAAATGAAGTATTTGTGTGTTTGTAATAGACACTTGTGTGTAGTCAGTAGTGTGTATCATGAGAAATATTGATGAGCTGAATATTTCTTTTGGCCTTCTTACCCTTCTTGCTTGGTCTGTTTGTGTTCTTCAATCTACTTCACTGATAGCATTTTTTTTTTCGGTTAGCAGTGAAAAAATATGATATTGGAATGTTTCTGTCCTGAAAATATGTCAGAGAAAATGGTAAAATTTTACCTGTAAAATGGGGAAAAGTCAGGGAATTCAAAATGGAATTTCAGTGACATCCTGTGATGATGAAGCACTGTGCCACACTGCTGCTAAAAATAGTATTGAATAAATGATAAATGTAGTTTTATTAGCTTAGATGGAAAATTTTCTTAAGTGTTATGTTTCCCAAAACACATGAATATGGTGATAAATGAAATTTTCTTGAACAGGTTCGTATGCGACATTTGCAATGTTGTGACTTCTTGTCAAGAGCATCTGGAAAACCATATGAGGGGCAGCAAGCACAAGAAAGTGTTGCAGAGATTGAAAGAAGGTGAGAGCATGCATTTTATTTCCTTTTAAAAGAAACGTTGGTAGTAATGGGTCGAATCCTATTTTTGGCCGATTTTGAATCCTTACTCGAATCATTAAAAATGTTCTCGAATCTTGAACGTGAATTCGAATTCATGTTACCAAAAAAATTGGCCTGGTGTCTTTACAATATATTTTCTACAGTGGGTTTAAACTGGGAACACAGCTACTGATAATTTTAGGAGTAAATGTACAAACTTAACAAACAACAAGATCATTCAAGTTGAAATGTGACACAAAACAAAAATTGATGACTGTGATCAACGCACATTATTAATGCTTACATCACTGTGTGAATTTATGGTGAGAATGTGTCGTCTAGTTAAAAAGATAAAAGAAGTTAAATGGTTTCCTCAAGTAGTGTAGGCGTGTCTGAAGAAAAAATTATATGTGTAATTTTCAGTATATGTAAGTCACATCACATATATAACATTCTTGTTAATAATAAAATACACAAAGTGCTGTGGCGAATTTCACACTACTAAAATAAAATTTCTACTTATGGGCTGCACAACAAATTTCAGCCAGAAAACTACTGACTGGCAGCAGCTACAAACAACTTAGATTTCCACTATGATGTCCAACACGAAACTGCTCTCTTCTTCCTGTAGCTCAAGACCGCCAACTCTTGAGATAGCATTGAATATTGAACATCGATCAAATCAGGCATGTGGGAAATTCATAATAGGTCCCACACAAGTATTAATAGGCCATTAAAAGAAACTGCATTAAGTTCTGCAGTGAAATCATTACTAATCTTAAACTTGTAATCAGTCCATATTTACTAGGTCACAAGTCCAAACATATCGCCCACCTTGAAATGCTGAGATTTCAATACACTTAGCACTGTTCGGGTAATAGGCACAATTTAACAATTGGACGCTTGAAGACTTCATTGGCAGTGCACACTGTAGTGACATGCGCAATCCCATCTCTTCCTGGATGAAGCTCTTCCACAGGTGCAAAATGCCACTGCAGAGGAGGTATTCAGTCGTCCTTGATCAACACAATTTGATTGGGAGCAATGCTTTCTCCTGGCTTATGCCACTTGGAGTGTTGCTGGGTAGTATGGAGATACTCCCGGCACCAACGCTGCCAGAAGTCTTGATGCAGCCACTCGATCAGTTGCCAGCACTGAAGCCTGTTTAGGCTCACATTTTCATGGTTGGGTTCTGGTACTGCAAGGGGATCAAGTGTCAGGAATTGTACTGGAATATGGGCGACAGTCATTGGGCTCCGAGAGGGCACAGGTGTCTGGAGTTCAGCACAGTGTACAACTCCTCAAAGGTTAGGATTTGTTTCCCAATGACATGTACCAAGTGGGTTTTAAAGGATTTGGCCCCGACCTCTCACTAGCCTTCAAAGTGAGGGGCAGCAAGTGGGTTGAAGGGTCACATCTCTCGCAAGGGTTGTGAATGCATAAACAACTCTTTTCTGGTGAGAGGATGATGTCAAGCTGCTGGAGTGCCATCAGGTAGTTGTGGGCCCTGACAAATTTCGTCCCACAGTCACTGTAGATTTTGGGAAACCTCAACTACCTCATGTACTACCTTGGTGGCACAACAAATGAATATGCAGAGATAGGCCTTGTGCACTGATGAATTGCGAATCCTGCTGGCTCTTATTAGAATGGGCCCTGCTTAATCCACCTCTTCATTAGCAAATAACTTGTTGAACCCTCATGGCAGGTAGATTACCCATTAGAGGTGTGCACGATGATTGTTTTGCTCTCCAACAGTGCACACAATAGCTCAATCACCGTGTGATGGCATGTTTATCTGAGAAGATCCGAAATTTTTACCTCAGAATGCACTGCAGGGTTGAGTTTTCAATTCAAATTAGGGGAGAAAGACATCAACCCTTTAGCACAGAAGCAAGCCCTTTGAATGCCACAGACTGCACATGCAACAATAGACTGTGAAGTGACTTTTAACTCACTAGGGGTAAAGTGCCCAGTTAGGTGATTTACACAAGAGGTATGGCAATTGTGAATAAAACACAGCACTAATGACATCACTGTAAGCAACTTTGTCAAGCTACTAAAATGTGATAGCAGATTGTCAAACTAGTCAGCTGAAACAGCTGTTCCCAAAACCTTAACCTTCTGCTCAAGCAGTACTGGGTCAGTGACTAAAGTTTCGGAACAGGAGGGCCACTGAGCTGGTGATTCCCGTAACCATGCTGGACTGGTCCACGAGAAGCACAATCTTAGGATTGGACTCTGATGGTACATTCTTCCACCAGGATGGCCTGGTGAGCTCCTGGATCTCACTCATCCTGTAGGCGACATCGGTTGGTGAGGAGACGAGCTCACCAAACAAAGAACAATCTGTGAGGTTTTCCAGGCACTGATAAATGACAAGGTGATGGCAGGGGCGAACAACTCTACCACATGAAGAAGTAGATGAGCTAAAAATAAAACCCCACAAAGTGCCAACCGTCGGCTGGACTGAACCTTTACTGTATCAACCTTAGATTTGCTAGTGACTAAATGTGTGGCAACTCCCGTTGGTGTTGTGAGGCATAAATATCCCACTGTAGCTTAGCCAGTCTCTGAGCTGCCAGAGAAGTCATGCATTTCGTACAAGGAACCTGTAGGGTAGCAGTGGTAGCTCACTGTTGAACTGGCTCCACTTCTCCGCAGTATTACCTGGAGGCATAGAATCCCAAACAAGTTTCTCCAGTCAGAGAGTCTGGATTAGGTGTTTAAATATGGTGAGGGGAGAGAGCCACCCAAGAGGATCAAAAATCCTTGGCACTTCTGACAAGATGTTTCTCTTAGTGTTCTCTTTGCAACCAGGATGTATCTTGTACGAGAAACAATCAACGCTGGGATTTCATTGCAGCCGTAACATCTTTACGACATGACTGTCTTGATCCAAGTACAGGGCTTTGGGTCCTCAACATCTTCCACTGGGAGACAGTAAAGGAAGGCTGGATGGTTGCTGATAACCACCAACAGCGAGCAGTGAAATCAACTCCCTTTGCAAGGTCAAAGCAGTACCAACAGAATTAGAGTAGATGACCATGTCATCAACATATTAGTCTGTCTTCAGCACATTTGCAGCAACAGTAAATCGCTCTTTCTTATTCTCAGCCAGCTGCTGCAAGGTGTGAAGTGCCAATTATGGAGCAGAGTAAACACCATATGTCACAGTCTTTAAACTGTAATCCTCCACCAATTCATAGTCATAAAAGCACCAAAAAATACGCTGAAAAGCTTGATGACTAGGACATACTATCTGTCTATAAGTTTGTTTTATATGAGCTGTAAATACAATAAGATGCAGCCTGACCTTCAACAACACATCAATGATGTAACGTTGCTACCTAGGTCCAGTCATTAAGAGAGACCGCTTTTGAGCGCTTTAAAGATGCGTCGAACATGACACAAAGTTTAGTGGTTTTTCCTTTCGTGTTTGATGACACAATGGTGTGGAATATAATACGTAGACGAGGATAGCAACTATGAAATGGACACCTCCATATGCCCTTCTGGAAGGTAGTCCCTCGTTGAAGTCAGAATCCATCCTTTCCAATGGTGGATCCCTCTTGAAGCACCTTTCGAGACGAAGTAACCGGTTCACAGCTTGCGGCCAAGATGCACCCAGCCCTGGCATCGACGAGCGAAAGAGCAGACACACCACATAACTACCAGTAGCATCATGCCTGTGGGTCTCAACAAACAAAGTCTTCACAATGAACCTCTTTGACAGATGTTTTGCTGGTGGGTACTCATCATCCCAAAACTGCCTCACGACATCCTCCAGGGGGCTCATCGTCAACATTGAAATGCATTAGGATGCTGAGGACACAGCAGGAGGTTCTGCTTCTATCTTGCCATGAGAGAGCCATTGATTTTACCTCAAGTAAGGAACAGAGGAACAAGATCTGCCCCTATAAGTAGATCAACAGGTCGAGAAACATCTAAAGCTGTGTCAGCAATCTTCAGATATGTAACTGAGCGGTGCACGTCACTGGACAAGTAAACACTTGGGAGCTTACTCGTTATATGAGGGAGAACAAACACATCAAGAAAAAACTGCATGTCAGGAGTTCGGGTTACTACAATGGACACATTGACAGCTGCATTAGACAATCCTTGGATGGGAAGATGGTTCTTCTTACAAGCCAAACTAAGATTTTGGCAGCAGTGTTCAGGATAAAGCTAGCCTGGCTAGCTGTGTTCAGGAGGGCTCTGGCGATATAAGGTGTTCCAGCTGCATCAAGGCTGTGTACCTGGACTGTGGTCAGGAGCACCACAGAAGATGGTGGTGTAAGTACTGGTGTAACAGCAGTCAGAGTTGTGTGCTGCGAGTCAGTAGACTGAGAGGAACCTGCTTCAGGCTACGATGATGAGTTGTCCTCTTCAGCCTCCTTAGAGTCCAAATGTAGCAATGTGTGGTGACGAGCACCAACACAACGAGGATGATGGATAATCTTTGGAGCGGTATGAAGGCAAGAGACAGTTCAGACATAATTTATGTGTTCTTTAGCAACCGAGAACCGCCGCTTAGGGGTACGACTACTAAACTGTGAACTCTTGTAAAGCTTTTGAGTACAGTAGTATCCCATTATAACGAGATGTCACGGTTCCAGGTTCAATCCTCGCTTTAAGTGTGTCCTCGCTGTTTCCGAGTTAGACCGATTTTGATCCCAGTACTACTTAAAAATCGCCCGAAAATTGCTTTTAAATTGTGTTCAAACCACCATAACGTAAAAATATCCTGTTAAGTGATAACTGATTGCATGAAAATGAGTGGAAAATCTGACCGCACCACTAAGTATAGCTGCTCAGCCTGCAATCAGTTGCTAGGCCTATGCAGCATTGTCCCGCAATCAGTTGCCCAGTCTACGCAGCATTTTCCGCTATCGCTTACTCAGCCGCTGAAGCACTGTCCTGCAAGCGATAACTCGCCTGTACCAGCTTTGCAGACTGCCTCAAACCAAGTATTTACTGGCATAATTCTCGCACCTTTTTACAGGATTTTAGTGCAAAAATTAGGGTGCATAAATTATGCAAGGAATTGCTAAGACACGTGCATGTAAACTTAAAATGGGGTGTACTGTAAGTAGTCCCTCTCCAACCGCGGTGGATACGTTTTTAAAAACATAGCACTTTATGTATTGATATTAGATATGAAGATATATGTTCAAAATTAAATCACTTGTGTGCTGGGGCTAGCAGCGAAAATATTGCTGTGTGCATGTAACTGGGCGAGCGCCTATATCCTCTGCACTCTGCAGTGCGGCTGGGCGAGGCCCTAGATCCTTGGGCAGGGCAGCTGTTGATTGGTCAGTCGCTACACGATTACTCTGGCGTGCGGAGGCCGGTCGTCTCCTTTCACTGCCGTCGTTACAGGTCCGGTTCACTTCGTAACAGGGGCCCGGTATTGGGAAAACATGACATGCACGTCAAACTCAGAAACAGTGAATTTTCAGCTCGCTTTTCTATTGCCGTGTGCCTCTGCATACACAATTTCCTGAAGTTTAAGTGCAGTAGTTGTACTGGTATATTTACCTATAATGCATTTGTACTGAACAAAATTTAATATAAATGTAAACTATTCCCTTTGTATTAAAAAAAAACCACTCGCAAACAAATAAATTCAGAGGCTGATTTTGTTTACATTTTTGCAGCACGGGTGTGACAGCCAGAAATCTATAACAGGACCAGTGACCATGCAGTGCCAATGTCCTGGCGCGGTCGTACAAAGCACGCATTGCATACGTCCGTTAGCATTATATGCCTCGATGAGAGAAACATGCTGCGTAAATATGAAAGCAAAAGTTTTTCCCTTAATTCTGCACCATAAAAATTGGATGCGTGAATTGTGTCAGGGCAAGAATTATGCCAGTAAATATGGCAGTCGCTGGAAAATTATAAGTTTTTAACTAACAACCTGCATGGTGCGAGACTTACTCAAAATCAGCAAAAATTCCAGAAAACTTTTCAAAATGGGTTAAAATTACGTTTGTTACACCAAAATGTAGTAGTAGTTGTGTCCCTATCTTTAATTGGTATGCCACAGTATGGAAAAAATCCGGCGAAAATCTGTTAAAGTTGAAGCCTAGGTGGCTGGAGTGAGTGTATTGCCCGACATTTAGGCACGTCTGTCGCCCTTGACCGGCCTTCACGCACCGCCTTCATGAGCAACTGGGCCACAATAGCCCAGTGTTGCCAATGTGCTGGTAGTTTCCCGAATTTCGGGTATTTTACATACTCACGGGTAAAAATGTGGTACATATGTACTTACAAGTTTCTGGTAAAATGTGGGTATTCTGCTCTCAGAGGCATAAAAAGTTGTAAATTAGGGATAAATATAAATTGAACCGTCACTTAGTGTTTCTAATTGATCGATGTTCATTGCATTGCTATCTGTGTATTTCAACAAATATGTAGCTGTATTCAATTCCAGCTATCGTTTGGACTGTTATGATTAAATTAAATTTTGTTTTCATTTAACAATAACGTTCGACCCACGTACACCAAGTTGTTTGAAACCAATCACATTTGACAGCACAATGACCATGAACGACTACGGAAAAGCAGAACTGGTTCATGAAAACGGGCAAGGTAGAAAGGGCGGGATTCTTTTTATAGAACAATTTGCTTGGTTCATCAGAGAGGGTGGATAGGTGGCAAGGCGGAAGTACGTGACACATGAGAGTGGCTCAAGGTACGTAGGGAAAAGATGTGGGATGGCGAGGGAGTGGAGTTATGGCAAACAGATAAAAGCTCACTTCACACGGTCACGAGCTCCGCCGCAAGCCTGCTTCGCACAATCTCTCCATACATGTCTCAACTCGTAAAATTACAATTTTTCATGAAATAATTTTGCGATTTTTTGCCTGTTCCTCAAAAAGACTTTGTTATATCAGTGTTCTCGCAGTTGCCATGCTCGCTACAACGGGATTCTACTGTACCTTTACACAAACAACACTCTACTTGGGTAGAACTCACCAAGCACTTTGACGACTGGTTGCTGGACTGATTATGTGGCTGTCTCCACAGAGGCACTGCAGATGTGGGTTTGGGCATCGCAGTGTGTGCCCCAAAGGTCTTGGTGGCTGCTGCATTCACTGTCTCCTGGGCACGACATTGCTTCTCAAGGAACGAGATGAATTCTGTCAGTGTGGGTAACCTACGACCAAGTGAGCTCCCAATGTGTATTGGTAACAACACTAAGTCCCACCATTCAAATGGGTCAGTGCAGAGACATTCTCAGTGATGACACTCAACAGTTTATGTAATGGGGTAGATGTCTTAAAGGAAGCTGAGGGGGCCTGAAGTAATGCCTCCACATGTACGTTAACAAGAAGCTGCTTGTTCTTGTAAGTGTCCACCAGCAATTTCCAAGCAACTTCGAAATTAGCCTCAGACATGGGTGAAGACTGGTTCATACAAGAGGATCCCCACTAAGTGCACCCTTAAAATAAGCTTGTTTCTCAACACGAGACATATTACTGTTATGCGACACCAGAGTGGCAAACAAGTTAGAAAAATTAGGCCATTGCCTGGGGTAATCATCGAAATTAGGTAAAGTGATTTTTGGTAGAGCTACCCTTGAACTGTGTGACTTGATGATGGCAGTACTTCGAACCTGGCATTTAAGACTCACCTGCAAGGGTATCTTCAATTTCCATTATGAAGAAATAGTTTTCTTCAAACTCTACCATGCGCTCCACTTGCTCAGCATTGAAATCAAGTAACTTACCAGCTCACAATTATACAGCGATAAAATCAACATAAAAATTATCTTGGACTTTAGGCAAGTCATTAGTGGTAGCAACAAATTCAGTTTGACTGGCTCACTCATAACTACCTGAGCGAGATCGTGGGTGCTTTCTTCTTATTCTTCTTCTTCTAGGTGCATATGCCACTCTAAATGAGCGTTTACAGACATTTTGTGAAAGACAGGCAAACACGAACGAGAAGCAAGAACAAAATATTGGAGCGAACAACGAACCCAAGCGCAAACACAACACAAAGTAACACGGCAAACAGAAAATAAAATAATCCCAGGAACTTTCGCTGTTCGCTTTGTCCGCGTTGTCCACTAGGTCTCTGCTTGACGAAAACTTTTGTATTGTATTCGAAGCACATGCACACCAAGAACACTATAGCATGCATGTGTTTTACCGCCAATACAAAGAGCAATACAACAACGAAAATGCGCACTAAAATGACGGTGTCTGTAAATATGTAGTCCCAGAGGACCAAAAATATTGTGGTGAATTTAACACTACTAAAATGAAATTGCCACTAGTGGACTCTACAACCAATTTCAGTGAGAAAACTACAGACTGGCAATTGCTACACATGACCCAACTTACCGCAGTGATCTCCAACACTAATCTGCTCTCTTCTTCCTGTAGCTCAGGACCGCCAACCCTTGAGACAGCATTGATAATTGAACGTGCACCAAATAAGGCTTGCGGGAAAAATAAAATCTGACCTGCACAAGTATTAAATAGTCTGTAAAAGAAACTACATAAAGTTCTGCTTTGAAAGTACTACTTATTTAAACTTCTTACCAATCCATATTTACAAGTTAAAAAATAGTTATTTACAATGTTACAAGTCTAAACAAAGAGTAAGATTAACCTCTTCGAAGTTACATAGACTGTGGGTACAACTATTGGCGGTTTACGTAGGCTGTGGGTTTTGCTTCTGCAGGTTGTCTGCATCTTCATGCACACATCAGATTCATCCGTGCATAATAATCCTGCTGAGTTCAAGTATGCGAGCACTACCCATTCTTTATATTGTTGGATATCTTGGAATTGTTGCCTCTGTGTAGTGCACTTTTTAAAGTTGTTTACATTTATCTTTGTTTTTCCATAGGTACATAGTTGAACGGTGTACATGTCAAAGGTTTAATCTGAAATTTATTTTGTGAAACCACTCATGCTGAATATTTTAAGCTATGCAATAATATGTATTGAATGTGTTCGGTAGATACTCATGAGAACTTAACATTTTTTATACAGTTCATTTTCAATTTTTTTTATTCTTCAGTGGCAGCTGTTACATTTTTTTGACCAGTTTATGTTAAGTCACTTGCCTAAATACATTATGTGTTATTAAATGTCTACATTGTACATTTAGATTCAAGGCAAATTTCAATGTAAAATTAGTATTTTTACACAGTTATGGAACTACCAAAAAAAAATTTGCTCACAGAGTAACATTTTAGCATGCCATCTGTAGTTGTTTTAATGTAAAATTTTATGTAACTGTGTTTTGTGTTTTAAATTGCAATTTATTTACAGTTGTCTAGTGGCCTTTTGATTTTGTGGTGGTTTTGGATTTACACCTAGTGTCTGCTGCTTAAATTTTACAGCCGAGTTCCTTGAAATGTATGGTGACTATGATGATGAGGAACAATTAGAGGAAGAGGAGGAAAAAGCTCCAGAATATAACATCATCAAATCATCATCAGGTATGTGTATGTTCTTGTTGGTATGTATAGTCATGTGTCATAAAGGAAGAGTACAAACAACTGTGATTTCTTTAAACACTAGGCAATATTATTACTATGAGAAAATTACTACTGGAACAGGTTCTGCTCATCGCTATAGTCAAACTTCAGTAATGTTTATTCCTTGAAGCAAAGACCATGTTGGAGGTTCTTGAAAAATTTGATGAAAATAGGGTGAAAACTGTCTGCCCTTGAATTAAGGTTACCAATGTTTACCCAAGCGCGCATGTCGACCTGCCGTTGCTCAAGTTACACCACTCATAGTTGCCCTTTGTGAGGCCGCATAATAATAATAACTACACTGAACTGCAGAAAGAAGAAATAAGAACTGTCTTTGATGGGCTGTGAAAAATAGATTACTTAAAAGTTCATATCCAGATACATTTTTTTCCATGTGGGAAGGTTACTAGGACATCATGTGAGGCGTTAGCTTTGTGCGATATTACAAGTAAAACATTATTCACTAAAGTGTTTTCCAAAACTTTTTTCTAACAATTCAGTACTAGGAAACCAGTATTCCTAGCTTGGATAGCTAAAACATTCCCTTGTCACAGCAAGAGGGGGAAGGGAAATTGGGATTACTTTCCTTCATCTGATAGGTGCAGAGTAAATCAATAATTATAATTCATAAGAGCCTCAAAACAGTAGACATGAGAACATGTTAGCATTAAAATTGTCATACAAACGGGGCAGTAAATCAGCCTAAGAAGCTGCACTGACTACAGTCGACTCACTATGTACCGTTTTGTAAAAAAATAACTTCTATACATCTGGTTTTTCAGTAGATTAGGGTTCTGACATGTACATCAATAAAAACAACTTCTGACCTTAGTAGCCTACGAATATAATGATAGCTGTACATTATCTGTGAATAAAGTTTAATTAATGAGCACAATAAAAATGGGAATTGTTAAAAAAAAAAAGTATTGTGTATTAGCATTACTTTAAATATTACTTTTAAAAACATTTCACCTCAATTCGTTTAAATAGAGTATAGCATCACAAATCTCTGTAGACAGGATGGTTGTAATTTTGATTTTTGACTGTTTGGTTTTTCTAAAGAGCACAGGGAGAAAAATTATCATTTGAATTACAGGTACAATGACCATTAAATATGGACTCTATTTTACAAAAGAAATCTGATATTCCAGGGCTATTCAAATAATGACTTGTTAAAAATGGTAAAAAAATTCCATAATAGCTAAGTATATGCAGGGGATGAAATGAGAGCTTGATAAGGGCAAGGTTGAAATGTCAGCAATAATTTTCAACCTTATTTTTAAACCACCTCTTTTGATACCAGTTTTTTGATACTCTATAGTAGCTGTCAAATGATACTGCAATGCTTTAAAGTCATTTGGCACAGAGTTCATCCTTTATTCAAAGTACTGTAGTAGTACTGACGTGTGATGCAATTGTCGTCTAAGCATACATCAAGTTTAAGTGGGAGAGTATTTTTGTTCGGGTGCTAAGTTAGGCACACCCTTAATTTGGAGGGTTTGTGATTCAGTTAATCTGTACGTAGGGCAGATGCTTTCTTTGTGTACAGTACTGGCCTGGTGTCTTTTTGGCAGGGCACATAGTTTGGTTCTGCCAGAACAATTTTCTGTTTCAGGCTCTGAGCATTGGGTTAGTATATCTGGGTGATGAAGGTTGCTAGTGCGAGGTTTCTGGCGGACTGTATATGAGGATGGTCCAGGCTGGCTGTAATACGTGGTTCGTGTAGGTGGGGACAGAGCAACAGGTGTAAAATAGGCTATGGGTGCTGTTGGCTGCTGTTCCAGTTGACTGATGAATTCCATGAGCCACGGGTGAACTTTGTTACTCAGGCATGTTGGTAGCTGGAATAAGTCTCGTGGAACTTCCAGTGTGACTGGAATGAGCAGGTGTCTGAAGGCTTGAACTTGATCCTTACGCATGGTCTGTCCTAAAGTGGAAAATCCCTAAACGCATGTGCTGACCTAGCGCAAATAAAGCCAGGAGGACCGTGCCACATACTCAACAACCGGACATGCTTCAACTTCACCTGTGAAATTTCTTTTCAGTCACTTGAATCAGAATGTTGTCCCTTCTAGTCAGTGTGTCAGCTTCTAATCCATTGGTTAATATGGGTAGCAGATAAGTTACTGCCTGAGGAAAACTTTTGTCCCATATTATCTGTGAAACATTATTATAGAAATTTGCAGCTGTTTTAATCTTATTGCTTAATTCTGCAATTAGTCTGTTATCAGCTGACATAACATTGCCGAGGTATTTAAAGTTTGAAACAGTTTCAATTTCATGTTTTCCTAGTTTTAATTTGACTGGTTTGTTTTCCCTGCTGACTGTCAAACACACAGTTTTGGTCGGACTTATTTTTAATCCATATCTGTCAAATTCATCTTTCCAACAGTCATTGTATCTGGTGTAAAATTAACATGATTTTAAAATGTAATATTTATTTAACTCAAGGGGCAACATCTTCATGAATAAAATTATATGCCCAGAACCATGTACTTGACCCCCCTTGTTACCAAAAATTGTTAGAACATAAGCGACTTGTATTACCAAGTGTAGAGTTCATTTTCAGTAACTTCTTGTCGGGAAACGGAGGATTTCAATAGACACACATCTTTTGAATAAACTGATAAAATGAAGGGCTTATTCAACACCTTTTGCCATCTAATAGTGGGTAGGTAAACACCGAGCAGAGCGCAGTGTAACCAGGGTTACCACCTTTTCACTGTTTTCCAGACAAAATAAGCTTTTTTTTCCTGACCTTTTGTTAAAATTTCTTTTTCTGTAAGGATTGGTGTCTGCATTGTAACACACTTTTGCACCAAACTATTTCTCTGATCTTACAAACTATCTCCCTACATAAATTGCAAAGAAAAATACCTAGGCATTTTGTCCAAAAACATCAAATAATTTAATACAATTGTGTGTAGTGGTGCATGATTGATGATAAAACTGCCAAATATAAAATGAATATTGCAACATTTCCTGACATTTAGCAAACTTATTCTAAATTCCTTGACATATCCTTGATTTTTCTGACAGTTTTCAAATTCCTTGACAGTTCCCTGTTATCCAGGTTTTCCAGACGAGCAGCAACCATGACGCACGACAAAGAAAATCAGAGGATGTGGTTTTGAATGATTAATTATTAAAGAGAGTGAAAAAATCAATAATAGTCATCTTATTTATTCATTTCCATCTCAAAATAACAAATTTTCTCTGCAGTAAAATATAATTAGCGTATTTTGGTGTGTACACGCTGCGTGCGTGTATAGGCAGTACCATAAATTTTTTATGATAAATTAGGGATAATTAATATTTCAAGTATAGGCTGCAGTGAATTTTTGTTTTCCTGTAAATATTAAGTCACAATTCCTTACAAACACAATAAATTCCAGCTTATTTCTCCCTTACAAAACATTTGTGACAGAAAATTTGTGTTGTGTTGCAATGTTTATGAATATACATTGCGTGATTACTATTCCACAGAAGGTAACAAGACTTGAGAAAGCAAAACCACATAAACACATGTGGGATGAATATTTTGTTTATGAACGTAAGTGAACAAATAACTTCACAAATGCAAAAGTTTTTTTCCTTCCTTCCTTTACGAGTTAAAACATTAAAATGTACTGTGTATTGACAAATTTGTAAACATGTTTGATGCGTGCCGCTTATATACTATTAACTACGATTACGACTCATTGCTCTTCACGTGAAGTATACCATTACTTCAACCTACATGAGAGTTGTTACCTCAGTCACTTTGAGCGCAGTCGAGCACTACCGAAGATCCATGAAACAGAACGCTGACGAGAGGGTTCTCACTTCCCACGCCAGCCTCACATCAGAAGGATGTCACACGCCTCCCCCCCCCCCCCCTGCACCCCAGCAAGGCATCCTAGACTTCTGACTATATAAGTCCATACGCGGCGGGGCTCCAGCAGTTATTCTTATTTCTTCTCTAGAGAAACCCCGATCACTCATTAGTGCTTGGGCCTCCAGTGAACCTCAAATCTTCAGTAGCCATTGCGGCTACTCTCTGCAACAACAACAGTCTTCGACACCCATCGAACATGAGTACGCCTTGCTACTTTAACTTCTTTTGTCTCTTCCAGACACCCGCGATTAGACAGCTTTAGTTCAGTAGTTATATATTCAGTTTTCTAGTTCATTTTCTCTCTAACCTAGGACCAGGTCTCCTACACCTGGCTAACGTAGTTTACCTTCAGTACTCTGTCTGCTTTGTAGGAGATAGCACGAGTCACTGTGTTTATTGAGTCCTCAATAAAGACATCTTTGTTCTCTATCCTAATGCTTTTATTTCTAGAGTAACATCTACTTCACCCACTAGGAATAATTAGCACTCTGCACTGCCGACAGAAACCAGGAACATTTTAAATCCGAACTAGCTTGACTGTGGCCTCCCTTCTGGGGACCTCCAGTCTGGTAAAACAACCATTAGACGACCGTCTGTTGCTTCCTATTACCCCTAGCACCCAGGTGCTGGAGGAAAGGAACAGAGGACCCACAACCACTAGGAGTACATTCCACCAAGGAGAGACGGCAAGCCTGGTTAGTTTATTTATCCTTACGCCATCAGCTGGTGGGTTAATTGGAGGCTATGCGAAAACAAGGAAATGGGTTTCCAGGAAAAACATGGCGGGTTTAGGACTTAGATGGACAATTACTGGCACAATAGAAATTATTAGTAATCAAAATCATTGTACACAAAATATTTGTTACTTTAAAAATTACACAGAGCTGGCGGAAAAATAAAACTATTGCTATCTGTTCATAGATTTATTTTACATACAAAATTATTCATTTCAGCTTTATAGCTGGTTAAGTTTGAGAAAGAGCCCACAGATTGGCCGCACAACACTGTAAATTGCGTGAGTCATGCATGGTACCAGCAGATAGCAACAGGTTCTCCCCCTCTAGATTAAGCATGGATGGACAGTTGGAATACGACATGAAAAGCTCTAAGGTTTGAAGTCACGTTTCATTCGGCTATGAATTGTCATATTCTGTTTCATTTTGAACACCTCTACATTACTACTTTAGCATGAAGATTAGTTTGTAACACCTACAACCGCTGTTTTGTGACCACGTAAAATAAAATATATAAATTAATCTAGAAACTCTTTATCGCATATTTTGTACTTGTCGGATGTGCATCGGCCGCACACTCAGAATAGCCAACTTAATATTAACTTTTGTTCGTTCGTGTGTCAGCTTATACACAATTTTGTAAACGGCACTTTGTTTGTTTTGTATACGTCAAGTTGCCACTCACTGACTGTCAAAATCTTGCCATCTTATACGAGATAGACAGTACCAGAGCACCCAGGTGCTGGAGGCCGTATTGGCCTCGGTATTGCTGCCTGGCCTTGGCTGGATATCACATCCAGTAGAAACATTGGTGACCCACACTGCTCAACGTCTCTGATCTGCCTGCTAGAGTGGGGGATCATCGGTGGCACCGAGCTCTGTTACTAATTGGCTACTGGACAAAACTTATCATAGGGAATAGTTTCTCGTCCGTAGTGCACGCCGTGTTTTGTTCAGTGGCGAACCAAACTCTATGACTTATAAGATAAGGCACGGCCGACGGTGTAGGGAACAAAAGATTGCTCATCTAGCTGCCAAGCAGCGGAATAGCTTAGCCCCTCGTACGCAGGAGAGAGAGCCAGAACGGGACCGCGCCGCCTCACTGAGGTTATGGCCAGTCTCGACTGTCCCCATGATAGGGTAAGTATATATTTCCCACCGCACATCCGAACCAGTCCCGACTACCACACTGTGCTGAGGGGTCTAGTATAAAGGACTGAAGCTAGGTATGGACTATTCAATTCTAGATTCTGGAGTCAAGAGTCAGGGGCCTGGAACTTGGATTACGGTGTGAGACAACTCAGTACAACATAATCTAAACCCAAGGACTATAGCAACAGCTTCACTCGGCCACCAAACCCACGTTACCAACCGACTGAAGACCTTCAGAGTATGTCAAGTTAACTAACACCCGTCAGCTACCGATAACCACGCACTTGGTCTAGCGCAGTAAACCTCGATGATCGTGTCCTATAGTCAATAACTGGGCACTTGTCATGTTTTGCGGAAGAAAATAAGAAAAAACGTTTCATGCCAACGTTTTGTATATAAGGCGCACCCCACTTTTTGTAGTAATTTTTTTTGTAAAAATGTGCTGCCTATACATCCTAAAATACGGTAATTACTTTAAAAGGACATTTGCCACGCATGCAAAGTTTTGCCAACAGGGAGTGACGTGGAGGGTAATCCTCCCCCCGCCCTCACCATCAGCCACCTTGAACATACTACCGGATCAATAACTTATCAGCACGCTCTCAGCTGATTGAATGCCTGCGAGTGCACGCAGGACATTCAAAATTTGACTTGAGACATTCAAAATTTGACTTTCATTCTGTGTCATATTATTTTCATTTCCAGAGGGTTTGAAAGTGTTAGTTGTTCTCTAAGCATTACAATTTAAGTTATGATTGTGACTTTTGCCAAAAATATTAAAATATGGGATAACATTTTTTTCCCCAAATTTGGTTTTCTGAAATAAGGGTGTGGCCTGTAATAGGGTGTAGCTTATAAATAGTGGAAATATGGTAAATAGACTTTTGCTGGGACCAAACAGTAAATTGTAATTACAAAATTTTTGTTAATGTGAAGTTAGTTAAAGTGGTACTATTGTGTTCATTTTTCTTTATTAGCATGTTGTAAAAATATACAGTTACCAGTGAGTCACATTCAGGCAATTCGCCAGCAGAAAGACTGCACATCAATTGAGCACCTTGTGCATAGAGGCGGTGAAACAAGTGATGAGTGTGCAATAGTCAATTTTAAAGCTCATGTATTTTAAGGTCTTGAATGCAGAAAATAGCTGCAGCCAGTTGGAACCCTTAATTTGTTTTGTGCATTTATTTTTCTGCCTACAAATGTGTTATTCTAATTTGCAGGTGACATTCAGTACGAGTGTGTATACTGTACTTGGAGAGGTCGACCAGCAGATTTTGATGCTCATAAAGAAAGGCTGACACACATAGCTGCAGTGGAAGGTATGAAGGAGAATCTCTTGAGATTACAATGATCATTGTTTCATTGTTCATGGTTTTTTTTTTTTTATTATTTGCCTCTACTTGCAGTTAGGTTAGCATTAAAAAATTCCATCTTCTATCTTCCGACCATTCATCCTTCACTATACTCTGCCTGTTCCCTTTCTTTTGCTTTCTTGGCATTATCTGCTTTTCCCACCTTTCCCTCGAGCATTCTTGCAGTTTCTCTCTTATACGCATCAGCTTTATTATTCATCTTGGTAATTTTTCACATTACATTCTTTGCCCATGGTTTGGCAATAACATATCATCCTGGCTTTTTTGATTACTGTGCTGACTCGACTTATTAATTTTATTTTTATCCAAGCTTCCGCTATTGCTTGCCAGACAGATAATGTGTTCATATTGTCATTTGACTTTGCAGTGACCAGAAGTGCTGTAATCAGGTTTTCTCCGTATTCATTTCTTTGCTCCATCATGTGTCATTTATGAAAATCAGATTGATTGTAGTCGTTCTTTCTCTAAACCCATTTTGTTTTTCTCCCCATTTTACTTTCGTACCAATACTTACATTTTCCGCAGGTGCTTTATTATGCTATGGTTGTTACATTTCTTGCTGTCACCTTTCTTAAAGACTAGTATGGTACTTTTATACCATTCTTAAATTCTTTGGTATTTGTACTTAACCAGTCAATTTTTATTTATTTTTCTATTACACTTAAAATTTAACTTTTGATTCAGTTACCCCAAAAGCTTGAGTGTCATTCTTGTTAATGTCTCTCTCTCTTTCATGCAATATCTTAACCATCCACTTCCACTGTTACTACCTGCTCTTTTATAATTTCTCCATTTTTCCTTCTTCCATTACCAAAATTCTTCCTTTTTGATTCTTCTTTATTATGTCCATGTATTTCTCCATTCTGTTCAAGGTTTATTTTTTGCTTCTGCCATTTTACTTGCTGCTCTTTTCTTTCTTTTATCTCCTAGTGTATTTCTTTATCAGTCATTTCTTGATGGCTGTGTTCTTCCCCACATTATTCTCATTTCTTTGCAGTGCACTACAGTGGAAACTTAATGTATTGAACTCGAATGGACTGAAATCCCGCATCCATGAAACATATTCTTTGGCCCCATTTTTGATATATCTGCATTTTAAGACCTCATTCATTAGAAGTCCACATGTATTGAACATTTTTGTCAGTCCCATGAGAAACTATGGATAGAGAATCCACTGTATTTACAAGATACACTCAAATTACATTCTTTTTATATTAATAGATTTTTTTGCCAACATGTAATAAAATGCGCAGTATATCAAACATTGTGGTTATTTTGTGATTTTTGGCTTTATTCGCAATGCTGACCACTTTACCAGTGCTCAGTTCGGTCCCGGTTTTTAAAAATTGGTTCTCGGTTCTCAGCTTTTTCTATTAAATAAAATAGTATTTTAAAAACTCTGGAAATTTTAAAAAACCTGGCTTACCTGTGATTTGTGTATTTTGGTAGACGTGAAATTGTGCATCACATTTTCAACAAATAAATATTTATTAAGTGTGTTTTAAGTTTCATGTTGATTTCAATTTACCCAGAGAAATCAATTTTTCACAAGATTAAGATTTTGCATAGAATAATTTTTTACCCTGAATAACAAAATTAGTGATGGTCAGATATGGAAAATTACCCAATATTTTCAATATCCAATACAGCACCTAAAATCCGATCCGATTCTGATAATTTGATACGATATAGAAGAAAATAACCTCCCTGAATATTTGACGTCTGTTTGCTTGGCTTGACTCTTTTCGAATCCATCAGAGCAATTCACGCCTTCCACTGATGGATTTGTTAGATCAATGGAATGCTTTTGGGTTAAGAGATTCCTCATGTTAGATGTATTAAATGTGCATGATGTTTGTTCGCGTCTTGGAACATCAGCTTTACAGATATTACAATTTACTATCCATAACTTGTCTGTCTGTGAGAAATGTTTCCAAACGGCGCTTGATTTCACCATAATTGCTGGTTGAATTTCTGCCCACTCATTAAATTTAAAAAAATCCGTAAATAATTCACATTTCACAAAGATGCTAACTTAAAGACAGTAGCTCGTATAATTTCAACAAGTTGTGTGGCACGTAAATAAAAACTTTGATGCATAGCTGCCAACTGTTTATGTTGAAAGGTTGTTAAAAAATTTGGAACCCCAAAAAAATGCTCTGAGATAACTTTATTCAGGCTTATCTTCATTACCTTTTAACATTTTTAAATTATTTAAATAGACATAATGACGACCAGTTTACATGCGTATCTGTAAACAGAAATAAATAGTTAAATAAACACGTATTTGATGATTGTGTTCAACACTTAACACTTGTGAAACCAAGGCCAGTGCCATGTGTCGGCCATATTTGTTTAAAAGTTCGTTTTGTTAACTGCAAGGCAGTGGGCTGTTGTGAAATTTGTTGGGAATGTATTTGTTAGTTCATTTTATCAATATTAAAATGATTGATTACGAGTAGATCATCATGTTTAATAACATTGGTTCTCTGATGCAATTCCAAAAGAAAAATATGTTCATTACAGACATTACTTTTTGGTTGTAAATATAGAAGTCGGGTTACATTCCCCATCACTTTTTCTTGTATTCTACCGGTACATCTCGTATGGAACGTGATATTACATTTTTTATGCAGTGTAAAATCTCATCAGTGGTCAAACTTACACTTTTTTTTTGCCACCCGTAACATTGTTTTTTTTCCAATTGCAGTTATCCAATATAATTAAAGTTTATCTCTGCAATACAGATACTTCCGGTAACAACAATATTGGCAGATAAACCGATAACTGTTATCGGATCGGACCATCATTAAACAAAATACTACCACAATTCTAAAGCAATCATTTGCTGTTTATCTCAGAAAATAAAGGTAATATCCCATTTAAAGTAAAGCAATACATTTTGGGTATCGATGCCACTCACAAAGATACTATAATAAAAAACTTAACCTCAGAGCGCTCCAAGCACTTTGTTTATGCTATGGATTGTTTACATTGATGTCATTTTCACGTGATCAATCTCTCTAGTAGTTTGTTGTGGCGGAAGTGTTTCTAGTTTTGGTTGAGCATAAAAATCCTATGCACAATGTACTCACCTGGATTCAGTGACTTCTAAGGCTGTTTTTTTAGTTAGTGGCTGAAGGACTTGTTTGTTGAGTGTGATGTGTGCTGTTTTCATGGTGAATAAATTTGTGTACAAATAATTATTGTACATGGTATGACTTTGGTGGGAACTATGTTGGTTGCTGGTAAATTTAAGTAACTTAGAAAGTAACTCTGGTTCTTTGTTCCAGTTTATGGGGCCACGGTGGTGTAGTGATCAGACCACTTGCCTCCTAGATTAACTGGGTTGGATTCTCAGTGATGTTTCTGGATTTTTGTATGTGGGAATCATGCAGAATGATACTCCTGGTGGCTGGGTTTATTCTGAGATTTCCCATTTCCTCCACCCTTGCATTCCAGTGCTGTTCCATACTCATCTCGTTCCACCCTCATCTGCTCTCAAAACCTTGGATGTTAAAAACAACCCCCAAATCTCTCACTCCACTCTTCTCCAGTAAGGCTAAGAACCGTCGGAACCGAGAACTGGCATTTGTAACCAACCCCTCCCTATTGGAAATAGTGGATGATGATAATTTTTAATTGTCTTATTTATATAAATGAAATTTCCAAAATGTGTGTGATTCTTTAGTGTAATCATACATTTTAATTAATTTTTTTTAGAGGAATCTAAGCGGAATGCACAGCAAGATGATGATGATGACGACGATGATGGTATCGAATACACAGACGTCATGGATCTCTTCTGCAAGCTCTGTAATATTCAGCTAACTTCCAAGAAAGAGGTTACTAAACACGTCAGGAGCCGTGATCATCTCGAAGAAGTGAATTTGCGAAAGAAGCAAGTAATGTTGAGCTTGGATGATAAGAAGGAAACTGTTGTTGAGGAGGAATACAAATGTGATCTGTGTTTGATGAAGTTCCCGTCTAAATCAATGTATGATGCACACCTTCAGTGGAAACGC
Organism: Dryococelus australis; assembly: GCA_029891345.1. Classification (NCBI taxonomy): domain Eukaryota; kingdom Metazoa; phylum Arthropoda; class Insecta; order Phasmatodea; family Phasmatidae; genus Dryococelus; species Dryococelus australis. The sequence continues at coordinate 88,158,232 of CM057004.1, read as the reverse complement.
CATGTTAAAAAACTTGCCAATAAAATGCAGTCGGAGAGCAAGAAACGGTGTGAACTTTGCCAAATGGATTTTTTTTCAGAGCAAATGTATAATGCCCATCTTACTACTAAGAGGCATCGTAATAACGAACAGTGGCTGAAGAAGAATTCAGGTAAAGATGATAAAAGTTCAAAAAGTAAAACTGATATGAAAGAATCTCAAATTAATGTTCCTGGAACAGAAGCTGATGGAGATGGAGATAAAAAAACTGGTACTGAAAAATCAACAGAATCAAATAGTAAAAATAATTCAGAAAATTTGATTAAAACTGAAGATAATTTTACAAAATCAAAAACCCCTGAGCCGAAATATGACTTGAGCAAGACAGTTAACGACAAAGTTTCTGATAAAACTGCTAATGATAAGGCAGCTGATGATAAGATTCCAGAGGAAAATGCTATTTATCAATGTGAGGTGTGTGAAATATCAGTATCTGGAAAGTTACCTTATGAACAACATTTAATAAGTACGCGGCACATTTTACAGTGTAGTATTAAACAAGCTACAGTAAGCGAAACAAAACATAATCAATCTGCAGGTGGATTGGGGAAAACAAACAGGCCATTATTCTGTAAACTTTGCAACGTTACATCTCTTACAAACTACCAGCATGAATTACATCTGAGCAGCAAGAAACATAAGGATGCTGTTACTAAGTTGGAAGTTTTGAAATTTGAGCCAAAGGCAAAAATGTCTATGAACTTTAAACCTCCCACTACACAGAATATGTCTGCCACAGAAAAAAAACCTGCTTCTCATGAAAAATATGGTAAGCCAGGAAACTTCGCAAAACAGAATAGTTTGAGACAGTTTGAAAAAACATCAAATAATGATGTGTTGTCTTTAAGGAACCAGGTTGTTCATCCCGAGAAACCTTTCTTTATGCAGCCATCTAGAGAGATACCAAATATGCAATCCCATAATTTTCCCCATACATTTAGACAAGAACCACACCGTAATGATATTTCACATTCGTTTAGACAAGAACCACCCCGTAATGATATTCCACAGCCGTTTAGACAAGAACCACACCGTAATGATTTTCCACAGCCATTCAGACAAGAACCTAATGTAATGGCACCGCAACCATTCAGACAAGAACCTAATGTTATGGTACCGCAACCAATTGGAATGGGTCCCAATGTACTACCTGGTGTTCCAAGACCGTATTTCCCAACAGCGCCTCGTACAGAAGTACAAAGTTTGGCACCACCTGCTAGAGAGAGATTTGTTGGTGTGTCACCATCTGTTCCAATTGAACAACCTTCAACTGTTAATAGTGCGAGTACTCTGCCTATTAGGAGGTCAACATATTCTTGCAAAGATTGTGGTTCCGCCTTTATTTCAGGAATAGAATTCAAACACCATGCAAATATTTGTAAGAAGAAGGAGAGAAGGGAAGAAATTAAAGATTTAACAGCCAAGCCATCTAAGCCGGTTATACAGAATGAGCCCTACCGTTGTGAAGCATGTGATGTTGAGTATACTTCTTATCGTGCATTCTTAGAACATAAGGCTAGTGCAGAACATGAAGCTAATATAGAACATTTGCGAGAGTTTGGGAAACGGCTAAGACCAATTCGTAAAGAAAAAAAGAAAGAGGAGTCTGATCACTGGTTGCGCAGTGAGCACAAGGAGAGAGGATTACAAAATAATAAACCGTATGAGTGCAAGAGATGCGATGTTACATTTTTCTCTCAGCAGGCTTTTAACATTCATTTAAATAGTGCTGGTCATTTACGCAAACCAGTAACTTTTAAGCATGAGATTATTGCATACAAGCAAGGGTTAAGACAGGCCTCTACTAGCCCTGTTCGTGGTTCAAGATATGAACGTGAACGAAGACGTTCACGTTCGAGGAGTCCACATGAGCGAAGGCATTCACGTGAACGGAGGAGGAGTCCGCGTGGTTTGCTGTCGAAAAGTCGAGACCAAGAGGGAAGAGTGGATGTACATGACAAGTATTTGGATCTCATTCGTAAGCCACAATCTTCAGACTCTGATTCAGATGGAATGGACTTATTGCCACTTAAAAAGACCAGACAACAGTTCGAGTGTACCGTATGCGACAAAACATGTTCTTCTGAAAACGATTACAAAGAACATTTGAAAAGCAAGGCACACAGGAGTAAAATGTGTGTATATGAATGTGCTGAGTGTTCTGCATTGTTCTCTACAAAGTATGACTTGGCAAACCATATGTGTGATCTTGGAAAAATTCGCAGCATTGAAGGGGTTGGTAGTGGCAAATGGCTGCAGAATTGGGACTCTCAGGAACGAGCTGACCAGAATAGGACTGGTAGACAGAGAAATACTTACTTCAAACCAAGAAACAGTTATGAAGCTGATTCTGCACTCGTAGATGTGGAAGATAATTTAGAAATCAGCAGGAATTTGTTGTTGCAAGAGCAGCAGTCAGAACCATCATTGCTGTCTACTTTTTCTTTTAAAAGAGAGACTTATGAAATAATGACAGATTCTCATGGTATGTCAGGTTATTTTTGATGCTCCATTTCCATTCATTTTTCATTCCAAAATTGTCTGTTTCTGTAAACCATAGGTAGTTTCAAAATTTCTTTAAACATTTAAATACCATATATTGTACCTTTCAAAGACAAAAATTCATTTTGTAGCTTGTATGTTTATTGGTTGGTGTTAGTTAGTTAGCTGTTTATACTTGAAGCTAATAAATGCCTTCCTGCCCCCTACCCGTCTCTGCCTGAATAATATTACTTTTGTAATCGGGACTACATTTTTTTGAAATTCATCTATCTCAGGTGAGAAAGTCGGTGGATGTTCATTTCGTCAGTTTCAGACAAGTAATCAAAGTGTTCACTGACAGTTACAGTTTTTTGAAGTCTGTTAACTACAAATAAGTTTCAAGATCAGTCAACAGATGCAGTCTTCTGTCCATTTTGTCATTACACTGCACCTGAAAGCCACATCCTAAGTCTACAGTGATGATGGAAGGGGTTTTTGGTCATACTCGTGATATACTATCATTAGAGCCACCCGAAAATGTTACAAAAAATTGGGATATTTCGTTAATAAAATTTAAGTAAAGCGGTGGTAAAACTCTCTTAAACAATGCAAAAGCTATGTTTAAAGTTGGTGCAAAAAATTAACAACACTGCAAATAAAATAATATTTAACTCAGGAATTTACTGAAAATTATGTACAATTTAATCTACAACAAACAAGCATTGGAACAAATTACTTACCTTGACAAAATTAATTTTAACAGCAGAATATGTGTTCCAATTTGAAATGAATTATTAAGAAATTTACGCAATTCACTTCGTAAACATGTTCATTAACCACAATAGAATTACAGTAGATGGAAATGTATGAATATTTAGGCTACATAAAAAAAAAACTTTGAATACACTTCTGGCTGTATTAAACAGTTGTATCCAAGTATTTTGCAAGCATTATTTCAGTGCTACTGGACTTCAGACCAGTTTGCAAATCAGTTAGAATGTTTCCGTATGAAGGAAATCCCCTCTCACTGTCCACTGACATCGCCCTTGACACAAAGTTTGAGTGATCCTCGCGTAACCTGTATAAAACTTCAACAATGTCTGTCGCCTGCCCTTCTTTCAAGCTACCTACAACTTTCTTCAGGAATGTGAGGTATCCTAATAACAGGAATTTTTGCTGCGTCACTATGTTGAGAAGGGGAATTTTTTTGGTTGATGAAAAGAGTTTTTGTACACTTGGTGTACACGATTAGGAGATATTTTACTTACCAGGCATGTACTCGTTGAACCATTTTTTTTATGACTCGTTATTTGCCCTGTCTAGTGGGATGTTGCCTTCAAGTATCATATTTGTAAAGTCCATAGTAAATTCTTGTTTAGCTTCTTTGGTCATTAGGGCTTTTTCAATTGCAGTCAGCAAACTTAATTTTTCATTGTTGTGCTGAGTTTTAAGTGTCTTTCTTTTTTAATTTTGTGAGACTCAACGGCCACGTGTTTAATGCACGAGTTTTTGTGTTTCCAATCAATGCTGAAATCACAATATTTTCACATAATAACCTTGTTTATTTCATCAAATATATAAAAACCATCTTTTTTGAACTCGCGTTGTCGCTCGTGCAAGGAAAGAATTTTTGGCTATGTCTCGACGACCAACGAACACGAACATACATATTCAGCTTCACTTTGTCTCCTCTAGACACCTTTTACTTGGCCGTTTAACTTTTAACTAATTTGTATTCGTCTAGAACCAGGTCGCCCACACCTGGAACCGCAGTTACCTTCATCTCTTCACAGATTGGTAGGAGGTAGCACGGGTCACATGTGTATTGAATATTCAATAAACACTCATTGTTTTCTACCTTTCTGCTTTTCATTTCCAGGGTATTTGTTTGAATTAACGTTGGAGATGGAATACGTCATGCACTACCGACAGGAACCAGGAGATTTGTTTAAACCGAGTTAGCCTGATTGTGGAACCCTTTCAGGTGTCTGCATGTCAGAAGACATACATATTATACGGCTACCTGTTTCTTCCCTGTCACACATTAGCACTAAGTCAGTGCTCATGGGTGAGAAACAGCGATGCCACAACCACACCGGGAGGGGCGACAGACTCAGGTTATTTCTCACCATTCGCACGCTGTGACTGTAGCTTGAAGTTTCCAGTAGAGACTTAGTGGTACCCACGGCTCCATGTCCCTGATCAGCCCACATACTGTGGAGGATCAGTGGGGACTCTTATCGAGCTCGTGCCGGCAAGTCACTATTAGGTTACACTTTCAAACCTTCCTGTCTAAGTGCATAGCATAGGCTGTCGAACTGTTTGCTCTGTGCCTCACGGAAGAGGAGAGGTAGAAAACATAGGGAACAATACCTGGCTCACTCTGTTCTCAAACGTTGATCGCACTACCACGTCCTACGCAGGAGAGGCTGGTGGAACGGAACCGCTTCACAGATCTTAGACGTCAGGCAGTCACGCCTTCTCTGGTTCTGGTAATTGACTTCCCATCTTGTATCCGCATACATCCTACGTGTCACCCGGTGGTAAAAGGATTTCTGACCGGTACAGAGGTGCGACTCGGCTGGGATAACTTCAACTTCTGGACCAATGAAGCACTCCTGTGGAATCTCAGATCCACCGTAGACCAAATTCAGCACTTCTAGATGAAATCTACCCCTACCACAGCGTCCAAGAAACTGGAGTAAGTAAGTGCTAACCACCACCCCTCGCCTCACACCAATTATCTAAACCAAACTACCCCGCTTTTGGTCTAGCGGACAAAATCCTTGACCAACGTGCCAAGTCATTCTAATCAAGCACTCATCAATACTGTAAATCAAAACATCAGTGTGTATTAAAACACAGAAATAAAATGCATTTGATGCTAATTATAAAGGTCAATAAAAATATATAAATTAAACGATCTTTAAATGAGTTCGACTTTTTTTGTGTGGGCCTTCTTATGAAGATAGCGAGTGACAAACGAACATATAAAAATATGGTGTTGGTACATGGTTGGTATACCTGCCCTTCTAGTAATTAAGTGTAATCGATAATAAATTTGGTAAATAATGATGTTAGTTGATAGTTCGTCAACAAAATTAAAAATATTTTGCTCAGGCTTCTCATCTCCGTTGAAAGAAAGACCCTTTTCCTATTTGAAATGTTTTGTTACACAATAATAAAAATAAAGGTAAGAATTTTTATTTAACATTTACTATTTTGCTACTCAAAAACTGCCATTTTATATATTATTTAAATACCCACTTTCCTAATTACTGTACGTGATTGAGTTTGTGACAGGATTTCTGATGTAATTTCATAGAACATTTAGCGTGTTATAGACACCACAACTGAATTTGCGTATAAACAGATATTCGTGGTAATGTCGTGTGAATCGTTGTTTATTTGTGTTCGTGAATATTACCTGGCCCTAACTATCATGTATATGAATACACGCGCTATGGCCCAATTTTGCAGCATTTCTTACCATGTCTGTAACCAGCTTCACATACCACATGTACCAGAATATGACTATGTTTTACATTGAAACCCCTATTTTACGCTTTTCAAGGGACAGAGAAAAAATGTTGGAAAGTGCTGACGCGTGCTGCTTATTGAACTATTACTTATAGACTATGTCTCATCCTAACGTGCTTTGCCAACCCAAGGAAACAACTCCAAAATGTCTACAAGGTATGATCCCGTGGAGGGACATTGATGCTACTTGGTTTCCGTACTGTTCGTGACCTGCCTTCTTTCTACTATGTAGTATTAAAACCCGAGGAAGGGTCAAACCCAGCACATCGTTTTACGAGTGCACAGAGAATCATTGCAACCCAAGCAGTCAATTCCTTCATGTAAAACCAAGAGTATTCCAAGCGGCAGCATGACACGTCAGCCTCCTCGAAGCACCCGGCAGACTGCATGTTGCCACACCTGCCGAAGATGGCTGAGTGCCTGAGGCCATATACCTAGCACACGAGGTTAGTTCTCCCACCCTGCTCGCTCCAGGCATACGTCGCATAGGCACGTCACGCCTCCCACTTCGGACCGGTGCACACCTGTCATTGACCCACATATAAGACAGTGCGCGGCCGAGGTAGGGAGTGATCTTCTCCGGTAGCTCACCTCAATACTTTGTGTGCTTGGGATCTCTACTGACTTATGCCCTCATGGTTCTCTCCAAGAACTTCCAGTTCTTCAACCACTACCTGTGGCCATGGCCACCACCTTCCAGAGGTATCAACACCTTCTGGTATCACCAGTGACCAGAAGCTTTCGTCTACCAGAAGACATAGACCATTATTTAACACTTCCTTTGCCGATTTGCTGATCCTTCTGGGTCGACGACGACCACTACTTGCCAGTAGTGGCCCCCGTAAGCTAGTGTCTCTCTAGACAACCCAATAGGTTTAGTTGCATAGTATCTAGTTTTTATTATCACTTGTATCTTAAGTAGCTTTAGGAGCAGGTCACCTCCACCCGTTAATTTGCGTAGCATTACTTCCGTATATGCTCAGCTTGGTTTTTAGTACGAGTCACCCAGTATTTATTACCACAATAAATACTAGTTCTGTTACCTTATCCGAGAGTACTTTTATGTTAGAGGTAAAACCTTTCTTTCACTGGATTCTGACTTTGGAAGGGGCAAGCAAGGGACCGGGCTATTTATTATTGCGAACTAAGAGTACAGTGATAACCCCTTCAGGAGCCAGCCCGTCGCCACACACACAACCTCATCTTTCAATGGCCACCCATTCTGTATACCTCAGTATACAAAACGGTAGAGTCTCAACCACTAAGTACACACCACCAATGCGGGACAGCTGTCTCGGGTTTCTATCAGAGCGCCTAGTTAAGATGCTGTTAGAGGTATTTGCCTGGGTCTGGAGGCCCTACCTTTGTGGACTAAACCCGGCAGTGGTAGGAAGGCGGTCTTACAACCCGCAGCTCCAGGTTCGAGTACTGGCTACCCGTACTGATCGGAGTTATGGAGTGCACCGTCAGGCACTGTCTGCTTACACTCTAGCCAGGGTATTCGTCAATTGCTTGCTGCTATTGAGGGATATTTAGTGTTCTACTTCTATGCCTTTCAATGCCAGATATGGGGCTCGGAGAGAGGTAAATAAGGCGGAGTTCAGTGTTGCCAAGCAGATATGTGCCGCCAACTTTTTCACTCCATTGAAACTCCACAAGGCCGAGTTCAAGCCGCCCGTCATGCGGGGAGACCGACTTTCCCGTAAAAAAAAACCACATTGGGACCAAAAAAATGCAGGAAAGTGTAAAATCAGGTCTAATACAGTGGTTCCACTGTATTTCTATTTCTTATTTAAAAAAAAAAAAAAAAAAAAAAGGAGGGTGGTTGTATTTTGCATCCTCCTTACAAATTTTGAAGTTGCTGTTTAATGTTTGAGCAGTAGTAAGTGATGTGATGATCAATGTTTTTGACTGGACATATTTTTCATTAAAATAACAAGTCGCTCAAACTCTTAAAAATATTTTAACTGTGTTAAATAATTAGAAAAAAATATGACTGGATCAAAAAATTGTTACTTCTTCAGGTTTTAATGCATTTAAGATTTAATATGTACGTATACAGTCGGTTTGTTTTTAAGGAATTTTAGTGTGTGTGTGACGGACAGGTTCTCATTTCTTCAAGCCTGTCCATAACACTTTCAACTTGATCAGCTATTTAAAATACAATAACGATGACAAAAATATATTAAAAATAATATTTCTGTTTGTGTATATTGTTGAAGCACAAAATTCAATATACAAGGAATTAACACTGCAAACTATATATTTGATGTATGATGTCTTTTCATCATTATTAAAACAACTACTCATCAGTGCGCTTCACCCAGTCGCATGTTTCCACGGAGTTGTTTCATTCTCTCTACACACCACGAGACGCCAATATTGTACTGTCTACCCAAGGCAAAGGACGGATACTACCTGCCAGACTTGTACTGTTCACCCAGTCAAGCCACCGAGACTATGCATCGATATCCTCCAAATATTTCTGTGCACTGCCGTATGGCACCACTAGTACGATCAGCATATGCATCTTGGATCCAGCGCTGGCCGGCGACGTCACACGCCTGAAGGATCAAGCGCCACTTTGCAGCTGCTACCTTCTCCACAACCTACCAAGGGAGAGCCCAAGAAAAGTATAAATAGAGGGCCACGTCCCTTAAATGTCAGTCTGTTCTGTTCCTTCACCGCACTCCTCATGCCGAAGATAATTTCCCAACTACCTTGTCTTCACTGCACTTCTGGTGCCGAAGACTCCTACATGAACCTTGCCTGTATTCACCGCACCCCGATGCCAAGACTCCTGCTGTCGTAAAACAACGAGACACTGCCAGTCCCATCAGGGCAACACGTGGCGTAAGCGAGTTTAAGATATTTTAATAGCACTTCATCTACCTACCCCGTTAGCCTAGGAACAGGTCGCCATCACCTGTCACTGCATAACAGCTTCCGTTATGCTCTCTCTGATGTTAGGAGGTAGAGTGAGACCACCTTGTTTATTTCTCTAAGCGGAATAAACAAGCTTTAATCAACTTTAGGTTATCTTTCATGTAGTCTTAAGTACCTCGCTGTAGAGACATCAGGTCCTTCTGAGGGACACCAGGGGACCAGGGAATTTACTTGATCCGCCGCACGCTAGTAAGAGTACTCGCACACATTTTGGATGGCCAACCCAGTGTACGGAACAGTAGAGCCCGGCACTATGTATTATGCGTCTTGGGGTCTTAGTGCTTGCTCTTTCCAGCATGCTGCTTCCGCCGGAATGAGTATTCCCAGAATTGGGAAGACTGTACCACGAGAGGAAGTCACCCACGTATTGGGACTGCCCGCCAGTGACACCTGACTCTCTGTATCCACCGCGCTTCGTACGCCGGATATAGCGATAGGGATACTGCACTTGGTTGACAGACACGGTACATGGTTGTACACCTCTGTAAGGCCACACTTCGCCTGCTTCACTTCCGTGGGCTGTGATGGTAGTGTTTCAGTCCTTGTACACTACTCCCATTGGAGTGGCATCCGAGAGTGAGTTCAACTGGCAAACACTGCCTCCGAGCAACAGAAGGAAGTTAACCCCATCCTCGCAGCACTCTCGCACAGATACCTCTTTACTGCACCCTTCGCGCTCGGTGAAGAGACGCACCCCCTGTCCGCTGCGTATCTGAGTGGTTAGGGCAAATCCCATGGGATTGCCAATCGTCTCTTTTGTGGAATATAGATTTCAGAGCTGACCCCAGCAACCATCAACACTAATGAGCACGTACCCACCAAGTTCTAACACACGCACTTCAGAACCACTCACAGGTTACGCGTAGCCCAGGTATTCCTGCCAGGCCAAACCCGCCAAAGTGCATAGTAGTACTTGCAGTACCAAACTTTGTGCCCTGCCGAAAAGCTACCAGGCCCATATTGTACACTGGATGTACTCCAATGCCTTGCAAGGTGTAGAGTCCAAGTCTCGCCCCCAGGTGTATCTGTCCTAGCACTTACGAAGATGCTAGATGTGGTGACGTTCCTCTCTCTCTAGCCACAGGGCGTTGCGCATCAAAGCTGTTTTCTGGTGTCCAGCTTGGGGCCCACGCGCATTAATTACGACAGTTAATTAAGCAGAACCAGGCTAGCATGACCCTGAACTAGCAGACCAAGCCAGGCATGGAACCAACTAGCGCACACACTTCAGGGGCATCTATAAACACCCCTTGGCGCTCACGAAACCAAGAAACATGTCTGGCATGGACGTGAATGAGCAAAAGTCGGCCGGCAACGTAACAATGGAAACTGAACCAGACCATTGTTCCAAGCCAAACTGCACCAGGAACCATCACGTTGAATGCGTCCACTGCCAGTGACAATTTCACTACGCCTGCTTGGGCTGGGCAGACGAAGCCAGGTTCACGGATGGGCTTTAATATCGGTGCAAAGACAGCTGCACCCGGCAGACGGCTTTCTGTAACTGGATTTCAAGCCCAGGATGTGGTACCCACATACTGCACTGCATACTATGTGGGGAACCGTACCGCAATGTCTGCATTGGATGGCCATACATAAGGTTCACCAGACCGGGCATGGTTTACCAGTGCGGAATATGTTGGCGCCCTGCCAAATGTCGACTGCACAATGCAGGGCCACAAATCCCAGAATTTGCATGGTACCCACACGAGGACCCGCTTGTGTTCATGGCTGAATGTGAGGAGGTTCGTGCTAATGAAATTCCCGAGAAGCAATGGGGTGGGTGAGGAGATTTGAACAGGATTTTAACAGTGAGGTCTTAAGAGCTGATGAGGGTGATTGAGTTGAGAATGGTGCAGTGCTGGAATGAAGGGGCGGGGGAAATAGGAGATCCCCGAAAAAACCCACCGACCAACAGCATCGTCCGGCACGATACCCACATCTGAAAATCCGGAGTGATTCGGCTGGGGGATTGAACCTGGCCTGGTCAATCCACACAAATACAAGGAAATCGCACCAGAGTGCTAAGTGTGCAAAAGGGCATGTACAATTGCAAGGTAATATCATGCAAGGATGTGCGGGCATATGAAACACTGTAACAAACTGCCTTACAGCCCGAAGGGTCTTTACAAGGGAGTTTCATAGTTTTATTACGAATGTGTTCAAATGGCAAGATGAGTGCAAGTATTGCTTATGTAAGTTGCAAATGTAAGTAGTTGCTCGTAGCTCGCCTACCACTAATGCTGGCCAGCACATCGCACAGTACCACTAGTCATCTAATTATCTGAGAGAGTGGATGCATGTCACCATGTCCATGGTTTTCGTGCGCCTGGGGAAGCGTAGCTTTACAAAGTAACCTTTGATTGGCTTCGCGTCATTTCTACAGTGTACCCTACATCGGTAGACAAAATCTGGCATCAATGTAAGTTGTCTTTATGAGAGAGACGTTCAATAAAACCCAATGGAATAATGTGAACAGTATCACATACTTTATTCGGGTTGCCTTCAGGCATTTCAGGGCGCAGGCCCTCACTTTCCCGCCTAAGTGTTTTGTTTCATTTAATTTGCTGTGTATTTGTTGTGCATCAAGTGTTTGTCAATCTTTCCGCCCTAAGCGTCCACCGCTCAATATGCGATTGAATCGGAAACATAACTGAGGAGCACCATGCTGAAAGGATTGTCGCCACACGAGCCCTGAGGTAAGTCAGTTCTCCACATCATCATTGGTATTTTCGCTGTACAATAATTGGTGTCAGGGTACAGTATGATTCCAAACCACAATTTCTTGGTAAATAACTTTTACGGCTCCTCAAAACCTAAGTTAACGCAGTCTCTCACCACGACATGCCAACACATGATTTGGTTGAGTGCGCATTGCACATCAAGCACTGGTTGCTATACAAACACATGAAAAAGCTAGCTAGCTCTCTCTATCTCTCTCACTTCCCCCCCCCCCTTTTCATTTGAAAACAGCGGACTTATTTATATGATTATTTCACGTATTGCACCACATGTAAAACTGATGTAGCACATGAATTGGCAAACAATATTACCCCCAATATTTAACACATTAATAAAACACTGCACACTTTAGTAAATAAAATAAATATACAAACACTAAAATTTACACTAAGCACTGCATTGATGCCTGCACGAACACGATGCGACACTGCTGGTGGTACGTGGCGATGTGGTGAATGGCTGTGCTGTGGAAAGGTGTGGTGAACAGACTGACGATAGGCGCTGCACATGTCAATACAGTTAACGTTTACATGGTAGAAAATGAATATTATAGTGATGACATTTTTCTTTACAAATTAATTTTAACTACCTCGAAAGCAGATAAAGTTTTAAAAGTTTAATTTGTACATTTTCTTTTACGAATTTAAGCAGGTATGGCTTATAGAGAGTCAATGTGGCAAATGTGGCATTTTGGTTTCTACATTTAATTCAAAATCACTTGTTACTATAGGCTGTTCACGGTAAAGTGAACACTTTTTAAAGCTCTCGCAGCAGTCTTTAACCACTAATAAATATATATTTTGCAGCATCAGGCATTAAATTTTGAGGTTGGTGAAATGTATACACTGTTTATTCATCACGTTTCAATGTTTATATTAAAGAGCAGCAAGAAGATGGAAATAGGTGTGAAGAAAAAATTTAGACTGGTCTTAAAAAGTGCTCACTTTATCATGGACAGCGTATAAAAGATAAAACAGTTTTTTTTTTTTTTTTACTGCAGATTTTTTCTTTTGATTGCGGAAACTACTACTGCAAGATCACCAAGTGCGGTAATTTCCATCGTTAAATATTTGGGTTGAAATTATTTGGTTGGACTACAGCAGAGTGTAACTGATATAGAGTATGGGTTGATTGGCCAATGTATCGGTTTCGGGCCAGCCCTAATTAATACATATCGGTATTGGGCCAGCCCTAATTAATACATATTTTGCAAAGTTTGGTGTTGTGCTTAACCTCCCCCCAGTTGTTGGGCTAAGCCTGATGTTAAGAAGCCGAACATGTAGTACCTCGTCCCAGTTGGGCATGTGCCAAACATGAGGCTTTAACTGTTGTAGTTCAGACTAGGCAGTTGAGATAATTCAGCCATGCCCTCAATGCCCTACCGGATGGCTAATCCGCTAGCTTCCTCATATATCACGCCTAGCTCGTGATATCACATGTTGTCTTAGAGCTTGTGGCCTAAGTGACCTCTAACCAGTAGATGCTGGAAGATAGATTAATGCCTTAATAATCAGGAGTGGAACTATCAGAACTTTAGGGAGTCTACAAAAAAAATATCCTGTGATGCTCAGTGACTCACTCATCATGTCTGAATGGACAGGGTCAACATGCCTGTGAGACTGCAATGATCGAGAACAACCACCTAGATATACATGAGAATTGTACAATTGGACACGTGCCCTAGCACGGGAGTACATGTTCATTGTGCACATTGTTCCCAACCCTATAACCACCAGTGGTTAGGGTGAGTTGATGAACCTAGATACACATGTAGTCTAGAATAATGCTGTGTATCCTGCTGCCTACGTCAAGCAGTTATCTGTAGCGGGCTTGAATGCATCTGAAGGTGCATGTACATAGTAAGATGCATTGTCAGTGCGTCTGAAATTCATCACATGCCTAGGCTGGCCCGACTATCAAGTCACTCGTCCCAGACTAGTGTATCACTGTGATGTGTGCAAACACAACCAGAACCACAGAGCATCAAACACAGGAACGAGTCAAAAATCCTGTCGTATCCCTCGCTGCATCCAAATTTCAGCTGCGTGAATTTGGTGGACTACCACAGGAAGATCCAGTTACTTTCACAGACGAGTAAGAGAGGGATCTTTGTGATCACAACCTACAGTCTAAACAGTGGGTTGGTGAAACTCACCATCAGTTCTAAGAAAAATCCTAGGAATGGTGGGTGAAGCATGGTGAATTTGTGACAATGGCAATATCTGTGTACTCCCTCACTGTTTAATTTACTGAAGAAGAAGTGATTGCAAGGCTCATTTCCGAATTCCTCATGCACTGATGTGTTCCACGTTGATCCCCGCCTTGCCAGCCCTATCGATGCAACACAACTTCGGTGAGTCGACATCAGCGCACTCATGTGTATCTGTTTATTTACTTTTTTGTATTCGAGATATATTTTCAGTGCAATGCATGTTTTGAAGTGTAATATGTATTAAAGATGTTGTGACGTGTTTTTCATTAATAAAAGTACTGTAAGGTAAGTGCTGTTGTGCAAGTCATACACACCTATTAGTATATAGAAGGGTAATCGATTATGTGTTGTGTTTTGACAGTTGTACTTGTATATATAATAGTGACATGTGTGTCTTTTCATGCACTAAGAGTGCACCGTACCACTAGGGTACATCGATTGCTACTCCTGCAGAAAACTTAAAGATGGGAGTGTGTTGAATTTCATGTGTCTTGTCGACAAGACACCACATGACATTTTTCATACATCAACTACAAGTTTATACAAAGAGATGGTCAGGAACTTCACACACAAATTAATGTGGAATATGAGCCATACACCATACACACACAATGAAAACACATTTTTAGGTTAAAAGAGTAAGGATAGAGGACAACCAGGTGAAGTGGTCTGCAATTTATGCTTTTAATATCTTGTGTTCTATTTTATTCTTTTGTAGGTGTTAAATGCAAATCACTAAGTGCCAATATCATTCACTTGGCATCATTTATAACTTTTTTTTCCATCGTGTCATTAGGAAGATTACGTTTGTTGGCAGCCTATTCTGCGTTGCAATTTTTTGTAGTCAACGGGTGCTTGTGTTGTGCAGATGTCCGTGTCGAATTGCCCGGGTGTGGGATGGCCTAAACAATCCCCAGAGAGTAAGTGGCATTTTAGGGGAAGCCGACAGCCGCTACTACTCCAGGCATGATTGGATTTAGCTCTACCAGTTCTTCAGATTCATTCGGAGCCATCTCTATAGACGGTAGAACATTGGTATTACGTCACGTCGGCTGCACGACCCGTACTGCAGTCTCGTGTTCACCACATAGTGAACTGGTGCCTATCCGAGCAATATTTACATCCACAACCTTACCAAACTCTGAGGAGGAAGCTGCATCTGGGTGTTTTGTGTATTGCGTATCTAAGTCGCTCAAAAACCATTGATTATGTATCCATATTCGAGATAAAAAAAACTGCCAATTACTATCTTATCACGACCCGGGAAAAGCCCAAATAAAATAAGTTTCCCCTGCGTATCCAGTGCACTTTGGAAAAGCTGGTTTTTACCAAAAGTTTCCCTTTGCTTATCCAGGTGACAAAACATCCAGGAACGAAAAGGATGACATTGCGTATCCAAGTGAAAAAGGGGGAAATTGATGCCACACCCCAATTGTTTCGAATTGTGTATACATATAATATAGGCACAGTAAAATAAACAGTGGCAATATATTTGTAAACAAGAGAGCAACACCACGCAACATGTAAATTAACGTGTGGCGTGAATGAAAACAGCAATCGTACACAACGTCAGTTAAACCATTTTTAAACAAACGCTTCGAATTTCACTATAGGGACTTGTAAACGAGACCATCACAACCTTTTTTTTTATTGTGCCAACTGAAAATTGGCAGTTTGAAATATTGTTTGTAGAAGTGTGCATATATTTTCCAGCATAGTGGTGTGGATGCCCTAAATAAACCACCTCGTAATAAGCGTACAGTTCATCAAAATTCATCAGAGGAGTGCAGCTACATGGAAGGATAGCTGCCTTTGGCTGTCGATGACATGACCCCGTGAGAAGAGTCTGCTCTACCACTACATGGCACTAAGTCTGGTAGTGCCTGGCGCCCCATGTAAAATATCTAATCTAATTCACCTCATCCAGACAGATACAATCCTCAAAATACTATTTTTACAAATTTTTAAGCTGGCTCCTGGACCACCATCCATGAACCACATCTCACGGAACTCCTAGCACTAGGACGTCATCAGTACGTACTTTTGGTTTACTTAAAATATTTCGAGTGTTGGTGAACTTTTTATTTTTGCTTTTCTTCGTTGTAACTCGATCTGCATTTCTGACATGTGAATTGTATTATTTTCAGGTGAGAAGTACATGTTAGTCTCTGCATTAAATTACATTAATACATCCGTAAATCCCATGTATCTTTCTGTCACAATTACCACTGTTGCACAGATTTGAAGTTCCCTCTAACTGAGGTTCGCCACCTGTGTTTAGGATAAGCATTTTTTTGCGATGTGGTAATTTCATTGTAAACTCTGATGACCAGCCTATTACCAATTCAACCGCGAAAATACACCTACTAATGTAATTGTAATAGTTTGAATTTAATTTACCATAACCTTCTTTGTTTTGCTGTTGAGGGAGTGAGCCACCTCATATCCCTGTAATTTATTGTTCATGAACGGGGTTTGAAGTTACTCTAATTTAATTTCGAACATCTTGCAGACTTTTTCAGTTTTAGTGTTTCCCTGTTTGAATGGTTCAGTGATTTTGTAAATGCTTCATTTGAAGGTCCATTGAATAAATCAAAATGTACCATGACTCTGCATCGGCATCCCCCCCCCCCCCTCCACAAGCCACGTAACCCGTTTTCATTGTGTAGTTGGAAATTATTGGTGTTGGAGTAGACCAGAACAGCCTCCACAGAAGTGAGTAAGCAATTGGGGGAGACTGGCGTCCACCACTGGCCCAGGCACTTGGAATTTAATTTGGAAAAAATTCTTTCAATGCTTTGTATGTGTCGTGTTGGGACGAAATGCCACACACGAGCCCAGGCCATATCTTTGTAATGCATTTTGATCGTCGCTATCATGGAACTCCTGAGCAGCGCAGACCAACGTTGGATTCTTGGAGGAAGACACATTCAGGACAGTCGTTTGTGTGTGTTTACTATGTACAGTGTATAAAATTTGTTAACTGTATTTTGTACAGCTATGTATTGAAAGAAGATCATATGGATGCAATAGAACATACAAACAAACTCTGTTAAGCCTTTTCGTTCCAAGATGGCTGCAATCACTGGAAAAGTGGTTTTTGTAAACAAAATAATTATTGTAATTTTTTGGTTGGTCTAAACCAGTTTCTCATCTGCCACTCTCTTCACCAATTCGCAAAATAAAACATTCCTCATAAACGGGAAATCTGTCTTACGCTTCCAATCACCCAGGAACACTTCATTTCCAGTCAGGCATCGTGATTGAATCCAATTAACCTGAACACACGAAACTCGCCAAACCAAAATAATTTCTTCCATCTCGGGGACCCGTTTCACAAAACAAGTCATTAATTACAAGTTACAGGTACTGCTATCTACAAGTACTTTTAAATTCCTTTTAACGAACATCAATAATATCTACTAGGGTCACAGTTACGCGGGATGCAGAACTTCTCACTAACTGTACTAATACCCTCCCATTATGCCATTACAGTGAAAGTGTAGGTTCATTTGAAATATAAAGGTCTATAGTAATAAATGTTGGAGGCTATTATAATTAAATATCATACATTTTAAGTTTCGTGTTTGTTGAGGTTAGAATTACCATTTTTTTGGGCGTTTAAACCGCGAAAACACGTTCTATTTCTAAATGTGTTCTGACTACGTTACCGAATGTATCTAGCTGAATGTGGCTAACCACATGTAAGATTGTGTAACCACGGCCAAGGGATTATAATGCGTGTTTCCTGAAAAGTTTCTCTGCACAAGTATTGTTCTTTTCTACAATATTGCTCCGTTATTTTACAAGTAAACAAAGTGCTGAAATCATCTGAAAATAAATTGACTACCGAACAAGATCATAGCTACTAAAGATGTCTTGTCTGGTAATTTTTCAGATAAGTTAAGGACGCTCGATAAATTATAGGAATGAGAGAATTTTTCAGACAGTGCGATGGCTTTTGGCCTCAAATTTAGGGTAAGATGTAACTTAAAGAGGAATACATTTTAGTCAAATCTGAAAAAAGATAATTATATTTGTAAGAATGGAAACAATACTATTTTGCTACAACATTAGAGATCTTTTATGTTACATGCACAAAAAAATAAAATAATTATAATTTTTTTTTAGCTAACATGGTTGAGCTGAGTGAGGCATATTTATGTATAGGTTTTGTTTTGTCTTGCGTGATACTTTTGTCTGTCACTAACGAGATAGATTTACTGTTAACATGAACTAGAAATAGAAAACATAATATAATAGTACCCTGGGTTTATAAGCTGTTGGCGAAGCCATTATATACATTAAAATAACAAAACTACTTATCCTGTCTTAACATAAATGTTCTTCGAAGTGTCTGATACATAAGTTCAGTATACTTGTTTAATCTTCTTTTGAATCGCTAATAAATATTTGTGTTTATGATTCACAAAAACAAAGTACGAGCAATTCGATTTATATTGAATTAGACACCAGACAAGCCAGTTTTAATAACTTATAGAAATTATACCCTATCACTCCATTCTTGTAAGAGAATTATATATTTTTGAAGTGTTTAGAGCGAGCTTGTAGATTTGTGAAAACGAACTACTTGTAACTATTCAAAAACTCATTTGTAACTTGTAAAAATTGACCTGTAGATACTAATAAACACATGTAGGTTTGTGAAACACAAATTATTTACTACTCACGAGTTACAAGTATTTTCAGCTGTAACTTGTTTTGTGAAACGGGCCCAGTTTTGTTTTACAATAAAGGGGTCTTTTATTTCCAGCTTCTGGCGATACTAGCAGCTGGCGAAAATACTAGAAACTACATTCAAGTTTCAAATAGTCTCATTGATATATAGGTATGGAGTCTCGTCTATCTAAATGTAGGTTTACGGTTTAAGAATTACACTTAATGACTCGATAAGCACATGGAAAATTACAATTAGGAGCTTTGCAGTTTATAATTGAATTAGCAACTGGTAAGTTTGTTAATCATAATCGTATGAGTTGTAAGCAACCAAAATAACCTGGAAAAATGGACAATTTTCATTTATTTAATTAATTGTGGTTACTGTTTGTGTATTCGTTTTAAAAACTTAATCTTACAGAATGGGAAGCCAATGCTAACCTTAGGCATTTACATAAATAAATCTGAAAAGGTTTATTTAAAGCAAATTCAAAAATCTCTCCTACGAAAGAAAACATGGCCATGAACTATTATTTTTAAATTAATAGGTTACTGTCTGTCGTTTAAAATAATCCTTTCATATGTTTTCAAAATACCTTATAACATTAAATACAAGTTATATATACAGATTCCCGCCAACAATTGACGCTGTGTTATTATTGGCTATTTCGTCTTTCAAGAAAGCACCCGAGTCACTCTTGAGTACATAGTATCATAGCTTACGCACACGGCGAACTTATTCTGTAATGTCAATCATAAAACTCTCTTAACATTTTTAGCGAATTGATCATCTATTTGATTCATTTAGTTCATGCAGTAGCCGCAGATGGCTGCAAGCAAACTAGAAAAGGGATATCACCATAAATATATAAATGTTATTTTCCCAATTAAAGAAACAATTGTAATTCCTCTCCCTTTGCTAGCCATGTTAACAGCACTACTTCGGTTGCAGCGCTTTGCGGCTGTTTCCCGAACTAAATTGGTCAATAATAGTCAACAAGCTAGTATCTAGACCCCGTCTTCTACGACCGAGAGTTATACCTCCATGCTCCAACATCTATGGGAACGAGTATGCTTCGCCATGTGGTTATGGATGTGTTTAGGTTACTTGAACTAAGTGCTCCAAACTTAGCAAAAGTAACATTTGAAGCAACCGTTGCAACAGGTTTTGAAAGTGTGGCGCTAGAAGAGTTCAAAGAAAAATTTGGTAATACAGATGAAGCGTGTCATTCTAGGGGACGAATTTTCTTCAACATCGATAGACATAAAGTGCCATTTGTTCAGGATCTGCGTTCAATTGATAATATTTTTGTTCTTGCGTACTGCGTAAACGCGATAAATTATCACAATTCAGTCCCTGAGGATTTAGAAATTATTAAACACCACGCTTCTGTAGTTTCCTGGGAAAAGGCTCTGTCAGTTTGGAGTTCTACTTGCAATTTTGCTGGAATAACGTTTCCTACCGAGGAAGCGTATTGCAAGGGGTTGCAGCAAGAACAGCGCCTCAAGGAACTCACCAACTTAATAATCGCGAGTGAAAGTCACGATGTGTATCTGTTTAAAGATTTGAATTATGATGAAATTATTGAATGTAAAAATAATTTTTTGAAGAGGAGAAAAGAGGAAACTACCCGCGATACAATCAAATATGGAAGCACAAAACCGAATGCAGAAATCGTTTTTAAGAAAGCAATGGAGCAAGCAATTCGTAAGAAACTTGACAAAAGGGATGAGAAAGAAAAGGTTATGAAGTATCGTGTAACATGTTACCGCTCAGGGAGCCATAGTTTTGGGTCGCAAGATGCGGCACATCATTTTGGTGGTGTGCTTCAGGACAGGTTTAACTGGATTGTTGATCTCTCCGTACACGATATGGAGGTGGTTCTCACCATCAGGGATGACTTGCTGTATTGTGGAATTTCATTGACGAAGGAGTCTCAACATCATCGCAATATAACTCACTTTGGGCCAACAACTTTGCGAGCCACCATATGCTACAATTTAATACGTTTGGGATCACCTCAGGTGGGTGATATTGTTATCGATCCCTTATGCGGTGGTGGATCCATATCCATTGAAGGGTGTATTGCATTCCCAGGTACTTATCACTTGTGCGGTGACTTACATTCGAAAGCAACATCGAGAGCAAACAAAAACATTCAAGATTTGCAGAATGAAAAAAGTTTCATTGAATTAGTGATGTGGGATGTTAAGAAACTTCCTTTGTTGGATTCGTGTGTTGACCTGTTTGTGACTGATCTGCCATTTGGGAAGCGAAGTGGCAGCAGACACGATAACAGAACTCTGTACAGAGAGGTGTTGACGGAACTGGGCCGGGTCGTAAAGCCTTCCTCGGGGCGTGCAGTATTACTCACACAAGACAGAAAGAGCATGAGCATTGCTTTCTCACAAACTTGTGGCCTTTGGAAGGTTGCGAAGATCATGCGTGTAAACATTGGTGGTTTAGATGTTGCTGTGTATGTTCTCAGGAGAGAACCATCTGTTTATTATCGTGATATTTTAGTTCCAAGAAAGCACAAAAGAAAAAAATTAAAGCAAGGTAACGTTAAGACGTAGAATACATCAAACTACCAAACATGTCAACATGATAGGTTTTTTTTTTATAATCTTTGTAGACAGTAAGTTTTTCTGGTCTTTCATACACCACATTTTGTAAGTGTCAAATGATCAGGTTTTTCAATTAGATAATTCCAAAAATTGATTTTTTTTAATACACTGTGATTAAGTATTTGTTTCTTGACATTTAAACATTCGAAAAATTTTGTGTAACATACACTGGCTTTTTTTTTGCATACTGACAATCTCATGATACTCTTTCATGATTTTTTTTAAGTATAGATAGTAATTTTTTTTTTGTTTGTGTGGCAAAATTTCTAAATTAAATACTTTATGTAGCTAAATGGTTGTCTACTTTTAAAAGGTTCATTCAACAATGCACGGATATGTAAGAAAACTGGCTTGGAACACAGAAGCGAAACAAGTGGCCGATTTGGGTTGAATTTTACTAGGTATTCCACCATACGAAAAATGTACAGTCTTGCAACTTACAAAATCAAAAATACACTGGTGTTGCAAATTACTAATATAGGTTTAATAATCTACATATTTCATTTTGTAAATTTTAACAGTGTTTAATACTGCGTAAATACTAGGGGCCTACCACCAAACCTGCCAAACCATGTGAACTTACTTATTAAAATAAAACTCATAATTGCCACGTTAAATCAAAGCACTTTACGTGTATAACACAATTGCCACGAAAATGAATATTAACATAGCAAATAGTTCTTATTGGGTACACGGATTCATGGACATGTAGATTGAAATAGTGTGTGTTACGTGTTGTGCTTCCTTGGTCCGTATCCGCATCCGTGTCATTGTACAACGCTCCAAAAACAAGTAAAAAAAATCATGCAAATGCTGATTGTAGGATCCACAAAAGTCATTTAAAATCCTCAAATGTGTTGAGATAGTTGGGTGGCCCTGACAGTGAAGTTTTGATCCGATGAGGGTGAAATGAGGTGAGAATGGAACAGTGCCAGAGGTAAAATTCTAGAATAAGGGCTTTTTGAAAAATAATAAATCCTGGAAAGTGGTATAATTACACAGAACACAAATCACTAGGGGCATCAACATTTGACCAATAGAAACCCCAAAAACTATAGCGGGGAGGGCTATGAAGATCAGGGAAATTGCTGGGTAAAATTTTTTTAAAAATACTGTGTGTACGTTTTCATGATAAAATTTACCCTGCAATTTCCCTCCAATTCATAGCCCTCCCCACTATCGTATTGGTATGTCAATATAGGTCATGTTTAGTACGATCTATTTGCAATTAACCATGTTTTCATGATACAATATTACAATAATATTACAAATAGTATGAAAATATGTGTTAAATTGCAAAGCACACACATTATCTCTCAGTGCAAATGGGCAATGTATGAAAATCATTTTTGGGGAAACTTCAAGCTTTGCTGATGCGTGACGCTTCACGTCGCCACCAAAGAGAAAAAATCGCAGGCGAGGTTGAATCACTGTTTTGGAATTCACTCCCCTGCTGGTGCTGAAGCTCTGGCTTGGTGTATAATATTTGGCTATGCTTTTACAGTATTTTTCCCTGCGAGGGAGCTACGCTTGAATATCATAATTTATCACAGTGCCTACCTAACGTTTGGGTGTGTGTGTGTTTTAATATTGGGAATGTAGCTATTGTTTGGTTAGGTCTTTTGCAATTCAATGTTTTTTGTGCTATTCTTGAAATAATCTTAATATTTAATCACGAAACCACGTTTAGTTGCACAAAAATGTAACCTAACTATACCTAAATTGACAATATTACCAATACAAGTTACGAATTCAATAGTGGGGAGGGCTCTAAACTGGAGATAATTTGTTGGGTACAGTTTTATCACGAAAACATGCATCTTTTACACTTGTACCCTGCAATTTCCCTCCAGTTCATAGTCCTCACCACTATCGTATTTGTAACTTGTATTGGTAAAATTGTCAATTTATGCAACTATTGTTCAGTTAGGTCTTTGTGAAATTTAACACATTTACACCATTAAATAATATGATAACATACATTTTTGCACTCATTTTACCATGCGATTAACACAACCACACACAATACTGCACACTTCATTTCACAATATAATTACTTTGGCATCTAAAATTGAAAATGTAATACATTACTCACCCAATCAATACATCGTACATGATTGAGGATGACACAAGGTGTATTCAATTTGATGAAACTCGAAATATCGCACAAATATTATAGATGGTGTGCCTCTTGCGTCACCTCTGATGGCTACCGGTACCTCTGCGCTGTTTGCGCATTTAGTAGTGAAATACAACAAATAAAGTAAGGCTGTCGACAGGGGTTGCGGACGAGCAGTCCTGGGCGTGGCGAAATATGCAGTCACTCCTGCAGACCCGCTGTTCACAAGGGCAACCCAAGTAACTAGACCTTGTGTTTCGTATCGGTGGCGGGTGCCCTGGAATCTCGGGTATTAGGGCCTCTATCAGGGCCTGCCTCCTGAGGAATATAGCACACTACACAGCCAGATAGACACGTGAGATTAATTAAAAATTACTGCGCAACTGAAAGAGTACACAACACTGCAATTAAAGGCAAAACTAATAAAGCACAAAAAAAAAGATACAGGATCTAAAATTAAAATTATGGTAATCGACACACAAAGGGGTTAAATTTGTGACGTAATATTTTATTATGTTTAAAACCACACTTTAGCAAGGCCCGGTTAATGTAATACACTCTTATAGCTACGAAAATAAATATTATTAAAGCTCGGTAAAATACATACATCTCAATTAACAGGCGAAGACAAGCCTGGGAAAAATTAATCTATTAAGAAAATAATTCCTACAAAAATTCCTAATTAATTGATTAAACAAATGTATTACAGTGTGAGTGTAACAAGGGGCTCTACCCAGGGGGACGTAAATCACGCAACGACCTGTTACCGTGGGAGTCAAGGGAAGTTGACTGAGGTAAGGTTCAGTGGGTACAGGTGTGGGATTTACCAACCATGGAGACCTGTCCCTGGGCGGTCAGCTGAAGGAAGTCTTGACAAAGCTGGGGCTGGAGTGCTGGTGGCCTTCTGCAAACTGCTGGCTGGAGGTAGAGATTCGAGCTCTGCCTCGGGCTACTGAAGCGAAGAAGGTTGAGCCCTGGCGGGCTGCAGAGAAGAGGAGAGAGTCTTCTGCAGACTGTAGGAGAGTTCGCGAACCTTGTCGGCTGGCTAGCCTTCTCTCACTGGACGTAGGTGCTGCTCTTCTATTTATACTAAAATCACCCTGTGTCAGCGATTCTCTGGGGCAGGGGTTGGCGTAGCCTTCCAACTCAGGGGCTGGTTTATCTGCTGCGGTAGCACCTCTCAATTTCTTATCTCCCCTGGTGGAGGCGATGACATTTTCATGCACCCTGGACTGAGGCAGGCAGGCCGTGACATCAGAAGGTCAAGGGGGCGCTGCTATCTTGAGGGTTATTTGAAACTTCTTGGCCAGGCAGGGTAGTGTAGTATATTTTAAATAATTAATATTTCTTTGTCGGGGTTGCTCTGGCACGTTCCTTCTTGATTGGATGCAGACAAACAGAACTTTAGACGTGAAGTTCAATTACGTGGATGACTACCCAATGCATGTAGTCTTTTAATATTATTATTTCCAAGTCTCAACGGCCAATGAATATGATTTCGCCCCACTATGATGGGGCGAAATCAGCCGTAGAGTGCGTATCTCAGTAGCACAGCATGCTGGCTTGCATCAATGTGTAAAGCCTGCCACAAGAAGGGACATTTACAGAGAGCATGGTAAGACAAGGGTGTTAATTTCGTTCCAAAGGAAGACAAGGAAGTTTGACTTCCCGAACATTGTTTTCAGCAGAACTACGGACAGAAAGGGAGAATTCACTGTGGAGGTTTTATTGAATAGTCAGATTGAGTGAATGATCCAAACCTGGAGTTAGTAGTTACAGCAGATGCCAGTGTATATGGGTTAGGGGCACTGCTCTCACATCGATTGCCATCAGGAGAGGAAAGACTGATAGCCTTTGCATCAAAAATGCTTTCAAAGACAGAGGCAGCTTATAGTCAAGTGGAAAGAAAGTCACTGGCATTAATCTTCGCAGTGAAAAAGTTCCATTGTTATTTATATGGGACACCAGTTATGGCTGCAGAAAGGATATAGCACAGGCCACTATTCTTGTCTGCATATCACTATGAAGTAAGATACAAGAAGGGAACAGAAGTAATGTCAAGATTACCAAGGCAAGTGGTAGAAGATTAAAAACTGGAGAAAATTGAAGAAGATGGGTCAGAGGTCAGTGTTTTTCTTCTCCCTGTTTGATGAGTTACAGTTAACAGCATCTGACATTGCCCAGGCAACAAAGCGAGATCCCCTGATTGCAACGGTTTTAGATCTGACCCTTCACGGTTGGAGTGAATCGGGTGTAGCACCAGAGCTGAAACCATTTGCTTGTCGGAAACTAGAGCTATCGGTAGAACAGCACCGTGTTTTATGGGGTAACAGGGTTGTGATCCCGACAAAATTGCAGGATAAAGTGCTAGACTGACTGCATGAGGAACAGCCAGGAATCTCACGTATGAAAATGCTTGCCAGAGGTTATGTATGGTGGCCTTAGGACGGTTTCACCACACAAGTTTTACTTACTAAGCCGAGATTAAGAACAAATGAACTAGGATTACAGGTCGATTGCATTTCACCACTGCTGAAATGCAATAAACTTTAACTTACCCGAGTTTAAGTTTAAACGCCCATTTTGGCTGTTTAACTTCTTAAACTCTGCTTACAAAATAAATATGGCTGCCGAAACATATTACGATAATTTGAAGGTTATGATAAACAAATTAGGCAGACGCCTTTGTTGCGACCACAATATTAATTGCAGTTCCTGTGATGTAGTTTTGATTGATATTTGTTATATGAATACATACAAAACTGTAAGTTTAATTGGCTATGCAAAATTTACCTGTTTTAAACATTTTTAATACTAAATGAATGATGAATGTTATGTATGATACGTAAAACTTGACGCCGTAGGGTGAGACATGAGATGAACAATGACACAAATACTTACTGATAATTTGGGCGCCAGCGGTGCTTCCCAATCACCGCACTATTGAGACTCAGGGTTCTCAGGGATGTTGTGGGTTCTGTGTGTCCGTCTCACCCGTGCGTACATACAAACACGTTGGCAATACTAAACTTTTAATAAAATCACTGAAATAAACAATAGATAAAACATATGTGGCTAGGACATTGTCACTACTAAGTAAAAGAATTGAGTTCACTGTAGACTTGTTTTTATTGATATTGTTTATACACATCAACGTGCCAATGAAATGGTTATCTCGGTCATGACTAGCCAATTCCGCTTGGGTGCTCCCCAGTCTGTAACTAATCTAGCGCACACCTAAATGGATGATCTCACTGAGGTGCGTGAAAGCACAGCCTTCACAAGGGAAGAGGGCTGACAGCTGGCTAGGGTGGACTGATGGTTTTTCCCTGAAGACAGGACACGGTGAATTACAAATGAATATCCTTAATACACATTAACACTAGTGATTACTTGGCATCACTAACGCAAACACGTCTGGGCTCGCCCTGCAGCACGTAGTGTGGTGACGGCCTATACACAGAGCCGGCTAGGACAGGAGTAATTGCACCGTACACTTACACACACGTGTGAAAACAAGCTTGAGTGGCACGGTTGCTGCTGGATGAAGTTCGTAGCAGACCACGTGGCGCAGGTGAAATTGCAATATTTCTACGTGGAAACTGCAAACTAAATTCAGATCAAATATTATTCGTGTTTGGCAAATGGTTCTCTTTACGATTAGTGTTGTTACAGGCTTGTGACATGCCTAATGGTGGTAAAATCAAACATTACTGTGACACCGTGGTCAAGTACAAAAAACATCAATTTACATGTAAAATACATTAAATCCTGACTGAAAAATACATAGAACCCTGAAATAAATTTTTGCACATACAATGTTATATAAATAAGCTCTTAAAACGTAGTGATGGCGTATATAAAGACTTGGCTTCAGTCGGCCACGTGGTTATACATGATGTTGCCATAAAATATTCAAACATGAAAATTGCCCTTAAATACGTACAGAAAAATAAAGCTCTTAAAATTGAGTGTAGCAATTATGCAGAAGTTACAATGAAATGCCATAAACATAGGCAGATGGCGTCTGATGCAAATGTGCGGGTCGCGTGACCTCTAAGACATCTTTCTCCTCCTTCTCCTCGATTAAGTTAAAAATGCCACAAGAGTGTAAGAAATTAGTAAAGTGGGAGCATAATGCTGGGGAAAATGTCTGGCAAAAATGTACACAAGCAAAGATTAACCGGTAAACTACATGGACTATGGAAACCCACATCAGTGAACCAAAGGTGTAGTGGGCACATGACAGTGTCTTACCTCACCAGCTCTCCTCGACAGACTGTACAGATACAAGCATCGTACGGACTTATCATGGCCACATATGGGATTCACATAAGCGGAAGTGCTATGCACACAGAGTGAAATATTTTAAAATGAAAATAAAATGGCACAAATTTTAGACATTGTTTTACATTTCTATAATTTTGTTACGAATTTCAATATTATGTTAATGTCTCTTTGTGATGGCGTTTATGCTAGAATATTAAGCGTTCTTAATCTCGGCACCACAGGCACTTTGAATATTCATAACCAAACAATTAAAATTAGTACAAGCACTTTAAAACATTTTAAGAATGATTAAACACTGTAAAGACATAACACATTTTATCCTGAAATTCACATTTATAGGAAAGTTCAAAATTGCCGGACTCTTTGCGCACGTGCGGTACACGTGACACGTGAGCGACGTCATGGGCTCTAGCGCCGCTGACTGTTAGCCGGCGTAAAACTGTTACCCTACATTAAAATTTTGTTTGTATTTTATTGGCTCTTTAAGCCAAGTACAGGGCATTTGACAATGAAGTGTAACTCTTTTGTTTGGTGCTGTGATGTGCTAATTTTTCTACATAATAACAGCAGCAATAACAAACAATTTGATGTACGAGGACAATGAAAATATGATTCATGAAAAATCATGTTAAATGTTGGCTGAACTGAAATCCGAGGCAATTATTATTCAAACGTTTGATTTCTCATTCACTGACATTAATTGTCCTGTTGTATTTTACAACATCAAAGTGTCCGCATGCTGTTTCCATCACTGTTTAACATTTTATATAATTTCCGTATTTCTTTCTGCCAGGATTCCAAAGACAACACAACTCAGATTCCATAGATTAGTGAGCAAAATCCTTGCCACCGCCTTCTAGATGCACCATTTTCTTAAAATGTCGGGCCCTAAACTTTGATTTACTGCACAGGTTTAATTTTCTGCTAGATGTGCGTGGTGAAATGCTCCAACCTTAAACGCCAGTAAATGAAGAGTTAAAATGTTACCTTCGTTTAGTTAAGCTGAGTTTAATGAATAAGTGGTAAAACTAGCCCTAATATGGATGCACACATTGAACAGACTGTGCAGTGCTGTATAATTTGTCAAATTATTCAAAAGGTAGCTCAAACAGTTCCACTTCATCCATGGAGGTGGCAGAGAGTGCATATGGATTTTGCAAAAAAGGGTAAGCACAAGTTAATTTTGGTGGGTGCTTGTTCTAAGTGGGTGGAAGTACTCCCCATGCACTCCACACAACTGCTCGGTCACTGACTTTTTTTTGCACAGTTTGGACTCTCTGAAATAGTGGTTACTGATAATGGTCCCCCTTTCCAATCTAAAGAATTTGATAACTTTTTATTACCAAACGGAATACGTCGCAAGAAAATCCCTCCAATCATCCTCAGTCAAATGGAGCAGCAGAGCGACAAGTGCAGACAGTTAAAGTGGCCATGGTAAAGCATCTGTCGGAGGGATATTAAATTCATACACTACAACACAAGTTAGATTCATTTTTATTTGCATAATACAGGAACACACAGAAGGCAAACCCCGCACACAACTCCCTTGTTGAAGCCATCTCTGTCGCTGACCATGGAAATCCAGCAGGAACTGACAACAACACGTGTGGATGTACAGCGAGCACGGAACAGTACCTTTGCTTTGGGGGGGGGGGGGGGGGAGTATGGGTGAAATCAGTGAGAGGAGGAGATGTGAACTGGATCAGTTGAAAGGTTCAAAAAGTGCAGTGACACACCTAGTAAGCATGGACAATCAGAATGGTTCATGCAGACCATATGAGGAAATAGCTGTAAAAGAACAGTCGCAAAGAACAAACACCATTTGATGGTAAAGGAAGGAAGGAAGGAAGGAAGAAGGTTGGCAAGGTTTATGAAAGTCTGCAGAAGAATTCAGGCAGTCCGAGATAAGCAGAAGGGCCAATGCTGACGACAACCCAGCAGCCAGCAATACTGACATGAGTGAAGTTCGGGAAGAGACTCCTGGATCGCCAAGGAAGCTGAAGAGGCCAAAGGATTCAAGAGATTTCCTGCAGGGAGAGAGATAGTTCAGAAAGTACACAACCGGCAAAAGGCTTGCATCGCTGTTATATGTCCGTTAGACGACCAAGTAGACTAGATTTGTAATTATAGCAGAGATTAGGATATATAAATAGGATAGGGATGAGGTCATCATATGGCGTTAATTAGACCAGATACATAGTTAGTCAAGAATGAAGAGTGACTCTATGGACTCCAGCAGTACACGGTACTCTGTGTTGTTGTGATGTGTTGGAAGCTGGCGATCTGATTAAAGGAAGTTGCAACACAGTATATTGATTACATTCCAAGTTACCACATGTATGTGGGGAGAGACTTCCCCTCTCTTCTACAGTGAGCATTGTCCTCGCCTACTATTTTCCAGTTTCATTGTCCTAAACTGTAACCAGCCTTTACCGTACCTTAGTCATCACATGAGTGAACATTGCCTCAACTCCGCAGTCAACTCATGTTTGATAACATTAGTTGATGCCCGAGTACAATTTTCAACATCACATGCACTCCTTTCATATACTGAAAAAATAGCCTAGACCAGGGCTGTCCAATTACAATCAAGCCTAGGGCTGTGAGTGTGTCAGACTGTGAGAGGAGAGCCACATGCATAACAAATGCTCAACTTTATTGATATAAAAGTGGAAATGATAATAAGTAAGTTTTTTTATTATCTAGCTATCTGATATAAAATAAAAACGGTATAAAATTTGTTATAATAAACATGGGTATTTTTAAAATATGAAACAAAAAAAGATAGAATTCTTATACTTAGGCAGGATTTACAATAGTCTGTCACGTCCATCCATCATCATTTGTCCCTCTCCCAGCTGAGCGACTTACAACCAAACTTCGTACATCCCTCATACGTTCATTGCTGTAAACTAATAAACACAAAACTGTTTAAAATTTAAAAAAATCTCCATAAAAGTGAAAATGTTTGGTGGTATTGTGTGTTTAAGTATCCAAAATGCACACACACGATCATAACTGAAATTAATTGATGCAAAAAATTATTTTAAATAGCATACAAAGCATGATTTTATTACTTTTACTATTGCATACAAAAAAAGGGCTTGTGTTTTCAAACATAATTATCAATTAATCTTCATGAAAAATGTACCTTAATTTTATTTGACAGTTACATAAACAAACATATGCAAACAAGACAGCCAAAACAAAACACTGTACACGCTACATAGCCTTGTAAAAAACTCGGGATGAACGAGTATCAAAACGTGCAAGTTTAGAGGGCTGTAATTTCATCTGTTTGCTCGTCAAAAGTGATGGCTTGCCAAGGTTTTGACAGACGGATGGACAAAATTAATGGCTACGTCCGATTGGCTGTTGGTCACATGATTAATGGACGGGTTGTAAATCCTGCCTTAGGTTTTATGCCCTCAAAATAATATCTTATTGACCCACCAAATAACATGCATAAAAAAGGAGCAAAAAAGTGTATAGTGTGATAAATGAGGATGATCAGAATAATTTACTAGAGCAGGAATGATTAAACACATCAATTCCTGTTGTTACCAGCTGCAGGAGGTGCAGCTGAGAAGAATCCGTGACAGAACTCCTGTAGCAATTTTTGAATAACTTCATTTTAGAGCAAACACTTTCACACATGTATGTGTTCCAGGATATTGATGTTATTTTTCCCAAAATCACACACGTGAGGAAAGCATTAGCCAAAAATATATTTGAAGAATGCTAGTTACTTTCCTGTTTGGGTTTGGAGAAATGCATCAGTTTGCAGGTCACAAAGCTCAAGTTGTAAGTTTGCCGATTCCTCTTGTAATACTGCCTGAATAGATTATTGAATAGCATAATACTGCTCTACATTCTCTTGAAACCTTTCAAGTCTTTTGTTAAACTCAGCCATGATATTCTGAACATTTACACAGAACTTGGAAAAATCAAGTGCTTCATCATCTTCAAACTCCTCTGTTGCTTATAACACAAAAAGTTATTAAGTCATTGTTCTGAAAAGATTTGTTGAAAAGGGTCCGCTTACTATGAAATCCATGTACAGTAGAACCCTGATTATCCGCGATAATGCAGGGGATGAGCAAGTCAGAAAATATAAAATTGTGATTGGGCGAGTTGTGGTTACCTCTCATAGTTAGTTGGAAGGCGATAGATGATACAGTGTTTTACCATTTACAAAAGAAAATTAACTTTCTTTATTAACGAAATAGAAATATTTAGAAAGGAATGCGTATTCCAGTAAAATAATTCTTAAGAAATGCATATATGAATGCTGGTTAACAGCAAAGTTAACATAACTGGGCTGCAAATCTGCCTAATACATGTCACCTAACAAAACAGTTTATTTACAGTTTACTGTAAAAATAAATACTTTTTTTTACACGTTTAACTGTTTTTTAAGGAGTATGCATGTTCCAGTTCACCAGAATAAAGGAGGAAATTATCATAAAAACAGTGCTGCGAATTGGCCTGAAATTTACTGCCCAACAAGACAGTTTGTTTACTGTTTCTTATAGTAAATAAGACATTTTGTATCTACAAAACAATATTTTAAAAGGCAGTTGTGTTTCAGTTAAAATTCCTAAGAAGTGTAGATATGAACACTGTTATAACCGTCAAAATTAGCATTCAAAAAGTAGGCAGACCAGCAAATGACACCGGCTGTCCACAGCCGTATTTACCTGCATGCACAACACGTTGCATGACACGAAGATGAAGTGATGCATGGTAGTGCTGCACGCAGCACTCTGCGCCACCTGTCGGTCGGATGGGTTGCCACTGTCCCACACACAGACATCACCGCAGTGGCAGGTGAGCTTGCGTATTTCATGATTGCCTAAGGGACACGCGCTGGCCTCATGTCATACCACCGCCAATTGCCTTCGTGTCAGGCAACTTGTGCATGCAGGTACAAATGGCTGCGAGCACCTGGTGTCGTTTATCGACATTCAACTTCAATTTAAACATACTAAATGGCCTTTCTGAAAATTTTTTGACTAGAGTTTTTTGTTTCTATTCGCCCACAGACGATGTGGTTTGAATTTCGACAGGTAGATTCCGAACACGTATATATAATAAGAAAATGGTGATATCTTGTACTTGATGCGGTGTTTACATGTTGTAAAGTTTGTACTGCTATTGTGTTATTCCGTACTACCTATCAAAGACAATTTTTTTTAACATGGAAATACTGTTCTGAGTTAGTCGGAATTTATCACATGTTATCACAGTATGTTTAACAATTAAAATAACCTCACTTTTAATACAAGTATTTTTTTATTTTTCCGTGATATGTTTAAAAACGTCTTTTCTACTGTCGTGACATTGTCCTCATTGTATAAGCATAGGTTTTTCTTATTAAATATTTTCGGCATTTGTTATGTATATATGCAGTTATGAAGTGAAGATGTCTACGTATTAAAATTGTATTATTTTATTCACATACATAATTTATTTTCTTTGCAGGAAATGTAAACCCAGGCAGTATTGCTGCTGTTGTGTTAGGCATATGCATGACTTTGCAGTTAGCTTTTTCATTAATTTTAGTTTGCTCAGTTGTCTTTTCCATATAACTTGTAACATTGCAGGTTATCTATTTTTTTTTAACAGTTTTATAATTATTTTTATATCAGACTTTTGGTTAAATTCCCTGTTTATTTTGTTAGTGAGTGAAATATTCTAAATTTTTCTTTGGTGCCATGTGGAAAAGTAAGGTCTTGTCAGTTTTAATGCGGGGCTGTATTTTGAGCTGTTATCGTGCGTTGGCGTTTTCGAGTTCCCAAGAGTCGGAGCAAGGTTGCATAAGTTTTGTGATACAGAGTTTTTATTTTGACTTCTTTTGTAGTTTTCAAATAGTAAGCAGTATTTGTTCTGGAAGTCGACGAAGTTAGCTGCGATGCGCTAGGGTTCGCCCAATGAGAGGAGGTTTTGTAAAGGATTTCCATGTTTGGAAGTAAGAGAGGGGGTAACCATGCGCCGAACTGCGCTCCCAGGGCCTTTGTCCGTAGAGCAGTCAAACAACAGGCCTGGAAGCAGGCAACATGCCAGGCGCAATGTTTCTCGTGATGTGAGTTGGTTGAATGAACATTTAAGTAATTACTACTGTGACGCTGGTGCTGATTGAGTAATGTGTTCGTGTTGTACACTTGGATTTTGGAAATTTCAATAAAACTGAGAAATATTCCAAACTGGAATGCACCATATTTTTATTTTAACAACATGGCACCTGAGTTTTATGTATCGACCAACTGAGCTGCTAGATTGGACTGTGACTGACTGCAGCAGGGCTATTAACTAGCCTTTGCCACATCACATTTATGACTGCCCAGATGTGGGGCGCTGATTTGTAATGTCACAAACTGGGGTACCGTTTTTCTTAGAGTACATCACTATATTAAATTAATTTACATTTAATGAATGGAAACAATATAAAATGACTTATTTCCTTGTACAAAATGCATACACTGGTAGTATCGTGTTTGATGTGTCAGGTGTATGCTTGGAAATTCTATCTTACTTTTTCATTAATTTTAACTTGCTTAGAAGTATATTCTGCATAACTAGGGCATCATTTTACTCAGAATACATTACCCTAATATATAAATTTATTTTTCATCAACAAAAATGCATAGTTTTTCTTTCAAACATGTGACAGTGACTTAACGTACCGTTAGCAAAATATGCTGTTTGGACACAATTTTCATATTTGGGGGGGGGGGGGGGGACACCTGTATCAAAATTTGGCAGTTTTGGTTCTTATAGACAACTTGGTCGAACAGGCAAATTTTGGGGAACTGTGAGTGTCTGTAAAATTGATATTCGACTGTAAAAAGTCAGGAAGGTATTGATATTTAAAATTTTATATTAAGCTATTTGTGACAAAATTATACTTTGATAGACTTTATAACTGTATTGGCGAGTATGGCAAATAGCTATATTTATGTAATAGCATTATAAAAATTTTACTTCACAGTAACACTTAAAACTGATCTGAACAAAATGATATCATCACAGCGACAAAATAATTCCTTGCTAGCACAAGCCTTCAAGTAACAAAACAATAACGTGTGCATGGATGTAATCACCCAAGATGTAGATTGTGCAAAATAATTATGACCTACAGACATTTATTCTGTGTTATCACTAATACACAAACATAAATATTGCAGTTTAATTGAATGTGCTTCAAGCTCGATATTAAGGCAGGCGACACAAGTTATTTACCATTATCAAAATAGCATATTTATTCTGTCCAGTCTTGCTTTGATTCAATACAACTCAAAAGTAGATTATACATTACATACATTATAGTATTATGGGCAATGTGTGGTGCCACTGCACAGAAAAGAACTTCACATGAACATGTCATCGTATCCCGGCGGAGGAAGATGATCAGCATCTGGTTGGTGTTGCCGTCGAGGATTTGGCACTCCCATGGATGGACCCATAGGATCATACCTTGCACCAGGTGGTATGCTACCCCTGAAACAACGACACTACTAGAGACAAAGTATATTGAATACATATTACTACAGGCTGGTCGTTGTAAATTGAGCACTTCTGAAAGCCTAACAAGTACTTTGCCTATTCTGTACTCTCCTGTTATAAGTAAAATTAACACTGTCACAGACCCAATCATCACTTTATTCATATGCTGATCAATTGGACCTGTTAAAATGTAGGAAACACAAATATTTCACTAATAACACAATTCTTGCTTTCATAGGCATAAAACAAGAAGAAATTATATAATGCTTATTCAGAGTCGAAAAATAAAAATACAATTTAAACACACACTTCGTACAACATAAAGACATTAAACTACTTTCGCTCATCGCTGCCAACTTAACTGGGAGGATGCTAGCCAACGTGCACGTAATTACAAACAGGGATTTTTGTCAAAAGTTGATTTCAGAAGTGCTCAGTCAACAGCTAACTGTCTTTAGAAACAAGTTTATATGGTGTATAACATAACACCAAAATGCAAGTTAAACACACTGCTTAACACCAAAATTTATGTTAAAAAACTAAATTAAATTTATCTAAAATACAAAATTCTGCCTGTACATTCACAATCAACAATTTGTATTGCAAGTTTATGAACCAAGTGGTAATAAGAATAATGTTACTTTTCAGTTGTTAACATCCAAGTTGAGTAATTAAGATCAATAAGTATCTGTTACTGTGCAGCTATCAGAGGTAGGTGGATACCCAAAAATTTCTGTTTTGATTCAATCCCACAAGTATTTGAACCAACCGTGAACTTTATATATTTTTTGGGATAAAAAACCTTTCTCAACTTTATAAGGAAAAATAAAAAATGCAATCAAACAAACACAAAATCTGGATCTTGGACTGCATGAAAATGTTAGTTTTCACTTGCAGAGCCCACAAATCCTTCTATGTATAACTTTACAACTCACCAGCAGAATAATTCTCAATCAGAAATACCATACGTCTTCTGATTGTAATCACTGCACAAAAATAAAATATTTGAAATTGAGTCAGTGTGCATTAGCATACACTCAAGTTTCTAGCACGTACGGAATTTATTTCATCACGAATGGTACAACCACAATGGTTTAGTTTGCAGGAAACTAACTCAACACATATCTCATTTAAACATTATTATTATTATTATTATTATTATTATTATTATTTTTGACTTAAATAACAATTGCAACATAATTTTGTAAAACATCTTTTTTTATAACTTTTGAAAGTCTACATAATGCACATTAAATTTTTATCTGTCAGTAAACTCTTTTAAGTGACTGTTCATGAGCTGGATCCTTCTTCCCCTTCTCGGGGGAGGTCGGGTTTTCTTGAGTAACGGGCCTGCCCTGGCTGCACCGATGGCGGGGCAATGAGGCGGTGGGCGATGAAATGGTTGTGTCCCATCCTGCATGTGGTCTGGGGAAGGGGGCTGGGCCGGCATCCTTGGCTGCGCGTGCCAGTGGAGCCTTCCCAGACGGGGACGGTTATTCGCTTCTATCTCCCTTGCCCTGCCTGCCAACTCTTCA
Organism: Dryococelus australis; assembly: GCA_029891345.1. Classification (NCBI taxonomy): domain Eukaryota; kingdom Metazoa; phylum Arthropoda; class Insecta; order Phasmatodea; family Phasmatidae; genus Dryococelus; species Dryococelus australis. The sequence goes on along the minus strand of CM057004.1, from coordinate 88,121,517 downwards.
ACTGTCTGTGGCCGCAGGAGTAGCAGAAGGTTTCTAAACGAGGGCAGGAGGATGCGAGCGATGCTTCAGACCCTCTGTTCTTCGCTTTGCTCCGGGTACATGCGTTTGTGTATACACTCTTTCTGACCTATAAATAGTCCGACTTTCTCATCAGGATTTTGTGTCCTGGAATGAAAGTCGGTAATTAAATTAGACAGGACCTCATTGCCAGTAAAATACGTAATGAGCTGGGTTCAAAACTGGGGCCATCCCCCAACGAATTTCCTGTATTTGTCCCACCATTTCCTGGTTGGACCGCCCAGTTTGTGGTGTGCTCTGCTCACTCTTTGTTTCATTGGAATGAGGTGTTCCCTCAACTCTTTCTCGCACTCTCTAACAAAATCTCAGGGTCTTCGTAGAGCCTACCATGGAACTCTGGCAACTTAAGTTCCGTGGGTAATCCAGAGGCCACCACACTGGTTCGTAGGGTGGTGGGTATGTTCAAGTCTGCACACCTCGCATTGGTATACTTGTCCTGGGTTTCTAACGCATTCGTCTGCCCATCCAATGCAGCAATGGTGGTATTCTCGGTTACAGAGAATGCAGTGTACCATATGGTACCCTCTACCTTCGCACTTAGGCCATTGGCATATCTGCACCTGGGCCTGCCTACACGTTTGACACCTATACTCTAGACCGTTCATGAATCTCGACGTGTCTTCCCATCCTAGACAGGTATAATGATATTATCTTTGACAATATGTACACTGGATAACGTTTCTTCCCATTCCATCACATATCGGCACAGAATAATGAGCATTCCGGGTCTCTCCTGTATTAGCTTCTGATAATTCTACCCGAGGGTCCAGTAAACTCTCCTCAGAGTTATACATGGTTGTATTGAGGTTGAGCGCAACTGGATGTTTACTTCAACTCCTCAAAGTCAAGTAACGTGCTCTTTGCAAGAGAAGGCGGGGAGGGTGATCTGGCATGATCCCAGCTCCCAAGGCTGAACTATATGGAGCTGTACGTCCCACATTGAGCGCCAGTTGATGCAATCTGCTTATCTCCTTCTGCCATCTCTTTCTCTCTACTTTACTTTTGTACTTAATTCTTATGTTTTCGTGACGGGGAAGGTACTTCCGCCCATCAAAAGATCCTGAGAGTGCTGATTACCCTCCAGGATACTAATTACAGCTTTAGGTGGCATATTCATTTCTGCCTGGCGGGTCATGGTTTGCCCACGTTGGGGTAGTTGCTTGGGTACTGCCTAGTGGAATGGTTATAGTGGTTTGAAGGGGAATCAAACCCCAGGGTGAGTTCGATTGCGAACATCTCCCTCCAAGGGAGTGCAAACTTATGCACTGTGAAGGCTGCCAATATACAAGAAGCCAGCTGTCCCAATCAATGGAATAATTTACTAAATTACAGTGTGCGGCGGTGAATATGGTAGTGAAATGGTCTGTACTCCGCTGGATAGTTGTTACTCAGAATTCTGTTTGCTACATACAGGCATCCAAAGGAAGCCGGCTCGTAGGTTTACAAGTGGGTGCAAAGTTAAGTTGAGGGGAAGCTATTTGAGTTTCGGGGTGGTTTTGGGAGGTATAGCGATTTTGATCACCTTCCCTGCTGCTGTACGAATCGTACATATTGCGCGTGGCTTAGTGTTAATAATAGGGGTAGGGAGCTTTGCTACTGGTATAGGTTTAGGTGGATTGTAGTAGCTCACGTACTCGTAGCTGGGCTACAGCCAGCAGATACCTAGTTTGGAGTCTAGTTCTGATTCGTGTTCACACGCTATAAACAGCTAGATGGGTCGAGGTGCTGGAGCCATGACTTCAGGTATGGGGGACAGAGGTGCAACTTCATGAGGGGAGTCAATTAGTGAGATGCTATCAGGCTGTGATAATTTTTGCTGAAGGGCTCTCTGTATACGATGGCGATTTCTACTAGGTAGTCCCCTCCTTTCTTAGTCATCTGAAAAGCTTAGGTAGAATGTACCACTTTAATAAACTAAGAAAATTATACTCGAGACTCCATAAATACTTTTTAGTTACTAATTGCACTCTTCCACCTAGCTGCCGGAGTTCAGTCAGACTGGAAGTGTCTTATTCAGATGCTGCCGAGGCACTAACCGGAAGAAATGGCAAGCTAGAGTAGGAGTGAAGCTGCCAACAAGCGTGGGCGTACCGGACGCTCCCAGGAATCCCTGTACATCTTTTCAGACTGCTGCCTTCTTAATGCCCTACGATCATGAGGGGTTCTGCCCACTCATACTTAGTCCGCAGTGTGGAATTTAATTATGATAATGAGCCCAACTGTAAACACTTTCGCTTATATATTAAATGAGAAAGGGTAAGTAAGAACGAATTCAACCAATATAAGATTTTGATGTAGCGTTTATTAATACTAATGAAAACACTGGGAAATCTCAGCTCTTGTATAATATGAAGTCTTATATTAAATTACGTACTTACCCCAGGTGAAGGCAAACCTGAACTGAAAACTATCCACAATAATCTACTCCTAGAATAAGTCACAATTTACAGCGAGTTACTTTTCTAAGGGGTGGTTGTCCAGAGGGGACGTCGCGATGGCCTGCTACAGCCAAGTCAAGGAAAAGACTTTGGTTAAAGGGTGTAGGGTGAGGACGTCGAGGTTACTTCTGGTGAACCTTATGCAAGCTGCTGGAACTAGTGGAACCTTTGCAAGCTACTGGAGCTGGATTGCTGGCCTTCTTCAGGCTGGAAGAGGACGACGTCTTGCCCAGACCAAGGAGAGCCCTCCAACCATTGCGGTCGGCGGGCCAACAAACTCTGGCAAGAGTGTTTTCGAAATCCTTATACAGTCCAAATCTTAACTTCATGGCTCTCACAGATATGCAGGGAATGCTAGCCTTTCACCACAGGGGTTGATTATCTCAGGGTAGCGGGTGCCACAGCGTATTCCTTATCACCCTGGGTTGAGGCTGACGATGTGTTTACTACCTCTGCTGCTGTGATGTCACTGGACGCAGGGGTACTGCGATCTTGTGGTGACTCTTATAACTTCCTTATCGGCTGTCAGCTGGTCCGTGGCTCGTCTGGTAAAACAATTTCTGTCCAGAAGGTGGCAACCGCATGTTGAAGTTTGGCCGGGCAGTACAATCTTAATAATTAACCTCATTAAGTATTTTCCATGTTGGTAATTGTCCAGCTCGTGCAGCAATCCTGTAGTCACTTAGAATTACGTATGCCACTTCGGACTTGCCCCGAGGCTCTCAGCGCTAGCTGATGGGGCAAAGTTGGCCCTTAGTGTGTGCAGTTGCGCTGGACAGCAGTGTGGCATGCGTCAATTGTGCTGCGCTTCATAAATACCATTGTGTAAGTACAACAGTAATCTAAAATTCAACTTATATATGTATATGCAAAAAAAAAATTTCATGCATCGGCAGCACATTAGTTAATTGCAGAATTGGCATAGCTCTTATGTAAATTACATAGCATTTTATAGTTTAAAAAATACTTTTAACAATGTACAATATACTAAAGAAATTTCCAAACAATCTGAATTTTTCAACTTGCTTCAATAATAAAGCTGTGCCATAAAATAATTTTCACACAGTTAAGGTGTGAACATTACAAACATCCAAGTAATTAAGTTCACTATAATTATTATATTTCATATGGTTTATTAATGTCCCCCCGGGTATTATACCTGAAGGGTTATCAGGGGACGGCTTACAAACTAACTTATGACCTTATTTAAACTAACACTCATGTCTTATCTGGGACTCAAACCCAGACCTCCTGCACTCCAGACCGGTGGCGCACCAACTGACTGCGCCACGAGAGGCTGGCTTGACTATAATTAAATTATGTAGTTTTACAACTTTTATTACAAAATTGCAAGGTAAACAATGTACACATTGTTACAAAACACTAGGGGGTATTAGAGTTTGCAAGGGATGGAGGTCTTAATAAAAATTAGAGAGCTAAATTAAATTTTTAATTTATTTGCAGTGCAATAAATATTTACACAGCTATTATTTACAGCAATAAACTACCTATCTTCACCGTTAATCTCAGTGAGTACAATATTTGACGTCTATCACAATTTTAATTAAAGTCCAAATCGCTGAGTCTATAATGGTTACAGTAATTTAATTCATATTCATTATTTACATATATTCAGTCTCACTATTGCCATAATTTGAAATGTCTGTCACTCGCGCATCCAGTTCAATAGTCCCACTCATTACTCTACTGTCCACTGTATCGATGCTCGCAGTTCGCAGTTTTCACTTCCACTGGTCACACTCATCGCTTTGCGCTCGACACTTTGCTGTTTTCACACACCTGGCTCTTAAGGCTGCGCAATCCTCCAAACTCTAGACTGTCAACTCGGAAGCCCGTAGCAGCTTAAATAGACAAATTGGGCAGATCGAGAATGTTCCCAGCACTCCAAGTCTTGCTGAGAGAGGCTAGGGCATAGGGTAATGACTAAAACATTCTTGCAATAACCCCCAAAAACTCAAGAGTCCCAATAGACTTATCGCAGTGGTGGCAGCATGCCTTTGTAAATCTCCACACACTCCTCGGGTTACTCGAGATGACCTTGACACACAATCATTTGTACGCTTGAATGGGATGGGGCAAAGGAAGTGATGAAAAGCAGGAACATATAACAATATAGTATTTACAGATCAAAACACTTTGAAAGGGTGGGAGGAAAATTATAAGGCTTACTAATTACTTTGTATATGTATATTTTTAATACACTACATGCTCATGATACAGACCACTTACTGCTACTACCTGGGCTTCGAACCTTGAAAGTAGACAGGAGACATAGTGTCTAAAACACAAGAATTACTGTACAAAGGCGTGCACGCTTTACTGTACTCTGGTTTTACAGGTGGCTGATTTGGCTAATGCTTGGTTGTGGTGGTTTGTCTAAAGCTTGGTATCTACCTGTGATGACATTCTTATGAAGTAAAAAATAATAATAAAAAAAAAACATGTAACTGTAACATACTTTATATTGAAATGTTTTAAGAGTAGGATGGACCCCCCCCCCCCTCCACCATTTTTTGTGAAACAGTTGTTTGCACGAATACGCCATAAATAAATGTTCTGCAAATACGACTTTTTGTCATAAAAGATAAAAAACAACAATCTATGCCACTATTTTTTTTTACTTTTGTCATATTAAGTGTATTCTTGGAGAAAAAATTTGTGAAAATGGTCAAATATTCCATTTTCAAAGCTTGCCTATGCAGTTTCCTTAAGCGGCAAGAGAAAAATACAAAGATATGGGCATAGGTTAATCTGTGGTCTTTCATCACGTGTAAAAAAATTCCACTGTTACAGATATAATTTGCACAGTACAGTGTTATGACGGAAACACTGCACGCCTTGTGCGTAGGAGCAATGAGGCGCTAGGTGTGCATATTAGTGTTGCCCATATCGCTCTCTCGCTTCTTGACCTTGGGCGCGAGGTTCCATCCCACTCTTATCTATCCCCATATTTTATACCTTATTGAACACACCACAGAAATGTTTTTCTTTGACACCACTGGATGTAATTTTAATATTTGCTGTCCCTCTTAATATAATGGTGTCATAGGCAATACGGTCAGACAGCTGGGCTGACAAAACTTTTTTATGTTGTAGTTTTGATTTATTTTTGATTTGTAATTCCCTAATAGACAAAATTAATTTAATATTTCAGATTCTCAACATTTTAGTTAAAAGCCACAGGAAGTTTAGAAAAACAATTTACACTGCATAAAAACATGAAATAAAATTAATTATATACTTGAAAGTAGCTGAAAACAGTTAGAGATGAGGAAATACTGAATTTTCATTGGTTGCATGATACGTTTCAAACACTTACATTTGCTTATCAGGTCGAAGATTGGGCCACAGTACACTATGTGCCCTGGAGGAACTTGCGACAAGCAATCAGCAACAGCCTGTCCGAATAATGTCAAACACAGGCCAAGAAATGAAAATGGTTCTAGGTTGATGTTTAGCCTGCCGGGCGAATCAACAAAGTTTCCCCATCTCCAAACAACACGTCGGGGTGGTATTATGCCAGTTACAATACCTGGGTAGTCCACCTGGGATGCCGATTCCTGGATCAGGAAGCCCTCTTCCTCGCCTGCCGAATGGGTCAAACAGCATCCCCCCACCACTATTGCCCCCTATACCAAATGGGAACAGGTCTGAGTGTCCCACATTATATGGACTAACTGGCGAGACATCAGGAAACCTGCAACAGAGTTAGGCAATGAAAATTCATTTTCAATTGTTGAGTACTATCACTAAATTCAAATTGACTGGACATCCTTTTTGTACAAACAGTGGTGAATTTTAATGAAGCATAAAGGAACATAAATTAACTGAACAAAAAGTGTCTCAACTTTTCACTTTCTGCATGACAGTAATTGTTCCAACATCTTTTATGCAGTCAAGTGTAAAAGTAGAATGGTTAAGCATTACCATCTCACATTTACACAGACACAAAGTCAACATGTATCAATACTATGCTGAACATGTAATAATTCTAGATTAAGAAGTGTTAAAACCCATGAAGTTTGGAAAAATAATTAACAGCCACATAAAAAAAACAAACTGCAACAAGTCAGCATACTTAGAAGCTAGCTAGCTAATGCCACTAATATCACAAGAATACACATACACTGTAAGACCATTATATGTACTTCCACGTACAATAGCAATTAAAGAATGACAGGTACTTTATGAAGAAGAAATCAATGTGAACAGGTGACACAGAACCCACCAAACAAGGAAACATCCCCGGACCCAGAATACAAACAATCAAGCTACAAATCAACAGAAAAAAAAACCTAATGGTGCACAATACACAACTATAGCCACAATCTATTCAGAAGCACATGTTTTTGCCGTTGGGTATAATTAACATCAATTACCATAAGAAAATTAATATTCATAAAAAAATAAAATAAAATTTACGACAATGCATATTTCAAAATTAAAACAGATTTTTTTTTTTTTAAGATTATTAATAGCACTGTTAATCTTTTATCATCATTAACGCATTGTTTTTTAATCTAAGTAAATCATATTCAACTGCTCGTTTTTCAATCTCAAGCTTGCATTAACAATTTTTTGTCAAATAACAATTCTCAGTACTAAACGTGTTACTTCATCAAAAATAAATAAAAACAAAATACAATAATATAAAAATATGTTTTTTCCTCATATTAGACGTTAAAAAAACTCTCTGATTTATGCAACATTAGTTATTAGGCAAAAATTAAATATGTAAAAATGAGATTTTTTCAGAGAGGAGATAAAACAGAGCTGAGATATACTGCAATGAACTAATGGCCAACAACCATACTGTAGAGGAATCCCTAGTACATATATGGAGTTCACTGTAAACTGAGCACTTCTGAAAGCTCTGCTGAAAATCTACATGTATGCATATTGTGTATTCTTCCACTTTATGGAAAGTTAACATTGCCATGGGCTTCATCACTTTATTTATGCATTGGTCAAAAGTAACTGTGAAATTATTATAAAAGCTAATATTTTACCTATTTTCTTATTCTTACACTTGTATAAAAAAAATAAAAAATAAAAAAAAATAAAAAATTAAAAGAAATAATTTACTATTCACAAATGTTTACTTAACACATTTAATTTAATGTTTAAGATATGGAACTACGTTCCCTCTGTCTGTCTTTACCAACTCTACTGGTCGTGTGACAGTCAGTCACATTAAACTAGACGCACGTAGGTCCAGTGAAATTTTCCAAAGGTTGATTTCAAAAGTGCTCACTTTACCATGAACAGCCTTTAAACAATTCTGAAGGCCTTAAGACCATGTCCGGCCTTGGGCAAGTATTGCAATAGGAAGGACCCTCCTCCCAACACTGAGCTATGCAGTCCCGGGAAGCTAAATTTCACACCAACTTGTTCCGTAACATTAGGATATTATTACACGCGATGTAAGCCTATGGACTGAATTACAGATGTCCCTTAACAAAGCGGTACAGGAAAGCACTAAAAATGTTATTCTCAACCAGTTCCGCCATTTTTCCCCCTCCTTGAATACACTTAATAAGATATAAGTAGAAAGTAGCAGCATTAGTTTTTTTTTTTTTTTATCTTTCCTTGTAAAACATCAAAATTCCAGAACACTTGATTTGCTGAGATACGCGTATAAGCACAAACACTGATTTTACAGACAGTACCTACTGTATTTTCCCCAGAAGGCCACCATTTCAAAAAACTATGATTTTGAAATGTCTAGGCCCTATTATTTTTATTTCATAGGATTCACTTATTAAATATTGTAAATTTTGCCTTTTACTCTTAATTTAAGCAAAAATGTTTTTTTTTTCCCCCTACGGTACAAGGACTGCACTGTGGTGCAACTAACTCACCTGCCACGTGCCGACTCGCTACGATCATCTCTCAGATTGCAAGGTGCTTGCATACTACTACTCGTCGTAGTACTTGTCTGAGTCGACGTCTCCTGATACCGTCCAACTGTGTGTGGCAGTATCATATTATTATTAATATTATGAATCACATCTCTATATGCTGGGATTAGTTCTTCAATAGGGCCTTTCAAGCTCCCAACTGTTTCTTCAATTGTGAAATGAACAACAGTCGCCTTTTCACTTGCAGGGTGCTATGAAAAATAACAAAACACATTTTGTGACTATTTGTTTTGTTCGACTGTATTTTTGTTAAACATATTCCAAAGTAGTGGAGTGAAGTGATTTGGGTGGCTCTTAACAAGGTCTTAAAAGCCGATAAGGGTGAAGCAAAGTTGAAATGGAGCAGCACTGGATGCAAGGGCGGGAGAAACTGGACATTCCCAAGAAAACCTACCGATCATCGTCCGGCACTATTTTCACATTCAAAAATTTGGGACTGACGCCGCTGGGAATCAAACCCCATTCAACTTGGTGGGAGACAAGTGCTCTAGCCATTTTGCCACAACAGCTCCAGTATCATGGGAACAACTACACTTGTTCCTAGTTAATTTTTATACAGAATATTGCAAAATTGCATGTAAATACTTCGGGGAAACATTCCTCACATCGGGAGGACGAAAAAATGTAATGTGAACATAGGTCCGCAAACGCTTCGTTTCTTCTCTACAGTCCGTAATATGTAACACATAGTTTATGGCCTGCAGGCTGGATCATATTATTGTGGAATGCCATTGCAGCTGTAATTAGCAGCCCCATAGCAGCACCCAAGGAACCTTAATTTAAATCCACCAGATTTTTATTTGTGGGGACATTTAAAGGCACTTGTGTATGTAACCCCAGTGGACGATGTGGGCACCCTCCATAACCAAAATTGTAGTGGGTTGCGAAACAATCAGGAATTTTCAGGGATTTATCAATGCATCCAGGTGTCCATGCAAAGGCGGGTTGATGCACGTGTTTGTGCCGATGGAGGGCATTTGGAACATTTCCTTTAGTGCCGACGAAAAGCTTTCACACATGTGTAACTGATTCCTGTGCAGTTCCTACAGTTCTAGGTGCATCGTCGTAGTGTGAGGTGTCGTGTATCGTGCAAAGGAACGCTGCAATGGCATTCCATAGTAACATGATTCAGCCCGTGGACCATACACTGTACGTTATGTATTACGGGCTGTAGTGAAGAAACAAAGTGTTTGTGGACCTATGTTTATATAACATTTTTTCATCCTCCAGATGTAAGGAACGTTTCCCCAAAGTATTGACATGCAATATTGCAACATCCTATACACTAATATTTACAATGAAAAAATTTAAGTACCATCCATAATTATAAATACGTATAATAATTTAAAACAAATACATACTGAAAAGTTATATATTGCCAGGCCTTCAGATTTCAGGATTATCAGTATATACACCTCTCCATTGTATACGTAACGAATTTTATCTGCCCCTGAGGCCCAGCCCTCAGGCAAATATTCAGTGCCAGTTTCCGACGGCTTGAGTGTCGGCTGAAACAACACAAACACCCTGTTATCCATACTTGCCTCTGCATTCCTAACAATGAAAGCTCCATTTAACTTACAGGCACTGCAATGGCATGACAAGCCTTTCTTACAAAGGAAGGTGCAGACAGTTAGTGCTGCCTTGCGCCGCTGGGCAAGGTCTGCCACATTGGCGTGATTGGACTAGAGGAAATAACCAGGGCTGACCACATGAGACATGGTCTGCTTCTGAGTGGTGCTGGCAAGGGGAAACTTGCTGACCTCATTGCCGGTAGGATTCTTACAGACCATGGATTTATTAAAAAAAACCCAGGTGATTGTTGGACACCGTGGAAATTTTTTAAGCTAAAGAAGTCCATGCCCATAAGGCTTCATTCTTGTAATAAAGAAGTTTTACTTTCACACACTCTACCAGAAACACTCGATAATTGTTCTACCCACAATAATTAATAATAATTTTAATTTATTCCATCAGAATATTAGAGGTTTAAGAAGCAAAATTGATGAGCTTTCTGTGTGCTTGGATGTACAAATATTATGTTTAACAGAAACACATTTAACTGAATCCTCTGCTAAGCAAATTAAAATTCCTGGTTATTCCCTCTGTTCCACTTATTGTAGGGTGGTAACTTACTTGTATTTTCATTAAAAATTATGTAAGCTTTAAAAATTACATGCAATTACTATGCGAAGATCAAGTGTTTGAATGCAGTTATGTGGAAGTATAACAACTGACAAATGTAAAAAAAGTGGGGGTCCTCACTATATATATATATAGTCATTTCTGCCAACTTTAGTAACTTATTAAAATTTAAAGCAAACCTTAAAGCCATTTACAGAACCAACCTACAAATTATTCTCTATTGAGACTTTAACAATGATTATTTAAAAGAAAGCAACCAAAAAACTGAACTTAATCTACTAAGTACCTTCAACTTTAAATCCGTAATAAACTTTGCTACCAGAATAGAAAGAACCAGACAGCAATTGATAATATTTTCATTGATAGTAATGCAGTTGCAGAGTGCCACGGTCTTCCAGTAATAAATGGCTTACCAGATCATAATGCACAAATATTAATTATGTCGTCCACAAAAATGCCCTCCAAAAGCATTTCCTACAAGAAAATACGAAACTTTGTGCTGGAAAATGTCTTACTATTCAAAAGTGAGCTCAGCAGGGAGCAATGGTCAACATTGTATGCTTGTATCAACGTAAATGAAAAATTCTACTCTTTCCTTAACCAAGTTCTCTAATGTTTTGAAAAATGTTTCCCATCCAGATCGACCCACAGTAATACAATAAAGAAAAATTTTGGCTTACCAAAGGAATAAAAATTTCCTGTGAAAACAAAAGAAAACTGTACAAGGCCGCCAGAACCAGCAGCAAACCTGACAAAATGAATTAGGCCTACTACAGGAAATACTGCAAAATTTTGAGTAAGGTTGACGCCGGCTAACAGCCAGCGAGTGTTAAGACCATGATGGCGCTCACCACCACGTGACACGTGGGCAAAGAGACCTTAAACGGGACTTTCCCATAACGGGAATATTGTATTTTTCAAGTGTTAAATATGTTTTCTTTTATTCCAGGTTCATAGTGTTTTTATGTTTAATATTTGTATGTTCATAAAGTGTTGCACCACACTTGCTTATAAATTCAAACTGCACGCTGCATGGAGATTAAGAACAGTTCTACTCCGGCTAGAATGCCGTGACAAAAGACATTAAAAGAAGACAAGAAATTCCAAATTAAAATGTACAATGACACTTCATATTTTAATTCCTAAAGTGCCTTTTACTTTTCAATATAAAATATTTAACTCTGCGTGCATACCACTTCCGCTTCTGTGAACCCCGTAGGCAGCCATGGTAGGTCCGTGCGATGCTTGCCTCTGGGCAGTCTGTCAAGAGAGCTGGCGAGGTAAGACGCTGTCATGTATGCACAATAACTTTTGAACACTGATGTAGATTACCATAGTTTCATTTTAGTATACAGGTCAACCTTTGCTTTGCGTACGTTAGCCAGACATTTCCCCACCATTTTGCTTTCCCTTAAATGATAATTTGTGCCCTTGCGGATTTTTGAGACTTAAATGAGGAGAAAGGGAGAAAGATGTCAGAGAGGCCACGCGGCCCGGCAAATTGAATCAGGCGCCATCTGCCCATGCTAAAGGCATTTCATTGTAATTTCTGCATTATTGCTTGCTGCGCGCAATTTTAAGGGCTTTAATTCTATGTATGTATTTGAGGGCATTTTTCAGGTTTAATCATTTTACGGCCACATCACGTATGACAACGTGGTCAGATATTGCCAAGTACGTATTTGTGCCTTCAATGCGTTTTCAGGGCTTATTTGTGTAGGTAATATCACGTGTGCCATAATTTATTTCAGTGTTCTATGTATTTTTGTTTAGGGTTCCGTGTAATTTTCACGTAAATTGATACCTCGTATGTATGACCACGCTGTCATTTTCATGTTTTCTTTATCTGCCATCAGGTATGCTACAAGCCTGTAAATGTTTCAATTGTCAAGGGAATAATTTTCCCAAATGAAATACCAATTTGTCTGATCATAATTTGCCATTTTTACACAGAAATATTGCAATTACACCTGTACCATGTGGTCTGCTACAAACTTTATCCAGCGGCATCCACGCCATCTAAGCTTGCTTTTACGCATGTGTGTGTTTATTGTGACTACTCATGTCATGCCCCATCTTGTTTTATTGATATTTGTGTAATTTTGTACGGTGATATTATTTCCGTCCTAGCCGGCTATGTCTATAAACCGTCACCACACTAACCACGTGTTGGAGGGTGAGCCCCGACGAGTCCGCGCTAGTGATGCCAAATAATCACTGTTCATGCATTGATTCATCTTGTAATTCTCTGTGTCCTATCTTCAGGGAAAATCGTCCGTCCACCCTAGCGACTGTCGACCCCCTTCCCTTGTGACGATTGTGTTTTAAAACACCATGGTGAAGTCATCCATACAGAAGTGAGCTAGAGTAATTGCGGGCTGGGGAGCATCCAAACGGAGTTAGCTAGACACGTTCAAGTTTATCATCATTAAATTGCTTGGCACGTTAGGTTATTTGTATGAGCAGTAAAATAGAAAGTAAGTCCCACAGTGTTCCCATCTTTTTTTTGTAGTGACAGTGTCCTCGCCACACCATTTTTACAGAGATAAAATATTTAGTATTGCAAAGTGTACTGTAAGTACGCTCGGGTGAGACAGACACACAGAACCCACAGCATCCCTGAGAAGCCTGAGTCTCGACAGTGCGGTGACTGGGAAACACCGCTGGCGCCCTTATCAGTAATTAATTTGGGTCATAGTTCATCTCATGTTTCACCCGGGCGTCAAGGTAATAAAATCTGCAAAACAGAATTTTTTTCTGTAAACTTTTTCAGAAATCTCAAAACAAAATAAATACTATATGGAATATTGTAAAAAACACAACAGGAAAAACAGAGCAATGTCCAGTTGTAAACCTATAAGTACACAACTGTATATTCTCAGATCCTACATTAGTCACATATATATTTAATTAATACTACTTAAATGTTGTAGCAAACATGATCAAAAAAATATTAAACACAATATAAACCATATTTCTACACTACAGGGTACAAAATACCCTGCTATATCAAAAAGAAGTGTAGAAAACAATGAATTCTTTGCAACCAAAATTATTAAGCGGCTATGATGGCATTAGCTGTAGGTTATTAAAGCAATGTGCTTTTGAATTCCGTGTTCATTAAGCCATATTTGTAATGCTAAATTCAATACAGGATTGTTTTCAAACAGTCTCAAATGGCCATGGTAACACCATTGTTCAAGAAAAGTGACAAAACCGAAGCAACCAGTTATACACCTATCTCACTTCTTACATCCTTTTCAAAATTAATTAAAAACTAATTTACAGGAGGTTACTGCAACATTTTGAGAATCACAAAATCTTAGCAAATTTCCAGTTTGGCTTTAGGATATGATACAAATTCCAAACTAACAAATTGCATTCTTAACACACTTGATAAAAATATGCCATCTAATGGAATCTTTCGCGACCTCACTAAAGCATTTGACTGTGAAAATCACAAAATATTTATATAAAAATTAAAATTTTATGGAGTCTCTGGTACACCCAATGAGCTCATACCTTTCAAACAGAGAAGTGTGGATCAAAGGAAAAACTACATCTATCGACTCTAAACCAGGAAAAAATCAAGCATAGGGTCCCACAAGGCTCAATATTACGTCACCTACTCTTCTTAGTTTATATAAATGACATCCCATGTGTCATAACCCCAGGCACTAACTATTCCAATTTTATTTGCAGATGAGGTAAAATTCCAGAACAGGGGATTTTTAGACATGATTATTAGTAATCATAATTACTAGGAATTTTGGAGGGGCTTCAAGTAGATTTTTGTATTGTAAAAAAACAAGTTATAGGGAGGAGGGTTATCAAGATTGCTGTGTATATGTTATAAAACACATATAATATACTTATATCGGGTCTCTGAATTGTAGTACATGTAAGAATACAGTTTGCAACAAATCTTTAATGGGTAAAAGTCATTTACGGGGTATATTTATGCCACGACTAAGGTTATACAGGTATACAACACAGGTATCAAACAGTCTCGGAAGATTATGTAATTCTGGTGAATTACTCAAGGCTTACCTTGTCAATATTCACGAGAGGAGCGTATTATGTAATGTATAACAAGTAGAATAAAAAATTTACATACAGCACAACATACACGGATAGGTTCCAAGATGGGGTTTGTACACAATGTGCATCGCCATTACACATTACACTGCATTCGGTGACCAATGGTTGGAGAGCACTAGCGTTTATCGATTATTTATGTCACAGTGCATTGTGGGAAATTTTCATAACTAATGGTGGATGTGTAATGGTGATAGGTGTTTAGAACAGTGCGTGAAAGCAAGTTTTAAATGTAATTCATTCTGTTAGATGTGCTAAATAAAATAATAGTGTGAAAATATGAGTGTTTCTGTGCTAAGGTACCGTCATTGTATGTATATGTCACCACCATTCTAAAAAGCTGATTCCAAAATGACACTTACAAATGTATGTATAACCTAACAGTGTTAAACCCATAAGAGTATCTTGAGTTGAGACTCGTACAATTTAACCGACCACAGCTAACTGGAATAACTGTTTTCGGAAAATTTTGAATAATGGGCCTAATAATTTTCAATAACTGAAAAGCTAATACCAGTTGTAGGCAGTATTGATGACACGCCTAGTGTGAGAAATAAACACTTTGCTGCAAAAAAAAAAAAAAAACACTAAACTTGGAGTGTTATTATTTAACAGCTTTTATCCACACTGGGTTGTATAGGAGGAAACAATCTTTTAACTATGTCTATTCAAGTTTCAAGCAGATGCACAGTATGTGTTTTGAAATACAGGTTTTAACACAATTTAACAACACACACACAGATATTCTTCACACTGTTCCAGTTACCCTTGGTGTGAAAAGAAGAGGGGAGCTCACACCACTGCCCCGGTGTAAGTGCAGTTACCAGCAGCTGACAAGGAACTAATACACTGTCTTCCATTTTCGAGAGTTATGTGCATTTGTCTTATTTTAAATAGCTAACTGCAAATGAACTACCATTGATTCAATACGCAATATTTTATTTATACACAAGGCACCCAACACATCCTAAGTCTATGGTGGGTTCTGTATACTGTTGTTGCCAACAGTTTTGTCACACATCATTACTGCATATAAGCAAGTGTGGCAACAGCTGATTAAAGTTAAGGTATAATGTACAATACTCACTGTTATTTATGTGGTTTGTGTGATATTGTGGAGGTAATGGTGTTAAATTGTGGTTATATATATATATATATATATATATATATATATATATATATAATATATATATATATATATATATATATATATATATATATATATATATATATATATGTGTGTGTGTGTGTGTGTGTGTGTGTGTGTGTGTGTGTGTGTGTGTGTGTGTGTGCGTGCGTGTGTGTGTGTCACAAGCAGTACACAATATAAACACATTCACTGCACACACCATACACACAACAACCAAAATAAAGCATAAAAACACTACAACTGCAACAATCCAATACTCAAATTGTTTTCATTTGATTTTTTCCATCACATCACAGCCCTTCTAAAAACTATGGATACTACTGAATTTTGCGTAGACCTCCAAAAATACTGTTTTCCTTATTTCTAAAATAATAACTAATTATGAGCTCATTTAACAATGCATAATTTAAATGTAATTTCAACAATATTGTTACGTGCTGCAGCTGGTGCCAACTCAGCTGCTGCACCGTAATCGGAGACCCACTTTGTCCTCCTCTCTTCCTGGAACGATGCGCTCGCGGCCTCCTCTGATTCCCCCCCCCCCCCCCCCACCCTTCTTCGAATCCCGTGCATACCGACAGTGGCGAGACCTGCTGGCATCGCAGACCTCCTCTCGCCTGCTAGAGATTCCGATATGTTTAGCGACAACGCAAGAACGTTCTGGTGGGACTGGCTGGCGCCTTAGCCCTCTGCAATGCATCACGCGAGTTGGGGAAGATTCTAGGTGGTGGCCTAAGACACTATATATACTGCAGCAACCCAGTGGCTGGCAGTCTTTGACGGAGGCAGCCTGGCGAGTGTGCGCGAGTGAAGTGTTCGTGGTTTGAATGGACGAGAGGATGTGAAACCGACGAGTGAAGCCTACTGTGCGCGAGGGAGCTTGGAGGACTCTAGAACATTACAAATGGCGGGACACGGACTGAACTGAGGTGGGACTGAATGGAAGTGTAATACTGATCTTATTGTAAATATTCGAGCTGTCAAATATGGATGCATAAATTATAAAATAGGTTGATACACTTGTCTATTGGGATTGATCTTTAATTATTTTATTTAATTGATTTTTTGTCATAATTATAAATTTTATTAATTAGTGTCAATTGTGAACAGTAAGTGATTTCAATTTATTGTGAGAATTTGAGTTCAGAGAATTTAGCTGTAGATTAGTTATTGTAAATAAAATACGGAAATTATAATTTTAAGACCTCCATCCCTTAACGAACTTGTTATAGTCCACTTAATTTCTAGAGAGAAATTGCAACAATATATTAATATTTACAAATAACTTACGTCGTCTCCGAGTCCCAAACATTTAAACCCTTCTTTTGTGAGTTTCCAATGTACTATAGAAGTCAACACATGTAGTTTTTCCTTTATATCGTTCTCCACAACGCGAAATATAAGATCTAAACCATACAATTCGTCCCCCATATCTTCTCAGCAACAATTACAAACATAAACACATGACTTAAGGTTTCCCAGAGAGAGAGATACATGTAGACACAGAGAAGAAAATAAAGACAGAATAAGTGTTCCAGGCGGAAAACATACAAACATCACATATGATCCAGAGGACATACGGGATGAGGTGATTGTCCC
This sequence comes from Dryococelus australis, assembly GCA_029891345.1. Lineage (NCBI taxonomy): Eukaryota > Metazoa > Arthropoda > Insecta > Phasmatodea > Phasmatidae > Dryococelus > Dryococelus australis. Next base: position 88,104,067 of record CM057004.1, on the reverse strand, counting down.
TTGAAAAAAATATGCTGGAAATTTTCGATACCTGAAAATGCAAACATACAACAAACTGCCAAAAACTGAAACTTCACCTACAAGTTAAAAGAAATATATAAAAAAACTCAAAACAAAACTAAAGCATATTAATGATATAGGTACAAAATGATGAATATTTGTGTAAATTGAACAATTACCTCCCATACTTACATTATCATTACGTTTTGTAACTTATTACAGCAATGATCTAAATTGCTAATATTATTTCCCACGTGGTATTAAATAACTTTTGTTTCTTTGTGGTTAAATATATTTCTATTATGACCATAACCATGGTACTGGGTATACTTTATCTATGGTTAAACGGGATGTTGTTGTTTTGGCTACTAACGGCGTTGACTTGAAATTGTTTACTTTAAAGTTTGCGTGAACAAGTTTTATTTTTTAATTTGAGTTAATAATTTTCAGTTTTAGTATTCAGTAATTTGAGTTTTAGTATATCTATTCTGTTGTGAAGAAAGTGTTGTATTTTGACGTAAGTAGTTGTTAAATACCTTTTTTGATTTTTGTGTCTGCGAGGTGTATTTAACCAAAATATTTACATGCCCTTGCCGCAAAGGTATTGAGAAGAATTGCTCTGTTGAAAAAGTACAGAAATTAATTCATTTGGATAGGAATTGCCAAGTTAACGGCAAATGTTCAGAATAAGGGCTTTTTGCAAAAAAAAAAAAAAATTCCACTCTACTAATTATACATAACACGAATTTACACGGGGCATCAACATACGAGCAATATAAACCACAAAAATGATAAATGGCTATTGGGTAATAATATGCTAATTTGCCTAGTGAAAGTAGTGTGTGTGCCCTCAGTGCAAATACAGAAATATATATATATATAATATTTATTTTCATGGAGAGCCCAGCATGGTAACATAATAAGTAAGAGTGGGCCAGTTCACAGTCGCTAAGCGTCTACTTGCGGGGGAAGCTTAGTAATGACATGCATATAGTGAGAAGTATTGGGATAACTTTGAGAAAACTTAAACTATATCTGCAACATGTACATGCAGTTCTTAGCTCTGTAACCCAATCAAAATTCAAGTAGGAGTAACCAAGCTACTTGTGTAATCTTATCTGATTATTAATCACGTCCATATTCTTAGAGAATAAAATAGCTGTTAACTCATAACTCTGAACCAAAAACTGTTCCGTAGACATAACACATAGTTCTCATATATTTGCATGAGAAAACGTACCAGAAGACATTACACAAGAAAGCACTACGCCTATTCTCAAGTTGATGCAACATGTAACACTTTACTAAATATTATTTTCAATAAAACCCTTCATAGACACAAAGATCATAATGACAGCACATGAGTAACTTCTTACAAGTAACAAAAACAGTAGAACAGGCATATGACCCTTCATCATACCAAGGTAAAATTGTTCCGTCTATATTAAACAAGACATATTAATTCAACGAGAACATAATAGCACTCCGGTATTAATGTGTGTGTAGAACTGAACTTTCTGAAATTTATGTGTATATGTATTTTCTCGTTTATTCTTCAAAATAAAAGTCATCAAATAAAAATATAATTTCCTCTCGTGACATTTGCAACTAAACAGCTAAATGTGTGAGGTACGGTACGAAATTTTTTTAATAGTGACTCATGCTAAATGTATACATTGTTATTCTCAGTAATATTGTATTACAATTTTGGCATAGCTCAGGGTTTTGACAAGAATATTGAGAATACATACATACATACACTCGCAATTAGGCTACCGCCCGGTGGCGAGCTCTGTCAACTCTCCTTCACCCAACCAACTCCTTTTCCACTCCCTTCCTGAATTTACCAACCCCTCTCACAGATACCAATTCCTCCCTCAACACATTCCACTCCCTCACAGACCTCACAAGCATGGACTGCCTACCCTGCTCCTTTCTCCTTCACACCCTCTGAAGCTTCTCACTGTTGTTTCCTCTTTCCCTAAACACCCCCTTACTTAGATTGCAGTGTAACCCTCCCCATCCTCCCTCTTCATTCACCATCCTGTACATCCTGACTAACCGTTCAACTTTCCTCCTGTCCTTCAATGAGCTCCACCCCATTTCTTTCATCATCACTGATGGCCTATAGTTCCCTTTTTCCTCATCATCCTGCCCTTGCCTTCTCCACCTACCCTTCACCCATCTTGCTGCCTTTCTCTGCACCTTTTCCAGTTCTTGCACCTCCACCTCCACATACGGGTCCCATACTGCTGCAGCATATTCTAACATTGGCTGTACCATTGTGCCATACGCCTTCTCCTTCACCTCGCAGCTGACTCCCTTCAGCACCCTTCCCAGCATACCCAGAGCCCTTCTTCCCTTTGCAACCACACTCTCTACATGTTTTTTCTACCTGAGGTCTCCCTGAAGTACAATCCCTTGATACTTACATTCTGCTGCTTCTTCTATCTCTTGTCCCTCCCATCTGTATATGCCCCTGCTTATCATCTTCTTCCTTGTGGACCTCACTACCTTAGTTTTTCTTACATTTATCTTCATTTTATTTTTCCTGGTCCACAACCATATCTTATCAATGTCCACCTGCAAATTTCCGCCCCCCTCTTCCAGGTCAGCATAAACACAATCTTCTGCAAACAATCTGATTTTTCCCCTAATCCCCAAACCCATGTCATTTACCATAATGGTAAATAACAAAGGACCCAGCACTCTTCCCTGTGGTACCCCTGACGTAACCTCTTCCTCCGATATTGCCTCCCCCACTTTCACCCTCTGCCTTCACCCCCTGAAAAAGTCCCCTATCCATTCCACTACCCTCCTGTCTGGTATCAGCGCCTCCACTTTCCTCATCAATGTTCCATGGGGCACCTTATCGAATCAACTACTTGCACCAGATCCTCTAATAACCCAGCCAGCTGAGTCTCACATGAGTAACCCCTCCTGAAACCAGGCTGGGACTCTCCAACCAATTCCTATTGTTCATTACCCTCACCACATACTGCACCACCAGCCTCTCCATTACTTTCCCTGTACTTGATGTGAGACTCACCGGTCTGTAGCTGCCAGACCTCCCCCTATCCTCTCTCTGCTTGTGTGTAGGTACCACCATATCATCCTTCCAATCTTGTGGTAACTTACCCTCTCCTAAGGACTTTTTAAATAGCACCTTAGCTGCCAGACCTCCCCCTATCCTCTCTCTGCTTGTGTGTAGGTACCACCATATCATCCTTCCAATCTTGTGGTAACTTACCCTCTCCTAAGGACTTTTTAAATAGCACCTCTAAATATTTCGCCAACTCCTTGCCACCAAACTTTAGTGCTGCGTTTCCCATCCCATCTGGTCCCCCTGCCTTACTGCTCTCCAAACCCCTAATTACCTTTTCTAACCCCCACTCCCTTATCTTAAACTCACTATACACCCCCTGAACCCTGTTTGTCCCCCTATTCCAACCCTCCTTTGCCTCAAACACTGACTAGTACTGTTCTTGCAGCATCTCCGATTTTTCTTGGTCATTTGTCGCATGCCTACCATCCCTTCCTGTTAGCAGAGGGATCCCTTCCTCTCCTCCCCTTAACCTTCTAACATACCTAAACAATTTCCCCCATTCCTTGCCTTTTCCTTCTTCCGCCATGTTCCCCAGAAATACATTCTTTGCCTGTTTGATCTTCCTTTCAAGCTCCCTACCCATTTGTTTCATCATTTCTTTAGATCTTATCATCCCTTAATTTCTCCACTTGGCATGAAATTTTCTGCACTTCTTCTTCATTTTCAAAATCTCCTGTCCATAATATGGGGGATCTCCCCCAGTCCGTAACCTTTTCATTGACACAAATTTTTCCAACATAACCTCCATTAATCTTCTAAACTCCCTCCACAACCCCTCTACACCCTCCTCCATAGACCATTTTTTAAACCTGTCTCTCAGGAAGATTTCTGCCCCCTTCTTGTCTCCTCTCCCATACTGCCACATCAACCTTTCTGCCATTTACACTTCTCTCATCCTGCCAGTCCGAATTTCTACAACCGGAATATGATGGTTGCTTATACCATCCAATACTATTGCACCAACTACAGCATTCCTAGGTCTGACCAACACCACATCCAGCACTGACCCAACACCCTCCTCATTCCATCTCGTAGGTGTTTCTACTATCTGGACTAATCCTCTGTTGACTAACTGTGCTGCCATTTTCTGCATTATGCTACCCATTCCTTCTGCACCCTCTACCCATTTCACCCCTGGCATATTCAAATCCCCTGCTACAACAACCCACTGCTTGTCCTTTAGTCTATCGACCCTCTCCTTGATCATCTCAATTGCCTGCCATCTCTGTCCTGGTGGTCTATACGCTGCCAGAAAAGTAATACTCATATTACTACTACCACTCAATTTAATTTCCATTACCTCGACATCCTCACTAACCCATTCTAACCGCCCCTTTTAGCCCTTTCCTTACACACACCATTATTCCTCCTCCTCTCCCATCCCTGTCTCTTCTGAATATGGTGAACTCATCCTGCCTACACTCTATGTCCAGTACTTCCTCAGTCAACCAAGTCTCCACAGCTACCACTATATCCACCCCATATCCTTCAACCTTTTCCCAGAAGCCCTCCAGCTTGTACACACTCCTACAGTTCACGACCATTATCTTTATACTAGTACTCTACTTTACCATCCTACATTGCTTACTTCCTATCTCCACCCCTGCGGCCTCATCAATGCTATCCTCTCCATTTCTCTCCCCTTCTGTTTCCTTGCTTCTAACTGATTGCTATTTCAACAACTGCTGCTCAGCCCTGACCCTCTCCATGCAGCCAGCTACTTCTATACCTAGCAGGTCACCTAGAATCCTCTTTCCCTGTTCGGTCAGGTGAACCTGGTTCCTCCCTACACTTTCCCAGCCTACCCATTTCCTACTATCTATAATTGTAGCCCCCTAATCCGTACACACCCTCTCATATACCTCACTTGCAGCCACTGCCTTCCTATAGGATACTCCTTTCCTAACCAGCACGCCACTGACTACTGCCCTAGCTCCAGGAAACTTTTCCCGCACTTTCCTCAGCAATCCCCTGAGGTCCCGTTCTACCTCCTGCCCCACCTCCCTATGAGCCAGGTCATTTCCCCTTACATGAATGAGAACGACCTTTGCCACCCTGCTACCTTTCATACCACTAACCCTTTCCTCCAAATCCCTGGTATTTACCCCCCCCCCCCCAAAAAAAAAAATCTGCTTTATATGTAACTTACTTTCTGATATTCCTCAGCTCCACCCCCTTTACAATAGAGATGCCTAGAAAAGCTACCTCTGGCTCCCTTCCTACAACCTTTTCCTGCTTTGTGGCTCTTTCAACCACCTGCCTATCCTTTTCTCCGGCCTCCTGCAGCACCCTTGTTTCCCTCACTTTGGCCAGCCCTCCTCTTTCCCCTATGGCCCTGAACTGTCTACTTTGCCCTGCTTGCTGGTCTTTGCTAATCGCACACTTGCAAGCCTCAGCATACTGCTTCCTACCTTCTACCAATGCCTGTTCCCTGCTTTGTGATTCCCGTTCTTCTATTCCTATTGCTTCCTGCCTACTTCTATCACCTTATCCCCTGCTACTATTTCTTGCTCCTGTAACTTTATTTGCTGTTTTATGTCTCCTACTGTCTTATCCCTTTCTACTGCCTCCAACTCATCTATCCTCTTCCTTAATCTTACCACCTCTATCTCTGCCTCCCTCCTCCTCTGCCTTTCCTCCAGCAGTTCCTTCTGCAGCCCTACTTGCATTCTGCCTAATTCTTCCTCTCTACTCAGCTTTTCTTCCTGTGGACTGGCTTTCATTTTCCTTAGCACCCCCTTTACATCTTCCAACTCCTCTAACTTATCCACCCTCATGTCTACTCTACTCTTACCCATCTCATTCCTGACCTTTTCCTCCATCCTCTCAATCCTATGCATCATTTCCCTCTCTTTCCTGCTCATCAAATCTACCATCTCCCCTTTCCACCTCTCCTCCTTAGCCCCTTCCATTGGCACTGGCACACCCTCTACAAAGCTTCCTCTCAGCATATCCCAAATCCAGTTTCCACCTTCTCCACTTATTGTGTTTCCTTCTCTACCCTCAATTTGTTCCCTACCACTGCCACTTAACCCATTCCCTCAGCACATTCCTCACACTTCCACTCATGTTCCTGTAGTGATCCCAGTTCCTCCTCCTTGATCCCTATACAGCCAACATGGTACCAGCCGCCACACTGGTCTCACTGCAAACCACTATCTAACCTTCTCCACACCTTTCCACAGCCCCTACATTTACACCTCCCTACCATTTATTTTTTCCTTACCCTTTCTCTTAAAACAAAATAGTTTAACTAACTTAAAACTAAAACTATTCTCCCTTATATCATACACCAAATATCTACGTATACACACACTTTCTTAACTAGCCTAACTTACACCGTACACCCTTTACACTCGTACAATAACAAAGGCCTCTGTCTCGTGCACACAATTGGACACTACTCCCTCCTTATAACTATTTACCACATAAAACACTAATCTTAACTCTTAAAACTCTAATTATACCTCAAACTACTACTCCACCTATATTTAAACCTATTGCTAGGACTAATCACAAGCCAAAACAACTTAAATACGGAACAACACAACCTGTAGCCAGTCTGTGGCGGCCATCTTGTATCAGACCTCTGGTAAAATGTTCTTTAACTCTCATTAAAATTTCTGTGCAAAACTTTATGTACCCTAACAAATAAAAGTTCATATCATTCCACAGTTATCAACACTTTTCTTAAAAGAAACGTAGAAGTTGTATAATCAAACAATTAAATCTGGTTGAAGCTATTTTACCACCCATGATTACCTCTTAAGTTGCATACCAGAACTATGTAGACATGGACCATGATGAAGCGGCGTGGGCGTCGGAGATAATTCAACACTCAAAAATCTCTAATTCCTTACCATTGGACCTTCTCAACATGCCCGTGGTAGGTCTAATGCTTATTAGACTTTCTTTCACAAAACTGGCCTAACTTTACGTTGGCTGACGGTCCAATCTCTCAAAAAGCTGCTGCTCCAGCTTAAAATGGTCAGGCGTACATGGCTGCTTCTATCAAAAGACGTAGATTCGTGGTTCGTACACCCACGCTATCCGATAAGTGGAAATCATGGTGACGTCACAATGTGTGAAATCTACATTGTTAGGTACTGCACGAGTTCACTTTGGGCAATTCTGACCAGTGTTGCTAGATAGCGGGAATCAAATTCTGGTTCATTGTGTCATAAAACGCTGGTAATTTTCATAAAATTCGGGTACCCTAATAAAAAAGGAGCCGAACCACCCCCCCTTAATTTTTTTTCTCTAAACTACCTTATTCTAAGTGTTATGTGAAGTTAAGGCCCGAAGGTAGGGCAGGAATTTTTTTCCATCTCAGGGCTAACCCCTTTATGCCTACTAGGAAAATCATGCAAGGAGACATGCATCGCCTGCAAGAGGAATTGAGCAGCCACGGTCTGCACTTTGGGGCCATGACTTCCTTCCTAAGTGTACTTAGAGCTAGTATTAACTATGAAGAGCAAGGGAAAAACTGTCAAGACAGACATAAAAACCCTTGCGAGATAGAAGTAATAATTCGAAAATTATTGCACACAATTAATTGAATTAAATAGAATGCTACAGGAGACAGTACATCAGTAGATTTATAGCAAATTTTTATTATTAACAAAAATCTGGTAAAATATATATATGCATACCTGGTACCTGGTAATAAGATGAAAAATCTGGTACAAATACCAGAATTCTGGTATGTCTGGCAACACTGATTCTAACCATTGTTATTAAAATTCCTGCTTAGAGATAACACAGGGGTAATTTCCTTATCATCTCAATAAGTTTTTATATTCTGTTCCAAATAACTGCAAATATGCATAGTGAATTTTACATCATAATTAAATATTTTCATAAAAAGAAAACAAAATAATCATCACAATTTCGTATTTATCTTGATGTCAACGAGAGGTTAAATAATGTATCTGTAGCATATCATCTTTATATTCTGGGCTTTTATTTAAAGTTTTATGTCAAATTAAAATAGATAAAATTTAAGTAAATACAAATATTTTCCAACATTATTTACCTTTAAACTATAAACAACCAACGTGATTTTTAATCAAGACAGACTTTTAAGAATCTGTGATTCCAAAGATCACAATATGAAGATTAGGGAAATTGTGGGGTAAAGCAAGTAAAAAATGTGTACGTAATCGTAATATTTAATCACGAAAATACGTAAAATTGCAAAAAGACGTAACTGAACAATATCTAAATTGACAACGATACCAATACAAGTTACAAATACGATAGTGGGGAGGGTTATAAACATCAGCGAAATTGCGGGATAAAATAAATGGGAAATATATACGTTTTCCTGCGAAAATTTCACCCTGCAATAATGTACATCCAGGTCATAGCTCTGCCCACTGTCGTTTTTGTAACTTGTAGGTAATATTGTCAATTTATGTATTCTTCTGTTATATCTTTTTGCAATTATGATTGTTTTCGTGAGAGAATATTACAATTACTGTATATCACAAATATCACGAAAATACATTAAATTGCAAAATTACCTAACCAAACAATACCAAAATTCATAATATTACCAATACACACATATTATTTTTCAGTGCGAATGAACTACACATGAAACTCATTTCTGGGGTAACTCCAAGCTTCACTGATGCTTTTTTTTGTACGTACATATATACACTCGCAATTAGGCTACCGCCCAGTGGCGAGCTCTCTCACCTCTCCTTCACCCAACCAACTCCTTTTCCTCCCTCAACATATTCCACTCCCTCACAGACCTCACAAGCATGGACTGCCTACCCCGCTCCGTTCTCCTCCACACCCTCTGAATCTTCTCACTGTTGTTTCCTCTTCCTCTAAATACCCCCTTACTTAGCTTGCAGTGTAGTCCTCCACATCCTCCCTCTTCATTCACCATTGCCATTAAAGAAAAAATATAAAAAATTTCTAAATTCCAAATTGTTTTTAAGTATTGGCAATTTTTAGAAAAAGATATTCCTGCTGGGGCAACTGTTTTTAATTTTGATATAAAAGATCAGTTTAATAATTTGCAATTTGACATGCCTGATTTTGTAATTGTGGGTTTCGAAACTAATAGGAAATATCGGGCTGAGCAATATGTACATGCTTCAATGTTTGATCATTGTAATGTCAGAAATATTTTTGTTAAAAATGGTAGAAATGAAATTTTTCCAAAGTAAAATTGGAATCTAGATATTGAAAATTATCTTTGTCTTAAAATAGTCTGGTTTTAATGATTTTTGAAGTGTGTGTGTGTGTGTGTGTGTGTGTGCGTGCGTGCGTGCGTGTGTGTGTGTGTGTGTCTGTCTATATATATATATATATATATATATATATATATATATATATATATATATATATATATATATATATATATAAATTAACTTTATTATAAGCCAACTACAAATTATCATGGCGATATCAATTATTATTCATTTTGGTGGCGAAGACCTTTGTATGTTATTGACTGCCTATAATAGAAAAACCACAGTAGTTAAAGATAAAACAAATATAAAAATTAGTGTAGATTTTAAAAAAGCTGTTGAGGCTGGTACGATTTGTAATGTTGTTTTAATTAGCTAACAAAATTTAACTTATGATTATTTGAAAGAAAATATCACTGATGATATATAAATTTTTAATTTTATTAAATGGATAATGTAAACAGTTTTACAGAAACACAAAATTGTTTCAATATTTTAATACAATTTTTTAGACTCATAGTTGAGTGGTTGCATTAAATTTTTTGTGAATTTTTAGAAATATAGATGAATTATTTGATCAAATAAAAAATAATAATTCTAATTTAATTATTTTTGTTTTACTTGTTTATAAAACATATAAATTTTTAATATTATAAATGGATAAATTATAGAACTTTTAGAAGTTTGGGATATTGGATATGAAATTATAAAAACAGAAACTTTTATTAATAAAGAATTTGACATTGTTCATTTCAAAATTGTTTTAAAAATCAATAAAAATGATTTAAGATCATATAAATTTTCTGATTTTTGAAGAAAATGTTTATGGTTCAGATTGTTGTGATGGTTGGGATTATGGAATCAGTAAGTGATATGCTTCAGATTTGTCTTTATTTTTAGACTTTAAAAATTCTTATTGGTGTTTTTTACTTTTGTTGGATAAAATTTATAAATACTATCAATTATCTTTTTTAATATTTAATTTGATTTGCTTGTTTTAGCCTTAAATTTGCGTGGTTTTACCGGTGTCAAATCCTGCATGCTCATTTTTGAAAAACTGCAAAAAAAAAAGAAATTTTTGGATTGCCCGTTTTTGAGAGCTCCTTTTTAAAAAGCTTTTACAGCTTAAATTTAACCCTTAAATACCTTGATTTTGACTTTAATTTACATGATTTTCATGATTTTTTCATTGAATTTCATATTCTGAGTTTTTAACTTTTCCAGTACTTTTAGACAAAATAACCCTATTTAGTGTACTGTATTTTTGTTGCAATTTTAGAAGAAATAATCTCAAAAAATGTGCTGCACCAGGATTGGCATTATACATCTACTATTAGGTAGGCCCTTTAATTAACATGCTCACAGGCAATAGTACACAGTTCAATTCACAAAATAATCACTTTCAAAACTAAAATTTAAAATGTATTACATTACTCACCCAATCAATACTTTGTAGATGATTAAGCACCACATAAGGTGTATTAAATTTTGACGACTCTCTATAGACACTCAAATTACCGCACAAATATTATATTTTAACTTTTCCCATAAATACAATATCACAGAAACACTTGTATTTTCACACAAATATTTGATTTCACACATTAAACAGAATGAATTGCAATAAAACATACGTAATAACTCTCCTAGATGACAAACCTCCACACAGTGAAAAATCAGATGTCAGATTGAATAGCGCAAATCCTTACAATCAGCTGTGGTGTAAACCATTTGCATGTGCATTTGTTTCCTTTATTTTCGCATCATTGGTCATCTGAGGCATTGTAATGTATTATGGCGATTCACATCTACTGTTTATATAAACACCATTTCAGAACGCCTTTGTGTATAATCTACTACATGTATATTTATTCTACTAGAAATACATTACATAGTACAATTTTCTTGTAAATATAGACAAGGTAAGCCCTGGGTAATACAACATAATTACGTGATTTCCGACATTTTGATTACTGTTGGTTACCTGTATAACCTGGTGTCTCGGCATAAATAAATCATATGAATGACGCTTTAAACATTAACTATTCGTTTCAAATGGTATTTTCACATTTAATAAAATTTTGTGACCCAATTTATAAATAATTCCTATTAAGTGTGATTAGTAATAATCATGTATAACATTTCCAAGTATTATTTTCACGATTTTCGGAAAAGCCCCTAATCTGAACTGTTAGGCTATCATAGTTCTTTACTTTAGTGATTCACATAAAGCCCTTTATTTGTAATTTAGATGCGTTATAATGGGTAAATTTTTAATACATCGCCTTGACAGCAAAAATAATGTTTGGACCAAAGAAATATCTCAGTCTTCCCATGAATGCACTAACAAATCCAGCTATGCCCTTAAACACTTTAGTGGTAAGAAATAAATTCCTAAAATACAATAAAATTAACTTTGTTGGGTTAAATATTTGTTAGTGATGATTGGGAATGAGAGGATAGGCCAGTGCACTCCGTTCTTCGCCAGTGGGACTGGCCTTGGAGCCTTCTGTGTCTTGATAATCTGTAAAATATTTTATATATATTTTGTTTTTTTGTTTGACTATAGCACGCAGTCTTTCTTCAATCCCTTAATGATGTGGTGTTCCTTCTTGGGCAGTCAGTGTCCACCTCCACTACGTGGGTCATCTGAAAATTGTGATGTTAGTAATTTCATTGCATCATCTTTAAATTTAAAATAGAATGGTAGGTGTGCCATTTCTATTTTCTCTGGTATCGCATGATTTTACAGGGTCGATTGTTTTGAACTTTTATTGTGTGTCTCAGATGGATCATTCGTGGATGGTAGCTAGGAGCAGCCCACCGTGGTACATTCAGCAGGCACATGCTGTCATCCATTCTTCCACATTTTGATTGGTGAACTATGTGCTGTAGTCTGTAAGTATTATAACCATGGTATCCCCATCACAAAAACTTCTTATCCAGATAAACCCTGTTACAGTTATGTCCTTAGGTTTCATTTTGTGTTGTTCTCTTGACATCACCAAGGCGTATGCTCAAATGGGCTACCACAGTTCAGATGTCCAAAGATGTATATATTTTGTCATGTTTACTGACCTAAATATTCTTCTGTTTCTTTTATGAGACAACTTAAAAAGGGACAAAATTATAAAAATGATTCAAAGCCTTGGGGAATAATGGACATGGGATTGTGGGACGTCAGGGGACAAGAGACATTACATCACACTGTGATGAAAGTCACATATTGCTTTAAACTTTTGCATTCACACCCGCCTACAAAATATACTTTACATCAATTTAAATAGTTAGCATTTTGACAGTAATGGGGAAGGAATGAAGAAAAGAGAGAACCACCTTCCTATAGTCCATTCACTATTTCTTCTGTTGTTTTGAAATTAACCTTAGAAATATCACACTAGGAGTAACATGTCAAACTGTGTTTTAAATATCTTGGATAACATAAGTATAAAGCACTGTGATTAACTTTAACGTATTGCATTCTTGAATAAATGAAACTTTAACTTTGTATCTTCTATAACTTGTAATAACTTATTTATTTAGTAAATTATACAAATTGAAAACAGTGACAGCAGTGATGTGTTAGTAATGGCTAGTAAGTAATAGTTCACAGTTAAAATATTGTTCTAATGTAGTTTTCTGGTATGCTACTGTATTTGTAAATTAAACATTGCCTATAAAAAAAATTTCAGTTAAGTAGCACTAATGGAAACATATTTTATTGTTACAGTTAAAAATATTTGTGTAAATTATAGTGCGTAGGTCCTACTGACATGGTGTTTTTCTTCCATCCAAGGAAGAAACTTGAATAGTCAGAGCGAAGCTTGTCGCTCTCTCTTTCTTTCTTTTTCTATCTTGGAAAGTTTTGCAGCGTTAGTAGTAGCAGGGAAATTATTATACGTTATGGTGGTAGGCCACCACAGATGTTTAAATTTGTTTACTTCACCTTAATATATATTTTTATACTCACTAAATATTTTGTTTACATTATTCTCTTTGATTTTATTTTGCTACTAAATGTAAACAAAGCCTCAAGGTAATATGATTATTAAATTAAAATATTTTATTGTAATAATCCTTCTCTTCAAGCATATGTGACTTAACCTTAGGTGTGTCATCATACTGAATGTTTAAAACTCTTAGTGTCATTCTTTTCTGATATTGATGGTTTTCATATATTAAGACTGATCACAGTGAGATATGTAACATCAGTGTTGGAAATTAAGTATCCTCTTAGCATTGAATTGGATACCTGGCTGAGATAGGCCTCGGAGAATTTACTTTTATTGCCAGAATTTTTTCTAGGGTGCCACATTATTTGTTATTTGGTTATGTGGTATGAGAAGTGGTTAAACTGTACCAGAGTTGAGTATAAATGTTAGTGTAGTTTCTTTTCCTATCACATGCAAAATGGGATCAGCGTCTTTCATTAATTCGGAGAATTATATTTTCAGAAGTCATGTCAATCAAGTTACTAGAATATGAATTTTCTTTCACCTAATGTATATATTTTACCAAATAAAACTACCTATTAGTAATTTATGAGTCCATCCAATTTCAGTAGTTGTTGAAGTGAAAATGTCTTGTCCATTGTTAATTTTAAGGTTCTGCTAATACAAAGAGTATGAGAAGTGTGCATTTTGTCTTTCATGATTTTTGCAGTGAGAATAACTCCAGCTACATTTTTCCTCAGGTAAAGTGCTTGTTAATAGGGAAGCCGCTTTTATTGTACTGTGTGTGTAAGTAGGTCACTGAATGGTATCTTTATTTCATCAATATTAGTGATTATCAGTCTGATTTTGTAAAAGTTTTATATTTTTCTCACGCCCGCATTCCAAAGAGAAACTCCCTTGTAGCATGGTATTGTCATTGCCTCTCCTACTTCACCTTTGTTCCTGGTGCCTGGCTGAGTATAAGTCAAGGAGGTCTCATGTGTGATTCTTTTTGCAAAATATCTCATGATATATTTGCATGAGCCACGAGTAAAAGGACAGTTTGCTGGGGGGGGGGGGGGGGGGGAAGGCAGTTTGGAAAGTGCTAAAGCCGAGATTATGCAATCTGGTCAAAACCTAACCTATCAACTGGCAGATACGCGAGTGATAGTCATGACTCTACAAAACAAGCCCGACAAACTTGTTTCGGAGGGATCTTTGCAAGTGAATAAGATAGCAGATTTACAGAAAAGTTTTGAGTGTTTGGGGGGTCAGGGTTGATGAAAGGATCTCACGTTCCCAAGATAATGTGGAGGAAAGTGTAGCAGATTTGCAAACGTGAGGTACACAAGCATGTAAATTCCATAGAGGATAAAATTTCTCTAAGGCTTGAGCAAATAAAAGAATGTTTGTTACAGCAAATAGGGGGTCTGGAAGTAAGAATTTCTGAGGTAGAAAAAAGGCCGGAAGTAATCTCCCACATTTCCAGTCCAAACCTCCTTACCCAGGTGGATAACCAAGTGGTTATTTAGAAAAACATCTGAACACAAAACTTGTTTTCAATGAAGCGGAATATTTGACCGCGAAATGAGATTTTGAATGAAAAAGCAACAAAATCCAAGAAATATTGAATACATTAAATTAGAGGTTATGGTTAACTCAAGTACTCTATGACCCAGAACGTTCAGCAGGTAACACTTATATACTTGGGCCTAGTTATCAGGATAATTCTACCAGTTCTTCCTTTCCACCGGAGGACAGTATTAATCGTACTGCTGCCTTCAATTCGTCAGCTACCATTTTACATCATCCGGCGAAACAATGGGCTGAGGAAATCCCAAAATGTTGTGTTTCCAGCTACGAAAATCTGGTAATATACCTTAGGAGGTTGGAAGATTACCCAAAATTGTTTGGCCTATCAGATCAGAAAATATTACTTCGCTTGAGTTGGAGTCTCAAATCCACAGTTTTCTATTGGTGGGAGCTAGAGAAGGAAAGAGTAAAAAGTTTTCAGCAGTTCAAACACAATTTTCTGGAACATTATTGGAACCCTAGAATACAAGGAAATCTGCAGGCTAGGCTCCACATACAAAAATATGATCCTAAAGGAACCAAAATGCTGAAGCAACATATTTGCAAAATTTTTGAAAAGATTCGCCATGTAAATGCTCCTATGGGCGATAAAGAGCTGATGGAGAGGTAATACTATCACAGCTGCCATCCTGATATCAAGATCGGTGGTTTGACCATCCTTTCACAAGCTTGAATGATTTTCAACACCAAATTTTAAAAATTGATCAAACAGAGAAGCAGAGGGCAGCTATGACACATAAATTTGAAAGATTGTCTCCCCCTTACAACCACTGCTATACCAGGGGTACGGTTTTAGACAGAACCCTTATAATAATCGTCACCCATCCGGATAAAGTAACCAGAGGGTTAGTTTTCTTGGTCTCAATGAAGATGTTTAACTTCTAGAGACATTCGCGTCATACCCTGAGACAAGTCAGAGTCAGTTTAGACAGACATGGCACCGGTGTGGCAAGCAATTTATGCCAGGATATCGACAGAGAAAGTGAGAGGGAAGTGATAGGTGTGCAACTCCAGATATTCCCCCACAGCCGGTACGTACGTTCATTCTGATAGAATGGTGTACGCATTGCCGTCGGTAAGACAGAACCCTAGTCAAGGTAGGCCTAGCTCTCAAAAAGGTTGACAAAGAACGACCATCAAAATCAGTGTGCTGAAAACCTTATATGTATGCTACAGCCCAGACTCATGCAAACTGCGAGGGTAAACCCTATAGTCGCCGGTGAAGCAAGTAATATACAGCCATGGCGAACTACACCTCCTACGAGTGCACAATCACAACCTCCCATTAGTGGTTTTTATCTGGCAGGTAACGTGCAACAACAGCCCATGGAGTATTTTCAGTACAATGCAGGACTGAACCCATGTGCGCCTCCTCGTCTGCCTCCCAGTAATTCTGTAACACATGTTGAAGGGGTAGATGCAGCAGCTCATACTACACCTACGTTAAACTAACAAGGGTTGGCGTAAAGCGTCTCCCTATGCTAACCCAAGCAAACTCCGAGGGGACACCAATAGTTGACAATGACTTGGCATTATACAATAACCAATTCTAAATTGACATTTTGGCAGTACAACCATTTAAAAGCAAAAATGCATCACTACTCACTTTATTGATGAAGGAATCTGAGCATGAGTTTTTGCTCAGGGAAGATGGCGATCAACTACCCTGCTCCAGGGCATAATTGTGTCTGGAATTAAACTTCAAGATATGTGGTATTTTGGTACTCACTTTTTTGGACAGTGGCGCTGATGTCAGCTGTGTAAATGAAGAATTGGTGAAAGAAATCAAAAGTCTCAGCGTTCTTCCGGTGCCCAGGGTAAAAATTATTGGAGTAACCGCCCGAGCCAGCCCAGTAGTAAACTGACAAACATTTTTGACCATCGAGGGACTTTGTTCTGAAAAGCTGACTAATGTATTAATAGGGAGAGGGCTAATAAAACCATTAATTCTGGGAACTGATTTCATGACCCAATATGGTTTAACATGTATTACATTTTGGTGGATGGTTGATTACGTCGCCAGAAAGTCAAGGTGTGATTCCAGTACCTGAGCGATGGCAGACTTCCGACAGTATCTTAAATTTAATTAAGGACTTGCCAATTTTTAATTTGTCTGTCGTACCAAGTAATGATCATGTTTCCAGCCTAAATGAAGAAATACCTAATGCAATTGTAGTAGTCGGAACTATTGATAATTCACAGCGACAACAGCTGTTTGATATGCTCGTAAGACATTAAGATTGATGTCAGAAATCCCAGGGAGAAATACTATGTATGATGTAAAAATTAGGGTTGTAGAAAATGATGTTTTTAACAAGAAATCCTACCCGATTCCAGCGAAATATTCAGCAGAAACGAGGACTATCGTAAATTAATGCTTGACTGGAAAGTAGTCCAAAGGGAAGCCAGTCATTTTGCTAGTCTGATGCTATGCGTCCGTAAAAAGGACGGGTCAGTGCGTCTTTGCCCGGATGCCAGGGACAAGAATAAAATCACAATTAAAGCCCATCATGAGTGTCCTGTACAGGCATGTGATATACTAAGGCTATATCAAGGAGTGAAGTATCTGACTACTCTGGACATCACTAGCGCTTATGGCAAGTACCACTGGCCCTAGATTCAAAACAATACACTGCGTTTTTGTTCAGAAACCAACAATATGTTTTCACGGTTATCGATGGTTTCTAGACTGCGCACTTTCAGACTCAGGATCTCAGGGATGTTGTGGGTTCTGTGTCTTCGTCTCACCAGTGCGTACTTACTAAACAACTTTCAATAGGACCAACAGTTTATAGGTGTATCTGTATACACTCTGTAGTAACGTGATGTGTGTGGTGTTATATACTACTAGAATATTGCTGAGAAATATGCACATCATCGAAACCCAGAAAACAGAGAAAAACATAAACATAAACATTTAAACACATTTATTAAAAAAGCACAAGGAAATACTAGAGTGAAAAAAAATATTGATACTGCCCTTAATGAAATTAGTTAACATTAATCCACCTTCTACAGCACGTAATTACTGGGGATGGTTCTTTCCGTTAAAACAAACTGATTTAAGCTGGGTGTCTTAAAAAAATTAAATATTCTTTAGTCCAAGATGGAAAGGCTAGAACACAATAATTTCTGATTAAAATTTGGATTGAAAATTTTGCTAGCAAAGGCGCGATAGTTATCTCAGTATCCACTGGGTAGCCGTTATGATAGAAAAAAAACGTTAATTTTCGTCCAAATTTGAAAGAATCTCCAAAATTAAAAAACATCACAAGTTCACATGTTAGAGATTATGAAATTTGTGCTGACGTTCGTCTCACGTGTTGAGTTGAACCATGGAGATGGATGGCGTATTTTCACCATGCTGCTGCCTTTGCCATCGAAGCTTGCAGTGGAATCACTGAAATATCTACGTAATTTAGCATTTGATGGACGATTTTACAAGAATAAATTATCATTTTTTTCGGTGTTGCTAATATAAAATGTACGACAAATCTCAACTCTTGGAACCCTAAAACTTGTGTCATGCTGCGATGAAAGGATAGCCAAAAGTCGTTCAAAATTGTCAAAGACATACGAAAATGTTCTATAACATTAATAATAGTATGTACAAGGAGAATTAAACCTGCTACAACAATTACTCTCGTATTGGAAGGCTTATCAGCTGTAAAATTTGGTATGTAAGATAAATTAAACTGCATGTAACATCTCTATGTAACTAGCAAACAAATATTCTTATGTTTTTAAAATGACAATACATTAATATACTTTAGTTAGAATAGCTTAAAAATTAGTTAATCATCCTCTGTAAGAATAAGGTGCATGAGAAACTTGAAGTATAAATTATCCGGGGCTTAATTTAGAGAATCTTTCCAGTAATTATTGAGCAGTAATTTGTAGCCGTGTTTAAAATGATGTGTGCTGGAAGCATCTGCAAAAAAACTTAGGTAGACTAATTTTTGTCTTTTGCTCTTTTTCCCGAAATTTGGCTCACATCTTGTCAATAGTTCTGTCAAAGTTGCACAATCAAACTAGTGATACAACATTTTCTTGCACTTAGTTTTCCAATACATGTATGCTTTATTTAAAAAAAAAAAAATGTTTTTATAACTTAAGTTTGTCTGTTACATTACAGTAGGTCATAGTCAGTGTAATAAGCATGATTTTGACATTATTTTAAACAATAGCATAACTACTAGGGGGGGGGGGGGCAGGATATACATTGTTCCTTCCTAAAATTAGAAAAGGGCACCAGAATAATAGTAGATAGGCATCCAAATCATTTTTGTTCACTCATAGGCGTTGATATGTTGTACACAATCTCTAATGAATTGTTATAACGTATTTCTGAGACTTATATACATCTTTGCTTGTGAATTATGTACTTTTGTCTTTTATGCAGCTTGTAATTTATGTTTTGATGCCACCAAAATTAAAGTTATGAGAGAAGCTAAAAAGTTTTATGAAGACTGCCTAACTGCTTGTCTTTCTCCCCTAGGAGCCACCTAACAGCGTGCCCCCTCATAAATTGGAAACATTTTGCCACTGATTGTAAATGAAATAGCCATTTAGTGTTGGTTGGACTTGGAAATTGCTTACAGTGCAGCCAAGGGGAGCTCTACTCTATATTTTAAAAGTTAACTCTTGAGGAAAAAGTATTTACTTTGTCATCGTAGCCCCTCTAACCCTGGCCTTTAGCCCGGTCCTAATGACAGCAGTTGGAGCAGGCAGAGGAAACCCTGGCTGTGTGAAGTAGAGTGACCCCTTATCTCAGTAAATAGCTGTATAACCCCCAGTATAACAAATATAGCGGTCATGCAAGTCACCACAGGAGATGAAGATAGGTGCTTATCAAGGCAGGCTGGCCAGTTTGCCAACTAAGGCGACTGCGTAACGGTAAAACTAGTAGGCATTGACCATGATGCTACTCTCCAACCCCTCAGGGCTAAGACAGAAAGAGTATTAAAAGCAAAAAGGGGACATTGCAGAACTAAAAGCCCAATGTGTTAATTAAGAGAATAATTAATTGTAATTTTGTCAACACATGGTTGTTTTAATTACGATTTGTAAGTTAATATGCGGCCAATAGAAGGAGCGTCGCTGGACCTCCCTTCTGCCAGCCATGACGGCCAGTCTGGATGGAGCCACAGTCGATGATAGACATGAGTGTTGTGTGAGGGCGGTCAAGTTTTGTAAGTATCTTATAGAGTAGTGCTGTCTGAGTCAGTAAGTTACCTAAACCTTTTCTCATTTTAGCCTCTACATCCCTTGCACCGCGGCAGACTCGTTTAACCTAATATTTTATTCTATTCTCGCAGCATGTGTGTAGGTGCAGGGATCTTTATGCTTACTGGACCAGCTGACTCCGGGGAAGTTTTTGAATTGTTTATTATCCCTGCCAGTTAAGTTCTTGCGCCTTGTGGCCTTCCTAGTTATATTCTTTTAGTGCACACTTCCAGACTACCTGCTTGACTTATATTTTGAGAGAGACTGTTTTTTTTTCTCGTGTCCTACATTGTACCAAATGTTCTAGTGTAACATTCAATTGTCAGGAAATGAAACCCATGCTAATTGAAAATGTGCTCGAGAGATGTTTGCCCTACCCTATTTTCGCCCATGTATTAAGAGGACGTATAGTATTATTCCAACCGTAACTCCGCAGTGAGTGAACCTAGCCACCATGTGATGAAACCATGGTTGTCGGTGCTCACTGCCGCCAGGCAGCCAAGTAGGACTCCACCCCGGCCCATGTTCTCATCTGTATTAGCCCTGTGGATAGGTGGCGCCCATGAACCTGTTGCCACTTAGATAGCATTTCTTAGTGACTGTGAGCACCACCCCGGCAGGGTCATAAACCCCCCAACAACAACTTCTTGGAATTTTTTTTAAATACTGAAAATAAATTGTTGTGAGTGAGTTGTATCAGCTAAATGTGTATAAACCAAATTGGGCAGACTTAAAGTATATGAGGAGTTGTTTTTACACATATACTCAGGCACGAAAACGTGAACACACACACAGCAATTAACAGAGTGCACAGTATCAGTCAATATAAACTATAACACAATGTTATTAGAGAAATGAAATGAAATTTTGTTGAAAATCAAACTCAGCCAAAAATGTTTGGAAAATTTTATGAATAGCTGATATTAAAAAAAAAAATCTCTTCATTTGTTTACAAATTGTTTTTAATTTTAGAATTTTGGTATTGTCCAAGATCCTTGGAATGAACAGTGTTCAAAAGAATGGCTGCCACCATTAAGCGAATGTGTAAAAATGTTCCAGAAATATTTGTTGTTCAGTATTCTGTTAGAACCAAAAAGTTCAGAGTCAAATATTAATTTTCCATGCAACTTGAATTAAGTTCAATCAAAATTTAAAATGCTAAAACTCAGTAATTTAATGAAACTCGTGTAATCAGGGCATGAACAAATGGTCAGATCACACTTCACTTTATTCAGAAGGTTATTGAATCAATGAAATAAGATTGTAGAAATTGTTCTTTTATTTCTCTGAGGCAGTTGGGCGGAAAGAAGAAAGTCAAATGCATGTTACTGCCTTACCAACAGAAATTCAGGATGTCACCTATTTGACATTTAAATAGTCACACTTCTGCTTCAAGTCTCTTGATTTACTATGAGGCCTGCAGCCCTGCACTATCTTGAAGTGGTCCATATAAAAAAACTTCACTAATTTTCCTTGAAAATTCAGTAGAAATGTGGAGGTTCACTCAGTTTGTGGCACTTGCTTCTCACAATCCAAAATGTTCTGAATACAAACTCTAGTTTTCAAGCACTCCCAGTTCACTAAAGACTCTTGAAAACAAACATTAAATATTAATAAACACATTACATGAAGATAATAACATCACATATTATCATATAATATTATACCATACTTGCAATGGATTAAAAATGAAATGTGTGTAGATTAAGACTTCTTATGGTAGCTGGCAATAGAAAGAATTGTCCCACAATTTTCCAATTATTGTAAACCAATGAACAATATGAACAGAATGGCATTTAAAATTGTAAATATAAAATTTTACAACATTTTTGCTACGTTATTTTAAATTTTAGTGTTTGAATTAAGAAAATTCATTGGATATGTCATAGCCTCTTGGCATAAAAACCGTCTAAATACAACATTTTGAAACTGCATTAAATCATATGTAGATAAACTATATATCATAAATCACACATAATTCGTAACATTATGAAGCTACCAAATGTCTCAATATTATTTTCTGTGAAGAAAATTGTTCATCTCCAAATTGTTCAAGTCTTATTACAGTTAGGTTGAAATTATATTTTTATCTGCAGTTTTAATTTACTGCTTAAATATCTGTTATCTTTAAGTTTTCCTTCCCACCACTGACTGTAATTGAAAGGAAAGGGATAATCTTATTTGCAAATGGGTAATTTCATTTAAATTACACTTGTGTGGCATTTCCACATGTCTAGGTATCTTCAAAAACTGTGAAAATGGCAGGTGCCATAATGCAAAGTCCCACTGAGGGTGAAGAAGGAGATAGAAAAGTATTGGGACCACTCCCGGCTATCAGCATCCCAAATATTAAAACTGAATTGAAGGTAGGTTGGTCCCTATTTTTTCATGTAAGGCGAGAGTATTTGCATTAGCTATTTGCAACATGTTACAAATAAAAAGAGTATTACTATTTAAGTGTGGTGTATGTTATTTGCATAATATCTTGAATGTTCAAGGTTTTCTTACATTTTGTGAACTGTAACTTATTTTTGGTTAGATCATACCAAGACATTACAGTATTGGAGTTAGTGAAGAAAATTGAATAGCTGCTATTATTAGAATTTAAGGATTTCAATGAATGGATATGTGTTGTATGATATCAGTTTTGATGCTAATAATTCTGACTACCACTTTTGTGATGTTTGCTTTTTTAAGGTTGGTTTAGTGCCTGTGCATCAACCCTAACGTGTGTGTCAGTCACCCAGGAATGGAAACAGAAATTTTCTCAGTATCTTGAGTTTTAATTTCCAGTTGCACTTTCAAGCTTTGTAGTTGACATGTGTAACATCCAGCATTTATTTATTCCACTACTAAGATTTCCTTAATTAAAATTGCAGTAGTTATAGCACACGTTAGTGTGGCCAAACAGGGAAGGAAATGCTAAGGAGACTTACCCCTAAGTGAGTGCTGATACCGCTTGTGCTAGCCTATTTCTCTGAGTGTAGGCATGCCTGTACGGATAATACACGCCACGCCCCCTTGCATGCTTGGCTCCAGTGGAGTAGATATGGACAGACTCGCCAAGACTTCTGCGTGCCCCTGGCCCACCGCAGTGGCTACAAAATGATTTGCACAGTCCCGGTACGCAAGTTGTTCTGCAGCGATCGCTACCTCCAGTTCTCTTTCGTCCTCTTGAGGAGACTGAAAGGAACCTCTTAGAGCAGTAGCAGAAGCAAAGCTGAACCAGCCTGCATTCCAGAAACCTCGGTCACCTTGCTCGTCATATTGCCTAACAGCCAGTTTACTACATTTCTTCTGCTCAACCGCATAATCAACCTTCATTTCGCCATTTTCTCTGGGAGGAGGTATCCAACCTTAAAGGGCTGGTAAGGGAACCAGGTTAGGGTTACAAGTCAGTGAGGGGCAGAAGTGATTGCACCCTAAGAGGGGGGAGGGATCATGTCCACATCTGGTGCCCAGAGTATAGTGGCCATTCAGGCTGTTCTCGCTTGACCTACCATAATTTGGACAGTATTAATGAGCACAATACCTGACTGCCCATGCTAGAGACACCGAAGCAGAACCAGAAGTCACACCTCTCTATTCACACCACTGCATCTCAACCTGCCGGGGATAGAGATTTGGAGCAAGTTGGAAAGCATTCGTCTACTTAGTTCTTATACTAGAGGGTGTGTAGGATAACTGCAATTCTGAATGTTGAGAACCTCCTCGAACTTCCATACCTAGTAACCTTGACATGCCATGGGCGACTTGTATTTCTCTCTAGCCTCTGCCACAACCGTGACCCCCTCCAAGAAGATACGTAGCCACCACATGCCACAGAGCACTTTGCCCCAGGTTACAGCAGTGCTGCATTTGCCTCCTGTCAGCATGCAACCTGCTCAACGCAGAAGGTCTGCCTACCCCTTTGGCCAGTCAGCTAACAGGAAGCAAGCCGCCTTTGCTTTGCTTCTTTTCGCTCTCTTCACTTCCACACTGCTACCCCCACGCCCTACGCACTGGCCCTGTGGACTGGGTATATATAGGGATTGCAGTCCTCAGTTCAAGGTTGACTCATGCAGTTCTCTCACAGAATGTCACTCGGCCTGGACACACTCTGACACAGCTAGCATCTTGTTCCAGACAAATTGTTGCCCCTCAGTATATTTGCTCGTCTTCAGCCAGCTGCGTCTTCGTACTAGCTCAACGGCTGTCTCACAACTCATGACGCCTTTAAATCCAGAACGAGTCTGAGTATTCGCAGACTTGGAGTAACCCTTACCCCCCATCACCTCCCCCCCACCCCCCCTTATTTCAACGCATCTACCGTAACTAGATACTGCACCTTGGTTGGTATCCTAGGTCGGCCCCTCAGGCCACAATCAGGGTACAGGCTGCCTTATGTATGTTTATTGCTTCAACAATAAACATGCATAATCTAAGCTGGTTGAGTTTATCTTTCCCAGGCACTTTCTTTCTACATCTTGTTCCTGTTATTTCCTGTTTCAACCCATTTCCACTTAGACTCTTACAGGAGCAGGTACGAGCTGAAACCCTGCATCCTAACCATCTCCACACCTCAGAACCTTCATCTCCTTGGAGTGGATGTTCTCTCGCGACTGTTGCAACCATTCTGTGGGTGTTTAGGTCTGCTGGTGACTTTCCGCCCAGCTAGCCATTGCAGAAGGTCAGCAGTTGACCCCAACAGGGAGTTCCATCTTTGCATGATACGTGGATATGTGGTGACTTCCCACCTTCGACTTCCCGCCTACCAAGATTCTTGCCTAGAGGCAAGCAGTTAGGGCTTCCCCACAATCATGCCTTCCACTTCTTGTTTCCTCCAGGTCATATCCACCTTTACTGGACACCTACTATCACCCCTTCTACACTACACCTTTATGCCTCGCCACAGGGCTGGGTGGGATAAGGCGTCCAAGCAGGCTTTGGCCTGGTAAAAGACCAAGTAAGGGAAGGGTGGGGTGCTGCCAGGGTGTACAATGGAATCGTGAAGGAGCGGCTCGAGAGAGTGGAACACTAGTCAGCACTACCAGAAGGTACCGTAGCCTACAGTTCAATCTGTTGTGGCATACACCTCGTGGCATTTTGCCTCTGTCACCCACGCCTCCTAAGAAGACAGTCGCCACCACACGACCTCCAACTGCCGAACGCATTCCTCGTCGCATAGACGTTACACCCAACTACACCCCGTATGCACTCAGACTAGACCAGCAACTCCTTCGGCACCTCTATGAGCACAGCGTGCCATAGTTGAACTTACTCGACAGGACCATCCTGCACCCAGTATTAACCTCATTGACTGCACCAGCTTTCCTGCTGTTGGGGGAGAAAAGCTGCAGATGTCCGTCCACATTAGGTACACCAAAGGTGAGGCGACAACCTTGCTGACCCTTACCTACCATCTAACCCTGCCTACTGCATTGTCTACCCTGTGCCTTACTCCTATTGAGGGAGAGACCAATTCAAGGTGGCAAAGGCCAATCAGTGACCTCAGCACTTCCTAGTGGCAGATGCACACCCAGCCGTAGTCAGAGAGGAGAGAGACTGAGCACATCAGCCACAATTACAAGCCAGTGCCAAGTCTGCAAGACCTTCATCATATCTCTTCACACCACCAGTCAGGAGCCTTCCCACTGGTCAGAATTGTCCATTTGGACCAGCCCAGAGAGACCTCGGATGCGTGGAAGAATTCCACTACCATCCGTCCAGTGCCCAGTATTCTGGTGAGCGAAATATCCTCTGATTGAAGACACGAGCAGAATGAAGGCTACTTGTAGCAGAGCCAACAAAACCAACAACTCTTCTATTTGTCTCGTCGACAAAGACTCCTGGGCAGCACAACCCTTGGATAGGGCCAACACCAGCCGAGAAACTGCAAAATCCCTATGCAAAACTGATATCTGGCTCTTGCCAGCAAACTCCAGTTTAGGTAGTCGGACTGAAATAAATGAAGGTCACTCCCACAATAGTCGTGACTCAAACCCACAGCTCTCTCAGCTACAGGCTATTTATGAAACCACTAGGCATCATAGTCATTGAAAAAATAACTAAGGCTGAACTAGTAGCTGGACCCTTGCTGGGTCCAGCTACTGGTGGGCAGCACCAAGACTCTTCCCCCTCAGGCGACTGAGAAGCAGTGGTCTCTGTCTTACGGGTTTGTTCTTGGGGCTTGTGGTGTAGGATTTGGCCAGTTCAATAACCTGGCTCTGGGCCTTGGAGGTGCGTTGGTTAGAGCTGGTCGGGTCAGCACACGCGTAGTGGTGTACCCTGGTGTAATGCTTAGATGTCTGACTACTTTTTCGGAGCTGTCTGGCCAGGTGAAAGAGGGCAGCTTCTTTAGTGGGTTCGGCGGAAGTGGTGTCACAGGACGGTGCACGTGCCAAAGAAGACTGCGATGGCTTGGACAAACTGGTAGCTGACCCTCTCTGGCGAGCAGCCTCCTCCTCTGGCGAGCAGCCTCCTCCTTCCATGCGTATATCTGGCTGGCATCTGAACCTCTACTCTCCAGGACTCCAGCCAGAGCTAGCCCCTGCGTGCCTGTTTTTCACCGCTCAGCCCTATTGTTAGGCATAAGAGGGGTGATAGAACAGCTAGGCAGTAAGTTGTCCCAAAAGGGCTAGGCACGGCCTGCTGGAAAGTAAGGTGCTGGCTGTTGGATAGGGTCGACAGTCTTGGCATACTGACCTTCAGTCTACTGGCTTGGCAAGGGGGTCGTCGCTGGCAGACCCAAGTACCAAACTTAGGGTTACAGTATTAGTTTTGAGGGTGTCCGTTCTTGTGGCTACATGGCGAGTGAGGCGTTGCTGGCGGACCCAAGCATCACGAATAAACGGGGCTCCGTGTCACGGGTTGGCCTATCGTTCTCCAGCAAGTGTCCTGGTAAGGGAGACGTCGTTGGCATACTTAGGCACGTTGATTTATGCTTGTTTATTTTTTGCTCATTGAACACACACAAACCAGCCTTACTCTGACTAGGGTCTGAAGGACAATTCTAGGTTGCCAACCGGTTTGTGACCTAGTCTCGAAAGACGTGGCAACACAGGGTATGAAAATGGCCCCCAAGTCAGCAGTACTCGAACTCAAGTCAACCGCAGTTGAATTACGAGGTAACTGGAAGCGTAGCTGGCTTCAGTGTGCTGGCAGGCAGCGAGGCGGTGTCATGCAAAGTAAGACTCTTGACTGTGCAGCAATGGTATTGACGACTTGAAGTCGGTTGACTCTCTGGCAGAGTGACGTTCTGTGAATGAGGTTGTGGTGTCAGAAGTTGCTCGGGCGGCGTGATGTTCCGCAACTAGAGTGATGCGAGACAACCTCTCAGTGTGTGCTCTGGCAGAGTGATGTTCTCCGAATAACTGACATGAGATAGCCTCAAACTGAGGACTGCGAGCCCTATTTATACACTGCGCACAGGGCCAGTGTAGGGGGTGTGGAGGTAGTGCTAGAGAGAGAGAGTGATGGTGATGAGTCGGCGGAAATGGCAGAAGCTGGCAACTACTTCCCCTCATGTGCCCGAAGGCTGGAGGGGCTGAGAGCGGCGATGTGATACAAAGCAGGTTGTGGTGCAGCAGGAGGCAACAGCTGGCAAGGCAACCCTGGCTTCTAGGCAATCTCTGGCATTTGTTGTATATATGCCTCTTTTCAGGAGGGGGCCGCGGTTGTGACGAGGCTAGATTGGGTGAATAATGATGCTCGTGGCACGTGAAGGCATTCAGTCCTTTGCTAAACTATCCTATACAATTCCTAAAGACACAAAATATATTCAGCTAATTAAACTAAAAAGCGAAATTTATCCTTGGTTGCCGACCTGGAAATCTGGATAATGTTGAGTCATACTTTCCAAAAGAGCGTAATCTACTTGTTGCTCATAACTTGCAGTGTAAAAATGATCATATATTCCTTCATTTACTTTGCACACTTTCACTCTGCAATTCCTACACAGAGAGGACATGCAGAGCTACATCACAACAAAACATGGCTATGAATTACACTGCTGGAGAGAAAACTTGAAGGTTTTACCTTCTTCATGTACAGTGTGCTATATCTTAGTGCTCTTAATCATTTCATTCAGTATTTTTTCTAAATTCATGTAATTCCATCTGATCCGTTTAACAGTTTCTGATGTAGCTTGTGATGGTCTTGTGACAGGTGTTGTGGTTAGCAATTTATACATATAAAATTACATTGTTACTTGGTGGTTCAGAGTATTAACTGTCTTTCATATTGCCTGTTATTGGTATACATTGTAATATTTTAGCATGTTTTATTTGTGCATTTCTTCTTATGTTGACAGGAACAGCCAGTTGCAGTGTCGGTAGCTTATGCTACTGCCAGCAACATATTATGGCAGCGCAGGAAATCCTCCTCACCCACATCAATCCTCCCAGACATTATGGAGGAGGAAACACAAGACGAAAGCCAGGTTGATGACTCAGGTGAACATTTTGAGGTAGTCGACCTCACAGCAGATAGCGAAGAGTAAGTGTCCATCCATTAGGTTTAATGTCCATTTGTTTTCTTTCTAAAGATGGATTTAAAAAAAAACTGGAATGTTAGTGTGCTGTTTTGTTCTCACAGAGGTCAAATATTCTGATGAACCATCAAGTTCTAGAGCACTGGTATATTAGAAATTCCATTGTTTTGGGTTTACTTTGAATTTCAGGGCAAAACATAGAGAATTCAGATAAGGGTTTCCTCTGTAACAGAATAGTACAAGAAGAAAATTAATGTTCCATAATTATTATTGCTAAATACCGCATTACACTTTCATGTGTGTACTTTTGCAATAGCATATCAGTAGATTGTTGTGACCAGTGTAAAAATGTTGGTAGGTAGGAATACTTGATAGAATTGAATCACTTAATAGATTTAAACTCGTACTTAACAAGAGCCACAAAATATATATATATATCTCTCTCTCTCTCTCCTCTCTTCTCTCTCTCTCTCTCTCTCTCTCTCTCTCTCTCTCTCTCTCTCTCTCTCTCTCTCTCTCTCTCTCTCTCTCTCTCTCTCTCTCTCTCTCTCTCTCTCTCTCTCTCTCTCTCTCTCTCTCTCTCTCTCTCTCTCTCTCTCTCTCTCTCTCTCTCTCTCTCTCTCTCTCTCTCTCTCTCTCTCTCTCTCTCTCTCTCTCTCTCTCTCTCTCTCTCTCTCTCTCTCTCTCTCTCTCTCTCTCTCCCCTCTCTATATATATATATATATATATATATATATATATATATATATATATATATATATATATATATATATATATATATATATATATATATATATATATATATAATACATATATATATATTCCAGAAATAAAACCAAAGAGTTCCATCTGTGGTTATATTAAATTCTTAATTGTGTTTTTCGTGTGTGTGTGTGCGTGTGGGACTTATTTTTGAATTTTTTGTCCGCTACAGTTACAAGTGATCAAAATAAAAAATTAAAAGCTAACAATCATATAATAATCCATTTCGCAGTCACTTCCCTTAACCCTTGTTTGTTAATTTTTTTTTTTGTTTTTGTGAACAAAAATATCTAAATGTCATCATTATGTATCAGCTCATATATCATATATTTTGCTACCCTTAGTACAATAGTAATACAGTACAATATTATATGCAAGCCTTAAGGTGGCCGCCTGAGTAGGCCGCAGAACAGTGTGCTGAGTTCCAGCAGATAATGTTTCTTAAAAAATCATCCAATGTGTCTGAAGTGAGGTCTGCTTACAAAGAAATGTTACCCATCTGTATACTTTTTCAATTCCTCCATTTCTCTGTAAAACATTTTTTTGTGATAGTGAAAATTGCCCAAACGAGTGTTTTCATGGTCATTTTTAGGTATGAACATTCCAATGCAAAACATTAAAAATGGAGTAGGTACTTGCATCAAACCTTGACAGGATGTCTCATTTCCTGAAAAACTTTCAACTTACCCCACCTAACTTGCCATTGTATGCACGGAAATGTCATGGTTCCTGCCCGCATGAAGCAAATATGCAATTATCGACCTCCAATTACTTCGAAGCCTAATTCTGCACAGTACAATAAACTTTTGTTGAAAAACAGTGGTTTACCTTAAAAACTGCAACTGGTGTGTGCTACTGCGATCAATATGTGATGTGGCCTTGGACAATAAAATGTGTCATGAGGTAGGTCGAGGCTCGCCTGGCATGCCTGAAAAGTGTTCTGTCATTTCTCTGAGACCCCGCTGCGAGTACCATGGTCGCAGGACAGCATGGGAGACGCGCAAGGTTTGATAATAGACGGCCCACATATCTTTAATTTCTAAGAATTGTATTGTTGTTCCAGAACCTACCATGTTTTTCATTGACTGTAATTAAATTTCTTTCATTACGCCCCAGATGTGGAGGAGGCGAGCCCCTGGAGTTTTGGTGTATATAAGCCCCAGAGGCTGAATGCTCGTGGAGAGGTGGCTTCTGGGGACCAACCAAGTTAAGTACATACATCTGTATGTTGCTAGGGCTCTTCAGGCCAGAAAACAGTAGAAATGGACATTTGCATGCCCATATTGGTAGCAAGTAATTATTGTAAAAAAACTCAAATTTATTGGAATAGATGGACGTTTATTTTAAAGTATTTTTAAAGGCTGCTAGGAAATGGATTTTAAAGCAAATGTTGTTAGTCTTGGTAATCCTGTAATATTTGTAAAGTCATGATAATTTTTATGAAGGCAAAAATATGTAATATTTCACTTAACATAAAGTGTTATATAGAGTTACGTAATATTTGTCAAAGTTATGAAGTTTCCTGGCGAGACATTTCTAAGTAAAGGCTGTTTAAATGATAGAATGTCTTTCAGCCTTAATGAAATATATACTAGAGTTTTGAGAATGTTTTGGGTAGACATTTCATATTTATGTCCAAGTTTAGAAAATGAGAGATGTATTCTTACTCAAAAGTTATATTAAGTTATGTAACATGGTTAAAGTTTTTGTACATAAACTTTCCAAAGTTTTTGTGCATAATCTTTCCCGGAGAGACACTTAAATGAAAAGGCTGTTTTTATAAGGTTAAATGTTTGTCAGCCTAAGAAAGTCAAAAGTTTTGGGTGCGATAATTTTTATAAACATTCACAAAATTTCATGACCCATTAATAGGGACCCCTTCATTTCGCAAATGTTTTTTTATTCATGAAATGTTTAGTTCAAGACGAAAATTCCACAGTAAACGCGACAATTATACAGATCGAGAATATCTTCACTTCCCTGCTTGGTTAATGTTAATGCCTGTGATTTTTGAAAACGGAGTCATTATCATATAGTAAACAATTCACTCATATTTTGTTGTGAATCTTTATGTTTGGGGCGTTAATTCGATAAATTGTTTCAACGTGTAGTCGGGATCGGGCAGTCGACACAGTCGATGTATCGAATATACAACGCCGAAGCGATATCGGCAACGAGTATCAACTCCTACAGGATATCGCAATGTTTGGGAAAATAAACTGAGCTCGGCGACTTTCTAAAATAAACTAATTTAGTTTGCATCTAGTCCTTTTTCACTTTTCGTCGCATAATTAATGTAACCTGGTTGGTAATATACCAATGTGATAAATATAAAAATTACCAAATACTTATTTTATAAATGGTAACAAAATTTTCCGTCGCCACTAATTGCCTGCCGCATGTTTATGCAGCAGAGGCACACAGTTCGCTCCATAGATTCGTATATCTATGGTATTACAAAATGTTTTTTTTTTTTTTGTTTTTTTTTTTTTTTTTATGTAAACTTGTTTTTAAAATTATCCAGGTTGCGTGAGGATGATTTTTAGCTGGTGCCGTTTAATTTTGTTTTGACCAAGTAGGTTCTATTTATTTTATTGGTGGGATGTGGAACTTTAGTTTGTCACATTTATCATATTTCGCGAGACAAGATTATTTTACGCCTCTTGTTATGAGAAAGTAGCAATTGGAACTGCTCACTGTTTTGATGATGCAGTGGAAAATTTTTCTCGTACGGAAATAACATTCAAATTACTATAATTCAAAAGTTGAAATGTCTCCGAAAGAACAAAATGTGATAAATGTGACGCTATTATTTGTACAGATGTGGGAATTACACAATAAACAATTTCATTAATGTTGAAAATCATATGGATTTTTTATGAACTAGACTAAAATCAGTGAAATCAGTATGGATTCCAGTCAGTAATGTAGACACTGAAAAGAGTTTTTCAATGTCTGGGAATATAATGACTGACAAAAGAACATACCAAAAACCAATATGGTAGTAATTAATGCCACTGCTTGCATCTTCCGA
The DNA here is from genome assembly GCA_029891345.1 of Dryococelus australis. NCBI lineage: Eukaryota > Metazoa > Arthropoda > Insecta > Phasmatodea > Phasmatidae > Dryococelus > Dryococelus australis. Next base: position 88,071,735 of record CM057004.1, on the reverse strand, counting down.
TTAAGTGTATACTACTTTATTTTTGTTTAGCGTACCATTTTTTCCTCAGCCAAATTTCAGAAAAATTTTTGACGAAATTAATTAAAAACAAAAAATTCACCCAAATCAGCCATAAAATTTATAAATCTATCAAAAATTTTCACCACATACATGCGTGTCTATCGAGGTACTTTGGTTCAGAGTAAATGCTATGAACTGATATGAATATTAGTGTAGCTAAATGCAATTTTCAGTTACGATTACTATTTCATATGCAATAAAAGATATTAAAGTTAGATTCTATAAACAAGTAAGTAAAAACAACTTGATATAATTGCAGATTCTTGTATATCACAGTATTCTAACTTTCCAACAACTATATTAATACTAACAATTTTTTTATATGTATAGGTAGTAGAGAGTGTAGAATAGTAAGATGTTTTTGTTTTTATCTCGTAATGGAAATTAAGTAAGTAACATAGGAAAGCCCTACGAACCACTGTCAGAGAGATACTTACTTTAACGCCAGTGGAAACCACCACAGACAATGGTGACACTCCCCAACCTGTTCAAACCATGGTACCTCTATTTGGCCTGCCAATACAAGTCACCTCCGAAGAACATCCAGCTATTGAGGCCATACGACAGGTAGGGGAGTCTATCGTAGGACTTGATTGGCCTTGGCATAGATTAGATTTACCAGAACCCCAAAATCCAGAAATGAACCCGGTCCCTCTCAGCCTTGTCAAGCATGCAGCTGTGCCTCCACCCACTTGTAGAGTGAGCACGGCAGCTGAGAAAATCATCCACCTTCTTCAAAACCAGGTACCGAGAAGTCAAAGGGTTATTTCTGTAACTCCTGATTTTCTACCCGCACATCAGCCTACTAAGCAACTCGCTTTAAAAGCTGGGTCCCTCAGTAACTTATGGCCGTTGCCTAGTTCCACCCATGTTTTCCATGAAACTGGTTTCACGGTATTTGGCGTCACTAAAAGTTAACAGAACCAAAGTGTATCAAATTTTTGTACCATTTTTAACAATGTCGAATTTTTTACACCGCTTCAACCAGTTTACACAATTTTTTACACCGCTTCAACCAGTTTTTTGCACCGATATTGGTAGTTTTTATTTACCTTTTTTCAGGATCCGTACTCATTAATTATGAAAATTGCAATATTTTACAAGCTACCATTTCTGAGCAAAGTTTTAGACAGACTTTACTGTTAATGTCATGAAAAGAGAGAATGCTCTAGAAAATCCTCAGTATTTAATAAAGATAGTTTTAAAAGCCATATTTTTCACTATACCTTGAATTAAAGGCATTTTCATACAGTATTATTCACAAATGTATTGTGTCAGTATTATTAGGGCATATGTTGTTTTTAATGAAAAATAGCCCATATAGAAAGTTAGCTTGTTGAGTGTAGAATGTTCTCAGTTTATGTATTGTAATATTGTGGTCTTTCAAAATATACTGAATTTTCCAAACGACTCATGTTTGTTTGTTGTACTAATTTTACACTAACTGCGTTCAAAACTTATCTTTCTGCTGTAAGACAGTGGTCTTGTATTTCTTGTGAAATGGTTAACCTTGTGTCGCCCTGTAGCTCAGGGCATAGCAACTCAGGGCATAGCAAGCGCTTCAACCATTATTTTTATTTAGTGATGGGACGATTCTAGATTTTTGTCAATACCAATTCTCGATTGTATTCCAAAATTTTTGTTTTGATTCTCGATTCTGGTCTCAATTTATCAACAAATGTTAAATACATTGCATAATTTTGTATACAGTTGTACAGTTCTACATTTCATACAATTTACAACAGGAACTACCATAACGAGAGTGAAAGAAAATAATTTTTCTTTATTGAATTAGCAAATTTAGTGGCGTTAACTATTTCATCCAGTACTCTGTGGAAGAAATGTAGCCTATAGTTTTGTTATGTAGAAATGGCCCTGCTAGGTAAAACGAATGTGACATCATCGTGTGATTTCAAGAATACTGCACACTTCCCAAAACAGTATAACTTCAATGATATATGGTAAACATTGAGGCAAGTCATACATAGGTATATTCTTTTCGTACATTTTTCAGTGTAACATTTTTAACTTTTGATTTTGTTGCAGCTAGCGGCGTTTAATAATACTGCTGGAAGTAAAAAAAAAAAAAAAAAAAAAAAAACAAATAAAAAAGTGACTCACCCTAATTAATTAATTATATGCCTAATTAAATACGACTGATGATGGATTAAACATTTTAGGGTGAAAACTTTGAGTTCATTGTGAGATTATTTTCTTAAGTCGGAGCCAAAATCGAAGAAACAAAAATTTTCAATTCAACTTAGAATTTGCAAAGCTTCACATATCCCTGGGGTTAACCTATATGGTGATTATGACTTCCAAATAATTTTTGGATGAGTTCGAAAACGTTGCTGTAACGTACCTAGTGGCTTATGTAGCAAAGAAATTGCAAATGCACACAAACTATTTGCATTGCATTTACAAGCACCATCAGGTTTGCAGAATATGCAACCAAGTAAGAAAATTTTACAGAATTGAATCGAACTTGTAAGTGCTGAAGATCGGAACACATTGATTATTCAATTCTGGCGAAAATCTGTAGAATCGAGGAATGGGTAATCAAATCTTCCTATCACTATTTTTATTGTTACCTCATAAAACATTGAAAGTTTCATAGAGGCGTGTTATCATCTGCAAGACTGCATGCTAGTTCACTGCTTTGCTCCTAGAGACAATGAAAGAGTTGATGCACATGTCTTGGTCGCCCCTAGCTCTCCCACGCTTTTAGGCCTCAGACGTGCGAAATTCCTTCAACTAGGCGGCCACCTTAATTCTATTGCCTTCACATCAGGTTTATTTTTAATTGTTGTATGGTTATTACCTATTTGTGAGAGATTAAGTTTTTCACCTTCAAAGCTTTCTTTGTGAATGTGTAACTTTCTGTAATTTTGTATGCAATAATATTTTTCGTGTAATATTATTTTTCAACCTTGTGAGTGCTATGTTAGTACAGTTTGTCTGAACCATTGTTTTGTTCTGTTTTGCAGAGATAGCAGAGGAACAGAAACTCAGCAGTTATCAGTACCTATTTCTCCAGGTAGTTATATTTGTTCACCTGTGTACAACCATGATTTAACAACAACTAATGATGGTGATTTACATGATCGCTTGAGTGAATTACTTTTATAATTGAAATATACAGTGCAGCATTATTTTATGTAGTGTTATCATACACTCCAGGAACATTTTGTTTTCTCTTAATGCTGTCATGCACACAGAAATTGGCAAGCCAACTGTAAAATACAGTAAAGTATATCTGAAAGTGGCATTTTCCACATGTACCCATTGTTCACTTTAAGATTTTACGTGTGTTGCTTATACTACTAATAAATTACGATTACGACTTATCGCTCTTCACGTGAAATAGACCCTTACTTCAACCACCCATGTGAGAGTTGTTCTGCATACCAATTTACAGTGTTGCACGCCATTTAAATCCACCGGGCAGCCAAACACTTTGTTACAAGGTTGTCCAACCAGCAAGCATGCCTTCTACCCCCTCCCCCTCGCTTAGTACCTACAAGTTGTCAGCCACTTCTTGCACGGCTGAGCGCCGCCGAAGATCTACGAACCAAGAACGCTGACGAGAGGGTTCCCACCTCCCACGCCAACCTTCCAGCGGAAGGACATCACACGCCTTCCCTGCACCCTGCCGCAGCAGCCTAGACTTCTGACTATATAATTACGTGCATGGCGGGACTCCAGCAGTCGTTCATAATTCTTCTCTTGAGTTAACCCCGAGCACTCCTTAGTGCTGGGGTCTCCACAGAAACCTCGAGTCTTCAGTAGCCATCGCGGCTTCCCTCTGCGACGACAACAGTCTTCAACACCCATCGAACACGAATAAAACCTTGTTACTTTAACTTTAACTTCTTTTGTCTCTTACAGACACCCACATTAGACAGCTTTAGTTAAGTAGTTAAATGTTCAGTTTTCTAGTTCACATTCCCTTCATCCTAGAACCAGGTCGCCTACACCTGACTAGTTTTCCTTCAGTGCTCTGACTGCTTGGTAGGAGATAGCACGAGTCACTATATTTATTGAGTCCTCAGTAAATACAGCTTTGTTCTCTAACCTAACAATTTCATTTCTAGAGTAACATCTATTTCGCCTGCTAGGAATAAGTTGCACTGTGCACTACCAACAGAAACTGGTACTTTTGTAAATCCGAACTAGCTTGACTGAGGGGACCTCCAGTCTGGAACATACGCTTCCTATTACCCCAAGCACTCAGGTGCTGAAGGGAAGGAACAGAGGAACTATGACCAATAGGAATACCTTCCACCAAGGAGAGACAGCAAGCCTAGGTTATATCACCTACCAAAGCACCTAGGTGCTGGGGGCGGGTGAGTATTGCGGCCTGGCCTTGGCTGGAGATCACATCCAGTAATAGTATGGTGGCCCACATGGCTCAACCTCTCTGATTAGCCCGTGGATGTGGGGGATCAGTGGAGAGTCGTACTGAGCTTGTGCTATGAATCAGCTACTGGACCTACATTATTATAGGGGAAACAGTTTCTCGTCCAGAATTCACGACGTATCTTGTTCAGCTGCAAACTAAGCTCCATGACTTACAAGGTAGGCACGGCCGAAGGCATAGGGAACAAAATATTTCTCATCTAGCTGCCCAGCAGCAGAGTACCTTAGCCCCTCCTACGCAGGGAAGATAGGCAGAATGGGACCGTGCCGCCTCACTGAGATTACAGGCAGTCTCGACTGTCCACGTGGTACAATATATTCATTTTCCACCACTCGTCCGAAATAGTCCTATCACCCGGTGTTGAGGGGTCTAGTCTACCGGACTGAAGTTAAGTATGGACTAGCCAATAGGAGTCAAGTGTCAGTGCCTGGAACTTGAAGTACAACATAATCTAAATCAAGGACTGTAGCAACAGTTTCACTGTCAGTTAACTCACGTTACCAACTATCCGAAGACCTTCAGAGTAAGTCAGTTTTCTAACACCTCCCATCAGCTACCTATAACCGCGCACTTGTTCTAGCGCAATAAACCTCGACGATAGTGCAATACAGTCAATAGCCGGGCTGGTTAGATGATTAAAATTAGAATATATGGCAATCAGTGACAATTGAGGAAACCATTTTTTTTACCATCCCTCATTTTCTAAGACCTGTAACAAAGACTGAAATTATAGTAGAACCCTAGTACATATAACATTTCCACATAAAAATTTTCCTGCATTTTGCCATTATGTCATAATGCTGTCATTTCTGTATAAGGCTTAATAGTTTCATTTCCAGCTTGTAATAATGTTCATGGTTGCCACTCACTTGGAAACACTTGCCACCAGAAGAGTGCACTAGTTTGAATTTGGCGCTGCCAGAGACATGAGCCAATCACCAAGGGTCTACTCGAGCGCCCTGGGCTTGGAAGTTCTGCACCCCAAGTGCCAAGTGAAAAGGTGAGATAAGGCATCCATGATCCATGTATGTGATGTCACAAGCACCTCCTACGTCAAGCTACCGTATCCCAAACCCCGTACCTACAAGGTAATCCGAGGTCACTGCGACGTAGTCCCCGTAAGGCCCTAGCCAGACCAGTTTACCGCGTGAGTAGAGTAATCCCCTCATCCACATTGCGAGGTCCCTTCTGGACATTCCCCATATAGTTAAGTTAGGTTTCACCGCTAGATTAAATTAAATTAAAATTTAATTATTTATCAAGAGTCTGGACATAACATAAATGTAACAGGTAGCCGTCACATGATTTGCATTGACGCGTGCCCGGTTACTGACTGCTTGGCACAATCGTCGTGGTTTTATTGCTCTAGAACAAGTGTTCTTTATGAGGGATTTTCAAACCTTTAGCAATGACTAGAGATTTTGATGGGTTGGGTTGGTTTACAAGTTGGCACGAAGTCTGGGATTGCTACCTTATTCCGCATGGAGGGTCGTCGTATCGGTAGCTGACGGGAGGTGTTTACCTGACTTACTCTTATGTTCTTCGGCCGGTTGGTGAAGTTGGGTTGGCAGCTGAGCGAAACTGGTGCTGCAGTCCTCGGGTGTCTGGTAGGTTGTACTGTGCCGACTCACACAGTACTGTAGGTTCCAGGCTGTTGAATCTTGACTCCAAAACCTGGCATTGGCGATCCCATACCTGGTTTCAGTCCCGTACACTATAACCCTTAGGACATGATGGTAGTCTAGGCTTGTACGGACGTGCGGTGGAAAGGGTATGTAGCGAAACACTGGAGTAGTCGGTGTTGCTCATAGACGTAGTGAGGCAGCACGGTCCCGTTCCGCCTGTCTTTCCTTCATAGGAGGAGCTAGGTTAGACTGCTGCTTGGCAGCAAGATGAGCTGTCTTTTGCTCCCTACATCGTCGGCCGTACCTTACCTTAAAATACATAGAGCGTGGTTCGCTGCTGAACGATACACGTTGTGCACCACTGAAGAGAAACTGTTTCCTATAGTAGTGTATGTCCAGTAGTCGCTGGCAGCACAAGCTCAGTGCTTCAGAAGGTCCTCCACCTTAGCGGGCAGATCAGAAGCATTGAGCAGTGTAGGCCACCACTGCTTCTACTGGATGTGATATCCAGCCAAGGCCAGGTGCAAATACCCCCTCCAGCACGTAGGTGCTCCAGTAAGAAGAGAACAGGCGGCCGTCTAAGGTGTATGTTCCGGACTGGTGTACTCCAGAAGGGGGTTCCCAGTCAAAGCTAATTTGGATTGAAAAGTACCCGGTTTCTGTCTGCAGTGCACATTGTGAATCGTTCCTAGCTGGAAAAGTGGATATTACTCTAGGAATAAAAACTTGTGGCTAAAGAACAATGCTGAATTTATTGAGAACTCAATAAATACAGTGATACGTGCTATCTCCTACCAAGCAGACGGTATACTGAAAGTAACCTATGTTAGCCAGGTGTAGGCAACCTGGTTCTAGACTAGAGGGGAAGTAGAACTAGTAAAATGAATTAATAAATACTGAATGAAAACTGTCTAATTAATGGGTGTCTGGAAGAGACAAAAAGAAGTTAAAGTTCTTTTGCTCTAGTAGCAAGGAGTATTTGTGTTAACTGTTGTTGCAGACGAAGCTTCTGGTAGCTGATCACTGTTGCCATCACAGAAGCCTCAGGTGATGTCAATGGTAGAAGCTTCTGGTGGTTGTTGAAGACTGTTGTCGTCATAGGGAGCAGCCGCTGGTGGCTGCAGAAGACTTGAGGTTCACTGGAGGCCCTCAGTACTACGTGTGTTAGAGCGAGATTGAGAAACTACAAGAAATAACTCTTGGAGTACAGTGGCATGCTGATTTATATAGTTAGAACTGTAGGGTGCTGCGGCAGGTTGCAGGGAGGTGTGTGACGTCCCTCTGCTGTGAGGCCGGCGTGGGAGGTATGAACACACTCATCAGCACTCAGTTTTGTGTATGTTCGGCGGCTCTCGGCCGTGCCCCGAGGTGGGTGACAACTTGTTGGTACTCAGCGCGAGGGCAGAGGCAGCGTGGCCGCTGGGTTACGCTATCTTGAAAGCCATGTGTTCGGGCACCGTCCACGATTGTGGCGGCCTGCAATGTCCGTGTATTGGTTTGCTGTACCAATTCTCACGTGGGTTGAAGTAAGAATACTTGACGTGATTTGAGTCATAATCATATTTAATAGTGGTACAAGCGACACGAATCAATTCCTCCTCCCCCCCCCCCCCCCCCCCTGGTTGCGATGAAGACTTATTGTGAAGGTTCGGCGGAGAAAGGCGTAGGCCCCCTCATCTGGAAGTTATAGGTTTGAGAAGCGAAGAAAAAAACATTTTCAAACCTGTAGGCGGGGTTCTTAATGTTGGGCTTCTTGACCACTGTATTTCTGCTTGCTCTGTGCTCTGGGGTCGGCTGGAGAATCTGTAGCATGTAGGACGCCGGCCGTAGTTCTGCCTCTCTCTACGGGCGGGACCCCTTTTTGCCCTTCGCCCAGGAGAAGCGGAGCTCACTGGCACTGCTAAAGTGTTTTCCCCCCTGTTGCGAAAATTAGTGTAAGGAGTGACGCTGTTTATCGGGTGTCCCACTGACCTACTTGATTTTTGTATGTCACCAACAAATCTCAGCATAGCGCTGTGGATATTTACAAGAGAATATATATACAAAACCTGCAAGAAAAATACATAAAAATGACGACATGCAAAAGATGAAGGAGAATAAAAAGTATGTTTAAGATTTACTCGCAGAAGGCGGGGAAATGCCACTGACTATCCTGGGGCTTGCTGTGGTGATTTAAGGAAGAAAAGGACAATCTTTCTGGGGTAACCTGTGGGTCGCACAGCAAGCTAAACAGTTACATGTGACAGGTTGAGAGTTCGGCAACCTCAGGCCCTTCATCACCTGGGTTGACCGGCTAAACGAACAATGCGAGTACACTTTAAGAACATGCATGTAAAGGCGGGCAATTGGCGCACTTTGGTCACTACAAATGAATACACATAATCCTTTGATATTTTGAATTTAAAATAATTTACACCTGGTTTCACCGTATGGAGTTCATGTGAGCTCTGTGGCTCGGTTCAATTCTGAGGTGGTGCACAAGATATTGCAAAAGACAAATACATTAGAAAATATGAGCAAACAAAAGCATAGCATAAAGACACATTCCTGCAAAACTGAATTCTTCTTGTAGGTGATCTTCACAATTACACTTAGTAAAAACTCATAGTTATATTTATAAGTATACCTACACATCAAGTCATATTTACAAAAAAAAAAAAAAAAAAACTTACTTCCTACTTTACTTTTCGGTTGTCCATCTTAACTTAGTCTAATCCTAACATTTTCACTGTGTGATTTCATAAAAATGTTCAAGGTAGCTCACAAGAAATACAAAAGTTAAATAGAGCAGAAAATACACTCCTACAAAACTGCATTTTTCTTGTAGGTGATCTTCACAAGGACGCTTGTTAAAACTCATGGTTGTATTTATTGGTGTACCTACACATCAAATCATTATAAAAATCTAAATGATCTAATTCCTTTACAGGAGTCTTTCTTATTCGTAGGCTAATTCTAACATGTATTTTGATGAAGTCTCTGTCTTCAATTATGACTAGCACCGTTTGTAGTAATTACCGGCACTGTGGAGAGCATCTAGAAGTAATACTTTGTAGTTTGGTTGGGCTGTCGGCCACTTATTTTATGGAACCTTATCGTTGGTGAGGTGTAAAACGTCTGTTTTCACTGGTTTAATTACTTACAGCATAATGAGTGCTGTATTTATGAGTTCAATTAGTTAAAATGCACATAGTCGAGTGTCTGAATTAACTGTCTATCACATTTACCTCACTGGTTCCTACACGTCCCCCGCTTGATGACTGCTGGGTAGGCACTTATACTGGATACACACTTTTAAACTAGCCTAAATGTGAGTGTCTCTTTGCCTATCTCACTTTTATTGACTGGTCGGCTAGTTTAAATGTTACTGGTTACAGTTCTGTAACGAGTCTTGTATTATTTAACTATTATTTAATGTAACAATTTATGACTACGTGTTCTGTTTATATTTTGTCAAGCACTGCACTTACTTGTGTTCGGCGGGTTTGGTTTTGGCTGGCCTTCCTCTTGAACGGAGGGCAGCATGAACTGGGTACGGCCATGTGAACCTTGATGTAGGCCTACACGAACTGTGATTCACGGTACCTGCCAGGCGTCGAATTTGCCTTTGATGGCACGCTGTGGCATCCAGCGTCGTGGCTTGGCACGTGATGCAGTGGTGTCTAGCAACTGACGGGAGGGTCCAGGAACAAGGGACGTTGAGGCAGTGCGGGGGAGTGACCCAGGAAGGTCCTGCACCCCGACTGCATGGGTTCCTACCCATAGGGCAGGACGTTTCTCTGATGGCACAGGGCAAGGGAGTTGCGGAAGACGACCACTCTCCACCTTGCTTGCGGAAGCATCTCTTCGTAGGGCCGAGTCGGTGGAGGTATCGATGGTCTCGATGTCCAGGTCCCGCGACGAGGCAGTGGGAGGGAGAGGACTCTCGACCTCCACTGCGGGTGTTGCTCCAGCTGAGGGGTAGTGGGAGGTGTCGACAGTTGCGACGCCTGTGGTTGCAGTGCAAGGGAGTTGAGACAGACAACCGCTCTCCACCTTGCATGCTGAAGCATCTTGTCATAGGGCCGAGTCATTGGAGGCATCGATTGTCTCAATGCCCAGGTCCTGTGACGAAGCAGTGAGAGGGAGATGGCTTTCGACCTCCACTGCAGGTACTGAACCATATGAGGGGTCATGGGTGGCATCGACAGTCTCGACGCTTCGATCATCAGCGACCAGTTGAGTGGGAGGCAGAGCGGGCCTTTCGTCCTCAACGGCGCCGACGGGTGAAGGTTCCTGCATAGCAGAAGGTTGCGACGGAGCACTACTATAGGCTATGCTCGACGTCGGTTGCAGTTCATCGTCGGCAGGAACAGTGGTCAGCTTCGTGGAAGCTGGGACAACCTTGACCACTGTTCCGGACGTTTCTTGTGGTTGAGGTGTTTGTACTAGGTCCATGGCATGTTCGCCTTCCGGTGGTCTAGTGGCATCCTGTGGGCTCTTGGCTGGAACATATTCCGGTGGTCTAGTGATTGACTCCGGTCTCTCGCCTTGTACGTTATCCGATGGTCTATTGGCGGGTAGTACTTCATTGTCGGAGCCACAGATATCCGTCGTAAGGAGCAGATGTTTCGGCTCCTATTTCCCAGGGTTAACGAAGCTACAGCCATCGGATCAATCAGTCATAGACGAGTTAGTTGGAATGGCCTTGATCTCTGGCTTCAGAGTTGTACTAGGTGGAGTGGTAGGCACTCGGTTGATTGATCGGATGGCTGTAGCTTTGTTGACCCTGGGAAATAAGCACTAAAACATCTGCTCCTTATGACTGGTAAATATATCTGCTTCATCGTTGGGTACCTGGGTCTGGCTATAGAACTATGTAGTCAGTTTTGCTAACACCACCTCGCCAGTGAATTCGGAAGTAAGTTGGTTGCTGAATTGTTTCCAGTCGGTGAGGAACTCGCTGTAACTTTCCCACCATGTTAATGCCAGTCCTTTTAAATGTAGTTGGGTCCCATCTACCCATTGCTTTGCCGGTATGTCAGTCTCTCGGAACTCCTCACATTCTTGCGCAAAGGCCACCGGATCCTCGTGAGGTCAGCCTGCAAAATCCATGATTTGGATGTCATCGTTCCTCCTGGTCGCTGGGTGGCCAGGTACCATACCAGGTTGTATATAAATACGTGTTGGTTTCGACCGGCGGGAGTGAGAGGTATGCTTTCTTCTGCACATCTCGCACTGATACGCCATACCTGGCATAGACATGTGCTCGTTGGGCCATCCTATTCACAGGTGATGGTACGGTTTGCTGTATGACGTGCAGCGTATTCGGTTAATTCCTTGGCCAGGGCAAGTGATCTCGTTACAGAAGCTGGTAAGTTGTTGATGGCAGGCTTCACATCTGTACTCCAGCCCTTCTGTGTCATGTGCCATGTCAGGCCAGCCTCGGCATACATGGTGGAACAGCTTTGCGCAATAGTTACACTCTATTCGGAGTGAGCCAATAACGGGACAGTCAGCATGGCTACACTGCGGTTCTGGTATGTCATGTTCTGAGTTATGGTCTACGCCCGAGGTGGCGCCACAAAGTGTTTATCGGACTCCCCGAAGTCCACTTGGTTCTCCAGCTTGACCCTTAGTTCTCTGGGTGTGGTTGGTCAAGTTCGGCCGTTTGCTGCGTACAGTTAATAGTCTGACACCCCATGTTTGGCACCAGAAAATCACTTGACGCGTGCCAGATTACTTACTGCTTGGCACGATCATCGTGGTTTTATTGCGCTAGACCAAGTGCTCTTTATGAGGGATTTTCAGATCTTTAACAATGTTTATGAATAGAGATTTTGATGGGTAGGGTTGGTTTACGAGTTGGCACATAGTCTTGTTTTGCTACCTTGTTCCCCGTGGAGGGTCATCGTATCGGTAGCTGACGGGAGGTGTTAGTTTTACCTGATTTACCCTTATGTTCTTCGGCCGGTTGGTGAAGTTGGGTTGGCGACTGAGTGAAACTGGTGCTGCAGTCCTCGGGTGTCGGGTAGGTTGTACTGTGCCGACTCACAGTACTGTAGGTTCCAGGCTGCTGAATCTTGGCTCCAAAATCTGATATTGGCGATCCCGTACCTGATTTCAGTCCCGTACACTATACCCCTTAGAACAGGATGGTAGTGTAGGCTCGTACAGACATGCGGTTGAAAGGGTATGTAGCGAAACACGGGAGCAGTCAGTTTTACTCCTAATCTTAGTGAGGCGGCGTGGTCCCGTTCCGTTTGTCTTTCCTTCGTAGGAGGAGCTTGGTTAGACCGCTGCTGAGCTGTCCTTTGCTCCCTACATCGTCGGCCATACCTTACCTTAAAATAAATATAGCGTGGTTTGCCACTGAAGGATACATGTCTTGCACCACTGACGAAAAACTGTTTCCTATAATAGTGTATGTCCAGTAGTCGCTGGTAGCTTAAGCTCGGTGCTTCAGAAGGCCCTCCACCTTAGCGGGCAGACCAGAAGCGTTGAGCCGTGTAGGCCACCACTGCTTCTACTGCATGTGATATCCAGCCAAGGCCAGGCGCAAATACCCCCTCCAGCACGTAGGTGCTCCAGTAAAGGATACAACTCACGCTTGCTGTCTCTCCTTGGTTGGAATGTGTTGCTAGTGGTTGTGGCTCCTCTGTTCACTCTCTCCAGCACCTAGGTGCTCCGGTAGGAAGAGGACACTGCTGTCTAATGTGTATGTTCCGGACTGGTGTACTCCAGAAGGGGGTTCCCAGTCAAAGCTAATTTGGATTGAAAAGTACCCGGTTTCCGTCTGCAGTGCACATTGTGAATCGTTCCTAGCTGGAAAAGTGGATATTACTCTAGGAATAAAACTTATGGCTAATGAACAATGCTGTATTTATTGAGAACTCAATAAATACAGTGACACGTGCTATCTCCTACCAAGCAGAAGGTATACTGAAAGTAACCTATGTTAGCCATGTGTAGGCAACCTGATTCTAAACTATAGGGGATTTAGAACTAGTAAACTGAATTAATAAATATTGAACGAAAATTGTCTAATTAGCGGGTGTCTGGAAGAGACAAAAAGAAGTTAAAGTTCCTTTGCTCTTGTAGCAAGGTGTATTCGTGTTAACTGCTGTTGCAGACGAAGCTTCTGGTAGCTGATTGCTGTTGCCGTCACTGAAGCCTCAGGTGACGACAATGGTAGAAGCTACTGGTGGTTGTCGAAGACTGTTGTCGTCGCAGAAAGCAGCCGCTGGTGGCTGCTGAAGGCTTGAGGTTCACTGAAGGCCCCAGTTCTACAAGTGTTGGACCGAGCTCGAGAAACTGCAAGAAATAACTCTGGAACCGAACGGCGCCCTGATTTATATAGTCAGAACTGTAGGGTGCGGGGCGGGGTGTGACGTCCCTCTGCTGTGAGGCAGACCCATTGAAGTTTAGAAATTTTTCTTGTTAGCTCTAGTAACCCGTACATCCCTTGTGTATTCAAGTCAAGTGAAGCCTCAATTAAAATCTCTGCCACACAGTGGATATTATTTTTTCTTTGCATTGCCAGTCTTTGTTTGGACCACGCATGCTGTCTTAAGTTCAACATTTAAATTTGCATTTCTTTATTTAATTCAGTATGTGAAATAGTGCCGGCTACCGTATCACCCAAACTGCAAATACAAGTAACATTGAGCGGTATTCCTAGTTTGGCAAAAGTAATACTAAGGGTATTGCAGTGGCTAATCTTTGGGGGAGCCATTCACTAGGAACTCAATACACCTTGGTATTGCGGCTGCTCAGGTGCTCTGTTGTATAATCCTTCAGGCTTGAGAATTGGCCAGATGTGGTTAAGCGACTAAACACGTTAGTTCTAGTCGTGTGCCAGTACGTACATTATAGGACCGTCTTTCAAACCTTATTTCAGTTCATGTACATTCTTTGCATGGCGTGTTAATTTGGTTCAGAATTGATATTAACTAGAACGGCCTCATGCCAAAGAACTTTAAGAGTGGTGCCAAGAACTGTCTTAAAGGGGAACAGCACCAGCTAGAGTCTGAGATTAATTATCATAGTAGTTAACGCATGCTGCTTATACCAATTATCTACAAACGATGCAACTCATCTCACTGCAACCCTAGTGTACTACTACACACGTGAGATTCAAACCCCACGCCATCTCGTACACGGCAGTAACGGTCTGCCAAAATCCTGGAGGGCGGCCGGACACATGGATACAAAGGGTTGCGAAAGAGAGCGCCGCATCACCCCCCCCCCCCCCCCCCCAAATCCTTCCTCGTGCTGAGAGCCTGCAAGCCATTAGTCACCTTGGACCATGCACGAGCGCCACCGAGGATACGCGAAGGCCGAGAGATGACCAGAGGGTGCTACCCCCACTCCGGCCTCAAATCTGAGGGACATCCCACGCCCTCCCCCACGATCGCCACGACACGTGCTATATAAGGCCCTGTGTGGTAGACCTCGCAAGTTGTTCCTGCAGTCTTCTCTGAGCACTTGGGTGCTGGAGCCTAGTACTACTGCTAGATTTTCAACATCCCTTCTAGAGGCTGTCGTGAACGACTTAACAGTCTTCAGCAGCCACCAGAGGCTGCCATCCTTGACGTCGCCATAAGAGCTCTGCAGCTCCGCTACCAGATGCTTCAGCGACACCAATCGCCAATAGCTACCAGAAGCTTTCAGTATCTACAGTACATACCACACGTAATTTGTTTGTCTCCTACAGACACCCCATTTAGAGTTTGGTTTGTATTAAGTAATTTTCGACAGTTTTATATTTCGCTTCCCCAACTAGTCTAGGACTAGTTCCAACCACCGGTCTTCTTGGCAGGAGAGCACCTGTCACCATGTTTAGTAAGTTTTTAATAAAGATGGCTTTGTTTCTCTTAATCTCAAGTCTCATTCATAGAGTACTTTGTCATCTACTGCTGGGAGGACCTCGAGCTGAGTACTGCCGACCGGAAACTGGATGTTATTATTATTACGAATTAGCTACAACTGGAGACTTCCCCTCAGGCAGCTCCAAGTTGAATATACAGCCATTAGACGGCCATTTATTTTATTCCTACCAAGTATGCAGGTACTGGAGGAGTAGAATAGGGGAGCCACGACCACTAGCAACACTTCTCAACCAGGGAGAGACAGTACATCTGAGTTGTATCCCTACCAGAGCACCTGGTGCTGGCAGGGGGTATTTGCTTAGGTGCTACAGCCTGGTCTTGGTTGGGATTGCACACCCAGTAATACTCTTGGCAACCCATATGGCTCCAATGCTTGTGATCAGCCTGCAACTGTGGGGGATCTTCTGAAGCACTGGAGCTCGCGTTGGCAAAACTGTTACCAGGCAACATTAATCTAGGGCTGTCTGTGTCCGTGGTGCTCTTTTCGAGGTCCTCAGAAGTGAAACCCTCTCGATGCCATTTAAGGTGAGATACGGTGCAAGGAGGGAGGAGCAAAGAGTTGCGTGCCTTGCTGCAAGGCAGCCGGCTGGTCTCGTACCACTCACAGCTAGTCGACGAGCTGAACAATATTTTGCCGCCTTACTCCGATCACTGGCACCACTGACATCTACCGTAACCAATCCAGCTTCTTTCCCATCAGCACCTCTGCATACGCATCCGACCTGTCATCCAGTTGTAAGAGGGTTACTTAATCAGACCGAGAACCGGTTAGACATCTCAAACAGTAACTTCTGAAGCAGGGCCTCAGAGGACTGGCACTGCGAGTTCTGTGTCGTATCACGTCGTGCCCTCGCTACCGCCCGAGCCAAAGACAAACGACTTAATCAGTTGCATCCAGCTACCCCTCACCCGCAAGACAACAAGGCATCTACCGCTAGCACTTTCCGCCCGTTATCAAATACAACCAGCTCCGTTATGAGTCGTAATCCGAATCAATCAAAGGGACTCGTGACTCATAAAGTCGAGAACTTTGTTCCATCCCGTACACTATATGTGCCCAACCACTATATTAAGCCACAAATAGGATAGGAGTAAGTCAACCTGTAAGCACAACCGACCGAAGTGCAACCAAAGCCACACGACTATGATCCAGCCTTAGCTACTCGGACACGCGTCATAGTGTTGTTAGAAAACCACAAGAACGCAAATCCTTGTTTTATATACCAACTTGGACACTGGGACGTATACCATTTGAGTACTTAATTATCTTGCATAGTGGTACAGAGATATTAGGCATAGAGCCATCAGTACTCTCCCCAGAATATACCGCTATCCCTCCATGACATTCACACATCACTCTCGACAGCCAGAGCACCATTCAGCCGCAACCGGAGTTGGCCACCGTTCCACAGCCGGCCGCTGCAGCAGCTCCTACAGAGCAGAGGAGAGCTCCACAGTATGTAGATCCACACCTAAACCGTCGGAGAGGAGTATTGCCAACTGTTGAAAACTTTGTTCCATTACGTAACCTACCCGACCCACAATCTGCGCTGGCACTCTGCCTAAGAGGGTTTAATTTCCCTCGGGCATGTTCTATACTTGAAACTTGCATTTAAGAAATCGAAGGTCACCCAAACCACTCGCACACGCACAGTGTACAAGAGTACACTTAAAGTCAAGGTAGGGGAGAGTGCTGTACATATGGATGGTTGTACCTCTGGACATAAGGTATATTTTAGCTTTGAGTAGGAAATTTTGTGTTATTTTGCCTTGAAGTGCACACACTATGTCTGTTGGGTATTCTGTTGAGGGATTATGATGATACAATACCCATTGTTTGTAATGGTGCAGAAATTAGAAACTACATCAAAAAAGTAAGTATTTATGCAAACATTTTATCATAATTTCAAGCTTATTTTTCAAAGAAAAGAAGTAGTTGTGGTATTTGCAACATACCTTTAAATGTACTTTTTCATTTTGGCTGAAAATAAATTGGAAAACAATACCTTGTTTCTGTTCACTGACTTGCTGGTTTGAATATATACTATGTTGTACCTCTGGACACATGCAGTGCTGTACCTGTGTACATGTCCAGAGGTACAACATTGCTTTTCCTGGTGAGATTTTATTGGTCCAGCTTACTTGCTGTAGTGAATACATAAAGGTAAGGTTATTTCTGCAACTCAACATAACCCAGTGCATGTTTAGTTGAAACCTTAGAGTGTAGATTTAGGCCTACATAGAGAGCTGATTGAGGGCTTTATTGTGCTATTCTTGTATAAAGACAGTTTATGCACTAAACTTTTTATACTGTAAAACAAAGGTTTCATTTACAATTTGACTCTCATGTTTCATAGGCGTAAATTAGTTTCTTATTTAACAATTAGTATAAACATCAGGGCTTCTGATGAGGACAATGTCAACACACAGTGATAGTAACAATAAGTTTTAACAAGTCAAACTTGTTATTGTCACTGTGCTTGTACATGACGCCCATTGATGAGCACAATTGTAGCTCCCCACATTAAAAAATATGCTATTTGACTGTCGTGTCATGGACCTAATACGGACATGCTCTTTTATAGTGCCACAGAGCAAGAGAGGCGTGAAAAGGAAACCTCTCTATTTGGAGTCTTTGAAAGAAGTAATTCGTGCGGTTTTGGAAAGCCCATCTATAAGGGATGCAGCTGCTGGATTTTCAATAAGCAAATCAACTCTGTGGAATTACTACAAGGCACATCAGAAGACTGAAAGTGAAAGTGTTTCTGTAGAACTTGGTAAAAATGATACAAACTTAGTATTCACTAAAGAACCGGAACTAGCAGACTATTTAAAAACAGCTGCTACACTCCGCTGTGGATTAACTAAGAAAGACTGCAGAGTACTTGCTTTTCAATATGCTGAAGTTAATGAAGTTGCGTTTCCTGAACAGTGGAAAGTTGGAAATGCAGCGGGAAAAGGTTGGATGAGGGGATTAATGAAGAGATTTCCTGCGTGATCCCTTAGAAAACCAGAGGCAACAAGATGTACAAGCTTCAACAAGGCTAATGTAAAAACATTTTTTGACAATTATAAGGCTGTTTGTCAAGAAAGCCATGTGGACCAGATAGAATTTACAATTTGGATGAAAGTGGAAATTCTACTGTCCATATTCCACCTAAAATACTAGCACCCAAAAGAATAAAACAGATAGGCAGTGTCATGTCTGAGGAACGTGGTGTTAATGTAAAAATGATAATAGTTATTAACGCTGCTCGTAATCATGTTCCTCCTATGCTGATTTTTCCCCCCGTGTCTACTTCAAGGACCACATGTTAAAAGGGGCATCTCCCGGAACCATTGGAGGAACAAATCCTTCACGCTCGACAAGTAAAAATTTGTTCGTACAGTATTTAGATAATTTCATATGAGATGTAAAGCCATCAGAACTGGACCCAGTAATTTTGATTCTCAATAATTACAAGAGCCATATTTCTGTTGCAGGTATTACAAAATGCAGAAATAATTGAGTAATTCTTTTGACACTTCCACCCCACACGTCCCACAAATTACAGCCGTTAGACAGAACAGTTTTTGGGCCATATAAGACTTATTACAACAATGCAGTGTCGGAATGGATGTTCGCCAATCCAGGGAAACCCTCTAATCATTTATGAAGTGGCAGAAATTTGTGGGAAAGCTTATCTACTGGCATTTACTCCTCAGAACATTGTTATAGGATTCGAAAGTAAGTGGTGTGTTTCCTGTGAATGAAAATATCTGTCTTCCTATGTGACAGATATGTTATTGTCAGATGATGATTTACCACAGTGTTCTTCCACTCAGCCATTATCACCATCTTCGGAAGTGACAAATGTTGGAAATATTAGACCTAGAGCTTCTCATCCATGCAATGTTTCACCCCATGAGATTTGTCCTTTCCCAGAAGCAGGTCCTCACAAAATTTAAAAGGGTAGGAAACTTGGAAGGTCAAGGATATTGACATACACCCCAGAAAAGGAAGAAGTGGAAAGCTGTAAAAAGAACATGAATCCACTCAAAAAAATGCCCTGCAAAAAGAAATAGAAATGCAGTCCTCAGATTCTGAAAGGTTTACAGAACTGCGAGAAGACCTCAACAGAAGTTTAGCTGAAAACATTGAGGAAGAAAGGCTGTATGAAGATAATGCTGTTGGAAAAGGAGATTTTGTTTTAGTCAAGTTGGCCAGGAAAAGAAGAACGGTTTGTTATATTGCTGAGGTGATTGATGCTACAAGGTGAGAGTTTAATGTGAAAAGTCTTAAATGCATACCAAACACTAATAAATTTGTTCGTTAAAGGGAAGAAATTCATCACATAAGTGCAGATGACATTCAAATGAAACTTCCGCATCCAATTTGTGTCGGGGGCTCTCGACGACAAGTGTCTCAGTTGTCTTTCTGTGTCGACTTCATTACATATGATGTAAAGTGATTTTCCCACGGTTTATGTTTTCTTACTTTTGGGCAAATATTTACTTTGTAGAATTGGTATTAAAAGTGTGTTTCTGCAACTCTTTAAAATATTGAAGTTGTAAACTGTTTTTAAGTTTCGTATTGTGTAGTTATAGTTTCTGTGTAGCCTATGGCTACTTTATGCTTATATGTATAATCTTTTCAATTATAGTGACTATGTCCAAAGGTACAACATATGTGTCCAAAGGTACAGCACCATGTTGTGCCTTTGGATAAATTACCAAATGTCATAAATTTTTTTAAAATAAAAAAAGCAAACTTGTAAACTTATTTCTGTTTAATAGAAAATATTGACGAGTCTCTGACAGTTTGACTGTGTAATTATGGAATTTTTTGAGTATGCTGTACTTGAGTAAAATGTTAGTAAATTAATTTTGTCCAAAGGTACAGCACTCTCCCCTACTCATCGGGGTCAGTATCCCGAAGTCACCGCACACGCCACAAGCTAACTGTTCTCATTGTCTCTTCCCCCAACATGGGCAGAATCCTTTCTCATGCTAGCCTGGGTCTTGTGTGCATTTTTCTTAAGGTGACTCTTTAGATGAGTGTTTGAGTTAGTGTACATTCCTTTGTGTTGGCATCCGATGTTAGAACCTACATCTCACCGACCATCGCTGGTACGGTGTTGCGCCAACAGCCTAGGTACTGGGTTGTTGAGCGTTTGGGACATCGAGCTCGCGCTCATGTTCCGTCCCTTTGCACTCTCCTTCGTGCTTCAATGCATATTACCAACAAACTCCCAGAGTTTTATAGTAAATCCTAGCTGCATACAAGTCACTGTCACTTTTGTTGTCACACCCATGACAAATTATGCAGTATATATATATTTAAGAAAAACAAGGTTAAAAAATTTACATAACAGTAATATGACTTGAAAGAAAAATGGTTAGATTTTTGTTACATTGAAGCATGAAGGTTTAACTAAAATTAATGACATGTTACAAGGTTTTGAAATGTAAAAACTGTAGTGCAAGTGTCACATCCATCACAATAGAATGGCACGTAAAATTTGCGAGCATTTATCTTTTTGGCCTCCTACTACAGTGATCCAGGTTTTATTCCTGGCAGGGTCATTGTGGAATTTTGTAAGGTTGGAGACATGCCAGATGTTGATAGTGGCTTACGATTTATCTCAGGGAACCCTTGTTATTCTGCTGTTCCATTCTGCCATTGCTCCATAATGTGTGTCGTTACATATTGTGCTCCAGGGGTAGTGAATGCCTATGTACGCTGCTTCAAAAATGTATCACTAAGCTGTTGTTACCTTCACCCATTTATTTCTCAGTGCCGAATCTGTAAGTTTTATAAAACTAGTAAGTATTAACACAAACCATACAAAAAAACATTTATTAGAGTATCATTAAAATTTAATTTGCAGAATTACTGTGGATGATTGAACTGATAATTGCGAAAGAAACTGTTGGTAACAGTCAGACTAATGCCATGTTGAGCTGCTTGTGTAAGGACTGTGCCCATTGCTTATTCTATAATGGCATGGGAACAAATATTATGATGCAAATTTTGAAAGGAATGACTTAAGTAAAGTTCTGTCCCTGCTGCTCACCCCTCCTCCCAACCTGACACCATTTTCTCACACTCCAATCCTCCATAATTGTTTTTGTAATGAAAAATATTTGAAATTTCAAATTTGTGGTTAAGGAAAGTTATTATAAGAGTAAAAATAATATTGAATCTGTAACTCAAATCTTTGGATCATATTCAACATGCATTTAAAGTTAAACATCTGCATTGTTTGTAATTCTCCCTTCCCCGATTTTTGATTGCTCTCTATCTCTGCTTAAAGTTTTCTAGTGGTTTTTTCCTCCAACAAGACGAGTTTATATATGAGTTTCTAGAGTATCATTTTATTTTTTTGGTAAGTGTATGCCTATTCGAATAAATTAATACTTCATTAAAAGTTTTGTTTTTTTAAACCAGAGATGATTCGACATGAATGACATATGAAAAGCACATTTTTCATGCAATTTTAAAAATTTGAAGGGTTAAAATATAATCTCGTATAGATTTGATTGTAGCAGATTTATTTATTTTATTTTAATTTAATTTATTTTATTGCTCCGTTAATCCCAAAAAGGGCATGAGCCCCAGGATATAGAGTTTGTTGATTATACAGTAGGAGAATATAATAATAATGATAATAATAACTATTATTATTATAAGTACAATGCACATCAGGGTATGAATGTATTCTTAAAAGGACAGTGAAGCAATACAGTGTACATACAGGACGTGTTGAAAAGGGCTGTAAACTGAAAACAGCTGAAGTGAAGTTAGTTGAATTAGTTAAGAGTATCTGGGACATAAATTAAATTTAAATGTGTACGAAGTCTATGGGTTTTGGTAGCCAACATAGAAAAACAAACAAAAAGTGCAATTCTAGATCATCAGTTTTCCAACTTTGTGAGCAACTATTGGACAATATTGACTTATTTACTTCACATATCTTACACCATGATAATGTATGAGTATAACAATTTATGGCAGAAGAAACAGTTAGGCAGAAATACATCACTCTGGTAAAATATTTACTCTCATAGTAAGAATAATTCTGTAGGATTACACTTTGTTCATTTTTTAAATTGGATTTAATAAGATTTTTTAATTCAATGGACCTCTACAGCATTAATTTATGTCTCATGTCCTGTTAATTGTATTTGTGTAGATTTATACTGCTTGCTTTGATGAAAATTTGATTCAAGTTGGTGCACTAAGCTTTGAATGTCAAACTGGTTTATTTTCCAGATTGTTGGTACAGTATGTGACATGATGCTAAATTGATTTGTAAAAAAAAAAAAATCTCTATTTTTTAGGTGAACAAGGAGCCCCATCACATCCTCCGCTTAAATTAGTTGAAAGTGGAAACACGAAGAAACAGTCATTTATGTGTGTATCGTGTAATAAGTACTACATATCTGTGAGCAACTTGCAACGTTCCAGGGACGGAACTGGAATTGAATATCACTGCACCATGTGTCCGCTTGTGTTTAACTTTGAAAAGAGCTTTTGCAAACATTTAAAGCTCCATTCTGTAAAGCATATTCTTTTTTGCCAGCAGTGTAAAGATATGTTCGGAAACAAAAGGTTCTTTTGTTATGTGTGCAAGCATGAATTCCCCAATAGAACCCAATTTGAATCCCATCAGAAACTGCACAAAGAGGAACCATTAACGTGTGTTATTTGTACCAGAAGGTTTGAAAATGAATCTTGTTTGAATGAACATAAAAAGATCTGTTCAAACCCTAAATATTGTGGTGTTGAGAGGAAAAATTTTCAAGGTTTGTCTTGGCAGAGACTGTTTAGGTGTGATTTGTGTCAAGAACAGTTTATTACCCAGAAAATGTTGATTGAGCATAAGACAAACTGTAATGAGACTAGACCTAAACCAAAATACTTTGAGTGTGGTGTTTGTGGAAACAATTTCCTCACATCTGAAGATTTGACTGCTCACAAGTTAAGCCACAATGCACAAATGGCCAGCTTTGCCTGCGACAGTTGTGGCTTGAAGTTCTTTACAGCTGGTGGTTTGGCTTCACACAAGATCTCTCATGGCAAGAAATATACAAGTTGTTCACCTACCAACAAGAAAGAGGTGCTTTCAGAACCAGAATCAAATTCAAATGAAAGTGTACCTCAGCTCTCGCAACAGGTAACAAACTCTCAGGAAAAGCAAGAAGTAGTCACCAATGACAAAAAAGTATCACTGTCAACGACAACTGCTGTTAAACCTGATCGTCCACAAAAAAACTCCAATCGGCAGCGCTTTCTTTTGCCGAAAGCTGTCCGGAATCGTAATTCACCTGTAAACACTGGTATGCAAAACCAACCATCATCCAAGAGTCAGCTTTCAATGACGTATAACAGTAATAGTACTCTACAACAACAAAATCCAAAGATTCCCCATCCTCAATATCAGCAGTTACCTGGCAGTAGGATTATCCAGCATCAATTTATGCCAGCAGGTCCCATATTTCAACCTCAAATATTACCTGGCAGCTGTATCCCACAAGACATATCACAAAATCAACATGTTCCACCAAACAGTGTTACTCAACATGAACAGTTTGTAAACATGAATCAGCAGCAGCCACCAGCTAGCAGTATTGTTCCATGTGATATTGTGTCTTCGAATGATGAAACAAAGCATCAGCAAATATCTGCAAATAATAATATCCAGTATCAGCCTGTTTCGACAAATAATGCTGGTCAGTATCAAATGCCAAGTGATGTTGCTCACTCTCACCAGCAGGTTGGGACAAGTTATTCTTTCCAGCATCATGTATCAACAAGTACCGATCTCTGTCAAGAAACAGAAGGTGGTAATTCTGATCACCATCAGCAGAGTTCTGTGTACAGTAATGTGCAAAATCATGTGATGAACAATTCTTTTCATAATCAGCAGAATATAAATGCCACCAATTATAATAATATGTCAGTACATGCAACTTCACTGCCTCAGCATCTGTCAACAAATAATACAAATAATACTGCCACACATATGCCTGTGGGTAATGCAGTTGGTAATAATCAGCAACTCACCAACCCCACTGCTCAAAATCAACAGTGGCCAATTGGCAGTACACATATGTCAACAAATACAAATCAGTTTCAAGTTTTATCACAGAATAATGGTGATCATTTTCAGCAGCACTCACCAACTGCCTCCACTCAACAGACATTGATCAGTATTAATAACTCGGAGAATCAGAATTCTCCCATTCCCCAGCATCAGCAAATAGCTCAAGTATTACAGCAGCAGTTAGTGTGTAATTCTATTGATCAGCAACAAAGTGACGATGGTGCAACACAAAACCCACAGTTTTTATCAAATGACGCAACCTATCAACTATTATCAGCAAATTCAGTACAGCAGCAAGTGCAAACTAGTGATGCACTTGAAAATGAACAGACAGTTATTAATTCAGCTCAAAATCAGCAAATGGTTATTGCTGAGAATCAACAGGGAACAAATATAATACAGAACCAACATTTAACATCTCTTCAAAACCAAGTACAGAATAACAGTTCAGCTCGAAGCAGCCCCTTAATCATTAACAGCTCAATCCAGCAGCAGTTAATTAGCAATTCTGATAACAGTCAAGTTCAGAACCAATCATTCCAATCTACAGGTGCTCAGACTCAACACTTATTTGATAGTAATTTTGCTCAAAATCAGCAGTTAGCAGAAAATAATGTAATTAATAATCAACACCTATATGAAAATGATACCGCTGAGAAACAGCACTCGCCTGAAAATAATGATCTTCAAAGCCAACAAATATCAGAAAATAATTCTCAGAGCAATCGGTTGTCAGAAAATATTTCTGCTCAAAGCCAGCAATTAGCAGAAATCAATGTATCTCAGAAAGAAATTCAGTCATACGACCAGCAGATGTTGGCAGAAGCTGCTGTACATAATCAGCAGCTGTTCGCTAATGGGATGCCACATAACCAGCACTTTGCAGTAAATCAACATTCTACAAATGGTGTACTTCACAGTCAGCAGCCTGTAATGTGTTTTCCTTTTCAGCATCAAACATTCCCTGCAAATGTTGTTATATTGCAGCCTCATCTGCCAGAAAATGCAGCTTTCCATCAAGTGACACCAAATGTATCGCATCAACAGCAGTTTCAAGCAAACAATGTGCAGCAGCAGAATCTGCAGCAGCAAAAAATGCCAAACAGCATGTATAGCCACCAGTTACTCCCAGCCAGTTTCATGTATCAGATTCCTGCAAACAATTCACTCGCGCACTTTCCACAGCTCCCACAAAACATCACAAACCATCACCTGCTTCCAGCCAATATGGTTTACCAGCTACAGCCATCGTTAGCTACTAATTTCAGCGGTCAACAAGTTCCGCAAGGTGTCGTGACACCGAGTCAAGTGTTGCCTGCAAACTGCGTGCCACAGCAGGTGCCTGGCTACCTGTCTTCCCAGAATCAGTTCCCAGGCATTGTTCCGCAGAATCAGCAGGTAGCAGGTGGTGTTACGGGCAGCCAGGTATTGCCAGCAGGTATGCTGCCAAATTACCATCAGGTTGTCCTGGCAAACAACACTGCACCTCACCAAATATTGCTCCCCAACGGGCTGTCCCAACATCAGCAATTTGCAGTTGGCGGCTACCCTCAGTCTCGCTTGCTGCTCCCGAACATTGCACCCCAGCAGTTGGCATCAATGAAGCAGGATTCCAACATGCCTGAGAAGGATCCGTGTTGTGACATTTGCTGTGAGGAACACAAGTCTGGATCAGGTCTCTGTCACCATGGGAAGAGGTTCAAGAGATCTGAGTCGAGTAATATTATTGTCCAGTTTGTGCCTAATTACCAGGGATGCATCATACTGTTGTGAATATACAAGCATCTCCTGACAATGTTACTGTTGTCAAAAGTTCGTAAGTAGTTGTAGTTGTGTAAATGTGTTCTTTTGACTGAATTTTTTCTCTCTCTTTTGTTAGGCAAAATAGGAATTTATTTATTTGTTAAAAAAAGTTAATTTTTATAAGTTTATGTGCATTGATATTATCATGAATTCGAACGTTGATAAAAAATTTTGTTGGTATTAAGTTCGTAAGAAAGACAGGTTTGTCATGTTTGGTAGCCTGTTTACATTTAATGTGTGTAATATAAGTTTTATAAAATTACTACATGTTGATTCTAATACTGTAGGTTCTGTTAGTAACATGGTTTTAATAATTTCTACCCCTAAGCATCCTTCAGTAAGTTAGGTAGTGTTATAAAAAATAATGCATATACCATAGTATTTGTTGTCCCAACTGTTCAAACTTTAAATGACGTCCACTTTTCCAGTGTTATTAAATTAAATATATTTAATATTGTAATTAAATTAATATTTTTTGTAAATAAATTGTTTGTGAATACTTTTCGTGTGTAAATCTTTAATTTCAGGTTTATTTTTATACATCCAATTCAACATTAGATAGTTGAACTTGACGTGTGCCGCTTCTACATCTACTCTAATACAATTACGACTCATCGCTTAGAACACCTCTTCCATCTCTATAGACATGAGGAACATGTTACCTACCGTACAGGCAACGGGAACTTACAAGCAATTCCTTCTCACCTGGAAGATACGTAACCCAACAGGCACCCCCCCCCCCCCTACCTCCCAGACCATGCTCGAAACCTATAAGCTGCCCAGACCTCGGGCAAGGCTGAGCGGCTCCGATGAGGCACGAAGCAGAATCGCTGACAGGAGGATTCTCACGCCACCCAGGTCTGGAGGACGTTACACCTCTCCAGCATCCTGCGCCGGCAGCATACTAGCTTCCACTATATAAGTCTGCCAGCCTCGGGAGTCATTCTTTTGCATCTCTAGCAACCTCCCACAGCACTACTAGTGCTCAGAATTTTCTGAGAAGTTTGTTACCTTACAAGTACACCCCCACTGCTACTTACTACGTACGTCGACGACCAGTCAACCCAACGACATACGAATATGAACATTTTATTTTAACTTCACTTAGTCTCCTCTAGACACCTTTTATTAGCAGTTTAACTTTAACTCATTTGTATTCGTCTAGAACCAGCTTTTTCCCGCATACTTAGAACCAGGTCACCTACACCTGGAACCACACAGTTGCCTTCAGCAATCCTCGACTTAGTAGGAGGTAGCACAGGTCACGTGTTTATTGAACTTTCAATAAACACACATTACTCTCTACCTTTTTGCTTTTATTTCCAGGGTATTTACTTGTATCCACAGTTGAAGGTAGTCTATGCCGTGCACTGTCGACAGAAACCAGGAATTTTGCTAAACCAAATTAAGATGTATATATTAGACGGCCACCTATTTCTTCTCAGCTACGCATCAGCACTTTTAGTGCACGTGGGGAAGAAACAGTGATGCCACAGCCACTAGAAACACCGTCACACCAGGAGGCATGACAGACTCAGATTGCTTCTCACCATCCACACTACTTAGTGCGCGGTGACTGGCCTGTAGTTTTGCCGGGCATCCTAATGCGAACGCACTACCATTAGAGGCTTGGCAGTCCACACGGCTCCACATCCTTGATCAGCCCACCTACGGTCGAGCCGGCAAGTCACTCTTGGGTTACACTGTTATTCTTTCTGTCTAAGGTGAACTACATAAGCTAGAGAACTGTTACCCTATGTCTCATGTGAGGAGGAGTGGTAGAAAACGGAGGGAACAACACCTGGCTCACTCTCCTCTCAGGCCGAGGAGAGCATTACCCCATCCTACGCAGGATAGACAGGTGGAACGGGACCATGCCGCCAATCTGAGATGACAAACAGTCACACCTGCTCCAGTTCTAGTAATTTACTTTCCACTGTGTGTCCGCATCTATACCACGTGTCACCTTATTGTCAACGGACTCCTGACTGGTACTGAAGTGCACTAGGCTGGGACAATCTCATCTTCTGGTCTAAAGGAGCTCGTCTGTGGAACATCTGTTCCGGCATCGACCAAATTCATCCTGTCTAAAGTCATACCTACCTCGACTACAACGTCCAGGAGCAGAAGTAAATAAGTTCTAGCCAACACCCCTCGTCTCATCCCAGCTATCTACACCCAGTTAATCTGCTTTTGGTCTAGTGGCCAAAATCCTTGACTAACGTGCCAAGTCAGTCTGGGCATGTGTCAAAGTTCCGATTTGATGTGTATTTTGAGTATTATCCGTTAATTTTTAAATAAAACTTATTTTGCTACGTTGATTTGGTGTGGCAAGGTGACAAAAATTAATCGGAATTTATGATGGATGATTATGAGTTATGAACCGGTGGTCCTCTACTTCCATACAATTTATACTATTATATTTTCACACGTTGAGTAAGATCACATCAAAAATCAGTCTCTTATTGCCAGCTCATACTGTTGATGCTTGACGTCCTTGGATTAATGGTGGAGCATCACGGTCAAGCTTGTTTTATTTGGTGGTAGGCCTGACATGCCGGTTTACTTAGGCTTGGCCGTACTTAGTTGGTTACATACCTGTACCTTGCCAGTATAAAGAACTGGTCTGGTTGAGTTCTGACTAGGAACGAAATTGGGGACGGCAAGTACGGCCTTTCGTTTGATTGTATTTGGTTTTTTTTACCTGTCTGGGCAGCGTATAGCCTGTGGAGGCTGCTGACCATGCTGCTACATTGGTGGTGATTGGCTGGTGCGGGCATCGGGACCTGATGCACTGACGGGTCGGCTGTGGCTGTCAGTGCTGGTGGCCCCTGATCCAGGGGTTTGCTGTACCAAATGGGACTTTCTCATCCCTGAGAAAGACTCTTAAGAATGGAGTGAGTGTACTCTGAAGTTTTAACGGGTGGTTTAGTAAGGATATTATGGGATCTGAACAACACACGTAAAATAATACTCTTCAGTTTTGTATGAAAACTTATTTATTCCTATGAGGAATAAATCTGGTGGTACGTACTACCTCCCATCAAACAAAAATTGGATGGAAGTTAAACTATGGTAGACAGATGGATGAAGGTGACTTATGTCTGAACTATGCAAGGTATAAAGATTAAGTGGCTATGTAAACAACTCAATTTAATTATCTAGTCTTGGTGTTCAGAAGGGACTTATCTCTTATCAGAAGGCAATGGTAAGTGTTGGCGTTCCTGAAGGGACGATGGTATTTACGTGTGTTTGACAACTTCTTCGGGGGTTGGCTCCGGAGGATCTCTGGAGGGTGTTGAAGACGTCTGTGAAGGCATAGTTGAGCATATGGTAGATTTAAAAGACATGGATAGCAGTAGAGGGCCCCAGTACACGAGGTGGTGGTGCGAGATGCTGCTGATGGTTCCTTTGACACCAGGAGT
This sequence comes from Dryococelus australis, assembly GCA_029891345.1. Lineage (NCBI taxonomy): Eukaryota > Metazoa > Arthropoda > Insecta > Phasmatodea > Phasmatidae > Dryococelus > Dryococelus australis. Next base: position 88,042,443 of record CM057004.1, on the reverse strand, counting down.
GCAGTGAAGGAGCTGACTCTTGGAGATGTCTTGAGGACCTGATGGCTTCCTCCTGCACCTTGGAGGATTGTTGACTCTTTGGCGAGGTTGTGAGGACCTGGTGACTACCTCCGGCACCTTACAGTGCGGTGGATGAGCATAGACTCTCGAATAAGGGTCATGTACTGGTATTTATACTGGTTGGCTTGCTCTTGGTTGGGGGTGAGGGGGGATTGTAGCGTGATGCTCTAAGGCCGTGTGATGTCGCCGGTCAGCCAGAATTTCAGCTGAGGAGGCACGAGTCAGCGCTTCTCTCGGTGTTGCAAACATGATGCAATCCCTAGGCATGCTATAGAATTAAGTAACTGCATTTCGGCGGCTTAGTGGTCAGCTTATTTTAGCTTGTGGAAGTGAGCGTATTATTTTACTGTAAGGTAAACAGTACATTTTCACGCTGTCTTTAATAGCCCGCTTACAAGGGGCTTATCTTGTAGGCACTTGTGGAAGACTGTACTGTTCATGGGACCCCGTTTGTAGCGATATTTAGGTTCGCACAGATGAGGCGAAATCGTATTGGTAGTTGGAAAAAGACGTCACTGTCAACCATACTTATGACAGTAAACTGACATCTTCCTTTTTTTTTTTTTTTTTTTTTTTTTTTATCCCAAAATTTTTGCTTTTTACGAAATGCAGAAAAGTGTTTAATGAAGAAGTTTGTGCTGTTTAAACATTTCATAATACCAAAGAAAATACATGTAAAATATATGTTAGTGTGAGACCATGGTTTGTGAAAGAAGGTTTTTACAATAATATATTCATACGCTTTAAACTGGTTCCACAATAGTACAGCGATTCAATGCGTTGCGATGAGCTGTAACCAATCAAGATGAAGTAGCAGTCTGTCACAGTGCAACGACGATGAGACAGTGAGTGAAATTCTGGCATTGCAATTGTCTGCAACGGTCAGCGATAGCAGATGACTGAGAAAAGGAATAAGTGTGTGTTTACGTGGAGAATAAAAATTGCAACTATTGGTTTACATTATGAATGTGACAAGCATCTTCACGGTTGTGTCTTTATAGTTTCATTGTTGTTTCATTTATGGGTGATGTTACTATGTCACATTGTGTATGTACTTTGTAAAACTGGTGTTATTTCAATACGCAGCCATATTGATGGTGGTTATTGGGTTTGTTTCTCTTTCTATGCCTGTTGGTAGTTGTGGTGGCTCCTGTGGGGTTTCTGTAGATGTTAGGGCTATACGGTGATGCAACATACCGGCATGTCGCACTAGGTAGATCAGCCTTTGGTGGCATGAGTCGTTGCCAGGTTATAGATTGGGACGTTGTCACGCGCTGCTAGGTAAAGCAGCTCTCCGTTGGGAGAGTGTGCGCAGCAGATTATTTATTGGGAAATCCTCACACTTGGCCCAATGCAAGCTACTGTTCAATGGCAGAGTGTGTGCGCCAAAGTATTATTTGGTGTAGTTCTCGCCCCTGGACGAAGGTATTCACTTATTGCGGGTGAGTAATCAGTCAAGCGAGAGCAACACTAGCGCCTCTAGCAGTCAACTTTAGAACCAAGATGGCTACCAGAAACAAATGACAAACAAGAAAACCAAGATGGCAGATGAAGGCAAATGACAAACGAATGTGAGCAATTGGGAAACAATAGACAGAAAGATAGCGAAAGAGAGAAAGGAAAGAGAAAAATGAGAGCACTGGGAGTAAACCCTCGGAATGCAAAAGACAACATGGAATGTTGACGTGCAAAAACAAAATGGGGTTACAAAGATGGCAGCATACTGACTACCAAAATGGCAGGTCCAATATGGTGGCATACTGGCTACAAAGATGAAGTACTGCCTGCCAAGATGGTGGAATTCTATATGGAGGCCACATGACCGGAATGACAGAGCGGAAAGTCTGAATCCAAGATGGCACCGTGTGCCTCGGCGCCTCAGTCTGAAACCTGCATGCAACAAAATCGGCATAACGCTACTACTTAGATGGTGCAATTCCCTCTGTGGAGGAAGTTGTGGGCTACACGCTTCTTGAAGTTCATGGTTGTACCATCAAGTGTTAGCCACATTCCTGGAAGGGGGATGGGTATGCACCAAATAGTCTTCAGTGTAGTTGTAGGTTCGGAGGCTTGCTTGCTTTTGTGGATTTGGTGTTGGGTCAGGAATGGGGGAGAATAGAGTGGAGAGGTGTGGACAACAGCGGGCTCTTGAGAGCCTATGAGGATGAAGTGTGATGAATATGGTGCAGCTGCGAAATGCAGGTACAAGGCAAATGGGAGATACCCGAGAAAACCCGCCAACCAGAGGCATTGTCTGGTGTGATTCACATGCGAAAATCTGGGAGCAGAGCCGCCGGGAATCAAACCCAGTTTGCCTTAGTGGGAAGCAAGTGCTCTAGCCGCTACACCATCATAGCCCATGAGGGAGGGGGGAGAGGTGTATAGGGGTCAGGCGGAGGGAGTTTGGGGCTTCAGAGTTAGTAGGTACGTGGGGAAAGAGGGTATATGGTGCAGCAGTTTTGTTAGAGACTAGGTGACAGTAGAGTAAGCAAGGAAATGCAAAGGAAATACTATAGGTTTGCTGGATTCTGCTGTGATTCATATAGGAGCCTAAACACAGTAAAAGAGAATACCAGACAGCTTGCCAATTTCTTTTTTTAGATTCCCAACTGACAGAGGTAATGTTTAGTTAAACCATTGAGTAAAGATATACCTAGAGTGGACGTCCCCAGGTTAAATTTTCTGACCATTCCAGCTGTAGTTCGAGGGATGAACACCACGCCGCGCTAGTCCATTTTTGTGGTGTGAGCGTGGGGAATGTCGGCGGCGTTGCCACATTGACATATACCCTCTCTCTCACTCATACTCCATCTCTGTTCCCCTCCCCACCCCCCAGTCAAAATTCCACAACAGTAGAATGTGTTCTGAATGTCTGATATACCCACACGCTGGGACAGACAAGATGGCGGACACATGAGTTCCTTTATCACATTGTATATATCCGTTTACGTAAAGATTACAAGTTCTGTAAAACATATGAATGAACAAAATGAAACATAATGTACGCATAAGTAACAGGAAACGTTGCATATTACTCATATGGTCATAAAAGAATAAACACCACTTTATAAAATACGCTATAACTGTGGATTTATATTGTATATAATATCTTATGACACGTGTGCATTGTAAGTGGTTTGTGTTGCTCAGTGAGTTAGGGCGCAGGTCTGCACTACATAATTGTAGGTTTTAGAGTTTGAATCTCCGACGGGTATCAAGTTTTTTATGTGACACATTACGGCTGTTTTATAACTTAGTTTATTGTTAGAAAATGTCTATTTCCAGAATACCTTGGTCTAAAAGTAATAATACGCAAGTACCAGCACAGTACAGTCTACAAGCAGTGGTTGTTTGTTTGCTAATCACATCAATTGTTTTCTAGAGTAGATAATTTGATCTGTATAGCGTGAGTAATGTTAAAAGGCACACATGAAAACGTTAGGTTTAATATTGGATCAGTTCTGTCCTCTTTTGGCCGTATAACCGTAAAAGCATGTTTTTATTTATGAAGCGCACAAAATTTATTTTTATGCTCATTAAAGATACGCATTTAAAAACAGGGGCATAGCCGGAATTGGAGGGGGGGGGTTATATATTGGGACATATCCCCCCCCCCCCCCCCACAATCAAAATTAAAATAAAATTTGAAAACAAAATGACAAGTATTATTATATGTTAATTCAAGGAATATGTGATCTGCCTTGAACAGGAAGAATGTTTATAGCATTGTGTGGTTCCATATCTGTACATGAAGCCATGGATTATAATAAATCTGTAATAATACAGGTTTTGTATTTTGTTCAAAAAGAGACATCAGAAATCTCTTCCCCCCACGTCTACCTGCCTAGAGTACATTCCTAGCTACGCCCTTGTTTAAATAATATGCCACTATTTTAATGAGTGGCATAAATGTCCGTCGTACATACATGTGAATGCAGTATCTTGTTTTCCGTACATAAGCAGTGCCGTTACTCATATCATTTTCCATACATTAATTGCACTCGTACGTTAAAATCTAAACCAATGCAGTCTTCAGGGGGGAAAAAGAAATAATTGTCGTACCTTTTGGATGCACCACAAAGCATTTACATATCAAATTTGGTTTTATTTGTACCCCTGTCCCCTGCGAGTTTTTTTGCCTACCATTTACAAGTTTCTATTAGTTCTTTAGATAACGTGAGAGTTTGAACGGATGCGTTCTTTCTTCCCTTCTGCTATAGAAAATTGTATGCCTTTTGTTGTGCCCATGAGCGTAACAGAAAGTAGCAGAAATTGGGCATCGTGTAAGTACGTCTTAAACGACACACGCCTCTCACGCATAATTTAGGCATGAGAAACTTCTTAAATAATTTTTAAATATTGGAAGAAAAACTGTTTTGCAAATATGACACACTACATACATCTAGTATTATGCTAACATATTACGATTAACATTGTTAAGTGGTAGGGGAATGTCAGTAAAAAGGAGAAAATACCCACGATAAACGAATCGAATTTACACTTGCTGTATGAATTAATGCTCCTTGTTAAGATGATCGTACATGTTATAAAACATATTTCATTAGTATAGTATAATCGTACAAACAAAATGAGTACTCGTTAACTAAAAAAGTTTTTATTCATTCAACAAAATAGGGCACACTGAACAGAACTACTTAAGGAAAAGTAAATTATAATTTTGTAAGTATGCCACAAAGTTAACTCACAAGTCATTCCAATTTGTACATAGTGTTCGTAAATTGTTGTCATTACCCATTTGTAGGCTAGGAGAAGACAAACATTCTAGAATACACGAAAAACAGTTGACACAGTCAAGATATTTAATAATATTTCTGTTATTCTTGGTAACAACTGTACACTATGAACAGAGAAATGTATTGATTCAACTGTGTTTATACACACCTGCACACCGTAATGTAGCTTAAGCTGTGACTTCTGAAGTAATGCTGGATTTACAATAGAAATATTTAAGCATTGTATTATGCGTTAAGATGTGTGCAAAAGAAACAAATGTGTGTTCTCTTTATGTTTTGGTTCCCAGTGGGACCTTTTCAGGTCGTGTGCGTTGGTGGGATTTCCTTAAGCATGGAAATAAATAGTTGTATTTTATATCTTTAGAAAAAATGTTAAGGCTACGGCCAATCAGTATAGGGCAGTCGATGATGTTGGCTGGAAACTGTTATTTACAGTAATGTAAGTATAAAACAATGCGTGTATGTGCACATGTTGACAATTATATTTGTTCACTAATAATAAGCTTCTCTAATAGCAAATGTTTGCTTTGAAGTATGATCCGCTTCAGTATTGTTGTTTTTTATGAGGTGGTGTTAGGAACAAAAGTAAACATGACAGGCTTGCTGCCTGTTTAAATTCAATGGAATTAATTAAAACAGTAATGGAAAACTGTAAATACAGAATACGTGTTTCTGTATGACAAAGAAGCACTTACTGCATAATTCTAAATGCATCAGGTTTTGAATTGTAAACGTAGGCTGTGTCCAAAATGGTAGATTGTGTTGACAAAATGATCATGTGACCCGATATTGTATACAAACATTGTGACGTATTTGGTAAATTGATATTTTGTATCTTGTATAGCCTATAGCGTATGTTAGCAAAAATACAAAATGACAAAATCAGGGCCATGTTGGTTTTGTCATTCAAAACACATGCGTGAATGCGTTCTTAAAAATTTTTTTTTAAACAATTAACTTTATAAAATACTCTAGACATGTATTAAAAAGCAAGTTAGTGTTGTACTTTGTTTATATATTTCGCAACACATGTTTTATTTTAAGTCTTTATGGATATTATATTATTGTCTTGTTCATTAACATATTCGCAGCATTCCAGTAATGATCGTAGAAATGTTACGTCCATTTTAAGCATTTAATATATATAAAACATATTTTCATTGCTAATGTAAGAATGTGTTGCCATGAGTGCTAAACAAGTGACTGTTGACAATGTCCAGATTGAAACCTACGAAATGAGAAATTACAAAATAACGAATTTGTCCTCACGGACACGGCCTTAGCTTGACTATTAGTGATCAACCATGTTTAGTGCAGAATTAGTTATATTTTGTAATGTACATAATCTGAAGTAGAATATTGCGACACTCTTTGTTGTGTCTAGTTCTCATACATTCATTAGTGTTAACATTTCTGATGAACACTTCAGTGTCAACGTTTTTCACATTGTTATGAGTCCGAAGTTTCAGTTTACAGTATACAATGGTGTGCTGTGTTACATTCTTGTAAATATAAACACACACAGCTGCCTACTTTTCAGACAATATCCACCAATGCTCATCATTATTTTACACGTGGATCTTACAGAGACGATAGTTGTGTTGTCACTTTAAAACAAACATCTGTTATTGTTGAGCCTTAAACGTTATCAGTAATGTCCTTTTCCCACAGTGTGCCAAAGGTTTTCTGCTTACTGAGATGCATGCTTATACAGCATTCGCATACGTCTACATACGTAAATGTTTTACATGTTTTGGGAAATGACATATGCACGTACACGGGGAAACAAATGTGTGTACGTCTCGCGTCCTTACAGCCCATAAGTTACTATTTGGAAATTGATTTATATGCAATTCATAATTGTTATTTCTAATATTTCTATTTATAAAGAGTGGAATGGAGTCATTACCTTTCGAGAAACGCCACTGAGCAACGTTCTTAACAATGTATACTCTTTAACCTTTAATGATCTAGGAGAGCCGGGATAAACATAACCAGTTTTCGTCGTGATTTGTTATAAACTGGGTGTGACATTGAATTTGTAGTTAATATGCAGAGCAATGAGAATTCTGCCAATTTTTTTACAAGGCAAAGCATGCATGAGTGAAAACGTTATATCAATATCCGTCATTTAATTTTTATTAATACCAATATTAGTGTTAAAAGGAAATTTACCTCTAGTTGTTACCAGTTTTAATGATACATTATCTATAACTGCGTTTACTGACTCAAATATATATTCATTCCTTTCTTGTAAAAAGTCAATGATTTGTTAATAGGAACACCTTCATTGTCATGCGCTTTCCAGCTACAGCTCCTAATGGATTGATAATCCTAAAGCTATGCGCCTACGTTCCAGCACATATTCAGTATGTGATTTCCGTCAAAATGCTTGTTCAGTATCTTATCAGCTAACTAGTTGCTGTAAAGGATGCAAATATATATGTCTATCGGAATGTATCATGTATCGAGCAGAGTGGAGTATGCTTATATACATAAGTGCATTCCTAGGTTTGGACTCAGCCTTAATGACACTCGAATTGACATATTGAACGTACTGATCATTTTTACGAACAGTCACCTATGTAGTAGATCACAACCCCAAACTGTAAAAATTTTGTTCTGTTGTAGACTGTCGTGCACCTAACATATATTTCTTCATTATTGAACATTTATTTCCTGTTCATTTCCTTTCACATAAGAACGGAACGAAAAGTTTACTAGGTTAGATGTATGACATCATTCATAATTAATATGCTATTTGTAATTGTAGGTGCTAACAGTACTCGTATTTTATCATGAACACCTAAACTATAGTAAAATAATAGATTATAATTAAAAACAATGACCATTATATATTTATAAAAATTAATTTTTGCAGAGGTAAATAACCCAAACAGTAGTTGATATCGCTGCATATTCCCGCAAACCTATAATCGTACGACAGAAACGAAACACATGCCATGGCCGCCACTAGTAAATCAGGAGTTGGGTTTTCACAGCTGCAATGAATGCTGGTAATTCACATGTGATAGGCTTGACTCTTGCAGACCTTGAATAAATACGTGGGTGAGCCGAGGCCAGGGTTATAACATCCTTTTTACCGGCTGCGGAATTGGCAACATCGCACAGATGACATCGTCGAGAACACTAGCGCTAGCGCTCCTCTGGATCAACAGCGGAACTAACACATAAAACTGGCCAGACTTTTTCCTAACCCATGGCCACTCTAGTGTATATCTTTACTCAATGGTTAAACACAGCTAGCATGCAATTGGTAACAAATGTTGGATAGTATAAATAAAAAGAACCAAAATGGAACATAAATAGTTTAGAGGAAGATTTATAACAAAAATAGTGGACAATATGCAAGAGTTGTTGCGGGGAGGGGGGGGGGGGGTTGGCTAACAGTAAATTGAGCCAACTATAATTTACAGTGAATTTCTTACATAAATTGGTAATGTTGTGTGAAATATGGATGGTATTCATTGCAGGATATTCACATGCCAATGAAAATGAAAAGTTACAATAATGCAAATTTACTGTATCTGACTGAGAGTGTATTCAGTTTTGACGACACTTATACTGTTTCAAAAAAATGATTCATCAAATATTTAGTGGACATTTTTTTACAAGTCTTGCTGCAAAGTAAAATCCAAAATAGTGTTCTTGGTATATTAACTCATTGAAGTGAAAATGTGCGACAGATGCTTTAAAATATGTGTTAGCAGTTAATTCAGTGAAATGACAAACTGATTTAGCATGTACGAGGGGTGATTCAGAAGTAATGGCAACTATTGTTTATCTCCCAAAAATGATCCAACAAAGGAAATGTACTATGTACAGGTGAAAGTGTACGGCAAGTGCATTTGAAAGGGGACACCACATGGGGTATGGATGCAGAAATGTCCGACAAGGAACAGAGACAAACTTGGCTGTTTGAAATCACAGTTTGATTTATTCCCATACATACTTTATACACTCATTTGAAGGGGTAGATACGTATTGTATGTGTACAAACTCTTTAACATCCTTCAAAGTGGTCTCCGAGGTCGTCCACGGTTCGTTGCCAGCAATGAGGCACACGAGAAATTCTATCGGCTCCGTGAGATCCATTGATGTGGGCCACCTCTCATCGAAATGCTGTGACAATGTCTGCCTCATCGCTGGCAATGAACCAAGGACAACATTGGAGAGTACTTTGAAGGATGTTAACCAGCTCGTGCACGTATGATACATACCTATCCAAATGAGTGTACACAGTTTGTAAGTGAATATATCAATTAAACGGTGATTTCAAGCAGCTATGCTTGTCTTTGTTCCTTGCCAGATTTTCCTCCATCCTTACTCCATGTGATGTCACCTTTAAAATGTACTTGTACACTTTCAACTGTACATAGTACATTTCCTGTGTTGGGTCATTTTCAGGAGATACACAAAGTTGCCATGACTTCTGAATCAGCCCTCGTAAACTTATAAGTGTGAAAGGTCTGTATGACAGGAGAACATGAGAAAGTAAAATAAGGCATATGTAAACCAAAATTGGAATTCCTTTACAAAATTAAGTAATGTATGTTTAAGATTTCTGTAACAATTAAAAGAAAGGTAATTATATTTTTTGCTTCGTTTAGCTCAGTTTTGCCAAGGATTTTTTATTAAAAAATTTACATTAGTGTGTTTGTGTCATCTTAAAAACACAGAGGCTGTTGCTTTTGGCTAGGGAGTTTTCTCAAAGTTTTCCCATTCTCCCCACCCTCGCATTCCGTAGTTGCTCTAATCCATCTTACTTCACACCTGTGGGCACTTCAGGCCAGGCTACAATTGATTCAGCACACGCACTGCAGATGTGACAGCACAGAACACATGCACAGCAAAAATCCGAAAGCCACAATCAAAATAGCACACATGCAGAAACAAAAGACATTTACACAAAACAGACCTGAAAGTAAAAGTAAACTATACTTGATAAATTGCGCTTGCATGTATTGGTAACATTGGAATGAAAAAGTGCTGTTGATAGCTCAATATACTTTGCGGCTCGTGTCGTGATTTGTGGAAATACTATACTCTATACAAACATACTGTTGGTATAATAACAATCTCAATCAGAACAAACTACCATTTATATAGTGCCAAACTCTCCAAGTATTTGTCAAATTCATTACTTTTTGCCATTTTAATCTTTACATAAACTGTGTAGTAACCATGTTCTGATTGGCCCCGCACAGGAATTTGAAAATATACAGCTCTACTTTCTGTGTGTATGCTGTGCATGATTGTGGTGAGTATCATGCTAACACATGTACCCTACCTTCTGTGCCTGTGCTATGTTCTGTGCTAAATCAATTGTTGCCTGGCAAGGCAGATCAGTCCCCATTATCTTGGATTTATCGAATTTTCACTGCAGCATGCAGTTCAAATTATGATTTATTTTACTGCTTGACAAAGCATTCTAGTTTACATATTTTAAAGCAGTTTACACTTGACAGCTGTTGTTAGTATCATATATATAATCGCTCCTAAAAATAATCACTTATTTATTCTCAGCAGGCGCCAGTTAAAAATTAATAAATAAATAAAACCAAGAAGCTATAACAATTTGATAAAGTTGGAGAAGCTCATTTTTTATTAGCTGTAATGCAAAATATTTCGTTAAACCCATGAAAATTAAATGTAATTCCGAAAAAGTAATTAACCCAAGATACCAGTCCTAGTTGTTAAGTTTCTCAACTCAGTATTTACGCTGAGAAGCAGATTTTAATAAGAATACTAACAATTCTGTGCTTTCGCAAATTAAAGATCTTCATAATTGGTATCGTCCTTTTGTGATATCTGCATTAATTAACTATGACACTTTTTCACCCAAGGAAGGAATTTAATGCCAGCAGCTGATTTGGATTTTTGGACGGCCAGTGAGGAGTTGGGAGGATGGTACTAGATTTCAGAAAGGTAAATATTTACAAATTTAACTCCTCATCTGATTTAAATAATAAGAGTTACGATTTTTGCAGCTCTGTTCTATCACACAACATTATCACAGCTCTTAAAATTTAATGGCTTGTGTCATCAATATATTTATTTATATTTTGTGAGATATTGTCACAAGCCCATGTTGGCAGATGCTGAATAAAATTGTTATGAGAAATTAAAATTTATTTTCCATTTACAACAATCATCTTCAGCTATAGTTTAAGTTAAAAGAAATCTTTACAGATTGACTTTAGGATTTACATATTTTCTTTATCAAACGTTATTACGCTCATATCTCAGAAATACTGTATGCATAAGAGTGGCTCATGACTATATATCTCAGATCCCTTCATTTGTACTCAAAATCTAGGCATCCTAGAGCAAGGCTACGTTCAGATCTAGAGCCCTTTTATTATTTCAAAAATTTTTTAGCTATATGTAACAATTCTGCTGAACAGCTGCATAATAGAAGTGACGGTATAAGTTTATTATGTCAAAAGTTTTAGTTTCAAATCCACCACAAATATCGTAAGTAAGCCAAGTTATTCTAGTTTGCAGAAAATCCTTTCTTACAGCCCGTTCACTGAAATTGGCGAAGGAATATTAAGAAGCTTATAAATTTAATTTTAATTTTAGTCCACAAAGCTGAAAGATCAATGAATTTTGAACAACTCTCCATAGTCGATCAGCTAGATTGTTTTGCTGATTAATTCAGTTGTGCTCACTGAAGTTTTGAACAACATTCCTCTCTGATTACATTAATACAAGAGCACTGGCAAATAAATAATCACTTAGCTATAGCTAACAGGTTAGATACTGTATTAGATAGTCATTTTGATGGTGGTATCAGCTCATTATCAAAATTAGGCAAACATTTTACATCATGAAAAACAGAAGAAAGGTAGCAAAATATTGTTTGTTAATTTAAGGCAAGTTTTAAAATCGACGTAGTTTATTGTTTAAGAGAAGTACAAACATGGCAGCTCAGAGAGAAAACGCAATGTGTAATGAAAAACATAATTTTAAAAAAGATACAAAATATATACACAAATTTATGTATATACATTTTAATTTTTTTAAAGGAATTTTGAAATGATAGTTGTAAATCATTATTAACTCTCAATAAGCAGTATGTACCAGCAAAGAATATCTTCCAGTAAAATTATACATAGTCTGCCTACTTTATTGCGTAATTTGCAACTGAGGTATAATAATAATAATAATAATAATAATAATAATAATAATGAAATTACAGGTTTTGCGAATGTGTCTTCTGCGATTAGAGCAACAACTAAACAATTTATAAGTAACTTACAATGCTGGTAATAAAACGTCACTGATATTGCACAATTTTTTTTAAATAAAAGTCTTGCTGTTTTTTTAAGCGGGTTGCAGTGGTTTTTTTAGGGACAGTAGCCCCATGCACTACACAGTAACACAGACACACACTGCGTGATATCTACATGTCACTATAGCTGTGTTTAGCTGCGTTGGTTACAACATAGCAGAGATGGCAAGTAGGCAGAAAATGGATGCTGGGACTATTGCGGAGGCGACGTTGCAGCCATCTGAATCGCACACGAAGCACTCCAGATGTGTTGACTTGTCTTTGGAGAGGGCAGCGGACTCCTGTAGTACTCCACATATGCTGGGAATGGATAACATGCAGGTCCTGATGGTGGTATCTTGACCATTGGCACTACCTGAAACAAAGTAAGTCCGAATACAAGCATCGCCACTTTTACTACAGGCTGTTCACGCTTAATTAAGCACTTTTGAAACTAACCTATGAAAAATGTCACTGCTCCTATTTCCATATATTTTAATGGGCACACTGATTGGCATGCACCCAGTTAAGTTGGTAACAACCGAGGGAAGTAGATTTATGTATAAACGTTAGCGAGTACTCAGAAGATTTATTCTGCTTTCTTTTTTTTAATGCAGTATAAGTGTGAGAACTAACTTATTTGTAAAATATTTACTTTTCTAATAATTTCACAGTTTCATTTGACCAACGCATGAATATTCAAGCCCATGGCAATGTTAATTTTGCATATGGTGGAAGAATACACAATGTGAATACTAGCAGATCATATGCAAGGCTTTCAAAAATGCTCAGTTTTACAATGATCAGACTAGAACACATTTTGTTTCTTTATTCTGGGGCACACCAAGAGGGGATGGGTTTGGGTGCTCCCCCCCCCCCCCCCCCCCCCCCTTTTATGAACCAATGCCAATGCAAGAAAAAAATTTAATATTAAAAAGCAGAATATATTTCATGGTGAATAAAGCAGTATGTCACCAGTAAAAGTGTATGCCTGGATGAAACTGCAAGAGAGTTGGAGAATTTGGCAGATTTGTATGGTTTCCTCACCGTCATGAAAGCAGAGCTTGTCTTGTGAATGCAGTTAGCTCAGGGCTTGCAGAGAAATCCACAAAGCGCAATTGATGCAGTGCAAATATGCATTGCTAACATGTTTCCAACAGTCCGTAACTTCTCACCATACTGGCTACACTCCCTGTAAAAACACTAAAAAATTATTTCAAGCTGGTTCCCAGTTGACTAAGCACTTTCGATAACAGCCTCTGAAAAGGTGGCAGTGATTTGGAGGAGTAGTTATATGTTTGAACCATTTTGTTTATATTTGGTAAATATTGCCAGCAGTAATCACTTGATAACTATTCAATAACAGAATTATAGAAAAATAGTATTTTTATTACTGCAAGGCGACTACAACAAATTTCTTTTTATTTCAAAGCTGTATTGGCAGCGTACTACGGATGCAGAAGTGCAGAAGTTGCAAAGAAAAGTGGAGCTGTTTTTATTTGTTAATTTAAGTACGATGTCGGCGATACTACCGTACTAGTTACTGTTCGTATGGGCACAAGGCTACGTGTACAAGTTAAGTGACGAACGTTAAGTTGAGAATTACCGGTGTACACAACTTATTTATAATAGTTGACATCTGTGCATAATAAAGTAATGATAAGACATTTTACCACTCCCGTTTACTGTCCATGAGCTGAAGAACTGAGCAATCTAATGCAATGGCAGTAGGCAGGAGCGGGTGTAGACTTTCGGTTTTGGGGGGCAGGAATGAGGAGGGTAATTTTCCCATTTTACAAGTGCAGGTTCGACTTTCGATTGGTTGCATAGGAGGAGAGCTCTGTATTGTAATTATATAAAATAATATATTCATAAAATTAAAATTGTAATTTTAAACACATTTAATATTAATTCACTTTAAAAACATTCACAGGACAGTTTCATGTTAATGTGCATTTTTTCTTATTCGCTCAGAGGGAGACATCCCGCGTGAACCTCCTCTGGATCATCCCCTGTAATGTGGTCCCATCTGTAATGACCTCGCTATCAAAGAGGCTTTAATTTAAAAACTGAAAAACTACTGGTTTGAGACATTTTTTAATCACTGGTAAAATCAAACTAACAATAAATTCTAACCCGATTAAATATTTGAGTTTTAAAACTATGCCCTTAAAATTGTATGAAATCAATATATTTAATTTAAAAATATAAAAATCATCCAATTTTAGAGATACTTGGTTTTAATTATAGATGAAAATTGATTGCTCAATTGTACAAAACCAATTTTTAACACTACGAATTAAAACATTGATGAAATAAATATTTTTATTTGAAAACTTGAAGTAGTACCAAATTTAGAAATTAGTTTCTTTAACTAGTAGTCAAATTGAACTTTCAATATATCCCAATTCACCAATGCTTTTAAATTATTATTAAATCAATATTTTGCTTTTAAACATTTATTGAGTCAGTATTTTTTTTTAACTAAATTCATCCGATATTAGATTTTTTTTGTAATTATCAGGACAATCAAACGTACAGTATACCCTAAACTGTCAATCTTTCAGTTTGAATTATCTTAACTACAAAATTTATTAAATCAATATTTTTATTTAAGAGTTTTATTATTATTATTATTATTATTATTATTGGTGTAATCGATTGTACACTAGAGCAGAACCCAATCAAACATTCAGTTGTAAATACTCTGCTTTTAAAAGTAATCAATATTTTTTTACAATATTTAACTTTCATAACAAAACTGTTCAGTCTTGCGAGACCAATATGGGATTGGTGTGTTTGCCAGTCAGTGCCTTGCAACATACTTGCAGTAAAGCAGCCCAGCCAATTAGACACAATATCTGTTCCCTGATCCTCATGTCCAGTGAGCGACCGGGTTCTCTTACATAGAAGGAACCTCCGGGCCACTTCGCTTCCGTAGACTTGCCTGTAACTAGAACTTCCACTGCTTTGCCTCCCTCCTTCTTCCCATTCTATCACCTCAGGAGCTATTTTCCACTTCTGCCGCTCATGCTCTATTTTCGCCCATCCCCTCTCCATCCCACTTCCTCTTCTGTACAGCCCCTAATGTTACAGCCACAAAATTTGTATCACAATTAACACTTCTGACCAAGACATTGAACATACACATTATGGCACAAGTCTTTTGTGGGTATTGTTAGTCACTATTTACGAACCATTTGAGCTAAGCCCTTGAAATTCAATACAACTACTGTGAGAACGTTTGACATGTTATGCCCCCAAGTATATTTATATGAATAGTTGGATACGATGACAACCATTCGGGCTAGGCCCTTGAAATTCAGCACACTGGCATCATTTACGACCACGAGAATGTAGATACAATGTGATAACCCCTACAGTTTTTTATAAGCCTAGTTGACTAAAATTTGCAAATCATTCAGGTTAGGCCTCTGAAGTTCAATATGTTAGCATCAGTTCTGCTCCCGAAATGTAATTACAGCATATTAAGTCTTACGTCGTTTTATAAGCTACTTGGTCATAATCTTTTAATGATTTGGGTTAAGCCTATTTACTCTGGTATATATACATACTTTACTACCCCGATAACATATGTTTGACTCAATATGCTCTGTGACATTTTATAGACAGTCTGTAATTTACGAACCATTAGGGTTGTGCCCTTGGAACCCGGTATCTAGAGGTAATGTATGATGCCAAGAATGTCTGTATTTTACATTATGCGATCAGCCCTCCTATAAGCATAGTTGCTCACCACTGGCGATCCCGTTGAGTTTTAGCCATCAAATTCATGTCGTAAATATAACACTGGCGACAAAAAGGCAATATTAGACCTTACATCTTTAACATTTTTGTAAGCATAAACACAAAAAAATTTTCAATCTGTTAAAAGTTTACATGCAAAAAAATTCAAACCATAGGTAGAACTCTGGATCGCGAACAGGCGACAATGGCATTATGACTCAAGCCCTCTTAAAAGCATAATTGGCTGTTTTCTGCAACCATTGAAGATATAAACACTAAAATCAGAGTGTAGGTAATGCTCGCGATCCGAAACAGGCTAACAATTTATCCGCCTCTTAGCACTTCTATAAACATATTTGATGGTAATTTTGAAACAATCATTGATAGAACCATCAAATGTAGTCCACAGTTAATACATCCAATAACAAACAAGTTGCTAACCCATTTCATAACAGTTCCTACCATTTTCAAAGACATATCATACAGAGTCCTTAAATGCAGAAAGGAGACAACCCTCACCCTGATCGAGATGTCATGTTATACCCTAAACTCATTTATAAGCATAGACAACATCATTTTCGAAACATTTGATATAACACCAAAATCAGAATTTAAGTTACCCATGCCTTCCCCCAAGTCTGATCAAACTTATATAACCCCATTACACTCCAAGACCTTCACACAAAGTCGATTGCCATTTTGCAACCGTTAGACGTAAAACAATAAAATTTAGATTGCAAGTAATACTGATGACATTACACAAACCATCCATCATAGCTCAAGCATACCTCAGACATACAAAGCAACCATAACAACTAAGAATTAAAAAAAAACATAACAAAAGCATTCCTGCCACACATACCATCAGCCATAATGATGTTACCTACCATCAATAGCCAAATATACTTAACACCATACCAACAACAAATTTTTTATGTCACCAGTGTTCTGCCCCACCCATTTTAGCTCCGATAAGTCAGCTTGTGCCAGTGAAAAGCATCCAAAACTTTCTTCTCTCACAGAGGGTACACAAGGAAAATGATGGCATGCTGTTTTAGTGGTCAGAAAATTTTATCAGCTATTGTGACATATGGGAAGCTTAAATCACTTGCACCACTCGATAAAGAAACTTAGCTCGCATACCTTCCCAAATAATTCCATCTCATGCATGTTCATGTTTACCAACACCTAAAGGCTGTTCACGATAAAGTGAGCGTTTTCGAAATCAACCATAGGAAAAAACCACTGCTCCTACCTGCGTATATGTTAACGGGAGCCTGGAGTGACATGCACCCAGTTAAGTTGGTAACGATGGATGGGAAAGTAGTTCCATGCCTCAGCATCGAATGAAAAGTGTTACATAACCATTTCTGTTAATGTAAATTATTTATTTCGCTAGTCTCTAACATTCCTGCAACTCATACCATCTGCAATACGCAATACCAGCCAGCACCACGAAGACATTGGCTGTCAAGACAATGTTTAGAGCCAGCCAAATCTGTTCGCTCATTCACCAGTCAGAGTATGAGTCACCATACTAATAGCAACCATTGTAGTTACTGGACCACATTAACTACCAAGATGACCAACTATACATACCATCAAAATAAACCTTTCATTCGGACCATCTACATCGAGCAAACACATTGGCCACCATATAGCCCACTACCAAATCAGCCAGCATTAACATTACCATTCACGAGACGACCCATCTCATCAATCATCAAAAAACTCTGCCACGCAATTAAATAACATCTGCCGCCTATGTCGCGTCTACAAGGTTATATGCTATACAGTCTTAAAGAAACACAGTAAAATTCCTTACCTTTGCTGCTGCTCACTGCTATTTAGTGAGGGACAAAAGGTCACAGAAGGTTCCTTCAACCTGCTGGTCCACCGAGGTAAACAATTTCTTCATCAACCGGCAACCGCCCGAGTTGAAAATAAGTTTTCTGCGTGTACCAAGGAGCATATGAGAACTAATGATGGGGGTATTCGAGTTCAAAATGATAAAGAATTTGATTCCTAGGAGTTATCAAGATATTTTGAATGGCGGACAAAGTATTCAAATACTTTTGTCCAGGTGATCTATCTAGTTGAGTGATTCATTAGTACTCGTATCCTGCAGTACTATAGTTCCACTGACATGTATATGATCTTGTCTAGTTGTCAATGTAAATGTTACGTTATTCATTCCATGCTTGTTCCAGAATGTTTGCAGACATTTTTAAAATTTAATAGTTATTGTAATGAAATCTAACCTAAGTATTCCCATGTGTTTTATAGTTCGTTTATTTCATATAAAGTTTTAATATCTGTTTGTTCAAAATTAAAGACATTATTTCGTGTTCATATTTTATTTCTATGACATTGTTTTGAATTTTATTGCCTTTTTATTATATTTGTCTGGATTCTGCATTTGTCGCCCTTTGATTGCTTCCTCCTATCTCATTATAACAGTGCAAACAAAACCAGATCTTTCAGAAAAAACTTCAAATTGCGTATTTAAATAGACGGCAAAACATTAGCGATCTTCGCCAGGAGGTCCCCTTCACGATCAACGGGCACGTCGTACACAATGATTTAACATGTCCCCAAACTAAGGAAAAAATCAAGAAGTATCATGTCGGGTGAATGTGCAGGCCAGGCAATGGGTCCATCTCAATGTCAAGCTAAGCTGAAGAGCTATGGTAGCCACGTGCTGTCGCCACCCCAGAGGTGTGGTTTAGTGCAGGGGCGGAGTAAGTTGGGGTGATATACCCTCAGCACCATTCAGGGTGGGGAGGGGTAATGCGTTTTTTACCGCTCCTACCTGTCTACTTTCAACACTTCTACTTTCTATGTGCTTTCAATCGTGGCTGAAAGAGCTGACATGAAATACCGTTAGTGAGCAGATCAGCCTAAGCCTCCTTTCGTAGAAGGATTGTTCTCGCTAAGGACTGGTTCACCTTTAGTCCCTGCCCTTCTTTTTAATCTATTTTGGCCTTGTCCTAAGAAGGAATAAGCAGATATTATGGATTTACGCAGCTAAAATAAATTCGAATTTTTTTTTGAGCTTGTACTGTATTACAGATACATTTTGTAAAGTAATCTCTAGAGAGAACAGAACCAAGTTACATGTTGCACTGACCTTTAACACAAAAAAATCGAGAGAAGTGTATAGAATTATAAAATATTACCAAAACACATACTTTCCTAAAGTCTTAAGCACTTTATTTCCATTCTATAGCTTTATTTTGTTGCTCGGCAGTGGGAGTGGTGACATAGGAGCATACCTGTGCTAACGTTTATTCTACTCAAGTTAGGAACAAAACAAGTTTTCTTACGGGAGAGTTTGGCATAAGAGAAATTTCCACTGCTAGGTGCGCAGTGTTGCAAAGTCACTTTTAATTAAAATTGTAAGCTATGTGAATAATAAAAAAGGATGATTTTATGTAGTTACGAAGTAATTTTATATTTGATTTATGATTATTGCAATTTTTTTGTTTTTAACATAGAAAATAGATCAAATCTGTTACACTTGCGACACTAGCGCTTACCTGGTGGCGAAAAATTTTAGTTGTCAAACTAAAAGCATTGATCTTCCCAACCTGTGGCAGAAGTAACCTTACCTGAGCCTTTCAGCTTGAGGCAGCGCAGCTGGGAGTTGTCTGGAGGTTCGTCGAGCTTCACCTTGACGCCCCTGGTGAGTAGGGCAACAGCATTCTGCACTGCATCATAGGTGCAGTTGGTGAGGCCAGACGGCAGCCCGCTGCAGTCGCCCTCCTCCGTGGGGATGCACTCGTAGCAACGGATGGCCGCGCCTGCAACACGCGGCAACTCAAGGTGGCAATTTTTTTATTAGGAATTATATTGACGTACGGTTTGTGTCTATGGTCAACATCGACGATTCCAAATGAAAAAACACAAAACGACAAAATCTCCAAAACAAAAAAATCCAAAAACTCAAAGGTCCATTAAACTCGCAACACTGTCGAAACGCCACAGACACAAAATGACGCAGCTACCCTGACGCCGACCTACATAGCACAGGATATCCACCAGATATCCTAATTATATCCACAATATCTAAAAGTCAAGTCCTGCAGTGAAGCTCTAATGTATATCCTTTGGCTATCCAGTAGTAGATATCAGTTTGTACCACTTACAGGATATTCATTAGATATTACAAAACTACCAATGGCCATTACTTTAGTTAAGTGGCTACATCTGAAGACGTATATAGGATATCCACAATATCTGTATCACATTTTGGATATTGGGTGGATATTTTGATATCTTTTGGTAGTCTTTTTAATGTGACTTTGCTACTCGTGGATGTCCTTGGATATCCAGAATGTCCGAGAGTGACATCCGTCAGATGTTCTTTGGACATCTCTGTGGTATATGGGGAGGTCCAAAGAACCAAACCATCATGGACGGCGACTACAAACAATTATCACGTCCAGGAACTTGAACCCCGAAAGATAAAAAAGTAGTACAAGTTTCCGAAAATTACAGTATTTAGTACAAAATTATAGTACATTAATGAAAATTCTTTTGGCAGCCATTTCAGATTTACTATGTGCTGTATTTTTTATAAATAACCTCGGCTTTCTACATATATAATGTTCTACAACTAATATATATATATCTATATATATATATATATATATTACATTAAACTAAAGATTTTATAAATTCTATTTTAGTACTCAACATATTAGGTTTTTTTATTATTACTCATGTTGAAATTTATTTATAATACCTTTTTGTTAGTTTTGGCCTTATACCCGCTACGTTGACATATGGAGTACGTATATACTGTTCACGGTAAAGTGAGCACTTTTTAAGGCCCTCCCGACAGACTTTAACTACTAATAAATATATCTTATTGCAGCATCTGGCATTAAATTTTGAGGGTGGTGTAATGTATACACTGTGTTTATTCACCACATTGCAATGTTCATATTGAAAAGCAGCAAGAAGATGGAAATAGGATGAAAGAAAAAATTAGAAGGGCCTTAAAAAGTGCTCACTTTACCATGAACAGCCTATATCATTGTGAATCATGAGAAAGTAGGGGTAGTTTTAAATTATAGTATTTTTGTGTACTATAATTAATGTGCTATGGTACATCGTACAAGGCTATAAATTATAGTATAAATACTATAATTAGAGTACAATTCACATCCCTGAATTCACGTCTCCCTCCCAGGACAGCATTCCAAAACTTTACTCAATGAGTGAATTTTCTCTTTGGTTGATGCAGAATACTTTTGAGTAACTGTTTTACTTTCTCTCTGCAGTGTTCCGAAACTTCAGAGTAATTACTTTGAGCATCTTGCCACAGTAAAACCTTTATGTGCACAATTCCAGCGAGTAACGTAGGATAAACTTCAAATGGCGGGAAATTTAGTAGAATGAATTAAACTGAACGGAAATGTGGACATTCTGGTTAGACACACACGGGAAAATTACAAATGATAAGTCATAAAATTAGTATTTTTGTTTAAAAAGTTAACTTTTGTAAAGTTTGCATTCTTAAACGTACTGTTCATGGGTAACTTATAGTAAGTAAATCTGTTTGTGTATAAAACTATATATTTTTTAATGAATTTGGGGCAAGTGATAAATGTATTTTGGAATTTATGTTGGTTCATTTGTAAACACAGCATGCTATTTACACCATGCTCGTTCCAAAACCATGTTTACTTACTCTTACTCTCCTCTGCTGTTACTTTGCTCTACTACCAAACGAGGTAATGCAGTGGACTCTCATTCGGGAGGACCCGGGTTTGATCCTTGGTCCGGCAATCCTGATTTAGATTTTCCATGTTTTCCCAAAAGCATTCCAGGCGAATGCTGGAGTAGTCTATAACCAAGGCCATGGCCGATTCCTTCCCCAATCCCTCATCCCTGAGCAACGAGACATTAAGCCCAACTTCTTACTTACATACCTACCTACCTACCTACCTACCTACCTTTACTCTACTTTCGGAGTAAAGATTTGGAATGCTGCCCAGTGGTGTACTGGAGAGCTATAGGCGGCTCTTAAGAGGAGTATCTGCTAAATCATTTAATGTGAAATCATTGTTTGTGCGGATACGCAAATCTCGTTAAATTAATGTTTTGTGAATCAGGCTTTTTGCCAGAAAGAAACACAGGCCTTTTTTTTTTTTTTTTTGTGACGCGTGCCCTACCTCGGCTGGCAAGTGGTTAGGATACAGATTGCCCTTTCGAGATCTTAGGTAGGTAAGCCTACCACGACGTGATTGGCTAATGTTATTGGCCCGATGGGTCGTGGTGGTTTTGGATTCCGTGGGTGGCCACTTATGGAAGGGTACTGTCTGAAACTAGGGGAGTCAAATCCCAGAGTGAGGCGGAATGAGATAGTTTCCCACCCAGGGAGTTCTATCTTCCGCACTGCTACGATTGCTAATAATCGGGATGCCAGTTGTCCCGGGGTGTATGAGATGGCGATGTAGTTTAAGCGATCGTGGGGGTGGAAGTCACGGGCCTGGCTGGGGAAATTGGGGCTACTTGAATGGGCCGAGTGGGTTGACGTGCAGGAACGTAATTTGGGTGAGGTGGTGCCGCACGTGGTTTAGGGACTACCTTTGGTGGAAGTGGAACCCAAACCATTATCCCCGAAGCAAGTGTAATGAGGCGTGAGTTGAATTCGTCCTTCGGAGGGTCGACCTTGTCTATGGTAACGGGGGCTACTGGGGGAGACAATTTCATCTGGATCAAGCTGATCCCCCTCCAGGTCGTATTCTGGCCAACAGACGCCTCAATATTTATACAAGGGAATCCAATAGTCTAGGGGAATAAAAGGGGAGATTGGCCGAGGTACTACTTTGGTTACAGAAGACTGGGGTTCGACCTTTATTGTATCCCTGTTAGGTGTGTCGGCTTTGAGAGCCCATTCTAGAGCACGGCGTTCCCTACGTCGACGTCGACATCGACATCAACATCGACACTGGACTCCACCCTTCTTGCAGAGCAGTCCAGTATTGGGACGTCACTAAAGGTAGGTGTGGATCCACCGGAAACCCAAGAGCTCAGCGTTTTGTTTGCAGACTAAGGCTTTCCGCAAGCTTTGGCTCCTGTAGAGTTCGGTGTACCACACTGCTAGCCTCCAGCGGGAATTAGTTACGGTACTATATATAGGCTTTACTAATACACTGGTAACTATAATTATTAATGATATAGGATCTAGCGTAAAATTATGGTAAACGGACAAATTTAAGTTTACGTAAATTTATTACGTGATTGTGAAAATAGAAATCCCCGGCTAATCAATTACAAGAATATTAACTAACTAGCTAAATGTGGATGAATATATTTAACGCACTCAAACAGGCGAAGGTCAGACTGGAAAAATAATTATAAATATGCAGAAAAATAATCTGCATTAAAATTAACGGTAAAGTACGCAATTCACAGCGTAACCTGATTTACAAGAGTTTCTCCAGGAGGTAAACTAAGGCGCGATGACCTGCTACCTCGGAGTCATGGAAGTTGTCTGGGGTACAAGGTGCAAGAGTAGGATTACCTCTGTCGTGTTTGCTGCTTTCACGGTCGGCGGGTGCAGTGGTGGATGAGCCTTAGACAAACTGCGGGGTGGTGCAGCCTTCACAGTCTGCGGAGATAGAGTGAAGTCTTCTTACAGGCTTCTGGGTGCTGAGCCGTGTTGCAGATTGATGAAAGAAGAGAGTTCTTCTTGCGGACCAGGGAGTGCTCACTGAACTATCTGGCCGGTGAGCCGGGCATCTCTGCTGGAGGTGGTTCTGAAGTTCCTTATATTCGAAAAAATCCTGGGATCAGCGATCTTCTGGGGGTGCGGGGATGTAGTAGCCTTCTAGTGCAGGGGAAGGTTATCAGGGGTTGCGGGAATGCCGCTCATTTCTTATCTCCCCGTTTGGAGGCAACGACAAATTAAAACACCTCTTTCTGAGGCTGGCAGGATGTGACGTTGCAAGGTCACAGGGGTGCTGCCATCTCTTGGGTTTGCTGGAATTCATCCCACAGCTAAATAGTTGGTTAGTGGCTTGTCAAAAATAATTTAGTTAATTGTAGGGGTGGCACTTGCATGCGGGATTTTGTGCGGGCTGTATATTTCGTAATTAAACGTGTCAATTACTTTTACATATTCAGCTGTTCAGCGCGTGGAGTCTCCTTGCTTACATTTGCCACTGTTAATGACTTGCCCCGAGTTCAGGTCACTCGCAGATGGGGCGAAGTCGCCCGTAGAGCACGTATCTGCGCTGCGCAGCATATTGGTATGCGTAAAGTGTATTCATTTGGGGGAGGAGAAGAGTGGAAATCATGAAAATGGTAAAATATGGCATTTGTAAAGCTTACCTGTACAGTTTCCTTAGGAGGTAGAAGAAAAGTAAGATTGTTCAGGCGTAGTTTAATCTTTTGGCTTCAATTAGCTTTCATCGCATGTAAATAAAGTACCACTGTTACAGATCTAATTTGCACAGTATAACTTCATGACAGAAACAATGCATGCCTTGCGCATAGGAGTAATTAGGTACTAGGGGTGCATGTTAGTGTCGTCCATATCCCTCCCCTGCTTCTTGACCTTGAAGGCACAGCTATATACTCCGTTCATTATTTTTTGAATAATGAATGTTGGGAAGAAATAATATTCAATTTCTTGCAAGTGATTACAGAAATGATACCAGTAAAAGTAGACAATAATGCAAAATCTGTAATGCAGGCTGAGGAGATAATTTTAAAAATCCAAGTTGGCGGGGATCTTGAAAGCAGATGAGGGTGAATAGAGGTGAGTATGGAGCAGCGTTGGAATGCAAGGGCAGGGGGAATGGGAGATATTTGAGGAAATCCACTGAAATTCCCACGAAAATTCGGGAGCAACCCCACCGCGAATCGAGCCCAGTTCACCTTGGTGGCACCCGAGCGCTCTAGCGACTGTTCCACCACGGCCCCACCACACTTGCATAGCCAGACTCTCCCCCCCCCCCCCACCTCAAGGGGGTGGCATTACACTGACTCAGTGGCAGCTGGTGACTTTTGAAACTGGGAGGGCTGTGGCAATCTTAAATCAGATCATTAAAAAATAACGTTTTTTAAATAGACACAGTGATAAGTACTTGTTTGAAGAAAATTTTTGTCATTGTTCGATTTGTAATGGTCAACATTCTGAGGCCACTGGTTCAGAGCTAATCACTAGCACAGGTATTTGTTTATTTTAAATTTGTGTAGGTTATATGCCTTCCAACCAGTACCTACATGGTGTGGTACATCACACGAGACAACCAGAGATAAGAAGATAATAATACTAGTTCTGCTATATTAATGGCAATGATAACTTCAATATACTAAAACAAATATTTTTAAAAACCAATTCTAATTTAATTCCAGCACATACAAAATGCCTGTCAAATTTAAATTAGAGGATGAAAGTGGCATATCTTAATTAATATATTTGTAAACAAAATACATTCTTCAACCAGTACGCGATATCTAACTGGCAATGAATATTCACCTTACCAATCACTGAACATTTTATAGCTTTTTTTTATATGTTGTAAACGGATTTAATGTTTTTTAACTTGTCTCCCAAATGTTTCAAATATTTTACCCCATTGGCAGTCCATGCAATATCATTAGGCTTCACTATCAAAACAATTAAACAAAACAATGCATTTCTAACTTCACACCTGCATAACCAGTCTGCGAAATAGTATGTACTTTCATTGAATTTTCGCGTATACGAACCAATGCGTTTACCGCCTTGGCTTTGTTGTTTTGTTATATTTAACTGTGGCATTGCTGGTCCCAAATTCTTAAGCTCTAGTTTATTCTCGTAATTCTAATTCGTTGTCGTAATAAGGTTTTAAATGTTACTCGCAGAATTATCCATTATTTACAAGTTTACACAAGATGACATGAACAACAATTCAACCCTGCTTCTGACAGATGCTCATGGCTCATCGTTAGTAACAAACTTATTCAGAATATTGCACACTATATTTGGAGCTCACACAAGTTTGAACGATATCTATGAATAAAAACTATTCGAAATAAATACAAACACTGTTATGAAATGTGTCTAACAACTGCAAAAGAGTGAACGCGAAAGTGTGCCTACAAAACATGTAATGTATAACTGTAGAACACGTTCTGTTAACAGTGGAATTCGAAGTTTCAATATTGGTTGCCTTATCAAGTTCCAGGAAACCGTTTTTGGTTACAGCATGTGACTGGCTGAAAAGTGACGAGCCCCTGAAGTCTTCCCTCCCGTCCATAGCACTCCTCGCCAATTGTTACGGTCATCTCTCTCTCCTCGCTCCACCCACTTCGGGGCGAAGAATCTGTAGCCCCACCACTCGACATTTCTAACAACCTTTCCCTCGTGACAAGAGACTTGTCCATCTCAAAAACATTAGCTGCGAAATAACCTCTGTCTGCATTCTGAGATTTTATTAGGGAGGGCTGCTCCCCGCAGCCCTCACTCAGCACTGACTGAAGTGAAGGGAGGAAGGTTACAGCCGGCATTAGCGGTTCAGACACACGTGTTAATAAAGACAAATTCTAGGAGACAATTACCTCACAGTATAGTAAAGTGACGGGTTGTCACATTTCCTTCGTGCAAAGTCAATCAACCGTCACGAATGTACGCCGAAATTACTATACCTGGTGATGCAGGGGAAATGGGGCACCTCATCGGAGCAGAAGGTGTCACGTCCAACTGGACAGCCGGTCATCCCATACCCCTTCTACACCCATTCCACTAGACAACTTTCGGGCATGTTGCGAGGCGGCGTTTTGAACTGACTAATGAGAAGGCATGGAAGAAACAAGTGCTGAAAGAACCCAGAAGTTCTGTATAAATATTTTTTTTTTGGGAAGGCCAAGAGAACGAGACATCAGGGGACAAATGTTAAGGGGAACTATCCTCCGTTATATATAATTATGGGGGAGGCGTGAAGTAGGAAACGAGGAAAAGCAAAGTTATGTAAAATTTTCTAAAATATGCAACCTTTTAATATTTTGTGTATTTTAGCTTAAAAATTTTAATATGCTTTCAGAGATAATTTTCAGAATATCTGCAAGTATTTGTGATGACCCTGTTACAATTTTTTTGTAACTAATATAAATGTTTGGCCAATACGAGTTTTTTTTTAGGGGCTTTCCATCATACACCACATTGTTCATTTTAAGATCTTGGAGTATTGTGTACCGCCTCCTGACGGTCTTTCTCTCTCTAACCCCCCCCCCCCTTCCCAGATATGTAAGATCTCAAAAAGGTTCAGTATTAGAAAACAACCAATACTGAAGGGCGTATTGCCTGTTTCATGCTTTGGAGGCTATCCGTTGCAATGAAATGCATCATAGTGAACGGCAATGGCATCATTTTTCCAACAATTAAAGGATTGTTAATGATTTAAACCCATTCAGCCACACATAAACTTCTATATTTGGGTGCTGCAACCACGCAATTTTTTTGGCATGGAAAGTTTTCTTGCAACCCTGCGAACAACGTGGTGCATGCTCTGTGATACTGACATTAACCATTTGTCTCAAAGAGGCGTTGAAAATTCCACAAATCAGATTTACCACTATAGGCTGTTCACGGTAAAGTGAGCACTTTTGAGGCTCTTAGTTACTTTTTACATTCAGCCATTTTTTTTTTTTAAATATTACCATGAATATAACAAACATAGTGTGTATATTCCACCACACTTGGAAGTTAACGTCTAAGGCTAAAATAAAATATATTTGTTGACTATTATTCCAAATGAGAGAGCTTTCAAAAGTGCTCACTTTCCACGAATAACCAATAAGAAGACACTTTTATCACTGGGCACTCACGCCTTACTGTGAACAGTACCAGTCAAAAGTGTCATTTGTTTCCAACTTCTCCACGATTGTGGACATGGTGACTGGACAGGTTAGTACTGATTGTTGACAACATAATGGGCAAAGGATGATGAGGGGAGGGGGGTCCACTACAAAACCTCCCTGGCTGCGCCCCTGCTCCCGCGTAATATGTTCGTGCTTGTTGAGACTCCGGCCGCCTACTTGGATGTTTTAGCGCGTTTGGGGCAGGGGAGCGATAAGGACTACACTGACACGCGCGCCTGATGTCCCTTCGCTCCTACACGCAAGGCGCTGAACTGATGTGCAGTGTTTCCGTCGTATTGCTTGTACCTATGGGACTTTAAGCGGTGACCCTTTCATTTTATTGGAGGAAAGTCTGAAGCAAAGATAAATGCAGGTCCCGTTAATACACTCTGAATCTGAATCAGTGAGAATTTCACTTTTTCAATCAGTCTTACGTATATGACTGATTCAATAGTCACTTCGGTGGATTAAACTGATGAATTAGTAACATTTTCCACTGATTTATCAGTCATTTTTTTCACTCTTTACTCAGTGGTTTATTTTTCTCTGGTGGATCAGTTAAACTGCGTGTAAAAATGGTCGTCAAACAATGTTTAAAAATGGCAGTTAAATAACGTGTATTAAGTGAAATAACAAATAAACTACTAAAACCAATACAAAATATTTTCTAAAATGTATTTAATCTTTCAACACTCCATTTTATGAGGTAATAGGAACACTCGGCCTTTCGTTCCGTTTTTACGTCTTTCATTTCGTTTTCATGTAATTGTCACAGCGCTCTATTTGAAGGTTTAAAGTGCATATTATGTGATGAAGAGAGTGCAGTCATATGTACTATTCGTTTTAACAACCTAATGACTTAAAACGAAAATTAAGAGCGTACAATTTAAATCTTCGTGATTTCGCAGAGAAACTGTAAGAAATATATTTTCCTTTAATTATTTAAACTTGGCTTGTTAGCGTAGTAGGGAGTCGTGGCCGAGCAGCGGTGGAGTTAACATCGCGTCCGGTGTGCGGAGTTTGTGTCGCCCCGCGCTCTTAAACGGGGCTCTGTTCCGACGCGAGTAGTAACAGTTCTATACTAGTGCCAGTCACGTCTAGGTTTGTCCAACATGTCTAATGTGCGCGTGAATACCTTGCGTATCGTGTGTTTGCCAAACGACCTTCGGCCATGGAAATACATGAATGGATTGATACGGTTTTAACTGTAACAGAATATCAAAATTGAAGCTATTCAACTGGATGGTCACCAGAACTGTTTGTTTTTAAAACTTGTTTCCTCTGGACCTTGTGAAGCGATACTGCGTCGCACCAACGGCCAGTCAACTTTAGTCACCGAAGACCAGGAAAGGATCAACGTCACCATCGAACAAGCTTTCGACAACTTAAAACTGGTAAGAATTCTAAATTTACCTATAGAAATAGACAACCAAAAAAATTCAGGCGGAGTTAGTGAAGTATGGTCGACTTGTTACATTACAAGATGAAGTATGGAATCATAAATACAAATTCCAAGTAAAAATGGGAGTATGCATGGTAAAGATAATAATGGTAATAATGGTAATAAATGGTAATAAAAAAAAGACATTCCATCTTACGTGTCAGTTGACGGCTTTCGGGCTGTAATGATATATCCCGGACAACCACGAACGTGCAGTTACTGCCAGTCTCCTACTCATGAACGAATTGCGTGTCCTAGTTTGCATGAAAAGGACGCACGTGCAATACGCCGCTGGGGGATAAATAGGGCAACGGAAAATCCCGCAGTTGACACGCCTATACTGTCCACCCCTGCCCCGCACTCACCCCATGCGGATTATCCTCCACTTCGCAGACGCGAGCAGCAAGGTCCGGTACAAATACCTGTCGGTGACTCATCTGCTGAGCATGCGGCGGTCAACCTCAACACCTTAGTGACCGCGCCACGCCAGATACACGTGGAGGCAGCTCAAAATACTGTTACTGCCTGCGCAGAGCTATCACCACACACGCACACAGGATGTCTCGCCGCTACACATTCCATTGTCCTCTGCTTCATGGGTGGACAGCATGGACGTGGAGAGCGTAAACAATGCAACCATACGACGGGAGCATGTAACAACTGCGGATGAAAATATGTCCGTAAGAGAAAAGCGACCGTACGAACGTGACGCCCGGGCCACAAGAGTCAGCCCTGTTCGCAAAGCGAAGGTGTTATCGCAGAGTGAACAAGCACAGCTACAAGACAAACTAGCAAAGGCCGTTATAAATAAAATGGGTGCCTCTAGCCGAGAACGTCCTGATAGCCCAACTAACTAACAATACGACCGGCACATGTGTGCATCCCCACCTGTATGCCCTATTACCAGCCCCCATTTTTCTTTGTCCACTTTTCCTTTTTGTCCACCTTTCCATTTCCCTCTCTGATACTATCACTACATTTTTGAGGCACACATGATAGAGTTATTGACCATTTTAACTTTAAATATTTGTGCAGTCTCGGCCAGTGCGCGATTGGCGGCGTTAGAGACATTGATTCGAACACAGGCAGTTGACATTGCATTCTTGCAAGAAGTAGCGATTCAAGATTTTATAGGCTTTCATACCTCCAATGTGTATACAAACGTTGGCGACCGGGGACGGGGGACAGCGACTATTACACGTGCGGGGCTGGAACTTTAAGACCTGCGCTACCACCCGTCAGGCCGAGTGATGTCAGGACGAATAAACGATGTGTCGCTAGTCAATGTTTATGCTCCCTCCGGCTCCCAAGCGAGATATGAAAGAAATCAGTTTTTCTCCGTGGATTTGATTCCGTTTTTCCATCCACCCTGTAATCAGTTCATACTCGGTGGAGATTTCAACTGCATAGTTCATCCCCATGATCATCAGGATGGCATCTATCCTACTAATGCTGCTCTATCTAATTTAATATCTTGCTTAGACTAGAGTGATGTTGCATCTAACATCCAAGGAATTCATTACACCTATGTGACTTCACAGAGTCGGTCTAGGATTGACCGATTCTACGTGAAAAAACACCATATACATAAGGTGCATCGATATGACGTTCTTCCGGTAGCGTTCAGCGATCACACTGCAGTGATATTTACGTACGAAAAGTTTGCGAACGTAACACGGTTTGGCAGAAGGACATGTCGTCTAAATACGTCTTTATTAGACAGCTCAGAAGTAAAAGAGGACTTCCTAGCTAATTGGGAACGTTGGCATAGCAAAAAATACCAGTTCCCCTCTGTGGCGATGTTGTGGGATGTGTGTGTAAAACCGAACGTCATGAGGCTTTTTAAAAGGCATGCGCACCGACTGGCAGAAGAACGTAGGGGAACACGTGCATTCTACGAACGTATGCTACACGAACTCCACCTGCAGGCAAACAATGGTGCACACGTAACTCCACGTATTAGAGACACGAAACAGAAGCTTATGCACTTATTGAGTGAACAGTATAAAAATCGTCATATTATGATACATGATAAAAGTCTATTCGCAGAAGAGAAATTTAGCATGTTTAGTATCATTAAGGAACAACAGCAAATACGACGCAAGGTTATCAACCAGCTTACTGACAGTGATGGCGATATTGTTCGGGACCGGCCGGAAATAGTGCAAACGCTTTGCAGTTACTTTGCAAATTTATACTCTAAATAAGACACGGACGATTAATACAATAATACAAGTTAATACAATAATACAGCAATTGCCATCAAAAAAATCTCCTGGTATTGACGGTATTCCATACGAATTTTACAAAACTTATTGGGATATTATTGGTACCGACTTCTGCGAAGTTGTTAGCGATGTGCTTGAAAGAGGGGAGTTATGCAAGTCTCATAAAGAAGGGATTATTGTTCTTATACCCAAAATATCCCATCCACTTAAACCCGCAGATTATAGGCCAATTACACTTTTATGTGCCGATTATAAAATAATTGCTCGGTTTTGTGCGACCAGATTAACCAAGGGATTGTCATATATTATTGGTCCCGGCCAGACATGTACTGTTCCAGGACGTTCCATCTTACAAGGCGTGCTTGCCCTAAGGGACATTCAATTACTTTCGTCAATGCAACACAGTAAAATGGCCATCTTGATTATTGATATGGATAAGGCATTTGATAGAGTAGATCATAAATTTTACTTCATGTTATGCATCATTTCGATTTTCCAGCCAATGCAGTACAGTGGGTGCGGATGGTGTGACCGGAATTTGGTCACGGCTGTTGGTTAACGGATTCCTTACCCCACCAATTAAGGTCGAGAGTTCAGTTCGACAAGGATGCCCGCTATCCGTGATTTTATTTTCTATCGCCATTGAACCTCTGTGCAGAATGCTCAGTGCCCGCTTGCAAGGATTCCCCGTAGCGAACCTGTCCTTTAAATTAAATGCCTATGCTGATGACATCACATGTGTCGTTCGTTCAGAGCGGGGAATTACAGAGACGGCAGAATGTCTGGACCTTTTTCGCCGTGTCTCTAATCTGCGAGCGAATGCTAACAAAACTGCCGTACTGGAGCTTAGCGCGACCAGCGAGCCATTTGACGACGTTTTTCCCTTTCGGAGGGCCGAAACTGTGAAAATATTGGGCATATACTTCCACGCAGACGCCACTCATATGTTGCATTATAATTGGAACATGACAATAAATAAACTCCGTGCTCGTCAAATAGAAATGAATTATCGTCGTACAAATATTATATAGAGGGTTACTTTAATAAATGTATTCTTACTTGCGAAGCTGTGGTATGTGTCACATATATTCCCACTACCACGTCAACAAAGTGCACAAATACTACAGATTGTTGGCCGCATGTTGTGGAAACCTTATATATTTAAATTATCTAGGCCGCAACTTTATCTTTCCTTGCAAGACGGAGGCCTGAGTCTAATTAATCACGTTTTGAAGTGTGAGGCCTTATATCAGTCTTCAGCAATTGCAACAATTTTGCGCCCAGAGGATATTTACGCAGCATTACAAAAAATGATGTGGTCTGAAGTTAGACGCATGCCACTTCAATACCGTCAGGCAAAGGAAGCACTCGCAACGCTAGTAGAACACTTACCGGAAAGGACAGTCGCATCAGCGAGATATTTGTACATTCGGGCTTCCAAAACGTCGGCTGTCATACCATCTGTTGTGAATCGCACCCCAACCATCCGCTGGAGGCGCCCATGGAAAATACTAACCTTTCCTCGGATCTTCGAGCTGCAGCATTCGGCTTCTACAATAATATCGTGGCAACTCAGCAGCGTAAATACAGCATTCACCTGACAGCTGACCCTACATGCCCGCTGTGTGGCAACACCGACACGGCCCCTCATAGGGTAATTTCCTGTGTTTATGCAGCTCCCATCTGGTAGTTGTGTCGCGTACCGTACGAGTACGGAAAATAATTCGCGATGAATGTGGAGATGTCAGCGACACGCACATGCTTCATTGCGATTTCTTCACCTCCCCCTCATTTCGACGAAGAGCTGCGGCCTGGTATATACTTCATGCGATCGGTTTTTTGGTGGACCGTTCGAAACCGGTGACAGTTCAAGACTTTGTCCAGCTGCTTCGTCAAGATAGGTGGAACATGGCGCGGCGTGGCACATTGCGTCAGTGGTACGGCAATTTTTTTAAATTTTCATTCTGACATTCACGCCTACAGGAAGTGCGTGTATATTACCGAGGTTGGGTGTACGCCGTGCGCTGCCCACCCCTCGGTCCTTACAAGTGTACAATTTAATGTTCCAGTAGTAATCGTCGATAGGTGGTAGTGTTATAAGTCAGTGTCACGTGTCGGGGTGTACGTCGTGCGCTGCCCCTCAAGTTAAATAATTTTTTATGAATTCATCGACTTTGTCAGTAAAACCAATTCACAAAATGTTCATATCGTTTTGTGCCCCTATGTAAGAATTGTGTAGATATTTTATTGAGTATTTTGTTATTGTTTATATTGTGGGTTGAATGTGTACTGTATGTAATAGGTTAAGGGTAAACGCCTCTGTATATCGTGTGTGATTATATATATATATATATATATATATATATATATATATATATATATATATATATATATAAAGTGGTAAGGTAACGGCCTCAATACGAAGTGGAAAGGGTGTGCGAGTTCAATCCCGGCCATCTCAATTTTTTTTTTACTTTTTTTAATTAAAGGTAAATTACTCAATATAAATAGTAAACTATCATAAATATGTTTATTTTATGTAATTATTTGGCTACATTCAATAAAAACAATATTTAACTCGTCACTTTAGTCGGCCGTCACTTATTCAATCAGCGGAATAATTTCACGTTACTAATTCAATCAATGAAATTTTTCCACTGAAACAATCAGTGGTTTTCCACTGATTCTAAGTGGAGCCATTTTCACTGATTCAAGTAGTTTAATTTCACTGCGAATCAGTGGTTTTCCACTGATTAAAATTTAGAGTTTAGTTTTGCATGTTTCCGACAAGTATATTATGAAATACAGAAGTGTGAAAAGGCTGTTGTTAGCTGTGTTGAAGGGCTCCGGAATACCATTTATAATGTGCGTATTGTATATGGAGTATTATATGTACCTCTTCTGAAGTGCTTGGGCTGAGACCAACATATTGAATGTTTATAGTTTTTTTGCACACATACTTAACTTTTTTTTTATATAGAAAAGGTGTCAAAGGTGTACTTTTTATTACATAAATCGATATTTCTCAACAAACTCGATACACGAACACCCGAATCACCGCGCTACCAAGTCTGGGTTATGAGTTACACGGAACGCCGCCATTTTACATCACTGGGACGCTACTCCCTCAGCGCGGGGGTAGATCGGTCCCTTGTGAGGGACCTTGGCCACCCAGTTGGTTGTCAGTTAGCTTGCGGAGGCGAGGAGAAGCTAACCCCCTCCCCCCTCCGCAGCCATCAAACATACTTCAAGCTGCAAAGCAACATTATTGTACAGGATTCCCAGGGTAGCGCCTGGGAGCTGTTTCCATAACTGAATTTTACTCTCTTTTTCCCTGCCTGTACGGGATAAAAGAGAGTGGGGAAGTTAATTGATTTTATCAGCGCGGAATTTTAAAGTTCAGGACTTGTGAAGTACTGTCACGAGCTCCCTGTGAGAGAGCTAGCGACAGTTTGGTATAAAAAGCGGAGGTTAATAGCCAAATGAAGTTAAATATTCGATAAAAGTAGCTTTCCCATGACTGGAGTGGCAAGGGTTTATATAATTAAATTAATTATATGTATATTGAAGTGGTGAATTTAAGTTTCGCGAAAATTTAAATCCGTGTTATTGGTTCAGTTGTTGTAATTACTTCATATCTCATATGTTAAATTCAATTACATCACACTTGCCTCTCTAAGGGCAATAGTTAGGGAGTTATTAAGACGTTACGGTCCTAATTTCTGTCCTGGGACCCGTATGTTTCGGTCTGATTCTAAATACGTTTCACGTCATAACACAGATTTCAAACACACTGCAGCGCAGTTCAGGCGCCAGGTTAGCACCGCTCGTAACACCGACGTTAATTTAACATTTCACACTCTTAAACTGAAATAGTGAACACGAACAAACTCAGCGACAGCCAGTGAGAATGGCTCTACTTGAAATCACTGGCTCACTGGTTGTTTGCGGCGGCTGTGTTTCGCTGATTTAAATGCCGTTCCGTAGCGTTCTGCAATGGCGGGTACAAGTGGAATGGTTAGATTTCAAACATTGCAAAGTGTTTTTAATATACATTACACGTTTATTACCGACGTATGAAGCAAATTAAAGCATGTCTTATGTCATATTTCCGAACACTACATTAATATTAGGGCTTGAAATGCCCTGCAGCGTGTTAATATATATATTACCAAACAGTTAAACGTGCCTCAAACAAGGTATACCTACAAAAAGAAAGCACATTCCAGACAATGACAGAATGGTAATTTCAAGACATCACGCAAATTGAAATGTTATTTTCATGCCCTTCAACACAGCTAAAAACCTCTTTTCCAGATTGCTGTATCTCAAAACATACAAACCGGATGCATTTGAAACTACGATAGAGGCACGCATTAGACTTTGCTACAGAGTCCCGCCCAATAAAATTAGTCTCGCCGCTTGAATTCCCGAAGTTCCACGAGTGCCTTGCGCTCGGAGGTGATGCCGCTTTACATACGCTGGTCGGTTTCGCCCGTAGCGCATCGTCGATTTTTGCCTCGCTCGAGCAAACATACCCATCAATGGGTGACCGCCTGAACTGACTTTTAGTGACTAGTATTTCAGTGACTGATATCAGCGATCCTGGTTTAGCGTGCAGGTGTCGCAAATAAAAAAAGAAGGGACGTGTCCTGTTCACACTACAGTTTTGCTATCACAACAAGTGAGCTGGGTCCGTGGTGGTGGTATAATGATTAGGCAACTCGTCTTCCAGCAAAGTGAATTCCGTTCGATTCTCGGCGGGGTCGCGCCAGATTTTCGCACGTGGGAATCGTGCTGGACGATGTCGTTGGTCGACGGGTTTACTCGGGGATCTCCCATTTCTCTCACCATTACATTACATCACTGCTCATTACTCACCTTACTTCACCTTCATCGGCTCTCAAGACCTCGGTGTTAGTGCGGTTTATGAATCAGTTACTCACAGAGAAGATCAATGGATATTGAGCTTCGCAGTGTACGACACTAGACAATAAAAACCTTTCTGGCGGTTTTTTTTACAGCATTGTGTACACTAGGTTTGAATCAGTTAAAAGATATTCGCGATCAAATGAGCGTTTTTGAAAGACCTGCTTGGATCTACTTGTACGCACGTTGTGTATTCTTCCGCTTTATGTAAGATTTACATTGTCATGGGCCTCATCACTTAATACATGTGTCGGACAAGTGAAACTGTGAAAGTATTAGAAAAGTGAATATTTTACAAATCTGCTCATTTTTACACTTCGGTGCATTAAAAGCACGCAAAGAGTAAGAAATAATTTAAATGATCAGGAATGGTTGCCTAACACTTTTTATTCGACATTAAGATACGGAACTACTTCCCATCCATCGTTACCAACTTTACTGGACGCATGTCACTCAGGGCGCCTGTTAAAATTCGTGTGATAGGGGCATTGACTTTTTTCTAAGGATGATTTCAAAAGTTCTCGCTTTATCGTGAACAGCCTTTAAGACGATTTATCACATGCAAACATTTTTCTATATGCTTTTCACGGTAAACCGAGCACTTTGAAAGCCTCGCTGATTAATTTTCTTTGCAAATTTGCCCGTTCTTACTATTACATGCATGAAAACCCCAGAAAGTAAAAAAATATCACTTTAGTTTTTACAAATATTACCAACACTTTTAATTCAACGTAGCGACATGGAACTATTTTCCCTCTTGCGTCGTTGCCAACTTTACTAGGGACACGCTAGTCAACGTAGCCATTATAAACTACGCGCAGGAAGGGACATTGGTGTTTTTCAAAGGTTGGTTTTCAGAAGTGCTCAATTGACCGTGAACAGCCTATACTTGTGCTCAGCGACGGAATACGAATAGCTTGGTACTCTCTTGCGTGTCTCGCCTTCAAGGACAGCAGTACTATAGAAGCCGTTGGCTTCTCTTTCCCACACTACACTTCTCTTTCTCGCATCTTGTTGCTCACACATTTTGCACATAATCCACAGTTACTTTCAAATTTTCTGAAGCCCTGCTAAAGTTCTACTTTAAGAATATTCATCCGCATCTTGCGAACATAGCTTAACAGAGTCTTAGAAAATTACACCACTGGGACAACGCACCACATTTGTGCATTCTCACTGTAATATTATTTTGCGTGGGAACTACTTCTTGCTAGGCATTACCAACAGGCATGTTTTCTCCCTGCTTTTATTCACATTAACTGCAAGAGAAATATTGTAAATTAGAGATAAAAGATATGTAAAAGTTCAATTTAATAAGAAATAAGGTATTATGTTAACACAAGTATAAAACGCATGTGATATATCACGTATTAAGGAAATAAACAAGCACGTCATGCATGGGGTTATTTTTGAAAGGTTTGCTTAGAAAAATGCGAAGAAACTGCGAATAGACAATATTCTCCATTGTTCTCGTGTGCAGTCTTCGTAATACCAGTTTTTTTTTTCTTCAAAAATTTCACTAACTAAATTGTAAAAGTGCTTTTGGTGACACAGATATGCTAGGAAAAAGGATTACAAATGAAAATAATAAATATATAAACCTCACGATTATTTCATTATAATTTGCTCATGGTTGTTAGAAAATTTTCCTGTACAATGTATTATGTTTGTCATTGCGCAAAATGCACTAGTCTACATTTTATAATTTTAGTTGATGTTATTAATCTCCTTAATATATGGGTGAAATAATGAACGTTATGATGTAAATAATTTACTAATTATGCGTGATTTTAATTACCCAGTCTAATTGATGCTGACAGCAGAAGAAGCCGAAGAATGTCTAATCTGTCAGGACTCATTGCAGACTGGCGGTATGCTCAGTTCTGAAACAAAAAAAAACAACATTTTTAATACAACTATATAATAAATCATGTAAATAATGTGATGACATATGCTGTTGACTGTTATGTTTTCTAATATTTATATTACTTTGAGTAATTTTTTAATTGCCGTTTCCTTATAATTACTCGCATTTAATCCCATGTACGACTGTAAGTTTCATAATTTCTTAAAACGGTATAACATTTTTCATTTTAATCATTTTTTATATTTCGCAGCCTTGT
This sequence comes from Dryococelus australis, assembly GCA_029891345.1. NCBI lineage: Eukaryota > Metazoa > Arthropoda > Insecta > Phasmatodea > Phasmatidae > Dryococelus > Dryococelus australis. The sequence goes on along the minus strand of CM057004.1, from coordinate 88,004,002 downwards.
TTTTGAGAAATCTTTTATATTTAATATTCTTGCATGCGTTTAGGTATGTGTCATTAATTTATTTTCTGTGAAGTTTTTAAAATAATAATTTTTAAGGTTTTTGGTATTACATCGCAGCTCAAGTACACACAATTATATTAAAAAACTACAGACACGCTGGAAACGATACCTTAAACATTAAAATACATACCATCAGTTTGGAAGTTTATGTAGTAAGTAGTAGAGTTTTATTCCCCAAAAATCTGATTCATATTAAAAATAATATTTATTTCAATTCCTGAACATACTTGTAAGCATAGCATATTGAAATGCACATATTTTTCAAAGTTATTTTGCTGTTATTAAGCATGCTGGATAGCCAAAGACTATGTTTGAAAGTAACGCCATACGTGAGATGAAAAAAATTAAGGAGGTATATGGATAATCATAAATGAAAATTACTTAATAATTTTATATTTTTCGATCATATAAATAATAAAAACTAACACACTCGCAAAAATTAATTAATTTTTCACGAAATGAAAATTCCATTGGCGTTTCATAATACATGTGTAATCACGCACAAAATTTTTTGAAGTTTTTTACATTTTGAAATATAAGGAATATGTTATATAGTTTTGATTTGAACCTGTACTTGAATTCCGCACATACGTTAAAATAAATGCAGACAATACCTAAATATTTCCTTTTTTAATTTTCTACAATCAGTTTGGTTTATTTTATTTTTGTGTTACGAAAAACAGTAGATTTGTTCTTTTGGGATGTATATAACAATATCTATTGCGACTTAGTTTCTTTTTTGAGAGATTAATATCTTTTGCACTAGTCATGTAAATGGTGTTTTGCTTGAATATATAAATTTATGACATTTTGCAAATCAGCAGACTTAGATTTCTTAAGGACACGCTGTTCTCATCTACAAACGATACTATCCGAACTAACTCCATGATCCAGCGTTGTCCAGTAGGGCTATGTGATATCCACTTTTAAAATCGTTTCGAAACATGTCGACCATACCGGTATCGGTGCGATATATCGCTCCCAGAGTACTGAAAACTGATGGCAATATATCGCAAATATTGTTCATTGTGGTATCGCAAATATCGCATATCACCATCATCGCATATCGCTAGCATCACATATCGCTTACTTTGCATGTCACTAACATCGCTCATATCGTGATATACGATAGATGCTCTACACCAACAATTCATAAACTATTGTCCGCGAATCTCTGGGGGGGGGGGGGGGGTCCTTGAGCTTGTAACCAGGGACCCGCAAGTAAAATTAATATATTTTACTTTTCATAAATATATTGTAATGATACTGTAACTGTGACTTTTTAAAACTTTTTAAAAACTTAACTTGAGATTTCGAAAGTTTGCATAGCAAAAATGGAATAGGTAAACACGAGAAAATATTTTCTTAGCTTTTGTTAAAGAAACGGTTAGAGGGCCCCAACAAAATGTACGCCATATCAAAGCGATCCTCGAAATCGCTAAGTGCTCTGCTGCACACTGATGGGCCATATCTCAGTTGCAAAAATTTCGTAAGTTAAGAGTTTCGTGATCGATATATCGCCATATCACAGAGCGGTAGCGGCAAGTTGGCGATGAGCGAAGCGTGTGTGAAGGAGAGGGCTAGCCTGCTCGGTGGGTGGGAGAGAGTTCGATAACCCCTGGAGTATCTGTGACCCACATAGCAGCTGTGTGCGGTGGTTGCTAGAGTGGCCAGGCGGCGGCGGGCTGGCACCGTTCCGCGGGCTGGAAGGGGCGGCCGATGGAGACGGGTCAGCGCGCACACCAATCCGCTGCCACCACTGCGCCCTGCGTGGAGTGTAGGAAGAGAGGGAGGGATGCGACGAAAGACAAGTAAATATCATTAGTCTGAGAAAGGGGGATGACCGTGGGAGCTGCCTCTGCTGCAGAGCTGGGCAGTTGGTATGTTCGCGCGGGTTGTTTACAGCCAAAGGAAAGGATTTTGTCTTCGGAAGTTCTATCAGCTGTCAGCCCTGAAGAACGTTATTTCACACATTTCTGTTGGAATTTTTTTTTTTATTTGTCGAGACGTATTACTTGGGAAAATTCTCCTTACTTTAAGAATTAACTGTGGAGTAATTCGCCACGCTTATTAAATTATCGCCTTTAGAGATTGTATAAGGTGTTCTGTGACATTGTTCTTTCATTTACCCAGGTTGGCTTTGAAGCGCATTTAGAAGGCGATGCAATATATTTGATACTCTTTATGCATCATACTCTCTTAAAAATGATGAATAGCAAGAAAAAAAAAAGAATAATTTTGTACGCCTGTTGGATTTTTTTTTTAATTTTAAGGGAACAAATGTAACCTTACTTCATAGAAATAAAATCATCTATTGAACATTTATTACATAGTTACTTGTGATAGTATCGACTGTAATGCCACTATGCCACTCAAATTAAATAAACTATACCAGTACCAAAAAAAAAAAAAAATTGCAGTTTGCAATGTATTATTGTCTTTTCATTTTATGACGTAACTATCAAATTTTATCCTTCGCTGCTGTAAGGATGGTTAGCTGAAAAAAAAATGCAAACGTCTGTACTTAAACTTTATCAGCATAATTATTTTTCATAATAAACTGGTAACAATTTTAATCTTACAGAATTATAACTGGATGCCCAGAAGAACAATTGAATTCATTTTTCATACCAGTGAAGTAAATATTATGCATTGATGCGCGCACGTTTCTATTTGAGTACTATGTTGACACAGGGATTTAACTTTTAAATTGCTAAAGCAAGTGCGATTTTATAACAGTATTAGCTTTCTTAAAAAAATCTTTAAATGACAGAAGTAATTCGAGGGAACGCCATACTGGACAGGTATCGTCTTACCTGAGATAAAACATCGGATGATATTTAAGTAAATGACGTAGTAACTGTTGTAAAATTTGCTGTTAAAAATTGACGCTTAATATTAGTTTATAGAATTATTACAACTGCAAGTAATATAATACAACGAAAGGCCATTAAAAATCTTACATAACCATCTCTACCAGTGAACCCATTGTTCTCATACACACATTCCATATATATATATATATATATATATATATATATATATATATATAAGCAACGATTAAAGGAAAAAGAAAATTACATAAATCAATATATCTAGCTGTTATGACTAACTGGTAATGTGATGTACTCTACGCTAATATAACAATCCAAAATACTAATCTAACTATACATATTCCAACAATTCCAGAATGGTATGGCAGTGTTCACGAATCAAGTAACAAGAAAATGCCACTCTAAAGGTAGACGTTGATCTGGTATCTTCGAGTTTTATGATAAAGTTGATCTTAAAGGTTCTGGAAGGAGACTATTCTGGTACACTGAAAGAAACTATATAAATACTAAAAAAATAACCTGAATCTCTTGCCACCGCTATAGATGCAATATTTACAAAAATCACTAACTCCTACAACAAACCAATTTTTGAGTTACGCGCATGAATATTTAAATCTCCAATCGAACATTTCACAAAGAGCATCTTCTATGAATGTGGAAAGCGAAAAAGAAAATTAATTTGCATGTTGTGAGAAGTCGAGAACGTAGTTATAAGTTCTCGACATCTTACTACAAGCAGACAACACACAATTAAAATTAACCACAAAAATGTAAATTTTCTGTAATCGTGAATTGCCAGTAATTACCATGATTCCGATACTATGACGGGAAACGAAGACTTTCTCCAAAAGTGGCGAAGATGGACATTAATGTTGGCTCCGGATCTGCAATGCTAAAAGTATATTGTTTTATTCACAGGCATTTAGCACATATTTAACTTTTAAAACAAATACCGAGTTACGATTTACGCCGCATAAACTTTTTTTTAACTGGTTACCTTATACTGATAAATGTCCAGAGTTTTTAAAATCTTCTGTTATTTTAGTATCGTGGCCTCAGGAAGTACATGCCGGCAGGCGCTACGAGTTAATCGCTTTCTGCATATTTCCCCAACAAAAGTCTTTCTCGCATAATCATGTCGTAAAATGCATTTCTTTCTGACAGGGAAATTTGTCTGTGTGCGTGGTTACAAGATTATATCAAAGGTACGTACACAATGGCAGACCAATTTTTTCTTTTTAACACACCATGGTTTTACGTACAATTCGGACATAAAACTCGCCATCGAGGTTTGCAATCACTATCTCTATCAGCCAAGCCCGAAAAATACTTCGGAGACAATGGAGATGCCAGGGAGACGGATCGTGTGGAGTTTGGCAGAGTCTTCGTGATCTTCGGGGACGATTGTGGCTGTGGATGACCTTCATTCTCAAAGAGAAGATCGAGGTTGTCACAAAGGAAGAGAACTATGTCAACGATTCAATCCGTGATTATATGTTATGTATTTTTTATTTTGTAAATATTTTTATTTTGTAAATATATGATTATGTGTTATGAATTATTTATTTTGTAAATAAATGTTTTGTAGGTACGAAATGTACTGCTGCTTTTTTTTTCGAATATTTTATATTCCTTTCCTTTATATTAAAAATGGGGGTGTATTGAGGGGGGAATATTTGATCATTTATTTTATGCTATTAAATATACAGCGTGTTATAAATACACGCCAAGGTACATCGCAATAGATACTCAAAAAGTGCACCCTTCAAAATTCCTATTATTAAAATTAATGGCGAAATTTATGAAGCTTCCTTAGGGAAACGTCCAACATAGTATACCGAAATATATATAAATAACATTAGACTGATAAAAGACATACAAGAAGAGTTAAATTCATTCCCCCTTCTTTTACTCTCAATGTGATCCCTTTAACATACCCAAGAGGAGTAATTATGTTTGTTAAGTTGGTGGATCAAATGTTTCTGTTGGCCAACATGTTTTCACTTGTGTGTATGTGTTGCATGTAACAGGATGTTATCAGTTGCGATAGTGCATTGCGCTTGGTTGTAACTGGAAGTTGTTTATCGCCTGGAAGTGGCAGTTGTTTATCGCCCGGAAGTGGCGGATTGGTGGGGTCCGGAAGTACATTCGGTGATAAGGTCCCAGCACATAGCGGCAGCGAAGAGAGATATGGAGAGATTTAGAAATATACTACATCTTCTGAAATCAGCCATCAACTCCTTTTGTACCATCCTTCGCGAAACCGAGCGGCTCTTAACATCGAGGTCTTGAGAGCCGATGAGAGTGAAGTGAGGTAATTATGTAGCAGCGCCGGAATGCCAGGGGAAGAAATGGGAAATCCTCGAGAAAACCCATCGACCAGCGGCATCGTCCGGCACTATTGCGGAGCGCAAAAATCCGGTAATCGAACTAGGTTCTTCTAGGTGGGAGGCGTGTAATCTATCCACTGCACCACCGCGGCCACCGGTAAGCTGAAGGTACTAAGAGGCAAGGGGAGAGGGCAAAACAGGGGGGGGGGGTGGGAGGCGTACGTCCATGATTGGTTGCAAAGCTGCATTTAGGCGGCAAATGAAAGCCGAAAAGCGAGGGTGGGCAGAGCAGAAAACCCGGGGAAAGGGATTGGAGGAACGAATATTGTGAAAAAATAAAATCGAATTACAGGCATGCAAAGAAAAAACTACTCTCAGAATGGAGGATTGTATGAGACATCGTCCCAGTAGGACGACAGAAACACAACTGGAGGACTCGCGTCGATTGTAGCGATGAGAGAGAAATGCCAGGCCAGCATGGAATGGGACCCGAGCCAGGTCTGGAGCAAAAGATGCTGCATTTACTGATCGAATAACGCCAAGCCCTTGTTTTGGGGTAGTGCGATTGTTTGTGACTTGGCTGCATCTGTCCAGACCCGGAAGAGAAAATAAGCGTGTATATGGGATGTTCATGGTAAACTGAGCGTTTCTGAAAGCCCTGCTTAAGATCTACAGGTTGTCCATAAATTATCCCTACAACTTCTAATGTTATTGAGAAATTACCTAAAGGTGATAGAGGTATGCGATTTTTTTGCATGCGAAAAAGCATTTCCCAAAGTTAAAAAAAAAAAATCAGTAGACATTTACATGTGCACCCTTTGTTGCCCGAAGAACATCAAAACGATACTTCAGTTCCCTAAATGTCTGCACTAGCATTCTCTCATCGACAGTGTCAATGGTTGCTACAATCCTTTGCTTTAGCTCATCCAAATTGTTAACAGGTTATTTGTACACGATGTCCTTAACGTAATCTCATAAGAAGAAGTCTAGAGGCGTGATAACCAGCGAGCGAGGTGGCAAAGGAATTGGACCATCCTTGCCAATCCATCGTCTAGGAACTCACTGATTCAAGGAGTCACGCACAGCCAAACCCTAGTGTGGGGGTGCTCCATCGTGTTGAAAGATGACATTAGCCTTGCATGCCTTCCAGTTGCGGGATCACGAATTCGGTTAACATGTTCAGGTACACATTGGCTGTGATAGTCCTTTCAGTGAATAAGAATGGGCCAATGATGTGATCACACATGACGCCACACCATACATTCATCTTCGGGCTGTCACGCACAATCTCATGTGATTCATTAGGGTGTTCTGATCCCCAGATCCTAACATTATGCCGGTTCAGTACAACTGAAACAAGAAATGTTGCTTCATCAGTGAAGACAACTCACTTGAGGAAGCTGTCATCTTCGTCAATGCGTTGCAACATGTCACCAGTAAATTCGGTGCATCGTCAGGCTGCTGAGCTTGAACCAACTGCAGTTTGTATGCATAGAGTCGTAACTTCTTGTGTAGAACTTTGTGTACCGTTGATCGGGGTAACTGCAGTTGCCTTGCAGCAGTGCGAACCGACTTACCAGGGCTACGCACGCATGCAGCACGCACGCGGTCAATGTCCTCAGCACTCTTGTGTGGCCGGCTGGCATCCTTCCGATTCAGAACGCTGCCAGTTTACATAAACATACGGCGCCACTCCCGTAATGTGGACTGTGCAGGCGTGTCCTTACCATACCGGGTCCTGTAATTAGGTTTAACTTGTGAGTGTGATTTGGTCTCAATAAACCAAGACACATATTCAGCCTTCTCTTGAGGAGTGGTAATTTGGGAGAATTAGTAGTCACGCCTAAATCAAAAACAAAAATCCATTACAAATCCTTGGGACATGCTTTTTCATATGCGAAAACAGCATATCTCTATCACCTCTAGGAAATTTTTTTTTTATCAACGTTTGAAGTAGTAGTGGTAATTTATGGACATCCTGTACTTTTATGAACTACGTGTGTTCTTCCGCGATATGTAAAATTAACTTTGTCACGAGCCTGATCACTTTATTCATGCGTCGGTGAAATGAAACTGAGAAATTATTAGAAACGTTAATATTTTATAAATTATATAATTCTTACACTCATATGCGTTAAAACACAGAAAGCGAAATAAACAACTCCAGTGTTCACAAATGTCTACCTAGCACTTTTAATTCAGCATAAAAATATGTAACTATTTTCCCTACGTCGGTCGTAGTTACCAACATTACTGGACGGATGCCACTCTATGTACCCGTCAAAATACATGCAGGTAGGGACAGTGACATTTTTCTAACGCTGATTTAAAAAATCCTCATTTAATCGTTTACAGCTTTTATAAACGTATACTGTAAGATGAACGGAAACATTGGTAAAAGTCGCTGAAAAAGAATTTCCTGTAACATTTTTTTGTAAAAAAAAAAAAAAAAAAAAAAAAAAAACACTAATTTTTCGGCATAAGTATGGTTATTACTCTCTAATATTTATAAATTTTTTTTTGCAATAAACCAAACCAATTTTTTACGGTGAGGTACTATGCAAGATAAAGAAAAATCGCTAGCAAGGTGTATTATATTAATATTGGTAAAGTGTGCTTATTTTTCATCAGGATTTTCAATATTTTAACACATCTATTAATATTTTAGCTACGTTTTGATGACTGAAAAAGCACTTTTAAATTGTGTGCAGCGTCTTGAAAGTACGGCCCCTGCCTCGTCTGAAGTGCGTGTGTGTGTTTCTCGTAAATCAATGGATTGTGAACAGGCGTAGTAGATTTGCACGGAAACAGAAAAAAGAAGAAGAAAAACGTTCTTTTCAAACACTTGGAGATGCAGTCCAGGCTTCAGCGAGGCAACCGTTTCGATTCAAGGTTATCATTTGAGAATGTTTACGTGGGAAGACGCCTCCGGTATTAATGACATTCTTAAAGGCGTACGAAGTTGTTTGAGGTCGAGTAGTTCGCGGAAAACTTCGTGCGTCATCGTAGCTCTCGCGGACTGTACGCGATATCATCAGTGGCGATGCGAACTTCTCTCGCTCGCGTGCTGGATATAGACATCAGCGCCTTCTTTCTGCGACGAAAGAAGAAAAACATACGAAATTAATTTTTGTACAGGCTGTTCACGGTAAAGTGAGTACTTTTTAAGGCCCTCCCAATAGGCATTAACCACTAACAAAAATATCTTGTTGCAGCCTCGGGGATTAAATTTGAGGGCGGTCAAATGTATTCGCTGTGGCCACGTTGCAATGTTTCTATTAAAGGGCAGCAGGAATATGGAAATTGGATGAAAGGAAACATTTTAGAAGGGCCTTAAAAAATGCTCACTTTACCGTGAACAGCCTATAACTACTTCTCTTTTAGCAAAGCTGCTCACATTCTAAAAATAATTGATTCAGCATTTGTCGCTCTCCTAAATTTACTCAAAGATCCGTCGGATGACAAAGTTGTAAAACTTCTATAAATGCCTCAATTTTTAGTCAACGAAGCGATGAATTGAATAAGGGCTCATATGCATTTTTATAAGAAAATTAGTTTGTAGTGATTTTAATTTTTTTATAAGAAATGTTTATTTTATTTTATTTTATACGCCTAGTTCTCGCAATGTTAGCTAATATCAATGAAATAATGACACTATTAAATTCTCATGTTATTTGCGACTGGGAAACTGAAATGTTTCTCTAGTAAAGAAAATATTTTCTACGGAGAAAAGCCTTTATCCAAATCAATCCTTCAAATGTAGTTCATAGCGGTCGGGACCTTTTATTGCAGAAGTTTATTTTGTACGTTGGGGGATGAATAGGTTGAGTGGATCTTGGTTAATTGGGGACCTTTGAAAGCCCTGTTAAGTTTTTCCTTTCAGTCCATTGTGTATTCTTCCGCCACGTGTAATAGTTGCAGGCTAAAACACTGCCTTTGCCGTAACACATCGTTTGTCGCTGCAAAGAAAATTTTGATTAAATATGAACCACTGCAATGTAACTATGCCACAAACAACGTTTTTGTTTATCTTTATATTAAGGGTAATGCTATGTTACATTGGCGTTACAGTAGCTCAGCAGTATTAGAACAAGGCCTTTGTTGGACAACATATTTGAAAAGGCCCGTAGATTACAAATAATATTTATCAAATAATATTTATGAGCTCTGATCATCTATACAGGATGTTGCAATATTGTATGTCAATACTCCGGGGAAACATTCCTAACATCTGGGGGATGAAAAAATGCCATAGAACATAGGTCCGCAAATGCTTCGTTTCTTCACTACAGCCCGTAATACATAACGGGCCATACACTGTACGTTATGTATTACGGACTGTAGTGAAGAAACGAAGCATCTGCATACCTATGTTCTCATAACAATTTTTCATCCTCCAGGTATGAGGAATGTTTCCCCGAAGTATTGGCATGCAATTTGCAACATCCTGTACACATGTTCATTAATACAAACCGCATATGTGGTAAGTGAAATTATGTTAAACGCAATGGAATGTCATAGAACTAAATTGTAGGAGATGAAAATTTTAATATCACTTAAAAGCAAAATTTTTCACTGAAACATTTTTCGCTGCAGTAAATAAGTTAATGTCACAAAGCCAAAATGTATAAAGAAATATTTAAATTACATAAACATGAGCTTCTTTGATTTTTCTATATAGAAAAGAGAGCTTTTACGGCGTGGCATTGCCGAATAAATAACAGTCAGTATTCATGCAACGCAACGGTCGAGTGACAGTGATAAGGTGTTAGAAACGTAGATGCAGTGGCGACGCGTGTATAATTTCACGGGCAAGCTACTCTGTGCAGGGGGGCAGTCGCGAAGTCGGTCTCTCCAATAAAGGGGGAGGAGGGTCCGGTTCTAAAAATTCTAATTTGTTCATGTTTTCGAAATGTGTTTCGATTTGTGTTACGATGTTGTCTATTATTTCGGCGTGTAGCCTGGAATACTCTCGCTTTGGGTCTACTTCGTCTTTGCATTTCCGACGTTTTTTTTTCTAGTTCCAGACCAAATTTTAGTGTCTCAGCGAAAACATTTTCAAAATCATGTCCGAGTTTACATCAAAATACTTTCGTTTCCTGTGTCTCCTGAATACAGAAACTGATGTCCAGTTGTTTGGTCTGCATTACGTTACATAGGTCTCCGGTGCTATAAAAAATCCTAGAAAACAAAACTAGGAAAATTACATTCTCAAAAGTTTCTAGAAAACTGCTGAAACCTTTTACTGAAGAAATAGTATCACTGTCCCATTCCTGTTGATTTTCCGTTATTGTGGAAAACATTACTAAGAGGGAATTCCGATTGTTGAATGAACTTTGAACAAGTCTGTCATTATAATTCCATCTTGTTGGCCCAACACCTGGAAGCCGTTTCCAAACTATCTGATCTAGCAATGTTACCCGCTTAGAAGAGTGCGAAAAAAAAAAAAAAAAAAAAGCAGACAGGCCAGAAAGGATACTGGAAAACACTCCACACTTGCTAATGTTGTTTACGGATTTAGTTAAGACAAGGTTCAAAACATGTGTTGCGCAATGTACAAACAATGCACTGGAAAATTTGTCACGTGCCAGTTTCTGTACACCATTTAAATCTCCCGCCATTACTGCAGCTCCATCATAAGATTGCGCGACAATTTTACTGTCAGAGTTAGTTGCAACAAATTTAATTGCATGACTTGCTATGGCTCCCGCAGACCTATCACAGCTAACATTAGTCAATCCATAAAACCGTTCATTGATATCTCCATCACTCGTTAAAAATAAAAAAACAGTGGACAACTGAGAAAGTTTGGCACAGTCCGACGTCTCGTCAAGTAAAATTGAATCAAAAACTGATTTTTCAAATTTCATTTTTAATTTCCGCTAACAAAATATTTTGAACGGATTCTATTAGGTCGTTCTGGATATTGCATGAGAGGCCAGAAAATACTGTGGAGGTCTCAAGGTGCTGCGACAATACTGGATCATAAGTTGCAATTAGTGCAAGTAACTCAACATAATTGCCACGATTGTCTAATTCTTTTGTCTCATCATGACCACGGAAAGGCAGTTCCTGTGCAACCAAGAAACAAACAACATTTATTAAACGCTTCAAAGTTTATCAGTTTCTTTTAACTTTTTCGTTATGTCGTTGTGTGCTTAATTGTTTGGATCTATCTACACCAAAATCAACTCTATTTTTACCAAATCCTTTAAAAGACAAAAGCGAACTTATGTGAACTTCAGAACGCTCGTGTTTTTGAATAGCATTGCACAGATTGTTAAGGTTACAATACCCAGTTGCAGTCCACGTGTTATCATCCTTTGAAAACATTAAACATGGCCAGCAAAACAGTTAGTTTAGGCTGTTACATCCAGCTAACCACGAGTGTTTCTGATAAACATTTTTTTTTCTTTTTTGAAAATGACGTACAAAATTATCTTTCTCACGTGTTGTGATCGCAAGTTCAGGTGTCAGCCTACCCTTTTATATGATGTCACATATTTCCTGAAAAGTGAAAGCACTGCTGAAAAAAATGCTTCACTCGTAATCAACACTCATCACACTAACATCCACATGTTTCTGTAGCACTCATTCTGTCTACTCGGTTCTCAGTCTCACACGGTAATTTTATAATCATTATGTAGGGTATACATCGCGCACGAATATGTTTAACATTCACAGCACCGAAGCAAAAATAAAAACAATACGATTCGTCTTGTGCGCACGAACTTGCCCACGCATCGATCTAGTTACTGTAAACTACACTACACCAACTGCCTGCGTCTAGGCCAGCTTCGGCTACGTCCGCTTCAGTTCGGTGAAGACAGCACTACCATCGTAGCTTCTAACACAGGTTGACACAGCCATAAGCCCCCGCCCCTCCCTAGGCGGTCTTCCTACCCTGCCGCCCCTCCGTCGGCCGGGAAACCATTGCGTCCGCCTACCTGCTGAAAACATTACTTACAGCGCTTCCAAACATCTTGGTTTTGATAACCAACGAGTTGTTTTCTTATAATGTATAGTATTGTTTCCTGAGTAGAATGTGTACCGCATGAGTGAAAAGTTACCTTAAAGTAGCCTAAATATAAGTTAGAAATTAATATTTATTCTAAATATAACATTGTCAGGAAACTGTCTGGACAAGCAGTGCCTGCCTTGCTTGCCCTGACGAGACGCCACTGCATATATGTGTTACTTTTACATCAGTTCTTCCCGTAGAGTGCATAAAACAAGAAGATGCTAATTTCAACTGCCAGTTATTTAAAAACGCCACGCGGGACTACATTATATAATTCACTGGCAGTAACTGCAATGATTTCATATTCAATGTCTACGTTAATATATACGCAGACACGGGGAATGATTTTTTTTTCAAAGATTGGTTTAAAAAAACTCAACTGTGAACTCGTGTCCAGGAATAAAGCATTATGAAGAACTACGCAATGCCACTTCAATGAAAGAATAGAATGACAAACACACAGTACAGGAGAATCATTTATTTGGAAGACATAAGAAGATCTAAACATACAAACATGCAGAGCAGTATGGAAAAAGTACACACTGACAAAACGTACCAACACTTGAATAAGTGGTTAAAAAAAGGCGTGGTTTCCTTTTACCCCACCACCTCACCCTCCCCCCCCCCCCAAACAACCACACGCACATGCACACTGCGCAGCTACAGCCACGAGGTACGCTCTCTACGAGTTGGTTAAAAGGTTTCGAGACAGCTGGTCCCATTCCATACAAAGAGCGTTGTGAAGGTCGTGATGTCTTGGTGAAGGTTGAAGGGCTCCAACGCGTCTCCTTAATGCGCGTTCTACAGAGTACAGATCCGGAGACCTGGCAGGCCAGTCCGTGCTTTCAAATCCGACCACCATTGCGACTATAAGCAGGAGGGATTATCATCCGAGAAGGTTAAGCCTGCAATAATGCACCTCGGAGAAGTCTCTCGTGTGGTTGCGATACCTCACCTCTATACTTCTGGGTATTGAGGGTACCACCAGCAAATATATGCAGTTCCGTACACCCATTGAGCATAATGCCATACCCACATCAGTATACTAACACCACCAAACATGTCCCTTACGGCAATGTTCCTGGGAGTGTATCAGCTCCCACGTTCTTCCCAGACTGTTATGCGAAGGAGATAAATCTGTAAACTTAATCGGTAGTCAGTAGTAGGGGCGTGGGAGTTCTAGGCCACTTTTGATTAATCGGATTAACTCTTTGACATCAAATCGATATCAAAAGGGTCAATCATTAATACGATTATTTTTTAAATCTTATGGGATTAATTATTAATCCGATCTTAATCCGATAAAATGTGATCAAAGGAATTTGATAAAATAATTCCGATGAAAAAGTTTGATAAAATTTATTCGATGGAATTTTGTTTTGTGTAGTTAGGTGTACTTTATTTTCTTTCTTCCTTTTTTGGGGTGGTGAGCGGCTCGTAATTCCTCACTCTTGGAGCTCTGTCGCTGTACTGAGGTGTTGGTGTGTTGGGGAAGAGGTGTATATAGAGGAGCGATGTTGTGAGGACAACGACTGGAACTCGATTGAGGGAACTGGTATAGGGTATACATGTGTTGAGTTTTGTGAAAGAGTGGCATAAGTGTTTTTTTTTGGTTGGGAGTGATATTATTCATAGATGGTGGGAGATAGGCAACTTTGAAAGATAGTATTTACGTCTTGTATTATTCCAAATGAATAACAGCTGTGATATTACACACGAGAGAAATTTCAGATTCTTATAGAAATATATTTCAAATGAGTTCTACCTATCAATATAAATAAATATTACAATAGAGAAGTATAACAAACACCACTTTGTGAATAACATGATGTCGACAAGTGCTAAACGATCACAATTATGCGAGTCTCAAGTATGGAGAGAATTAATGAAGCAAAAATGTCCCTATAAATTAAATGGCAGTCTTCCTAAACACATTAACAAAGGATTTAAAAACACGTACAAATTGCGCGTACCTTACATGATTTTAAAACACGCCCATCCACCTGTGTGACTGGTGAGGAACTTTTGAAGCAGAATCCACATGTTAACATAAATTAATTTATTAATCGGCATAAAAATGAAAATGTTTAACGGTGAGTGGTTTTAATATACGCCCATTCCGTCGGAAGGTCGCTGCAGTACTGACTCGGATATACCACTTACGTCGAGTTATAAGCTGAACGAGGTGTTGAGAGCTAACAGAACCTGAGTGTGCATTGGCTTACATTTGATTATAGACTGCACTGAAAAACACATAATGAGATCGCACAAGAAGCTCTCCCAAAACACATCTGGTCGGCTATGATGTTAGCCAAGGAATGGCTACAGTGTATGATGCTCACCAACTTATAAGCTGTTAGATACGTTGAGCTTGCCGGCGAGTTGAAATCATGGCAACAACACTGAATACGACTGACTAAACGAATTGCAGAACCCATTTCCCTACCCATACACTATTAACGACTTGACTACACTGCGTTGTACAATAGACAACAAAACAATAATTTATTTGAAATGACTTACCCAGATTTTTAACGCGAGTTTCACTATTGTAAGAATAATTCACTTTTAACACAAATTTCCATCGAAGCATTTGGAGATTCGGATGACTTAATCCCGCAAAGCATAATCCTGCAACACGTTATATAAACACACTATATATTATTTTAAATTCACAAACTTGGTCGAAGAAAACTTATTAAAAATAACAGGCTTACTAAAAATTAATGTTAAGTCTGTGAAATTCACCACACTAGTTAATGAAATGATAGTTGAAAATGTTATCAACTTACGTAGACCGATCTCAGAAATGCCTATTAAAATAACAAACTCGCTATTTCGGCTTAACATACAAAAATTGTTTTTTCCCAAATCAATTAAAATGTATAAAAATTTTTATATTAAAATCTGTATATAATATCGCTTAATGAGAATCGCGGCTAACACTCAGGTGTATGATATGTCTACACTCTCCGAAGCCCACTGACTGCCACGACCGGTGGTGTTCAGTGTCGCGTCTATCAAGGGTGAGGGTTGGAGTCAAACTAACATGAAGCTGCCCAGCAAGAAGTGTGCACATCGGTCCTGCCTACAGCCACCTTCCCCCACCCCATGACCAGATTGCATATTTGTGTGAAAAGAGAGTTTATATCCAAGCCACACACCCCCTCCCCCTACACCATCAGCCAAGAGCACGTTTTCGGCTAGAAGGACCTCTACCCTGTCCACGCATCTTGCTATCGATACAACTCTGCAATTACCTCTCTAGCACCATGCACCCTCTCCCCCTACACCACCAGCCCAGAGCACATTTTCGTCCGAAACGAGAGTTCCTCTCCAAAACCACGCATCCCCACTGCTGATCGAATGCTGCAGTCTGCAAAACATTCCCAAGGCCATGTACCACCAGCTCAAAATGTGTTTTTTTTCCTGGATATTTCGAGAGTTGCCCTGTTCAAGCACTCCGCCCTCACTCTCGATTCAAGGCCACACAACACTAGCACAGAGCATGTTTTCGGTTATCTCCAGGGCTGCCTGCCTGCTTCGGCTAGGTAGGCCAGAAAGCGTGTCTTTTGTCTGCAATGTCAGGAACTAACCAAATCCCAAACACCAGCGGATTTTAAAATGACAATGGCTAACTCCCCTCTGCCTTCTTCCCTACAAACTTTGAATTTCGCTTGGAGACTGAAGCGTCATGAAATCTGTTTTTCCAATCTAGAGTCTGCCGTATTCCCAGCTAAATAAAATTTCACAGTCCTGCCTATGAAGTTTTATTTCCCTGAAGCTAAATTTTACCCAATATTGTAATCCCCCCCCCCCTCAGATAATCCGCAGATTTAACATTCCAAGAAAAGCTTTATATTTTAAACCAAAAAAAAATTTATCCCACTTTCCAGCAGACTTTATCCCTTTTTCCAGCAAACTTACAATATATTCTAAGTTTAAACTGTTCCATGTTTAATTTCATACCAACACAAATACAAGATATATTCTCACTGTCTAAATTTTTTTGAAGTAATTAAAAACACGCATATTTAGATTTAAGCAATACACACGTTAACCTTTTTTTCAACCATTGAAAACTTGCATTAAAAAAACTCACATTAAAACCAAAATGTCTTTAAATTCACAGGAATAGTAAACATATTCAAACTTTTTTTTTTTTTATATTTGTGGATATTTTTACGTGTATATTTCTCCGTTAGTTTCCCAACCCAGAATTTCGACTATGAAATGCATATATTTTAACTTATTTTATTTACAAATAATACTTTTTCAATGTGATATTACTGAAATAGCATGTATCCAGCCTGAAATGATTGCTATCGAAGCTGAAATTGGTTAAATTTCACTATATTTCAACTGATTTCCCTCAAAGTCCAAATTTAAGCAAATTTAAAGTGAATTGGCAACCATTTTAAAACTATATAAGGAGGGATAAATTAATTTTTCTCAATGTTAGTCATTAACTGCCAAGCTCACTTCGTGTGTGTATGCATGCATGTGCATTGAATTATAGTCTATTCATGCTTTCTTCGGCCTTTTGGAATCGAATCATTGAAAAATCACCTTAGGCATAATATGAAAATCTGTTTTTCCAATAATTTGTATTCCACAAATATTATCACTGTGATTAAATTTAGAGTACTGTATTATTGAACAAATCAAACTTTACCTTATGATATTATATCAATTGTAATATTTATTTCATATTAAACATGAATTAACAACAGCGAGAGCAACGACGTGTTTTCAATGGCCGGCGAGAAATAGTTCACAGTTATAATCTTTTTTAACCTCGTTTTTATGTATACTACTTGTAAGGTAAACCTTGCCAATTGATATATTCGTATTGTTAGATAGCACCGATGGTAACACATTTCATTACTGCAGTTAAAAATATCCCTGCGAATTCCTGCGTGTAAGCTGGTGTTTTTTTTCCATCAAGCATAAAAGTTCAATAAGCGAAGCAGAGAGTTTCGCTCTCTCTTGTTATCTCTGTCTCTCTTATCTTTTGTGGGAAGATAGTACCATCTGTGTAGGAAAGGTATACATTTTGTTATTTATAATTTCAGGACATTTCATAGTAATTACAGCAATAATAATGATGTTTGAGATAGTAATTTACAACTTAAACAAGATTTTATTGTTTAAATATGTATTATAAGATATTTAGATGCAACAACATATTTTAGATGCGATGGTGCGACACAGCTCATTGCGCGACACTTACAAATCCAGCAGGTTGGCAGATGTAGCCTAGCCATGTGCTTGTCCCAATATGGCAGGCGGGCCATTTACATAGTGCCTTACAATTGCCAGTGGTGTGGGGCGACATGACAATGACACTGCGTGTTTCTGAACGAAATGTCAAGATTGTACTCGTGTTTTTGAAACATCCTAGGGGAGTTACAATGTTGTGATATATATGTTTCCAGGACAGGGCTAATTAATATACTGTAGCAAGTGCTGTGATCGCTGTGTGTGTAAGGGTATAGCCGCCATTTTCGTATATGGTGGCTGTGTTGTAATCAATGTGCACAAGCCAGATGTGTGTGGATTTCAAATATGTGCAGAGTTTATATGTTTTAACCATGAACTGATGTTATGACGAAGTTACTTATTAATATCCACGTCTGTTTATCACAATGTTGTACCTTCGTGCTAGGTGTTTGAAATGTAGTTGTGTAATGAGCTTATGTTTCTGTGATTTTAATGACTGCCAGTCCCAAAAATAATACTAAGCCCAACCAAATAAATATAAGTAAATAATAAAATAAACCCACAAACCAGTAACTACCAATGCATGTAAATACTAGCAGAATAAATGTTATGGTAGGCCTATGTGTTTGCATGTTCACCACTATCTTTTACATTTGTCGATGGTATGTACAATAAATAAGCGACACGAGTTGCATGCTTAAATTTACTGTGTTGTTTCGTTGGGCTTGTCCATCTTTTAATTTTTATTCCAAACACATATTAATAACAACATGTTAAATACTACTGTTGTTTCTGCCAAAGTTGTAACAAACACCATCGTGGCTAAATATTAATGTGTATTATGTGTAATGTGCTATATTGTGTGTAAAAATAGTTATAAAGCCGACCTAAATATTGTTATAGGCCTAAATTGTGAACATTCTTAGGAAATATGACAGCATTATTTGAACAGCTGTAAACAGCAATCAATGCATGTGACAGTTATACAAGTAGACGTCACATGGCAGTGTTTATGTGTAGTGGAAGGATACATAATCAGTAACCAAAAGTAGAAATTTAGAAGGGCTTCAGAAAAGGCTGAAGTTATCGTGAATCAACTATAGCAGTAGTGGGACTTAGGCATCTACACCAAGAACTACACTAGATGTCTACAATGCCTACAAAAAGGACAGGTGTCCACTGCAACGTCTACATCAACATCAGGCATCCACTACATCATCTAGATAAACAATGCAGTATCTACAAGGGATTACATCTGTCCATCAGCCCACAACAGGTACTACACATCAAGGTTCACTGCTGTGACAATTGTGATGCTGAATTTGTTGAAGTATTCAATGAGATTTTAGCACATGGGAAAGCGAAAACGTTATTGAGTTTAGACTGATTCTAATTGCGAGTGCTGACGAAAGCATTTATAATTTATTTTGTGGGGCACTAAATAAAACAAGATTATCTGTTTCTTGCTGAAAATTTTCAAGCTGTTGAGGATATTGTATCGTATTTGCCATGTGAAGACTGTCCTTATGGCATGCCTGCCTTTGCTAATGATAACTTACAGCATATGTGGAAGAATAGTGTGTCGCAAAGACTGAAACATCTCCGTGAATCTAAAATTATCCCAGATGTAGTAATGGACGATTCCGGAGTCGATGAAGTGGATTCCGAGGCAAACTCTGTGATCTTATAAAATGAGTTGAGACTTTTTGTACATAGTGTATAATTTGAGAGTGCAAAAAATAAATAACGTAAATATGATATGCTATGTGCAGGGTTTCGAAAACTATCAAGACAACTCCTTTATAATTAAGGAGCTTGTTATTTCTTATGCAACTGATGATAATGACTCTAAAATACTATGCTATAAATCTCCCAGACCTTGGTATGCTTTAAAACCTCAAGATAAAATTATGTTTAGAGAACAGATGGGATACATGACCTAAAATGGGATTCTGGTGTCATAGCTTACAAAGAGCATTTACAATATGTAAATGATGTGCTTCTCAAAGACTACCCAGAATATATGCTTGAAAAATGCAGAAGGAAATTTTAAAAAGTTTAACCAATGTTGAAGTGATAAATTTCACAAGATATCACAACTGTTGAAGTATTAATTCAATAGTCAAACTCTAAAATACAAATCACTGTGAGAAAATTGTTCTGTTCACAATACAATAGTGAAGCTTGAAGAGAATATGTATACCAACATCATACCTACATGCAAATATATTAACTTCGAAAAATGGTTTGTTACAGGTAATATTTCGAAAAAATTGAAATATTCAACCCAGAGACAACATACTCCAGTATTACTCAAGGATACAAGAAAATATGGTTCCAGTCTCTAGACAAAATATACTTCCAAACACAGATGTGCTATGGAGATGGAACACTGGGAGTTTGCAAAAAAGTTTTGGAGGAAACACATATACAGAAAGAGTGTTGTGTTATGAAGAAGAAAACTGCCTGGTTTTTAATATGCAGCCTGGCAGCGAACTGCCCTGTTCTTCTTGGGATCTGTGTTTTAAAAATAGAAGTGAAGAAATTACCAAAGAACCAGGTTTTCATCAAATAAAATATAAATTGAGCAGTAGCGGGCTTCAAAGCTCACCTTGTGGAATGCAGGACTATGAGATTTGGAACATCAATGTTTGTGTCTGTAAATTTAATTTAACCAAGTTAACATTGAAGAACTAATACTATCTCAAATTGGAAGAAAATTGAGCCATATAAAGAGAGAAAATGATACACCAGAGTTTCAGCTACGATGGAGAGGTTCGACTCATCAGTTCCTTATGCCAATGTTACTCCTGGATATAGGCGAGTGTGGTTTCGAATTGAAGATGAAGATAGTCTGGTACAGATACAGATGTGCAAAGGCTATCAAGATTGACTTTTCTTATTAATTAGTCCTGATTATACTTTAAAAGTTATTGACATATGCTACGGGCAAAATTCTTGCCCTTTACATAATTTATTTCCTGACAGCAAGCTACCTTGTAATGATGGTCAACTAGAATTTGAAGCTCACAGTGGATACATAACAAAATGTATGTTCTACAAGAAAATCAAATACATAATGCAGAAGGAGTGTAATTGCTGCTCTCTTATTACAGTTTGGACAGAACAGTGTAACAACAAGCAACATTTTACATATATTGGTGACCAAGAATTAACTACTCCCTGTGGCATGGAAATTGTAAAGATTGGCCTAGCAAGAACTGTTAAAAATGAGAAAAATGATGACACAACAGCTATATAAAGGAGACCATTCAGTATTAAATCATCAGTTATGGCTAGAATCTTCAACCCTACAGACATATAAGAAGTCCTGCAAATATTATACAGAAGAGTGTTCTTTAGACCAAGTATGCAACAATATAAAGATTGGTGCTACACGTTCGATAACAGTATCTGCATTTGCTTTGGTGAAGGAATAGCATGCAATGATTGTGCTGTGAGATACGTTCTCCCCAACAGTGACTTACCAACAACACTAGAAGATTTGATGAATGCCAGTCTTAGCAAGAGGCAGAAGAGGAGCGTGGAAATGGAGTAATCATCTACCAACTCACCAGGGAATCACAGTTTGTTGGAAGGATACCTGCGATAAGGACATCCACAATTTTATTTTCGAGCAAGGAGGATTAGTTTTCCCGCTTTATATGCATGCAAAGTGGCTAATTCAGAATAATGTTCTCACTTAAATATAAGTTTGTGTTTTTTAATAAAGGTTTGTATTCTGTAACATATAGCTTAGTACATTCACATTATGTTGTTAACGAAATGTGTGAGTCAGACATTTATTTCAAATGTACATATTTATCTCAAGCTTAGACACCACATAGTAAACCAACTAGTTATGATTCCACTTTAACAAACTGCAATAGTTCTAAATGTATTGTAAGTCAGTACAGACCTCATATAGTAGATAGAAAGCTAAAATTAAGGGCAAATGCATTGTAACATTTTTTGTGAGGAAGAATTTATAATACACACAATGTTTTACCCTATCAGTATTTCGAATAATGTCATAATAATCTTCATACTTTATATCAATATAGTAAAAACAATTTTTGGTTACACAGCTCATACTGGGTTTGATTCATCAAAATGTTATGTATATCAAGCAATAAAATTAGCAAAAATAAGACGTAACCCTTAAACATGTTTCAACTTGTAAACTTAGATAATTAATTTATCACACAGCCACTTGCTAATTGTTCTCAGTTGAGTGTTGGATGTCATAGTAGTAACATGACATATTTTCATCCTGCAAATCATTACACAATGCCAAACCAGGAAAGTATAATGTAACTTACATCCTATGGTGAGCCGGACTTCTCTGTGAATTTACGGAGACTTGTGACAGTGTATTCCATTTTAAAGTAATTTTTTTTCCTCTAGGAGAAGAAAAGGGCCATGAATTGATACAATGCAGTGATAGTTCGAAATTTCCCATGTTTTATACGACTGCAACCAAACTTTTCTATCTAGTATTGAAAATGTACACTCACATTATGTTGAAGCATACCAAAACTTGGTTGAAAGCATTGTTTTACATGCTACTAATTGTAAAGACATTTGTGCACAGAGAGGTTAAACCAGGATGTATAAATGCTCCCCCATTGAAAGCAGAGTTCAAGAAGGGGATCTGGATCCAATATTAAGAAAATACATGAAAACATTGTTTACAGAAGTTGTTAACAGTATATAAAAATATTTGTTTTTTAAAGAATATATATATATATATATATATATATATATTGAATCAACTGTACTTGCTAGTGTTAAAATGTTGTATATAATCTTTGGAGCTACCTATACTTGCTTGTTTAATGATGTGTGTATATATTTTTGCAATAATAAATGTGTTTGTACAAATTCCATCAATAAATTTATAATGTAAAATGATTTCCTTTCATACTTTTATTTAACCTATCCCTTTAAATAAGAAAGTGATTTCAAAAATATGTTTGATTTTTTTCAAACTATGTTGTATTAACATGTATGAGTGTTGTAATGGAAAAGCTTGATAACAAACAAACTACTAGTTCACAAAATTAGTTTTCAACAAAATGTATTTGAACTTGTCTGCTGGTAAAATATGTCTGCTGAAAAACCTCAGTAATATAAAAAAAACACTATAAATACCCAAAAAAAGAGTTTATTCTTTCGCCAGCCTCAATAGAGTAATCAGATTATGCAAGGAGGCTCTGAGTTCGAATCCCGGATAAGGCATGGCTTATATTAGTTAGTTTCTGGGTTCGAGTCCCAGCTATGTTATGTATGATATTAGTTACTTTGTAAGTCAGCAATTGTATTACATAAAAGGATTAATGAATGAATCACATAATTTAAATGTATACAATAGCTTGATAATCGCTTTGTTCATGTACATGAGAGGGTGTAAACAGTGTTGAATTGTATTATTAAATTCAGGTTACAAACATCTCGCAATGCAAAACGTTCATATCATAATTACAATTTTTCATATACTAAATTGTTAAATAAGAATGTAATTCAAATCTAATTGCTGGAAAACAGAAAAAAAAAAAAAATTCAAACATGTACATGCAAAAATTCATAAAAATGCATTCAATCCTTTCAATTGTGCTAAATTCTGTTAAACTTCAGTTAAAAACATCTCAAATACGTAAATTGTTAGTTTAATGTATTTTGAAAGCTAATTACGAAATTTAAAATTTGCCAACAAGGGAGAGTGGTGGGGTATAAACAAAGGTTCCAGCACGCAGCTCATCATTTGCTGCTCTGACTACATAGGTTCAACATCTCCCCTCCAGTGCACGTACATCTTGTGAGCCGGTTCATGCTGCTGCCCGGAGTCGTTTTGTTCAAAGACACTGGTCGCCCGCCCATAGCTAGCCTAGCTCTGTGTTACTCCTCTGCGATGAGGGTCAAGGAACTGGCGGATCCGACCTTCAACCCTGTTGGTAGCTTACCGCTCGCTGGGGTATACGGTCGCTTGCTGAGGTAGGGAAGCCGGCACTCACCTTGAGGAGCAGGCTACTGCTAAATCAGTCTGATCTTGGGTTCAGGTCTCGTTCCATGTCTACCAGCTTCGCTACTAGACTACATGCAAGCAAATCATTTAAAATAAAACATTAAGGTTTTTAAATTCTTTTGTGGTATTTTGTTAAAACCTTTTTGTAAATTCATTAAATCTTTTAGTAACATTCTTACCAAATTGTTTAGACTTTTAACATGTTTTCTTAAAATCGTTTAAAATCTATATGATGTCATTAAACTTTTAGTAAACCGTTTACAACTTGAATGAAATTTTCTTAAAATCAATGCAACTCTTTACAACTTGAATGAAATGTTATAGATTTCATTAAACTTTATAAACAAGTCTTTAGATTTTGAATGAAATTCATTATCTTTTTTAGTAACTCTTTACAACTTGGATGAATTTTTAATCAATTCATTCCAAATCATTCCAACTATGAATGAATTTTTATAATTTTGTTAAACCCTCTTAGCAAATCATTAAACATTTGAATGAAAATTACATAAAGTTTGTTTGTAATGTGATAAAAAATCGTTTCATTTCAACCAGTAATTATTCGATGACGTGTGGTGACGTGGTCTCGCCCATTGGTTAAAAAAAATTATTATTATTATTAGTGTTAATTAATGATAGTTCGATGGCATGTGGTGATGTGTGTGTGCATGAGTATGAGTGCAGGGGAAAGGTGTTTCAATAAATTCTGGGTGGGTTTTTGATGTATATTTGAAAGGAATTTAATGGAGTTGAGAATGAAATACTGGATGACCGCCATTATTCTTATAATGGACCTAAGGCGTGACAATGTCACAAATTCAGGCCTTCTCTACAATGTTAAACACTCGGGAAAATATGTTAGAACCATGTAGAATATAATACCAAGTACTCTGAGGAAAAAAATTCAAATTAAATGTTTGACTGCATGTATGACTGCAGTGGAAAGACGTTTCAATAAATTCTAGGTGGGTTATTGATGTATATGTTGTGATAAATAAACAGACGTGGATGTAAATAACTAACTTCGTCATAAAAACAGTTCGCAGTTAAAATGTATAAATAGTGCTAATCAAATATTTGAAATCACGCAAACACCCAGGGCCAGCATATCGACCATGATACACAAAGGCACGGCATTTCACAGACACAATGATTAACAAAACACATGTCACAGTGTATATATTAGTGCTGTGGAAACTCGGATTTATCACATCATCATAACGTGCATAGGTAGGTTTAAAAAACATGTCTACAAACATGATGTGGTAATTTGAAGTATTTTTCAGCATAAGAATAATTTAAATTTTGTTTAGCAAAAAGCAACACACCATGTCATGACTTGCCATGTCTGCCAACTTCACTTGGTTACTGAACCACCATCATATCTAAATATATTAAAATAAACATTCAAACATTAAAATCTCTTCTCAGTTGTAAATTACAAATTCAAAAATTATTATTTTGCTTTAATAAGTATAAAATACGCTATAGTTGAAAATATGTGTAATTTCCTTGCTTACTAGTGAAATGGAATTTCCAGAGTGTGAAAGAGATGAAGAAAGTGAGAGAGAGAGCATCAAACCTCGCCCAGCAGACAGTTTTTCAGTTGCTTTCTCGCTCGATAAAACAAACACCATACCATTACGGCCTACTCACAATATTTTCTGCTGTTATTTTAAACTGTAAAAATGAGATATGTTGCCGTTGGGGCTACCTAAATATTTCAATAGGCAACGTTTAATTTACAAATAGTATACTAAAAAATGAGTTAAAAATAATATTTTAACGGTGAACTATTTCTTACTGGTTGTTGCCAACATGTCGCTGCACTAGCTGTTGTTAATTCATATTTTAAAAAGAAATAAATACTACAATTTATAGAAGATATTAAGGTAAAGGTTAATTTATTCTCTAATCCAGTACTCTAAAGTTAACCACAGTGTTATATATTTGTGGAATACATGTTATTGAAAAAACAGGTTGACATGTTATGCCTATAGTGTTTTTTCAAAGGATGATTTTTATAAGTATATTCCAATCGGGAATGGACTATATAGGCTGAAGTTTCGAAATTTCTTTCAGTATCTCCGAGTATTGTGGCAGTTATTTGCCATGCTATATTGACTCAACTTTTTATGATCATTTCTGAGAAGGATAAATCTAACTTGTGTGAGTTTCTTTTTGAATTCTAAGACATTTTTTATATGGCTGTACATGCAGCCAATGGTCTGTTATATCGATCAGTAGGATGTACTTGCAGAAAAGATTAATCGATTACTTGAAATGACCTGTCTCTTAGCATTTAAACTGATGTAAAATATTTTGAAATAATTTCAGTATATATCATTGTATTAAAATTGCTTACTTATTGCCTGGAGGCTATCTTACAGCCTCATCAACTTTCACATTGCTTAAATACTTGACTGCATTATCATTTTGCATAAGGTTGTAAAAATATAATCGAAGTAAGACAAACTTAAACGACTATGGTTGTTTACAATATTTGTACATTTGTGTTTACCTGGCCACCTGTGGCCACTATCATCGTCTGCACTCTTCTGCTGTAACAAAAGAGGGGTGGGGGAGTTCATCTAGGAGGGATGAACTTAGGTCAACACTGAAAAGTGTGGATATGAATTCAAGATATTAACATTGTTAGTGTCTGCTTGGTAAAATTATGTGAAATGTCATAACATGGACACTTTTAAGAATTACGTGTGGCGAAAATTGGTTCTTGCTCTTTGTTTAAATAAAACTTTCATTTAATGTGAGATAAAACTTACTTTTAACTTGTACACCATCATATAGAAAATACGACTGGACAGAAAAATTAATTTTATGCATTTGAAAGCAGTAGTTTCTGAATTAATTTTAGCTTTATAGGAGTTTTGTTGTTTAAGTTTTGCTCATTAGTATTTGTCAGGACTGAGCTGCCTTGCTGTGTGTTGTAAAAATGGGAATCAATGCAACTATTAAAAATTAGTATAAAATTAATTAAATGTAAAATAAAAACTTTATGCTTTATACAGTGAGCATTATATGTGTGTAGGTGGATTACCAAGTATGATTTGTATAATACCAACTGTATTCAATACAGCTGTTTAGAGCCAGGGAACATCATAATTAAAATAATAGTCGGCCGGCAGCACATGGCCGTCACAGTGGGTCCAGCTGGTGGTTGAAACATGTGGCTGCCGTAACCTTGAACAGCAGCAACGTGGTGAGCTCCTCACCCCCTCTGTGGGTGTGGCTGGCCGGTCTGGTTGCCATGACAACGGTTGGCACTTGTGCAAAGCGTAACTCACGCCGGCGCATGTGTTCGTGTTGTCAACCTTGTCTGATCGTGGGAACAGCAATTCGCTGCTGCTGTTGTTATGCCTCTAGGACGTGAAGTTGGCAGCTCTATGACAGGAATGGCTCCCATTCCTAGTCTCCGCCCCCTGGGCAGTGCTGCTGTGTCATGCCAGGTAGGATGGGAGATAGACGCCTCGCGCTGACTCATCCTGCTGTCTGCATGCCCTGGTTGCAGGGTGGACAGGTTACCTTCGAGAAATCCAAACAGCTCTCCCGTCGGCACATGTTAAATCGGTTTCCCCACAGATATTATGATTACTGTAACATAGAAGAATTCTTAATTACTGGCCCTAATTAAAATATATAATCACTATCTGTTTCCTTGAAAGGCCATGGTCGCGATCCGTAATTTTGTATGTATGTCCCTGCCCTCGGCTTATTTGCATTCTATTTTATTTAACTTAAATTGGCATTCGCACATATAATACTAAACTTAGGCTCTGTGCCTTTCTAAACTTTTGTATGCACCTTTTCATTCTACTATTTTATATTATCAATACTTTCGTTTTAATTGTTTCACTGTGATAGGTGTAGCGTATGTTGTAATTAATAACAACTGTCACTTGATGGTTTACAAGGGCGTGTTTGAAAACAAGGTTGCACACTGTGGAGGTGTGTTGTTATCAAGGCCTTTTATACGTGTGCTATGCTGGAGGCTCCGTGTTCATGAGACGTGTGGTGTGATGATATGGCAACATCGCAATGTGGGTCATGCCACGGCGGTGTATGGTAATGGCGGCGGCCGCACATGGGGGAGGGGATTGCTGCACTTGCGCTGTGCGCTCATGTCGGTAGAGGTGTGGGGTGTTTGCTTTGTCATGGGAGCACATGACCTTGCTGTATACGCAAGCTTCGTTGGCAATGCGGAAGCGTGTTGCGGTGTAGCCTTGTGTTGAGTGTTTTTTTTCGGGGTCTGTTTGTATGTTTGGCACGACGAATGTGTCCATGTCACAATTTCCGTGTTTTTGCCCCAGCTTGCGTTTTGTCTGTTATGTGTTTAGTGTGTCCTTCTAACTGTTATGCTTATTTCTGTCAGTGGTGTGAATTTCCTGTCTCGCAATATGTTTGCCCCGTTGGTTGCTGGCTTTAATTCACACTTATATGAAAACAAAATTTAACCATTAACCCTTGCGTATTGTACATATTGAATATAAATATATGCAGCCTCTGGTCTTGTATACCAGAGTTTATTTAATGTGATACTCTTGTTGCACCCACCAACAGTCTCATGTATGTAATATTAGTGAGCCATATGTTAATTTATATTTTGTGACCTTGTGGCAATTTAAAATTATGCTCTTACTCCTCACTAGCATTCAAAAGAATTTTCCTAACCTAACATGTTATACACTTATACACTTCAATCTGCTTTACCTTATGATATTGTAACTGAAACATACTTTATCCTGTCTCATATCTACATAATTATTACGTGAACCTTTAGAACAGATTATAGGGCCCCTTGTTTGTTCCTTACATTTGTACGGATATATCCTGTATAATAATATTATTTAATATTACTGATTAACCTTATCGCTCCGCTATAACATACACCCATCTTCAGTGTGACAATGAACCTCAACTTAAAAAATTCTTATCCTAACCTTTTTAACTTACTTCTTAATACTATTGTGGTCACATGCTTCTCCTTACATGCTAATAACACATCTCGCCTAACCCATTTTGAAATTCAAATATCTCTACATTATTAAGGGCCTAATTATACATTTCCTGTGGCCCTTTAGTTAGGGTTGGGAGGGATACTTTCATGTATTTTTAATCTCCATTCCAGCAGTGGGTTTACTTGCAGGTGGCATTTGGGTTTTTGTTTCCACGCTCAGGCGAGAAACAAAAGTTTTCGGTTTATACCCAATACTTCCGTATGTGAATGAATGATATTGGTGTTTTTTCATTACAGTAAACTCAGTGTGGTATGTCAGCTGGCAAAATGCCTGCACGACATGGACTCTGCTATTTTAACTAATGCTGCACGTGGCCTTACGTGAACCTACCATATGGTGTAGAGCCTACCTGAACATTTTCATGTGCAATATTCTAATTTAGATTTCTCCATGTAAAATTACAAGAGCACACAGTGGCAGCAAGATTGTAAAAGTAATCTCCCCTTCAAACCTTTAGCATGTTACATATACTGTACTGCCCCATTATTTTCTACTTCAATATTTCGTGGGCGGGAGGGGCTTGGTGGGGTTTTCATTGTATTGAGGCTCCCTCATATTATAATATTTTCCCCTGATTTGTAGATGTGTGTCTTGAAAGGCGGCATCTCGCTCAGCATGCTTGTCTGCACATGCATTAACACAGATTCATCATTGCGAGTTTAGCTCGTGTTGTGAAAAATACTGGTTTTATAGCGTAACTTTTTTGTGAACTCCATGCACTTTGTGTAATCTTATAAGTAATACAATAACAGAGAGAGGAATGATGCGGAACCACTTTTAAGGCACACCAACACCAATGAAATGTTTTCAGCTATTAAAAGGAACGTATGTCCCGATATACAATTAGAAGCGATTTACACACGCATTAATTCACACAGAAAGCAAAAGCATTAATTAGGGATGCGGGGAAACATAGCTCTGCTGTAGCAAGCTCTGCTGTGTGATTATGCTGACAAGTGCATGTGGCTCGTACTGACCTACCGCAGTAGATGTGCACCGTGTGCTGGCCTTGGCCACAGGGAAGCTAACAGCTGGTCGCTCACGTGTGCACCTACGCTGCGTCGTGCACGTTCCGATGCAAGTAGCTTTGTTAAAACTGATAAAAACTATACAGACAAATTTATTGTAATTTGAATACTGTAAAAGGGAAATGCGCAATATCTACATGAGTCGTGGATAGCGTGAGACACTGCCACATTTTTTTTTTGCTGCGAACGTCTATTTTTGGTAATTAATTTATGTTCTTGCAGGAGTTTACTGCTTGGCAATGAGAGGGAAGGAAAGGACATGCCTCCTGCAGTGTAACAACCTGCCTACCTAACACTGTGACTACTTCTATATTTATACTGATCACTCTTACTACTCTCTCCTAGTCACGATATCTTCAGTTAGGTAGAGGTGTACTTGGGGGTAACAAATACTAATAGCTATTCAATGAAAGAGGGGAATTCAACTACACACATTTATTACAATACTTTATATATATATATAAAACAATACTTTCACACAATACTACAATAAGGATCTCAATACAATTACTTTACTTTACATACTCTGGAACTGACAAGATAATTACACGCACATAAGGGAATACAGTTATACAAGAGATAGAAGTAAATTATAAGAACACTAAGGGAATTCGATATACAAAGACCCTAGATGTGCCATGTGATTATTAATTCTTACGATGGGACTTTGTTATCGGGAATGGCGCCCTACTACCTAGCCGGATTTATGCTCACTAATGAAAATGTAGAGATCTCGTAGATGGGCCAGAGCTCCACGGACCCTTGTGTTCTTCCGTGTCGCTCCGGCACTGACGTTGACACCTTACACTCTGTCGACAGCCTGGGGGAGGGAGGTACTCGCTCATTGCTTTTATAGGCTGGCTTTAAGAGGCCAGCCAGGCTTATTGAATAAACAGGGGTCCTGCTCAGGAATCTATAACCCATCAAAGTTTAACTCGCCATGTGAGGGCCTCCTGGAGCCTGCAACAAAATGCATTACCAAACAAATCCCCAATGGGATTGATTTCAATGGAAAGGTGCAATATTTCAAATTACATTTATTGACTTATTCCACTTCATGAGCGTCTCTCTGAAAACTTTGGCAAACAATTTACTACCCGCTCGATGTCGCCAGACAACGCCCATTTCGAATTGGCAAAACGGAAGGGAGTTTTTCCTCATGACTTTGTTAAGTCACCAGACAGTCTGATGTGCAAGTCAGTCCCACCAAAGGATGCATTTCATAATGTGATGAGAGGCGAAGGCATTAGCGATGGGGATAATGCTCACACCCAAGCCGCATGGGATGTGTTCAACTGCATAAACATGCTGCAGTATGCCATTCACTATTTACATGTGGACACTTGTTTGCTGGCTGATGTTTTTGAGGATTTCAGGACCATAAGTTTGGCTCATTATGGTCTTGACCGCGCCATGTACGTCATAACTCCGTCTCTTTCATGGGATGCTCTATTGTCAATGATACATGCACGGCTAGAGCTGTTGCTGACCCAGACATTTTATCTTTTTGTAGAACATGGGGATAGGAGCAACATTAGCCAGGTTGCAAGAAGGTGTGCTGAAGCCAACAATATTTACATGGGTGAGGACTACGACCCCAGTGTGGCATCGAAATATGAATGCTATTTCGACATCAACAGGCTGTACAGTCATACAATGCGATCCAAGGTTCAGATTGTCAATTTTCAGTGGGTTGAGGCTGATGTATATTCAACATGGGATTTTTCAAACACGGTGAATTATGGTGACATTTGTTTTTTCGCAGAAGTGGATCTGTATTTTCCAGAGGAATGTCACAATGCACTATCTGATCTGCTTTTGGCCCCAGAAAATGGCATACCTCCGAACGGCTCGCATGAGAAACCTCTTTTAACACTCGCACCATGGAAGAATTATGTTATACACTGGAAAATACGGAGGCAGTACTTGATGTATGATGCCACACTTGATTCTGTTCATCGCATTTTGTGCCTTGAGCAGAAGGCTTGGATGGCTCCGTACATCGAGTTTAACATTGAGAAACATGCCCAGGCTGCCAATGAATTCGAAAAATCGTTTTTCAAATTGATGTATAATTAAGTTTATGGAAAAACATTGCAGAATATCTGCCAGGAAAGGGGCATAAGAGTCGTTTCGAGGTATGACACGATCTAAGAGGCTGCAGAGGTGATAGGACATTATACATTCCAGGCAAGACAGATTATCGATGAAAACTTGGTCCTTATCGACATGTCAAACGAGTTCTGTTGCATTCAACAAACCTTTGTACACTGATGTTGCCATTCTTTATCTGACAAAATCAACCCTCTACAAATTTCATTATCAGTACATGTGTACAGAATTTCTCCTACCAGCCTTACACCTCCTTTATTGTCATACTGATTCATTGGTGTATTGTGTTGCTTGCGATGACATTTATTAAGTAATTTACACCAGATTTAAAGACATGGTCTGATACATCTAACTATGCACTCAATAACCCTCAAGGATCCCCTCGCGAGAACAAAGGCTGTACCAAGGTGATACAAGATGAATGTGCTGGACAAATTATCACACACTTTGTGGGTTTATGTTCTAAGATTTATGCATACGTTGTTGCGAATGAGCAATGTACATGTAAGGCGAAGGGTGTAAAACCTAATGTGTTGCAATCACTCAGGTATGAGGATTATCGATTGCCTCGAAAATTGCACAAGGGTTTTGGGAACCCAATATCATTTCTGTTCGTATGCTCATGAAGTCTACACCGAACATTTAACCAAGGTAGTGTTGTCAGGTATGGATGATAAGTGGTACATTGAGACAGATGGGATATTAACCTTACCTTGGGGGCACTACAGAATACCTAAGTAAACATTTTTAAAATTTCCTCCCTACAATAGTTATAGCACCACAATAAATACAGCCCACCCATGACACCACGACTGCGAGCACCACACCACCAATGACGTCCATCTGCCGCCAAGACAAGTATCTACTATTCCACAACCAACTTCACATATATATGCAATTGTCTACAATGTCTACAAATATCTACAACTGTCTGCAACACCTGGTGCATTACAATCCAATGCTGCTGCTACCTGTTTGGCGATCTGTAAGGCATGCCAAAATTTCACTATCAAGAATACAACTGTCTTCAATATCTTTTCCTCCCTGCCAAATAATAAGAAGAAATTCAGTTTGGTATAACATCATCTCGAATCTGCATACGAGTGTGTGTATTGTACCCATTCGTTCAGCGTGTGGGTCTGGAAAATATTATCCCAGACATGGCATAAAGAAAGAATGCTCCTCACTGAAAGTCTTTATAACCTATCTAAGAGTTTGCAAAATAAATGTATATGCATTGTTTTAGGTAAAAAGATGATCTTCAGATTGATGTATTATATTTGTAAATATTTTGTTAATTATTTTTGGTATATAGTTTTTTGTTCTTGTAATTTATTATGTAATCTGTGTAAGAAGATTTTGGATTTTATTAGTAGTAGTATTAGTAGTAGTAGTAGTAAACAGAAACAGTTTAAGATGTATGATTGATGTACACAGCTTTATTGCAGAAAACTTGTAAAAATAGTTATAGGTATCTTGTTCTTAAATTTTCATTGATAAAATGTCTTCTTGTTGTTAAAATGTAATTGAAAAGAAATGTTTGGTGAATTAGTTCTTAAGATGTTTGTTGTATATTTGATTCTCATGATATGTTTGTTGTAAAGTAATGAAAAATGCTTTTTGTAGATATTTATTTTAATTGGTAAAACATAGTATGATTGAAATAATGTTTGGTGTAAATAAATTTTGTATGAACATTGTAAATATTTCGTTTTAAGGATGATTTTTTGGGTAAAGAAAATTTCGAACAAAATTTTCATATTTTAAAATGGAATGAGACTTGTTGTTTATTAGTTTGAAAATTCCGCATGTCATTATATAATATTTTTTGTATGATGAGTATTGCTTTAATAGTAGTAAAGATAACTTCGAAACAAAAATATGGTAAACATGAAAATAGTAGGTGATGGTAAGATTTTGCGGTCTGGAGCTTGAAAAGATTCTAAAGTCAGGTAGCAGAATACCTGTTTGCTCACCTTCACGGATAAAAATACAGGTTTCTTGCTTCATTCTACACGAGGGAGAAAAATATTATAAAAAAACTATCATTGACATTTCCATTAAAGAAATTTAATAAACAAACTTTGAAGGGGAAATTACAAAAGTGGTGGAGAAAATGATCGAATACGCCTGAATGAATAAATTTGCAACAAAAGGAAAGGAACAAACTAATATCCCGAGAAAACCTCCGTCGGCCCGTTGGTCAAATTGAAGAACCCTGGGGACATAACGAAACCGAGAGTCAAGTGACACAAATACCTTTTTCAGAGGCAGGTAGAAAGACCTTTTAGCAACACACCACAGTGCCAAGAATGTTTTCCCGCTACCATTAAACTCTGAAGCTGCGAGAGTCCAGCAAACTTTGAAATAAAAATATTTTTGCCACATAAAAAAGAGATTACAACTACTACTGCTGCTGAAGATTCAACACAAAGATGTCTGGTGGTAAAAACACATTCATACTTTACACAAACTCAGAAAACAAAATTGATAGGTTTTTAAAAATAAAATTCAACTTTTTCACAAACATGAATTATTATTATTCTTACAACAGTGAAACTAGCATTAAACATCTAGGTAAGTTATTTAAAAAAATTATAGTTAAATTGTCTGTTGTAGGACATAGTTAATCAAGTCGTTAATAGTAGCTTGTTAGGGAAATAGGTTCTGTAATTCGTTTAGTCTGTCATATTCATAGTTGTTGCCACAATTTAAACTCGCCCGCAAGCTCAACATATCTAACAGCTTATAAGTTGGCACGCGTCATACACTGAAGTCATTCCTTGACTGGCATTACAGCTGACTAGACGTGTTTTGGGAAAGCTGCTTGTGCGATTCCATTACATGTTTTTCAGCTCAGTCTATAATCAAACGTAGGCCAACACACATGCAGGTTCTATTTGCTCTCAACATCTTGTTCAGCTTATAACTCGATGGAAGTATATATCCAAGTCAGTACTGCCTCGACCTCCCGAGTGAATGGATGTATATTAAAATCACTGACTGTTAACATTTTCTTTTTATGCGGATAAATAAATAAATAAATTTTAACATGTGGATTCCATTTCAAAAGTTCCTCACCAGTCTCACAGGCGAACAGGCGTGTTTTAAAATCATGTAATATACATGTCATTTGTACGTGTTTTCAAATCCCTTGTTAATGTGTTTAGGAAGACTGCCATTTAATTTATAGGGACATTTTTCCTTCGTTAATTCATTTCATACTAGGGATTCATGTAATTGCGATCGTTTAACACTTGTCGACACCAGGTTATTCATGTGGTGGTGTTAGTTAAACTTCTCTCTAGTGTTATTTATTTATATTGATAGGTAGAACTTGTTTGAAATATATTTTAGTTTAAATAATCCGAAATTTTTCTCGTGGGTAACATCATGGCTGTTATTCATTTGGAATAATATATGGTGTAAATACTATATTTCAAAGTTGCCTATCTCCCATAAATGTCTACAAGCAATATCACTCCCAACAGAAAAAACACTTATGCTACTCTTGCACAAAACTCAACACACATACACATATATAGTGTAATTAGGTGTACTTTATTTTCTTTCTTTCTTTTTTGGGGTGGGAAGCTACTCTGGTACATCCTCACCCTTGGTGCTCTGTCGCGGTATGAGGTGTATATAGGGGAGCGATGTTGTCAGAATGACTGCCACTCGACTGAGGGAACCCTATATACACCTCAGTACCGCGACAGAGCTCCAAGGGTGAGGATGTACCAGTGTCGCTTTCCACCCCAAAAAATAAAGAAAGAAAATAAAGTACACCTAATTACACAAAAATCCATCAAAGAAATTTGGAGAAACTTTTTCATCAAACTTATTTGACCAAACTTATTTGATCACATTTTATCGGATTAAGAATCAATCCCATCGGGTCAAATTTTTTTGATCAGATGAAGATCGGATTAAGGACTAACACTTTTGATATCAGTTTGATATCAAAGGGTTAGTCCGATTAATCAAAATAGGTCTAGAACCCTCACACCCCTACTACTGTAGTATTCTATAAAAAGCACGTTCGGTCATCGGAAGGTCTCTGAGAAAATCCGCCGACCGACCAGCAACATCGTCAGGCACGATTCCCTCATGCGAAAATCCGGAGTAACCCGACCGGGCATTGGGTCCGTTTCGCCTTGGTGGGAGGCGAGCAGGCTAACCGTTCATTCACCGCGGCCTCTGTGAAAAAAGGTCAAACTGGCGTCACCGTACCATTAGTCAACTCGTTGCCACGAGACTGGACTCTGTTCACACTACGAATATAATAACGAACACGACTCGACGGGTCTGATGCAGTGATTGTAGTTTCCTTTTCGACCACACATCTATTCGGTGCTGGCAGTACATCTAGCCTCCCTGATCAACAGCACATTGTAATGAAAATGTCTTAAGCTCAGTGCACACGGGCATCTTTTTTACACAAGAAAGTGAGCTCGTTCTTGTACACTCCGACTTGCATCGCGTGAACGGCCGCCGAGTATGCTAGTTACTAGCACCCAAGAGCTTGTATACTAGCTAGTGCCGTATAGGGACGGTCCTATTTTTTACCATCTTTCTTTTACAAGTCGAACGTAAACAAAATATATATTTTGTTGAAGCTGGCAGTAAGCAGATATGTTAGTGTTTTCAATACGATAAAATGTTTAGTAATCCCACTACCGTAAATAATTCTGTGTATGAATTTAAAAAAAATAGAGACGTTTGTCTTTTTCTTGTAAATGACTGTAGATATTCTACATGTGTATATATTTAGTGCTTGAAATATGTCTGATTGGACTAAATATTTTATTAATTTTTTATGGCTGATGCTATTGATAATGCACAAATATCCCCCAAAACTGCTTCCATATCATGCATAGTTGACGTCAACCATACACTTTCTTGCTCACCAGCTAGTGTCGTGTGTATGCACCACACAATTCTGTGCATACTAGCTAGTAGGCACTTTAGTGTTCACCTTTATTTTCACTTTCTTGTACAAGAAAGATGCCCGTGTGTACTAGGCTTTACACTCCATGTTAACTTTAACGGTGTTCTATCTCCTCTCCCATTTCATTGTTCTGTTCTTATTTTTTCCTGGCCTACCCTACAGCTATAGTTCATTCACGGTTACTTCCAAATTTCTGAAGCTCTGATAAAGTTCTACTTCCAAGATATTCCTCCGTCTCATGCAAGCAAAGCATAACCAAGGCTAGAAAATTATACCAAACGGACCACGCACCGTATTTATGCGCACGCAAAGCAATGCAACTTTGCATAAGAACTATTTCTTACTCGGCATTACTAATGCACACATTTTCTTTCTGTTTTTATTCATATTAATTATAAATAAAATATTACAATTTATAGATAAAATACAACTAAACATTCAATTTAACCAAAAATAAGGCACTTTTACGTTAACGCAAGTATAAAATGCTTTTGACACATTGCATATTTAGGAAACGGCCAAACAAGTCATATTTTTAATACTTCATAGGCCTGATTCATTGACTGTGTAGTTATCGTGAATAGACTAAAGCAAACGTTGAGAGAGTGATAACGACATGGCAAGGAGAAAGGAAGGAAGAAAGTTAATTGCTCAACCAATATCTATATTTCAGGAAGAGAAGTACTCCATCCCAGCGAGTGTCTTCTTGGACTGTAGTCATCTTCTTGATTAACGTCGCACCTAACCCACCTGAGCCGACCTCCCGTGGCGCAGTCGGTTGGTGCGCCGCTGGGCACCAACCAACTGTGCCACAGTCCCACTGACCGCTTGTCAGTGGGAGGTTCTGGGTAAGGCACGGGCGTTGGCTTTAGTCAGGTCGCAAGTTAGTTTGTAAACCATCCCCTGTTAGGCCTTCGGGCATATAACACCGTGGGACGTTAATAGGTCCTATCTGAACCAATCCAACACGCCACAGACGCGCTGTATTACATCGTACGATTTGCCATAAAGTACAGTGTGGCGGTTGCAAAATGTCACATTGCCGGTTTACAGCCCCTTAGCTTTGAAGTTTTTGCCTTATAACTTAATTGTTTCGGAGTGGAGATTGCATGTTTAATGTCATAGCGTTTTACCTCTGTAGGATACCTAAGGGAGGAAATGCTTCCTCACAAATAATGCGATCAATAAAAAAACTGGTTTCTATGACAGGATTTTAAAGTTCATTCTTTTGTCGAAATAAAATGAAAATCTTGCCTGTTAATACTCTCGGTTAAGTTCAAATAATGTAGACGAGTTTCGAATGCTTCTGTGACGAACAATATACTTAGGTGTGTGGCACCATACGCATGTATAATTATTGCGCGTATAATTCGTGAAGTAAGTATAAATCACACATCCCGTCAAACTTTAAAAATGTGGCCTGAAAATACATGGCTTATAAAATAAAATCTTGTGGATGTTATAATGGCTCATCGTAACGTATCACAAAATTTGCAGCAGTTTGCAAAAAAAAAAATCTTAAAAACTCTTTTATTCTAGTTTGTTTTAGTTAAATTACGTTTTCATGTGATTACGAAACGTGTACTTGAGAATCTACCAACTGAACTTTTGTTCCTTGCCCCAGTTTGAAGCCGGGTGCCAAGATAAACGTTAACTTAGGCGTGGAACGATTACCGGCACTCCAAACTTTACTCCGCTAATTCGATTTTAATGAAATTCGAATAACTATAAGATAGTTCGTGTTAAAGTGGAAAACTGTTTCTTCGCTTGTCTCTTTTGGCAGGAAAACCAAGGTCGGGAGTTTAAGTTTTGGCAGGTGTTAAAAATGGCTAGCATTTGTTAAAAAATATATATAAAATTTTTAGTGGAATCTGGTTCCTATATTTTGTTTCTTTTGATGTATTATCTTGTGATTAAGAGCCTTCTTGATCATTCAGTGATAAGAGTTAGTATCAATGGTGATTCCGTAAAATTTTCATTTTATGCTTTTTTTTTTTAATGATTGCAATTTTATAGCATTGTAAAGTGGTTCTATGCTGTTGTTCTCGCCATATTTATATGTCTTTTTGAATGGGTGGTAGATAAGCGTTTTTTAATAACGACCTTGCCCAAATAGTGAAAATGATAGTGTTATAAATTTAAGAATTATTTCATAATTATTTCAATAAGCAGATCATCATGTAAGCATCAGAGTACGCAAAAAGAGCATATTACAAGTTGTAAATAATCCTCATCAGTTTGGGTTTTTTCGTTTTTATAATGATTTTCTGAAGTTTGTGTTCTTGCTTTTGATATGTTTTTGCCATCTTAGCTTGGGTATCTTGTTACCTGTATTAGATTAATTTTTAGAACATTTTTCTGCTTCTCTCCATTGATATTTTCTTGATTATCGTCTATGCCCTGCCTATTAATTGCTGCCGTTGTTTGGTCCAATTTTTTTTTTGGCTGCATGGCTATTTTCTGGTCGCCTTTTTTACTTTTTTTTTTAACATTGATTATCTTTAAGGTATTTTACTAATTGATTCCCATTATGTTTGTTTTATGTATGTTCTGTAATGGTTTGCATTTTTGTCAGAGTGCTTATTGTGTGTTGTTGATATTTTTGATAACTACTAGGATTGCTGTTACTTCGTAGTTATTTGCCATCTTGTTCCGTGGTTGTTAATTGTTTGTACTGTCTTATCTCCGCCATTTTTTTTTACATTTGGCAATGAGCATAATTCATTTAAACGATTAAAATAACCTATTTATACAACTGACATCAAAATACAAGGATAATATATATATATATATATATATATATATATATATATATATATATATATATATTATCCTTGTATTTTGATGTCAGTTGTATAAATAGGTTATATATATATATATATATATATATATATATATATATATATATATATATATATATATAATACTTGCAAAATAAAAATTTGTGGCGTGTGTACCAGGAGAGCATTATAAAAAAAATATTTTGTGACAAGCACAAAAGGACTTTGTTGATATTCATATTTCCAATTTATTTTGTGGACAGAAAATAGTTCAGTTTTTTTTCCACTAAACTTTTTGGCCAAGTTTTTTTTTGTGGTGATTAACAAAAAATTTGGCAGGACTGGCAGACAAAATATTTTCTCCGCTATTTCACACCCTCTCTTCACCGCGCAGTGTAAAAAATTAAATACAAAAATCTCAGTATAGCAAACAAAAGAATTTCATTGAAGCTGTTTTATTGACAGTAACAAAATCTGGCTCTAATTAAAAAAGGAAGAACAAACAAGCTATGTTTGCTGTTATTAATTTTTTTCTTTATACGTTTTCATTTAATGACAATAGTATTTTCCTGTATAGCAAAAAAAAAAAAAAAAAATTTTTTTTGACCTTGTTCCGGCCGGGTTACCGGATTTTCGCAAGTGGGAATCGTGCCGGACGATGCCGTTGGTCGGCGGGTTTTCTCGGGCATCTCCTCCGCCCCTTCATTCCGGCGCCGCTCCATATTCACTTCAATCACCTTCATCGGCTTTCGAGACCTCGCTGTTAAGAGCCTCCCAAATCTCTTCACTCACTCTTTGAACTTGTTTTGTCTACAGTAAAGAAATATTTCTGTATATCGAAGAAAATTGTTTAGCGATATTAAAAGTTTTCCTTCGCACTTTAGTTTTTAGTACGCAACGAAACTTACTAAATGCTAAGTTAACATGTAGCGAATTCCTTAGACCATCGTCATATTTAACCTTTTTAATATAGTACCTAGGTGACTTCACCGCATAGAATGCTGCCTATTGTAACGACAGTGCCAGGTTATCGTTGTCATTAATATACAGAATGTTTCGTAACGTATGTTACAGACTTTGGGAGGTGATTTCTTACTTAAAAACATTAAGAAAATGCCGATTGACATGTGCCCGGTAGCGATGTCTAAGGGTAACATCCCCGAAAGTTGGGCTTTAAAAATCGTTTTCATTTAATATAATGAAAACAAATTAATAATAACTTACAATATTTAAATATCTGAACTTATTATTAATTTGTGTCCATTTTATTAAATAAAAAACGAACTTTAAAGCCCAACTTTCATATGTGTTTTCTACCCTTAGACGTCGTTTCCGGACGTAAGTCAATCTGCATTTTCGTAAGGAATAACCTCCCAAAGTCTGTAACATAAGTTACGAAACACTCTGTATAGATGAAACAAAATTTGCTTTTGCTACAAACCTACTTTGCAGTGATACATGTTTGAGAAAACGCGGACTAGTCAAGCAAACTGCAGCGACGCGTCGGTATCCAGCGCAGGCGAAGAATACAAGCCACGTTACAATAATCATATTTTGTAAAGCATAACAGCGAAGGACCAGTGGGTCTGCCCTCCCGGCCGGCGGCACGGTATTCGGGGCAACTGCGCCACCAGAAACTATACAATACTGTACTTGACAACCAGTGGCGTCCAGTGAGTTTTTTTTTTTTTTTTTTTTTTTTTTTTTTTTACACGGTAAGCAATATAATAGCCCCACATATTTGAGTCTTTAGATAACATTTGCTAGTGCCGGGTTGTGGTTCCATTTTCAATTTCTACTAACAAACGCAACTTCCAACTTTGCTCATCCTCTACATGTATTTACCCGATCTATAATACCTAACATTAGCTATAAAAATGGAAACTAAATGAATGTAATAATAATTAAACTGAATATTATTTAGAGAGGATATTAAAAGTTATAAGAAAACTCCCGTTTCCCCGAACACTTTCAGCCACCTTCCAAGGGAAATTTGGTCTGGAGGACGCAAACAGAACGACTGCTTACACTGCGGAAGGAACGCGGCAGGGTAATCGCTAGTCGCTCCCGTTTGTGGAAATAAATACTAGATAGCAGCACTATGCGTGAACAGCACGGGAGTTACGAATACTCTGTTTTTCGAATCGGAAACGGGAAACTCAGAATTAAATGTGTTTATATTTAAAGTTAAGTAGACAACTATAAAGGGTTAAACATTTACAATATGTATAGGGCAAGCATTGCTTTCCTTGCGTGTATGGAATAAACGCCACTGTAAACAACTCTTTGAACAAGGTCTGCGAGTGTGTAGACCCACGCCGAGAAGAACAGCCCTTAAGATGTGGCTTGGCGTGCCGCTCGCCGCTTCCCTTTACAAGCTCACAATATTAAGTCCACGGCAATAATACCATCCAGGTTAGTCATATACTGTAATTGAGTGGCTAAGGAACGATTAGGACCTCCTTCGCCAATAGCGCATAATTATTGCAACCCCATTAAAGCCCTGTTAATTCTTTATTATATAACTTCTTCCCTCACCCAAAATATATAATTATAACCGTTAATAGTCTCTAATCTAAAATATAAAAACCATAACAAGCGGTTCACATTTAACAGAACTTTCTTTGAAGTAACAAATGATGAGTAGAGCCAAGATTATTTTGTGAGTAGCAATAAAACCGGGGAAAAATACACCGAAATTCAAGTTAATACACCACGTAACACTAACATTTAAGTAAAAACACATAATTTAATGAAATTCAGCCAAAGCATATTATTTTACCTGCAAAGCCATAACCATCAACCTCTATCCAAAATGGTATAAACCAAGTGGTAACAATAATTTACGTTTTCAAGTGAAGGGAAGGGGGGGGGGGGGGACAATTTTTTGGTTATCATTCAGGCTGAGTGAAAAACAGTAGCACGTATCAGATACCGTGCAGAGAAGACTAAAATGACGCTTTAAACGCAAATATAAAAAGTAGTTTCATTTCAAGGGTGGAATTTTTTTTTCTTTATAACGCCATATCCAAGCTATATATGCAATATTACGACAAAAATCCACACTGTCTAGGAACCTCAACATGAGTCAGAAAAAAACTTACACCCCTAATAACGTATTTATTAACCTATGACAATGCTGTATGTCATTTTAGTTCTAATACAATTGTTACTATTGTTTATGCGATTGCACAAACGTTAAAATTTTGTTATCCACATATGGCTATATGGTCAAATGATTATTAAGTGATCTACAATTCTTTACAATAAAATTTGTGGGGCCGCGGTGGTGCAGTGGTTAGACTACTCGCCTCTCACCTAGGCGAACCGGGTTTCGATTCCCGGGGGATCTGCTCCATACTCACCTCGTCTCACCCTCATCGGCTCTCAAGACCTCGAGGTTTAAGAGCCGCTCA
Organism: Dryococelus australis; assembly: GCA_029891345.1. Taxonomy (NCBI): domain Eukaryota; kingdom Metazoa; phylum Arthropoda; class Insecta; order Phasmatodea; family Phasmatidae; genus Dryococelus; species Dryococelus australis. The sequence continues at coordinate 87,961,186 of CM057004.1, read as the reverse complement.
AAACTCTTCACTCGCCCAATGAAATTTGCTCTATATTACGCATAGAAGTTTCAATTTATGAGTCTTTCATAACATCTGAAATCCGGTATTTTTAAACTCGAAATTTGCCTTAAAATAAACACCACAAAATCTTACCCCTAATTATGAGTTGCAGCAAAGGACGGACGCGTCTTTATAGCGCGCTCGTCAGCAAACACGTGAGGGTTGGGTTCCCAAGGGCGCGGCTCATGCAAACAAAGCGTCCCGAGGTAGACCCGCCCTGTTATATCTTCAGCGGTTGGCCGCACGCACGCCAACCGCGGAGTAATTTTCCAGGAGTGGGAACCGAGATACCAACTGTGTGCACTCGAACACTGTATCGGTCACTCCGTCACCTGCACCTGCTCCTCCCTGAACAGCCACGCGGCAGGCGAATCAATGCGCGTCGACCTTGACTGTACTTTCACTGTAGAGAGTTACGTTCGAATACAGGAGGAGAGAAGAAATATACAACTGTATAAAAAATAAAAAAAAAAAAAAAAAAAACTCTATTCAAGTGGAACGAGGGAGTAAATGATCAAGAACCCCCGTCATCTTACTACTTTACATACTGGTGTTTATTTACTGACGATAGTAACTCTTTATATTTCGAAATTCGTGCAAATTGCAGACTGGTGGTTCAAATGCTGATAAAAGATGTTCACGATAAAGTGAGCACTTAGGAAATCAACCTTGAAAAAAGTCACTTCTCCTAACTCCATATATTTTAGCGGGTGCCGTGCGTTCCAGTAAAGTTGGAAACGATGGATGGGAAGTAGTTCCGTATCTTAACGTCGAATAAAAAGTGCTAGAAAACTATTTCTGATAAATTAAATTATTCCTTCGCTTTCTGTTTTTTTTTTATGCATCGAATTGTAAAAGTGAGCAGATTTGTTAAATATTTATTTTTCCAATATTTTCACAGTTTCAGTTGACCGACGGTTGAATGAAGTTATGAGGCACATGAAAATGTTAATCTTACGTAAGGCGGAAGAATACGCAACGTGCATACAAGTAAATCTTAAGCTGGGCTTTCAAGAGTGCTCATTTTACCGTGAATAACCTATATGATCTTAGTTTATGATTTATTCCATTTAAATTTCTATTGTCCCTTTCCTACTGTGCTCTGTATGTGCACTTAAATTTTGCAGTACATCAGTGTTGCCGTAGCATCCGTAGTTCAGTCCTGCAGAGTGCAGTAAGTTTTACATGAAAATGACTGTAGTTTTTACTCTGTCAGTGTGATGCGAAAGTACACCATGTACAAATATTTTAAGGAATGCACGTGGTTAAAATTTGCAGAGGAGGACGAGCGAAGCGAAATGATTTATGCGCAAGATTGCAAAAAAAAAACAAATAACAAAAGAAAAATGATTTGATGCAGGCCTATTAACAGTTCCGCTGCTCAGTAGGCTAAAAAAAATATTAGTATGTACATATCTGGTCCAATTTGGACCACTTTTAATACAATTAAAATGTTTGTGTGATATTAAAAATCTAAAATATTTTTAATTAACAATTTTAAATTATTTTACAACATAAATTTAAAAATTAAATTTTGATGGTGAATTAAAAATATATATCTTTTACAGCCCAAATGTAAAAATTAAACTTAAAATCCATAGGGTAACACTTTAAATAATCTAAGGAAAAAACTGACTGACTGACATATCAACGCCCAGCCTCAACCATTGGTCCTAGAAACACTAAGGTTAGAGGAAACATTCATTATATAATGTAGGCAGCCACTAAGGAGGGATTTTTCAAAATTCAACTCCTAAAGGGGTGAAATGGGGCTCTATAAAGTGTGTATGGAGAAAAAACAGCCAGACTCTACCATTCATTTTAGAAACATTAAATTCGATGGAAACATTAGGCAGCCACTAAGGAGTTTTTTTTTTTTTTTTTTTTTTCAACCCCTAAAGGGCTGAAATGGGGGTTCAAAGTTTGCATGGAGAAAAAATATTCGACTGTCTTATTAACTCTAAACTTTGTGAAAGTACTATAAAATGAATGATTAAACACATGGTTAACACTTTCTTATACATAAATCAATACTAAAATCTCGTAAAAGTATTCTAATAATAAAGCTTTGAATAGGTCTCTGAAGGACATAAAGAGTAACAAACTCTTAATGAGTGGTGTGATAGGGTTGCTTTTTAGAAGATTTTCGCCAAACTTTACCAGTTGTGTCGAGAGGAACGCGTGTCCATGAAATCAAGGCGTACCTCAAGAGGCATTCTTTGGGGCCCTCGGTTAGTGAGCTGAAACTTACCAAAAATACGAGAGTACATCTGAGAGGCGAAGTGTTTGCTGGTCTCCTGCTAAAACTAGGAAACTGTGGTCATCCCGGACAAGTCGTGCGCTCTAGTCCAGGAGCTGATTGCAAAAATCTATCCAGTCGTTGCCCAAATACACGACAAGCCTATGGAATGGTTGTGCCATTCTGTCCCCAAAAAAACGATCAAGCAGTGTTCATCAATAACAATTTGCTAAAATCATTCGAAGGGGAAGAAATGGTATACAATTAAATAGGCACGGTGGTAAATGTAAACGAAGCAGTTCATTACTCAGTGGAATTTTTGAACGCTCTAAATCCACCCGGTCTCCCATACCATTGGCCTGCACTGAGTGTGGGCACACCTGCTATGTTGCTCACAAATCTGAAGCCACCGAAACTCTGCTATGGTACTATAGGCTGCAAGTCAAAGTTTACATCACAATGTAGTCGAGGCCAGTATTTTAACTGGATCGACTCAGGCAGAAACATTGTTTGTGACGCTTATTCCATTGATTCCCAAGGACCTTCCGTTTGAATTCAAGAGATTGCAGTTTCCCTTCAAAGTATGCTTCTCGATGACGATAAAAAAAAGTCGCAGGGGCAAACGCTCAAACTCGCAGGAGTTGACTTGAGGCAGTGCTGTTTCTCCCAAGATTAGTTTTACGTGGTGTGTTCGCATGTAAGCTCACCCCTAGGCCTGGTTGTTTTGGTGCCATCCTCTAAAATGGCAAAGAACATTCTTTACGAAGAAGTATTTAAAAAAACCTAACTTACATGTTGACACAGCCGATTACTAGTAACAACTCCAAACTTGAACATAATTTTCTTATTTTTGGACTTGCATTTCATACCACTTTATATTTTTTAACACACTGGCGTTTGTGAAAAATTCAACATCGAGAAGAATACATGTGATGAAAATGAATTTCATACCACAGATTAGGCACATGACAATACACAATTGATTAGGATTACAGAACTGTACCTGGGATCTGTCCCTGAGAATTCAATGTGGTGTGAAGCCCCTACGAACTGCAATCAAAGACCCTAAATGTCGTGGCATGGAACCAGAGAGTACGTGGATATGTTCCTGGTTAATCTCCCTCGACACGGTTTGTATGCGAGTTCACAAGGTATCAACAGTGGTTGCTGGAAGACTGTGACGAACAAGTCGTCGACCAACCATATCCCAGACATGTTCGATGGGTGACATGTCAGGCGAACGTGCAGGCCAGGGAAGCAGTGGTACCCATCGTTCATTGAAGAAGGCGGCTTGCACATTCCTCGCCACAAGTGGCCGGGCATTGTCCTGCGGAAATACGGCACGTGGAGTCGCCTGAAAGAGGGGCAGTACCTCGGGCTCTAAAACCTCCCTGATGTAGTGGTTGCTGTTCAGATTGCCCTCAATGCTTAGGAGTTGAGATTGCATGTAGTAGGGCCTATCCAATGACATCCCAAATCATCACACTTGGCGTTTATCCGCGATGCCGCTCCACAATGCAGGCTGCCAGATTGCAGTCACCACGGTAGCATCCAACACGTATGCGGCCATCACTGCAGGACAGGTAGAAGCGGGACTCGGCCGAAAACACTGTATTTCACCACTCAGCACACCAGCGACGACGTTCAAGTGCCCATTGCAGTCTGAGGCGTTTGTGGTTTCTGGACAATGGAAGCCGATGCAATGGCATGCGTGCCACCAGTTCAACCCGCAGCAGACGGCGTCGAACCGTCGACGCAGACAGGTCCACACCCGTTGCAGTGCTCCAGTGTCGAGCCAACACTGTGGACGAGGCTGTACGGTCCATTACTTCCATGCGAACAAGATGGCGGTTATCCTGTGCTGTGGTCACATTGCGTGGTCCAGTGCCTGCTCGTCGCCGCGTACGACCCTCTTCTCTCCACTGGTGCCACACACGCATCACTGTAGTAGCAGCATACCCTGCATGAGCCGAAATGTCACGATATGACAAACCCGTTTCCCGGAGACCGATCATTCTGCCGCGTTAGAACTCACTCACGTGCTGATATGGCACCCTTTGACGCCGACGAGACCTACTGGCACCTGTCTCACTTTGTTCGACGGCTCTTCACTGACTGAGCTTGGTGTAACACTGACCTTTCCAATCACACAAGAGAGGGCGCGGCTGGCCCTATGTGTACGCCATATCTCTGCAATCGTAAACACTTATTGCTGGTACTCTGTTCTACACATCCTCCGAGTTTGAATTCATTCGGGCCATTATTTCTGGGTGTTGAAATTTTCACAAACAATAGTGTGTGTGTGTGTGTATTCTATTTTAAAAACATGATACGAATTTCACGCGAACAAAGTAGCGGACAAAAGCTAGTTATAAAATAAAGCTACAAATCATGGCATGCCATAATCACAGTCCAAATATATATTTTTTTGAATATACAAATAAAATAAACGAAAAAAATCTACAGAAACTTTAACAAGGGTGACTGAAAGATCATGTCATAGTTAATTTTAAGGCATGCTTAACAATATATATATTACAAAAAAAAAAAAACTCATAGACTTTTACTAATAGAAAAACACGCGTGATTCCAAATATTTCTTGAAGTAACTTATCGAACCCTATTTCAAAATGGATTATGTCATTTCGGTAAGTGAAATAATTTTTTTTTATTAGTATGCCTGAAAAACACTGAAATTGTGATTCTGACATGCTATTATGTAAAAAAAAAATGCGTTGTCTCAATGTTTTTAATGCGAGGAAATATAACTTGTAATATATAAAAGTTGAAAAATATTTCTTACAAATATCAAATAATCAACTTTTTTTATGAGCAGCATTCTTAAGGCTCTTCCCTTGTTTGAAAGTAGTGAGAATCTGGAATAGGGAAATACATTTGAATAAAATTTAATTTTTAAAGCCAATTTCGAAGATATAAACTTGAAACAAAAACCTAGGCGTGAGAAACCATACTCTCAAGCTCTGCATCACAATTTGTTCCTCGGTAATTTTTTATTTAATTATTAATTTTTCTTATCTATCAGGAAACAGGCTTTACGTTAGTGTTACAAAAGGATTCAATAGCAAGAAGCACAAATTTTTCTGTTCAAAAAAGTTCCTGGTTGTCCATAGCTGTCTTTAACAGGAACGTCAAGAAGTTTAATTTCGTTAACATACTAAATTCTCACTGCTTTCAAACCAGGGCACCGCCTACCGGCTGGCAGCTGCGACATTCAAATAAGAAATCCCGTTTTAAGTAAATTCCACCTCAGTGCGTTAATTTCATAGATAGGCGTTTCAAACAAAATGTAGTAATGAAGAATTTTTTTAGGAGCAGATACCTATAAGAGTGTATGTTTAATATGGATAAGTAGTATGTACTTTTTTTATAAAACATACATTTTTAAAAATTCCTTGCAAACAGGCTATACGTGTTATGGAAACATTTCCGTTGTAGGGGACTTATCGTAAAACGTTTGTGAAAAATTACATTTTGCTGAAACGCCTATATTTAAAATAAACGCTCCTAGATGAAACTTTTTAACATGGGATTTCCTATCTAATGTCGCAGCTGCCAGCCGGTGGGCAGTGTCCTTAAGGTTGAAGTAAAGCAAGTGCCTATGGGGCACTGCACCCGACTATACAATGTGAAAAACTCATAAAAAAAATGTATGCAGACACCATAAAAATGGTCAGAAAGTGTTATTTATGTTGTATAAGAAATTTTGCAACATTATAAAACATTTTACTAAAATATACTTTCTCAATTTGAAAAAAATTAATAGAGCAATAGAGTCCACGTTTTAAACAAAATTTAAGCGCATTTCCGTTTTGGATCTTCGTAAAGCAGAAATTACAAGAAAATATTTTTCAAGAAAGATCGTCATAATATTTACTGCGTTCACGTGTAATAAGATCATAGTAATAATGAATCATATAAATTTTATAATTAACTTTATGTACGTCAGTTTTAGTCATAAATGTTTGTGACAAATGGACGAACACAAAAATTATTTCCTACATTATTATTACAACTTTCTTACACACAATCACAGTAAACATTATGACGATATTCCACGATGAAGATTTTCTTGCAAATTCTGCTTTCTGAAGCATCCAGAATGGAAATATGCTTAAATTTTGTTAAAATTACAGACTATTAAGCTCGATTATTTGTCTACTTAAAAAAAAAAGTATATTTGACAATGTTGCAAAATATATACACTCTTCTTTCATATACAGCATAAATCGCACTTTTTTTTTTGGCAATTTTTATGGCCTCTGTGCTACTTTTGTTTATGAGTTCTTCACGTTGTACAGTCGGGTGCAGTACTCCATAGACAGTTGCTTTATTTCAACCTTAAGCGCTCCGCCTTGTGCCGGACTTGCCAAGCGAAAGGATAGGGGTTTCACATTCTAAATTGTTTTAGGCGTGTCTTGACCACGTTCCGCGGTGTCGTATTAAACAAAAAAGTGGAGAACCATGACACACCAGAGCAAGCGTGAGTAAACTAACAAAAGTGTGTGTTTTTATTTTTTTGTTGGGTATATAAATCCTACATCACGCACAATTTTTAGGTTATTAACATTTTTACGAGAAAAACTTATTGCAGAAATACTACCCGGGCACAGATGGAAAAAGAGTTGTTTTTCTTTCTTTCTTTCTTTTTTTTCGTTTGAAAGCGATATCGTGTGAAAGGTGGGGCACTGAGCAGCCGCGTTCTCTTTCCTATCCCAAAATTTTAAAACACACGTCAACTTTACAATGAGAGGGCTAAGAAAAAAAATAATAAACGGGGGTTTCACGGATTTTTTTTCTAACTACCATATTACTAAGTGTTAAATGAAAGCCCGGTGGGTAGGGCGGGATCTTATTGCGTCTCAGGGCTAACACCTTACGCCTACAAGTAAAGGAAATCATGTTAGGAGACATGCATCGCGGCAAAGAGGGATTGGGCAACCCACGGCCAGGATTTAGGCCATGATGACTACCTCCCTAAGTGTACTTACAGCTAAGCTATCACTAAAAGAGACTGGGAAAAACCGACATAGACACCACAAAAACCAAGTCGATAGAATATAATTCAAAACTATTCATGCATTAAACAGAAATGCTACAGGAGACGGAATGAGTGTGGAACATGCTCGTGTTAGTAGAGATGAAAAAGCTAGTGAGAGGGGACAGGGAACATTATTTTTCCTTTGCCTTGGCTAGTGGGAGGGACGCTGGCTTAACCACAGAGGTGTTTGCACACCTCTCTTTAGAGTTTCACGGTGACGAAGCTGTTGCTTTTATAACTCGTCGCTGGTGAAGCGCGGTTTGCAAGCTGTGCCTCACGCGATCATGGTGCTCGATAACACAGGGGCGTTGGGCGTGGCTTTCAGCAATCTGTCTCGTTCGCGACCTCGACAATTCTTTGAGGAGGGTCTGTCGAGGAAAGACAGCCGTTTGAAAGGTATAAACCACGCCTTCAGTCCTCATTATGCCAGGTGAAAAACAGACGCGACAACGACTTACAATTCAGCCCCTTACGTACAGAAAGTGAGCGTCACGAAATGTTGCTCTCGGATCCGTGGCAATTACTCGTTGAGAATGAGCAGTACGTGAAATGTAAATACACGATAGTAAAGGTAGGTTCTTTGGCTCAGTGCTTCACACACAAACGTGTCGTTCTGAGGTCGTCAGGCTGCGTGGGAGCCGCGCTGCGCAACTCTGATTTAGAGCGGTTTAGTGAGCTGTAGCGACAGAACGGCTCATCCGATCGGAGAAATTCTGGTGTCAGTTTGTGCGTAAAAAGAGTAACTAAAAACATGACCAAGAATCATAAATAGTAGACACACATAGTGACTTTCTAACCAATGATCATTTTCTTTGCAGATTACAAACCAAAATGGTTAAAAATTACGAGTTAAGCGAGAAGGGTACTAATGATATCAACAACGTGATCAGTGCTCAAAAATACAAATCTAATATTGAAAGGATGACTCAGTTACCTCAATCCATTCCGGAGTTATATGAAGGAGAAGTTGACAGGCACATCACCGCTGACACCCTGCGTTTCATATCGTACTTCTAGTACCATCGCTCAGTACTTAATCGTTTGTACACCGTCACTGCGTACTGATAACAAATAAATTAATTTAAACAAACTCACACAGTCTATCTGTTTTCCCCTCTCATCACCCATAGACGTTGTCACGTAAAAATTTCTACGGCCGTGTAGACAGTACAGCCCACCCCATGTTCTTGTGCAGTACTTCCGCTGGGGCACAAGCACCGAAGTTATAAGATTTAAACTATGGTAAGTTAAGAAATAAATAGAATCAGATTTCTTTAGCTTAACAATAGGGTGACTCATAACTAATGGCTAGGAACAGTTAAAGATCTTAAGCCAGTCAAATATTGGAGAGCCTAAATCGTTACTTTATAGGATTAAACGTGTTATAATTATATACATGTTTTAACAAGTGGTTTGTTTTTCTTGTAGCAGATATCAATGCATGATATTTTATGTCAACATGACCGCTTTGCCTCTATACGTTTATATGCTCGGATTACGACTGAACAATTTTAAATGACTCATTGGTTTTATTTACGCTATGGAAAATCCAGAAAGTTTACGAAATTATTTTCAGGCATAGTTATTCAGTCATTGGCGGTAAGAGAGTTTCAGGTGATTTCGATGGTTATTGTATTTATCTGAATGCGTAATGAGCTTGCCAACGTTATTGGGTCAATCACAAGTCAGTACATGTTTTAATGTGTGAAGATTTGGGAAGATGAGTATTTAGGAAATTTTGATGGAAAAAGCACTCCCAAAGCAATCAGTTTATATCGAACCCGCGACCTTGCCGAATGCAAATCAGTTTATATCGAACCCGCGACCTTGCCGAATGCAAATCAGTTTATATCGAACCCGCGACCTTGCCGAATGCAAATCAGTTTATATCGAACCCGCGACCTTGCCGAATGCAAATCAGGTGTGCTAACCTATAACCAAACACACATCATGAGCAGTTGTGTCATATGGTGTTACAGTACTCATCGTGTGTTATATTTGTAACACAAAACCTGTTTTAAATGGCTGAATTATTCTATTTTTTACTTATTTCATGAAAATAACTTCTACAAAACCAGATTAAAATAAAGAAAACTGATTTTAAATTTGTTTTTTTATCTCATAGTTTTTCAGGTACAATAAAACAGGCTGAAACAATAAATACTGCTACTTGGAACAGAATAACATTTTCATTACGTTGCGACAGATGTGCGATATTACATTTATCTCAAAAGTACATTGCCTGGGTGTGGCGGAAACAAGAGCTTGGCAACGGGGTTACTACATTGTACACTATCTACCAAAAAGTAATTGGGCACCTGTCCACAATGTTTGCTCGGTGGTTGTCACCCCATTAGAATCTCGTAGGGCCACCTCTTGCGGCTATAACAGCAGCCACCCTGTCTGGCATGCTCTCTACGAGTAGTTTGCAAGGCATCCACGGGGATTCGTCGCCATTCCTCTTGCAACCATTCCATGAGATGAGCAATGGATTTTGGCCGCGCCTGACGAGTCCTCACCCGGCGATCCAATTCGTCCCAAAGATGTTCTGTAAGGTTGAGGTCGGGGCTCTGGGCGGGCCAGTCCAATCGGCGAACATTGTTGTCGGCGTACCACTGCATAGTAGCCCTTGAAACATGGCGTCTGGTACACATGCCGGCGTACGATACGGAGAGCCCTGCTGGCAGATCACCTGAACACATTCCTGCACCTGCAACACCAGGCAGGAGGCCTGTACCTATACCAAGACACTGCACCTGCACACCGCCCCCGAATTGTGATTGAGTTATTGGATGAACACCCTACAGACCTGAGGCTGCCTGCCTGACGGTTTAGGCCACCCGATCTCAATCCTATTGAACACATCTGGGATATAGTAGGCGCTCCAAATGTCTCCCACTGGCTAGTTGTGCCAAGTTTGACTTTTATCTTGGATATTATAACTGAAGGTGCCTAGATTGAAAATAAGTTTGGTGCTCATGTTTCCTATTCGTCAATGACCTTTTTTTTTTCGACACAAAGTCAAATATTGCGATTTTTTCTATTTTTATAACTTTTGAGTATTTCAGTAATTTCTGCGTTATTTTATATGCATTTTGCTATTGTATAAATTTAAAAAAAATCAGATTTTGCATAAAACCAATACCTGGATTTATGAACAATAGTCAGCCAAAATATAGCTGATTTGTATATGATTTTATGTTTTAGGAATTTACATCTAATGTCTGTTGACTGACAAATTTTTGGACGATAAAACATAAATGGATCATTAGGATAGACAGAAGTGTAATGTAACTATCCAAAGCTGATGCATTCTTATTATAAAAAAATTAATTTATGCAAGCGATATATTGACAACTAATGAAACTATAATTTTCGTTGCAGGTTTGTGCCAATGTGAAGCCAAATGCAATTAAGTTCATCATGTGGTGTCAATAACTGTTAAATATTAATTGTATTGCGTGCTTGAAGGATAAAATAATTGTGTAAAAAATCCAATGTAATAAAGTCTCAAGAAGCTGAAAGAGTATGCTTTCAAATGAACTGAGTTTGAAAAGTGTCAGGTCATACCACTTTGTGAAAGAATAAGTTCCTTGCCAGAAGATGAATATCGACTGATACATTTTCATAACCAGTGTTAAAATGATGTCGTTCACAGCAAAAAACTTGAAAAGGCAAAGAAAAGTTATGCGTGTGCAGAAGTGCATGAACAACCAAAATGTGGGCGCCCCTCTACAAAATCGAACCATCATGGAGATAGAAAGGCAAAGAGACGCACAAAAAAAAAAGTTTATGAATGCTCAGAACCGGATCATGGGGAACTATTTTTTTTCCAACAGAATCAATGCGAGAGAATTTTCTTTTCGTCAAAAAACACCAAAAGCAGTACAATTAGAGCAGTACTCCCAATGATAAATGTACCACTAGATTTAGCTGCTTCTTAAATAGCATATCACCATGCCTGCCTTAGGCATGAGAAACGACTTTGTGGGAGAAATTAACTTAGGACTACCATTGAAGAAGCTGACAAAAGGGGTGACTATATTCCTGACATAAATGTAGTGATCATAATGAAGTGTAATCTTTCTGCTGCGGAACTGTAACTCTCAGTGATTCGAATGAACAATATTGCTGGCAGAGAATGGAATTCAAGTAGAGAACAATGTTTACAAACAAACATTTGAGATCCCTTATAGCCAAGCAGATCCCAGAAGCAGAATTTATTAAATCTCCCTGAGAAAACGAAAGTATAAGAATTGTGCGGAAACAAACCATTTCCGAAGTTGTGACGGGTATATGTGATTCTGCTGACTGGGAAGAGAATATTGGGATACTATCAAAAGCAGCAACTATTTTGAGAAAATATGTACGTAATAGTAGTAATTGGACATTCTAGGGTGAATTCAATGACTAAAAATGTCCTATTACAGTAAAATCATTTTTCAAATGGTTAATAGTTGGCACAGCCAGTACGAATATATATAGAAGTCGCAATAATGAGGTTAAAAGACTATCGAGTGTACTTAGCATGTCATCAACTGTTTTAAGACTGTCAGTCAGGTAAGACAAAAGTAAAGAGCAGGTGACGGATTCCGAGCTATTCAAAACCCTTGCAGTTGGGTGTTCATTAGCTGTTCACAAAAAAAATATAGCAGTAGATAATTGGTAGAAATGATGGCATATATTCGTCTTATAAGCAACAATAAAGCTTGAAAACTGTATTGTCTCAGCAGTTTCACAAACAATGACTGACACTAAGGGTATGTACTTGCCCGCATTCACCAAGCAAGACGCACCTGTAACATTTGCTGCAGATGATATAGGAAACATTCCAGATGGACAACTTTTTGGCGTCTCAAGAGAAGATGGTTCACAGTGTACCTCAGAATCACTGACGACATTGATATATAAACAGCGATTCAACACCTTGGAGAAGGAAAGATAGGTCCACTGATATATCTTCATGCATTTTGTTGCAGTGCTGCCAAGCATTTGGCTTCGCGATAACATGAAACCGCCACCAACGTAAAGAGGAAGAGGTCGCGAAGGCGAGGCGCCGTCGAGCTAGTTATGACAACAGATCCGACAACAAGGATACAGGCTCCATATTTAAGGAGCGCACAGCAGCAGGCTTGGAGTCTTTCGTCACCACGCCGCCGACGAGAAAGATGGACCAGCTCCAGGGGTTCGAACCGCCGTAAACGTAGAGTCTTCAGCCTACGGCATCAGTGCAGGTAAAGCCGTTCCAGTAGGATGGGACGTAAGGACTCTTAGCTGGATTCCGCGGCCGTTGGTATCATTGCTAAATAATGTAGACGCTTACAGAGTCAGATAACTTATACGTTCCCCTGACGCAATGTAAAGTAGTAGTTATAATGTGTTGTACGAATCTTATTGTAAAATATATTTATGGTTAAATATAAATGATGGAATTACTTTAACATTGTGTTTTGCCTTGAGTCTTCGACCCCCCCCCCCCAAACAGCTTGTGCGATAGCCCATCAGGCTAATCACAACACTGGAGGAGGCCAGAGCTTATCTGCACCTCTGTTAGCACGCAAAGCTTCGCCAATTGCGCTGAAGAATTTTATAGCTGAAGAGAAGTATTAAATATGAGTTATAAAGTTTATAATTGTAAAGATTATCGTGAGTAATCAGTAAAATCGTGCGCGGGACTGATAGAAAACCACCTTCCCCCAATTTATTTAGAGAATCCCCTCCCACCAAAGTAGATGCGTATTGCAGATCTTGGCGCAACTCAATAATTTGACTAAAATTCAAGCAATTTCAAGCCATATTCAAGCTAATTTCTAATTTCCTGTAAAATTTTTCAAAGTGCAACTCAAAATCAATTTTCAACTTGTGTTCACTCTTTGTGCAGGGGTTTTTAAAAGCCTTATTTGCAAACAAAATCACCATATTTTGGATGAAATTCCAAGAGTTTTCATACTTTTCTTGTGATATTTTTTGTCTAATTGATGTAGCTTGCAAATTTAGAGTAGATTTTGCCTTCTTGACCATCAATTTGGCCTCATTCACGCCTGAGAATGACACTGAACAAAGAGAGAACGAAGCATGTTTTTTTAAAAAAAGTGCGCCTGATTGAGAATGCAGATTTGGATCAAATTAGCTTGATTTTGGGGGTGAAATTGAAGAGATGAATCATATTTTCAGAAGAAACTTAATAAAGTTGCTCAAAGGTGAGAAATTTGCTTGAATTAGAGTCAAATTATTGAGTTGCGCCATGCTAATAATTATCACTTAAGGCGGATAGTGAATATTATGAGAATATACGTAAATGGACGAGAGCAGTTGCCGTGATAGTTCAACGCCTCTGTGTGCGTCGGAAGTACCAGTACAGTTTATAGGATAAGAATGAATATTACGTGGTTAAATTTTATTAACTTAAATATCATCGCGCGGATAAGGTATATTACGTAGTTATAATTATAAGGGAATATTACCAGTTCAGAGATGTGCATTAGCGATAAATAGCATAGTTCGAGCGAATTATTTCAGGGATTGTAATGACACGTAGGAGTTGATGTCCACTCACGAGTGGCAGCGACGACTCCGCAAAACGTGGTATTTGCACGTCAGCATGGCCTTGCACGGCACGCAGGTCAGGTGCGAGTACAGCGCACAGACCCGAGCCATATGGCACTGTCATACTCGTAAATAAAGCCTTCCCTTGTATCGACACATCGGTTCATTCATTTCAATAGCACGCATACGGGACACACATGAATGGAAGCGAGCAGGCCTAGAAGGAGCTGTGATCCGAAACTTCGCCAATTCCGTGGTTCGATCCCGCGCTAAGAGACGTGGATCACCAACCCGCAGGGTGCACAGTTACTCGGCTTAGGAACGAATGTTGGATTGTTGTGCGTGACGTTAAGAGCCTTACGGAAATGAGACACAGTGAACGAGACACAACCTTTTCATCTGGCAACAGGCAAACCCACGCACACGAGATAGAATGTAGTGTCTGATCCAGGAGGTCAAATATATGCATCGGTTTGCGCACGGGCGTCAAAACATGCTGGTGCTTTTGTTGGGAAGCTGACCCGAAAATATAATGGCCCAAGACAGGAAATAATGCGCCATTGACCTGTAGACGGAGTCCAGGCAGTCTAAGGTCATACGAGATGTGAAGTCCAAATATTTATTATACAGTTTGTGCGGTAAATCACGAGATTACTGCAAAATTAAGATCTCGTTGGATAAGAACTTGAGAGCAGAAAACCGCCTGCGTCCCGGGAACGCAAAAAGTATGTATATTTTGTAAATAGTGATAAGAGCGTGAAATAAGTTGGCAGAATAATACACTGTAAATATGTATTAGAAAGTGAAACAATATAGTTATGAGTAATTATGTATATATATAAGTGTTAAATGCATATCATTAGTATAATGAATGAAAGTAGTCAACCTCCACGCACACACAGAGAGCACAAATTTAAAGGTAACAGAAAGTAAAATTAGAGTAAGGAATTGCATAAAATAGGATAAAAGTAGCAATTCTTGAAGTAAGATAAATATTACAAAGGCTTCAAATTAGAGTAAGGAATTGCATAAAATAGAATAAAAGTAGCAATTCTTGAAGTAAGATAAATATTACAAAGGCTTCAAATTAGAGACAAACAGAAAATTGGCCGGGGAAGCAAATAAGTAACTAAATGTAGGAAGTGTTTATGATAGTAAATCTGAAAGTTAGTAAACTAAATTATTGCCAGAAATGGGTATAGTAAAGTAATAAGTGCTGCTTAAAATCAGTTAATTATCTGTTAAAGTGGATAAAAGAATAGTAAATGACATAATTTTATGCGTGTGTATTTATTAGTTAAATCAGGGTATTTAAAGGTATAAGTAGTTAATTAAAGTAAACTGTCTTCGTGCGTCTATTTCAATGTACACACAAGAAGTTGCGAATTTAGTAAAGGAATTTAGTGCCATGCCAGGCAATATTATATAATATACTGTAATTAAAAGTAGATGGTTATATTTAAAACACAGTGCCTTACAGCAGAGAGAAATTGAGTAAGACAATTGCAGCGTTATATGTGCCGTATAAGTAAGTAATTTTAATGTGCACTTAGTATCAGATTTTAAATGCATGCATTTTCGCTGTGGTAAAATCGCCGCAAGACAGCGACACTTGAGACGCTCAAGGCTGCAAGTACGCGCGCCTTCATGCATGTTTATGGCTGCACCTGCACAACACTCACTCCCCGCTCATCATCCCTTTACTTTCGTGCGATTCAGCATATCCGCATCGCTCAAGGCCAGCGGCGTGTTGACGAAACGCGTCACCGCGAACGCCACCATGTAAACAAACACAGGCGTGTTTGAAGGCACGCCGGTTATCGTGCACACTGCTAGGCGATGCCAGGTTGAAAACCTGTGATTGAAAGTTTCACACTTACAGCCAATACATCTATTATTCATGGGAATAGTGTCCAGTGTTCTTGGTTTCAGGCGACAGAGAGGGAATACAGATAGAATTATAGGGTGCATGATGGTCTAGCCAGCCAATCAGCCCAGACAAAGTAATCGGCGCACGAGCGTACGATAAAAATTAGGCAGCCCAGCCAGCTGGCCTACACAGTGTCCTCTGCGCACGGGCGCAGGAGGAGAATAGCGATATATCTGGGATAGAACCCGGATTATTGCGAGTGCCCAATTAAAAATATTCCTTCGTGTAGTTGAAATGCATCCCACCGGACTGAATTAGGTAGAAATAAAGCGGTCTAGCCTGCGACACAGGAGAGAGCCGTCGCTTTTCGCGCCCGAGCGTTGAGAGGAAATTCGAGGCCTCATCGGGGATCGAACCCAAAGTATAGTGACGGCCTATATGTGCAGCATAATTGCATAAATGCGTATCCTATCCCGTGTGGTCGAGGTGTCTCCCACCGGAAGGACTTATGGGGAATGAGATAGACGGAGATAGAGGGCGAATGACCTTTTCTGTGGGGTCTAGGTGCTACACAGTAACAACATTTCTAAAGGTTTTGTTTGTGGGCCGAGTAAGCGACACTAACTAGGCATTACTAAAGACTTTCTGACATGGGTCGAGTATGCTACACGGTAGGTCTCTCGCGAGAGATCGCGCCAGATGAGAAGGTCTGACGGCTCAGCCAACCTCAGAACCACCATCCTGCTTGCACACGAGTGCAGGGCGCTATACAGCAGCTGTTTCACGAGACACGCTGCGTTCCAGAACTTCTGAGGCCAGTACCCGACAATAAATATGTTCCAGTGTAGTGCGCAAGTGTTAAAATCCAAAGTAAAAACCAGTAGTAGAGATGAATTCGTATACTAAGAGTGATATTGAATTATCCGCTCTGATGTGTATTTGCTGTTTATTATATACCAGCGTCAAAGAGAGGATCATAGAGTAAGATATAATATAGAAGAATTATTTATAACTGCAGCGCAGAATTAGTGCATACGACTTATATGGTAGAGAATTTTTAAAGTCAAAATAAATGTTAATATTTTGTAAATGATCATTAAATAATGGTTTGAATAAGGCAGACGCACGCAGAACAGCAATAAAAGGGTAGTTAAAAATAAAATAGAAGAAAACTATATATAGGCCGTTCACGATAAAGTGAGCACTTTGAAGCTATAGTTACTTTTTTCTTTCAACCAATTTATATCCTTCCCCCACTTGTTAATGTAAACCCTGCCATGTGAGTAATAAACACAGTGTATACATTCACCATACCCAAAACCAAAAGTCCGAGGCTACAATGAAATGTATTTATTGGTTATTATGTCTGATGAAACAGCTTCAAAAAGTGCTCACTTTACCGTGAACGGCCTACAACAGAGTAGCTCGCCAAGAATTAATTGTAAGAAAAGGCAGAATTGTAATACATTAGAGCATTAAGGAATAGAAGAGCACATCAAATAGTAGATATGTAATAACAGTGTAACTAAGCATAATGAAAGTGTACCAATTAATAAAAATTATGGCAGCCATCTAGAAAAATTAAGACTATAATATTAGCACAGAATATTCAGGCAGCTTGAAAGTGTTGCAGGAAGGCCAGACACAGCAACACAGAATCCAGCACGACGCCAATAGAAGACTTCATATACTACGTCACAGCACTGTGCGCCAACATCGGGCCGCGAGGGAAATGAACCACGTCACGTCGACGGCGCCATCAACCATGGCAGCGCGGCGCGGCGCAGCGAGAAATGCCGCGAGGCGCAGCCAGCTGCCAGAGCGTGCGGCGAAAGTAAACTGTGCAGCACAAGGTAAAACGTTTCCAGTTTTACACCTCACTAACATAACACTGAAATAGGTCTGGATCCAGATTCACAAACAAATACACACCACACAGAGCTAACATCGTGTGCGTAGTATATTCAAACAATGTTGCTGCAAATTAAATATAAGCGAGTTAGAAATGTTAAATTTCAGACAAAAAAAGTTATTTAAATTAGTTAAAAAGAGAAATTGCATACATTTAATATGTATTTAAAAGAAACAAAAGTATGCTGCACTAAATTTAAAGTTTGAGAAATTAAAAATAATGGCCAGTTAAAATACTAAAGGCAACAGATAAGTGAATAGTCGAACAAAGCCAAGAAATAGTAGTATATAATCTTTGAACTTGAATCGGTTTCATAGCAAATAACTCCAATGTGTGTTTCAATGAAGTTTTATATAAAAAGTTTTAAAAGGAGAATGTAAAAACACTTTGTAATATTTTCGCAGAGAAAAATATTTATAATTTACAAAATTTTCAGACTTCAAGTAAAAACATACCTTGTTGAAGGCCTATAGTTGCTTAAGGCCCACGAATTTCATTAAATGTTCAAGTATTACTTTTTTATGGGTGCAAACAAAACTTTATTTATTACTGGGAAATATTTCCTTATAGCAAATCAAAAGTATTATTATATTCAGTGGTACTATCAGAACAAAAATACAAACATTGCATGGTGTAGAATAACTGTGCAATACAAACTTATAGAAACACATTGTACAAAATTTTTTATTTATTACTAGAAAATGTTTTCTGAAAGGAAATATTACTGAGGGTAGACACACAACAGATTTTTCAAGCATACAGAAATACATTAACCATAGAATAATTGTTTATAAAATATACTGTTTAGAATAAGATACTATCCATGCAACCCTTCCCTAGTACCGAGCCGTAATTCGGGGAGAATATTGTTTGAATTATTTGATTTTAACAGTGAGTTAGCTGTAAAGCTAGGAAAACTTACATCTCGATACACAAATTCATCTAATCCAAAATTGAAACATGGCACCAAACATAGTAGTAAGTTAGTAATAAGACATGCAGGGCGTAGTAATTAATGTCGTGTGGTGCATAGTGGTACTGATGTCTATCTTTAAAAATGAATTTATTCAAGTGTACATGTAGCACAAGTTCACAAACGTACTTCTAAAAGTGTTAAAAATATGATGCAATTCTTTATTTCAGCATCAGAATTTTCATTTTAATGGCACACTTGTTCAAATGTATAGATATTACAAATATCTTCAATTTTAAAACATGTAAAATTTAACTTAGTTTTTAAAACAATGTGCAAAAGGATAAACTTTTAACATGTTATTTCGTAAAGTAAAAGTTTGTTGTTTCACATCCATTAAAAATTTTATTTTAATATAACTTGTATAATTGCAAGCCACGGCCGATTAGGTAGAGTTAGGACCTCAAGAGAGGCTGATAGTACCACCATCGTGGCGATAACCGTGGCAACCGCGTGGAAGAATGTACACCCCTTACATACAACAAGTTCACGACCAGGAGCACAGTCAAGCACATTCATTCATCAGTACGAAAACAAACAGGAATACGTCGGAACCGCAGTCAAAACAAAAATTTCGAGGGCGTAGCTACAATCAAGAAAGAAAGCAGGGCAGTTCGTTCATCCCACTATCCTTGCTTCGTACTACTTTCCTTTCCACAGTTTCCCATCGTAGCGAAGACGATTCTCCAACAAATCTTATTCATGCAGATCAAGAAGCAGATGAGGGCTTCCAGGATCTTCATAACAGCATCACCGCTGCATAAAATAAATTCTACATCAACAACAAACCACTCCACGAATTGAGGACATCACACTTGTCAGAACAGGAGGGTAATGTTGCGGTGCGGCCAAACATTTGGCTTGGTGATAACATGAAACCACCACCAATGTAAAGAGGAAGAGGTCGCGAAGGCGAGGCGCTGTCGAGCTAGTTATGACAACAGATCCAACAACAAGGATAGAGGCTCCATATTTAAGGAGCGCACAGCAGCAGGCTCGGAGTCTTTCGTCACCACGCCGCCGACGAGAAAGATGGACCCGCTCCAGGGGTTCGAACCTCCGTAAACGTAGAGTTTTCAGCCTACAGCATCAGTGGAGGTAAATCCGTTCCAGTAGGATGTGACGTAAGGATTCTTAGCTAGATTCTGCGGTCGTTGGTATCATTGCTAAATAATGTAGAAGCTTGCAGAGTCAGATAACTTATACGCTCTCCTGGCGCAATGTAAAGTAATAGTTATAATGTGTTGTGCGAATCTTATTGTAAAATATATTTATGGTTAAATATAAATTATGGAATTACTTTTTCATTGTGTTTTACCATGCGTCTTCGACCCCCAAACAGCTTGTGCGATAGCCCATCAGGCTAATCACAACAGTTTGAGAGATATCAGTATGTTTTTTTGTGAAGGACTTGCAGTTCTCCATAGTTTCCGAGCTTCGCTGGGAATTGTTGAGAAAACGAAACGTAGAAGAGGAACTTCCATACACAAAAGGGGCTCTGAGGCCTCGCGTATGGAGATCACACGCCATTTATACCATTTGGAAGGGTTACAGGAAAGCTATGCCAGATATACCTCTTATTGTTGGAAACAGATGGGGAAGGTAGTGTAGTACCTGTGAAGTGTCTGAAAACCTCCAGCTCCATTAAGTTCACTGAATTTTGGAAATGGGGATGTAAAACATCAAAGGAAAAAAGAAACTGCTCGTGTGTTAAAAACTTGCTTGTCTGTACAGCTCTTTACAAGTGCAATGGGTGCAGCGATGTAAAAGATTATTCCATTAAGAGTAATGGCGATCAGGAAAATTAAAAATTTTAATACTCACGTTCAATTTAATGATTAACTGTGAGGTTCCTACTTTATAATGCCCCCTCCCTCTCCTACACATCATATTCAGTCTAACCAAATCATCATGATCTTCTTATATAGTAGGTTAACCAACAAAGATACCTGCATGTTAACTATTTCGTTTCCATTTTACATTTCTAGAAATAATATTAGTGCTATTTATATTTCAAACAATAAGATTATGTGTTTTTTAAAGACACGTCTTTCAAAAAATTATTACATATAAATTATGTAGTAGAATATTTTGGTTTGTGAATAATTAAACACGCTTGAATTTTGTAATTATGATGATTTATTAATTCACATCATTAAAATAAAACTACAATCTACATACAAGTAGAAATATATTGTTTCTAAAGATATTAAAAATTAAGGGAAAAAGGGAGTGTTATTTATGAAGTAATATTGATTGTTTTTAGGCAAAATATGATACCATTTTCGTTTTTTCCCGAAACAAAAAACGTAAAACATGTCACAGGATTCGCTAAAATACTCAAATATTTAAAAGGCCTTCGAAAAACAGTTTTCTGGGATTTTATGTAGAGAAATAGGCCATAGACGAATAATAAAAATGTGCAGCAAAGTTTTTTTTTTAAATCTAGGCATGTATAGCTACAATATCCAGCAAAAAAAAATCCAACTTGGGGCAATTTGCCAGCGGGTAATGGATTTTACATTAAAGTACCCCCTGCTAGTACATAGGGAGGGATAAATAACTATAAGATAATGATATACATGATAGGTATACATGCTTGTCTGTAAGAAATGTATATATATAAGATAGGACTATAAATCTAACGTGTTTTATTCTGAGTGAACATGTCCTTGTGGTTTTTTCAGAGTGGTCCCAATCGCGAAGATATTATAATTTTTTCTGAATATTTAAAATTTTGGTAAATTATTATATTTCTTTTTGTCTTGAATAGAAGAATTTAATCAGACAGTAAGTAAGTTAAAGATTCTATGACATCATTCAAGGATAGGGTTAAGAGTTTTCATTATACAATCTTTTTCTTACTTTGTCAGGTTATCGAGCGGTATAAGATGATTTATTTAAACTTAAGTTTCTTGTAAGCGTAGTGTAGGTATTTCTCTTACTCTTACTGAGTTTGAGTGATATGAGAATTAGTTACATCATATGTAGACATATAAAGGCAGCATGTGTGTCTTGCTACAAATAATCCAAAACGTCTCTCTCTTATCGCGAAGGTATAGTGAAAATTATGGTTTGTTGTTCTAGTAGTCAGATAATTTTTATCAGCTTAAGTCACATTTGGAAAGCTTGAATCACTTGCAGCACTCGACACATCATACCTAACTACCTAAATAATTCCTTCCGTTATACGCATGACATGAAATAATATGAGCTTACTAGAGAAATAAGAAAAAAGCTTTATGCAACATTGAAAAATGTATAAGTGTAAAGACGAATAGTTGTTTGATGGATGAATTCATAGGTTAGACAATGAACGGGTTGATTTGATTATCCTTCGTATAACACTGCATCAGGCATATTGCTTTTCTACTTATTCATACTCAGAAGACCCATAGCGAGATAGTTGAAATGGATAACCTGTACTAGTTGTTCTCCTGTGAAAACAGTACATAAGCTTGCATCACGTAAGAATTTATGTAATCTCACCAACAACCACGGTGGAAGACAGATCTTCAGGAGTGGAATCATCTACTATGACCGTGTACTCTGCTGAAGATGGTATCAATTGTTGAAGACTTACCATAACATCGACAGAATCGGCGACAACAAGCGTTTCTAAAGAGTCGCTACAAGCATTACAGTATCAATGTTGTTAATGTGGACATACTTTTAGCCGAAGTTGTAATGTACGCCGATATGAAAGGTGTCATTGCATGCTCAGTCCAGCATGTTAGTCGTTGCACTGTTTGCCCGCAGTGATAATCTGTATGATCGACTTGATAAGGTACATATTTCAGTCCGGCAACCATGCTGATGTTTGCACCAATCATCCATCTACTGAGGTTGGAAACGCAAACTAGCATGAAGTGTGAACAGTATTTAAGCCAACATCATGTAACACAGATGTCAGTTCGCTGGCAAGCATGGTGGTGGAAAGCAGACCGCTACAACCGTGTACTCTGCTACAATACGAAGATGAAATCCATCATTCAAGACTTACAATCTGTAACACCATCAGCAACAACTCCAGCAATACGTCCTGAAGAGTCGTTGCAGAGATTACATCATTAATGTTACCACATAGATCTAATACTCTGCTGCAATACGAAGATGGAATCAATGGTTGAACATTTACCATCTGTAACACTGTCAGTATTATCAATAGCAAGGAGTCCTGAAAAGTCGCTGCATCATTAAGGTATCAGTGTTACTATTGTGGAAATACCTTCAGTAAAAGTTGCCATGCACACCATCATGAAAGTGGGCATTGCCTGTTTAGCCCAGCATACAAGGCATTCCACTGTGATAACTGCAAGGCTGTGGTCACCCGAGGCGATAGCCTGTATAGACATATCAAAAAGAGGAAAGAAAAAATGTTCGGCCATCGGGAAGCGAGTGCAAGTATTGCGGCAAGAAATTCGCTAAACGTGCAGGTGCCAGATGTCATGAAGAGTCACTGCCCATTTGCCACCGCCTGCAAGCCTACCCATGTCCTAACTGTTGTGTGGTATATGCAAATAAGAGTGCCTGGAATGCTCACAGCAGGAAGTGTTCTTCAAAATACAGCCACCATTAATGTTTTGCTCGAATTAAGAATAAGTTGAACATGTATCACATATTAGTATGTAGTCTTATGTTATGTCTGTAAAATAAAGATAAAGTGTATAAAGTATGGCTAGATTATTCATCCAGCAAAACCTCGGCTAATATTATGCCTACCTCCATCACTAGAAAAAGTACCAGATTTTGTCTAAGTCTAAAAGGGAATTTAATATTTATGTATAGTGTCAAGTCTTGTACTCAGCTACCTACGGATGGTTGTTTGAGCAATACATGCATACACACACATATATTATCGTCATCTTTGTTTCTCCAGTCGACTGCTAAAGTGCAAAACCATAATCTACTAGAGCAATGAAGGTCTTCGACCATCTTCATTACGCTTGTCAGTGGGGGATGCCAACAGCACACACCTCAATTAACACCATACACACTGCAATTGGCACTACACGCTTCACAATTGACCCTGCATGCACCATAATTGACATCGCATGCACACCAATTGACACTGCATGCACCACAATCGACACCGCATGCACCACAATTGACACCACACACACTACAATTGACACTGCATGCACCACAGTCAGCTTCAAGTGCTCCACACTCCTCACTGCACCCTCTGCACTCAATGTATGATATAAATCGAGAAAATATCATAAAGATTATTAATCATGATTTGAGTCTGTCTGTGAGAATTCCAAAGGTAGAGGTCAACATGAGTGATGTACGAAATGCGAGATTGGTACATTATAGTAGTTTGGGTTGATGGTAGGAGGGAGTTTTTTTATGGAACTGCTTTGTCTTTAACAGTGATGTGCCTGCATGGTTGTTAAACAGGGAGACAGGAGGTGCGATGACAGGCATGATGGTTAGTATAGAAAGTAGAAATGTATGGCTTGGATATTAGGTTGGTCAGTCTGATAATATGAATTGTACGTAGACACATCATTGGTAGAGGTGTTTTAGAATGTTTGTACTGTATGACCTCTCTACATGGATGTTATATGTAGCTTTTTTTGGTAATATGTTTTGGTAGTATAACCGACTAGTGTGTTTTTGGAAT
The DNA here is from genome assembly GCA_029891345.1 of Dryococelus australis. NCBI lineage: Eukaryota > Metazoa > Arthropoda > Insecta > Phasmatodea > Phasmatidae > Dryococelus > Dryococelus australis. Next base: position 87,936,916 of record CM057004.1, on the reverse strand, counting down.
AACTGAAATGGATGGAGTAACATGATTGTATTGTCTGCTGGTGTAGGCTGCCTGTATGGTTTGGTTTTTTATTGGCTGGCATCTTGATGGTATAACCTATCGGCATGACTTGGTTGTAGAGTTAGTTTCTTGTATTTTAGATATAACTATTATGTTAATTGGTATGACTTGATCACATGTTCGGTTGTTTTGTCAGCATGCTTAAAGTGTAGCTTCGATGGTGTGTGTGGAGAATGGTTTGATTGTGTGTTAAGTTTTTATGGCGGAATGGTTTGACAAGTTAGTATGGGAGGGCAGAATGCTTAGCTGGTATGGTTGGTTAGTATAATTGGATGGCATCTGGGAATTATGACTGTATGGATGTCATAGATTATTAGTACTGATCTTATGATAGCATTTTTGGAGCTTATGACTGGAATATTTCAATTGGCTTGGCTGCTGGTATGGCTTGTTTATATGTGCAACTGGTGAAGTTAGATGGGTCGAAATGGCAGTTGACTGTTATGATTGATTAGTAAGTCTGAGGTATGGTGGTTGATATGGCCTGTATCGTTAACAGCATGAATTAGATATGCTTGGGCTTAGAGTGAATAATATGGTTTCGGGCTGTAACCATGTAACCATACCAACCAAAAAATATGGCATAGTATGTAGGTATGCTGGGTTGTATGTCTTTGGATGATGTATGGCTGAGGCAAGCTAATGTCGTGTTGAAAGTTACTTTATCTATTTTGTAAATCAATACCAATAGGTTATCGATATAATTGTTAAGTATGTTGGTGGTATGTTACCTGTTATGATGTATGATATAGTTGGTGGGGGTTAATGGATGGTGTGTGATGGTATGAAATGGGTATTTATTATGTTGCATATACAATCTGATCTGCATGGTATGACTGAAGTATTCTTGGTAATGGTTGGTAAAGTTCCCTGTACTCCTGGTCAGCAGGGTTACTCATATTTTGTTTTTGTATAACTGAGGTGTGATGGTCAGCGTTAGGATGGATGTTTGATATAGTGATTTATATTAATATCTGGAATTATATTTTGGCTGGTGTCTGATGCTATGATAAACATTTTGGAGTTATGATTTTTGGTATATTTTAGTGTGTGTGGGCTGAGGCATGCTTGAATTCTGGTTTGAGTGGTGCATATATTTCATCTGATAATGGTTGGTAGAGTAGATGGTATTGGTGGTATTGTTGAATTGAGTCTTTCTTTAGTTATAGAAAATGGAGTGCTGGGTGGTATGGTATGACCTGGGTTATAATATTTTGTATGGTGTTACAGTGACTAGTATATATTTTGGCCGGGGTCCACCAGTAGAGCAGAAGGTATGAGCAGTAAGTAAATTTTTGGTATGCTCAGGGCGGGTTGAGGTGCATTCGAGCGATAGTAAGAGAATATTTATTCTGGTGTTAGTTCCTACGGCAGATGGTAGGTAGTTGTGTTTCGGTTGGTCTGAACTCTATATTTTCTGTAAACTTGAGTTATGATAGATAGTATGATTGGTGTATTGGGCGGTATGGATTATTTGAGTTTTTCTTTGGTTATAGGTGATGGAATTTTTGTTGGTCTGGTATTGGTAAGTAATGATGGTTTTACAGATGGTAAGATTGTTTGTGTTGCAGGTTGGTCTGGTCTATATATTTGCTTTGAATGATTGGGTTATCATAGATGGTAGTTTGCATGATATGTTACCTCGTATATCGGTTTTATGATTGCTGGTATATATCTAATGGTGTCGAAAGTATGTTTGTGTCGACGAGTCCTATAAGGCTAATGTGTGCTTGAGTTAAAACATGTGTATGGTATGGGTAGTCAGTGAATTTTGATAAGTATTAGTAGGCATGGTGGATAGTATAAGAAGAAGTTGATTGTGTCACTGGTATGGGCTGTATGTTTTCTTTGTATGACCTATCTCGACGAATGATTGAAGTATTTTAGAGTTATAGTGGATCATAAGGCTGTTAGTTATAGGCGATGTAGATTGGTAGAACAGGTAGAATTGTTGTTAGGTTATGGGCTGGTGTCAGCTGTATAGTTGCTTGAGTTATGATAGATATTATGCTTGGTGTATTGTGTGGTGGAGTAGGATTGAGTTCTTCTTTGGTTATAGGTGATGGTATGTTGGTTGATCTGGTATCAGTCAGTAATAATGGTTTGACAGATGGTAAGAATGTTTGCATTGTAAGTTGGTCTGGACAATGGAATTTGCTTGGTATGCTTGGGGTAACAAGGATGGTATGTAGGGTGATATGTTTTCCAGTATATATTTGACTGGTGTCTGATGGCAATGACAAACATGTTATTGTTACGATTTTGGTAGATTTTAGTGGGCATAGGTTGAAATATGCTTGAATACTAATATAAATGATGAGTATATTTAGCCTGTTATTGGTTGGTAGAGCATATTATGTTAATGAGTTACATAGGCTGGTGTGGTACCTATGTAAGCAGCCAGGTTCCAGTTAGGAAGCTTAGTTTGACAGTGACATTTGTGAAACTTTGTCGTGAAGAAGAATACATGGTCAAGGGTTCTGGTTGGGCACTTGCTAGCAGAGACTGTATTAAGCTGCATATAAGCAGATTATATTCCTTAGGTGAAAAGTGGACATTGTGGTGTAGATACATTACATGAAATGTGTGGGAAAATCTAATGTTTCTGTTTTATGTGTATGTATATACACTGGTGGCTGGCTATAATTTTGCTATTTATCGAACGATAAGCATGAGACCAAAGAACGTGAAATACATGTGTTTTTTGCTAATAATATTATATGTGGTGGACCAGAACCACAGGAATCCAAGATGGTAGAATGATAGAGCATGAGTAAATGGAATCCAAGATGGTTGATACCAATGTGGAATGATAGTGCATGAAGAAATGTAATCCAAGGTGGTAGACTGATAGATCATGAAGAAATTGAATCCAAGATAGTGGATGCCGAGGTGGAATGATGGTAGAATGATAAAACATTAATAAATTGAATCCTATATGGTGAATGCCAAGTTGGAATGATAGAGCATGAAGTCCAATCGCAAAATGGTGGCGGAACAAATGTGACTAGTCGAACAAATGTAAGTAACAAGAGGCGGTATCTAAGATGGTGGAATCCAAAATGGCTGAATCCAACATGGCAGTTGCATTACTGGAATGAAAGTGTAGGAAGTCTGGGAATCCAAGATGGTGGATGCCGAGATGGAATGATAGATCATGAAGAAATGTTATCCGAGATGGTGAATGCCGAGGTGGAATGATAGAGCAGGAAGAAATGCAATCCAAGATTGCAGATGCTAAGGTGGAATGATAAAGCAGGAAGTGTTTGAATCAAAGATGGAAGTCGCATGAATGGAATGATAGAGCATGAAGTGCAAAAACAAGATAGTGGCTGTATAACTGATATACAAGAGCATGAAGTGCAAAAACAAGACTGCAGTCGCATGACTGGGGTGCAAGAGCTTTAAAAAATGGGAGTACTTGGAGAAAACACATTTGGAATTATAGAGGCAACATGGAATGATAGAGCATGGAAATTTACAAGATGGCGACTGGAATTGCGTAATCCAAGATGGCCACCGGAAATAACATTATCTAAGGTAGCGGCATACTGGCTAATAATATGGCGGCCGGAAAATTACGTAATCCAAGATGGCGGTGGTTGGAGCCGAAGCCGTCTCCAGACTCCTGGCCTAGAACGAACATTATTACACTACTTTCGTAAACTATAATGGAAGTTTTTACCTTACAATGTATGGTTATAATACCACACATCAAGCTACAGATGTTTTAGCAGCGCTACTCTACAATGTTGGGAACTTCCCTATGCATTTTACTGTTTTCTGAGCAAATGTAGGAACGCTACAACAAATGTATAGGGGAAAACATTACTATTCCTGCTTTCTCACTGAACGTATACACTGGTATGTTAAATTTCCGAATATTTCTTAGAGTGTAGGAGGTATCTCTATTTTAAGTGCTCATGAGTGTATTTAATGATAATTAGTTTTAGTAATTATATGCACTTATCATAATTTCATTAAGCCAAAATGAAATAGTTATCTGATTATTTGTAGTTTGATGTAGAGTAGCGGAGTAATTAAAGACACGACATCCTTATCAACACGTATATGAATTTAATTCTCTGTAATGTCGTGCGCGGTGCCATGATCACGAAAGCCAACGCTCAGTATTTTTTGATAACCTCGGCCGTCACGAACTATCAGATCTGTCAGGCGACGCACTCCAAACGGTGTTCATTACACCGCCATTCAAAGAGTTGTTCGGAAATGATTGAATAACACAGTTTCTCGTGAAAATAAATTTATAATTGTTTGTTTGGTAAGTATGAGGTTAAGTACCCCAAAAGCATCAAATGTGGCAAGGGCAAAGAATTCATAGACACTTTTAAGGCCTTTGGGTAATGACATTTTAAAAATTGCATTTAGAACTGGGTTGCTTCTGTACAATGGCCGCGAAAGGTCCAGGCTTCGGTACCAATAGTTTTGAGATTAATTAATTTTAAATCGTTTCTTACTTTTTCCTCCGCTTCCCACCTGTAAACTTATCGGGTGGGGTGTGGTGTATACAATAAGCTAAACATGAACACATAAAAAATGAATCTTATGCACACGTCTTAGACGTGATTCAAACTCACGACCTTCTCCCCGTCATCCAACATCCAGATATTGCGACACATTTCAGCAGTTTGTATTTGATTTCTAGGGCAGATTAAAATGTTTTCGCTGCCTTTAATACAAGTTGGGGTAGTTTAAACGTCACTTGTCTTCCAGTCAATATTAATACATTTTTTTCAGAGATTCGGGAATAACACGACAGAAAAATTACAAGTGAATGTATCACGCTAGAAACAGTCATATGATTTGGTTATTTATTCTTTCTTATTTCACTTCTGACGTGTTCATATTTTTCGTTTTACACGGGGATATTATCATGGTTTTGTTTCCGTAGATGACGTACTAGAGCGCGTTTAGAAAAATTAATGTTTATTTCGAGGGATCATTTCTTCACCTTCCGAAATCTCAGTTATACGACAAAAATATACGCATTGTTAAAAGTATAACACAGTTGATTGAAATATAATGTTGCATGTACTGTAAAAATTGTCATTTTTAGAAAGAATTCTTTGTAACTAGTTACCAAGTTTTTTTAAATTTTTTATATTACAAGTAAATTATAGCAAGTTTTATGAAACATTAACGTATAATGTGTAAAACTATTATTGAATTTTAACAAGCAAATATCGTAGACTTCAATTTTTATTTATTAATTTACAATGTTTCAGAAAATTTTTGGCCCCTATTTTACGAATAATTTATTTTAGAGCGTTTAATTTTTAAACTGCACGGTAAACGAAGCCTGGAAAGAAACTGACAAAAAAAATATAAACAAAAGTGTGATAGATCGCACCAGGTTACTTGTTTAGATGTGATTTGAATGAATTACACAAATGTATTTATTTCACGTAGAAAAGTTATCTGAGTAGCCAACATTACGGTTTAAACTCTTCAGTGCTTAAGGAAATATTCGCTATTCACTTATTCTATTGGCGTAAAATTGCTCATAGATATGATTGGTTATTTAAGTAGTTTTGCTCTAGTTGCATAAAACAGTCGAGATACTTATATTTTTGCTGAAAGTTTTCTTAAACATAAAACATGTTAGAAATAATTTCGTTAAAACTTTTTAGAAGAAAAGAAAAATTCAGTGTCTGGGATGACGCGGCCTTTTAGTTGGGAGTAGTTAGCAAACAATGTTAACTTGCCTTTCAGACATTAAAAGGTCCTATCTAAAGGGTAGTACATATGAGTGATGCCAGCGGTTTCGATAACATTATTGTGTGTATAACATTCTTCACTGATTTAACAGTGCCATTTGGTTTTCTCTGTTCGTAAAGAAATCAGCTAAAGCGAACGTGGAACAAATTAAAATGGTCATCCTTGGTCTGACGTTTCGTAACGTCTTTATTGGCTATATATATGTGGCTAACTGTGAACTCAAAAATTCAAATTACATTCAACGTTTGATTTTGGCCACTTTCAGGGTCGCACCACCAATAAAATGTTCTGTCGACTTGAATTTAATCTATGTTTCTAAGGTAAAGGATCGCTCTAGCTCGTGAAATAAACTATGTCACTGGCTGGAGAATATTAGTGGCTTATCCGGGCAATCATCAAACCACGCATCATGTAAAAAGTTTGCCTTCGTTATTCTACAGGTATATTGTTACGATTTGCATCGATTACCAGTGTCGATAGGTTAAAAGTCATTCTCATACTTTGGTTCCCACACCATGAATCTCCTATAAAAAAAACTTTCTGATTATTTTATTTGGATATCATTAGATTTATTTTACTGTTCGTGGGCCGCTGATTTATACAATCGCTCTCTTCCGGCAATATACAAATACTTCCGAAAATCCAATTAGAATAAACACACCGATGGCGTCTTCAATCTGCAGATCGCACGTTTTCATTTGCCCTACGTATTCACACATTCATAGGTGTTGCTGTGGTGTTGCGGGGTTTGGACAACAACGTTTTAAAACAATAAGCAATATAAAGTAAGCAGTATAAATACTTCCAAGGCATCGGCTCACACCTAGTCCAGCACGATGGAGTTTCTACTGCTTACTGCAGTGGAAATATATGGGAAGTCTTAAGTTTAGCCAATCACCAAAAAGCATGCATTTAAATTAACGTATTTCTAATTTTTATTACAATTCGTGCACAGTAATATTAATTTATACTGGCCTGCTTCGAAAAAAACAACCGCCGAAAGCAAAAATACGAATAAATAAACAACTCTTCCATTTTGATCGAATACAGCACACTAACATATGGTTATATTGGTTGAAATTAATCTGTAACGTCACTATTGTGTCATTTGGATTTTGCGAGCCCACTGCTTACTGATTACTGCCGACATTTTTTGTGTATACCACTTTACGCAATTTGCGATGTCATACCACCAAAACAGCAGATCAGTGTAGCGTGTAGCATAAGATTCAGGCGCTTAGCTGCTAGGTGTAGAAAAGGAAGGTTTCTGTATTCCGTTTGTTAGACAGATTTTTTTTCCCCCTGAAATGATAACGTACGGAGGAAGTAGGGAATGGTATGTTGATAATTTTTTGGAAGAACAACCACCAATTGCAAGTGTCGGTGTACCGAGAAGGACTCGTCAGGCATTTAGCGGTCACAACGGCCTACAGGACGAAAAGACTTCTTGTTCGCCCTAACCCTTCTAGCCATCCTTCAGAGTTTGACCATGTGGTAACCATGGGAAATTCCGAAAGCCCTTTTTATTTTGTTAAATCTATACAATGCGTATTCTTACCGCTTATGTTAAAATTCGTCTTTAAACACTGAAATACTGAACTCATTGTCACAGTGTCCCGCAAATAAAAGAGACTCTGAGCTAATAAAAAAATTATTTGCATAATTTAAATTTGCACAGTGTTTTAATAAACATACACATAATACAAAACCGAATTTCAAGAACAAATTTTTTTAGCGAAAGTATTCAACACACCTACAACAGGACCTACAACCTACATTTTTTCTTCAGATAGTAAGTATGATTCGATATTTTTATATTTAGTTATTGTGTAGTCTAACTAAACTCGCTGGAGATGGCTCGTTGTAATACATGTACGAAAACTATTACGTCATAACCACCATCCAAAATCACACGAAAATATTCAATTATGATCCCCCGAATTAAAACGTGGATTTTTATCAAACTTTAAAAAATAATTACGCATTGCAAATATAAACTGAATTCGATGGATGATCACGGGAAGTGTTCTATGCTGATTTCTATCCATATATAAAATAGTTTGTCCTTATATTGCTCTGAAAACGCGTCGTAAAAATTTAAAAAATTATGAATGGGCAGAGGAATTCCAAATTTTGCTCATAATGACTACATTTTGAATCTTCGGATTATGAAATCTGTCACAGTCAGTTAATACTTGAAAATAAACCATCGTTTCCTAAGAAACATCATAATCATATAACAGTCCGTTGTATTATCTAACCCCTCTGCACTTACGAACTTACGAGTGAGGGATATAAACAAAATGAGCACCAAATGAGCAGAACCATAATTAAACATGTAACGATCAGCTCAACGGGATAAAGTGAAAATCACGACAGTTCACTGAGAAAATGGTGTGTAACAAATCCTATATAGCCACATCAAGTATGTATTTTACCGCCCTATTTATGTTTATTTCCCTTAACTAAATCTCATTATGACATCCTGAAACCTTTATGCGGTTACAAAAATGTCTGCAATCTACCTTTCTCAAATATCAAACATTCGCATCTTGGTTTCTGTCGTATTACGTGAATTTTAACGTTGAAACGCAGCGAACCTCTCGATTACATCGCTGAGTTTTTGATATGGTAAGCGTTTTAAGTTAAATACTGAATATGTTAACATCGTCCATGAAAATGTGAATACATAGGTACAATTCGTAAAACAATGACAAACTATAATAATGAGTAACTAGTCTTATATCTACGAGGATAGGTACTTTCTGACTTGCATGTAACCCTTTTCACCACCACAAAGCCCCTGTCTGACATATTAAAAGCTTCGTACGTGCAGCTGCTGCATTTTTATAACATTTAGCACTTCCATTACCAAACTGAAACTAATTGTTCAACAGCTCCCCCCCCTCCCCCCTCTTGCCCTGCAACCCAAAAAAATTGACTTCATTGGCAGTAAACTGAAACCAGATTTGAAAACACTGTATTTGCATGGAAAATGTCTTGCGTAAACACTTTTTGAGTGCACAACTCCGATAGCTGCATGGGTTATTTTTTAATTTGCTGCATCCAAAATGTTTTTTTTTTTTTGCTGGGTAGAACCGACTGGCAACCCGGAACACCTGTGTCTACTGAGCAAAGGCTAATTTATCATCAGCTGAAAAATAGTTTTGGTGTAGGTAGCTGAAACTTTCGACCCAGGAAATAGACTGTAGGTGCACTGTAAAAAATCTTCTGGTAAACCTAAACTGTAATAGAAGTTTTTAACCTATTACACTGTATGGAAATAATACCACACATCCAGCTGCAGATATAGGAGCACTTCTGAAAGCCTTGCTTAAGATATACTTGTATGCACATCGTGTATTCTTCCGTCTTATGCAAATTTAACATTGCCATGGGCCTCGTCACTTTATTCATTCGTAGTCAAGTGCAACTGTGAAATTATTACAAACTAACGTATTTTGCAAATCTGTTTAGTTTTACACTTCGGTGAATTAAAAAAAGTGAAATAAATAATTTTAGCTATCACAAATGGTTACCTGGCACTTCTTATTCGACGTTAAGGTACTGAACTACTTTCCATTCATCGTTAGCAACTTTACTGTGCGCATATCACTCAGTTCGGGTTAAAATATATGCAGACAGGGATGGTGACCTTTTTTAAGGTTGATTTCAAAAGTGCTCACTTTATCGTGATCAGCCTTTAAGCGTATACACTGGTATGGTAAATTTCAGACAGCAGCAGCAGCAGCAGTGTTTGAAAGAAAGAGCTAGTGCATGCAGTAAGCGAGCAGGTGTGAGAACCAGGCATTACTCGGAGCGGAGTGACGGACGGCTGTCCTGCTGAGCTTGCAGAGGGCGGAGGAGTACACACCGCAGATTCTTCTTTCCCCGGGGAGGTGCGAGCGCCCCGCAGGCTGACAGCAGACTGCTAGGGGCCCGGGGCTGAAGCGACGTCGCCAGGGCGTCCAGACGCCCGCTCTCGCACTGGCGTCGGCCGGTCTTCCGCTCGTCCGCCCAGCCGCTGTGCTGGTCGATATCGCAGTGCCGCCAACCTCTCGCGGGAGGACCTGCGTGCTGCCGCAGCCTCGGCCGACAAGTCGAGAGAGACACTTTGGGCGGCTCTCGACGAGGCCTTGAGAGCCCATGAGGGTGAAATGAGGCGAGCATGGAGCAGCGCCGGAATGCAAGGGCTGTGGCAAACGGAAGATCTCCGAGATCGCCCACCGACCAACGCCATCGTCCGGCACGATTCCCACTTGCGAAAATCTCGGGGGTGACCCGGCCGGGGATTGAACCGGGTTCGCCTTGGTGGGAGGCGAGCAACCTAACCGCTCAGCCATACTGCGGCCCCATCGACCGACAACTGTTTTTTTTTTTTTTTTCAATCTCGTCGACAAAGCAAGTGAATTCTAAACGTAAAGGGCTCCGTCTGGTTGGCCACTGGAGTACGTTGCAAAGTTTCGGTAGAAAACATGAGATTAAAAAAAAAAAAAAAAACGGCTGTGTATCTTGCAGCGGCGTCTAAACACGAAAAGCTTCAAAGAAACGTTTCGTGCCCAAGGAAAATTTTTTAAGTTTAAATTTCATCGTCCAGGGATTATTTTTCTGGGCGTAAAAGTGGCTAAAACCGCTATGTTCAGAATTAGTTTTAGCTAGTAAATATTTACACAGTAACTTTATAGTGGTCTTTAAACAGGAATCGTACTTTTATCTTTATTACTACGCCGTAAAAATGTAGGGTCGCCGCTTAAAGTCACGTCTAGCCGAGTCGCCGACGGGAACACAGCACGCCAGTCGAGCGTCTAGAACGTAAAGGCGATGAGGCCAGTGGTGAGCGAGCAAGAGTCGCCCTTAAGCCCCTATCACACTTACAAATTTTTCCGTCAAACTGCTTCCAATAAGTTTGGTCAAATAAAGTTGGACAATTATTACGTCATCGAAACGTCATAAACGCCGCCATTTTTTCCTGAGAAATTTGGATGGCTTCAGTTTCCATCAAACATTTGAAAATTGGACATATTCTAACATTTATTTGTTGTTGGACGGTCTGTGCCAATCAGAATCGTGCACGACAAAAATGGACGCCAAGAAACTTAAAATAACGAACAACTGCTGGAAATGAAGTTAAGTTATGGAGATAATTAATTTATGTATACGCTGTCTGGGCATGCATGCGATTTAAAGTGAATATTGCACATAATGTTACGAACTCAGTGGCATTGATTTCACTGTGCAGGAAACATATCTTATAAATAAAATTTTAATTTAGTAAAGAAACGAAAATAAATCACATTATTATTTACATTTCTTCCTGTAATGGACTGCATGGAAAAACAAAAGCATCTCACCATTAAAATTATCTTATATAATATTTCAAATTATACCCTCTCAATAAAAAAAATTTGACAGTGTGGCACATTTTCAAACACTTTCAAGATTATTTGATAAAATTTTGTTGGAAGGAAATATTTGATGGCCGTATTTTGTCCTCAAATGCTATTATCAAATATACTTGAAGGTAAAAATTTTGACAGCGTGGCAGGAACTTTAGAGCTCACGCAAAATAGTTGTAGGCAGGTGGAACCCTTAATAATATTTTCTGTCATGGGCTCCCGCACGCCCACCGAGGAGTGTTTGCGCGGTGGAAAAGGGGGGGGGGGGGGCGCAAAGTGACGAAGTGATAGGCAAAATCCCGGGGCCGGGTAACAGGGTGGCTTGGCTTGTCTTCGAGATTATATTTAAAATAATTTTCCATGGATTTCCACTCTGAAAGCTGTGTTTCAAATGTATGTATGTGCTATAATTGTTGCATTTTGAAAATTATTGCTCGTAAGCTGTCGTCGGAGAAATTAATGGAATAATTTTCTTAAAATCTTAGTTGGAACTTATGAACTAGTTTTGCTATTTACATGAGTAGAATTATTTCCTTCGTTTATGACAAGGGGACAGGGGCACGGAGCTTCGGATTTGTTCATACTCTGTCATTCCGGTCCCCCGGTGGCCATCTTGTAGGACATGTAGGATCCAGGTGACCTTGACTTTGAAATTTGACCTTGAATCCGGTGACTTTTGACCTTGAAACCCCAAAAAATTAAAACATTAAAATCTATTAAATAAAAATTTTTATAAAAAAATTTATTAAAAAATATTTTAAAAATTTGAAAAGCATTAAAAAATTCCTGTTCCCCTGCGGCCATTTTACTCAGAATTTTTCTTTTTATCCTCAAAATCCACTAAATGTCCCTCAAAATTTTCCTTTTTCAATAAAAAATTTTCTGTTTCCCCCTCAAAAATGCACCGAGCCTCCCATCTGCAAAAATGAGCCGCAGAAAGGCAATTTTCAACCAATCCAGGTGATTTTGGGAGGCTCGCTTCTCGAGGACAGAGCAGTGGCGGCCATATTTGTTTTATAGGCATCGGGTATGATCGGTACATGGGAACCAGTATCGAAGTCAGACCTAAACGTCAGCCATCTTGGTTCCGTCAGCCATCTGGTCCGCCATATTGGATGCAGATGACCTTGAATCATGACCCCGATCTCATTACTTGGAAGACCTTGAATACAAAAATTCGCTAAATTGTTCTAAAAATTACCAAAAGAGTTATAAAACTGCTTAAAAATATTAAAAAAATATAAAAAATTTATTTAAAGTGTATTAAAATATCTTATGAAAAATTAAAGTTTCGAATTGGCTTAGAGGGGATATAGGACTGGAACCGACCAACCACCATGTTAAGATGTCATCCAACCACCATATTGGACCAAGGCGACCTTGACCCATGACTTTGACCATATAACCGTGACCTTGGATGACCTTCACCTTGACCTCAAATATGTGACCTTGACCCCATGGCCATGGCCTTGAGAACCCAAAAAAGTAAAAAAAAATCCAAAAATATATATTTTAAAATAAAAAATGTAATTAAAGACTTGTTTTTTCATCATTAATTTTTCGTAATCTTTCCATCAATATTTCGCAATCAGTACCACACACACCACAATTACCACCACATGCCCCACAATCATCACCACACACACCACAATCACCACTACATGCCACACAATCATCACCACACACACCACATGCACTACAATCAACACCACACACCACAATCATCACCACACACACCACAATAAGTACCACACACACCACACTCAATCTTTTCATTAATCTTCCCGTCTAACTTACACAACATTCCCATAAATTTTTCCATCAATCTCTTGCAATCTTTCCATCAATCGTCAATTCATATTCAATCCATGGGCTTGCTGTCTGTCTATCCATAAATATAAAAAATAATTTATCAACTGTCTCCAAAATTTGTACATGTCAACAGGATTAATGTTTTGTATGCAGTCAACAATTAATACATTTTATACTAAAATTTTTATCATCATTCTATTTGTAGATATTTCCATTAATAGTCGAGTGCTCATAGCACTACTTTAAAGTGGTGAGGGATAAAAGGATACGATACACAAAAAGTAAAGAAACAATTATTTTATAATAATTTATTATTATTTTGTAATTAAAATTTCAGAAGAAAGCAGTTCATCACAGAATGCGATATATCTCCGTTCCTTCAGTTTACTAATGATTAATTATATCTCAACAATGTGCTAGAAATACCCGTGTTTTTGAAGGCCAATCAAATATCTGAGTCTATCAACAAGTTCATTCGGCTCTTCGGGAAATAGGTAGCCAGTATTCTCTGCGTCTTCTTCCTTCTTTGTGTCGGTCATGGCAGTAAATGTTTTGGAGGGGCGTGTCAGTGCATCAAGAAAATTGCTATTATCATCTTCAACATTATCACCATTTTCATGTTCATTTTCATCTATGCTGTTTTCATGATCATCTTCACCTCCAGTTTTGTATTATATATTAAATTTGCTTTTATTTGTAGCAGGTGGTATCAGTATTTAGAGCCGATGACCGTTTATTTTGAAGTTTGTCGACTTCACGCGAAAGTCTTGCAAGTGTACATTCCACACAAACCGACTCTACTGCACTAATTTCATCTTTAGCATTAACTATCTCATCATAATCACCTGTCGAATTGATACCCATAGATGCAGCCAGAAGTAGTAGGGGCGGGGGCGTTGTACCCCAAAGGGGATGTCGCGTGCATTTGATATCAAAGGGTTAAACTGATTAAAAGGGTTAATTAAATTGATTATCAGGGTTGATTAAATTTATTAAAAGAGTTAATCAAATTGATTGAAAGAGTTGATCAAAAATTGAAAGGGTTAAATTTATTGGAAGGGCTGAATGGACTGAAAGGGTTAAATTGATTGAAAGGGTTAATTTTTATCGGATCAGCTCTTAATTTTTTTAATTTTTTATGTTTGGTGCTAGAGTGTACTAAGGGTCTTCTCGCTTTCCTTTTGTGAGAAGCAGCTGTGATATGTCCTCGCCCTCTGAACTCTGGCACTCGGATGAGGTGTGGCATGTTGGGGACAGAGTATATATATGTCATGAGTTTTGTGCAAGAGTGGCCTTAGTATTTTTTTTGATTGGGATATTGCTCGTAGATGGTAGATCGCCGATTTTTATATTAAACAGAAAGAGATAAATAGTTAACACATGAGAGAAATAATTTCAGCGAGTTCAACTTATGAATAAATTACACTCATCGGATTGCAAATTTCAAACAAACACAACTATGTTAATAACACCAGGTAACAAGTGTTAAACAATCACAATTACATGACTCTCCGGGTGTCTTAAAAAGTAATTAATTAACGATCCACAGCAAATAAAAAAGTCCCTATAAATTAAATGGTTAACAAATATAAGTACATGAAAATGACTAAACATGTAATGTTGTAATGAAATCGCACAAGGAGCTCCCCCATAACACATCCATCTTCCTTGGAGGCTGGTGAATGAATGACGTGTGCCGGCTTATAAACTTTATACATATATACACGTGAAGCGTGGTCGGAGGCTGACAGGCAACTGAGTTGAAATTATGACTGACTAAACCATCTACACACTATTCATACACATCCTAAATTATATCTAGAAAAAAAGGTATCCCTACCAAGTTAGTATTAGCGATGTGCAATTTAAGCAGCGAAATGCACAAACGATTTAGCACTTCCTGTTAACATGGACAAATAAAGATTTCCAAAATCGCATTTTGAATTCTAAACAGACACATCCCCATCTCATTTGTACACGTACCTTAAGTATTTTTAAAACACGCCTGTCTGCCTCGGAGGCTGGTGAATCAATGAAGCGAGCTGATGTCGAGAGCCTGATTATATATATATATATATATATATATATATATATATATATATATATATATATATATATATAATGAGTGTGTGTAGTATGGCTGAGTTGAAATTTATGCGAAAAACTCTGTATTCGTCCTACAGCAGACAACAATACAATAATTTTTTAACGAAATTTTCACTATTGTAAGAATGATTCACTTTTAACACACGTTATTTCCTTCAAAGTGTAGGGGCACTCGGATGTCGTGAAGAAGGATTTAATCCCACAAAACTTTACATAAATGTACTATACATAATTTAAAATAACAGATGTACTACAATTTTTTTCCCCCATTAAGTCTGTGAAATTCATGACACTAGTTACCAAAACGACAGTTGAAAATAATTCCAAGTTTGTGGACTGAACACAGAAACATAATTTACATGACAATTATTTTATTCCTGATAAATTATGTTTTTATATTAAAACGAGAATCGTAGCTATCACTCTCCGAAGCCCGCAGGCCGCCATGCTCAGATAAGTTCACTGTTGCATCACAAAGCCCCATGAAGTTGGGAGAGCTGATGTATACATGTATCCTGGGCAAGTGTTGTGAAACTAACATGGTGGCTGACTGTGAGAAATGTTCACATCGCTCCTTACTGCATCCCCAACCCCCTCCCCTTGTCCACAAGATGACTTTGTGCAAAAAGACAGTTTCTATTCAAGGTCACACAACAACATCCCAGAGCGCGTATTCGGCGATCTGTCCCCCTCCCCTCCAACACAGAGTTCGTTTTCGGAGGACTTGCCCCTTCCAATGCCGCACTTCGCAAAACCTGCCTCCTCAACTTCAGATTGCATTTTTGGATGACTGGCCTGTCCACGGAGGGCACTGCACAACCCACATGCACCTCCTTCCCTTAAATCACTCTGGAGAACTGGCCAGTCCATGCAGCCCGGTCCTACTCCTATCAACCCTCATCCAAGAGCGTGAGTTCTCCGATACGAGAGATGCCTCGCCAAGGAACGGAGGTTTACTTCAAGGCCAAGCGAGTCTTTTGTGTAAAATGTCGTGAAGGCTCCATCCCTCGGGGCAGCAGCAGATTTTGAACTAACCTGGGTTAGCTGCCTGTCCCTCTCCCCTCTTCCCTAGCAACTGTTATTTTCATTCGAACACTGAAACTTCCTTCTATTTTTAGAGATGTAAAGCTATTAATTTTCTAAAAATGGTTTGTTATATACCTGCATAAGAATTCGAAAAAAAAATTGGAGAAATTCAACCCAGAGAAGATGTACTCCAATTTTTTTTTTTCGAGGATACAAGAAAGTATGGTTCCAGTCTCTTGACAACATATACTTCCAAACACAGATGTGCAATGGAGATGAGTATTGGAATTTGCAAAAAGTTTCGGGGAAAACATGTATACAGAATGAGTGTTGTGTTATGAATAAGCAGACTGTCTGGTTTTTAATATTTGGCCTGACAGCGAACTGCCCTGTTCTTTTTGGGACCTGTGTTTAAAAACAGAAGTGTAGAAATAACCAAAGAACCAGGTTTTCATCAAATAAAATATCAATTGAGTAGAGAATTTTTTGACAGCCCCACCTTATGGACTGAAACATCTAATAATAAGGAACAAATCACGCAAATGAAAGGCAGTAACGGACTTCTAAGAGCACCATGTGAAATGTGGGACTGTGAGGTTTGGAACAGCAATGTTTGCATCTATAAATTTGATTTAAACAAGTTGTCATTGAAGAACTAATTTTACCACAAACTGGAAGAACATCTGACTACATAAAGAGAGAGAATGAGACACCAGAGCTTCAGTTATGATGGAGAGGTTAGACTCAACACTTCCTTATGCCAGTGTTACTCCAGGATACAGGCGAGTGTGGTTTAGAATTGAAGATGAAGATAGTCTACTACAGATATAGATGTTACAGATGTGCAACAGAGATGAACATTGATGTTTCTCGTTAATCAGTCAAACAGAAACTTTTAAAGTTTTCGACGTATCTTATGGGCGAATATCTTGTCCTTTATATAATTTACGCCCTGACAGCACGTTGCCTTGCAATGATGGTCAGCTATAATTTGAAGTTCAAAGTCGATACATCACCAAATGCAAGTCCTACCAGAAAATCAAATACATCATGCAGAAGGAGTGCAGTTGCTGTTCTCTCAATACAGTTTGGGCAGAACAATGCAACAACAAACAACATTTTATGCATATCGGTCACCAAGAATCAATTTCTCCCTGTGGCATGTAGAATTGTACAGTTTGGCTTACCAAGAACAGTTAAAAAATGAGAAAAAGTGGCATAATATCATCTATATAAAGGAGAGTGTTCAGTATTTAATTGTCAGACATGGCTAGAATCTTCGACCCTACAGATATACATGAGGTCCTACAAATAGGACACAGAAGAGTTTTTGTTCAACCATATGACAGTATTATACAAGTTCATGTCTTTAACAATATAGAACATTGGTGCTACACTTTCGACAACAGTCTCAGCACTTGCTTTGGTGAAGGAATAGCATGAATTGATTGTGCTGTAAGACATCTTCGCCCCAACAGTGACTTACCAACAACATTAGAAGATTTGATGATTGCCAGTCTTAGCGAGGAGCTAGAAGAGCGGGGAAACAGAGTAATCGCCTACCAACTCACCAGACCTCACCAGGGAATCACCATTTGTTAAAAGGAGACATGCGACAGGGACATCCACAACTTTATTTTCGAACAAGGAAGATTAGTTTCCCCATCCATGTGTAATTTATATGCATGTGAAGTGGCTAAAGCAGTGTAATGTCCCCAATGAAATACAAGTATGCATTTTTAACTAAAGGTTTGTATTATGTATCTTATAGTTTATTATATTGGCATTATGTTGTTAAGGAAATATGTGAATCAGACATTAATCTCAAATGTAGACATTTCTCTCAAGCTTTGACACAATGTAGTAAACCAACTAGTTATGATTCCACAGTTTTGAATGTCTTGTAAACCAGTACAGACAGCATGGAGTAGATCGCAAGCTCAAGCTTAAGGGCAAATGCATTAAAATGTCATTTTGTGAGGAAGAAAAATGTTTCAAACATCTTGTTTATAATACAGACTGTGTTTTTCCCTATCAATATTTTGAAGAACGTGATAATAATCTTCATACTTTATATCATTATAGCAAAAACAAGTTTGGTTACACGTCTCATACTGGGCATGATTCATCAAAATTTTTGTGTGCACAGAGCAATAAAATTAACAAAAATAAAATTTTACCCTCAAACATGTTTCAACATGCCATTCTTGAGCCCTCGGTTTCGCTCGCTCCCCACACACTCAATTCTCGGCTATCCGCTACTTGGCTTTGTAGACGGGGCTTTAGAATGACTCGTCCCCATATCTTTTGTAAAAAAGCACGTCGCTGTAGTCTATTGCCTTTCCCAAATAAACCCACAGTGCCCTCAAAAATAATTTTATTTGTATTAAACAATACAGTGTTTATGTTACTATTTATTTCAACTATGATGTGATGAGGGAATAAAGTGTTCTTATTTTTCTATGTTTTCAGAATGATGGGGCACTTCAATTTAATTTACTGTGGTGTTGTAGCTATTATAGAGGGGGAACTAACGAAAATTTGGTTAGTTATTTAAAATTGGCGAGTATAAACGATTCAGTATTGACTTCTTGCTTGAAGATCTTTATATAAGCGATTCAGATTCTGAATTGCAGATACAAAGCCAGACTAAAGCAAGCTGTCGTGACAGTGTCCCTTCACATAAGCAGTCACAAGTTAATCTATTGGAAGACTCTCTCTAGTTAAGTGATTCGAAGACGGATTCACTTACAGAGAGATCGTTTAAATCCAAAGCTCAAAACGTGCCCACTTCCTCCAAACATGAGAAAGTTGATATTTTAAATTATTACTTATTTCTACCAGACTCTTAAAATTCATGTGTTTTGGAGAATGCTTAGTCCGTTTCACAGCCGACTTTCGAGTCGATTAGAAATATTTCTGATTTCACAGCCTCAGTGGAAGCTTTGCCAGATCTGACATATGAGCTCATGGTTACGGCATTTGCAGGAAGACTAAATGACACACGGATACTTAACGATAGGCTTAGTAGTGATGCTGACTTCTCATTTTTTCCAGGTGTAAGGTTCCTTTATAAAGCTTAATAATGGCATCACCCAGACCTATTAGAGTTTCAGTTACCGTAATGGGTAAGTATTTGAAATCCCTCACCACTGAGAAAGGTGCTACGGAAACCTTTTATTTTCAAAGCAAAGCAAAGCACTCCCTGTCCTACATTCATCCAATGTGGGTTTAATCTATGATGATGATGATGATGATAACATTCCTTCTCACAAACAGACTTGAGGAGTTCAGTGCATGTGGATCTGGCTGGAGTCAGCAAATATTCACATACATGGATGTATGTGTCCCAATACCGGCCGTTCACCATCGGTGCTACCAAAGATTATTGCAAATAGTAAAGCTTATGTCGATGTAGACTGTCTAGAGGGAATGTGTTTCCACTATGCTGTATTAGAATCTTTGTTTCCTGTCACACGACATACCAAGAGAATTATTTCATATCCAAATCCTCGCGAGTTTTTGAATACCGAAAGTCTGTCGACATCTATAGTAATACAGGATATTCATAAGTTCGAGGAGAACAATTCTATTTCTATCAATGTCGACTGTGTGGTGGACAAAGATAGCAATATAATTGACAAAAATTGCGAAAAGGGTTGGGTTGTCACACCCATGCATTTTTCTCCTGTACTTCATGACAAACATATGAATATTTTGGCGATTCACGCGAGTGGAAATGCCGCTCATTTGAGTTGTGTCTGTATTAGAAATTTGTCATGGCTGGTTGGTAGTCAGCTGAGTAAGAAACATCAGAGAAAACATATTTACGATCGTTGCCTCAAGTACTTTGTTAGTGAGGAGAAACTCGCAAGTCACACTATTCTTTGCCAGCAACAAAAGGCTATTTATTCACAGTACTTTCCCCACTGGGATCGACAAGTACTTGGAATTTAAGGATTACAGCATACAGCAAAGATTGGGTTTCGTCGCCTATTGCGACGTTGAAAGTTGCCTGAACCCCATGTCCACTTGCTTACATAATGATGAAACTTAGTAATACAACTACCATCAACCAACGTGTTCCATATACTCGTAGCATTTTGTTGGTCTGTTATTACAATCCAAGTTTATCTAACTATTTTGAGTTTGTGGCTGCTGATTATATGTACCAATTAGTTGATAAATTAGTTGAACTTACAAAGTGGGTTGCAGGAATCTACAGCATGATTGATCTGATGAAGCCAAAAACCCCAGCTGATGAACCTAGGTTGATGGCTTAAAAAAGTTGTCACATTTGTAAAGAAATGCTCGGTACAGATGATATTGTGGTCGTTCATGACCATCTGACGGGCGAAATCAGAGGTAGCGCACATAATAAGTGCATTCACTACTTATGTGTGGACATTTGTTTGCTTGCTGATGTTTATGAGAATTTCAGGACTGTATGTTTGGCTCATTTTGGTCTTGGCCCCGCCATGTACATCAAGCTCCTTTTAAAAAAAAATGGAATCCTTTATTATCAATGACACATGCATGGCTAGAGCTGTTGACTGATCCTGACATGTATCTTTTTGTAGAACGCGGAGTTAGTGGCGGCTTTACCCAGGTTTCAAAAAGAAGTGTGGAAGCCAACAATATTTACATGGGTGAGGACTACGACCTCAGTGTGGCATCGAAATATTAATATTTGGATGACAACGGGCTGTACGATGTGATCCAAGCTTCTGATTGGCAATTTTGAGTGGGTTGAGGCTAACGTGTATTCAACATGGGATTTTTCAAACACGGTGAATGATGGTGACACTTATTTTTTTCGCGGAAGTTGATCTGTCTTTTCCGTAGGAGTGTCATGATCTGATATGATTTGGCCCCAGAAAATGGCGTATCCCCGAACAGCTCGCATGAGAAACTTCTTTTAACACTCGCACGGCGAAAGAAATATGTTATACACGACGAAATACTGAGGCAGTATTTGATGTACGGAGCCAAACTTGAATCTGTTCATTGCGTTTTGCACTTTGAGCAGAAGGCTTGGATGGCTCCATACATCGAGTTTAACATTGAGAAACGCGCCCAGGCTGTGAACGCATTCGAAAAATAGTTTTTCAAGTTAATGAATAATTCCATTAATGCAAAAACCTTGCAGACTATCCGTTGGGAAAGGGACATCAGAGTCGTTTCGAGGTATGACATGATCTACGGGGCTGCAGAGCTGATAGGACGTCCTGAATTCCAGGCAAGGCAGATTATCGATGAAAGCTTGGTCCTTATCGAGATGTCAAAGAGTTCAGTTGCGTTCAACAAACTTTTCTTTTCATTACTCGTTACTTTGTACTTCTTCTTGCAAGGGCACACTTCCACGAACTCGCATTTCACACGTCTAACACAGATCTGCCATCTTCCAAGCAGTAGCTTCTTAAGCACATGAAACTGCAACAGCTTCACTGCCTTTATTATTGTGATAGCTGAGAAAAATATACATTTTATTTTGGTGGATATTGGTAAAGTGTGCAAAATATGTTTTTTAATTCTTAGTGCTATTACTATCGGCAATTTTCTTTCTGCAGACGGTGCTCAATAATTATGATTTATCCGTATTTACTAGGCTAATACTGATCGTAAAGAACGTATTTTTAATTTTGCAGTTCGTTCTGTGGACATCTTGTCATTCATACAGAATCATAGATTATCGTTCAAATATTGTGGTTTAAAATTCTTTCCATGTACTGTGAATCTACATTTAATATATTACTCGCCTTGTAATAATTACGAAAAAAATATGTATAAGCTATACAACTTCGCATGGGCGCAGCCCTATGTATAACATGAAAATTCCCCATCAATACGAATGGATTTATCACTTTGGACGTTAATTTTACAAGACTAGTAACATTCGTGACCAACCAATGCACATTCAAAACTCCTATTTCTTCATCACTCATAAATATTGTGCCCCAGTACACAACCTACCCATCATAAATGTAAGTGGTCGTCTATAATTTCAGGACTAGGATAAAAGATCGAGATTCCTGCCCAGGGACTTTTCACGAAGGACAGTGCTGCTAACCTACTTGAGTCAAGTGTTTGTTTGACATAACGCTAGTTCGCCGTGCGCTTCCTGTTATTTTCCACAGCATCTAGATAGAATATTTGTTTCATTGAGTTTAGATAGAATAGTTGTAATTTCATACCTTAACAGTACTATGTATCCGACAGGTAAAGAGGTTTATAACTTCCTCCGTTACTGTATACGTTCAAACGAATCCAAAATCTTCCAGATGACATGGGTTAAAAATCCTCCAACACGTCAGCCAGATATTCAACATTAATGCAGGAGAGATAACCAACGTCTAGACTATGAGACCAAAATACCAATATGACATTTCTTCCAGTTTACCTGCCGAATCAAAGGTTTTTGTTTCAGGATTTTCTCACCTGATGTTAGACATGTATATACAGCTACTAGAGTACGCTTGCCCAGGAGAATAAATCAAATTAAAAATAGTATCCACTCAATTGAAATGAGGCAACTTGCTTAATGGCGCCCGTGCAGTAGCTCTACTGGTTCACAGGTCCCAATCAAAGAGTTGTTCAACCCTCAAGTATTCAGTACAGCTGAAAAGTATTTGGTCGGCACTTGGTAGTGAGGTCTAGAGCGCCGGTGAGGACGAAATTAGGTAAATGGAATGCAAGGGCGAAGGAAACGGGATTACCCCGAGAAAACCTACCGGACAAAGGTAAAACCACCACGTTTCATTCATCATAATAAAATCTTTTGTAGGGAAATAATAATTAATTTACTTTGAATTATTTATTTTGTTTCATATTACTCACGTTGCTATGGTTATGCATTTTAAGGTCTGACTAAATAAAGTACTTTGTGTTTACAATCAATATATTTAGACAAAAAATTGATGCTTAAATTTCATATCAAGGAAGAGAAGTTAAAATGTCTGAGAAATCGTTTTAATAGTCATTATTAAAAATAATTCAATAAAATAATGCTGAGCATCGAACACAAGTTTTGCGGTATACAAGCGACTGATTCAAGCCAAGTAGTTGGCTGGAACACCAGTATACGAGGCGAGGAGATTGGGTAACTATTGGTGTGTGATGTGAACCGTCTCTTGATTAGCTTTCGGGCATAATGCTGCATCGTTAATTACTAGGTACTCTAACCAACCTTTTAAAAATAGGTGCTATGTATTTTTGACAAACCAATGAGAATTATCTCATCACGAGGTTATGCGATAGTCCTTGCTGGAACAAAATAAGATTTTTCCAAGAATATACAGCAGGTTGCGAAGTTGCATGGCAATACTTCGGGGAAACATTCCTCACGTCTGAAGGATGAAAAAATGTCATATGACCATAGGTCCGCAAACGGTTAGTTTCTTTGCTACAGCTCATAATACAACCTGCAGTGTATAGTCAACGAGCTTGGATCATGGTACTGTGGCCATCGCAGCATTCGTTTACATGATACACGACACCTCACATTACGACACTACACCTAGACCAGTAGGAACTACACAGAAATTAGTTACACACGTGTGAAAGCTTACTGTCTATGTTCAAAATGCTCCCCCCCCCCCCTCAAAGGCACAAACACATGCATCAACCCGCCGTTGCATGGGACACGGATGCGTTGATGAATCCCTAGAAAAGTTTTGATTGTTTAGCAACCCACCACAATACGGTTACGTAGGGTGCCCACATCGTCCACTGGGGTTGCATGCACAAGTGCCTTTAAATGTCCCACAAATTATAGTCTAGTGGATTCAAATCAGGGCTCTCGGGGGGCAGCTGCGATGGCATTCCACAGTAACATGATTCAGCCCGCGGGCCATACACTGTACGTTATGTATTACGGGCTGGAGTAAAGAAACGAAGCGTTTGCGGACCTATGATCGCATATCATTTTTTCATCTTCCAGAATGTTTCCCCGCAGTATTAACATGCGATTTTGCAATCCTGTATATTTGAACTACTAAACAACAAATTGTATTAAAGTCAGTTTTGCGATAGCATAGATTTTATGGAATACGAACACACAGCTTTTAGCTGATCTTGCAAGACTACCTTTCAATAGAAGGGTAATAAATGTTCATTTAACAAAAAATATTAATTTATTTTTAATTATGCATGTAGAGGATAGGGTGGATGTAAGGCTTCCGCTTTGTTTTACATCATAATTACTGTACTTTATCTTAAATTGACCTGAAAATTAACGAACACACACTTCTGAATGTTTTTATATAATGCTGATGGAATCTGAATTTTTTTTTAAATATTAGCATAGGTAGCATATAAAAGAAACTACACTTTATCACTAATAAAATATATGCCGGCAATACGAGTCCCTTAGTTTATGAACTAAATGTACTAAAACTAAAATATCAACATATATTTTATTTTTGGCTAATTACTGGGCTCAAGTCCTTTATTTCAACAGTCGCTATCAATTTGGGGAGAAAACCCTTCCGACCCCGGGTAGGTATTCAGAGGCGTATGCGTCTGGATGGTTTGGGAGGAAATGGGAGCACTGACTGCTGACCGAGGGAGAATCTTGGGTCGCTGGGAACGTTCTTGGGGTTGGAGTCTCCGGCACTAATTCTTTGGTATTGGATTTCATTTCACTCATTTGTGCTGCACTTGACTTTTTTTTCTTAAAATTAGTGAATATGTACTATTGCATTTGTATGGCTATGGCGGGTTGTGGTAGGGGTATGGATGTGCTACCATTAGCCCTGGGCTTGGCTATGGTTATATTCCAGGTGTCCAGCGATGGCATCGTCTTCAGCTCTTCCATGACGTCCTTCTCTCTCTCTCTCTCTCTCTCTCTCTCTCTCTCTCGGTATTCAGCAAACATTAATGGTCTTCCTAGGTTTATGACCGAGTAAAGTGGCGCAGTGGTAACACACTGGACTCACATTCGGGAGGACCCGGGTTCGATTCCCGTTCCGGCCATCCTGATTTCGGTTTTCTATGGTTTTCCGAAATCACTCGCTGTCGATGAGACGTTAAGTCCACTTACCTACCTAGGTTGGTTTGTAGTCTGTGGTCGTGGGCATGTTAGTTGCTTGGTGGGAGGGTTCCTGTGTGCTGGATCCATTATGGAAACCGTCAGTATTACTAAATCTGTCAGCAATGTCGGCTATGGTGTGGTGAGATGTGTGCGCTAGGTCGAGTACTTCGTCTCTAGTGGCCGGGAGTGGGAGTCCAAGGATGAGACGTAGTGACCTGACGAACACGTGGGTGAGAGGGCGTATATTATGAGTAGTGATATGGGACCATGCAGGACGAGAGTAAATGGCAAGTGGGATGATGAGTGACTTGAATATGGTCATACGGATGTCAGTATACGAGTCTAACGATGGACGGAGGATGGGTGTGTGGTTGAACCCTGGCCTTGCGAACGACGTGTGGCACAGCGATCGTCTCCCTCCCGTACACCCTCCCTCGCCCGCTCCAGCAGATGGCTTTCCAGGTCACGTGGCGTGTTTAACAGACCAAAGATAAGAACTCTAAGTATCATATGCTTCGAGAACCAGAAATGTTGTGTAAATAGACATTTACGGGGCTTATGAAGGTAGAGAGAACCTGGCACCTGGGACAGACATTTAGGGGGATTTATCCTCCGTTTTATACAGCTATGGAGGAGGGGGTGACGTACAAAAAGAGAAAAGGCAAATATATGTAACTTTTATATAGGCTGTTCACGGTAAAGTGAGCACTTTTGAGGCCATAGTTATTTTTGTCCTTTCAGCCATGTATATTATTTAACCACCTTTTAAAATAAATACTGGTATGTAAGTAATAAATATAGTGTGTATATTCCACCACACTCTTAATTTAACCTCCAAGGCTACAATAAAATATATTTATCAACTATTATCCCAAACGAGAGGGCTTTCAAAAGGGCTCATTTTACCGTGAATAGGCTATACTTGTGTGTTTTAAATGTTTAAGTGTTTTTTTTAGATAACTTGTATAAATTCAGAAAAATCTTTTAACAAGTGTTTGTGATGATCCGAGGGCCATAATAAAGGTTTTTGTAGAATCACAGAATAACAAAGATTTTTCAAATATGGATTTTTTTGGGGTTCTCCTTCTTACACCACACTCTTCCTTAAAGATCTTAGGTTTTGTGCACCGCCTCGTTGCGGTTAAGTATTTGAAAAAAAAACAAACACTGAAGGGACTGTAGGATGTATCACCTGTTGCATGCTTCGGAGTCTATCCTTTGCAACCCGAATGTATGTAATTCCACGTGATCTGTTAAAAGTGCACACATTAAGAGCTTTCATAATTCAGGAACTGGAGTGATAAATAAGACTACCACCAGACTTGCAATATTACTTGAAAATGATTTGTTCCATTGTTTAAATGTCACCACTATATCATGAGCTAAATAAGCTGCATTGTTTTATACGAGGTTTCTACATAATGTTGCAAGGTGTTGCTTGATATTTCAAGGAATTCTTTCGTTTCAAAGTAAAACACAGAAGCAAAACTCTTTTCGCTACTACTCACTCACTCAATGTTTGTTTTCATTGTGTTGGTTTTCAAAGAAAATATCCGCTGTAATAATACAAAATACTTTATTTACAGATCACTCAGTTCAATTAAATAAAACAGATTTACAAAATATACATTTGGACTTAAATAGCTATTTGTACAATAAATTTATGACATAGGAAGCAGTTTTCCAGGAGAAAATAATGTGTTGTCTAAATACCTTAGTAACGAATGTTATTTGTCTTTAGAAGGTATAAGTTGTGAAATAAGTTATATAAATATATAGTTCACATAACCCAATTATTTAAAACTGCTAGACACATTTAGATAACTGTAGGTTACTTTTAAGACACATTCCTTTTTTTCCAGGTCAGTCCACAATAAAGGCTAAGCCAACTTATTTTCAGTATTTTTTTTTGCTCCAACAAAGAAAATTATAGAAACAGATTAATTATTTTGCGTAGTTGAGAAAGTTGATTAATTAATTTTATTTCCAGGGTTTTATTCGAAACATGAAAAAATTCATGTTTCCCATGTGCTGTAAAATTACGTTTGGTGTGTAATGTTTTATAGTCGCATCAAGAAGATGTGGTGATTATATCTGTGTCCTCTTTATTTTCTTGGCTGGAACGGTGTAAATATTATATTTTTTAAAATTATGTGAATGCATTTCAGGAGGTCATGCCTACTGATGAGCTATTTTACAACTCTCACTTTTTCATTGCATAATAAACAATTTATGATACACAGCTCTGACAGAGTGCGTGTGCTGTTCAATAACATGTATCTTATGTGCACATTGTAAATAGTGGCAAAAACTTCTCATCAAACGTTTAGGATTACAATAACGTCCCATTACGAACGTTACTTAAACAATTATCATTTAGTTATGTTTATAGCTTATTAACACATTAAAAAATTATACTCGTTTAGTATATATTTACAAACTAATTGTATGTAACTTATAGCAGTAGTACCTGTAAATAAACTATTTCATTATTGTTCATCAGGTCTTAGCTGCAACTGTGGCAGCGAGAAAGGGGAATCGTTTACTTTTTATGAAACATACACATAATTTATACCGGTAAAATATTTTAACTAGGTACAAATTCACCAAAGAAAGTTTTGTTGAAAAAAATTCTGCAGCAACGTTAGGTTTTGGTGAAGATGTGTAACTTGTCGCAATTGGGCATGTTAGTTTGTTGCGGAAAGCACGTGCTTAAACGCACACGCTAACGGAAAGTGCAAGCGCACTTATTGCCGGAGTTAAGGATGCTGTCTGGTTGGAGGTCATTTCACGTGTCCGAGGCCAAGAAGCACGGGAGCACTAAGGGCGACCCTACGTATGCGCAAGACGCTGAAGTGGCGTGCAGACGTTCTCTCGTCGACTCACCTCGTGAGATTCAGCGGTGACTATAGATCTATCATGTGATAATACAGACAAAGTAGTGCTGCAAGTATCGATAGCTTGTTCCGAAATCTCATACTTAAAAACGACTGTAAACTACCCGCTTTATTCCTTTTTTTTTTTTTCACATTAAAGAATACACATTACAAACGGAAATAAATAACGGAAATTACCTTTCGGACATAAAATTTTCTTAATTTGCAAGAAAACAAACGTTTATGGCTGCAATTAGGGCAAATAAAATTAATTATAAAATTTATGTGATACATTATTAGAATGATTTTATTTCTTTTGATCACAGTAAATATTATGACGATGCAAATTCTGCTTTCTGAAGCATCCAGAATGGAAATGCTCTTAAACTTGTTTAAAAATACAGACTATTTTAATCGATATTTTTTTTTTACATTTACAAAGTATATTTTAGTAAAATATTTTATAATGTTGCAAAATATATACATTCTTCTTTCATATACAGCAAAAATCGCACTTCTCTGACAATTATGATGGTGTGTGTGGTACTTTGTTTAGGAGTTCTTCACATTGTATACTTGGGTCTTCATAGTTGCTTTACTTCAACTTTAATATGTAGGGGTTTTCATCGCGTGCAATACAATCCCACTGTTAGATCTCATTTGCACAGGAAAGCGTAACAGCGGAAGCACTGCACGCAGATTCAGCGCCTTGGGCGACGGGGCGCATTTCGCGCCCTTTATTGTCGCCCGTAACAGCGGAAGCAACTGCACGCAGATTCAGCGCCTTGGGCGACGGGGCGCAGTTCGCGCCCTTTATTGTCGCCCGTAACGCTGTGTGCCTACGCAAAAAAAAAAAAAATCGGGGCCGTGTACTGTTAAGCCCCTGTCGCACTGTCTAATACTTGCCTTCAACTATATTTAACAATAAAATTTGAAGACAAAATACGACCATCAAATTTTTTATTACGACAAATTCTATCAAATAATCTTGAATGTGTGTGAAAATGTGCCACACTGTCAAATGTATTTACAGGGAGAATCTAATTTGAATTATTATTTAAAAATTACTTTCATAGTGACATATTGCTTTTGTTTTTCCATGCAATCCATTACATGAAGAAATGTAAGGAACGCTGTAATTAATTTTCGCTTCTTTCATCAATTCACATTTTAGTTACCAGAGAAGTTTCCTGCACAAAGAAATTTAATGCCTCTGAGTTCGTAATATTACGTGCAATATTCACTTAAAATAGCACTCATGCCCAGACAGATTCTACATAAATTAATTATCTTCATAACTTACTTCGTTTCCAGCAATTTTTCGTTATTTTAATGTTTCTCTATGTCCATTTTTGTCGTGCAAGATTCTGATTGGCTGAAACCATCAAACATCAAAGCAATTTTAGACCCTGTCCAATTTTCAAATGTTTGATGGAAACAGAAGTCATCAAACTTTTTCACACAAATATGGCGGTGTTTATGACGTTCCAATGACGTCATAACTGCCCAACTTTATTTCACCAAACTTACTGAAAGCAATTCGACGGGAAAATGTGACCGTGTGACAGGGACTTGACGGCTTTGCGTGGGCGGAAAGCAAAATGAGCTTCGTGCATTGCGCCGTGTGTGTTGACGCAAATCTGGGCAGAGCGCCCCCAGCGGCCGATCGCTCAACTGATGATTGCGTGCTCTCTCTCTTATTGCAGTTACACAAACCTACTCCCCCTTGTCGCCCCCCATCAAAACCTCGCTAATGCCTCGTTCACATGAACGTTAATCACGCAAAACAGACAGAGCGGAAGACTGGAACAGCCGATCAGAAGCCGTCCTCTGTGTCCACGCGAGTCGCGCAGAAATTTGCACGCGGAAAGAGCAGACATCGTCGATATTTCCCAGAAGTTAACAGGTTCACATATTTTATGCTAGTAATTTCTTGAATGATCGACGTGTATTGTTGTAAATGTATAGGATAGTTTAATGTACGTATTTATAATGAAATAGGAATATAAACATTAATTTTATTAAACATTTGTATAAAATAAATGTAGTCTGAAAATGAACCGAAAAATAGCACTAAAGTGTAAAATATTTTGGAATGTAATACTAAAATTACAATCTCTTGAAAATCATTTAGTAAATAAATCGCACTATAATGGAATTAATGAACTAGGGTGGAAAGACGACAGCATCTAGTTTGGTATCTATAATTTGTTTTAGAATCTTGGCGTTAAGCCCCTGTCACATCAAATTTTTTCCGTCAAATTACTTCCAATATGTTCCGTAAAATATAATTATTGGACAGTTATGACGTCATCGAAACGTCATAAACACCGCCATATGTCTGAAAAAGTTGGATGGCTTCAGTTACCATCAAACATTTGAAAATTGGACCGGTACAAAATTTTATTTGATGTTTGGCGGTCTCAGCCAATCAGATTCGTGCATGACAAAAATGAACGTCAAGAAACTTAAAAATAACGAAACATTGTTGGATACGACGTAGGCTATGGAGATAATTAATTTATGCAGAAGCTCTCTCGGCTTGAATGCTTTTTTAATAGAATATTTCACATAGTATTAAGAGCACAGATGCATTAAATTTCTTCGTGCAGGAAACACCTCCGATAAATAAAAAAGCGAAAATAAATTAAAACATTCCTTACATTTGTCCCTAGAATGGTCTGCATGGAAAAAGAAAAAAAAACAGCATCTCTCTATTAAACTAATTTTTAAAAAATAATTCAAATTAGATTATCCCAATAAAAAATCTGACAGTATGGCATTTTCAAACACGTTCAAGATTATTTGATAAAATTTGTTGGAAGGAAAAATTTGACGGCCGTATTTTGTCGTCAAATTTTGTCAGATATAGTTGGAGGCGAAAATTTGATAGTGCGACAGGGAGCTTTAGAAGTCACGAATTCGACAGCAAAATGGCTACGCAGAAAAAAATTGCTCACACTAGAACCACCACCGGTTCTGCCTGCCCTGTCTTGTCTGACGTGATCGGCGTGCGTGTGAACCAGGCGTAACGCGTCGTTCGCGCCTGCTGCGTGACTGCTCGAGATTGTAGAGCGCCAGACGGTTATCTCGCCGAGTCGCGTGCCGCACTTAACGCGAGAACTTCGAGCGGGCGGAATGCGCGTCATATCGAGATCCGTGTCTGTCGCGCCATCAACACGTCATGCATACGTTTATCACGGCGACAACATCACTCGAAATTGTTGTGGCTGTGTCACTGATGCTTACATAGGCTGTTCACGGTAAAGTGAGCACTTTTGAGGCCCTGGTTACTTTTTATTTCAGCCATTTCTTATCCTTTAACCGCTTTTTTTTTTTCAAATAAATATTGCCACGCAAGTAATAAACACAGCGTGTATAGTCCACCGCACTCGGAAGTTTATTAGAGTGAACAAAAATGATATTCAATTACCTTCATATCTCTGTGCAATAATCTCTATGCGTTAATACAAAACTTCCACAGGAAAAAAAAAAAAAAATTGAAAAATGAGTTTTTATAGTCAAAGGTCATGATTGCGTAATCTGATCTTGCTGAAATTCGAACTTGGCCTGTATTTGACCCCGAGGATTCGCTCTGCAAAATTTGAAGAACTTTTATTGAATTTCAAGGGACTTAGACGTATTATAGAGGGACAGACAGACAGAGATCGTCCTTTTATATAATAGGATTATTCCAAATGAGAGGGCTTTCAAAAGTGCTCACTAACATGAGTAGCCTATACCTGCATATATTTTAACGGGCACACCAATTGACATGCGCCCAGTAAATTTGTTAGCGACGAAGGGGGGGAGGGGGGGGGGGATAGCCCCATGTCCTAAAGTTGAATTAAAAGGTGGTGGGTTTTGTGAATACTAAAATGGTTTCTTTAGCTTTCTGTTTTTTTTAATACTTATAAATGCAGGAATAACCAAATTTGCAAAATATCTACTCTTCTAATAATTTCGTCGTTTCAAATGACCGACGCATGAATGAAGTAACGAGACACCTGACGATGTTAATTTTACACGCGGCGGAATAATACACAATGTGTGTACAAGTAGATCTTAAACCGGGCTTTCAAAAGTGGTCAATTTACCACGAACAGCCTCAAACAAAATTTAAATTAATCACAGCGTTTACTGCCTCGAACCTTAATTAGCTCACAGCGAAAGAAAAAAAAATCGCTAATTACAAACCAAGACGTACGCTAACATTTTGTAACGTGTTTCATCGTATTTTAAAACAGCAATGTCCATTATTTAAAACTCGGGCTGAATCTTATCATGCGACTGCGAGGGTGAAATTTTATTAGCGACTGAAAATAATTTGTGACTAACATTACTTGTGAGAAAAATCGGTTTTGCAAAATTTTAATATATATTACCTAGTTGGAAATTTTTTCGTGGGTTTGATAAACGCGGAAAATCTGCGCTGCCTCCGACTAGCTCTTGCCGTAGAAAGCAGCAACCTCCTGCCCATAGGCCGTCAGAATGACGTCATGCGTGCTGGGATAAGCGAAGACAGGCACACGCCCATTTACATCTTCTTGGACGTCAGAAGCCCAAGTGAAAACAACAGACCAGAAAAAAAAAAAAGGGAAAAAGAAAAAAAAGGGCGGGGGGGGGGAGGACTGACACCAGAACCCACAAAGGAAAACACGAGGGGAATGAGATCTCGTTACGATGTTCTGCGAGCAAGCCACGCTGTTGGAATGGGCCGGGGGGGGGGGGATGAAAGACGAGGGAGGATGACGAATGAATTGTAACTTCCTGAAAAAGTTTACGTGTCGGGTGTCAGCACGTTATTCACTCATACTTTAATTTCTGAAGTTATTCTTATGCCCCGCTCAAGGCGCCGCCTTCTTTGAGCTTTCAAGTGCGTACGAGGTTCAGAAGCAAGCGAGCGATAAGGTCGACACTGACGCGCGTACCTAGTGCCCCCATCGCTCCTATGCGCAAGGTGCTGAACTGACGTGCTGTGTTTCCGTCGAGCTGCGTGTACCTGCGGACATGGCCGTAGGTAGATGTATATTATTGTGGGGGAGGGGGGGAGGTCCGGGGGGGGGGGCGACATAAATATGACCCTTCATAATCAGATATAAACAGAATGTTCGGCAACTAAACACCCAAACTGTGGGAGGTGATTC
Source organism: Dryococelus australis (assembly GCA_029891345.1). Lineage (NCBI taxonomy): Eukaryota > Metazoa > Arthropoda > Insecta > Phasmatodea > Phasmatidae > Dryococelus > Dryococelus australis. The sequence goes on along the minus strand of CM057004.1, from coordinate 87,903,723 downwards.
CTTGCGAAAAATAAAATCGGAATTATATATGACACCATATACCTATACAGAATATCAAAGGAGACATGAGCCTGTGAATAGTGGGTTTTGAAAACGCATTTTCGCTGAATGAATGCCTTGTACTTTCTGCCAGCGGCAGGGATTGATGAGATTTATCCACAGTAAGCCCCACACGGTAGAATGGGACACGCCCTTTTTTTTTTTCTAAACTACCTTATTCTAAGTGTTATGTGAAGTCCAGTCCCTAAGGTAGGGTGGGATTTTATTGCGTCTCAGGACTAACCCCTTACGCCTGCTAGGAAGGAAAATCATGCAAGAAGACATGCATCGCGGCAAAGAGGGATTGGGCAGCCATAGCCTGCACTTTGGGGCCATGACTACCTCCCTAAGTGTACTTAGAGCTAGTCTTAACTATGAAGAGCAAGGGAAAAACCGTTAAGAGAGACGTAAAAACCCATGCGGCAGAGAAGAAAAATTTTTTTAAAAAATTATTGCATGAAATAAATTAAATTAAATTAAATATAATGCTACAGGAGACAGATTGTTTGGGAACATTCTCTTTGTTAGTATAGTTGAAAAGACTAGAAAAGAGGGGGCGGGAGTAGAGGGGGGGCGGGCATGGGTCACGCCCATTTGACGTGCTATGGAGCGTGTACTAGTGGTGGGCATGTTGTCGATGTGCTGACGTATCACTTCCTCAAGCTGGACAGTGCGCACATACCGAGGAATGCCAGAAACTTCTTTCTAATGCGGAATTTGTAGACGTTGTACAAGGCAGTAGGCAAAGAATACCTTTTTAAACACCAATTTTCATAGACCCATATCTCCTTTAATATTCCGTTTGGTATATGGTGTCCTGTATATTTCCGACTTTACTTTTCATAAGAAATCACCTCCCGCAGTTCGAACGTTTAATTTCCGAACAGCCTGTATTAAATCGTAAAAGGAAATGTTCTTGCAAATTAAAAAAAGAAATATGCTGAAAATAAGCAGATTTTCGCAAATTTTTTATTTACGGCTGCTCCTGAATAACTTTTGCTAGGCGTACCTTAAAATTAATTAAGACGTTACCTCCCAATTGCCCTATTAAATATTCTGTTTGTACGTTACAAAAACAGCAAAATTTTAACTTTGACCTGCCATTTTGGAAAAACTATTCGATCTAAAAATAAACTTTTATCTGAGATAACGTAGTCACAGATAATATCTACGAGTTGAACAGTGTGTGGTAATAATATAAACTTTTTTTTTATCGTGGTCAAAAGCAACTAAAGATTTTTTTGGGCATTAGTTGATGTTCCGCGCACGTTTAAGATTATGCTGGGCTGCTGAACTGTGCGCTGGCCCTACGTAGTCGCTGGAAGGTGGTCAATGGCAGATCTAGGAATGCATTACGCTTAAGCCACGTGCTCATCAGCAATAATTAAGTTTGTAACGCTACTGTATATAAAAGTCAATACACAGTGAATAGGTTATATAAACTTTTTTTTTTTTTTAGTTTACCGTTAATTTATATATAGTCCATTCACGGTTGCTCCCAACTTTTCTGAAGTCCTGCTGAAGTTCTACTTCCAAGATATTCCTCCGCCTCGTGCAAACAGAATTTAACAGAGTATTAAACAAAATTACAGCAAAGGGACAACGTACCGCATTGGGAGCTATTTTCCCGCTGTTTTTATTCGTATTAATTATAAATGAAATATTATAATTTGTGGACAAAATATAAATAAAATTTTAATTTAACGAAAAATAATGGGGTACTTTTATGCTCTTTTATGTAAGCAAACGTATACAAACACAGCATAATTACGAAACAAACAAAAATGTCATATATTGGGTTATTTTTCAAAGGTTAGATTAAAAAAGTGTGAAGAAACTGCGAATAGCCTATACTGCACTATTTACACTGCACAGGATTTGTTTCAACCATAATCCTTGTTTTATCCCGTGTGAAATTAAGCTCCAAGGGAGGGGCTGACGTAGTCTTAAAGCGGATTCCCATTCGCCAAAGCTTCTATTTCAGAAGGTGTATTGAAATTTCCCGTACGACATAGCCTAAATAACAGCTTCCCAATCTCATTCGAACTGTCACAGCTTCGCTACATTTATTAATTTTTAGTTGATAACTGTCGAGACGAAATGCGAGATCATTTCCTGCAAACGATTACAAAGGCGAAGTTATCAAGAGTAATCATAAAATACTAACAGCAGACAGTGCACTAGGCAATGCTCTGTGCTCGGTCGTAAAAAAAAAAAAAAAACATGAAACAAAACTGTATTTGCAGAGTATGGCAGAAATTCGATGAATCCAAGATGGCGGGTGGGAATCTGCTTTTAGCCTCTTACGCAATAGAAAACTTTAGCATTTGATTTTAAGTTTCCTTTCCTCTGACGAAACCACTAATACACAATACAATAGTGAAGTCAGAGTTCAGACAATTGGACATCGATTCTGTGAGTTTCATAAAAATGTGTATCTTGTTAAGAAAATAATTATGATGTTATCCAGGAATGCATTTTACGTACTTTTTATTATTTTCAAAAAATATGCTTAAAATGTATATTAGAAGTGTATTTCAAAACAAAAAAAAAAACATTTCTTTAATTTATTAAAATATATCAATTAAAATATTTCATCTTCACATTATATTTGTTTGTCTTTATTTTATTTAATACGAGCTTTGTTTAATATACCAAGATTAAAATCGCCCTGCAATAAAATAACGCACTTTCCACATAACCTCTGTTAGATTCTCGGCAAAATGACTGCTTGACTGACTTTAGATTTCAACTTTTCTAATTCGTAAAGTCAAGAGTGCTCGACTTTACCTTTAACAGTTCCATTGTGTCAAGTTCTATAAGAAACAACATGTCGAAAAGTCAAGTCAAAAAGTAAACTGTTAATGTTTTCAATGGTGTAAGGGCCTTTAACCCCAATTCATATCCGCGACGGCAGGTGGTGTGTGGTTCGGGGCGACTGAAAAAGTATCCATTCAGAATGGTTACCATTCCCGAAATTTGTACCGACATTCACATCCCAAATATCTTGAAAAGTGCCCACAGTCTGAATGTTTACGATTCCGATACGTGTGCAAAACACACACACACATCATTTCTCGATGCAAATAAGCTACACGCGACAATCATTTATGGGGAAACTCCAAGCTTAGCCGACAACTGAAGAACACGTACCGGAATTGTAAACATTCCGACTGTGGGCACTTTCCAGGACATCTGGGATGTGAATGTCGGTACAGAAACCCGGAATGGTAACCATTCCTACAATGGATACTTTTCAGCCCCCCCTCCCCCCCTTTTTTTTTTTGCGGCTCACGCGCACGCGGCGGCAGGTAGGAAGGAAGTAAGAAGAAGCAGCATCAGCAGCGAGGTGGTGGAGGTGCCGCTGGCGGCGAGGCGTGGACCAGAGGAGCCGTTGCAAGCGTCGGTGGAGCACCGCGAGCAGTTGACGTGCACCTGGACGTGCGGGCCCACGAGGTGCGTCTGCAGCCGGTCCGTGGCGAGCTGCATCAGCTCGCGGCAGCGCTCCCCGTCACGAGGCACGCACGCCCGGTACTCCGCCTTCGTCCGCCCGCTCGGGTGCGTCGCTGCGCAACACAGATAGACACGCTGCTCACGATCCATAGAGATGAACCTTAGAGAAAACGGTGACTTTGACAGTTGTGTATGATTGGGGTAGGTCAATGTTGGGTACGTGAGCAGAAGACGAATAAGCGGTCTACCTCATCCTAGTCTATGATCTGAACCCGTGTTACTAGCGCTCGGTGAAAGTACTGTGAACTACAAGTGCAGAGGCGGGAAGTTTAAATTCATACTGCTTTTTCCATTCAAACATATGTTTAGATTTAAATTTATGTAAATGCCGTACGCAGTGCAAAATCGGGGGGGGGGGGGGGGAGGGAGTGTAGATTTTAAAAACACTATTTAAATGTGTTCGGAATATATTTTAATGATATACTTTTAACTAAAAAAATATTCACACACATTTAATTTATTTTCAATTGCAGGAATGAATCGTTTATATTATTTCCAAATACTTGTTGTAATATGGGAATCACTTCAATGGGACATAATGGAGCACGATGGAATATTTGCTGTTTTGTATTATCAGGTTAATTTTGATTCAGTCAAGATGGCTGTTCACGGTAAAGCGAGCACTTTTGAAAGCCCTGCTTAAGATCTACTTTTATACACGTTGTGTATTCTTCCACCTTATGTAAAATTAAGATTGCCACGGGCCTCAGCACTTCATCCATGCGTCGGTCAAGTGATACGGTGAATTTATTGGAAAAGTAAATATTGCACAAATTTGCTCATTTTTACAATTCGGTGCAGTAAGACACAGATTCCCAGTTTATGAGTAATGTTTTATTTTGCGAAAGGGCGAAGAGAGTGGCAGATGAGAAACTTGTTGGCTTAGACAATCTAGAAATGTACAATAATTATTTTGTACGTGATAACCACATTTCCAACGATCGCAGAAGTCTTGAAACGAAGAGGCTTAACAGGCTTTCTTTGCCAACACTATATCTGAAACGTAAGTGCATCGTAAATTTCGCGTACACTTTGGTTTTACGTCCACGATATCTTTCACGAAAGGGTTATATAGTTTCATTACATACATCTCCCCCCCCCCCAACACCCCCACCACCTACTTACACACACACATACGTATAGTTTATACTACAGCTCAATTTTTTAGGTTCAGATTTTTGTATTAATTTTACCCTGCTCTCCTATTTAGTCCAAGTGGTCTTGTAAAGAAAAGACTCAGATCGCACACAGTATTTTATCATCTGTTCTGTTCCACCTGGGATATTGTTATAAGCCTAATTCAACTATTTTTGTTTAAATAAATTTTATAGATATCCGTGTTTAAATCAACGTAATAATCACATTAGTCAGAGCCGCAATGGTGATCTTATTTTAAATATACAGTTCAAGATTTTGCTGCCAATTTGAATAAATTCAGGTCTGCCACTGCACAGCCAAGCACCTAGCAAAAAAACAGAAGTTACATAGGTGTTGAAGATCCACAGTATTTGTTAAATTTTGAAGAACGTGCTATTTTCCAAAGGAAATCACACACACTTTGATCATCATAAGCACTGAACCCAACAAAACAACACTATATGTTGTTCACAGTAAACTTAGGCCCTTTTGAAAAACCTGCTGGAGACCTACTTTCTGCACATTGTGCATTTTTTAAATACCATATGTAAAATTAACATTGCCATCGGCCTCGTCACTTTACTCGTATGTCGATCAAGTGAAACTGAAATTATTAGAAAATTAAGTAAACATTTTACAAATTTAATATTGCTTGCACTGAAAATGGTGTGCAATTTGTACATTATTTTTTGTAACTTTGCCCTCTGCATTCCCTGATCTTCATAACCCAATATACTATTGCCCCTAGCATATCGCTACCAGGTAAGATCATTCAAATGTTCTACTCTCTCCATATGAAACAATGTATATGTCTGCGCTTCTTGCATTTGCAGTGAAACATCAGTAGGCCTATGTTAAGCGTCCAACATAATTTTGTTATCACACCCTGGCTCCAGTATTAATGTTTTGAAAAAAAAAAAAAACTACAGTAAAACATATGTACTGTATTAAAAAATATCGAGTTAGGCTTATAACAATATCACAGGTGGAACAGAAAGGAAGATAATAAGTTTATTTGCGATCTGAGTCTTTTCTTTACACGACCACTCAGGGTTATATCAGCTTCGTAACTAACATAGTAGAGCAGGGTAAAATTAATACAAGAATCCGAACCTACAATTGAGCTGTAGTAATATAAGGTTGTTCACGGTAAAATGAGCACTATCGAGGCCTTAGTTATTTTTTTATTTCAGCCATTATTTATCCATACACCACATTTAAAAATAAATATTGCCATGCATGTAATAAACACAGCGTGTATGTCCCACGGTATTCGTAAAATAACTTCTAAGGCTGAAATAAAATGGATTTTTGGTCAATTATTCCAAATGAAAAGGTTTTCAAAAATGCTCTTTTACCATGAACAGCTTATACATACACACGCGCGCTTAAAGAAAGAGATCTTCGAAGCGTACATAACATTTTATATGCACTTACTTTTCATGTGTAGTGTTGGCAAAGAAAGCCTGTTAAGCCTCCGTCACAAGCCTTCTGCAATCGTTGGAAAAGTGGTTATCACAAACAAAATAATTATTGTATAGGCTATTCAAGGTAAAATGAGCACTTTTGAAAGCCCTGCTTATGCTCTACTTGTATGCACGTTGTGTATTCTTCCACCTTATGAAGAATTAACATTGTCATGGGCCTCATCACTTTATTCATGCGTCGGTCAGGTGAAACTGTGAAATTATTAGTAAAGTAAATATTTAACAAATCTGCTAATTTTTATATTTTGGTGCATTAAAAAACAGAAAGCGCAATTAATAATTGAAGTTATCACAAATGGTTTCCTAGCACTTTTTATTCGATATTAAGATACACTTTTACTTATTAATTCCCATTCATCGTTACCAACTTTTCTGGGCGCCCATTAAAATATATGCAGTAACGGGCAGTGTTTTTTTTCTAAGGTTGATTTCAAAAGTGCTCACTTTATAGTGAACATTCTAGGCCGTCCAATACAACTGATTCTCATTCGCCACTCTCTTCATCCATTCGCGAAATAAACATTCTCAAATACTGGGCAACCGTGTCTTCCTGTTACAGTGATATTATAACACGTCCAGGAACACAGCATTTACAACACGAAACTCGCCAAACAAAACAATCAACATGGCCTCCCATACAGCACATTTTTTTTTTTTCACGATATAAAAAAAAATCCTCTCTTTCTGGCTTCCGGCGCTGCAACACTAACGTGCAGCGAAAACTCTAGGAACTATAAATATGGGTTTCGTATAATAACATTGAGTTGATACCCCCTGGCTGCACACACACGCAGAACGCGACAGGCAGTGGCTTCACACACTTCCTCAGAGTGTTATTTTCTGTTATAGGCAGAGACCTGCAAAATTAGCGTTATTATTATTTGAGGACAGGGCACAATTAAAAACGTTAATACGTTTCTGTTGGTTTTATTACTGGGCTGCAGCTTTCCTGCCATCACCCGGGCGTATTTGAACCAATAGGAAACAGACGATATCATGGGCCAAACGCGTCCAAACACGTCGAAAGGGGAAAATAGCACCCGACTTCTGCTGCGGAAGCCAATAAATTAATGACCTTGGCACGAGTATACACAGGACGGTGACGTTCATCGTGTAGTCAGAAAATAACGCGAATTCCGCAGGTCTCTAGTTATAGTCTGTTGACGGTAAAGCGAGCACTTTTGATGGCCTAGTTACTTCTTTTCCTATCAGCCCTTTTTTATCCTTTACCACTTTTTAAAATAAACCTTGTCATGCAAGTAATAAACACAGTCTATATATTTCACTGCACTCGAAAGTCAACGTCTAAGGTTACATTGAAATATATTTATTGGCTACTATTCCAAATGAGAGGGCTTCCAAAAGTGCTCACTTTACCGTGAATAGCCTATATAGGATGAGCGGAATGGGTTGGAGTTGAGTAGAGACATTTGGCCGGCTCTTAAGAGCCGATGAGTGTGAAGCGAGGCGAGTACGAAGCAGCTCCCAAATGCAAGGGCGGGGCGAAACGGGAGATCCTCGAAAAAAAAAAAAACGCGCCGACCGGCGGCAACGTCCGCCACGATTCCCACGTGCGAAAATCCGCGGGAGTCGAACCCGTATCGCCTAGGTGGGAGGTGGGTAGTCTGACCACTACACCGCCGCTGCCCCAATGTCGCAGGGCGAAAGAGCCCGTCAGCCTTGGAATTTATTTATTTTCCAGAAATATCCATGATCACACTTTACGACCGTGCACTAAAAATAAAAGCTTGACATGGCGTAGGACTACTAAACAGAAAATTTTCCATTTTGTACGTTTTCAGTTAGATCCGCATTATTTCTCCGTGTAGGACAGAAATTTACAAATAACGAGAGAACTTTTGACTACGGTTACATATCTGAAACGAGTCACGTGAGAAAAAAAAAGTCGTATTTTGAAATAACTGTTAAGATGCTCTTTGTCCCTTCACAAAGTTGTTTTTTTTTTTTAAACGCTGAATCTGATAATAAAGTAATGGGGGAATTTACGTAAATACAAGATGGCGGGGATACTCTCCCCTTAAGGCCATTCTACAATCGAAATAACTATGCTAATAACAGTAACAGTTAACTATAGTCCATTCATAGTTACTTGCAACATTTTTGAAGACCTGCTAAAGTTCAACTTATATTTAATGAAACGCTTAAGTTGGAAAATTAAATACGCGTGTTTTTGATTGCACTGTTGCAACCAACCACCCTAAAGAAAATATCACACAATTTTGGGAGGGGTTATTTGCGCGCGCACGTGTGTGATATATATATATATATATATATATATATATATATATATATATATATATATATATATATATATATATATATATATATTACACACAATTCTAAAGAGTCTAATAAACATTTTTAGTATTCCATTTGCGGTAGTTTTACACTTCTTGAATCAAACCTTAATTATATTATGTAATTTATAATTAATATGAATATGTAAAAAGAGAGAGAAAAAAAAGGTCTGTCGGTAATGCCTAGTAACAAATAGTTCTCACGCAAAACACGTAACTGAGTGCGCACGAAATGCGGTGCGTTGTCGTTTAGGTGTAATTTTCCAGACTAGGTGTAGTTCTGTTTTTACATGAGGTGGAGGAATAACCTTAAAATCGAATTCCAGCACGGCTACAGAAGAGTTGCAAGTAACCGCGAATGCACTGTAGCAAGCTTTTGAAGCATTAATGCAGTGTTTTATAAATATTTCGCGTGTCAACACGGCGAGAGGGAACGTATACGTGGTGTGTAGTTGTGTTAGCACCCACCTACGCCGATGACCTTCGCGCACCACATGCGGTCGGCGGTGACGACGGGCCCGCGGAAGTCGTCGTCGAGGGACTCGGCGCCGTACTGGCGCGACCGCTCGCCATACTCCTGCAGGTGGCGCAGCGACTCCAGGAAGTTGGCGTAGTGGCACTCTGTGAGGTGGTCCAGCCCGTCGTCCAGCCGGCAGAACTGCTCCTCCGACGGCTCGCACTGCGACTCGTAGCAGCGCACCGCCGCCGCCCCACCTGCAACACAGCGCACTCGCCTCCAACACTGGCCCATGGATCGTCGGTGGCCACTGTTTACGTCCCAGGAGCTCCGCGGACCCTGGTTATGTCACGGGTGATCTGTGGACTGCTAGTGGACCCTAGCTAGGTCGTAGGTATTCCATAGACCACTGGCAGCCCCTTACTTAGGTCACAGGTAGACCACTGACGACGCCTGGCTAGGTCCCAGGTAGTCCATAGATTATTGGCAGGCCTTAGCTAGTTCCCAGAGGATCTGCGGGCCGGTAATGGTACCTGACTAAATCCTAGGTAGTCCACAGACTACTAGCGGACCCTACCTAGTTCACAGATTGTCTACAGACCGCCGGTGGCACCTGACCCAGCCCCAGGTGCTCCACAGACTACGGGCTACCCCTGGCTAGGTTCCATCAAGCATTTCCATTTGTGTGAGCCGTCATACTTCCTCATATATATATATATATATATATATATATATATATATATATATATATATATATATATATATATATACATATATATACAGAGTTGTTTGTTCCATTATTTTTAACATTTATTCGAGATTCACAGTATTTCTTAAAAACATAAAATAATGTTTTTTTTATAAATTTATTTTAAATCGTTGTTGAAACATTATTTGTATATTTTGGTACTTGAATTGAAAAGGCGTCTAAGTAGCTGGTTTTTGTTATGTTGACGTACTTCACCTAGCAGTCAATGATAAAGAAAAGTTTGAGAACCCTTGCACTGGTCAGTTGAGCTAGATTGTGTTATAATGTTATAGTTTTGTACCAAAATTTCACCTTCCGTACTGTAATCGATACCCACCTGCCGATAATAGCTTAATGGGCCATAGTTACCCTGCGACCACACCTCGACCAGTTCTAGCCAAAATAAGCAAATGTCACTTCCATGAGGGTCAGCAATATTCGTTATCCAAAATTTGGACGGCGCTCAACAGCAGTGTTCTTTATCTTCGACGGAGTTCAAGCGAGGAGAGAATGGAGCAGCAATCGAATGTGTATGTGGGGGAAATGGAAGTACCCTGAGAAAACCCACCGGCCAAAGAAAACGCCCATCACGTTCCTCACATGTGAAATCCGGGTTTTCGCTCCGCCGAGACCCGATCCCGGTTAGTCGAGAGTAGAAGGAGAGTTTTCTGGCCGTTTCTGGCGCGGTAATGTAACGTTTCTGGCAGGGTAATGCAATATTTCTGGCGCGGTAATGTAATGTTTCTGGCGCGGTGGTGTATTGTTTCTGGCGCGGTGGTGTATTGTTTCTGGCGCGGTAGTGTATTGTTTCTGGCGTAGTAGTGTATTGTTTCTGGCGTAGTAGTGTATTGTTTCTGGCGCGGTAGTGTAACGTTCCTGGGGCGGTAATGTGGCGTTTCTGGTATGGTAATGTAATATTTCTGGCGCGGTAATGTAATATTTCTGGCGCGGTAATGTAATATTTCTAGAACGGTAAAGTAATGTTTCCGAGGCGGAAATGTAATTTTTCGTGTGCAGTTTTCGGAACGACGTGATGTGCTCTGTTGGCTGCGCCTCGGCGAAGCAAGTGGCGCCGGTCTGCGTGCTGGGATGTCGGCGAGGTGTGGGCGGCCCTGCGTCTAGAGTTTCACGCTGTAAGTGGACTTAAAAACTTCCCAAGGAACCCTGGCGGAGCAAGCCTTCACTCGCTGGTTCAGGCGTGGGATGTGGTCACAATAGCAGAGTAGTTCTCACATCACAACATCTTTCAGAAAGTCAATGTGAAAAATAATAACTTGCGGATCCATGGGAGTGTTTCGCGAATTTATAGCGAACTACTGGCAGAAGAGAAGTTTCTCATTACATTTCACAGCGTTTTATATTTGATTGTCTTGACAGCACAAACTGAATTGAAATTGTGGGAAAAATAAACACACACTGACAGAACGAAGTTCGCAAATACAGTCACAATCAATACGAATTTGTTTGTCAACAAGAACAATAAGGAACACGTTAAGTTAAAAATGAACGACGCGCAATAACTATAACAGTTACTTTATTCATAAAACAAGACATGTAAGTGTCTAGACACGAAAGCATGTATTTTGCGAACCAAATGTAAACCTTGTGAAATATTTCCAAAGATAAGTTCGGATTGTGGCTTTTTGTTTTCAAGGATGGCTGAAATTTCCTCGGGTATCACTTTTACCTCCACAAACTATGGGCCTTTTTTAAATTTCTACATGTAGTGTGCTAGGAAAAAACTTCTTACTGTAATTATTTTCCGGCATTGTGATAACGTATTTTCCATTTTTTTTTATATTCAGTATATCTAAAGCAAAATGAATAGTGCAATAGATGTACACACAGATGAAAGTCAGTGTTTTTGCCTTCGTGAATGCAAGCTTTCAAGAATCAGATTTCTTAGACCAATTAATTTGACACTCATAGGCCTACAAGAAACTTTATCTCTTTGAAAAAAATTAAAGATAACATCAAAGTTTGCACATTATGGCGACTATCTACCTAATTTTAGAATTGTATTGAAATGGCGAGGGTCAGACTTGAGCAGGTGCGTGGTATCTTATTTGTCAGTTGATCCGAGGAACCTGAGCATCTATTTATTATTTTATATACATAATTAATGATTGCTTTAATATATTTTGTTATTATATTGTAATTTTGTCAGGGGAAAAGCCCGTGCAGTCACTTATTCAACTTTCGTGTATTTTCAAACTATTTGGATTTATTTTATTTATTAATTTTTATTTTGTAAAGGCTGTTTACGATAAAATGAGCCCTTAAATAAACTTTAGAAAATAATCATTGCCCCTGCCTGCAAATATTTTAACGAGTGCACTGAGTGACTTGCGCACAGTAAAATTGGTAACGGTGGAGGGAAAGTAGTTCCAAATCTTAACGTCGAATAAGAGGTGCTAGAAAATCATTTATTTTAACTTAAATTATTTATTTCGCTTTCTGTTTTTTTTTTTAATGCATGGAAGCGTGAGAATGAGCAGATTTTTAAATGTTTAGTTTTCTACTAATTTCACATTTTCTCGTAACCGACGCACAAGTAAAATGATGAGACCAATGACAATGTTATTTTTACATAAGGCGGAAGAATACACAACGTGCATACAAGTAGATCATAAGCAGGGCTTTCAAAAGTGCTCATTTTACCGTGGACTGCCTATAGCAATGTTTACACTGTACAGAATGCCTAGAAAACGGTTTTCCTTGATCATCTTTAGTGCATGTAGTTTTCTTAATTCATATTTTTTTTTGATGGATTCGGATTTCTTCCCAAATCCATTGAATCAATTACTTGTTAATGTATAGGGGCCTATAGAATTGGCAACGCATACATTTAGAAATAGAAATGGTGTTTGCTTGGAAAATTGTACGGGGATAATCACGCCCTATGATCAAAACCACGATTTCCCAAATGCGGTTCAGGTACGTTACCGCATAGCCAAACATGTTTCTTTGTTGTGAATACATTACATTTTTTACTAAGCGTTTATTTCAAACACACATCCGCCAGCTTGGTAGGTTCCTTAACACTTTTTTTTTTTTTTAATTCTAGGAGCAGAAAGGATACATTCTTGCCACGGTAATCATCGGAAGCACGATAACGACGTTTATATGCCAATTGAAAAGAAAGATTTCGCCTGTGAACTGACTAAGGCCCGGTTGCACCATCATGGTTCGAAACTCGATCCGAGATCGGATCTAAGATAGACACAGAAAACTGTTGCACCATTCGAGTTCAGAGCTGGACTGGAGATCGAGATGAAGTTCATTTCGAACCGCCAAAATGGGTGGTTTGGTAATCTCGATCCGAGATCAGCAGCCATCGTTGAAAAATGCTGTTTGAAAATATGCCAACAGATAGAACTACGTTCGATTGTTTTCTTGGGAAATAAAAAACAACAACATACGACCTTTAATATTATTCAGTAAAATTCACTTAAAACAGATAAAACATCGCAAGTCTAGTTCTATCTATAGTGAAAAATGCGCCTACTTCAATGACGTCACATATTACGAACCAGTAGCAAAATTTGTCTCATACTTAATCTCGATCTCTCACTTTGAAACCAATATCGACGAATCGGAGATCCAGAATCATGAAATTTCGTTGGTGCAACGCTTTTGCATTGGAACCAAGACCAAACTCTATCCTGGTTTGGAACTAAGATCATTCGATCTCGGATCGGGGAAGATATTGGTGCAACCGGACATTAAAGTGTGCAAGAAATTAGCGTACAAACTGCTTCCGAACCTGATATAATGGTCGAGGTATACGTAAAAGAGACAAGACCGAAAACATCAAGAAGAAGTTGTCACTAGGTAAAACCCCACTGCAATAATCCATGCCAGTTTGTAAAAGGATGTCAAAGCACCGACCCATAAACTTGCTAGCGCGAGCTGTGATACGATTCAATTTGGGACAGTTAAGAAACGACCCAAGTTCATATGGGCAGTTCATTGTAAAATGAGCACTTTTGAAAGCCCTGCTTAAGATCTACTTGTACGCTCGTTGTGCATTCCTCCTCCTTATGAAAAATTAACATTGGCAGGAGCCTCATCGCCTTATCCATGCGTCAGTCAGGTGGACACGTGGAATTATTAGAAAAGTAATTATACTACAAATCTGCTTATTATTCTACTTAGACGCATTACAAAATACAGAGAGGAAAATAAATAATTTCAGTTAGCACAAATGGTCACCTAACACTATTTATTTGACGTTAAGATACTGAACTATTTCCCATGCATCGTTATCAACTTTACTGAGCGCATGGCAGAGCGCCTGTAAAATACACGCAGGCAAGGGCGGTGACTTTTTTCTAAGGTTGATTTCAAAAGTGCTCACTTTATTGTGAACATTCTTTACCTGGCCACACATGAAGGATGTGAGTCGCTCGACATTATGTCACGATATTAAGCAGACAAGTTTCTAATAGCGCTCGGAAAGTCACATGTCTTAATATTTGTAACGAGTGCTAAGTTAGATTTATCCCAAGTGGTATTGCAAGAAATACTCTTGATCCCCAACAAAAAATCTGAGAAAAACTCCTCGCTGAAAAAAATTTTTTTTTAAGTAAACTTTAGTAATTATTATTTAAAATGGAACTTGGAATGTAATAAGTTACATTACAGCTGTTCTTTTAATAGTTCTCGTTTTATTTTTACCGTGTCAGATATACAGGATGTTGCAATATTGCATGTCAATACTTCGGGGGAACATTCCTCACATCTGGGAGGATGAAAAAATGTTACCCACACGCTGGGACAGAAAAGATGGCGGACACATGAGTTCCTTTCTCACGTCGTATATATCCGTTTACGAAAAGATTACAAGTTCTGTAAAACATACGAATGAACAAAATGAAACATAATGTACGCATAAGTAACGGGAAACGTTGCATATTTCTCATACGGTCATAATAAAAGAATAAACACCACTTTTATAAAATACACGATAACTGTGGATTTATACTGTAATTAATATCTTATGACACGTGTGCACTGTAAGTAGTTTGTGTAGCTCAGTGAATTAGTGCGCAGGTCTGCGCCACATAAATGCGTGTTTTAGAGTTCGAATCTCCGACGGGTATAGAGTTTTTATGTGTCACATTACGGCTGTTTATAACTTAGTTTATTGTTAGAAAATGTTTATTTCCAGAATACCTTTGTCTAAAAGTAATAATACGCAAGTACCAGCACAGTACAGTCTACAAGCAGTGGTTGTTTGTTTGCTAATCACATCAATTGTTTTCTAGAGTAGATAATTTGATCTGTATAGCGTGAGTAATGTTAAAAGGCACACATGAAAACCTTAGGTTTAATATTGGAACAGTTCTGTCCTCTTTTGGCCGTATAACCGTAAAAGCGTGTTTTTTATTTACGAAGCGCACAAAATGTATTTTTATGCTCATTAAAGATACGCATTTAAAAACAGGGGCATAGCCGGAATTGGGGGGGGGGGGGGGGGGGGGGGTTATATATTGGGACATATCCCCCCCACAATCAAAATTAAAATAAAATTCGAAAACAAAATGACAAGTATTATTATATGTTAATTCAAGGAATATGTGATCTGCCTTGAACAGGAAGAATGTTTACAGCATTGTGTGGTTCCATATCTGTACATGAAGCCATTGATTATAATAAATCTGTAATAATACAGGTTTTGTATTTTGTTCAAAAAGAGACCTCAGAAATCTCTTTCCCCCACGTCTACCTGCCTAGAGTACATTCCTAGCTACGCCCTTGTTTAAATAATATTCCAGTATTTTAATGAGTGGCATAAATGTCCGTCGTACATACATGTGAATGCAGTATCTTGTTTTTCGTACATAAGCAGTGCCGTTACTCATATCATTTTCCATACATTAATTGCACTCGTACGTTAAAATCTAAACCAATGCAGTCTTGGGGGGGGGGGGGAAGAAATAATTGTCGTACCTTTTGGATGCACCACAAAGCACCTACATATCAAATTTGGTTTTATTTGTACCCCTGTCCCCTGCGAGTTTTTTTGCCTACCATTTACAAGTTTCTATTAGCACTTTAGATAACGTGTGAGTTTGAACGGATGCGTTCTTTCTTCCCTTCTGCTATAGAAATTTGTATGCCTTTTGTTGTGCCCATGAGTGTAACAGAAAGTAGCAGAAATTGGGCATCGTGTAAGTACGTCTTAAACGACACACGCCTCTCACGCATAATTTAGGCATGAGAAACTTCTTAAATAATTTTTAAATATTGGAAGAAAAACTGTTTTGCAAATATGACACACTACATACATCTAGTATTATGCTAACATATTACGATTAACATTGTTAAGTGGTAGGGGAATGTCAGTAAAAAGGAGAAAATACCCACGATAAACGAATCGAATTTACACTTGCTGTATGAATTAACGCTCCTTGTTAAGATGATCGTACATGTTATAAAACATATTTCATTAGTATAGTATAATCGTACAAACAAAATGAGTACTCGTTAACTAAAAAAGTTTTTATTCATTCAACAAAATAGGGCACACTGAACAGAACTACTTAAGGAAAAGTAAATTATAATTTTGTAAGTATGCCACAAAGTTAACTCACAAGTCATTCCAATTTGTACATAGTGTTCGTAAATTGTTGTCATTACCCATTTGTAGGCTAGGAGAAGACAAACATTCTAGAATACACGAAAAAACAGTTGACACAGGCAAGATATTTAATAATATTTATGTTATTCTTGGTAACAACTGTACGCTATGAACAGAGAAATGCATTGATTCAACTGTGTTTATACACACCTGCACACCGTAATGCAGCGTAAGCTGTGACTTCTGAAGTAATGCTGGATTTACAATAGAAACATTTAAGCATTGTATTATGCGTTAAGATGTGTGCAAAAGAAACAAATGTGTGTTCTCTTTATGTTTTGGTTCCCAGTGGAACTTATCAGGTCGTGTGTGTTGTGGGGATTTCCTTAAGTATTGAAATAAATAGTTGTATTTCATATCCTTAGAAAAAATGTTGAGGCTACGACCAATCAGTACAGATCAGTCAGGTTGTTGGCTGGAAACTGTTATTTACAGTAATGTAAGTATAAAACAAGGCGTGTATGTGCTCAATTTGACAGTTATATTTGTTCACAAATAATAAGCTTCTCTAATAGCAAATGTCTGCTTTGAAGTATGATATCCGCTTCAGTATTGTTGTTTTTTATGAGGTGTTGTTAGGAACAAAAGTAAACATGACAAGCTTGCTGCCTGTTTAAATTCAATGGAATTAATTAAAACACTAATGGAAAACTGTAAATACAGAAGATGTGTTTCTGTATGACAGAGAAGCACTTACTGCATAATTCTAAATGCATTAGGTTTTGTATTGTAAACGTAGGCTGTGTCCAAAATGGTAGATTGTGTTGACAAAATGATCATGTGACCCGATATTTTATACAAACATTGTGACGTATTTGGTAAATTGATATTTTGTATCTTGTATAGCCTATAGCGTATGTTAGCAAAAATACAAAATGACAAAGTCAGGGCCATGTTGGTTTTATCATTCAAAACACATGCGTGAATGCGTTCTTAAAATGTTTTTTTCTAAACAATTAACTTTATAAAATACGCTAGACATGTATTAAAAAGCAAGTTAGTGTTGTACTTTGTTTATATATTTCGCAACACATGTTTTATTTTAAGTCTTTATGGATATTATATTATTGTCTTGTTCATTAACATATTCGCAGCAGTCCAGTAATGATCGTAGAAATGTTACGTCCATTTTAAGCATTTAATATATATAAAACATATTTTCATTGCTAATGTAAGAATGTGTTGCCATGAGTGCTAAACAAGTGACTGTTGACAATGTCCAGATTGAAACCTACGAAATGAGAAATTACAAAATAACGAATTTGTCCTCACGGACACGGCCTTAGCTTGACTATTAGTGATCAACCATGTTTAGTGCAGAATTAGTTATATTTTGTAATGTACATAATCTGAAGTAGAATATTGCGACACTCTTTGTTGTGTCTAGTTCTCATACATTCATTAGTGTTAACATTTCTGATAAATACTTCAGTGTCAACGTTTTTCACATTGTTATGAGTCCGAGGTTTAAGTTTACAGTATACAATGGTGTGCTGTGTTACAGTCGTGTAAATATAAACACACGCAGCTGCCTACTTTTCAGACAATATCCACCAATGCTCATCATTATTGTACACGTGGATCTTACAGAGACGATAGTTGTGTTGTCACTTTAAATCAAACATCTGTTATTGTTGAGCCTTAAACGTTATCAGTAATGTCCTTTTCCCGCAGTGTGCAAATGTTTTCTGCTTAATGAGATGCACGCTCATACAGCGTTCGCATTCGTTTACGTAAGTAAATGTTTCACATGTCTCGGGAAATGACATACGCACGTGCACGGGGAAACGAATGTGTATACGTCTCGCGTCCTTACAGCCCATAAGCCACTATTTTGAAAATCGATTTGTATGCAGTTCATAATTGTTAACCCTAATATTTCTTTTTATAAAGAGTGGTATAGAGGCATTACCTTTTGAGAAACGCCGCTGAACAACGTTCTTAACAATGTATTCTCTCTAACCTTTAATAATCTAGAAGAGCCGGGGTAATATATCCAGTTTTCGTCGTGATTTATTATAAACCGGGCGTGACATTGGATGTATAGTTAATATGCAGATCAATGAGAACACTGCCAATGTTTTTACAAGGCATGCATGAGTGAAAACGTTATATCAATATCCGTCATTTAATTTTTATTAATACCAATATTAGTGTTAAAAAGGAAATTTACCTCTAGTTGTTACCAGTTTTAATGATACATTATCTATAACTGCGTTTACTGACTCAAATATATATATTCATTCCTTTCTTGTAAAAAGTCAATGATTTATTAATAGGAACACCTTCATTGTCATGCGCTTTCCAGCTACAGCTCCTAATGGATTGATAATTCTAAAGCTATGCGCCTACGCTCCAGCACATATTCAGTATGCAAATAAGTATGTCTATCGGAATATATCACGTATCGTGCCGAGTGGAGTATGCTTATATAAATAAGTGCATTTCTAGGGTCGGACACAGCCTTAATGACACTCGAATCGACATATTGAACGTAATGATAATTTGTACGAAGGGTCACCTATGCAGTAGATCACAGCCCCAAACTGTAAATATTGTGTTCAATTGTAGACCGCCGTGCACCTAACATATATTTCTTCATTATTGAACAATTATTCCCTGTCCATTTACTTTCACATAAGAACAGTACGTAAAGTCTACTATGATCTATGGCATCATTAATGATTAATATGACGTTTGTAATTGTAAGTGCTAACAGTACTCGTATTTTATCATGAACACCTAAACTATAGTAAAATAATAGATTATAATTAAAAACAACGGTCGTTATATATTTTTGATAATTTATTTTCACAGAGATAAATAAAACCAAACAGCAGTTGATATCGCTGCATATTTCCGCAAACATGTAATCCTACGACAGAAACTAAACACATGCCATGGTCGCTAGTAGTAAATCATGAGTTGTGTATTCACGGCTGCAACGAATGCTGGTAACTCGCGTGTGACAGGCTCGCCTCTGGCAGAACTTGAACGAACAAGTGGGCGAGCCGAGACCGGGGTTATAACATACTTTTACCGGCTGCGGAATTGGCAACACCGCGCGGACGACGTCGTCGAGAACACTAGCGCTCCTCTGGATCAACAGCGGAACTAACACATAAAACTGGTCGGGCTTCTTCCTATCCCATGGCCACTCAAGTGTACATCTTCACTCAGTGGCATGGGACGTTTCACGCGACTGGAGATAGCCGACATGCACCTCGTGTACGGAGCAGCCAACACGAATGCAATGCAAGCGCGGCGTCAACCCTCCTGCGCCGCCATTTGCACGGCTTCATCAGAGATTGCGGGACGAAGCCTCGACAATGGCGACCTTGCCGAGCACCGGAGAACTTCGAACAAGCCGAACGGCGGCATTCGACGAGGACGTGCTTCGCCGTACTACATACCTACACACACAGTGTTGTTAAATATTCCTCCTATTTGCACACCGTTCGTTATTGTTTACGCTTGTCCTCCCTCAAATTAACCAGTAGTTACATCCACATAGTTTTGCGTGTGTGGTATTATGTTTTGCCTACTCTCGCAGGGTTACATCGCACCTCCGGAAATTCGAGAAGCGTTTTCTCCAAAACGGTTTACCTGGGCGAGTTCGGACAAAATAACATTTTGTTTTCATTTAGCCTTTGTGAGTAATAATTTGCAACGCATTTCTCATTATCTGATAGTGTTCCAAAGTTACTCGCGAAAATAGTGTGACTACCCTTGCTTAAGCAATTAAAGATTACGATCTGACCAATCACATTTTAACATATAGGCCCCTATACAATATCAGTTTCATGAAACACGATTACGATTTTTGTCACTCCGTCTCAGTACCTCCTGATATTTTAACATCCATGTATTTCAAATTTTGATTTCCAATGCCGCATACCTCCCTTAATATTGATGGCACGATAGTGTTTTTCAATGTATGCCCCACCTTATATTTCATAAGAAATCACTTCTCGGAGTTAAGCACGTGAATTCTGCCCATGTTTTTTTTTTTTTTTTTAACTGGTGGACAGACTGGTTGGTAACGACGAAAATTGTTCTATGTCTTAACATTTAATTAAAAGTGCCAAACAAACATTTGTGAACACTGAAATGATTCTTTTGCTTTCCGTTTTGGAAAATATTTACTTATCTAATCATTTCACACTTTCACTTAACTGACATCTTTAAAGTGGTCAGACCGATGGCAATGTTAATCTTCCGTACGGCAGAAGAATAACACTGCGCATACAGGAAAATCTTAAGCAGGGCTTTGAAAAGTGGTCAGTTCACTTGAAAATCCTTCACTTTCGATTACCTCTGGCTTTGATTTTGTTTGAAATTGCGGTGTCTTGTCGCAGAGAACTTTCTGACCCGTGTATACTGTGCCAGCAGTATTTGTACTTTTCTGTTATCCTTACCAGCCGGAGAATTCCTGCGAGCGACACAGCAGATTGAGGTTCACTACAAAACTAATTCTGATCGTGTGTTATAATTTAACAGCTTCAGCAGGTTACTCTTTTGATTCCTGCTATTTTATGGCTGCTACTTATTTATTGCTTCCAAATAACGAAATATTTGGACTGCTATTATACCTGCACAAAAGGGCTATCACTAAAATTCAATTATATAATGGAGGATTTCTGCATTTGTATTTCTACGACTGTCATACAATTATTTGACCAACTACAGCTAGGGGGAAAAAAAGACATGTTTTTGCCTTGCCGGATGAACTGGCAACCAACTTGGCGCAGCCAACAAAATATCTTGCATCTATGGGCTCAGCACCATGCCCATCATTTTTGTAGGTAGCCGAGAAATCATATTTAGGCTCGTGTGAATTTATTTCTCTGGTGGATCGTTTGCAAACATGTTTGAAGATGTATTTTGAAATGGCGCGATATCATAACAAAATAATAATTACATTTTATGATTGGTATTGTCAATGTTAAATATCCTTAGAGCCAACTTAAGTTCTTAAAAGGACTAAGTCTACATGCAAAATAATCGTGTCACTGTTTTAAAAAAGTAAATATCCACAAAAAAAATTGAGGTGCTACAGACGAAAAAAGTGTACTCATTCTGTGCTACACAATGAGAACACTATGTATCAGTTCAACGGCTTTCGCGTAGAGGTAATAACGTTGTCAAATATTTACCTTAAAGGCTCTACCGCCTACAAATACCCTCTTTCGATTCCCGGCAAAGCTGAACTTGGATTTTCACTTGTTGGTAACATGGCGGACGTTGTCGTCGGTCAATGTGTTTTCTCAGGGTTCTTCCGATTCCCCCACAATTACATTCCATCTGTGATCCATCCTTGGCTTGCTTCGCACCAAGATCTCTCTCGCTCACTCTGCCTCACTTTCACCAACCTTTCCGCCAGGAGCACGTAAGACGCTCGTCTACCTAGAGCTTTTTTCCGCATTTGAAGCCGAGAGGCGAGGGAGCGTTAAAGGCGACACTGCCACACGCATCAAGTCCCCCATCGCCGCTAAGCGCAAGGCTCTGAACTGGCGTGCAGTGTTCTCGTCGTGCTGCGTGTACCTGTGGGACTTTCAGCGATGACCCTATCATTTTACTGGTGGAAAGTGTGTAGGAAGGTTCAATATATGCCCCTTGACTGGTTTTGTAGAGAGCTGACACGTGCATTTTGAGACACAGCGCTTTGAAAAAGCCGTTTTGAGACCTTTTGCGTACTCTGAAATGGTGTTTGATTAAACCGAGGTCTTGGAAACACTCAACAGCCTTCGTCTGAAATGTGTGTTCTTTTCATAGGTCAGTACACTGGACGCACGTTTAATAGTTTCGTAGAAAAAACGTGCAGCACACTTCAAGCGCCAGGTAGACGTGCACCTTAAGCGGGCACGCTCACGTACACACGGAGACACTGACCGCGGTTACACGAGTGCTGTTAAACACATTCAAGCTAAATACATTCGGTAGCCATGTTTAAAAACAGAACGTGTTTTCGCGGTTACACACCGAAAGCAGAAAGACCTCTATGGAAATTTTAACCTCAACAAACACGGAACTTAAAATGTATGATATTTAATTACAGTAGCCTCCAACATTTATAGCTATTGAATTATGAAACCTACACTTTTACTGTAATGACATAATGGGTGGACATTAGTACACTCAACATTAAAATTAAGTTAATTAAACAAGCGCAGGAATCCCCGCCAAATACAGCTATATTTTTCACACTGCTTGTTTACTTCGAAGCAATCAGTAGGAGCGCAGCAGAGAAGATAAATCGTTTGAAACCTACCTATTAAAAATGTTCACTTTGAACGAGAAACAACTGCGATCGGAAGTTGTTCGAAGGTAATGTAACCTCTTCAATAGCTGAAGTTGCTTTAGTGTAGTTGTTTTGCATCCCGTGTAACCGCGGCCTCCATCTAAAATCTGTATTGCTCACTGTTCTGTGACTTCTGCTGGCGTGTCGCGAGGAGACGCAGGCACGGCTCGTGTTTGCCGGAGGACAGCGGGCTTCCTTCTTAGCGAGACCCACGTGGGATCATACGAAATTAGCTGAATTACCACATTAGCCTGCCTGAACAGCCGTCCGCAACTACCGTCCGTACTCTACGGGGCTGCCTGCAGGATGTCGGCGGGGGAAACACTTTGCGCCGGCGAAGCGACGAGCTACAGCAACGGCGCGCCCATGCCGGTGCGTGCTGTAAGGAGCAAAGTCGGTTGAAACGGCCGATGCTATATTACATACACGGTTTCTCCGGCCTTTTTGAATCAAACCTTTTGAAAAATCTCCCGATGTATGACGTGTTCAGTTATTTCCTAAATATGCCATGTATCACAATCATTTTATACTCGTGTTCATAAAAATTACTTTTTATTTTCCTGTTAAGTTGAAATGCTATTCATATTTTGTCTATAAATCATAATGCTTCATTTATAAATAAGGAATAAAAATAGAGAGAAAATATGTATGCTGGCAACGCCTAGTGAGAAATAGTCCTTATACAAAATACTGCTGCACTGAGTGCGCACGAATGCGGTGTGCTGTCCATTGGTGTAATTATTCAGACTTAGTTAAGCTTAGTTTGTATTAGGCGGAGGAATATGCTGAAAGTAGAACTTTAGCAGGGCTTCAGAAAAGGCTGAAATAACCGTGAATGGATTATAGCCGAACTTCAGCTCGTGACGCAAGTCACGTGGTTGATACGTTCTACAATCGGCAACGATTGCGGGGCCGCGGTGGTGTGGCGGCCAGACTGCTCGCCAAGGCGAACCGGACTCGATTCCCGGCGGGGTCGCTCCCGGATTTTCGCCCGTGGGAAGCGTGCCGGGCGATGTCGCTGGTCGGCGGGTTTTCTCGAGGATCTCCCGTTAACCCCGCCCCTACGTTCCGGTGCTGCGCCATAATCCCCTCACTTCACCCTCGTCGGCAAACGGGTCGATCCGTAAGAATAAGGGGGGGGGGAGGGATAAGGAGAGGCTAAGGGGACTTCAGCCCCTCCCTAGGAGCTTGACTTTACACTGATATGACATAATTATTGAAAACAAGCACTAACGTGTATAAAGGCTGTTCACGATAAAGTGAGCACTTTAGAAATGAACCTCAGAAAAAATGTCACTGCCCCTGCACGCAAATATTTTATTGGGCACATTGAGTCACATTCGCCCAGTAAAGTTGGTAACGATGGATGGAAAATAGTTCCATACGTTAACGTCGAATAAAAAGTGTTAGTTAACTCTTTGTGGTAACTTAGAATGATTTCTTTCACTTTCTGTTTTTTTTTAATACATCGAAGTGTAAAAATGAGCAGATTTTTAAAGTATCTACATTCTTAATAATTTCACACTTTTATTTTACCGACGCACGAATGAAATTATGAGGTCCATATCAATGTTAATTTCACATAAGGCGGAGGAATAAACAACATGCATACACGTAGATACTAAGCAGGGCTTTCAAAAGTGCTCATTTTACCGCGAACAGCCTATACATTTAATATACTAACATGAAATTTATTCTATCCACTAAGTGCTGACATTTATACGCAGCATTAAAACTTAATACTTGATGCTAAGCATGCGGTTTCGACGTAATACAAATTCCCCACCCTTCATATAGCCTAGTCTCTAAACCCGTCACTGAGAAGAATATCTCTTTTTCGTTATATTATATATATATATATAATATATATATCACGAGTAGTTGACACGCGGTCCGCTCATATTTTTGTGGCCCCAACCTTTTATGGCGAAACAAATGGAATGCAGCCCGCTTTCAGCGTTCGGAAGTTAAACATTAGCATGTCTTGCAGCGTAGCTATTTCGAAGTTATATTTACGCTTACAACTAGAAACGAAACAAATTCTGTCGAACATCAAAAATTGTATTTTGGAACAGTGTTTCCCCCTTCTAAAGTTGAATAAGGCCAAGATAAGATCTCAGATCACAGACAAACATTTAAAAAAGTATAATGAGAGTTGTTTCAAGCCAAGATGTTTCACCAGAATTTGAACATTTGCTAGCAAAAAAATGAGGCGCCAGGCTTCTATTAGAATTTCCTAATTCCATTATTGCCTATATGACTAGTTTTTTTTGCTTTTGTTTACATGCTTGTATTATTTTTGTTCCGCGCTCAGTTGTTCAAATTTAAAATTAAATTGCATTTTAACAGTAGGCATATATATCCCATACGTTTTTTTCTTTTCCTGTAGGCGGCCCGTCGTGCTCTCTTGATTACAGTTTATGGCCCACACACCAGCTTTGAGTTTGACGCCCCTGGTGTACATTTACGTTTACTGTACATAGTGATGGCTCTCAAGACCTCATTGTTAAGAGCCGCCCAAAACTCTCACCTCAACTGTACATGCTGTTTCACTTATAGTTCAATCGTGGTTACTTCACACTTTTCTGAAATCTGGCTAAAGTTCTACTTCCAGGATATTACTCAGCCTCGCGCATACAAAGCTTAACAGAGCCTAAAAAATTACACCAGAAGAACAGTGAACCGCATTCGTGCGCACTGAGTGTAATAATATTTTGCATAATAACTATTTCGTAAAGACTGTTCACGATAAAGTGGGCACTTTTGAAATTAACTTTGGAAAAAAGTCACTACCCCTGAACGCATACATTTTAATCGACGCACTGAGTGACATTTGCCCAGTAAAGTTGGTAACGATAGAAGTAAAATAGTTCCATACCTTAACGTCTAATAAAAAGTGTTAGGTAACCATTTGTGGTAACTTAAAATTATTTCTTTCGCTTTCTATTTTTTTTAATGCATCGAAGTGTGAAAATGAGCAGATTTGCTTGACATTTACTTCCTTAAAAATTTCACAGTTTCACTTGACCGACGCATGAATAAAGTGATGAGGCCCATGGCAATGCTAATTTTACATAAGGCGGAAGATTACACAATGTGCATACAAGTAGATCTTATGCAGGGCTTTCAAAAGTGCTCATTTGACCGTGAACAGCCTATAGCAGGCATTACCAAAACACCTATTTTCTCTCTGTTTCATTCATATCAATTATAAATGAAAATAAATTATATGTCAAAATACCGATTTAACCAGAAATAAGATACTTTTATGTCAACACAAGTATAAATCGCTTTTGATACATGGCATAGCTAGGAAACAACTAAAAACGCCATACATGGGATTATTTTTCGAAGGTTTGTCTCAAAAAGTGCGAAGAAACCGCACGAATAGACTATAGAAACACCGACATCAAAACTCGCGCCATTGCAGACATCAGCTGATCAACTTTGCCCACGGGAATTCTGAGAAAGAGCTAATCAATTGGCGGTTATCTTACAGTTTGGCATGCGACACGAAAAAAAAAAAAAAAAAAAAAAAAAAAAAAAAAAAAAAAAGGAACGTAATATAGGTTGTTATGTTATTAACTACAAAGGATTGCGCAACCACGGGACGGATGCCGTAAAGTCACGAAGCCACGGTCTTGAATGTTTCATTTATGAAGCTCGCTCTTCTGACCTTTGAGCCAAAGGCCACCGTGACGTCATCAAGAGGCAGGATGTGTACCGTATAGCAACTGCCGCAGGAAGTTTGCAGAAAAAAAAAAAAAAAGGCGTCACCATCTCTCGTACTAGAGTGAAAATAATTTGGACAATTAAAACAGAGTTAATAGCTTCGCCAAGAAGAGGAGTCGAGGTAATTATATAGTGGTTTTCTCTGTGACCCGTGATCCACATCGCCGTCATAGGTTGTAAATGGTTTTTTGTAAAAATAACCCTTATGAGGGATTGAGCATATATATATATATATATATATATATATATATATATATATATACATATATTAAGTTCTATATAAATGTGTCAGTGTATAGACATGTGTAGTTTTGGAGCAATATACGAGTATACTTACGAGTGTATATAAATACTGTATGACCATATATTGTCTGTAAAGACTGTTCACGATAAAGTGAGCATTTCTGAAACCAACCAATCTATTTTAATGAGCGCACTTAGTGTTGTGGGTTCTGTAAAGTTGGTAGCGTCGGAGGAAAAGTAGTTCCACGTCTCGACGTTGAAATAAAAGTGTTAGGTAAAACATTTCTGTAAAAACTGGAATGATTTATCTTGATTTCTTTTTTTTTTAAATGCCTAGAAGTGTAGAAATTAGCAAACTTGTAAATTATATACTTTTCTAATAATTTCACAGTTTCATTCGACCGCTGCAGGAACAAAGTGATCAGGCCCTTAGCAGTGTTAATATTGCATATAGCGGAAGAATACATATCGTGCATGCAAGCAGATCTGAGCAGGGCCTTCAATATTCCTCAGTTTACCGTGAACAGCCTATATACACGGGTGCGATATGTAATACTTATGTGTGCGTGTATTATATATGATACAGAATATAGTGTAATTGTATACAGGATGGGATTGAATTCGACAGTCAAACTTGGCGAGGCGATTCCTTACGTAAAATCAGCTGGGAAATATACGGGACACTTTTTACCTAGCCCTTAAAAATAAAATGTTTTAACTGAATTTTTGCGAAATATCGTGAATGAAGGGAATTTGAATTACAATTCTTCGAACATCGTTTTGTATAATCTGAATCTTCAACTTTAGAAAAACTCTAATTTATGCCTCTCGCCATAATGGAAATATAAGGGTTAGCCACCCTCTTATCGCATACGACTTTATTACCCGAGGAATCATGACCGTTTAATGGTGGTTTATTGGAAAGAATGACCAAATGAACAAAAATGGTGCTCTTGTTGCAATTGTCCAGGACTCGCCGTTTTCGCGTGAAATACACACATCTTCGGCTGCAGCGGCACAGCGCCTAGCACTTCGGCAATATTAACTACATGCGTGTATGGCATGCATCTGCGTCCACTGCAGAGGCGATGGTGGAGGACATTTGAAACACTTACCGTGAACAACCTACGGCACTGAAACTGCCTGTGTTGTTTCTGGTGACAGTGTGCGATTCCCTGCAGGAAGTACTGCTATTACCTACGCTCCTGAAACTACATCGCCGCCTCCGCCGCTGGAAGTTTTGTGTGCGTTTTACACGGAAACGGTGGGTCCTGGACAGTTCCAGCAAGAGGACCATTTTTGTTCATTATATCGTACTGCTCAACAGACCACCATCAGACTTTCATAATTCCTGGCTGTGAACAGTTGTATACGATAAGAGGGTATACACTTCTCTTGTTTTCATTACCGTGGAAAGTATTAACGAGAGTTTGCTATCTCTAATTTAATTTCTTTTTGTTTCCGATACGTCGAAAGAATACAGCTTAAATTCTTTATTTTCAAAGACTCGTATCTCCCTTAATATACCGTATAGGTAGAAAGTGTCCCGTATGTTTCCCACACGGTTTAACACAAGGAATCATCTCACGTAATTGTGTTTTTTTTTATTTGCATTCTATGTTTAAATGAACTCGAAGGATGTAAATGAGTAATACCGATAAATAACGACTGTATATTCGACGTAGAAAAATGTTTGGAGTCTATATGTCACATAGTCTATAGTAGTTTCTGATAATTGTGTAAATGTTTGAAGGCGGAGATTAACACGAGTTAATTGCCAATGCTACATAAAACATTTGTGATGGAGCATTAAATATCTACATTGTGTTTAAATAAACGGGGAGCTGCAACCAAATTTCTTTCTTGCAAACAATTTGGACGGCAATCTTGTTATATTCGACGTGATGGTGAGGCATAACCGATTTCCCAATAATGGATTTATAACTTTATACTAAACAGAGAAGGTAATCGTGTTTATTATTCTAAACCTTATTGTTCGTACCCAAGATCTACGCTGAGTACAGTGCCTGGAAGGTAGGCAACTTTCTGCACAGTCAGTGTAATACAGGTATCGCGCCGCAGAGGTATGCATTGTGACTAGACACTGATATCAGGACACGCGTAACTGTGTATATAATGAAGTGTAGGTATGCTTAATCACCGTAAGTTTATAACGCGCCCATTTCGATGCACAAGAGATGCAACTCTGTAAACCGTAGGTAGGTTTCAAAACCAGTTTCTACGAACAGCGACACTTATTGCGAACAATGAAACTAAATATTGCTATTTTACTGTGGGGTTTGTTTACTTCTGAATTCGTCACAGAAAAAAGCATCTCCATAATTCTTCTTGCTTACCAGCAGAACTACTTTTTTTTCTTTTTTTTTCTTCACTGCTACGAATTCTTAATTCCACATCTCTTGATATGATTTTTCATACACTATTTCATATTCTTCGCTGCAAGGAAAACAATAAGAGTTTAAAGTCATGTGCAAAAATTTATACCGTTTTGTAAACGATCACACATTCAAGCAAAATCTAAATTAGTTAACATAAAGTAGCAAATGAACTATCAACGTACGGTTTTTATTCCGTACATTATTGATTTTATATAACATGTAATTTACTATATCAATCGTATTTACAGTATTTTATTTTTACAACTTACCAGACGCCACTATCGAACCATGTATATAACGTGTAGCTAGAAATCAGCGACAAACTACGGGAGATATTCTTGATGTAAATGTATGTACTATTTTCCCCTAAACGGATTATAAGGGGAGCTATACGCCCCCAAAATTCGGATTTTAAAATTATTTTCATTACAAATATCACGAATTACTTACGATTAAGCAATAAAACGTGAATTATGTTTTGTAGAACGGAGATCTTACACCTATGAAAATGTGGTTGGTAATATCATCTCCATTCATCTGGGAAATAGGGGTTGCCACCCTGTGCTTTGTTACGAATTACCACCACTTTTTTCCTGATGAAGGGGGATGGTGTAAGATTCTACAAAACGCTACACACCGATTTGTTGCTTAATCGCAAGAAGTTCCTGATATTTGTAACGAAATTCATTTCAAAAATTTGATTTTGGGCGCACATAGCTCTACTAATAATCACTTTGAAGAAAAATAGTTCACACATTTTGGTCAGGAATAACCTCCCGGAGTTTGTCGGCGATTTTTAGCTGCACTGCATGAACGAATGAATGAATGAATGAATGAATGAATGCATGTATATACACATACATGTTAGTGTGTCTAATAATCACTATTTCAAGGAAGTGGTGGCGTTTCGTAAAATGAGTGTAATAATCAGGCCGCATGCCTCCCTCCATAGAGAACAGTTCGATTCCTGCCGAGGTCAAATCCATGCTTTTCGCGTCGAGGAGATGCAATAGACGGTTTCTGAAACAGGTTTTCTACCAATAAGATGCTTGGATCACCATCGGATGTCCCCACTGTTGCATGCTGCAGCTGCACGACGAAAACGTTGCAAGACAGATCAGCGCTTTGCACGCAGAGGAGAACGTCGTCCTTTTCCCATCGTCGATTATGTACCTCGGTGCGTGGCCATTTTTTTGAAACAGATGCATTGTTTAACCCCGTTACGAAACATGGCAATATCCGAGAAAGAAAAATGCGCGTTTTTATTCAGACACGCTCGCAAAGCGTGGCGAAGTAAACCACTGATGATAACATCTCCTGGTACTAGCGTGAGAGCGGTGTTTCTTCTACTAAGCCCGTTATCGCGACACTTAAGGTTGAAGTAAAAAAAACTGCCTATAGAGCACTGCACCAGACTATAAAACGTGAAGAACTCATTAAAAAAAGTAGCACAGACGCCATGAAAATTGTCAGAGAAGTGCGATTAATGCTGTATATAAAACATGAATGTATATATATTTTGCAACATTATAAAATATTGTACCAAAATATATTTTTCAAATATAAAAAATTAATCTATCGGTAGAGTCCGAGTTTTTAACTAAATTTAAGCGCATTTCCATTTTGGATGCTTCGGAAAGCGGAATTTGCAAGAAAATATTTAAAGAAAGATAGTCATAATGTTTGCTATGATCGTGTGTAATAAAATCATAGCAATGATGTAGCCTATCATATCAATTTTATAATTAACTTTATTTATGCCAGTTTCAGCCATAAATGTTCGTAACAAATGGATGCACATAAAATCAATTATAAAAATTATTTCCTACGTTATTTTTACAATTTTTTTTACACACAATCATAGCAAACATTATGACGATCTTTCTTTTAAGATTTTCTTGTAAATTATACTTTCCGAAGCATCCAAAACGGAAATGTGCTTAAATTTGGTTAAAATGTGGATTATCGATCGATTATTCTTTTACATTTAAAAAGAATATTTTATTGGATTTCATATATAGCATAAATCGCAGTTCTTTTCCGACAGTTTTCATGGCGTCAGTTGCAACATTTTTCATGAATTCTTCGCATTGTATAGTCGGGTACAGTGCTCCATAGGCAGTTGCTTTACTTCAACCTTGACGACAGCACGAGGAACATAAATGAAGAGCCGCGCAGGAACACAACAGCACACCGTCCCTGCCCCCTCATTGTTTCTTCCTCCTTCCTAAATACTTTTTTTTTTAATACTGTGCTATTTTTTTTTCGCATTTGAGATAGATGGTTGGCATCTGAGAATCCAGGGGTTGGAAGGAGGGGGAGGGGGGGAGGATCAGTTCTGTCCCCCGCCATCAGGGACTTATGACCGCGACGCGGCCCTGGCTTACTTTCATTCCAGCAGCAACTCGACATATTTCATCTCACGTTAGCATCAACCACACAAAAGCCTATCTTCCCTAACTAACCACAGCCCAACTTTATCCCGACCCAGATCTTTTAAAGTAAAATATATTTTTAACTACCGCATCTGTCGCGCAGTTCAAACGTTCCCGCCTTTCATTGTTTTGCCGCGTATCTGAACTGTTGCTTGTCCGTGTCTACAATGGCGGCCATGGCACGAGACAGCCCTGCTCAGCCACGATGCATGCCCCCTCGCCCCAACTCCGACCAACGTAACGCGTACAGAAGCATATCTTACTTCCATAAGCGTGATCGCGGTTGGTCCAACTATTCACACGACCACCCATTAGGAACCCAGATGACACGTGAGCTTGCCAATTTACTTGAATTCTCCTTCCCGAGGACGCCTGCCATACGATGCGTGATTCAAGCTTAATTCAAGCCGAACTTCTCGTGAATAGCATATGCTTGCTAATGACAAAACTTGTAGCTGGATTGAATTATTCTTGTGGGTTGCTAAGGAAAGCTTTCGGCAAGGTTTACTAATTAAGCTTGCTACAGGCGTGACCTGTGGAGACAAGTAAGCTTGATTCAAGCCCATAGGCCTGCCGTGACAAGTTTTGTTCAAGCTTGACTCAAGCTGATTATGCTATTGGGGAAAGTGTTAAAACACACTAACGTTATCTTCTGAGCTTACAACCCCAAAACACGTTGAAGGGCAAGGTTCTTTGTTTTATTTTTCGGACCCATTTGTCGTGTCCGAAATGGCAATTTTGGGGAATTAGGGTGGATGGTTTCAAACGGCTTGTAACCGCGCTACATGCGACAAAGTAGGAAACTACAGGCTTGTGGATTTCAACGATATTTGGTTATCACCCTATCAATAAATAACTTTCTCCCAAGCATTTTTCACGTCTTGTGAATAACCGATATTATTTCTTTCCAGCCGATATAATAATTCTCTTTATTTCTTCGCTCCGTGCAATTAACATTCAATTTCAAATAACAACCGATAGCCTTTTTTTAAAGCAATTTTAATACGACATACGAACTTTACTTTAAAATAACTTCATGTAGATAGATCCCTGATTTTCCATTTTTCACGTGCATGTATTGGCAGCGTTTCAAGAACAGTAAATACCGACGTTTCCACCACAGCGCGGGAAATAAAACGCAAACAAACAGCAGACGAGTTCACGGACCTATTTGGGGATTTAGTGTACTTCTTCAACTCAGTAAATTTAAACCCTAAATCCCCAAATATTTAAGGTCTAAACTTGGTTTCGTGGTTGATTTATTAACTTAAATAATGGTCTCGTAGCCGTTTCGGACACGGCTATTGTAATAGAGCAGCCACGAGGAAACTGCGGCCCGCGGACAATGAGCCTGAGTGGAGAGGCCCGCCGCTACTTTAAAAAATAACATTAGGAATGGCCTTCGAACATACTGAAGTGGCCCTCCCCCGAGTGGCCCGCTAAACATACATATGTACTGATCACAAACATTTTACTGAGCAGAAACTCTCATGAGTGACACTGGCAGTGATACTATAGTATATTCACGGTTACTTCACGCTTTTCTGAAGCCCTGCTAAAGTTATACTTCCAGGATATTCCTCCGCTTCGTGCGCACTATGTAGTAATAGTTTGCATAAGAATAATTTTTTACTAAGCATTACCAACACATGTATTTTCTAAATTTTAATAATCATATTATTTACAAATGAAATACTATAATTTATAAATAAAATATAGGTTTAAGTTCAAATAAACCAAAAATAAGGTATAGGCTATTCACGGCAAAGTGAGTACTTTTAAAGGCCCCCTCATTCGAAATAATAGTCAATAAATATATTTCATTTTAGCCTTAGACGTTAACTTCCGAGTGCGGTGGAATACACACACTGTGTTTACTACTTAAATGGGAATATTTATTTTACAAAGGTGGTTAAAGGATCAAGTACGGCTGAAATGAAAAAGTATCTAGGACCTCAAAAGAGCTCACTTTACCGTGAACAGCCTATATTTATTGTTAACAGGAGTGAGAAACGTTTGTGATGCACGGCATATTTAGGAACGACCCAAACACACGATGCGTGGGGTTATTTTTCAAAGGTTTGATTCAAAAAGTGTGAAGAAACCGTAAATAAATTAGTTGGAATAGACCTGTTAAGTATATTCTGCAGTTCATTCATGATACTAATGTTCTGTAATATTTTTCAGGTGTGATAACAGGCCTACTGTATGTAGGTCAAAATATTTTTTGGCGTGCCATGAACAATCATCCCAGGACACGAGTATCTCGGGCTTGGGAATTCACTGAACAATACAGATTATACGCTATTCACGGTAGAGTCAGTACTTTTTGAAGCCCTGTCATTTGGAATAATATTCAGGTATAATAGATTGTATTGTAGCCTTAGACGTTAACATTCGAGTTGGGTGAAAAATATACAGTGTTAATTTACTTACATGGCGATATTTATTTCAAAAAGTGGTAAAGGGATAAAAAATGGTCGAGGGGATAAAAGTAACTAGTGCCTCAAAAGTGCTCACTTTACCGTGAACAGCCTATAATAGTGTGGCCTGAAGCACCAACTTGAGATCTGGATTTGGCCCCCACGCGAATAAGTTTTCCCAACCCCGTATTGGAGGAAGATGGACTCCAACGTCCTTGAAGGGAACATTGCAGACACATCTGTGCTAGTTGTGATCTTACTGCGTGTTAAATTTAGATGCTGGACAACTGGTCCTTGGGAATGGAATCACCCACTACAGGAAAATGGCGACATCTCGCATGCTCCTATAACCGAGTTGAGCCGGAGGGCCCGCATGTCTGCGAAAGGGCTAACGCTGGCGCCAGTGGCGGATCCAGAAACCTATTGAGGCCGTGTCTCGATTGGCCCAGAGAGCGCTCTCGCTCTCGCGACCACGTCACTTAGACGTCAGAGAGAATGCTCTCCGGTCGTCTCAGTTCGTCGGAGAGAGTACGAAAGAGCGATAATACAGAAAGAGGACGAAGTCATGCTCTCTCTGGCGCTCTCTCGCACTCTCTGACCACGCGCCATATTTGTTTATATTATTTCCGTGTTTGAATAAGGTTATAGCAGCTTTCTCAGCCGAAACCTCGTCGCGTTTTACCTGCAAGTTAATAATCTCAACTGTTTTAAACAACGAAATAACTCACGTAACACATATTTATAAAAATATAAATACGGATATCTGACAAAGTCTCGTTTTTTTTTTTTGTCACTTTGCTGCAACATGAAGGTAATGTGCAAAACCAAAATAATACTATTTTATGCGCTAATAAATATTCCGGTAGTGTTATAATTATTTGTGAATTATTTTGAACACATATATGTTATTTACAATAGCTATGATTACGATTTTAGCTTAACATGATTTCCCGCCTTTTGGCATCAGCTGTCTGCTCGACGTCAGAGAGAAACGAGAGTGTGGTCGTCTCAGTTCCACAGAGCGAGAACGTGAAAGAGTGCGAAGCAGTGCTCTCGCCTGGTCGTGCGAAAGAGTATTCTTTAAAAGGCAAGGCCTAAGGCTCCCTCCTAACTAGAACATTTCCCCGCATTTGAGGCCTAGTAGCGCGGAAGAGAGAAAGGCGACATCGCCACACGCATCAAGTACGCCATCGCCACTAAGCGCAAGGTTCTGAAGAGACGTGCAGTGTTCTTATCGCACTGGACTTTCTGTGGCGACCCTATTATTTTATCGGTGGGAAATCTTTGGGAAGGTTCAATGCAGCGCCCTCGAGTAGTATTTTGAGACGCGACGTTTTGGAGTACTCTGAAACGGTGTTTCTAACGTGCGTGTCATTATGGAAGTATTAAATAGCCGTCGTCTGAAGAATGTGTTACTTTCGTACATCAGCACGTTTAATAGTTTCCAGCAAAAAAACCGTGTATTTCAAACACTCAGCTACACAGCTCAAGTACCAGGTAGGCAGGAGCCGTAAGGGTTCCTGTTTAGGGTTAAAATTTGGCAGTGTTTCTCTGATACTAATTTATTTATTTTTAAGCCAATATGTGGGAACCGGTTTATAAACACACTCGAAAAACTTCAAAATGTTATTTAGCGGTCACTACATTTAAATATACGTTTTAACAGATTTTTCTTATGCAAGCCCAGCGGGGCATAGAAGTTACTTTCCAGTCCAACAATACCATATTGTGGTAACTACCCAAAATTGGTATTTTGGGGGAGGCAATTGTACCTCCCCCTCCCCTCTTCACTAGCGTACGCCCTTGTAGAGTATATGGTATCCAAATAAATAATATACCGCATTTCAATAATGTACCTGCATTAAAGGATAATCTCTTTACAACCAGAATAAAATCAAACTCTACGGGAGAGATGAGAGGAGAGATTTGTGTGGCTCTTAACAGCCGATGAGGGTTAAATGAGTCGAGAATAGAGCAGAGCCCGGGGGGAAACGGGAGATCTCCGAGAAAACCAGCCGACTAGCCGCATCGTCCGGCACGATTCCCACTTGCGAAAATCCGGGGGTTACCCGGCCGGAGTATTGAACCAGGTTTGGATTGGTGGGAGGCAAGCAGACTAACCGATTATCCACCGCGACCCCCTCTGCGGTGGAGGTTCAAGCTCCCTTGGCCCCCCCCCCCCACCACTGAACACTTTATTCAGGGGTACGCAAGATAAAAAAAAATTGGGATTGACTGTGTTGTGGACACGGCAGTTTGTTTTGCGTGAATACGCCTATGTTGATGCGCTCAGACGGAACCGCTTCACTCGATAATATAGGGTTTAATGGGTATGACTGGATTGCGTTTAAGATGCTCTTTCCAAACGTATACGATTTGTGTATTCCAACGTTGCTTTTTGACGAATACAGGCCGAAAATGTGTTTAATTTTTTAACCTTAATTGCATGCAATCTCACCATAACCACGCCACACAAATGTTTTTACACTAGCAATCTATTGATCTTAACGAGAGCTGTATATTGAAACTCAAACGAGCGTCGTAGTTTTTCCTAGTCAAAAGTTATGCTACGCGGAAGTTATGAGACGCGGCGAAACGAACTGAATATTGCCCCCCCCCCCCAACCACACCTCACGCGATGATTCGCAGTCATCACTCAACATAACATATTCTTCGATCCTAGGCAATCCAGTGGTGTTAATTAATTTCGAATGCAGACGATCGATGGATTCGGAGCTGCAATGCCAAATTATATCCCCCGATTTTGTTATCATCGGATTTTCTGGATTGCCTACCAATATGGTTGCAAATTTAAAGACGCATTCGCGTCGAAAAACACTCACCAGCTCCCACAGCAGCCAGCAGCAACAGCAATAGCCAGCGCGCCATGACGAACTGACGGCGGTTGGCAGTCCCTCACCTAGTATTTGCCCCGCCGTCACAAGACTGGGGTCAAGTGGCTGGAGGAGTCACGGGTCGGCCTTCACCCACGCAGCCCCCCTCCGCCCCCAACTTCCCACGCGTCGCACTTTTTTTCGACGCGAATACGTCTTCAAAAGCCCTTTTCGAATTCTTTATTTGGCAATTTAGGGTACTGGGTATTTAGGGTGTTGGAATTCGCACACTGACAAGCGCTCCTAGTATTAAGTTTCGGAACCGAATTACTGAACGTTTCGATGTTTACTTGTTATTTAAGAAGATACACTATGATTCACAAATACTCTCTCCCTCTCTAGGGCAATTATAAAACGGTTTTATTTAATTGCGCTCTTCAATGGAAACCTCAATTTGTATAATTTCAATTCGTGTTTTCCCATCAACTCAAAGAAAATGAGCGAAGAGCAATGTGATTCATCGTTAAGAGTGGGACGGACCCTCACATTTTTTTAGTTGTTTGCGCGAATACGCGTATCTCGGTAACTAAATGTTCTAGAAATACGACTTTTGTCATATTAAGTGTATGTCGCATTCTAAAGCTTGCCTATGCAGTTTCCTTCAGCGGCAAGAGAAAAGTACAGATATACGGGCGTAGTTTAATCTGTGGTCGTTCATCGCGTGTAATAAAACCCCTATGTCACACATCTAATTTGCACAGTACAGACCTTGAATGCGGGGTTACCACGGGGGTCCATCCCACTCTTTAAGTTTTCCTTAATTTTTATTGATTTAGGTTCGCATAATTAGCACGATTAAAGACTTGAAATAAGACACAAACAACAGCAAACGCTTTTTCAGATGTATTTGGGGATTTAGGATGCTTCTCCCACGCAGTGTATTTCGACCTTTATTGCCTAATATCCAGGTCCTAAACTTAGCCACGTCGCCGATTTAGTAACCCAACTGTGGTACCAGGGTGAAAATGGCGATGTAACGTCCGCAGGGCGATCCATTGCGACACTTCACCTTTGTAACTAATAACACGATTGGGAAAAAAAGTGGTCTCGTTCGATCGGTTATACGACTGTCAATCAGTTATACGACTACGTGCGAGTATGGCCTTGAGTTGGCGCCGCGTATTCGCCGGGGGCAGGTGGGGTCCGAGGCGACTGGCATCGGCGGCAATTTCGAACGTGGGCGAAAATCCCGTACGGTATATCTCGCGAATCCGATGTGCTAGCGTGCTGATTCTGGTGCCAAACGAAATATCTCGTCTAGATCTGTCGCATCAAGCTATAAAAAGCGAACATCATAAAATATTTGTTGGTGACAAAAAATAAGTTACGAGTGAATTTAAAATTCTTTATGTGGGTCCATGCGCACTATAAAGCCCAAAGGAAATACAGTAAACTCATCTTATCGGGAAGGGCACCTAGTCACCATCGATCAGTAGAATGAACTCCACACGAAAAAATAATGCAACAAGTTCAAAATGCATTGGGTGAGTCAGGAGAGTCCATTGCCATCGCATGGAGGGGAGGGGTCGCTCAGTTCAGTAGTGACAGCGGCCGCGTACGGTTGGGCAGAAGCTGCTCCGCGGATGCATATTACCTGCCGAAAAAACGAAGTTGCTCAGCGCAATATTTTACAGCATGGTAGAAGAGGGCGATCTTATCAGTTTGGTCCGTATAGCGCCAGTAGTGTCACGTGGTCCCCTCCCTCCAGCGGCGAGCGTTCGAGAGAGCTTTGACCTACACTGCCTCCTCTACGTTCCCTCCCTCAAAGATGCGCAAAGATTATTTTCTCATTCGAACTTTACCACCAAGTCTGAGACGGGATGTGTGAAATAGCTTGGAATGCGTAGGAAAGTTAAAGCAGTGCGTGCTGCACACACAACGGTAGTCATGTAAAACCCACTGTAGTGTCTCCCACGCAGCTACATCCTGAATTTTTGTTTGCCTTAGTTCCGGGCACTGGTGTAACAACTAGGATGTGAGAGAGGGGGTTTGCAGTTTACACACTGCCCCTCCCTAAATTTAGCGAAGTGCACCAGAATGAGAGTAAATGGATACTCAAACTACTTTTGTTCACCAAGATACCTTGATATATTATCTAGAGTATGTTAAATGTATGTCTGATGCTTATATAGGTTAATATTGTTAATGTATGCTAACCCAGCAGGAGCAGAATCCTTAGTACAAATTTCTAGGTATGTGTGTGTGTGTGTGTGTCTCTCTCTCTCTATATATATATATATATATGACATAGAGTCTAAAGTGATTTCTGAGGGTGGTAGAGGCCCTGGAACATTGTGATAGGAAATGTGTTATGCAACGATAAATTGGAAACCACTTGCGATTAAGCAATAAAAATTGGCATACAGGCAAACATTTCAAGCCAGGTTAGCACACAAAACAGCATTACAGAGAGTACACCCCCTCATACTATTGTGTGTTATGGTGGGCACTGGCGTGAACCTGCCTTTAACCAAAAATACTTATATTTAGAGTTATGGCTTATTTAATCATTGTAATACAATTACATTTATTGTAATGCAATGAGGGATATTTAGTTAGATTAGTGCCACATATTTATTTAGTATAAATGTCCATATCTGCACGCTCACTTTCTGTTGAGTTGTCGCCATAGGCCAGCTGTCATTATGGAAACGGCGATTGATTATGATGGCGCTGCGTCCAGGGCAGTATCTTCTCATCTCTGTAGCTGGCTGCAGATAGACAGCTTTTCCGGGTGCAATACACTTTTATTAATGATTATGTATTATAAACTTATTTTGGTTTACCTTCTACCTTGTGGCGAAACTGCTGAGAGCTTGTTTTGTTCCCCAAGGCTGTGTTGATGTGTCCTCGCAGCTAGCGTCGTATTGGCATTCTTTCGCAGTGGGTGTTTGCAAATTGTCCTTAACACTGCAGTGTTTACCTATGGCGCTTTCAGCAAGTATGTTCAATTAGAGGTAGGTTCATGCCTGTGCCCACCAGAACAATACATTAAATAGGGTTTGGCACTCTCCAATTATTTAGAACACTGTAACTGTGTACTTGAAGCAATTTGACATGACGTGTTAGTACTCAGTGTTAAAAAAGCAATAAAAAAGTTTGCCTTGATAGTATCCGCTATTCCATACCGTTTGCTGAAAAATCACATGTTTAGCTGGAAAGCAGATTAATGGTTACCTGAGAGGTAGA
The DNA here is from genome assembly GCA_029891345.1 of Dryococelus australis. NCBI lineage: Eukaryota > Metazoa > Arthropoda > Insecta > Phasmatodea > Phasmatidae > Dryococelus > Dryococelus australis. The sequence continues at coordinate 87,863,762 of CM057004.1, read as the reverse complement.
CAACCTGTATCACTGTCGTGCATGACATGTGAACTGACACCCTGGCTAATGCCCTTGTCCTAAGACAACAGGTTTATAAGATTGTGGACGGCTGAGAAGTTACTGTGGGCAAGTGCCCCATTCCATTGGTTCCTCTTGTCATATCAAGTGGCAACGAGGTTGCCTGCCTGTTGGCATTATGTTAGTACTTTACACAGCAAACAGTTCTTCATGACATGTGAGATGAAAGGGAGTAATGAGAACTGATGGACATGTATCTCACGTGTAGTGAAATTATGTGTAATGCATCAGCTGCGAGTCATCAATACGCCAAAACGTTTCCAGCTTGACATTTACTTGTTGCATGTGGTTTCACTTCAGTTCATCACCATTTGGACAATAATCTGCTACAGCTAATTGAAGATGTACCACTGAATCTATGAGAAGACATGTGGTATATGCACGATGGTGAACCAGCACACTTTAGTCACATAGAAAGGCAGTACGTGGATGTGCGGTACTCAGAGTGATGAATTGTCCGCGGTGGGTCAGTGGGTTGGCCACCCAGACTAACGGACCTAAACCCAGTCAACTTCTTCTTGTGGGGTCATTTGAAGGCACATGTGTATGCAACTGACATCGACAATGTGGAGGATCTCTGGCACCGTAATCAAGATGCATGCTGTACTGTACAGGCTAATCCCGGAATGTTGCAGCATGTGCGCTAGTCATATGAGCATCACATGCATGCACGTATGGAGATGGGTGACTCACACTTCAACCATATGCTGTAACCATGTAAACCCTTCACATCCCAAATAAATCATAGATACTCGAAACTGGTGTTAAGATTTTTTCGACTACTCCACACTGCCACCATTTACTAAGGGGTCATTTACCTGCATTAGGGCAAAAACATGAACCAGGTTGACAGTTGGTATGTCTTGGACCACAGTAAGTGTTACAGGCTGCCTACCTCCCAGGCAACCATTAATCTACCATCCAACTAAAAATGTGATTTTTGCTCTAACATCTGGGATTACCAAATACTACCAAGGCAACCTTTTTTAATTGCTTTTTGCATGTTGATTACTAACATGTCAAGTCAAATTACTTCGAGAACAGGGTTACAAAGTTCTAATCAATTGCATGGTGCCAACCCCTATTTAATGTATGAAAGGGTACACTATCTGTAATGCAGTTTTGTGTGGTAACCTGCCATGCAAACATTTGCCTGTATGCCAATTTTTGCTTCTTAGTTGCAAATGGTTTTCAATTTATTGTTGCATAACACATTTCCAATCACAAAGTTCCAGGCCTTCTGTAACCCTCAGAAATAACTTAAGGCCCTATGTCGTATATGTGTTTTCCTCTATATTTGTCCCAAGTATTCTGTTCACGTCAGGTTAGCATCGGTCTACATTAAAGACTCATCCTGTGTGTATGTGTGTATGTATATACATACACTGTATATAAACATACATGTGTGCATGTGTATCTAGTACACGTGCATGTAAAAAACAGCTACATATAAGTCTGATTTAGGAAATGTGGGCCCCCCTTGAACAAATATACCTGGATCCGCCCCTGGCTTGTAGTACCTAAAGCAAGTTTTGCTCAAGTATAAAATGCATAGTGACAATGAGCTAAACAACCCTTCCCCCATTCTGTTATTAGCTACCTGTGCAATCTCTCCCTCCACCCGAACCCTTCTGAATTCATTCTGAACTGAGCGGTGGACTGGTCCCTTAATGAATGCTCTGATGTTATGTCTCTCTCATCTTTCATTTTGCTCTGTAGCTCCTGCATTAGCCAGAAAAAGGCCACAGATGGTTCAACTTTTAACTGAAAGCTTTGAATGATCTGATTAGTTTCTCCTCTCAGTCCATTGTAAAACCTTTCAAAAGACCACATCTAACAATCAGAAGGTGGTATCTGTAATGTATAACCAACAGTCCATGAATTATACGCTCAAAATGACAGTTACCCAAAAAATATATATATATATTGTGAACCTGCAAATTTTTTCATTAGTTCTACTCGTCTTCCAGAACAATATGTTAAATTTCCTCGTATCTCCTGTGCTGGTATCTTTGATTTTTTTTTGTGCAAGAAAGTCATAAGTTGCCAAAATCAACAGAGAAGCAGAAAAGATCCTTTAGATATTATCTCAGTAAATTGATACTCTTCTCTAGGTTTTAAATTCACTACCAGACTATACCAAATCACTGTAATGTTAATTCATTGGGAAAATATACTTTTAGGGCATCACTATGATGATTTTCCCTTATCAATTCTCTAGAAATTAGTAAACTGGCTCAGAGGCAAAAACCATGTCAGATAGCTGAAAACTGACCCATAAAAATGTAATTTTAATGATTTCTTCTTTCTAACAGTGGGGCAATAATCTCTCTGCAAAAGACAGTTGGCAAGATATACCTGTCCAAGCACTAGTGTGCACCGACAAGTGCAGCTGGTGGCAGTTTTATCTCGCCCAACAAGTGTCTCATATTTCTACAATTACACATCTGTTTGTTGTGCATCTAAGAGATGGCACGCAGTTGACTGAACAGTCAGGCTGGTATTCATAGCCACTTTAGAGATGCAGATGCGAGCCACATTCAGTACGCATCTTGTTTTGGCAGGAAAACGAGTGTCTTGAATGATTGGAGAGTTGTTTTTGCATGTTGGTTACAGTTATGGGCACTCTCAAAGTTACGAGAAACCTTGACCTCCCCATAACGACTCACATCCCATTAACCTCTCCTTGTACTTGTAAAAATAGTGCATGCCTTACATAGTTCCTAAAAATATTACAAAATATAACGCCTGCAATAAAAAAACTGCTGGGTGGCTGAATTTTATGTTTAATTGTTGTATAAAAAGTAGTATATTGAGCTGAGTGGTTCACGTATGGACAGAAATGATGCTTCAATTCTATGATGTTAGGAAAATACAGAGCAACACTGATATAGCATTATTTTTCTGTATTATTTCACACTGGTTCAAACTACACTTTGATCAGTCATGTGAGAAAGAAGCAACTGGTACGAAGTATAAAATATATTTTTACAAAACATTTGTTTATTCTCACACAAAAAATTTAATAAAATTTACACAGATTTCATTTTACAAAGTGTATGGCCACTTACAAAAATTATAAGTGAAACACTGGCCAAGGTTCATACATCAATAAAACAATGATCAACTACAAATTACACACACAACACAAACATGTAAATAACGACCGATGTCTCTCATCCAACAAACAAGAGGCAAGTATTTACAGTTCTTATACTTCATTTCAGTCATTTTCCAAATTATTAGAAGAAACTCAAACATAGGAACAAAACAATTAAAGGAAAAGAGATAAAAGTACCACATTCGTGCACACTCAGTTGAATAATATTTTGCATGCAAACTATTTCTTATTAGCCACAAATTTTCTGAGCTAAGTGAATGCAGAAAATTTGTCCTTTTCCCAGGATGGAAAACAAACCCCCACAAAAAATTACAGATACCAGTGGAAATGAGAACCCAAGAGAAAACTATAAATACCAGTAGCAGTAATACTTTTTTATTTTTATATAAATATGTATCAGCAGTAATGTTTTTTTTATAAACTATACCTTAGATTTTACTGTATTATCTTATAGTATACTATGTTTTACAATTGTACATTTATGCACCGAGAAGTACATAATGCTGCACTTAACATTTCCGAGTGTTTGCAATATGACATTGCTCATAAATCTGGTATAAGCTCTAATGGTCTACAAAAATATGTGTGCATTCATTCATATTTATGGTTATTGTAAATCTCCAATTGAAACTGGTTTGTTGGGGGGTCAAGCACCTTAGCAGTTACACCACAGGAGTCTCTTGTTTATGGACTCCTTCCCATAGAAGCATATGTGCATGTGTGTTTAGCAGCATGCATGGGCAAGGTAAACTGCCATGCCTGCTTCAGTCTAGGGTGCGTGTATTGCGCATCAATTGTACCACAGCTTTTACCAACATATCTAATTAGTAACTCTTGTCTTTGTTTATTATTTCTCAAGTACCTTTGGGACCTGGGCCACTCCAAGCAACCTAGGTTTTATGTGTTCTGTAGCAGTGGCATGTAGTGAGTTTTTTACAGGATAAGCAATAAGTTTTTACAGGATAAGCCCCACGTATCTGAGTGTTTTAGATAACATTCGCTAGTGCCGGGCTGTGGTTCTATTTTCAATTTCTACTAACAAACGCAACTTCCAACTTTGCTTACCCTCCACATGTATTTAATGTTATATAATACCTAACATTAGTTATAAAAATGGAAATGAAATGAACGTAATAATAATGAAACTGACTATTCTTTAGAGAGCATATTACAAACTATAAGAAAACTTCCGTTTTCCCAATGAGGGCTGGAGGACGCAAACAGAACAACTGCTTACCCTGATCAAGGAATGCGACAGTGTAACTTGCTTATGAGTTCAATTCATTGCTAGTCACTCCCGTTTGTATAAATAATTACTAGATAGCAATACTATGCGTGTACAGTATGGGAGTTACGAAAACTCTGTTTCTCCAATCGGAAACTCAGATTTAAATGTGTTTAAATTTAAAGTTAAAACAAAAAACTTAACAGGTCAAACATTTCCAATATGTATATGGTAAGCATCGCTTACCTTGCGTCTATGGAATAAATGCCACTGTATTTGTTGACTGCGTAAACAGGAATGTAATTTCTCTCTATCAATTAAACGTGTACTTATGAGGGAATCGCCACATGGCTGTCGACCTGCTACTGCCCTGAGAATTAGAGTCCATGTTCACTTATGCGTAGATGAGCTGGCGCCCTACTGGAATCACCAACATATTCCATAAACTTTTTAGCCATGAGGCAGGGTTTGTCTAGAATCTGGCGTATCTCAGCCCTCACCAGTGTCAGAACCACATTATATGGCCTTGCCCAACTCGTGGGGCCATTTCAAAGTTTGCTCCACACGTTAAGCACATTTGCAAAAAAAAAAAACTTACTTTTCTAATAATTACAGTTTCATTTGACCAATGTATGAATAAAGTGATCAGGCCCATGACAATTTTAACTGTACATATGGTAGAATGATACACAATATAAACACAAGTAGACCTTATGCAGGGCTTTAAAAATTTTGCTCAGTTTACCATGAACTAGCTATACCAAAACAATTATTAATACTGGCAGGCAACATATACAAAATAAGTTGCACAAAGCTATCAAAATATGAATATATATTACACACTTTTATTTTACAAAATAAAAAATTAAACACTACCACGATTGAGACCACTACAAGCAAGCTACAAATGCATTGCAGAAAATAATCTTGCATGCTTTGTACGCACTCCTTTATTTCCATTGATATCCTGAAACATGTGGGGATTGTTTGTTTCTTCCATTAAAAAAAGTACCAAGTCTACTATTATTTCAATCTCTCAATTTATGGCAAACAAAAATTTATGGCATACAATTTTAAAACACAGTAAAACCAATTTTTTCTTTACATATATCAAATTATTTTTAACAAAATTCATATGACTGTGATAGCTACAAATAAAATTTATATACAGAATGATTCATGAGGAGTTGCCACCACTCACAGGGCTTATTCATTTCATCATTTGGAGCAAAATATGTATGTCTTATAAACGTGGGTCCTATTCACAATATTTACAGAGTAATTCGAAAAATTGGAAATGCCTAGATTATTGCATATGGGGATGGTAGAAGGATATTGTTTACCAAAGGACTGTACAAACACATGAAGAACTACTTGCGTGTATAGTCCATTCACTGTTTCTTAGGCCTTTTTGAATCACCCTAGGTGTATCATGTCAACCTGTCTTTTCAATAACTTGTATTCTACAATTATATAACACTGTGATAAACTATTCTTGAATAAATAAATGACTTACTTAGTATCTTCTATAACTTGTAATATTTATTTTGTATTTAATACGAATTAAAAACAGTGAGAGCAGCAATGTGTTGGCAACGGCTAGTAATAAATAGTAAACAGTTGAAATACTGTTTTAACCAAGTTTTTTTGGTATGTTATTTGTAAAATAAATGTTGCCTATTGATGTATTTGAATTTATAGGTAGCAGTGAAGGAAACATATTTCATTGTTACAGTTAAAAATATCAGCAGAATTACCGTGCGTAGGTCCTAGTGGCATGGTGTGCATTTTTTTCGTCCGAGGAAGAAAATTCAATAGGTGGAGCGGAGCTTGTCGCTCTCTCTCTCTCTCTATCTCTTTATCCCTCTCTCGGGAAGTTTCGCACCAATTGTATTAGCAGGACAATCATACATGTTTTCTATTTCAGCATATTTAATACTTATTACAGCAAAAATGAATTCTGAATTTGTAATTTACCAATGAAATGAGATTTAATTGTTTAAATACTTATTTTAACATATTTAGATGCGATGGCAGGGTGGATACAAATCCTAATTTGGCAGAAGTGGCAGGCAACTGGAGACATCGACTGGCTGACATGACATGGCGTCTGCTGTGTTTCTGGACAAAGCATCACGTTTGTAGCGGTTTTTTTTTTAAACCTACCTGGGAAAGTTACGATGTTGTGATAAATATTTTTTTTTTCCACGGCAGGAATAAATATACTCCAAAGTGCTTCATGACCGCTGTGTGTGTGTGTGTGTGTGTGTGAAAGAGTATTGTTGTCTTTACGTTACGCTGGACCAGTGTGTATGTGATTGCAAATTTTGGACGTGCAAAATTAGTATGTTTTAACCGTAAACTGTTTTTCAACACATGCAGTTCATAAGCGTGCGGCCAAGTGTATGGAAGTCAGGCACATTTTTAAACATCCTTTGTAGGCTTGTTAGACACAATTGTGATGCTCGACTGTAAACAATATGGTCAGATAAGACAATCACTATACTTACTTCTGAAAGGGTTATTATTTTATTCATAATATCTGTAAATATTGGAATTGTAGCCACGTGTATGACATATTTTCAAATGATATAAGGAATAAGCCCCGTGAGCGGCAGTAACTCCTTGTAAATCATCCTATATGTGTGCATGTGTGTAATATATATAAGACACAAAAATTAAATAAATGATCAGTGGTGAAAAATGGATAACATGAAAAATTATCCTCTACTTGGTTGCAACTTCTATTTTAGACAATTTGGAGCATGACAGTTTGTGCATTCTACATTGGAAATTATCTGCAAAATAATTACCGCAAAGCTTACATTTAAAAGAAGCTAATTTTTCCAGCATTTGTGATTTATGTCTATGGAAGACCAAATCCTGCTCACTCTCAACTTTTATATGGTATGTCCGATGTTCATTTGTTAACTGGTCAGCAGAGTTGATATCTAGATCAGATTCAAATAAATCCTCCACTTCAACCAAGATTTCTTGCATGTCATTCTGTAGCCTGCTATTGCCTGGATTGACAAAAACTTTTTCAAATGCTGGTTGCGAAGCATTATTTTCACACGATGATGCAGGTACAGCTGTTACTTTAGAAGCAATGCTTCTGATTGGCAACACCACATTCAAAACAGAATTTTTAGCCGGTACTGTAGCCGGGATAATATTATTTACAGAATTTGTTTGTACAACAGGAAGAGCTTTAGCCTTGTTGGCTAACGGTAAGGCTTGGACAGCAGCTACTGGCAAAGATCGCAATGTATTTGAATTTCCTACTGGCAATAAGCCAATTTTTGGCGTGCTTTGAGGAAGAATTTCTCTGCAGTAACTGACATCTGGAGATGCTTTTGGTTGCAGGGTGCTTGCCTCAACACCTATGTCAGCTATAGGTACGGTTTTAGAGGCAGGAATGTACTTATATCTTCAGAACTAGCAACATTTCCCTTCAGCAGTCTCTTATCACTGGAACTTCTTTTGGTAATGCTATTCGTAGGCACTAATTTAAAAATATGACCAGAGTTTTGGTTGGTTTGGGGTGTGGCTATGTTAACTTTTTGAGGTATTGGTGTGTTAGGCTGAACGTTGGCAACACTGTTTTGTAATTTTACAGGAAACACCGTATTATTACTTTGCTTTGATTCTTTGTTTGTAGAGCTGCGTTGCTGCAATACACTAGATCCAGGCTGAATGCTAGGCATCGGTTTACTTTCCGATATTCTAGTAGAAGGAACACAAATGGTTTGCATAGTCTGAGGATTTACAATCTTTACCAACTGCGAAGAGGGCTGAAAACTAGCAATGCGCTTTGCTGGTAATGTCATGAAAGAAGGACTAGATTTTTGTGTCATCTGAGGAATTTTATAATTAACAACATGGAGCACTTCAGAATTAGGTTGAATTTTGGTTGGAGTATTATCTGGACCTATCTTTGATAAATTACTGGAAGCACTTTGCTCTGATTGTGAACCTGCAGTAATAAGTGTCTGCAGTTTCCGATGATTAACACCAGCAGTCCTATTAATAGGGATTATTTTAAAATTAACAGTTTCTTCTGAATGATTATTTCTCACCAACACACTAGACATAGGCTGTATGTTGGCTATGGCCCTCATTGGTAATACTCTAGCAAATTTAGTATGCCTATTTAGTTTTTGCGGAGAACTTGTGGGGCTAACAGACTGTGATTTTTGGACATTAGGGTTCAATTTGGAACAGTGGTTTTTAGACAATGCTGGAATAATATTATTACTGTTACAAATTCCTGATTCTAGAGAACCAGAATGACTAGACTGTGTGCAGTTTTCAGTAATATCTGAAACACTTGAAACACGTTTATTTTTGTTGGTTTGTTCATGAGTAGTTGTACTCAGAGAAGAAATTTTACAGAGCTTTTTTGTTGGGCTGATTTCATCAGGGAGATTTGTTTTGTCAGAGATTCTCTTGGACATGAGAAATGACTTCTGACATGAAGGTGAATTATTTTGCTCAGATATAGCACTTTCCACCAAAAGTGATGGAGAGGAACTCTGATTTCTTACTGACTTTTCCCCCTGCACGCTCGGCTTCTGAAAGTTCTGAGACGTAATGTGATGTGGCATTACTTCAAAAGTTTTCACAGGGATTTGCGGAACATCACCCTTGTTACTAGATTTATCATCTACACCCATTTTTTCAACAGTCACTCTACCTTGCTGCAAATCATCGTTATATGGCGGTGAGTTAAGCGCTTGCAACAATAGGGTAGGCTTAATGGCGACTGTTTTATTACATGGAACTGTTTTAATATTTACACTTTCCTCTGAATTATGCTGTACTGTCTTCACAGTACTTCCTGATGCTATTCTGGGCTGCTGAGCATTCATCTGAATTTGAAAACAATTGTTTTCCAATAATACCACAGAAACATCATCACTCGTATTTTTTTCTGATTCTAGAGGCACTGAATGACTTGGAGTATTATTTTCAGTGATAATTGATACACTTGAAAATAAATCTTCACATGTTATGTTTTGTTCAAAGTTTGTGTTCTGAAATATTTTACAAAGCTTCTTATTTGGGCTGATTTCATCAAAACATGTCATTTTGTCGCAGATTCTTTTAGAAATCACCACTGACTTCTGATCTGAAAGTAAATTATTTTGCTGGATACACTGGTCAGAGATAATTTTTTCCAGTGAGGGGAATGGGGATGAACATATCTCTACCTGTGTGTCGGGCAGTTGATTATTCTGAGTATTTATGTGAGGTGATACTATTTGAAAAGATACAGCATTTCCCTTTTTTTTATCATCTGTACCTATGTTTTCAACAACTATACTTCCCATCTGTTTGTTGTTGTCGCCTGAGAGAGAAGTTTTTATAAGGTGCCGCTTATTCACATGTAAAACAAAAGATGACTCCAACAAAAACTGCACGTTACAGGGAGAACAGCTATATGCTATTTTTCCTGTGCAGTATTTGTGAGCTGCCAACCCACTGGCAGAAAAAAATTGTGTACCACAACAATTGCAAGGCAAAACTTTTTTGGATTTTCCCTTTAAGTGCATAAGTCTATGAGCTACAAGATTATCTGCACAAGGTGATAAGCCTAGACATACTTCACAGTAAAAAAATAGTGAAAGAGAATCTGTGCAGTGCCTCATGTGTTCAACCATTACACCATGTGTCCTGAAATTTTCCTGACACAAACTACACTTGAACCAGGAGCACGTTTCAGTGGCACCACACACATCCTGATGTTCAACCAAAATCTGTTGTGTCCAAAACTGTCCTCCACATCTATTACATTTGAAAAGTTCTTCAGTGTGAAGTCGTTCGTGTATTTCTAAGAGAGTTTTACTCACAAAGTTTCGCTTACATACTTGACAACTTAACTTATTACTGTCTTCCTTCTCCTGACTTGTATGAGTTTTTTGATGATTTTTATAAAGTTCTTCATTGTCAAAAGTACTTTTGCACACAGAGCACACAATATTTACACATTGTAACTTATCCTTGCACAATTGGCATGTGACGTAACGATTCTCGTGAGACTTGAGGTGTTCACAAAACACATTTTCATTCATATGTTGGGTCATGCATATTGTACACAAAAAGTTTGTTTCTTCCACTGAACGAGACTTGTACAAACTGCACTGAGAAATGAAACATTTATTACATGCACCACATATGAACGATGGTTTGATAACGATGAATCTGTCTTTAACTGCCACTTTTGTATCCACGTTACCTAAAAAGATACAAACAATATAAAAGTTTTTCTGAGTAACACAACAGAAACATTAATGAAATGTGAAACAATTTACAATTCACACACTAATAGCAGGAAATTCTGTCAGTATTATATATATATATATATATTTTTTTTTTTAACACCTCAGGTTGTCTTCACCTGAAGCCAAGCACTCGGAACATTAAAGATAGATGGAATTAACATTGCTTCTTTATTTCAATTTTATTCTATTTCACACACACTTCAGAGATTTGCTTTACCTTATTCATATCAGCATGGCATCAAGTACATATGTTCATGTAATAATTTACTCATGATTATAATTGCACTTTGTGAAGGGTAAATTAACTGAAAGCTGCACAAATCACCAAAAGTAAAAGTAATGAACATCCCACAGCACATATTTGTTTGTAAGCTAGCTTTCTTGCATGCGTGCTTGCCTAGCCTTATATGTACCAGTATTAGGATAAAGTAACATTACAATTACAATTCTGACTGTTAAAAAAAATAACGAAGTAAACAATGAAAGACACATGTCCTTTAACTACAACTTCTAAGTTTTAGCTTGAAGAAATGTACACCTACAGTAAACAAGCAACCACTATAAAAAAGCAAATTATTTTGTTTTCAAGTGATAGTTACAATTTTTTTATTACCATAACTTGATTTTTCATGTTAAATTTGTGCACCCATCCAACACGAGTGCAAGGCTAGGCAAGTGAGCAGAGCAAACGAATAAGCAAGCACGTGACTAAAAATTGTGCTCACTGTCCTTAAGACTGTTTATGCAACCATCTAAAGGTGTGACGTATGATGTCTTGCATTGATTTCTGTCAAGAGTACGTTGGCTTGGAGGGATGTTGGATTTGGCTTTGTGCATGGTCAGATGTTGCTCAGAACCTCTGCTTCCTCCCCTTACGTGCTTGGCAAGTGGGGAGGTGACTGCCTAGCAACTACAGCAACATCCTCGCACCCTCCCTCTCTTGTCTGGTCAGGAGGGAGATTAGTAGCCTCCAAGTAGGCCCCCCATCTTTACCCAACCAGCACACAACTACTCCTCACAACTGAATTGCTGATTTGAGAAATGTCATAAAAGTGTACTAATATGTTGAATTTCTGTCTTGAAAGGTAGCTGGATGTTTGGGTTATGAAACAACTGAGGGTGTAGTGGGTGAGCAATTATTTTGTACGTTGAGAAACGTCGCAAGTCAGTGACTCGTGTCCCTTCTCTACTCAACCACACAAGCCGTCAATCAAATGAATGTGCATTTTATGATACAAAGTATTGTCTCAAAGTATATTTAGATGCTATTGTTTATGTTTACGAAGGTTCTACTTCTACTGTTATTTTATTTTAAATATTTTTTTAGCCTCTCCAGAAAGATAATCGAATCATAATATTTACATTGATCCACTGTCTGATTGCTGGTTTGTTTACAGCTTCATGTCAGGCTGCATTTACATAATTTATATACTAATATTCTATTAAATATTCTGGGTTTTTTTTCTAGACGAGCACTGGATCATGGGTTTCAATCGTTACACCAGTTTAGGAAGATATTACACATTTTGTTTTTATTGCTCTTAGTCTTGCTTGAGTATACACAGCTATGTTACCAAGGAAGATTTGAGTTGAGCTAGTTCGTCTAAGCAGATTACGTTACAGGATATGACGTAAGTTTGGGATATCCTTTGTAGAACCAATGTTTCTTAATGTGAACACCAGAAAGGGGGGCTTCTTAAGATGGGCAGACATATCTAATAAGTGTACTGAGAACCCGACTTGCTTCGGAGAGATCGAAGCGAGGGTTCCTGTCAGAGATGTCTGGAGAGGCGTGCCCCGGTACAAGGATGGACCAACAGGACCTATTCTAGAAGAAATACTGGGGATCCCTAATATATGGGGGGGTTGAAATATGTGGACATCGACTCTTGTCCAGATGCTTCCAAGTAAGGTCGAACCAGTGTACGATACGCAAAGTTTTGGTATATTATCAATCAGTTAACAAATTGTTTTTATATAAAGTATAAATTTACTGTTGCACTCAGGAATTAAAGTAACCAGTTTTATTTGGATAATTATCATGATTATTTAATCAAAGAAAAGACTAAATTTGTTTTCCCTACGAACGCTTAAACTACGATCTTGTTTTTGCAGAACAGATACCAGTAGTACAATGTGAAACATTAAAATTTTGTGCTCACCGTTGAGTAAATTAGTTTGGTGGAAGGAATTAATAAGTTTCAGTCAGAAAGAAGCACTTTAAGATCCAATTTGCTCACGTATTTGTGGTCTCGGTGCACAAGCTTCAGAGGTCATTTAAATTGCAAAATTTGACTAAATTGTAGTTTACACAAAGGTCCCACTAGTATCTGACAGCAGTAATGAAAGTTGATAGGATACTTCAGATTTATCCTGAGACAAAATTTATGATGCTCAATGTGAATATTTGCTTCATTAAAAAGTTGAATTTTCAAGGGTTTAAGATCGTCATTTTATTGTGTAATTTAGTAGATAATATTTTCATTGAGTTTTCTTTCCAATATTATGTTTTCTTGCGAAGCTTGTTGTGTGTGATTATTTTATGAACCTGTACTACTGAATGTATGTTATAACACGTATATATGGAATCAGATACAGTCAACTTAATGGTTTGCAGCAGCTCATCAGTGTGAGTATGTCACATTAAGCGAGGTTGGTGGAGATTATGTTTAATTGATGAATGGCTTCATAAGAAATGCATGTAGTAATTAAATAAGAATTTCCAACAGAAATTACCACGTCATTCTTCATATTAGCTAAGCTGAGTCATTGGAATCGTATTCCTCTTTGGCATGCGTGGGCTATGAGAACTACATTTCATTCTGATAATCATATATTTAAAGTAATTTTCAGAATATTTCTTGGAGCTGTTTTGTACACCATTAACACAAGTACACCATACACCACAATTTGCCATTGGTCATTTTAGTATAAAATAGAAGTTCAAATCTTTATGCACAGATGATTGCTCAATTACAATGAATTTGTAACTTATAAACCATGGCGAAGTGAAGAGACTCGGATGTCTTTTAATATCAAGGTCTTCAGAGCCGGAGGAAACGGGGGATCCCCGAGAAAACCCACCGACCAACAGCATCGTCTGGCATAGTAAACCATGATGATTAAAGAAATATTCTAGGTATAATACCTTTGTGATGTTATTTTGAAAGGGTATTTAGTACTTTTTCAAAAATATAAAATAAAAGTTTAATTATTTAAGTTCAAGATAACTGTTCCATTTCAATATATGTTCAACTTACAAATCCTGCTAATTTGAGAAAAGTCTAATCATTCCATAAGGATTTTTTTGTAATTTATAACTGAAAAAAAATAATTTAATCACTCTATAAGGTATGGAACTCCAAATAATATACAAACAAAAAGTAATTTAATGTGTTCAAATATGTTAATGTCTGCAAGGTTTTCCCATCTCCTGTGGCTTTAGCATATAGTTTTCCTGACTTATGACATGTCTCAGATCATCAAATCAACTGTGGAAGGGAGCTCACTTCAGACATCATCGTGTACATTCAGCTGCAGATAGTCAAAGCTTGGCTGCTATACACATACGTGTGCCACAACACAATGTTCTGCACAAACTCGGAGGGAAACTTCTACGAGACCTTCTATTCGAGTCTGCATGCAAGCTGGTATGAAGGTTTCTATGGAATAACATATCACAAGATACTTGCTGCCACTCAAAAAAAGGTGAATAAGTTTGTTATCATTTTCCTTTTGCAGCACATCCATTTATGCACAGAGCCTAATTGTTTTGTTGTTATAACTGGAACTTTTTTGTGTCATATAAATACAAATGCTTGCCATAATTTTCACATAACACTGTTATTGTATCCATTTCCACAGTTTATTTTCTGTGTTTCCTAGTTTAATTCTTTTATCGCTGTTTCTCCAAACAAAAGGAAATTTTGCAACTATCATCAATACCACATTCCACCATCCTCATCCTCCCAACGAGTTTTCATGAGACAATGAGATGCATTAGCCAAAAAGGGACGGTCCCGTATTTTACAGGGTGTCTGGGATTCCTAATCTTTCGTGTCATCAGATACATTTGAAACTCAGTTGTAGAGAATTTTAAGAAGAATTCAACAGGTTATTCATCTTTCAAATTGGTCAAATGGTTTGCAAGAAATGAATTTTTGAAATTATTAACTTCAATGGTGAAAAATATTTTATAAACAACAGGAAAGATTAGGCAATACAATACAGTAAAAGATCAAAATACTAGATTTAATCTTTACTTTTACGATCTAAACATAGTTTCCATTTCCCTAGGTAATACTGAGCAATCAGAAACGACGATACACCAACATCCATACAATAACTTAAATCAGCATTTAATTGTAATTACAGCAGGGATAACCAGAACACTAACAACTCAAGTTGTTAGTGTTCTGGTTCACAAAGTAATAGCAATGTTGAAGAGAAACAAAATAAGAGAATTTCACCTACGACTCCAAAAATCAATGTGCAGTACATTTTATATTAACTGCACATGCAGAAAAATTACCATTCTCAGATCCCAGCGCCTTAGTACCCTATGCCAAGATAGGGCGAGTTACACCTTCTGGAGATTGCAACTAATCTATACGAACCATTTTAGAACAATTTTTCACACTGCCCATACTGCCAAAGCAAAGAAAAAATGAAAGTTAATTTTATTACATAACTAACAATCCCCCGGCTTAAAACCACACAGATACCTTTGTATACACAAGAAACTATGAATGGTAAATTGCAGTATTTGGACCATAACAAAACATATGATGACCAGAAAACAGACAATGGACCACACCATTCATCTTCAAGGCAAAGATTCAACTTTAAATTGTTAAAAAGTTAACAATGAAAAGTAATTGAAGTTTTCAATGTAGTTAAAATTAATTTCACAAGCAAGAAGCCAGCAGACAAACAGGATAGTTAGCGCAACTAATAAAATACGTACATTGGAATATCACAAATAAGATAAAAAAACTAACGAGTACTACTGGAGTAAATGTAAAGGTAAGCCAATGCCATCTTCGAAGACATAGTTTTACATTCCCCAGTAATGAGTGTGGAAAGATTTGGGCGGCTCTTAAGCCAGAGGTCTTGAGAGCCAATGAGGGTGAAATATGACGATTATGGAGCAGCGATGGAATTTGAAGGCAGGCAAAAAGTGAGATTCTAGAGAAAACCCACCAACCAGCAGAATCATCTAGCATGATTCCCACATGAAAAAATCCAGGAGCAAGTTTGCTGGGAATCAAACTTGGTTTGCCTTGGTGGAGGCGAGCACCTTAGCAACAATAATTTCACATTTTTGAATTTGGACTTTAATAATCAATCAGTATTTATGTAAGATCATGCTAGTAATCTAAAATAAACTTTATTTTGATTGTACATTTTAGTTACAATCTGTGAACCGCATAGAAAAAATGAAAGACACACCTAAAATAAAAGTTACTTATAGCATAACCACATAACCCTTATGATTTAAATTCAACAAATACAGAAACTATTTGTTTCCTTCTAACTTATTTGTCCAGAGTTGTTGACAGAATGGCATGATATAATACTGTTCATGTTTGCATGTTTGTGTAAACTCAAAAATTAATTTATCCACATACAACTGAGCACGCATTAACTAGCCTTAGTATAGGAGCATGCAAATGACGTGTGCTGTGCTCACGCAACAGGCTTCGTACACGTTTAGTGAGACGCGAGTAGGAAGCTTGATACGCGAATACAACTTTTCAGTATTTATTAAATCTTGATGACAAACCACAAAAGATCAGTAAATTCTGTTGTGTTGTGGGGTGCAGTACTATGTTGAGAAATAGTCCTTTAGTTATTAAATTGTTAAGGTTTTCCACCGATAAACAGTATAGTTTTAGAAGAAGGCTTGGATTGTGCAGTAAAGTGTGACCCCCACTGATGGAAAACCATGGCCTCCCATTTTCTTAATTTTCTTTGCTCAAACGATGCAAAACAATGATCTGAATCCTTGCCTCAACAATGTTCTTCTTTTGTTGTGTTGTTTTTTTCACATCAGTGTTATGAAATTGTTGCATCTCTGCAAGTAGCATATGAATATAATTACATGACATCAGGAACCACATAATACTGGACACTTTAAAAATTGTACACAAGACATATGCACTATGTAACCATTCTAATTTTTGTAATTAACTAAGAATTTAATGGAATTTTCATATTGTATAATTTATCACTTAATATACAATTTAATCTGGTATAGCAAAATTTCCACTCCAGCATTCTGTTTACAACATGCTAGTAAAAGTGTAGTTAACATGTTTTATTTGTTAATACAATGCAATTTTGCCTAACGGCATCAAATCACTTTTTTGGCAACTGCAAATTTAGATTTGAACGTTACTTTACCACTCGCTCCCTTCGAATTAAAATTTTCGTGAGCACTCTTTGGTATTCCCCATTGTTGTACTATGGTTGCCTTGGGAGTGTGTCTCGCAATTAATACAGAAACACAGTACAGCAATCTATATTTGCGACACCTTGACTGACTTGCTTTACATTCACAGTCCTCTGTCACAATGCTCCTGTTTGTGTCAATCTGCAAATAAATTTGTAAAAAACATACTCAGGATTGACAGTTTTACTACCTGATTTTCATTTTACGTGATTTGATACTTGTACTAAGAATTTACATAGAAATAAAGTTTTAATACGTGTTATATTAAGAGTAAACCACTTTTACTTAATCTAGTGCAAAACTGTGTAAAAACATTTTAACTACCTGAATTTTTATGTTACAAAGTAGCACTTGCCATGTATTTCACGTCCTAACATTTCTTTATCGTTGAATATGTGCTTACTCTCATTTAGATTTTGACCTAACTTTAAAGTGGACTTGTGGAAGTGAGACGAAAATTTTAGTTTTTGAAACACTTCCGAAAGCATAGTACAAGTTTCTCTCAGCGATGTCGTGTAAATTTCTGTTATGTGCTTGCCTGCCATTCTCTCCCACTCCACATTTATTTTGCCATCTCTGCTAGGAGAGCCACCAACTAAAAATAGCTCATCTACACGCTCCCTATAATCATTAACAGAATAATGCAATGAATAAAGAAGTAAAATATGTTACATACTTTGCATACACATCGAAGAGGCATCCAACTTTTTGCTGTCCCTGGAACATTGTATAAGAACATAATCAGAAGTGCAATTATTATTAACAGGTAATATTTTTGAGTACAGCAACCGCTAACTCTATAATTAATGAAAGACACAGTTCAGAAAACTAAAAATCTAAGATGAATTACAACAGAAAAAATTGTATATTAAAGAAAACATACAGGAAGTCCAAAATTAATGTTTACATGGTTTTCAGTAAATAACAGAAAAATGATTAAAGACAATCTGATGGGACTGCGTGTATTTGATGCTATAAGGACAGCATTGGGTATGTGTGAGTACATGTAGCCATTCTGCTGTTGTCACTTCCATTTGCAGCCACAAGCAGCAGCCCTAAAATTGTAGAGGAAATGGCAAAGGTGAAAAGGTTTCCTTTTGAGCAACATGTGGATTTCAAAGTATTATTGCAAATGTGAGAACACGACTGAGGTGCAGTGACAAAATGGATACTGCACAACCATCACATGACAAAATTACGTGACAAGTTTGAGAGGGATGGAACTGTGGATGATGTGAAGGAAGGATGGTACTGCAGGAAGCTATGAATGATAAAAGAAAAGTTTGTGTGGATGGGGGGGGGGGGGGGTGTTGCATACATTCCCACATTTCCCCAGGAAGTCAAAGTCCATATGGCAAGCTACACGTGAGTCAGGTGTCAGTAAGCCCAGTATCCATCACATTTTAAAGGAAGTAAAGTGGAGGCCCTACATTCTCATGAGAAGGTAGACTGATACAGGATTTCATGCACTGAATGAAGATGACTCAGATAGACATGTCGCCTACTTCCCTCTGTCGAGGCTGGTATTTGTTCCTTCCCGTATGCCATACACTCAAGAGGAGTGGTGCTTGGCGGAAAGTCAGAAAGGCAGCTACTGCCTCCAAAGCTAACCAGAGTTACAACCCAGTCATAACTGCACTCCACAGCACAACCCCATTGCTGCAGCTACCCGTAGCAAGGGTTGGCATGCAGTGAGCTGACACGAGGCGCAGGGCGACCTCGGCTAGCCGATCCTACTGTTTATGGAAACAAATTCCGGGGGAATGAGTAAAAGGTCGGGACAGTGGTATATAAGACCGGGGCAATGGCTGCTCTGGATGCTATCTTGTGCCAGACGTCGAAAGCCCTGCCCGAGAACCGCCTGCTGCGAGGACCATCAGGCTGTGGTCCTGGTTCGACACCCACTATGCCTGCTGTTGAGAAAGCCTCATCGTAGTCGACGATGTTCAAGGGTAATTATACACCTCCATAGGGCGACTTAAAGACATCGGGACCGGCGAAGGCTATAGTAAGCTCCTTTAGAGCAGTATAATTGCCTCATTGCTTAAATACTTGTATCAGAATGTCGTTGCATTAAATGCTTAATAACTTGAATGATTAAGCTGAGTATTTCTTCCTCAGCGCCTGTCGTGTTTAATTGTTAACCGCATTACCTAGCAAATACTGTATAGTTGATTGTACAAGAAAGTAGAGTTTCGTAAGATCTGAGTGCTCTTCCTATAGCTACCTTAATCTCCCTAGATAGTGCGTAGTCAGTTCCCCTCAGGACGGCCACAGCACCATGGAAATGAGTTCCGACCACCTGCCAGTTGAAGAGGCCTCACCTCCCATCTCCCTCCCTATACTTGTTTCCAGCACTCATCAAGACCATTGGATACCAAACCCAATCATTGCAGCCATCCACAGGGGCGAGGACATCCCTCTTGGAATCGCCAACCCCTGGTACAGGGGCCAACGAACCAACAATCGCAGTCCATCCCGAGCCTCGACTAGCGTCACCAGTGTACCACACCTCCCGGCACCAACAGCAGCAGCCATCTAAAGTCATCTACAGTCCCCACAGCTGGATCACTAGCCACCCCGGGCCATCATACAGCAAGGTAAACCAGTGGCAGGGTGCCAACCCATCCACCTGGCTGTGACAGCAGTACTTGACTTCGTACTGAGTAGACAGGCCATGCACCCTGCCCTCTACACTGGCTGTGTTCCGGTCCTCCGGTACTAGTCACAGATGTCTCCATTATACTCTCGTGCTACTGGCCGCCATGAACCAAAACTGTAACTGACCGCAGCGACCCCTCACAGTCAAAGGCAGTCGTGTGTCAAACTGAAAACACCCTAATGTGTTTAATCAAACAATGCATGGCTGATTACATTGTCTTTTCCAGATAGCACCAATACATTGTCCCATCAAGACTAAGTGCATGGGACAGTGCTGTAAATGCTATGTGGGTACACATCTGTGAGTAAAACGACTCTGCAACTAGACCCTCTCCTGTAAAGAGTTCGCTTGAAACATTACCTAACATTGATACCATGCTTAGAAACAAGTCCAAGACTGAGACAGAAAAAGGTTGGTTGCGCATCCGGGTGAAAAATGCGTCGTCCTACTTTGTGTGTGTACCTGTCGATGAGTACTACTCTGCGAGTACTCAAATTCCTATCTTTTAATATAATTTTGGTGGCCTAATTGCAACCTTAACTAACATTCTTACTAGAAAGTTATACTCTGGTTTCAAATGGCCTCTTAAAAAAATTGATATAAAAATTAACATACAAAAAATTAATAGCCAAAAATTTAAACATAATATGGATGTGTCCTACTTTGTTGCTTTTTCCGACAAGTACAGGTTGATTGTGATGGCATTATAATAATCCTATAACACTGGTAACTGATACCACACTACAAACTAAAAGAAGCAATTTTGTGGAAAAATTATACTTACCCAATATTATGGCTATAATTTGTATCATTGTTTTTATCACCATTGTCATTAGCATTGTCATCATCACCACTGTCATCATCAACACTGACATCATCATAATCATTATCCTCAACATTATCATCATTCTCAACATTATCATTATCTTTATTATTAACATTACTGTCACCATCATTGACATTGACTTCATGATGATCATTATCAACCTTACCATCACCGTCATTGACTTCATGGTCAATATTGATATCAGTCTTGTCATTAACACAGACACTGTTACCAACGTTGTTACCATTAGCAGAATTAGCATAATTAACTTTATTACCATCATCATCCTCCTCCTCCTCATCATCATCATCATCAACCTCATCCTCATCTAGTGTAAGATCAACAATGTCACACTGATGAAAACTCTGACTTCCAGATGTACTATCTTTGTTTCTTTCAACCATCTGCTCTTCTTCATCACTTTCAACCAAAATGATAATAGGTGGAGAACATAAATTATTAATTCCATCATCATCATCACGAGTTGGTCCAGTAATCTGTTTGACATCCTGCAATCAAATACAATTAATTTGTGTAGCACTGTATTGAAACATGTAGTAGAAGTATTAAAAAAAATCTTTTTACCACCAACCCTTACCCCATTCATAATTTTAAAAATTTGGCTTACGTAATGTATAAATCATAACAATAAAAATTCCAAATTTACAGGTGTGTATGCAGTAGTTTTTAAGACACTGTCCAATAAAATCTCTAAGAGATATCACAATATTTTATTAACAAACCAATTAGAAGATACACAATTTCTCGAGTTAAAAATATAATAGAAAGTTAGTGAGAAAAAATTATATTACATGCAGAAGTAGGTGAATATCTCCAAGCTACACGTCAGAGTATGCTAGCTGATAGTACAGTAGTTTGCACATATGTATACATTTGTATGGTACATGGGGAGTAAATTACATTTACTTAGCCAAATTATGTATGCAGCCAGGGAAGGGTAGGACTCAAGAGCTAGCGTAGTTACTGAGAGAGGGCAATGCACTTAAGAGAAGGAAAAATCTTACGACCATTTGTCATCTACACAGCGCATGTACATGTGCCTGCATAGAAATATGAAACAGAAATCTGGGAATCAGCCTCAAAATACATAGGAAAGATAACACTGAGCAATGAATTTATAGTCACAACACCTGACATCCACAACCAAGAGCTTTATATTATGGAGTGGGAAAGGGGTAAGTACGAAGGAAGATGACAGTTGTCTCAGTCGAGCAGTACATATCAAACAAACTCAGAGGTCTTTTAGCCTTGACGGCCGCAAGAGTGATTCTCTTGCCTGGTGGGCAAGCGGTTAGGGCGCTGACTGCCCTCTTGGACCTTATGAGGTGGAGGGAAGTCAAACCCCAGGGTGAATCGCAGTGTCAGACTATCCCTTCCAGGCAGTCTTCTTCTCCTTACCACTAGGGACGTCAAAGTCAGGACGCCAGCTGTCCCAAGGGAATGAAATACTCAGTCGGATTCACAAATTATGATTGAATGTGGTGGTAGGTGATCTGGCGAGGGTTTACATGGTGGATCCACCGCAGCCTCATTGGCTGTCGAGTGGGGTCGAAGTTGACCGAGGATCTTCCTCAAGACACCCAGGGAATTGACTTTGCTATGATCTGAACCCTTACTGTTCTCCCGGAGGCCAACTTCACCCAGCAGAACCCACGTAGTGCTTCTGTTGTCAGGTGTCGAACCCAAATTACTATGCCTATGCCGGACGTTAACCTGACAATACTATTGCATTCGGGGGTTTCGTCAGAGGGTGATTTCTGACTCTCCGCACTAAAACTTGCGACATATGTGGAGATAGGGTTGGCAGGTGTTTCCTCCGGGTCGGAGTTCTCGTCGGGGGAGCACCAACCTAACCAATGCTTTAGTGGGGTCTCACAATTTGGGGGTTTAACTATGCTGTAATCGACGGGTTCATTGTCTGGCTCACGTGGAACAAGTGCACCAGGATTTGAATCCTGAATTAGTTGGTTAATGAAAGCCTGTTTGTTTACAGCGCGCCTCTCACATTGCCTCTGATGGCTTTCTAAGCTTCCGTGTTGTTTGCGCATTGGTAAAACTACAAGGTAAGTAAAAGGGTACTGGTTGTCGGGGTTGCAGATGTGCAGTCCTTAAGAGGTGAAAAATCTGCAATAACTCCCGGGATCTCAGTGATGGGTACTTTAACAAGCCCTACCTCCCGAGGGATTCGGTACACTACATGGCCAAAGAGAGACGTGCAATTTAAAGTTAACTATTGTGCAATTAACTGAATTACTGTAACACACCACACTGAAATTTTATTTAATAATTACAGTGACAAAAAGGATCTAAAGCAAAAGAAATGTAGTCTACAAACCCAATTTCAAAATAGTACATAATATTTATTACATTAAAAGAAATATTGCAGAAAGGCCCGGCTGTCTGATACACTCTAAAAGCTAAGCTGGGAAAAATCAATATTCAAAATGTTAAAATATATAAGTTGGAAATCAATATTATTATTCAACAGGCAAAGGCGAGCCTCGAAGAAATTAATTTAATAATAAAAAAATTTAATCCAACCAATCAATGCTAACTACAGAGTGAACATAAGCGGGAGCTCTATCGAGGGGGACAGTATCGCGCAGCGACCTGTTACTGCTGGAGTCAAGGGAAGTTGACTACGGTTAGGGTATAAGGTACAGATGTGGGATTTACCGTGTACATGAAGAGCTGTCTGGTTCTCAAGCAGTTGAAGGATGGTTCGAGCCCTGCCACGGGCTGCTGAGGAGAGGAGAGAGAGTCTTGCGCAGACTGGGGTAGAGCTCGAGAACCTTGTCAGCCGACGAGCCCAGCGTCTCTGCCGGACCACGGTGCTGGACTTCTATTTATATAAAAATTGCCCTGTGTCAGCAATTATCCGGGGGTGGGTGGTAGCGTAGCCTTCCAACATAGGAGTTGGTTTATCTGGTGCAGTAGGGCAGCTCAATTTCTTATCACCCTAGGTGGAGGCATAGATATTTTCTTGCGCCTCAGGCTGAGGCAGGCGGGCCGTGACGTCACAAGGCCACGGGGGTGCTGTTATCTCTGGGGTTGCTTGAAATTTTTTTGGTGGTTAGAGTAGTATAGTGGAAGTCAAATAAATAATATCATTTCTTTGTTGGGATGGCGCTTGCATGCTAATTATTGAGTGGGCGTAGAAATTCATAATAACACACGTGAATTATGATTAAGTTTGTCAACTGACCAATGCATGAAGTCTCTTTTCTTTACTAATACAATATCATAACGGCCATTTAATTTGACTTTTCCCCATGTGTAGTGCGCTCTCAGATGGTGCAAAGTCAACAGGAGTGCACCTCTTTGCGGTGCAGTATGCTGGCCTGCGTCAGCCCATATGCTACAGACCAAAAAATTGTCTGATATGTGCCATCAAGTTGTCTGTTCAGGTTAGAGTGAGTGAAGAGATTTAGATAGCTCTTAACATCGAGGTCTTGAGAGCTGATAAGGGTGATTGAGGGGAGTATGGAGCAGCGCCTGAATGAAAGGGTGGGGGAAACGAAGGATCACTGAGAAAACCCGCAGACCAACGGCATCATCCAGCACGATTTCCACATGCAAAAATCTTGAGTGACCCGGCCAGAGATTGAACCTGGATCACCATGGTGGGAGGCGAGCAGGCAAACCGCTCAACTACCATGGCCCCTGTTCAGGTTAGAGACCAGGGGCGGAGAAAAGAAGGGGAAAAGGAGAAATCCACCCTACCTCCAAGAGCTCATTCTTGTTCCAGAAATTGTAAGCAATTTATTCATGTCAATAATACACAAAACTATTGAAGAAGATCCTGAAAAGACACTCTGCTTCTCTATTGGAACTCAAGGTAATATTTTAGAGGGTTTCTAAAACACCAAGTCTGGCAGCACAGACCGCTTTCATTAAAAAGGAATGGCAAGAGACATGACAATATGTGCGCAGTAAACATTACACCAAAACATGGCTCCAAACTACGATGATGGAGAGGAGACGAAGGTCTGGCCCTTATTTATTTAAATTATGATACATCATTGAACTCTTATCATGTCACTGAGGAGTTTTCAAAATCAAGGTAACATCATCTAATTCTACAGCTATGATTAATCTGGTGATGATTACACACGATGTGTGCAAACAGTATGACTTACTGAGAAAGTATTTTGTGTTTTTGCCTATTTATCATGGGTGTGTGAGTGTAATGTTATGTTAAAAATTAATCACATTAAAATATGCATTTGAATGAAGACAGTAGGTAGTTGTAACTTTATGCATTAGTTATTAAAAAAAATTGAATATTTTTATATTTACTACAAAGTTCAGCTCTTAAGGCTGACTTCTGAATCTTCTTATGGCTCGGTGAACTGTTTGTGGTTGAGGAACTATAAAATTAGATGTACCAAAAATTTTAAATACTATAGATAAACAAAGTAACTGTGTATAAATGTTTCACAAATACATAAACAAGAATTTTCTTACCTCAATATCTTCTTTGATAACTGGAAAACAAATTGGTTGGGGCAACCCAACCCCTGTAGCAGGTACCTCTATTTCACTATCCTTCAGTGCACAAAACAAAAAACACATTTATTAACATTTTTAAAAACTTATTATTACTATTATCCCTAGCCGAGACCAAATGTAACTCAAGAATGTGCAGGTTAACTTGATTCAACTTGAGTTTCACATTTAAACATAATAAATTGTAAGTATTTCAATTTTATGAACAATATTTTGTGAAATGTTTAAAACAATTTAAAATATGACCCATAAAATGCTTTTATACTGTTGCAGCCTAAATACGAACTGTTGCAAAAATTTGGTTAAAATATGAATTTATACGAAGAACAAAAACTGTATCATTGTGTTCACAGAGGCTGCAAACATGTTTAAATTAACAACAGTTTCCACTGCATTGAATCTGGTTTGCTTGTTACTAAAATCTGGATATCTTATGTTCCAAATGGCACACTATTCCTCAATATCTGTGATAAAATCTGCCATGTTTATATTTTCACACACTTTACGTATAGATAGCCTTTGTAGCCTCATCACAACCACAAACATGGTACTGATGACAATAATGTGCCTTATAGTCAGTCAGCAGGCAATGCTGCAGCAGCGCCGCGTTAGCAGTGCGACAGCAGGGCATCCGCAGTGCTGCTAATCCTGCCGCTCTCATTCGACACAATGTTATGTCACTAGCCAGGCAATTAAAAAGCAGTCCTCAGCACTACTGCTGCTAGCACAGGCCAGCTGCTGCCCAAGATTGTGGCACTGCTACAGTAACTAAGTGTGAAAACTCCAATTTGAATCAATGAAATGCCACGAGCATCACTGCTTAGCAGCGTTGCTCAGTCACAGTATGTAAAAACGCCCTAAAAGTAGCCTATCCATTAGTCTGCAATTCAGTGTTAGACCATTTAGCATTAATTTCTCTTAAATGTTGGCATATAGGATAAAAACACAAGATGACATTTTTGTTTAACATGTAAGGTTGATTACTAATCTGCAAGGAGCACCCAAAAAATGCAGGAGAATTACATTTCTAAATGCACACATGCATTTTCAATCCCTACTCATTTATTTACGGGGGTTGGGTGGAGTGGAGAGAATGGGCAGCTCTTAAAAATCAATTTTTGAGAGCTGATGAGGGTGAATTGTGGTGGAAATTTAGCACTGCTAGATTTCAAGGGCGGAGAAAATGGGAGATCCCCGAGAAAACAAGCCAACCAGCTGCATCGTCCACACAAAATCCCACACGCAAATATATGGGAGTGAATCCGCGGCGAAGCAAACATAGTTCTCCTTGGTGCAAGGCGAGCTATCTAGCCACTACACCTATCATAACCCTGGAAGAGGACTGATATTGGCACCCATTTTATGGTTTGCATGCCGTCGTACAATAATGCATTACCCAGAAACTAAAAGATACATCTTTCACTCTGGCTGTGTTACTATAGGCTGTTTATGGTAAAATGAGCACTTTTGAAAGCCCTGCTTAAGATCTACTTGTATACACGTTGCGTATTCCTTCGTCTTATGTAAAATTAAAATTGCCATGGGTTTCATCACTTTATTCACGTGCCGGTCAAATGAAACTGTCAAATTATCAAGAAAACAAATACTTTACAAATGTGCTCATTTTCACACTTTGGTGCATTAAAAAAAAAAAAAAACAGAAGGCAACAGAAATAATTTTAAGTTATCACAAATGGTTACAGGCATTTTTTATTCAATGTTAAACTATCTTGAACTACTTTCCATCCATCGTTACCAACTTTACTGGGTTAATGTCACTCAGAGTGCCCGTTAAAATATATGCATGCAGAGGCAGTGACTCTTTTCTACGGTTCACATCAAAAGTGCTCACTTTATCGTGAACAGCCTTTAGCCATAAACATCTGTTTCTGCTACACTTTCAAAGGTAGGTACAGCTTTTTGGGATACACTTAGTCTACACGTAGTATATATATTTTCTAGGAATCACGAGCCGAAGTTTGTCAGTACAGTTCAGTTCTATCCCATATTGCAGTTCTAATTTTATGTGTCAATGCTTAACAACCAGAAGTAAGATTTTGTGAGATTTTTGTGTGTTCCAATTGACTGAAGCGTGAAAGTCTTAATGCTAAAGTCTCAAGCTGAATTAGAGATGTCAATGTCTGAGGTACTGCAGTCTTAAACTGTATGAAAGTCAAATATATTAAAGAGGAAGACAGTAAATTATACTTTTGCCTGTGCCATTTGTAGTAAGCCAGGCAAAAACTGCATGGATATACAACTTTGAAAGAAATTTATAAAAAGTTTTCTTAAAACCGCTATAGTAGTCTGCAAAAGTAAATAATTATGCCACATGACAACTTATTTTTTTTAATATTACACTCCCTATAGTCCTGAACGTTTTCATGATTTTGTATAAATCAGGTGTACAATCAAAGTTATAACATATGCCAAATAAGCCAAAATGCAAGTCACTATGCCAATACCAATGACTATAGATTATTCATGGTAAAATGAGTACTTTTGAAAGCCCTACTTAAGATCTACTTGTATGCACACTGTGTATTCTTATGCCTTATATAAGATTATCATTGTCATGTGCCTCATCACTTTATTCATGCGTTGATCAAGCGAAACTGTGAAATTATTAGGAAAGTACATATTTTACAAATCTGCTCATTTTTACACTTTGATGCAGAAAAAAAAAAAACAGAAAGCAACAGAAATAATTTCAGTTATCAGAAATAGTTACCTAACACATTTTAGTCTATGTTAATATATGGAACTACTTTTCCATCCACAGTTACCAACTTTACTGGGCGCATGTCACTCAGTGCACCTGTTAAAATATATGCAGGTAGGGGCAGTGGCTTTTTTCCACGGTTGATTTCAGAAGTGCTCACTTTACCGTGAACAGCCTCTAACAACAAAAATATTACATGAAAATATTTTTTTTATTTCACAAAACCAACCACCACTTATATGTTCATTAATATCACAATGGCTTAAATTTATTACTACACAAATTAAATTCAATTATTCCCACCTGTTTTGACCCTTCGTCTGTATCAGGTGAATTAATATCTGATCTACAGCTATTGGTAGTCAGTTGTTTTCGTACAAATTCCATGTCTCCAACCTGCACATAAACCACATATAATGTAATTAAGTACTCAGTACTGAATACTGTTGCATACAGGTTAATTTTAATTTATTTTCAAATACCCTAAAACAATAAATATTGTTCGAATCCAGAATACAAGTTATATTACCTATTTGAAATTGCTAGTTAGACTGTCACAACCAAGATGCAGCCAAACAATTATAAATTTAACTTCACAGATTTTTTTCTGTGCCTCCTAGCTTTTGGACTTTTTCCAAGTTTCTCATGTTAGCAGCCAAACTGAAATTACAGAAATGTATGACTGTAGGTCATGCATTGGGCTATCCCATTTAATTTTGCATTGCTTTAAATATGTGGCAGGTCATTCCCTGATATGTACTGATCTACAGCTGGATAACTTGAAGACTTTTATAAGCTTTGTATCCCAATGATGCCATAGAACCAATGAATATCCAAAGGACATTCATGTATGACAAATATGCAACTGCAACAAACATAAATTCCTATACCAGTCACAATTCTAATGTGCATTTAGGGTTGCCAGCTGTTTGTATTGTATGGGATTTCCTGTACCCTGGGACTGAAATAATCTCATATCCTGTACGGACACATGATGGAATGTCATATCTTATATCTCAGGCTTCTTAAAAAAAAACCTAATATGAATAAAATCAGTGCCAGTAATTTACCACCTCCACTATTACAGGTAGGTACGTTTACTCCAACCCTCTAACCCAATGGCCATAGATAGTTATAACTGACGAAAATGACGGCTTATGTATAGTACTGGTTTTTGCACATTACAGACAGTATTTAAAAATATTCCTTTTAATGCCAATTTTCCTCGTTCATTTCAATGGGATCAGATTTTGTGTGATAAGTTATAGGATGCATCCCTCGGGAAATTTTAAAAAGTTGGCAACTCTCCAATAAATCCACATGGAACCAGTTTTAATGGCCACCAGTTTAAAAACTACGCTTTTCATAAGATACTAAAACATAAAATTATATTTTATCCAACAAGTTTGTTTGTTTGTTTGATTTCATCCTGTAAGACTACAACTGTTTGTATACAGTACATGCAGTAGTATAGGACATGTCAAAAGCTCATAAATATAATCAAAGTTGATTATACATTATTACAGATTATACATACACACCAAAGGCTCATTTTCTCTGTGCCACTTATGTCGTAACATTTACTGTCACAATATTAGCAGTTCACATGCACAGATATGAAAAGTTGTGATGTCGTGACATTTCAATACCGCACTCAAAAATACAGCGGAGGATTCTAACCAAACTAAGTGAAACCTAATTAAACAAAACAAAAGTGATAAAATTAAAATATACTGACTCAGTTCAGATGTAAATAAATAAACACGTGGGAGGAGACAGTCTCACCACAATACTACCATGTTCTGTGCCTATACTCACTTATGTGCTATGGCAAAGGCACCTTCAGGATGATGATAATAATAATAATCAACATCTGCAATTAGACTACCGCATGGTGGCAAGTTTTATCACCTCTCCCTTACCCGATCAAACTCTTCTTTCACGCCCTTCCTGAACTTTTTAACCCCACTCACAGACACCAATTACTCCAGCAACACACATTCCATTCCCTCACAAGCACAGACTGCCTACCCCACTCCGTTCTCCACACCCTCTGAAGCTTCTCACTATTGTTTCCTTTCCCTCTAAACACCACCTTACTTAGCTGGCAGCATAAACTTCCCCACCCTCCCTTTTCATTCACCATCCTGTATATATTGACCCACTTTTCAATGAGCTCCATCCCATTTCTTTCATCATCACTGATGGCCTATAGTTCCCTTCATCATCACCAACCTACCCATACCTTCTCTACTTACCCTTCTCCCATCTTGCTGCCCTTCTTTGCACTTTCTTCAGCTCCTGCACCTCCACCTTCACATATGGATCTCATACTGCTGCAGCATATTTTAACATCAGCCGTAGGACTTCTCCTTCACCTCACAGCTGACTCCCTTCAGCACCCTTCCCAACATACCCAAAGACCTTCTTCCCTTTGTAACCACCCTCTCTACCTGTTTTTTCCATCTGAGGTCTCCCTGCAATACAATCCCTAGATACTTATATTCTGTAGCTTCTTCTATCTCTTGTCCCTCCCATCTGTATATGTCCCTGATTATCACCTTCAACCTTGTAAACATCACTACCTTAGTTTTTCCTTTATTCATTATTTATATTCATTTTATTTTCCATGGTCCACAACCATATCCTGTCAATGTCTGCCTGCAAGTCCCCCTCCCCCCCGCCCTTCTCACCGCTGCGTACAATACACAATCATCTGCAAACAATCCTATTTTCTACCTTCTTGTACGGTATCAGCTCATCCACTTTCTTCATCAAAGTCCCATGGGGCACCTTTTCAAAGTCTATGAAGCAGGCATCTATCTGCTTCCCCTCATAAACTATCTGCACCAGATCCTCTAATAGCCCAGCCAGCTGCGTCTCACACGAGTATCCTTTCCAGAAACCATGTCGTGACTCCTCAAACCTATTCCTCTTGTTCGTAACCTTCGCCACATACTGAACCACCAGCCTCTCCATTACCTTTCTTGTACTGGTCTGTAGTTGCCAGCCTCCCCCTGCTTATGTATTGGGACCACCAAGGCATCCTTCCAGTCTTGTGGCAACTTGCCCTCTCCTAAGGACTTGCTAAACAACACCTCCAAGTACTTCACTAACACTCTCCTACCAAACTTAAGTGCTGCGTCCCCTATCCTGTCTGGTCCCCCTGCCTTACTGCTCTTCAAACCTATGATTATTATTTCAATTTCCCACTCCCTCATCTTAAACTTACTAAAAAAAAAACTCCAATCTCTATTAGACTCCATTATAAACCTCCTTTGCCTCAAACACTGACAAGTATGTACTGGCCTTGCAGCATCTCCTATTTTTCTTGGTCAATTGATGCAGTCCTACCATCCCTACCTTTCAGCAGAGGGATCCCTTCCCCTCCTCCACTTACCTTCTTTAGATATCTTAACAATTTCCCCCATTCCTTGTCTTTTAATTCCTTAGCTCTTATCATCCTTTCATTTTTCCACTTGGAATGTAATTTTCTACACTTCCTCTTCATTTTTTGAATATACTGTCCATATTAATACGGTAGCTCTCACAGACTGTAATATTTTCTTTGGCACAAATTTATACAACATAACCTCTGTTATTCTTCTAAATTCTTCCCATAATTCCTCCAAACTTCTCTCCATAGACAATTTTCAAACCTATCCCTCTGGAAGATTTTTACCACCTTCTTGTCTCCTCTCCCATACTGCTACACTGACCCATTACCCTCCTCATTCCACCTCATAGGTGTTTCTACTACCTGGACCAGGCCTCTGTTGACTACCTGTGCTGGCATTCTCTGCATCATGATACCCATTCCTTCTGCACCCTATATCCATCTCACACTTGACATATTCAGGTCCCCTGCTACAACAACCCACTGCCTGTCCTTCATTCTATCAACCCTCTTCTCGATCGTCTCAACTGCCTGCCATCCCTGCCCTGGTAGTCTATACACTGCCAGTAAAGTAATCCTCATATTACTACTACCCCCAATTAATTTAATTTCCATCACCTCAACGTCTTCACTAATCCATTACACTGACCCTTTCAGACACTCCCTTACACACAACATTATTACTCCTCCTCTCCCATCCCTGTCTCTTCTGATGATGGTGAACTAATCCTGCCTACATTCAATGTCAAGCACTTCTTCACTCAGCCAAGTTTCCACAGCTACCACTATATCCGCTCCATATCCTTCAACATTTCCCCAGAAGCCCTCCAGCTTGTTGTACACACTCCTACAGTTCACCACCATTATCTTTATACTAACACACTGCTTTACCCCTACTTTGCGTACCCCATATCGCCACCCCTGCGGCCTCATCAGTGCTTTTCTCTCTATGTCTGTTTCCTTGACCCTCTCTAATTGCAATCTCAACACTTGCTGCTCAGCCCTGACTCTCTCCATACAGCCAGCTACTTCCCTGCCTAGCAGATCACCTAGTATCCTGTTTCCCTGATCTGTCAGGTGAACCTGGTCCCTCCCTACACTTTCCCAGCCTACTCATTTCTTACTCTCTATAAATGTAGCCCTTAAATCCCTACATACACTCTCATAAACCTCACCCACTGCTACTGTCTTCCTGTAGGTTAATCCTTTTCAAACTAACAAGAATGCCACTAACTATTGTCCTAGCTCTTGGGAACTTCTCCCGTACTTTACTTAGTAATCTCATGAGATCCCTCTCTACCTCCTGCCCCACCTCCTTTCAAGCCAGGTCATTTCCCCCCCCCCCCCCCACATGAACTAAAACCACCTTAGCCACCCTGCTACCTCCCATTCTCTTTCCTCCAAATCCCTGATTTTTGCACCACCTTGCTGCTTTATATGTATTTCCTTTCCTGAATTTCCTCAACTCCACCCCCTTTACAATCAAGCTGCCTAGGAAATCCACCTTTGGTTCATTTCCTACAACCATTTCCTGCTTTGTGCCCCTTCCACCCACCTGCCTCCCCTTGTTAACTTCACCTCCTCCCTGATCCCTGCCACCAGCCTCCTCCTGCACCACCCTTGTTTCCTTCACTTTGACCAGACCTCTTTTTTCCCCTCTGGCCATGAACTGTCCATTTTTTCCCTACTTGCTAGTGTTTCCTAATCCCTCCCCTACAAGCCTCAGCATACTACTTCCTGCCTTCCACCACTGCTGTTCCCTACATACTGATTCCCGCTCTTCCATCCTTGTTTGCTTCCTCCCATCTACTACCGCCTTTTCCCTTGCTACTATTTCCCACTCCTCTATCCTTAGGTATTTGCTTCCTAATGTCACCTACTGCCCTACCCCTTTCTAATGTCTCCAGCTCCGCTATCCTCCTCAATTTTTCCACATCAATCTCTGCCTCCCTTCTTTTCTGCTTTTCCTCCCGCAGTTCCTTCTGTAGACCAGTTTGCATGTTGCCTAACTCACTCTTTATATCTTCCTGCTCCTCCTCCAACTTCTCCACCCTTATTACTAGTCTACCCTTACCCATCTCATTCCTGACCCTTTCCTCCACCCTCTCAATCCTGTGCATCATTTCCCTCTCTTTTCTGCTTATAAATTATACCATCTCCCATGTCCACCTCTCCTCCTTGGCCACTTCCATCCTTGTCACTGACATGCCCTCTACAGTGTTCCCCATCAGCATTTCTCAAATCCAGTTCCCACATTCCGCACCTATTTCAGTTTCCTTTTCCACTGTTAGTTTGTTTTCTGCCACAGTCACCATTCCCTTCCCCCTCACACATTCCTCACACCTCCACTCATGCTCACATAGTGAGCCCAGTTTCCCCTTTCTGATCTCTACAGTCTGCATGATACCAGCCGCCGCACTGGTCGTACTCTACCCCGCTATCATACCTCCCCCACACCTTCCCACATCCCCTGCACTTGCACCTCCCTACCATGTTATTTATTTTTGCAAATTAATCTATTTTATTTTATTATCATGACTAATTAAATTTAACGTTTGCGCTTTAGAAAGATTGTCAATAAAATTAACGAGTACCAAATCCCTTGGAATTATTATGGATTCCAAACTATACCTACTACCACACTACGGCAGGTGGATTACCATTCTAGTAGGCTTAGGTAGTACTGCACATGCAGTTAGCCCAATCAAGTAGACCTAAATAATTTGCTGAAAATTTTAATACAGCACAATTATTTTATACAGCCTTATACATGGTAAGTTAATTTTATGAGAATTGAACTACTAAAATGAATACAAGCAAATTTAATAGCTTTCTGTAGTAAGAAATAGCCTATAAAAATATTTGGACTTCTCTGAAATTTTAAAGATAGGACAGTGTTTACATACAACACTTCATTATATTTTATGTACTGCCACTAAAGAAAATTATAACTATTTAGTTTAATGATTTTTCTGAAAGCAGAAAATTATTTTTCTCGAAAATTACATTTTCAGGCTTCAAAAAAGTTGTTTGGGTACATTACAATACTCAGCAAAATTAATTTTTTTTCTATCGCCACAAATTACCATCTGTATCATATAAATAAGACACATTTGTTTGTGTTCGAGAATGTATGTGATATCATGTGCTGGACACACACGCACACAAAAGCACCAAAATATCCTGTAAAGCTAAAGTACTGTTTAACTAAGAGTGGAGAGGCTAGTCGGGATGTACAGAGTGGTGGATGGAGTGGGAGGACGGGAGAAGTTAGAAAGTTCCAGAGCTTATGGAGGCGGATGGAAAGGAGAAGGTAGTCCATGCTGGTGAAATTGTAGGGGAGTGGAATGTGTTGCGGAACGAGTTGGCGATGGTTAAGGGGGCTGGGAGATTTGGGGAGGGACTGGAGCATGAAACAGGATGATGAAATGAAGCACTTGGTACAGGGCAATAGCCCAACTGCAATATGGCATATTATCAGTAATTAACTTGGTCCTTATTTACATTTTTTATTTGTATATTACTGACAATGGCCGGTTCCAGTCCTGACTTTTAATCATGCATGAGATAAGAGGCCAGACAGAACTGTCAAATGACCTATTAATTCCGCTAGCATTAAACTTGTCTACGAACATTGAGCCCTTTGAGGCTCTATCGAGCGTAACATACTCGCATTGAACTCTACTATCTTTATTTACCTATAGTTTGCTGCACAATCAATTAACTGTTTAAATGGCCACTTCCACATTTTCTGGACATTGCACGGGTACATGTTTACAGGAAGGTTCATCCATTATTTACAATTAATTATGAATGCCAGATTTATAAGTTTGAAACTGCTGTAGGACTTTACTAATCCCATCGTTCGTCGTAACAAATAAATAAAACAATAACACTCGCACACATGATCAACCAGCCAAAGTTTATTTACATAATAAGAAAAACACAACATGCAAGAACTTCACCAACTCCACAACTACGGTCAACACTACATGTCACAAGAATATGTTCGATTTACGGTCGAAGATAAATCGATACGAAAAAAAGGCATTTATTAATAGAAAATTGGTTCAAAAAATAATTTTTAAGTAATATTACATTATTTTCAACATTTTATCCTGTTATCGAAGAAATTTTTACCGATTTTTTTTCTAATCTACGAATGACGAATGCAATTTTTTCCTTTTTCTATTCTACCTTAAGGCACTGGTTCCCCTAGTCGCAGGCAAGTACAATTGGCAAAAAGCGCACCTGTTGACGGACATCAGAGACGAAGCTTGAACATTCTCCTGTCATTTCAGCCTTTCGACGAAAGACGGCTACACACCTTGGTGACAAAGAAACAATCACCATGCATTGGAAGGCACGTGTCTCGCTTAGGAATATGGTCCATTGTGTGGCATTTTGAGTTGCATAATTTCTCGATGGAGTAGTGGAAAATTTTGCTCGTATGACAATAATATTTAAATTATTGTAAGGGTTTACCCTTACAGTACTTCAAAAACACAGTTCTTGACTTGTTTATTTACTTTGATGCCAGTTTACGTTTGAAAGGAAAAGTAAATATTCTTATTGACCTTAGTTCTCTGCTCTATCATACTTTTTCAAGGTTTGGAAAAGAAAATGAGGAAAACGGATTTATGATAATTATAAGCTGAAGTAATTATTTATATTCAAACAAAGATTGATTCAGTTATTTTCAACACCTGTATTAATCTTCTCATCAACAGACTGAAATTAGCATTTTGATGGTCACATATATGAACTCATTTATAATTTTTCTCTGTTGTCATAATTTGGTAATATTACTGGCTACACGAACGTTATTAGCTTAGCCAGTTGCCGCCAAGTTCAAATCTACAATTAACCTTAAAAACTGTTTGTTGCGAGGGAATGTTAATAAGGAACTTGGGAAAGAAGTTCAAAAGAGAGAGACTGTTCTACATAATGGAGAAGGTCGGTACGCTAGTGCGATAGCTCCGAGAGGACGCCTGGTTATCTATGAGAACCGACGAGATGATGTCAGATGGAAGTAGCAGAGGCGCGGCGCCCACGACTGGAGTCGTATTATTATGAGGGGAGACGATGAGTCGGTGAGATACCGATATCGCTTCCAGACGTTAATGGCAGACCTGTAGCCATCTCTGTTTGCTGAATCATTGTCAAGTAAGGTCTCCATTCATTACCCAATGTGTGTCCTGCCGTCTAGTGTAAGTGAATGAAAAGTAACTTTCTTATCTTCGGCAATTTATAGATTAAAGCTGTACTAGTAACGGAACTGACCAAATCTCGACCTGTTCTTGTGAAAGATAACAATATGTCCCAGTGGCCTGTAGAAAATTTGAGTGTCAAGCTTGCTCTGCCGACAAGTCAAACCCGAAGCATAAGTAAAATACAGCATTAATTTGGACCCTATTCAAACATTATCATTATGTGGTCTGGCTATACTGTGTTAACTGTGGTGATCTGTTAGGTAGAACCTAAATTTATTACACTGGTGGCAGAATACTAATATTAATAAAATAAATTAATATTTATTATAGTTTAACTGAAGTGCCTATGTTCTGCTGTGTTGTGCATTATATATTGTTTCCCTCTCATATTCCCAGTAAATTCTTCAAAGATATCGTTTCTGTTTTCCTATCTAAAATAATTACTTAAATCGCTATATTTAAATAGCAATTATAATCTTGGAGTGATGGTATTTGTGTGTTCATTTGATGTGTTTATGTCCGTGCATTATTTACAATGTCTGGATAATCTTTCATGCACGTATCTTACTGAAGTATTATCACACGACTGCAAATTGTGGTAACATTCAAACAACACACCCACACTTACACATTTCGACAGTAGGTAATGAGTTTACAAATTTAATCGTCTTCAAAAGACTGGCATCCAAAGACAAAAATATTGTGAAATAACTGATCCTGTCTGAACTCGTACACAATATACACTTAGTTGTTATCAGTTACTACAGTACTATAATTCTAGTATTACGTTTAAAGCTAACCTGTTGTTATTATTATTATTATTATTTATCAGCAAGAAGAGCATTTTATCTTAAATTATTTAACTTCGAAAATTATTCCTTTAATGAGAAAAAAAAAAAAGCATGTATACTCCTAACTCCATGGTTGTGTTCGATACCAGATAGTCTATGGACAAGGATGAGTAAATAATGTGAAAAACAAAGAGGGGGGGGGGGGGGGGGAAAGATCCGTGGATGAGGTAGACTGCTTATTCATCTTCTGCACATGTACCCAACACTGACCTACCCCAAATGTCAAAAGTCACATGGTCAACAGCGATGAGCATGTTTGTTAATAGATGTATAATGCGGGTCCTGGCGCAGCACGATTTTTCTGATTATTTTAACCAAAAATACAACAAAAAAAATAGCATCAACTTTTTCTTGCTACTTGTAACGAAAGTAAAGGAAAAAGTTAAAAACTCAAAATCTGAAATTCGATTAAAAAATCGTGAAGATCATATAAATTAAAGTCAAAATCAAGGTATTTGAGTGTTAAATTTAATCTCTAAAAGCTTTTTAAAAAGGAGCTCTCAAAAACAGGCAATTTTAAGAGGGGGGGGGGGGAACAAGACAATTTGAGCAGTTTTTCAAAAATGAACATGCAGGATTTGACACAGGGTAAAATAAACAAAATTATACAAAAATCAAGCAAATTTAAGGCTAAAACAAGCAAATCAAATGAAAAGATACAAACTAATAGAATTCATACATTTTATGCAACAAAAATAGAACACCAATAAGACTTTTTAAAGTCTAAAAATAAAGATAAATCTGAAGCATAGCCGTTACTGAATCCATAATCCCAACCATCACAACAATCCAAACCATAAACATCTTCTTTAAAATCAGAAAATTTATTTGATCTTAAATCATTTTTATTGATTTTTAAAACAACTTCGAAATTAACAATGTCCAATTCTTTATCAATAAAAGTTTCTGTTTTAATAATTTCATATCCAATATCCCAAATTTCTAAAAGTTCTATAATTTGATCCATTTATAATATTAGAAATTTATATAAGTTTTATAGAAGTGATATGAGAAAATTTTAATTAGAATTATTATTTTTTATTCGATTATACAATTCATCTATATTTCTAAAAATTCGTAATACTTTTAAATTGCCCATTCAACTATGAGTCTAAAATAATGTATTAAAATATCGAAGCAGTTTGTTGATTCTTCCATTTAATAAAATTCAAAATTTATAAATCTTTAGCAATATTTTCTTTCAAATAATCATAAGTAAGATTCCTTTTGCTAATTAAAACAACATTACAAATTGTACCAGCTTCAGGCTTTTTATTAAAATCGACACTAATTTTTATGTTTTTTTTTCTTTAACTACAATTGTTTTTCTATACGAACAATCAATAACATATTAAGGACTTCGCCCCCAAAATAACAAATTATTAAAATCACCTTCTAAGTTTACAGATGGTTTATAATAAAGTTAATTATTTATAAAGGTTGAATCTAATTTTGTTCTTGAGTTTCTAAAATCATTATAAGCCAGACACTTTTTCATACAAATATTCTTTTTAATATATAAATTCCAATTTTCTTTTGGAAATATTTCATTTCTCCCACTTTTAACTGAAATGTTTTTACATCACAATGATCAAACATAGAAAAATGTTTTTCCATTGAGGATTATTTTTTCTATTAATTTGAAAGCCAACAATTACAAAATCAGAGATATAAAACTGTAAATTATTAAACTAATATTTTATATCAAAATTAAAAATAGTTGATTCAGTAGAAATATCTTTTTCTAAAAATTACCAATAATCAAAGCTAATAGGAATTTTAGGTTCTTTATATATTTTTTCTTTAGTTGCAATTGCTGTGTTAGGCCCATATTCAACAACTGGCCACACAATTTATAATTTTTGAATAAAAATTCTACCTGGATGGTGTCTTTGAATGAGCATCATTAATTTCATAAAGATATATATAATAATTATCAGGCAAATTACGAGTAAAAGTAATTTTACAACCACCTTTCCTATAAATTTCACTGTTATCATTAATAGACCAAACAGATATCAAAGTGGATACATTATTTCATTTGGTTGGTGGCTAAGAAACTGATTTTTTACATATCTATTTTCAACACCAGTAAATTCTAAATAATGTTGTTCACTTGGTGATCTTAACCAATCGTTCATTATTGTAGAAGTTATACCCAGATTATCAAAAACTTCAATCATTTTACCATGTTTTGAGATATTTGAGAAAACTGAAAAGGAAAACAAATTGCGCAAACTTCTATATCTAACTTTTAGTATTTTGCATCATCACCCAGTTTATCTCTTTAGTATAATAAATTGATCATAGGCATATCCATCATTTGGAAAAGAAAAGCCATATCCTATTGGAATATCAAATTCTATTCTATTATTGTAAACATTAAAATCTTTTTTATCTGATCAGTTGGAGGAAAAGTTTGGCTCTCACAGCTCTCAATACTTTTATAACTCATTTATGTGAAAAAAATAGATATAAATGGCAGAATCAAAAGGAGTTCATCGAGTTAAAATACACATTGATAAGTATAAAAACATAATGGAAAAGAATATGTAAGAAATAAGAAGAAATAACAACAATTAATTGACGAATTATATAACATTGGTAAAAGAATAGAAAAAGTGAGTGAAGAAAACAAAAATTTAATAAACACATTAGTCCAGTCACAGCAACAAATTTAGAGTATCCACCAGTTCCAGAAGAAACATCATTTGAAAAAGCATTATTTGCAGATCCTGATGAGCAATTAGGAATTGTACTATTAAAAAATTTGCCCCCTGTAGCAGACATTTCTACTATAAAATTGGGAAAATATATTTCTGAAAAATATTAACGTTATTAATGAGAAATTTGGTTTATGAGGAATTGGTCAAGATTTTGAAATTGGTGATACAAAAGTAAAAACAGATGGTGATTTTTTATTTGTCAAAGATAAGAAATATGAATTAACAGAAGTTCTTATTAATTTGTTAACAAAAAGTACCTATGAAGAACTCGAAGGTAATTACAATGATGTTTATTCTTAAAAATAAGAAAGGTATTATTTTAGCAAACAATATTATATTTCAAAAATATATTCCTAATAAGAATAGGAGTAATCCAAGTTCAGGTAGTAATACAAAGTATATTAAGATAATTAGTCCCATTTATGAAGAATATATAAATAATTCTCAGTCAAAATCATTGCCA
The DNA here is from genome assembly GCA_029891345.1 of Dryococelus australis. Classification (NCBI taxonomy): domain Eukaryota; kingdom Metazoa; phylum Arthropoda; class Insecta; order Phasmatodea; family Phasmatidae; genus Dryococelus; species Dryococelus australis. The sequence continues at coordinate 87,823,228 of CM057004.1, read as the reverse complement.
AACACCCCAGAAAGAATGATTTCTCCAAGAACCCCTAAATCTGGAGAAGGTATAAAAAATATAATAATTTGCCCAAAGAATGCATTTCGATGGATGATGTTGGAAATTTAATGAGCATAATGGATATGTTATGCAATACATTTTCTGAATTTGCTATAAATAATCCGAAAGGTATACCATAACCAATACAAGTTCTAAATGTTATTCTGCATTCATTTTGGAATTCAGAACATTATGGCAAAGTCATTATAAACTGAGCATTAAACAATTTAAATTTGTCCGAACTACATTTGTCTGGATGTAATTATTGTGGTACATTTACAAAACTAAATGAAATATATATATATATATATATATATGAGTCTTTCATATATATATATATATATATATATATATATATATATATATATATATATATATATATATAACATTCTATATTCCTTATGAGGAGAAAAATTTTTGGGTACACATAAATTTTTAACAGATGACGAAATTGCAAAAAAAAAAAAACGCAAGGCAAAAATTTCAAATTAACTTTGCCGTTACCAACAATAAAAAAAATCGCTAAATAAAAAACTGGCAATGGTTTACATCATGGAGGTAATATTTCCATTGTACTCACCACTTTAGGAGTGCTGTTGAACCAATTTACAGTGCTGTTGAACAAACTACTAAAAATAAAATAGAATTAGAACAGAGAGAAAATTTGGCAATGGAAAATGAAGCTGGAAGAGGCAAAGTTGTGAAAAAAGAGGAAGACCATAAAAAATTGAAAGTAAACACACTATCCAATGTCGTCATTGAAAGATATGCAAAAAAAAAAAATTACATTAAATAATATGCTAAAAAATGAAAGTGCAGTGGTTAATTTTGATATCTCAACTACTCCTGGCACTCATTGGGTTTGTTATTTTAGAGAAAATAATGATATTTATTGTTTTGACTTATTTGGAGACAATATTCCCAGTAATTTAATTAATTATTTAAAAGCAGAAATGTTTATTATATTGATGATCAAATTCAGAATTTTAAATCAGTTATGTGGATATCTATGATTAATTGTTTTACACCTTTTTTTTTTAGAGAGAATTTAAGTTTAACGATGTAATTTCTATACTATTAAAATACATATATTTGGGAAACTATTTATCATTTATTTAAATAAATACTACAACAATATTGCTGAAGATTTAAAATCACGTGTAGATTCTAACTGCAATCCGAATGTTTATACTTTACAAAACAAACTAACCACCTCTTTTGATTTTACAAAAATATATGTTTCTTGTTTTGGAGTTAGAATTGTTAATATAGCTGATCCCATTGATGGAAAAGATGCGGTTAATAAAATATTTTTAAATAAAAAAATATCAAAATACAAAATTATTATTGCTGAATATGAATTAAAAACAGATGTAGAAACAAAAAACAGTTCCGCCATTTCTGTTTTAAAAACATATATATATTCAAATATTATTGTCACTGCCATACAAGATCAACAAAGTAAAGTTTTTGTTTCACAACAGACTATGTTTCTCTTCATAATCACAGAATAAATAATATGGCTGATCCTGTAGATAGAAAAGATGCAGTCAATAAAATATTTTTTTGATAAAAAATTGCTGATAAATTACAAAATTTAAATCAATCAGTTTCAAATAATTGTGAGACAATTGCTAACACAAAAATTGAAAAAAGTAAAGAAGAAAAGTTTTATATATTTTGTTTAACTGCAAAGTGGAATAAAACTAATAATATTTTTCACTTACAAATAATTCGATTTTTCTTATTTTTGTGACGGATTGTACTGTTTATAAAATAACTACTGATGATGATGTGACTGTTATTACGAGAAATACAAAAATAGATTATAGTAAACCTTTTAATACTGAAAGAGGCAATATTTTATCTTTTAAAATAAAAAATAAGACATCGCTTCATATTGATGGTTAGGTTATAATAATAATAATATTCATGAAATATGAAGATTAAATATTAGTTTTTACTATTAAATGGATGACACTTGGTGCTTGACGTGTAAGGTCACAAAAATAATAATATAAACATGAAAAAAAAAAAAAAAAAAAATTAGCTCAGAAAAGTATACGCTTGCGCAATTAAAAAAAAAAAATCTTTAGTAAAAATTTTGCTCAAAGTAATAGATAGAACTATTAATGAATTGTATAAACCTCGCAACAAATTTTTCCAAGAAGTAAAATAATATTGTATGGAATTGATGTTTTATGACAATATGATCATGTAGAAATGAATAGTGGTAATTTAAAAGGTATATCACACATACACAGTGGATACAACTATATTTGAACAATAGAACTATTGGACTGAAGCCAATGGAAGTTAATAAAAAAAAATGAAAAAAATTTATGCAAAAAATTTTTGTGAATATTTTAAAACCAAAATTTAAAGTTGGCAATGTTATCCATGTGAGCAAATCCCTTTTTAAATATAAATCATGGTATTCACCAAGATTTTTAATATTAACTTGGTTCCATATATGTTTTGCGTGCTCAAAATCACCATCAGTTATACCAGAATCATTTAATTTATTGTAAAATTCACTCTTTGGTGGAAGTTCAGTTTCTTCAACTTTTTCCAACTATCCATATAATCATCTGGATGAACACCTTTTTTAATAACTAAGTCTACATGTTCTTTGGAGAATGTTTTTGTGTGCGTTTAATTTGATCTTTAATTAAATTATATTATAGTTTATCTAAACTATTAGACATAAATTTGAATGTGTCTATAAATCTCATTTTAAAATTTTCTGTTTCTTTCCCAAAAGTAATAAACCTTTCTTCATTATTTGCAACTAGTTCTATATTTTTATCGTCATATCCTTGCTCTTTAATAAATAAATCTGTACCATATCCAGCTATATTATGAAAATAAATTAGAACAAGATTTGGCAATTTTGAATTTAGATTACAATTATTACATACTCGATTAATGAATTTTACACTTAAGTGATCAGGATGATGTACTTTTTTTTAATTGTCCTTCACATACTTACTCTCACATACAGCACATTTTTTAAATTTACTATGTAATATTTTTCTTTTTTTTGTTAATGGTTGCATTGGTTCAATTTGTGAATATATTTCACCAATTTCTTCCACTTTTCTTTTTATTGATTGTATAGATATTTTATGAGCATTTGGGCCTCAATATACTACTGGAGGCTTATAATCACCATTATTAGATACAATATAATAACAAAAACCAGATGCTTCATGTAATTTATATTTCTTTGTGTAGGATTCATCGTTCAATTTTCAATCAATGGTATTTATATGTTCATTAGTAAGTTTATATCTTTAAGTGTTTCTTTACAAAAACTGTTATCAACATCATCATCTTTTAAAATTTGATAATTTATAAGGATAAATGTACTTAATTCTTTTGGATTTGGCTTAACTGTTAAAATTTTCTTTAATGTTGATTCAAAATCTGCATATATTGTGAATGGAACCTTCATTATATGTTTATAATTTTTGAAAAATATTTTCTTTCCTTTTGAGGGTAAAGTGGTTCTTATAGCTTCATTTTTCGAACAATCTTCAGTATGTTTATTTAATTTTTCTCGAGAATAAAAGAATTGAAGACACATATCAAACGTATAAGTTTGACTTTTATGATTATTGCAGAAAGCAGTTTCAATAAATATTTTATCCAAAAACTATGCTAATTTTTATTAACTTTGAAATAAAGTAAATTTATATGTTTTGCCTTTTAATTTTTGGTAAGTTTTAGTCGATATACTGTAGACTTATCTTCAATGGAGTATATATTTATAGATGTATCAATTTGATTTTATGTTTGTGTTATATCATCAATTTGAATAGGATATTCATATTTATCTATTACTTCATCAATATTAAGCCCCAGGTTTTTGTATTTATATACTCTTTGTGGATCTTTTTCTACTGGAAACAACGCATATTTTAATGCCCAAAGAAAGCATTTTTGATCATAATTTTTAACATTTATGAATGCTTTTTGATTTTTAATCACTTCTGGTAGATCAATATATGATGAGCCTCTTAATGGATGATACTTATTTATTGCTAATTGTATTCCAATTATTTTATCTAAAACCCATTCCGAACCTCTTTTTTGAAATTCAGATAATGGCGTACTTCATTATTTTCTTGCTTATCAAAATTAGCATATTATTTGATACTGGTTTTTACACCTCTAAATATTTTAAGATTATTGTGTACTATCTCAAATATCTAATTTTTTGGTGAAGTCAAAAAAATGAATGGGCTGTACTAAATTAAAAGTATTTTCAATGTTATATGTTGATATCCTACTTTTTAAAAGCTTTATTAACTGAGTAATTTTTTTTTGCATCTTCTACTTTTTTTTAACAAAATTATTATTATTATAGAATGGAAATAATTCTTTTAATTATTTTTTATCTTCGGGATATAATTGATATCGTCAGCTAATGGCAAATTTGTAAAATTATTCTTCATTCTTTTTATCTGCTTTGTTTTTCTCTGCTCGTCTATAACCAGTGGAATGAAAAATGTTGAGTTCTAATTAGATCGTTTTTCCTTAGTTTACTTATATATTTTATTTTAAAATATTTAGCAAAATGTCTCAACTTCCTCAACTCCTCACCGTTCAACACACCTGCTATACTAGCCTCCATTTATATAGTTGTATTTATAAGAGAAAAAATTGTCAATAAAATGTACAAACAGATATACTGAATAAATAAAAAAAAGTGCTTAAATTACTGGGAAACCGTATTTAACTTCTTGTTATGACGATAATTCTTCACATAATAACCGAAATTTTTTTTTACAGGTGATTGAATATTTGTCCTTACTATTTTTATTAATAGAAAATAATTTTAAAGATTTATTCCCATTACACACTTGCATGTTTTTGTTGGATAATTATCATGATTTTCGTTTAAATTATCTAATGCTGTATTGTGTAATTTACTATTTTTTTTTCTTTTTTGCTTTTTGAGAGATGTATTATAAACATATTTTGCACATTACTATCTTTTTTAATTCATAATAACTACTAGCATATTTTACAGATGTTAAAATATTTATCTGTTGTATGTTTATGTGGTGCAAAACTTTCTGTGTTTAATACTTTGTCACACTTTTTTAATTGCTCGTTATTTTAGATTGTATTTATTAAGAAAAACATTTCATAAAGGTTTTTTTTTTTGTTTTTTAATTTCAAAGTTTTTGTGATATTATTAAATTTGTTTCCTTTGAGATTAAACAAACCAAAAATGGAGACACTGCTCAACAAGTTGATCAGTTCATATGAATTGACTAAAGTATATGACCTCAAAATTGATAAATGATATGAAGCTACAGAATTTCAAATTTATGAATCTAAGTTTGGCAAAAAAAAATTAATTGCATTCTAGATGGTAATTATATCACATTACCAGATGGTTATTTAAAGATAATTGATGAAAATAGCTTAAAAATTATGAATGAGAGACGAGTTCTTATCGCACGTAAAGGTATAATATAAATGAAAAATGGTTAAAACTATACATGATTTAGAATTTTCTTAAAAATGTAAATATTCTATTATTTTTAATCAATCAGTTATCCTTTCCATATTTCACTTGAGTTTAGCTCAAATTAGCTTGATTTTTGCATAATTTTGCTTGCTTTACCCAGTGTCGAACCTGCAGGCTCATTTTAGAAAAAACTGCTATTGTTTTTTTTTTGCTTAAAATTGCTCTTTTTTGAGAGCTCCTTTTTAAAAAGCCTTTGGAGCTTAAATTTAACCATCATATACCTTGATCTTACCTTTTATTTACATGGTTTTCATGATTTTTTTCATCAAATTTCAGATTTGTTAAGTTTTCAATTTCTACCTGTACTTTCGTTACAAGTAGCAAAGAAATGTTGATGCTATTTTTTGTTGTATTTTTGGTTACGATTATCAGAAAAATCATGCTGCGCCAGAACCAGCATTATACATCTACTTTTTTTTACATATTAATTTTTAAATGACAACAATTATAATATTAAAATGTCTTTACCATTTTGAATTTAAACAAAATGTATTAATAAAATAGTAAGAGGATGTATAAAAACATCTCCAAGCACTTGTTTACAAATCAGTTTTCTTACCTAAAATCCAAACCATGCAGTTTTCGCTATATGTATTGACAGAAAAGCAGTCCAATGTTCGGACACTGAGATTGTTTGTGCGCAGCCAGCAAGATTGGTCTACCTCATCTTTAGTCTATGGAGTGGAGTGGAGGGTGGAGGAAAGTGGGCCTTGCCCATGATTTCTTTGGGCCTGCATTTATTTCCTTCCTGAACTGTAATAATAAATAATTTTTAATAAGGTAGGCTAAATAAATTACGGTACACTTCACAAACGAAATATTAATTTGTGGGACACTTAAAACATTGAAGTAGGCCTAAATGCTATATTAAAGTTGATTCATTTTATGGCAGGTAGTACAAAGTGAAAAAGAAAAATGATGCTTGACATTGATATTTACGTTTGATCACTATTCAGTATACATGTTTGCTCATGAATCTCCTGCATTAAAATAATTATCCTATAGAAAATCAGCAAGTTGTTTATATTTTTTTCCACATGCTCTACACTGGCTAAAATGTGTAATTTTTGTTGTGCGATCAGAACGGGGAATTGATTATGATCAACATACCTTTCTGCATATACTTCAAAACTATTAGTACGGATAGTAAAATTTCGCGAGATCAATGACCTGTAGACTAGATTCCTCAGTCCTGTGCATAATGAAGCCTCAGCTGTGTGTTCATTGGCTGTTGCCCCACAACCTGGCAGTTATAAGATTCACAAGGTGTTTTCTTGCAAATCTGTAATTGGATTAGAGGCATGCAGGGCGGGTCTAATAAACTGTGGTCCAATTGCAAAGGCGACTAAACTGTACATGTGTTTGATGCATATCTTTTCCCGAAGTGAACTCGCAACTTTTTCTTATTTATAGCTATTAGATGATGTAATTCAAATCGAACTATTGCTCCGCCTGGATTGTTTGTATTTTATAACGTAATATGAATTCCGATTATTATGTAAGATTATATACAAAAATTATTAATGTATACAGTTTAAGACTTTTAAATAATGCAGATTGTAACATGTATTCGGAAATGAGTAATTTTATTTTACAACAGTTCCATAACTTGTTAACTATTCATTTGTGGGGACACACAATGTAGTCAGATTGCTTGCCTGCCATCAGAGTGATCCAAGTGCCAGATTTCCACATGTGGAATACCTAGCGGATTTTGTCATGAACTGGTGGGTTCTCTCATGGTAATCCCATTTCCTCCAGCGAAGTCTTACCTATACATGTCAGACTACAGCCAAAAGTAACTCATGCAATAGTATTGTAACCTAAGTTATATCACAGTAAAATAAATCTGGGAAACGGTAACCAAATTTAAAACCAAAATTTGTTACATTACTATACATATTGGTTATATCAGTGAGGCAGTTTCCAATGGGTTTGAAAATATTTTGTGTTTAGTATATAATCTTACATAATGATCAGACATAATATTACATTATGAAAAGTAAATTAAAATAAGTGAGGCGTTTAAGATAAAAAAAAACACACACATATTAATATAGAATGTGTTTCCAACCACCATCTATGAACATCAGCACGTTATTCTTGATGAAAATAGGATGAAAATAGGATGGAAATGTCTGTACCACTTACCCCTTAAGTGATTAGTGGAGCTACGCGCCCCTAAAAACCACTGCTAAGAATGTAATTGAGTTCAAAATATCTGAAAAAAACTCACGATTAAGCAACAAATTGGTGAATTGTAGAACGGATGTCTTACACCCATAAAAATAGGGTTGGTAATATCATCTCCGTCATCATCATTAAAATAGGCGTTGCCACCCGGTTTTTGCACAAAAACGTGAACAGTATGCTGTAAATGATTTGTTGACATGACTTAACAATCGGCACATCATAACGAACAAATAATGCAGTCTTATGAAACCAGTTCTCCAGGAATCAGCATTTTACTACTGTATAAGCAATAAGCACCAATTATAATTTTTTTTATAAAGGACCTAGTGTCTATTGTGTGACTTAATTGTTTTAAAACAAAACCCTCAGTATTGAATAGCATGTGAATGGGAGTAATAAGCCAAAATAGATCCAAGATTTTCAGCCAGTGGCGTATCAGTATCTGTTATGAAAAGCCATTCTAAGTAGGGGGGGGGGGGGGGGGGGGAAGCAGCAGCTCTACATTGTTAATAAACAAATTTACGGTCACAAAGAACTTCCTTTGCGAAGTACACAATTAATTTACATATATGGCATAATAATTAGCTTTATATATTAACAACCGAGTTTGTCTATTTTTATAACACCAGCATTGCCATAGTGGCAAGGATGTCACGGTGATCGAAGGAATCAAATTTTAATAGCTACATACCTTTATACCTTTATAATAGACGTTCTCTTCTCGATTTTCTTTGCTTGAAGCCTTCTATTATGTAAAGAGCATTTGGTTTTCTTCTTGCTGCTTGACGGACACATTCGAGTCTTAGGCTTTTTTTTTTAAAACAAAATTTACGATTATGCAATAACACGCAATCCTATAATATAAAAATAACACTGTACATTTTTTTATATAGGCTATATGAAAATTAAAAACATTAAAATAGCATTAGCTTTGGAATGATGCTGTATCAACCACAAAATGCCCAGATAGAGCACGCGAAGGCCAAGTGACGCAACACTATGGTCACTTCTCAGGTAATCCTGCACAGTTTGGTTTCTATGAATCACTCTGTACCATTACAACTACTGTTACTTGGTACACAACAGCATTGTTGGCTTGCTGAAATCAGTTAGTGTCGGTGCATACGTATATCCGGTGCCGCCACTTTGTAGTATTATGCTATCAATTGGCCAATGCACACATGCGGTTTTTTGCCATAGCTGTGAGATAAGACGCTCATGGACTTGACGATGTTTTCAGATTTAGAACTCTTCGTATAAGATGTGAAGAAGCATATTCTGAGTTTTATGAAAAATGCCTTTGAATAATTCCACAAATGTATCGAAAAACAAAGCTAGTAGATTTCCATTTGCAGAAATTTTTGCTATGGATCTGATGAATAGGGAGGGGGGAACAATTCGAGCAAATCCCCCAGTGTTTTACATAGTTTAAGTTTATAAGTGCGTAATACTTACAGAAGAATATGCGACTGAAATACAACAAAAATGAAAACCGAACAAATAACATTGTTATCGTAATTTATCGTTTGGACTTCCCCAACAAATATCACAAAACAAATGTTTTTAATTTTTTTTAACAATGATAAAATGTTTACATGAATTACCTCTTTTATTCCATTGAGTTTGAAACTAAACAAATAAAAAATTCTATTTTGTTTTTATAAGAGAAATAAAAAAAAATTATCATTTGGTGGTGATGGAAAAGGTAAATAGCAACTGTTGTTACACAGCCGCCAAGCCTGCACATTACTCAGTTAGCTGTATTGAAAAGCCGTACTGATTATTACAACCATCGCATACTCGCTGTATATCGGAGATTTTTCAGTGAAAGTGCATTATACGTCATCAGTAGCTATAATAAACGTGTACATAGAACACAAAAATTAATTGTTTTATTAGCTACTGCTCACCAATCCTTTGAAACGAATAGTTCAGTCTGAGCAGTATTTGTGCGCAGCATGTGAACAGATGTGTAACAAGCTGCTGTTAAATTGAGACAAAAAAAAATAGACAGCGTAACGGTTACGTCATAACCAAACATTATATTTTCGAAAACCAATGCTGTATACTTAGCAAATTTTCATAAACAGTGCTGTATGTGTCGCAGCCCATCGATATGCAATTCCGAATCAATTCATTGACTGTTCATTTGGCATAGTTTTATTCACTCCTATTAGCTATATTTTTTTTACTGAAAATCTAGTAATCTGCAACATCACTCATCTACGAATACTGGGTTCAGATAGCTACACAAAAATTTTTGTTCATGGGAGAAGTTGTAAAGTACCTCTACATACTTGTACATTTAGAATATTCAAAAATTATTTTTGTTTGGAATAAAATTCGCTATGCTTTGAACTTTCGGATTGTCGTTTAGGAATGAAAATGTCAGTTTGGGCACAGAAATGTTTATTGTTCTATCCAAAATAATTATAGAGTTTTAGTACTGCAATTCCTTCAGACGAAATATATGTATAGAGACATTAGCTGAAGAAGGGCTGTATAGAGTTGTTACTGTCAGTCGTCATTTCATTTCCGAGAACTTCTAGGCTTCAACGCCATGCCAAGGTTTACAGGCAACTACCCACCCTCACCCCCTCGAATTACGGTAACTGGTCCTCACTGTTTACTACCTGTGCACTCTCCCCCAGGAATTCTTCCAAGTAAAGCCTTCACATAGTTCGGACAGTGGTCACAGAGCGAGGTGGGCACCATTTTCCACTCGTTTTTTTGCTAAAAACCTGTTTTTCAGTCATATTTCCACCAGCAATTATTTTTAACTAAATACTCAAGTAAATAATTGAATCTATGTGTTTTCCCTAGTGATTCAATATCTTTAGTTTCTTTGTGCTCCCTTTCGTTTGTCTGTAATAGTAATAATGCACGTCGACATTTTCAGTTTCGAACAGTACAGAAAGATCCGTTTTCGGGGGGGGGGGGAGTTATTTTAAAAAGGGAAGTTTTGCACGTGAAATTATTCTCGCATCATGGAGCAACTGAAAACAAATGGACAGTAAAAACTGAATTATTACTTAAGAACTAATTTAAAAAACAGAACTTTTAAGTACTTAGTTATTATCTTATAGTGAATTAAAGTAAGATCGAGAAAGAAAATACTCAATAATGAGCAAATTTACTAAGTATATTAACCCCTTAAGGCCGATTCTCACCCGCCATCCTGGATTTATAAATTTTTTGGCAAAACTTCTATTTCAGAATGTGTATTGAAATTTCCCACATGACATATCCTAAACAACAGCTTCCCAAACTTTATTGAACTGACACAGCTTCGCTGTATTTACTAATTTTTAGCTGGCAACTGTTGAGGCAAAACACGTTATTTTTTGTGAACGATTACAAAGGCGATAATATCAACAGTAATCAAGAAATACTGACCCCAGACAACACACTAGGCAATGCTCTGTGCTCTGTTGTTCCAAAAAAATAATACAAAACTGTATTTCCAGGCATGGTAAAAATTCCATAAATCCAAAATGGCAGGTGGTAATCTGATTTAATTAATTCTAAGTATCAGGTGGAAGCCCGAAGGTAGGACGGGAAATTTTTTTTTAAAAACACCACTTAACCTTTTGTTTTAATTTGTGAATTATGTAAGCAGGAGTGTAGTATGGCTATTATGAGGGAATTTATTATTTTATTACAGATGTTTATAATAAAATAGGAGAACATAAACACTGATTTATTCAAAAAATTTGCTTTGACCAATGTAGTTCGTAAGTCAAATGATAGGACGCACTAAATTGTAAACAATTTTAGCAATTACTCTCTCTTGAAAATAATTGGTGAAAATTCATATATTGATATTAATACAAACCACTACAAACTGAAAGCATCTAGTTTATTGTCCATCGCTTATTTTATAATCTTGATATTATAAATAACAGAGGAAATAGCTTCTTCATAAATTGCTTGCAACCAAACAGCAAAATGGTTATCGAGAAAAATATTTGTGCATTTAACAACCAAAGTTCTGTCTGCTCTCTCTTATTGGCATACATGCGAGTCTATTTCAACTCACTGCATACAAAATTAAAGCATATTTATGTATAATACACGCTGTCTAAAGTTACAGACGAAGCAAAATATTTATTCGAGTTCGTAATAAAATACAATTATAATCGTCGGGAAGACAATAATTAGGGTGTTTTCACTGGCGATAAATGCTAATAAATGTACATATAAGGCATTTTGGGTTAAGTGTACAACTTGATTCCTGAGATTTGTTTATAAGTGTGACGTAGTAAATTACATCAGGACATCACACGTATAGTTGAATATGTTGGTAGTAGTTGTAACGAATAAAGAAGTTAGAATAGTTTTCATAAGATGTACATTGCACGTTTAATCGTATTGTAGAATGGAGGAAAAATTTTGAATATTTGTTCTTGTGCAGTCGTGTAGTAGACATATTCAGAGTGAGTTTTATCATGCGAATGTGTGTCATAAACTGGATAGGTACGTACCGTATACAGTGGTACAGTAGTGCAGGGCTACCACTGATCTTGAAATCTAAATCCTAAATAACACACTCAAAAATCCTGAAAAAATACAATGTTCATATCCTGAAAAATCCTGATTATGCAAATAAAAATATGTTAATATTTAGCAAATAAAAAATTACAAGTGCACCAAAAATCTACTTATTTTTATCGCAAAAAAGATGAATATTGTTATAAATGAAAATAAATTCACACAATATTACCACTCACTCAATCACATATAACAAGAAAAACTACACTCGAAACAAATATTGCCACGAAAAACTACACTCAAAACAAGTAGGCCTAAGACTTCTCCAGTAGCAGATGTGCAGGTGCCATGAGTTGTGCAATGTTTGGCACACAATCGTGTAGCCAGTTGCACAGACCCAGATACCATCGTAGCTGCCATTTATTCGTCGGCTCGTCGGGGTCTTCGATGGCTCTTATAGTTTTGCTGTGGAAAGTTTCCATCGGGTGATACTTGTCCCAGGTAATCGATGGAGGACTTGCTGAAGTAACTCTTGGAGAGTTTGCAAGTCATCCCATGTTGTTCCAAGCGTTCTAGTACCCGTTGCAGATGTTCGAGGTGCTCCTTCCAGCTGTTTGAATATACGATTATGACGTCGAGGTATGCAAAGAAAAACTCTCCGATATACACGGTCAATACCTCTGCGGACATTAGGCATTGGAAGGTGGCTGGGGCATTCTTTAGCTCGAACAGCATCACTCGGAACTGTAGGGTTTCCCACTCTGGTGTGGCGAATGCCGTATATATGCGGCTGTCAGAGTGTACCGCAATTCGCCAGTATCTGGATTCCATATCCAAGGTGCTGAAGATAGTCGCATTGCCAATGTCCCGCCGGGTATGGGTTAGGTCGATGGCTTGTAGTTAACGCAGAAGCACAGCTTTCTGTCCTTTCTGGGTACTAGGACCACGTGGAAGTTGTAGGACGAATTCGAGGGTTCTACAATCCCCATGGTCCATTATCAGGTCGTGTCGGCGGGCTGATACCCGATATGGTCGATTATAAACAGGGGTGTTAGTCTTGGTCCAGATCTCGTGTTGGATTGATCAAGTCTGATGCAACTACCCCCCCCCCCCCCTCCTGTCCGAATGCATTGGCATGTTTGTTTAGTACCTGCTGTAGTTGGCTGAACTGGGATTCGTCTAGCTTATGATTCACCCTCGCAGGATCGATGAGTGTGGGTATAATGTCCTCTGGGCTGTGTTCCCAATTCACCGTTATCCTCTTGTGCTCACCCATGGTGTTGTCCATGGTTAACAATGCACTGATGCTGCCTAAGCCAGGGGCAGCCGAGTATAACTGTTTCTGACAGTGTGGAGGAAACTGTAAATTCGGAGGGAGCTGCGAGTTGATGTACATTCACCTGTACGGTGGTGCAACCATCTACCTGTAGAGTGGCATTCGGTTGTGCCATTCTAACAGGTTTTGTTTGTGGGCGCATGCTGGCTATTTGTTCAGATGTGAGTACATCTCTCCTGATGAAGTTTGCTGTGGCAGCGGAGTCCAGCAGCGCCAAGACTCGTTCTTAGTTTATTTACACGTCGATGTGAGGAGTTATGGGCAGGTTCGAGTCCTCACTCAAGCCTTGGATTCTGGGCCCTTGTGGTCCGGTGGTGGCGTCCCGCTTCGCACCCCAGCGACGGCGTTTCCCGACTTGCTAGTGGGAGTTGGTTTTACTATCGTCCTAGCAACTGAGGGATTGGCAGTTGGATTAGATTTCGACGGAGGTATATCTGATCCGGCCGGCTTACGGGGACAATCCTTATTTCAATGGCTGCCGGGACAGAATCAACACTCTGGCACGAAGGTTGTGTGTGTCTGCGATGTCGGCACATCCTTGTGTGATTCAACTGATGGGGCTCGTGGTTCCGGGGTTTTCACAGGTAGTGGTTTCTCTAGACTAGCCTGTGCCCCGAAGTTTTGTTCGGCTTCCCACGCCCTTTCAACTAGTTCGCTGATAGTTGTTGGGCGGGCTGTGAGAAGGACATTCCTCAGGCTAGGTAACAGCATCCTTCCTATTGAACATACGGCCATGGCTTCCGAAACTTCTGGGAATACACGCCGAAGCATCTGTTCTTTGCGACGTATGAAAATTTTCGCCTCGTCCTCGGGTACCTGGGTCTGGCTGTAGAACTGGGTTGTTAACCATACTAACATCTTCTCGCCGGTGAATTCTGTTGTAATGCGATTGCAGAACTACTCACAGTTCGTAAGGAAGTCTCCGTATTTTTCCCCACCAGATTAGTGCTACCCCTTTTAGGTGTAGCTTGGCTCTGTCTACCCATTGTTTCAGAGGCAAATGGATGTCCCGGAACTACTTTTCTCACTCGTTAGTAAATATGACTAGGTCTTCGTGCGGCCAACCGGCGAAGTCCGTTATCTGGATGTCGTCATCCCGCCCAGTGGCCGGGTGTTGTTCCAGGCTGAATATGGATACGGGACAGCCTTGATCGTCGGGAGTAGGAGACATGTTTCTTCCTACATTTCTCACATTGGTATGCCATACTATGCATAGTGATGCACTCGTAGAGCCATCCTATACACAAGTTATGGAAGAGTTCGCTACACATTGTGCATCTGACCCGGTTAATGTCTAGGCCGGGGCAAGTCACATTTCTACAAAATTTTGTGGGTTGCTGCCAACAGCCTTCGCAATGGTATTCGTGCAGTCATTTCGGCATGTGTCGACACCTTAACATTCGGTGTGGCTACACTTCGGGTCTTGGATATTTGAATCGTAGTCATTTGAAATGTCTGACATGGCATTGATCTCTGTATTCGACATGGCAATATTTTCTTGGGCACCATGGGATTATTAATGGACTTCCCGAAGTCCAGTGGGTTATGCAGGTAGACTCTTGGGGTCGGATGACATTGTTCGGCCTCTTACTGCTCACCGTCAGTTAGCTGACGTCCCACGTTGGGTAACAGAAAATCACTTGAGGCGTGTCCAATAGTAAAGGCTGAATCACAGTCATGTGGCTTTGGTTGCACTTACATCAGCTGTGCGTGCAGGTTTTATTTAGGCTTAGTTATGGCTGATCAGAAGCATTGGAGCAGTGTGAGTTTCCCAACCAAGGCCAGGCCGTAGCACCTAAGCAAATAGCCAGCATCCAGGTGCTGCGGTAGGAATACAACTCAGATGTACCATCTCTCCCTGATTAAGAAGTGTTGATAGTGGTCGTGGCTCATCTATTCTATTCCTCCAGTACCTGTATACATGGTAGCAATGGAATAGCTGGCAGTCTAATGGGTGAGTTTTCAACTTGGAGCCACCTGAGGGGGAGTCTCCAGTTGTAGCTAATTGTTGAAATAAGAATACTTTCCCGGTGCCGGTTGGCAGTGCTCAATTCGTGGTTCTCCCTGTAATTGGTGACAGATTACCCTATGAATGAGACTCGAGGGTAAGAGAAACAAAGCAGTGTTTATTAAAGACGTATTAAACACGGTGACGCGTGCTCTCCTGTCAGGCAGACCGGTGGTTGGAAGTAATCCTACGGAATCCAGGTGTAGGTGATCTGGTCCTAAGCTAAGTGGGGAAGTTACGTGAAAAACTGTCGAAGATTACTTAAATACAAACCTAATTCTATACAGGGGGTGTCTAGGAGACAACGAAAAAATTACATGTTGAATGTATTATGTATGGAAAGCTTCTGGTAGCTATTGGCATTGCTGGAGCGTCCGGTAATGGGGCTGCAGAGCTCTAACGGCGACATCAATGGTGGCAGCCTCTGATGGCTGCTGAAGACTGTTAAGTCGTTGGCGACAGTCTCTGGAAGGGCTATTGAAAGGCTCGTATAGACAATTCACTGTAAATCGAGCACTTTTGAAGCCCTAGTTAATTTTTTCTTTCAACTAATTTATATCCTTCCACCACTTGTTAATGTAAACCCTGCCATGTGAGTAATAAACACAGCGTATACATTCACCATACTTAAAACCAAATGTCAGAGGCCACAATGAAATGTATTTATTAGTTATTATGTTTGATGAAAGAGCTTCAAAAAGTGCTCACTTTATCGTGAACGGCCTATAGTAGTCTATAGACTCTAGCACCCAGGTGCTCGGAGAAGACTGCAATAACTTGCGAGGGCCGCAGCGCACCACCTTATATAGCGAGGGAGCGCGTGTTGCGGCGGCCGTGGGGGAGGGCGTGTGACGTCCCTCAGGTGCGAGGCCGGAGTGGGGTTAGCACCCTCTGGTCATCTCTCGGCCTTTGCGTATCCTCGGTGGCAGTTGTGCATGGCCCAAGGCAGCTGATGGCTTGTAGGCTCTCAGAGGTGGGGTGTGGGGGCTGACACGCGGCTGTATTTCACAACCCCTCGTATGCACGTGTCCGGCGCCCTCCAGGATTGTGGCAGACCGGTACTTCCATGTACGAAATGGTGCGGGATTTAAATCTCACGAGTGTAAAAGTGTACACTAGGGTTACAGTGAGATGAGTCTTAATTGATTATGTTAACTGGTATAAGCGGCATGCATCACATGCGATAACGATACATTGAGAGTCAACTATATTTTGAACTTAAAAATATTGTGGCAATATTAAGTTTTAGCAGAACTGCAAATATTCTTTTCTGATCACAAGGAGAAATAAGTGTTAATTATTTGTGAAGATAGGTACAGGGTTTTCTAGAAACAATTCTATATACCAGTAGTCCTGAGGTTATTACATTACTGTTTCACTGAACTTAATTAGTCGAGCACCCGAAAATGCTAAAATATTTTGAACAAATATACTGCCACATAGTAAACTCTGGCAAAATTATTTGCTCACGTATTTGTGCATGGTTGCATAAGTGACTCAGAGGTTCAATTAACATATAAAGTAGAAATTCATGTCTTTTAGCTGTGGGTAATAAATTCATCTAACAGCAGAGTAAATAATTTGTGCTTGCTATTTACTATGTTGTTTCTGGTGGTGTTTAATATTTTGCATCTCTTTCAAAGTTCAAATGTTAGAAAAGAGATTATCTTGTTTGTATAGTGTTTTTAACATGCAATTTTGAAGGATACACTATACTGTATGTCTATGAAGTGTTACACACATCATCTGGAAGAGAAATTAACTTAAATGACAATGACGTGTTAAATGTTACACGCAAAACTTAAATGTTAATGATATTCAATGCAAAAGTGGTCTACCTCAGAACCGTTGGTTTCACAATAAACAGTTACCAATACTAGAAGTTTTGAGTTGAAAATCATTTAGCATGATCATTAAGGTGTTGGAAAGAATTTTCGATAAAATTTTCCCACGGCGCCATGATAGCATTCCAAACCCAAGCACCTGACGTCTATGATTTCTCTTTGGCATCATATACAACACACTAAGATGTGTGTTTCTCTAGAACCACAAATTAGTTCTCTAGTATCATTCCTTCAAAGTCCTGTACCACTAAACACAATTCAATACTTTTATAATAATATCCTACTATTTAATACTCTGTATAACCACTACACCTTACAGCGTCATTGCTCAACAAAATTTAAACGTGCAACACTATGTTGAAATATTTTGGCAACATGGGGAGGTTAAGAATATGCTTCTGGGGTACCATTTTATTAGGGAGATGTCGGACTAATGAATTAAGATGGTGTTTAGTTGAAAAATTCTCTTGGTAAAAAAAAAAACCACGCACGCGCGCGCGCCCACGCCCCCCCCCCCACACACACGCACGCACGCACGCACACACACACACACACACACACTCACTCTCTCTCTCTCTCTCTCTTTTCAAACACAATTTTTTGAGTTTTTTTAGGTATCAAAATTGGTTAGTTTGGTTTTTACAAAATCATTCTTGAGAACTGTGGCACCTCATAAAATCAACGGTTTACTATACTGTACCTTATGTAGGGTTAAACTATATAATAATTAAACAAGTAGTTCTTTAAAAAACATGCGTATGCCTATAACA
Organism: Dryococelus australis; assembly: GCA_029891345.1. Lineage (NCBI taxonomy): Eukaryota > Metazoa > Arthropoda > Insecta > Phasmatodea > Phasmatidae > Dryococelus > Dryococelus australis. The sequence continues at coordinate 87,804,999 of CM057004.1, read as the reverse complement.
CATAATTTTCCATTTACACTTTGAACTTATGATTTCAATGTAACACATGTTGACAATGTCCAATGGAACAGCAAAATATCAGTAATAAAATCATATGGTCATGATATTTGATCATCAGATGAGGCTTGAAGAAGAATCCTCTTCTTCCACTCATTATAATCTTCAGCTAACTCAGTTCCCAGTTCAGAATCATCCTGACTTTCTGCTGCCAGTGTCTTTTGTGAGGCTATACATAAACAGAAAAAAACAGTAATTAAATGCCACAAGTATCCCAAAGGTAAGGAGAAAAATCCTAGAGCCAACTAAAATCCAGATTTTCTATAATTTAGACTGCCATTGTATCAGGAGACCAATGCCATCTATTATATAATAGAAACACCATTAAAATGTTTAAAAATATGTATGGCGACATTTGACTGTATGCTAACTACCACACAAACTTAGATTACGAGTCCTTTTCTTTATATAAGGGAATTAACAGTTTCTTTTTTGTTTATGTTTTTCGGAGTGGAACTGACTCTCAAAAATGTGACAAAGAAACGGCCCGTTACTTAATGAAAAACAACTTGGAAATACTAAGTACAAGACCAAAACAAATCATACCTTTTATTGATTTTTGTATAACATCTGCAAGAATGTGTGACCTCTTCTTTGCCTTTTTGATACCCGGAGGTAACATCTTTTCGGTGATTTTACCAAACTCTGAAGCAAGGGACTCAAATGCTGACTTCTTCAAGTAACTCATTTCTACCAGAGTATTCTTATCTACTTTTAGCTTCAAATGCCTGCAAAACAAAATCTCCTATAATTAGCTTGAAATTAGTTAATAAAACAGAATATATCATAGAAATGAATACAAATTCATTGAAATACACTTCGCACAGGCTGTCTTGGACTTAATTAAAAACCTGTAGTACAACTTAACTGTGGTGTATCAGTCAATCAATGAAAAACACATATTAGTAAACAATTGCAGATTATTATGATGGCTTACATAGATTATATATAAACTGTATTACTACTGGTGTTTTACCTACAAGTGAATTGATATCTGTGATATTTACTTGGCTTATAAATATTTACTTGGAAAGTACCTGCTTGCTGCAAATACAGCAACTGTTGGATACATAGGATGACTCAAGTCTGATGGTGGCTTCTCTGCAAAAAAGCTGCAAGAAAGAAAATTTGAAATATATTAACTGCCGTCTCAAGCTAGTCTATTTTACGTTAAGGTATCCCCTGTCTGCAGCTTTTTTCTTAGTTTGAGACATAGAAGTGCGTAAGCTCCGAGGAAGACTCTCGCTCACTCAAAACTTGCCTCATTGCCTCTATGCAAATGTAGAGGCAATGAGGCAAGAATGAAAAATTTAGCAGCAAAACCTGATTCTGAAACACCAGTGTGAGCCATTACCAATGCCCAAAAGAAGTCATCCTTGGAGACGAAATGAGAACTTAAAACTTGTACCCGAGCACAAAACGTTTCTTAACTGCTTTTTGTGGTAAGAAACCACTACAAAATACACATCTGTTTTTGAATCACATGTTTTCTACCAAACCTCTGCAATGCACTTTACGCATCAGCCAGGTGGAGCCCTTCAACAATTCCAATGTACATACAGTATGCTTATTATGCTGTCTATAGTCTATTCACAGTTTCTTCACTTTTTTTGAATCATACCTCTGAAAAATCACACTACGTATGACGTGTGGGGTTGTTTTCCAAATATGTCACGTAATACAAGCATTTTAAACTTCTGTTAACATAAAAGTATCTTACTTTTGTTAAATTGGACACTTACTTGTAATTTATTTATCTATACTATTATATAAAGAGGTAAAGTTAGTTTGTTTGTTAGAGATAATCTCTGGAATTACTAATCCCATTCTTATAATTCTTTCACTGTTAGAAAACTACATCCTTCCCAATGGACATGGGCTATGTTTAATTAATCAAAGAAATTCTTTGAGAAATTAAAAAATTTGTGAACTAAGTCAGAGAAAAATGAGCCACTTGGCTGCTTTCTAAACATGTTCTACCAAAACTAAAGGGGTCACAGTGGGCCAGTGGCTAGAGCGATCCCAAGTGGGGCCGTAGTGGGCCAGTGGCTAGAGTGTTTCTAAGTGGTCTAGTGGCTAAAGCACTCTCAAGTGGGTTTGCAGTGGCTCAGTGGATCGAAATAAATCAAGGTACAGCTAGTAGTTTATAATAGGGGGGGGGGAGGGAGGGAGAGAGAGAGAGAGTGAGGGCGAGATGGGGGAGAGGGATGAGAGGGGGAGATGGGGGAGAGGGGTGATAGGGGAGAGAGGGGGAGATGGGGGAGAGGGGTGATAGGGGGAGAGAGGGGGAGATGGGTGATAGGGGGGAGGGTGGGAGAGGGGGAGGGAGAGGAGGGGGAGGGAGAGAGAGAGAGAGGGAGAGAAGGAGGGGGAGTGCGGGAGAAGGGGGGGAAGAGAGAGCGAGAGAGTTGGTTGGCTAAAATGAGAAAAAACAAAAAAAAACAAAAAAAAAAAAAAACAAAATTGAAAGTGTTAAGTAGTAGGAGAAAGAGGGTTTTGGAATTTCTTTTAAATTTTCCTTTTTGCACCTATGTTATTTAATTGAAGTATTTTCCAAACTTATCACAATCACCACACATTAATGTAAAAAACAATAGTTTGTTCCATACTAACTAACAGTTTGCCGCACATTTTTGGAGCAATTTTATTTTAAAAATAATTTCCCCTGGAACTGGTTGCAAAAATAATGGTATGCACTATACACAAGTAAATACGGTATTTGCATACGGATTTCGCCAGGACCACAAAATATTGCGGCAACTACAGGCTGATGAAACATTGTGGCTATCAATCACATTATTGTAAAATTTCACGAGCTACATGGCTCCTTGAAAATAGTCTACATATTATCTTTAAAAAATCATACGTTGTATAGCTTAAACATTTCAATAACAATTGCAATATTCCCTAAAAAATGCAGTCAATGATAATGTAACATAAATATCAATTCAGTCTTCAATACAAAAACCATGACTGTGACTAACATTTCCAACAACCGTGTGTGCATCAACCATGCCATAATTTGTTAAACAATGGAATTAAAACAAAATACTTCATCTATAGTAAACAAAAAACGTGTGCATTGTTTTGTTTATTTAAAAAAAAAGTAATTATTTTTGAAGATATATAGTGATGGGCGTCTCTATCTCGATATTGTGGTTAGAGTGCTGACTGCCCTCCCGAGTTCAATATGTGATCCTACCGCTGTAAGTTCGTTGCTAATTTAGCATGGTGGGTCATGGTAGGTTCAATAGAGGACTGCTTAGTGGGAGGATACCGTCTGAAGGGAGGGGAATATAACCCCAGAATGAATCAAACTGTGATTGGCTTCCGTCCGGGGAGAACAACCTTCCTTACTGCAAGAGCTGCCAAAATGTGGGACGCCAGCTGTCCCGGGGGTACGTGTCGCGATACAGATAAATCAATAGTGATCGTAGGTTTGGATGATCCCACCAGAGGGGTTGACATTATACGCAGTGGTCGCATGGGCCAGTGTGTGGGGATATAGTTTACGGAGGAAGGAACTACACGGGATTTTGGGGTGAACTTCGGTGAGAGTCAAACTCGAATAACTTTCACGGAAGCTAAGCGAATTATACACGTATTCCGTATCTCTTTCTCTTGGTCTAGCTTGGGTGGTGTTTTAGTTACTGTAGGCAGGGGAGTCTTTGGCTGGAGGTAGCGAATTAGTTCCTGATCGGGCCACAGCCAACAAGTACCCAAGTAGGCGTCTAACTCGGACTCGTGGTTAAGGGGAATGAGCGAAGAAATGGGTCAAGGTGTAAAGTCGGGGTCCGCAGATGGGAGCGTGTCCTCACACTTAACTTCTGCGTCTACCTTTGAGTTAGTTAAGCTTTGTAAAGCTCGTCGCTCTCTGCGCCGGCTATGGCTCTGGATACCACCCTTCATACTGTGCATCAGACCAGCCTCCTGTCCTTCCTGCAGATGTACAGTCCTGCGGAACACACCCAAAGCACTGACGGAGAGATGTGCAGTCTGGAATTTAGGACACCACTAAGGGTAGGCGAGGGAGCACCGGAAACCCAAGAGCAGTGGAATTTCTTTTCGTACTCAAATAGCCTTATTCAAGTCCCGTCTCCTGTGGAGTTCGACACACCTCACAACAAAATCAATTTAAAGTAATATATATATTATTACGATTTAGGAAATTGGAAATCCCGGTTGGATTATACAAGTTAGCTAAAGAATTAATTACTAACGTAATTAATTCAGGCGAAGGTAAGCCTGGATAAAGAATAAAGCAAAAATTATTCTGAACTGAGACTTGTTAAAATTTATGTTACTTTATGCTCTTTATAGCGTATCCTCTCAAGGGGAATTTGTTCAGAAGGGAAAATGTTGCGACGACCTGCTACCATGGAGTCAAGGGAGTGAGTGGGGTTAAAGGGGTACAGTGATTGGACGTTGGTCTTGACCTCTGGAGTGACATGCAGTCTTCAGTTGCAGGAAGAGCCTTCTTCAAGCTGCTGGAGAGGTTGAAGCCTTCTGCAAGCTGCGAGAGAGGTTGGAGCCTTCACAGGCTGTAGGAGAGGAGAGAGAGGTTTTGGTCAGACCCTGGGAGTGCTCGCTGACCTATGCAGCCTGCGACTCTGGCGAGAGGCATTCTCGTGCCTTCTTATATAGTTGAAAATCCTTGTATCAGCGATCTTCCGGGGATGCGGGGGAAGTAAGCTTTTCGTCGCAGGTTTGCAGCAACGCTGCTCATTTCTCATCTCCCTGCGCTGAGGCGACAACAAGTTTACCACCTCTGCTCGAGGCTTGGCGGGTGCGACGTCACGAGGCAGTAGAGGTGCTGCGATTCTGTGGTGTCGGTAGAACTTCCTTCTCAGCTATCTTGGAATAGTGGCTAGTCGGATAAAACAATCTTGACTCAAGGGGGTGGCGACCGCATGTCGAACTATAGGCAGATTGTACAATTTATAATTAAACGCGTTAATTATTTTTACGTCAGAGGCTGTTCAACGCGTGGAGTAGAATCTATCGGCACGCGAAGAGTAGTTTGTCACTGTTTGTGACTTGCCCTGAGCTCTCGTTGGCTCGTTTGAGGGGCGAAGTGGCCCATAGGGTGGGGCGAAGTCGTGATGCGCAGCAGTGGGGCATGCACCAATAGGAAATACAGTGGCTGGGAAGCAATTTTAAATCAATAAATTGAACTTGGGCTGATGGAGAGATGCATGCAATTTATTTTCTTCCAATAGCACAATATTCTCTTCTGGCAGGATGAAATGTATTTGTTTAGAACGAAAACAATTTCTAGTGAAGGCAAAACAGTAAGTACCTACAGACAGTAACTTTCGTTCTGAAGTAATTGTTCAACCTGTGGCCTTGTATGTATACCAATAATTTTTCACTCAGGATTTTCCCCAAAAAACTAGGCATGGCTTACAATCAATGGTGTATTAGATTTGAGTAAATATGGCAATTTATTTCTGATACTTATACACCCTACATCTTTTCTTCTGGGTTGTACACTTTAGGTTTTGCAACATTAAAATTAATTTAGGTTTTGATCATCTCAAAACTAAATATATAATAATAGCAAAAACGCCTAAAGAGAGGTTCCTCAAGCCCCCCCCCCCCCCCCCTTTCAATGGGTACTGACATTAAAATATGTACCCCTTCCTATGTTGGAGATGTTTCGCCACTGGCAATGGATGCAGTATTTAAAGGCACTTCATGCACCTACCAACATTTCCAATAGCTACTATAAAATCCGGATTACATAACACACACACGCACCCACACACGTGTTCCTATATCTGTAAAAAACTATACGACTCCACCATCTTGTATGATAAAAAATCCAACAATTTGACAAAAATCAGTAACATGTTTAGTAAGTTATCAGTACCAGTACCTGTCCATTAGACTTGATGCCAACACACTGGCCTCCTCGACATTTAACCTCACACAGAGATCCTTAACGCACACTTGCTCATCCAAACACAGCAGTTTCTTGACTGTTTGGTAGCTGTTTTGGTAAACTGTCTTCCTAATCCCTGACAGCTTTATGGCATCTGCCTGTAACATAGGACACCTTCAATACAAAGTCATCTGCAGATATAAAAAAACCTGCACACAGATTTGCAGAGAGAAAGTGAGAGATAAAAAGACAGAAAAAGAAAATGAATTGGTGAGAAAAAAGAGAGAGAGAGAAAAAAAAGAGTGAGAGGGAGAGGAAAAAAGTGAGAGGGAGAGGAAAAAAGTGAGAGGGAGAGGAAAAAAGTGAGAGGGAGAGGGGAAAAAGTGAGAGGGAGAGGGAAAAAGTGAAAGGGAGAGGGAAAAAAAGAGGGACAGGAAAGGGAGAGAGAGACAGAGAGGGAGAGGGAAAGAAAGGAGGAGTGTGTGTGCATGTAGGAACCGGGAACCGGCCGGTGGGGGGGGCTTGGACTAGTTCTAGTCATCTACCAGAGGAGTGGTGAAAGATTCTCTGTGAATACATGGCACACAATATCAATAAAATTACCATTTTTTCTTCTAGTGAAATTACTTTTGCAGTCATTCGAGTCTTACAATGGAGGTACAGGCATGAAAAATAAATATTATATAGTATTTTTTTAATAATAAAAAAAAAAAAAAGTGCTATTTTATAAATACGAAAATTGACGTCGCCCTCACTGTCTGCTTGGAAGGCAGCCCACTGCTGCTCTGCTCATTCAAAAGGGTCATGACCTGTTAAGCCAGTGATACCAAGAGTAAACTCAGCCCAGTATGTTTACAGTTTTCACATTTGATCTGTGCCCCTGAAAGCAGAGTCAGAGGGAAAGTGTTATCTCCCTCTTGCTCCCATTAAGTGATGTGCAATTTGCCTAAGAGTGCAAAGTCTCATGAATTACATTAATAAACACAAGCTTGAGAGGCTAATAATAAATCATGTAATTTTTTTGTGTTTGTGTCATGTTCCATTTAATTTAAAATGGCATATTTTGTTTTCTTATATTGTGCTAAACTGGCAATTCTGGCGTCCACCATGCCACATGCCCAAAGTTAAATTCCTTTCACTTCACATTAAATTATTTCATAATTTAATAACAGCTTTGTAAGTGTCAGTGTGTATGTTAATAGCTTTGTAATATTTTCTAATTAATTTCTACATGCTTTGTGGCCCATTCAGACTTGTTTGTTTTATTATTATTTTCAGACACAAAGTGCAAAATTGAACTCTGGACAAAAAGTAAAAGTATTGCAGGTCGGAATTAGTGCACAAATTCCTCCAGTACAAATTGGACCTTTTCCAGTGCTTTTGTGTGTAAATTGTGTCAGATTTGTAATCAAACAAAATTCCTTTATGGTGTTGGTAGATCTCGGTGAGGTAGCGGGATGTCTGAGTCGCCATCTGTCTGTTCTTAGCGAGCCTAGAGGATACACGTGTGTCGCGTCGCTGGAGCCTTCACCTACTTTATCCACTCATCTTAGCTGCAATAGTAAGTTTTTAGTGTACCGGAACCTTGTTAACTGTTTTTGCTCCTCCTGCGTATGTATCCTCCTCTCCATCAGACTCGTGACCCCGGAGAGTTTATCGCTTTTACCTTCACCACATGCTGAACCACATTTTTAATTGTTTCTGTCCATGGCAAGCCCAAATGCCATACCAGCTTCAGACAAGTGTCAGTGTATATTGTACTTTGAATGTAATCTCGTTCCGTCAATATACATGTTAAGGAATTTGTTTTTGGTATGTTGCTACACAGCAGTGAAAGGAAGATGGAAGATCGTGTATGATAAACGGTGTCTCAGTGAGACTTGCGGGGGCCGTATCCCGTGGATGGGTCAGTTCATGTGTGCAACCAACGTCTGGTTAGTGGTCCTCCGAATTCAAGGTGCGTGTGTGAACATTTTGGTCCTTCAGGTTGGATCCGGCATAAAATTACACCTGTGTGCAATTTTTGTGCATGTAGTGACCTTCGGTTTGTATGTAACCAGTTGTTTGTCGACACAAACAGTTATAAATGATAGAAAACTAAGAAATAATGTACATGCATGACATCACATCATTGTTTATGAGCAACTTCTCTTCGTTGAAGTTTCTTTGTTCTCGTGCACCTTAACCTAACTGATAGTCGCAACGTCATAAAGAAAACAATCAACTGTGACTGGAGATTGATTGCACAAGGTAATCAATTGTTGTATGTATGGATTATCTGCGCTTTGTTTACATTTTACATGACGAACTTTCTATAGCTTATCGTGGTTCGTTTAAAAATTATTAAGTTTTTTTTTAAATGTCGGACATGGCGAGCGGACATTTAGAAGCATGATTGAAGCTTGAATAGACCACATAAATAGAGTTTTAGATTTAGCAGAAAGGGTTGAAGAACACACAGAAGCAGAACTTTTTAAGGCACACTGTAGGTACTCAGAAAAACAGAAGATAGATTTGGAAGAAAATCACATTTCCTTATGTGTTAAAAATGTGACTAACGAAAAATTCAACAGTGACCAACATGACCAGCTAATGGTTCACTTCAAAGGGGTATATTACACAATTATGAAGACCCATGCAAGAATTTCACAAGAAAGACTTAGCGAACAATCGGGATCAACATCAATGTCAAACTGCCCAGGTGGTCATGCCCTAAATTTGACGGATAAGTACACAGTGGAAGGGTTATCATGATCTACTTACCTCATTGGCACATAGTAATAGCTCATTAATTTCAGCTGAGAAATCCCATTATTTAAAAACTTCACAGGAAGGTGAACCACTCAGTTCAGTGACAGAGCTTCCATTAACTGAAGACAACTATTCTTTAGCATGGGCTACACTGACTGATTGGTACCAAGACACACGTGTAATAGCAACTGCTCACTGGGAGAAAATAGTTAAATTCCCTGCAATTACATCTAACTCACCGCAGAAACTGTGACAGCAGATGGATACAGTTGATGAGAACCTTAGAGCACTGAAGATAATGAAGTTTCCTATGGACAAGTGGAGCTTTGTCATGTTGAATTTAATGCTTCGTAAATTAGATCCAGACACATGAGTACATTTTGAATTGGCCCATGCAACAGTAAAGTTGCCAATATACAAGCAATTATCTCAGAGTTTTTAGAAATCCAGTGTAAGGCTCCAACTACTGTGACACAGTTGTCAAACATTGTAGCAAAACCTAAGATTAACTATCAGAAGACAACAGAGACAAACGTAGGCCTACCACAGGCTAATTTTGTAAAAACTTTTGTGGTTGACACTTGTCGACAACAGTGCATTATACGATGTAAGGTTGATCACTTTATCTATAGATGCTCAGTATTCTTAGAGAATTCTCCTGAGCAACGATGAGAGCTGGTCAAACAACATAGACTATGCTTTAATTGTCTGAAGAACCACCAAGCTATAACTCACGAGGGAGCTACATTAGTGCATTCATTGACCAGTTCAAGCCCTGCACCCGTAACAGTCTTGTTAGGTACAGAATTGGTACATATTAAGGATGTGCTAGGTCAATTCCAAACTTTTAGAATATTGATAGACTCTGCTTCGCAGTCTTCATTTATTAGAGAGGATTGTGGTGTGTGCTTGGGTCTGCAGCATTGCAAAACTCAGGTGTTGGTTAAAGGTATGGGATCCGATACAAAGGCTCAGGTTGGTAGGGGAACAATCTCGTGTTATTAAACCATATAATGCAAGTATCCATGTTTAAGTACCGATGCTGTTATTTTTCAAAGGATCACATCAGGAATGCCTGCAATCAGTCTGCCACTTGACGTCCAGCAAAGGTTCAGCAATATGGAGCTAGCTGACCCCACCTTTCACACACCAGGTGACATCGACGTGCTGCTTGGAGCTGAACTATATCTTAAGGTAGTTGATGGTGGGCGGATTATTGGTCCTAGTGGTATTCCTTCTGCACTGCATAGCATTTTTGAATGGAACCTCATTGGTCTTGTTGTGTGTTCATAAGTAAATTCAAAGCCAGTGTCCTCATTCTTTGTACACACTGAGAAATATCTTGATGCCACTATGAAGCATTTTTGGGAGGTGGAGAAGCCCCTGATTGTTCAGCATAAGTGTAAACTACATTTTTGTCAAATTTACACTCGTGACAACACTGGAGGGTAAATTGTGAGACTACCCTTCAAGAAGGATTGTGTTAACTTGGGGGACTCCCACCAGCAAGCATTAAATTATTTGCACCATCTAGAGAGGCAGTTGTCAAATGTGCCTGCCTCTTAAAGGGGAGTATACTCCTTTCACGACAGAGTATGAAGAACTTTCCCACATGGAACGTGTTGCTACAGACAGGGTGAGAAACTCCTGTTACTATATTCCACACCATTGTATAAGGAAGGCAGCCAGTTCAACCACCAAATAATGTGTTGTGTTTGTTGATGTTTTGGTTGTTACCACATCAGGGACATCTCGTAATGATACATTGTTGAAGGGATCAAAGCTACAAAAGAGAATTATTGATATCATTTTAAAGTTTCGCATTCACCCTGTGGTTTTTACTAGTGACGTTGGTAAAATGTACAGGCAGGTTTTGGTGCACCCAGATGATCATCACTTCCAGACCTCCCTGTTACAGAGTATAAACTGAATACTGTTACTTACGAGGTATCAGCGGATCTGTATTTAGCAATGAGGGCCCTTCACCAATTGGCTTTAGATGAAGGCATTCGGTACCCAGAAGCAGCTAAGGTTCTACAAAGTGATAATTTTGTAGCTGATATTGTCATTGGAGCAAAATCACTGGAGGAGGCATTTAGACTTCAACTACAGCCGATTTCTCAGCTAGAACTTGGAGGATTTCATCTCAAGAAATGGTCAAGCAGCCATCCTAAACTTTTGGAGAACCTGCCAGTAAGCCACTTTGAGGTTCCTCATTCTATTGATGAAGAGAGAGGTGCCATCATAAAGGTTTTGGGGTTGGGAGTGGGAGTCAAAGTTTGATAGATTCTCATACCATGTCCTATCTGCAGATACCACAGCAATGAAGAGAAACATTCTTCCGAACATTGCTAGAATCTTTGACCCTCTAGGATGGCTTTCTCCAGCGGTATTTAGTGCCAAGGCATTTTTACAGTCACTTTGGCCTCTGGGTGTTAATTGGGATGAACTTTTACCTGTTGATCATCAAAGGTTTTGGAAAATGTTCACGACAGAACGTTCGGAGTTGAAGTGTCTTGAACTTCCTCGATGATTCTTCCCACACACAACATAGAGCAGCAGCTACATGTCTTCTGCAATGCATCTGTCAAAGGGTATGCTGCTGTAGTTTACCTTAGGGTTACAACGTCAGCTAGACATGTTCAAATGCACTTATTATTAGCAAAATCCAAGGTGGCCCCTGTGAAGACCAGATCACTACCACGACTCTAACTTTGTGGTGCTCACTTGGGAACAAAGCTATTGAAATAAGTGGAGAGTGTGCTTTCAACCATAGAGCAGTTTTCATCTATTTATGGTTGATCAGACTCTACAGTTGTTTTGTCATGGCTACGAACATTGCCACATCTTAGAAAATCTTTGTTGCCAATTGTGTGGCTGACATTCAAGATTGTGTATCACCCAGCCACTGGCAGCATGTTCCATCAAAGTGTAATCCTGCAGACTGTGCGCCAGGGGGGTTGTTGCCGCTTCACTTGATAGAACATAAGCTATGGTGGCATGGGCCTACTTGCCTCTGTGAGCATACTGATAGGTGGACAGGCTTCGTAACAACTTAGCATCTCAAGAGCTACCCAAGGAGCAAACTTTGAGTGCATTCACTGTCGAAGGAGAAGCAAGTTCACCGGTTGCTGAAGTCATAAGCCAATTTTCATCATTGTGGATACTTCAACGAGTTATAGCATTTGTTCTGAAGTTGATTAATAATGCCAGATCTACTAGCCTCAAGAGACAGCTAGGATCGTTGCCTGTGAAAGAACTCAAAGTTGCACTCACGGTTTGCATTAAGGCAGTAGAAGTTGAGGCATTCAAGACTAAGATGTATAGCTTAAGATGCAATGGAAAATGCTCTGTTCGAATTAGATGTTCAGCACCATTTCTGCAATACAATATGATACTAAGCATCCAGTACTGTTATCCAAGGCCAGTCATTTCACAGACTTAGTCATTGATCATTACCATTGTAAGTTTCTCCATACTGGGTTGAAGGCTACTTAAGCTCTTGTGATGCGTCGGTTCTGGATACTATCTGCAAGGCAAGCAATCAGATCTTGCATCCGGCAGTGTATGCTGCGCTTTCGCGCAAGTCCATCAGCGTGCCAGTCATTAATGGGAGATTTACCAGCTGTCAAGGTGCAGCAGGACAGGCCATTCACACATACAAGTGTTGACTACGGTGGTCCATTTGTCATGAAACTACATTGTTTCAGAGGTGCAAGGACACACAAGGCATACCTGAGATTATTTGTGTGTCTGACAACCTGGGCAGTGCATCTGGAAATTGTTTCAGAATTAAGTGCGAGTGCATTCTTGGCTGCCTTCGACAGATTTGTATCTCGCTGCGGTCTGTGTGCTCATGTATACAGTGACGTGGCACCAACTTTATTGGTGCCTGTAACAGCCTTGGTGAACTGCAGTCTTTGGTACACTAAAGAGGGGCTTCTTCACACATTGTCAATGACATGGCTAAAAGGGTTGTGAGACGGCATTTCAACCTACCCTCTGCCCATCACTTTGGAGGTAATTGGGAGGCTGGTATCAAGGTGGCCAAAGGTGACTTGAAGAGGTTTGTGGGTGACCAGGCTCTCACCTTTGAGGAGTATGCCACTTTGTTTGCGCAAGTGGAAGCGGTGCTAAATTCTAAGCCATTGTGTGAATTGAGTGGTGACTAACGACATGGAAGTGCTGACACCTGATCATTTCATAATCAGAACCCCTCTGACTGCAGCACCCAGTGAAGATCTCACCACTGTCGCACTGTCTCAGTCAGTGGCAGCTCGTGAAGCAGGCTACATAGCACTTTTGGAAGCGATGGAGACTAGAGTATCTCAACACCTTGCAACAGCAACTTAAATGGTCTCACAACTCTCTAAATGTGAAGGAAGGACGATTGGTGGTCGTAAAGGATGACAATTTGCCTCCCCTCAAGTGTCACATTGATTGAATCTCAGTCCTACATCCCGGAGGGATGGTGTCTCCAGGGTTGTCATTGTTCACACAAAAACCGGCTCCCTGAAGCGGCCAGTTGTCAAGCTGTGTCTACTCACATCTCGGTGACATTTTGCTCTTTGTGAACTATATATATGAATTTTATATGATAAAACATTTTGGTGGGCAGTTGTGTTAGGGAATTTGTTTTTGGTATGTTGGTGCACAGCAGTGAAAGGAAGATGGACGATAGTGTATGATAAACCGTGTCTCCGTGAGACTTTTGGCGGCAGTATCCCGTGGATGGGCCGGTTCGTGTGTGCAACCAACATCTGGTTACTGGTCCTCCGAATTCAAGGTGCGTGTGTGAACAATAAATCTTCAGAGTATCAGAGTAGTAGGCGCATGAGGTTTCATTTCACCTTGGTCACTGGCAGGCGTAGTGCCATAAGATTAACCTGGGAAGGGTCTCAAACAGGAGGATACAAAACTGGTCCTGCTCCTCCTCATTTAGCACCTCACATAGCACCTCAACTGAGGTGCTAATCCTGTGCTGTGACTGAGCCACACATAGCATCTCAATATCCTCCTCCTCCCCCACCTGAGCTGTGTTGTGATTACTTCTAGAATTAATTGGGTTCCTGTTGCGAGATTCTAGACTCTCTTCTCCTCCTGTTTATTATTCTGGATACCTGGTAGACTATCAGTCTACCCTGCCCTCTGCTGTCCTGTGATTGCTTAACCTCTCCCCAACCCCCTCTTCCATACACTTCTTCCCAGCGAGATAGGATGTTTTCAGTTCCCAACTTGATCGGCAGCACTGCTGCAGCCATAATAGTTGTAGAGTTGACCACCAGAAGAACTGATGTCTCTTGATGCAGTCATCGGCCTGTAGGTAGCGCACAAGTTCTCACAATACTATTAAATGTTATTATGAACTCTGAGATCGGCTGGAACCTTAAGACAATTCTCTCCATCATAATTTCTTTGCTTTGTACTATAAGTACCTTCGGGGCCTGGCCCACTCCAGGACACCACGTGTTCAAATACATGGACTGTGTAATTTGTGTAACCTGAACTTATTTCTACTTAAATGTGTGCTCATGAGGGGATCGCCACATGGCTGTCGACCTGCTACTGTCCTGAGAATAGAGTCCACATGCTTACCCATGCATAGCGAGCTGGTACCCTGTGGACATCATTAACTACTTTCATAATTTTCCATTAATTTTCTAGCCATCAGGGCTAATGACATCTGAAATAGATGAAATAGTGACCAAAATCTAAAAATAAGTGTCCAATAGTAACTTCCAACAGTGGCCGATAGTGAGTGACCTTTTCCTCCACACATCCAAAAATTTGTAACGTAAAAATTTTTTTCCCCCCATTTATGTACAATTTAAATACATATTGGGCCATATTACATACACACGTCAAAGTGACAAAGAACAAATAAAATTAGTCTGAAGCAATATTTGCAATTCATGAGAAATGTACACACCTACTTTTTCCCTTGGTAACAATATTATTTATAACAATAATTTTTAAGCAAATAATGTTGAATATACTCAGTGACAGTTTAAAAAAAAAAGCAGAGAAATTGCCTGTAACTGATTGTCAAAATTGTACACTTAATTATGGCGAAATTTTGATTACATTCTCTACTGTTAATACCTGCAAATAAAAAAAATGTAATGTACAAACACTTAAGCCATATACAGGCTTTCGATGTTACAAATGGTGTCATAGCCAGCAGGTTGGATTATAACACCTGAAAGATCTATCTCACTTCTTGTATGCTTAAGCTCCAATCCAGATGGGGCTAGGCTTTTTTATAGGCTATTATAATCACTGATTATGAATGAAGAGTGATAGAATAGATTATTACTTACAAATACAAAAATTATTCATACTAAGTGTTATAACTGTCTACTTGTCCTTTAAAAGGAATTGGGTTATAAGGCTTGTTTTCTTTTTATCAATTTGATTTTGAATCTTCTCAGTCTCTTTCTTCTCTTCTTCCAAGTCTTTCCACACCTTTTTCAGTCCTTCAAGCATCCCTTACACTACATGTACTTTGGCCATATTGTTATATTTGATGGCAGTTTTAATCTGTTTAGCTGCTTCTGACAAAAGTTCTTCTTCAGCTTTCCTTTTAATTACTTCATCTTTCTTTTTCTTTGGAGATTTATTTCCATGTTTTCTATTCCAGTTTTTTCTCCATCTAGTTTCTTCTTTGCTTGCTCATTAGCCAGTTTCTCATCATATTCTAGCTGTTTCTTTTTCTCATTTTCAATTTCTTCTTTCCTTTTCTAAATATGTCATAATTATGACCAGCACATCTTGCTTGTTTGAGGAGCTTATAAGTTATGGGTACCAACTCTGGTTTGTTCCTGTATTTCTTCATACATGACAAGATGGTCAATTTAGCATCTAGGGTTCTTGAACTCATTGTAGCACGATCTTCTGCCAGTAAACGGCCAGATAAAGGAAAACTTTGCTCGGCATCTGCACTGTCGTGACAAAGGCAAACATACCTTTACTATTGTAGCTACACTTGGGTATTTTGAGAAAAACTGCCTCCAGTAGTGGTCGATACGTTGATCTTCTTTCAGTTGTGAGATTTTTCCTTCAACCTGCAACAATTTCCATTCATTAAGAAGTACTTCGGTATCAACATTGATGGTAAGAGGTTTCCCAATTTGGTGATGTACATGCTGCTGTCACGTGATGAAATGTAATCAGGATGAAGGCAAATCAGATACTTCAAAATATCCTTAGAGAAAGAGTAACAATGACAATATGTTTGTATGCAGCAATGTAGTGACCTTGAGCACTCTTATCGATAGTTAATGTTTGCTTCTCTGTCAAATTCTTCACGATTTCAGTAGTCTCCTGTCCACACTAAACTTGTAAAATTGGTACGAAGTTGCTATTGTCTGCAATAATACTTGCATCAATAATTGTCAATGAAGAAACAACATCCTTTTTAGTAAAACAAAGAATTGTTTTAGCCAATTTCACTAATTTTGAGTGAATTACATGAACAAGGGGCTCGTTCTGTAGTATGCCTGTGATATCTATGAAAACCTTTGCACTAGATATTACAAAACTTATCTCAGCTTTAGCTGTAGGATCTTTGAGAAACTTGGTTATAGACTGGTATTTGTGAGATGTCATTTCCTTGGACGTCTTTTCAGGGATGAACTTCCAGAAGTATTCAATCAGGGCATCCCATTGCTCTAGAACGCTTTTGCATGTGCCTGTCATTGTCAGCCACCTTCAAGTTACATATTTCACAAACCTATGCTTTGGCAGCAACAGTTTTGATTGGATCTGGGAAAAGTCCTCCATCTGGAGGGCCAATCTTTGAAATAATAGTATATTTCAATGGTCCAATCACTGATATCCCGTACACATTTTTCTAGGCCTTTCTGGAAAGCATTATGAACAGTAGGAATTGTACATGACCCTGGGTCTAAGAGCTGTTTATTGCACATGAATTTTATATCTTCATTCATGAGGCTTTGAACTTTATTTACATTTGGGCCATCTGATCCAATCATGAACAATGAGTCTGGGTAGCCGAGCATTGTCAACTGCTAAGTTGATATGCTTGACAAGATCTTCGCCTGTTGCCTTGCCCAAGAAAAACTTCTCCAAATGACTTGACTCAACCAATTACTGGAACTCGAGCAATATCGAACCATTAATTGGAGCTATTTTTTTCCGGCATTGTTGGTTTTATCATACTGGACTGTGTAGCAAGGTGACTGCAATACACCTTCAACAATATTTTCTTTGAAATAAGGTCCAATACCATATGTTATTAGGTGCTTAATTTTTCCTGCAGACATAGAAAAATTCTCACGAACTGCCCCAGGAAAAATTGCTCAAAATGTATCTGTAATTCCATCAGACGAAGAAGCAGAATAAACTGAAGTTAAAGATTTCAAAGTCCAAATCATTTCTGTTCTTGTTGCAGAGTCCTCAACAATGTACACTGCTATTGTACCAGCACCAGGGCAAGATGAAACTAGTTTCACACAGGAAAGAGATGATATGTCACAAGAATTTCTCCCCGATTCTGTATTGAATGTCCTGGAAGTACTAGGGCTGATAGCAGGAAGGTGAAGTTGACGAGGTACTGGTTTAATTTGAGCATTTTCCTTGTGCATACTTGTTACGGTATGTTGAGGCAAACCTTGGATTCCTTTGATTACACTAATCTTTGTTTCACAAACTATGCAAAATCCTTCAGTGTCACTAAATTTGTTCACCAAACTTGAATAAAAATGACCATTAACATCAGTCTTTAGAAGCCACTCTTTCTTGAAATTGCACTTCCCCATTGTTAAAGTAAAAGCATAAAAGTCAAGGTGCTGTAGTGAAACTTACTTCTTGAAAGCCAACCGCAATTCTGAAAGAAAGACTATTGTGAGATAAATTGTGATGTTAATACATATTTACATGCCAGTCTGTTAGAGGCATGCACTTGGTCGGGACACTAAAAATATGGACAAAAAATAACAACACAATCTGAACACACAAACACACACTGCATACACAAAGAAAATAGCATCTGCACCTAAAACAGGAACGCTTTTAGAATAGCATGAAATTTTATCCACATAAACAGAAACACAGGACTTCCGATACTGGTGACTGCATTTCATATCCCACAGACCTGCCAAATAAAATGCTGCAACAACCTGGGATATAGACAAGCTGGAGCATATTCTGAACACTCAGATATGCTTCATAGGGACTCAACAGTAACATAAAATTTAAAATAAATCAAATTATTGAAACCTCTAAGACCAGCTAATGATATATGTAGACCTGAATTCCATTTTTTATTATTATTTAAACATATAAAAATTAAAACCAAGAAAATAGTGATTTACTTTAAAAAAGTGACTTAGTTGAAAAAGTGACCTATTATGAGCCCTGAGCCATGGACTAGGGTTTCTCTCAAACGTGGTGTACTCCGCCCCTTACCAGCAGCCAAACCATGTTAAAATATGAAAGAAAATTACTGAAAGTAGTGAAAAAAATTACACTAAACCACATAAAACTATACAAGCAAGTAAAATGTATCACTGAAAAAGACTGATGTGAATCACACATTCACGAGTTTCCTCATGACCACTTTGACCGCTGCAGTCATTTGAAGCAAATCATAAACACCGGACGACTCGAACATCAAGCAAAATTATGGACTGCAAATTGACGGGAACAGACCTTGCACTACCCTGCCAACAGGTACTACGCGACTCAAAACACTGCCTATAAGAGGTGATTCTTGAAATAAATTAGTAAGCAATCCAATATGGTGTTCACCCCAAAGCCACTGCCGTTACAGGCAAATATATGTGATTCTGGAGTAGCCTGCGCAACAACGCCCAATGTTAAAAAACACCACATGTAGTCAACTGGTCTGCTGGCCAGTAAATAAATGTTAAGTGCCCCCCAGTGCATCATAGTAGTGTAGAATATTTTTGAAATGTATCCCCAGTGCTTAATCAGTGCTAACAAATTATAGGGGTTAATTTTTGTTGTATTTTGCGTAATCCAGCGCGACTACCCACCCCCCTTTTGTGCCTTGGACTCATCCAACCCTTCAGGTGGTGACCAATTGGCAACGTCGCAAAAATGAAATGCAATCTATGTCACAGTTCCCATACTAGAAATGAAAAATAGAGACTTAATTAATATTTGAATAATTTTTGCAAAAGGGTAATTTATGTTTTACTGTAATGGTGCAATTTTGTTTTCTTCCAAAGCAGACTGCCTATAAAGTCCATAATTCTTTTATTATTTTAGAGTGCACTGACATTCCCCATCACATAATTTCATCAAGCATAAAAGACAGTTGCAAATTAACTGAGATGTCACCTATATGTATTGTACAATTTTATGTAATTTTGTGTCATTTTTGTTTTGTATTTGGAGTCACAATTAATATTGTACTCAACATTTGGCACCACCTCACACAGCCAACAGTGTAGAGGTTTTGCTCCGCGAACCCTCGGTACCAGCATGTAGGCTGTAGTCATTTTCATCTGCAATAATTTTAATATACACTGGAACCTTTTTATTTATTCAATTGTACCAAGGGGCAGACCTGCTGTTTTTCCCACTTCCACTGGGAACTTAACGCACAACGTGTAACACTTAATTTTTTGTGTAAAGCCAATGTTGTTTAAGCAGTGTTAGGTCTTTGGCAGACCTCACGTGCCGAGTCCGCTTAAGTTTTCATGTGAGCGCATATTACGTGAAGTAAACAGCTTTGTCATTTTACATGCAAGTGTTTCTTCATTGTCTTTCAGGATACTTAGGGCGCTGCACCCACTTGCAGCACACCCAGTGTACTTTTCTGGCGTACGAGGCAAGGGAACCCACAGTCTCTTTGGTGTGTAAGTAAATCTATAAGTAATTAATTAGCAAGTGTACAACATCATCATCTAGTCACGATGACGGTATCCAGGGTCCCACAGGACCGTCGGCCGCACGACCCCCATCATTAACTCTACTGAGTTATTTGCACTGGGCAATTATACTTTATCATTAAGGTAATTCTTAAGAACAGGGGCTTTTCTGAAGGGAAAAAAAATCTCTGAAAGTAGTATAATTCCACTGCACTAATTACACAGAACACAAATTTACTACAAGCATCTACATTTGACCAATAGAAACCCCAAAAACGATAGTGGGGAGGGCTATGAAGATCAGGGAAATTGTGGGGTAAAATGGGTGAAAAATATGTAAATAATGTAATATTTATTCTCGAGGGGGGGGGGGGGGGGGAAACTGGACCAAACATTAACTAATCAACAATATTACTAATACAAGCTACAAATATGACAGTGGGGAGGGCTATGAAGATCAGGGAAATTGTGGGGTAAAAAAATACAAAAGATGTACATTTTTATTATAAACTTTTACCCCTCAATCTCCCTCCAGTTCATAGCCCTCCCCATTATATTATTTCTAAATTGTATTGGTAACATTGTCAATTTAGGTACTGTTTAGTTCAATCTTTTTTCAATTAAACATATTTTCATGAGACAATATTACAGTAATATTACAAACAGTACAAAAATATGTTAAACTGCAAAACACACACACATTATTTCTCAGTGCAAATAGGCTACAGATGACAATCTTTTCCGGGGAAACTCCAAGCTTCGCTGATGCGTGACGCTTTGCGTAACCACCTAAAAAAAATTTCTGGCGCATCTGCAATCACTGTTTTGGAGATTTACTCCCCTGCTGGTGCTGGGACTCTGACTTGGTGCATAATGATTGACTATGTTTCTACAGTATTATTAAGTGCGAGGGGGATACAATTGAAAATCATTTGTGGGGAAACTTCAAGCTTCCCTGATGCGTGATGCTTCACATCATCACCTAAAAGAAATTGCCAGTGTGCCTTGTACTAATGTTTTGGGGATTTACTCACCTGCTGGTGCTGGGACTCTGGTTCAGTGCATAATGTTTGGCTATCCTTGTGGTTTCTATTGGTCAAATGTTGATGTACCTAGTAAATTCATGTACTATGTGATTATTAGAGTGAAATTCAACCACTTTAAACAATTATTTTTCCCGAAAAATTAACTTAATTTAGTTAATACTCACCTAACCACTCTCTGTTCATACGACATTTATGAATATGCACACCACAATGTCAATCCATTTGACCATACTGCACACACACAAATCCAAACATATATTATAATTTAACTTTTCCCTTACTATAATAGGACAGCATAGAAACACTCATAATTTCACACAATGATTTTAACACTTCACTTCAAACAACATGAATTGCAATAAAACACACATTTAAGAACTCGCAAACCTGAAACCTCTGACACTACACAATTCAAACAGCAACTAATGTCTGGCAAATTTCCCACAATCCACCTGACATCAGCCAAAATGGACACGCTGTGTAAGGAAAAAATAACATGGTGTATCACCTCTTATAAACACTGTCCCTGAACGGCGCTCTGTATCATCTACAATATGTATATTTATTCTACTAATAATATGTTTTATCTTCTCATCAATATAGACCAGGTAAGCCTTGAATAGTTCACCAGAATTACATACTGTCTCGACACTGCTCCATACCTGTGTTGTTTACCTGTATAACCTCAGCGCCGTGCTATAAATATACCCTGTAAATTATGATTTACGCATTAAATATCCATTGCAAATGGTATTCTTACATGTAAAACAAATCTGCAACCTGATATTAATATATTCTACATAAATTATACATATTTTATAGCATAAATACAGCATTCTTGATAACCCTCCTCCCTACCACATTTTATTTATTTAACAGAAAACTACTTGAAGCCCCTCCAAAATTCATAGTAATTATAATTACTAATAATCATATCTAACATATCCAGGTGGTATTTTTCAGATTTTCGAAAAAGCCCCTATTCTTAAGAATTAGTTATAAATTCTAAAAACCACGCTGTAGTAGTATGCAAGAATTACAAGCTATGTACATATCTTCCAACTCATCAGTTGTGTACAGTACTGGTTATCGCTGCCTTTCTTCACACAGTTGTAATGGTTGCCAAACTTTAAGATAATGTATATCTTGCAGACAGTGTACTTCTAATGACTCACCAACAATTGTTACACACCAAGTAATCATGTTTAAAAGGACAAATTTTCATCACAGAAGGATACCTCTTCAGCACCCTCGGTAGAGTGTTACAAGTTATAGGTCGTCATTACACCTCCTTCCTTAAAAAAAAAAAAAAAGTTGCAAAGTGCAAGTTTAACCTAAATTTCCAATTATTAATTCAGATGTTTTCAAGAGGTACGTAGGACTACTGCATTTCTTAGAAACTCAAAAGGCATCATGCCAGCCTTAGATTTATTACAAAGCTAAAGGTACCGGTAGGCGGGTACGTAGGACTTCGCGTCTTGTCGACAGTGAGGTCAATAGAAATGAAGCCAGTTGCTCAGAGAAGCAGGTTCGGTACAGCAATCAACCATGGCCAATGGATGTGAGATTTTTTTAAAAAATATACTGGGACCTGAAGTCAGTGTAGGTACAGCGTAAGGACCCTGCTGACCATATACCTGCCAGGCACTGAACACTGACGCATACCACAATACTGCACAGCGTGCCTGCATTTCTTAATAATTGACGGCTCAGAATACTAACTACGCAATCTCTACAGATTATGTACGAGTGGACTGAACCCTTTAGGTATCCTGGAGCTTGCACAAGGCTATAGTCTGAATAATACTGGGACTCCTGATGTGTGTCCACTGCACCCGAGCACACCTGTGGAAGCGCTCCAATACTAGCAAGTCACGTCTCATGTTCAACGCCTCATAGTGACTGATCAAGACACTCCCCTGAGGACTAAACCCCGACTGTTAGGATACGAGCGAGCTAATCCATTCAGTTGGTACTTGGGAAGAACCTATTTAAATAAGTAATTAATCTATTCATTATTTTTCTCTTTAAATTTTCCTCTATTTTTTTATATTGTTGACATAAAGAGTACCAATGACTAAAGGTGGTGGACAGCATAGTCTTATTCGTTGTCTAGCTTGACGAGCTCTACAGCAAGAGTTAACACAGTCAGAGGAGATTCCTCCAGTCGAACTTCCTAGTGAGTCTGTTCCACATCAACCCCTAGGTGAGGCAAGATCCACAGTACCCTGTAGGAAACTCCCCTCGATTGACGAATACCACAATACTTATTTAGATATGCTGTTAGGGATTTGTGGGCCATGGACCGATCACAACCACATGAGTTATTTATTTAATCCCACCTACGTCTACAATGGTAGTGAAACCATCCCCACCTCCACAGCCTAGAATTGCTACACCTCCTTCCATGTGTAGAATTCGTACTGCTGCAGGGAATGTTCTTGATATTATCACTCGTCCCAAACCAGTACGTAAACCCTGACTAGCATCCCCTACCCTTGATTCGTACCTGCTCGTGAGCCCACGATGCCTGCCCCGTATAAGCGCCCGGGATGCGAGCGACAGGCAAAGTAGGACACTATCCAGGACCACATCTCAAACACCCCCTTTTCATTATCGTTTTCCACCCGTTCATCTTCGTAATCATTCAAATTCATTTACTTTCTTGTGGACAGCTGGCATCCCGTATTTTGACGGCTTTCACAGTGAGCAAGGTCAAGCTCCCTGGGAGGGAGTCAGTCACGATCAAGCTCACCCTGGGGGTTTGATTCCCCTCCAACCAATCAGAACCCTTCTACCAAGCGGTATCCCATCAGGTACCCAACGTGGACAAAACACTGATCCGCCAGGCAAAAACTCCTTTTCGAAACACTTTTACCGCCAAAGGGCCAAGCTAATTATATCCCGGAGGGAAATCAACCTTCATACCAGTTTCCTCTATATTTTACATATAACCCCCACGAAAGGGCGCGAGAGGGAGTGCATCAACACACACAGGGAAAAATAAACAGATAAACTTTGTGTCAAGTGCAGTGTTTGTGTCTTTGAAACAAGAGCCAGGAACCATTCAGATCTCGATAACAAATAATGTGGAACTTAATGTAACACATTACATTAAGTTACACACTATCTGTTATTGAAATTTTATTATATCGTATTATATCTATGTGAATTGTAAATATTTCAGATCAAATTATTACACATAGAAAACTTGTATCAACGAAACATGTAGGCTACAGTAATTACTTCTTTTAAAATCTACTATATTTTACGTCTTTAAAACCCATAAAAATATTTGGTTTCAATTTGAAACTCCCAAATTAAATTGTTTATAGTGATTCCTCAGAACAATAAATTACATAAGTGATATACAAAAATCAGTCACATTGATATGACAGTATCTGAAAACATTGAAATGTTAACATTTCTATATTCAAACACATTCCAAATACTCCTCAGATGTATCACTGAACGGATTTTGGAAAACTACAATCAGGATGGCTGAACCAAGAATCTAACATGGTTCCTCTCGAATACAAGTTCTGTTAGAAAGTTAGAAATAAAATGTATGTCTATTGTAGAAAGTATTTGCTTAGATGGTGCTATACCTTGTTGCAGCAGACTCCCAGCGAAGCTGCGGCTAAGTCGAGGCAGATTACGGCACGACATGTTTCGCTGATTGCCAAAGTACTGCTTGAAGTAGTCTTGAGCTCCAGTAAACGCAACAGTTCTTCAGTTTTCCTACAAACAACTTGGCATATCAAAAACTGACCTACTCACAAGTAAATGGTATTGCTGGAAATGCACACTAACAAACATTTTATTTTTCCGTGTACAAAACGTGAAAGATTTTGAACCCATACACATCATTTTTCAAACTGTAATATTTGACTAAGCACTATTTCCACCTATCCTATAATATTGCCGATTCTTCTACTTCACTAACACTGGTCCTTCACGACATGCTGAGAATGCTGAAAAACTGTACCTGCTATTATCAGCAATCATCTCTACACAGAATTTTGGATACTGAGCCCTCACAATAGGCATGTTCAGTTAGTATGATGCTCTTTATTCTACTACTGCTCTCAACAGCAGGTGAGATATTTCAAGGAGCAACGAAGGAGTGAAAGGAGTTCTCTTTCTCTCTGCCTCCATAAGCTCTGAAACTTTCTAATGTCTGTACCTCTCCTCCTTTAACAATCCATTGGCTAACTGTCCACTTAACATCCCCTATACTCGCACTTCATTCACCACTCTTCGCCTGACCCTCACGGAGTACCACCTCAACTCAAACATTATTAAGGATGGCATGAAAGTCATTTCATTCTTACCTTGTCGCCTCTGCATTCCCCATTTATTCTCGCTGCCCTTTAAACCTTCTCCAGCTCCTCTATCTCCTCTTCCACACATGGACCTCAGACTGTGGCTGCATATGCTATTACTGCTCTAATCATAGAATTATAAGCCTTCTCCTTCACCTCCCCAACAACCCCATTCAGGACCCTTCCCAGCATTCCCAAAGCCCTTCTTCCCTTCGATACCACTTTATGAACCTGCTTTTTCCACCTAAGATCACTCTGAATATCACCCCCAGGTTATGACGATTCTCCTAGGCCTATCTCTTGTCCTTGTTATTTATAAGTGCCTTCATATCTGAATAGAAAATACAGTATTTTCTTTGTAAATATGACAGCACACTCAAACACATTGTGTGATCCTTGGCAACAGGGCCAAACTAAGAATCTTAAGGGGGGAGGGGGTAGATGCTGGTTTTACAAATCCCCTTCAGGTAAAGTTTTGGCAGTGCCAAGCTCAAACCACCACAGAACCACAGGGACATGAGCAAATAAACCAATGCAATTAGGCAAATATGATTACTGTACAACTTTTTTATGATGCGACGGTAATGGACAAACTGTCAATAGTCTGCATGCAATGCCCAAAACCATATACCCCCAAGAGTGTTACGTTGCAAGACCACTAGTGTGTTCACGAGGGACACTTTACATGTGTGCATTGTGCTGATAGTCCAACCGAAGCAGACGCAAACAATTTTGTCCTTTAACTTGGCAATTCAAAGCTGATTTCTAGGTAGTGGTGTATGATACGGGCTTTATGTGTTTGACCACTTTGTACTTCAACTTGACAATTCGCAACTGAATTGGCGGTAGCGGTGTTCGAAACTGATCCCTATTCATGCTTACTTTGCTCTTCAACTCTGTGATTCAGAGCCGATTCCGAAGTAGTGGTCATAAACACTGAGCCAGGTGCACAAGTAATTTGTTCAACTTCGTAATTCACAACAGACTCTGGAAGAAGGAAAAAGTGAAGAATTGGTCAAGAGAGTTGAGAGGTTTTGGTTGGCCCTGAGCACCAGTGAGGGTGAAATAAAATGGAGCAGCACCCAAATGCAAGGACAGAGGAAATGGGAGCACTCCGAAAAACTCGCTAGGGTATGTACAAAACTTGTATATCTGGCATTCACGAAATTTGTGTGAAATAACACACATACACACACACACACACACACACACACACGATAGAATTTGCTTTTGTGAAGTGATTGCTTCCTAAATCTCTGGTAGAGTGGTCTCAGACACATTTAATGTGGATTTAAAAACTGCTTTAATCTTACAAAACCTTCCATTCTGCAACCAAGATTCATGCTGATTTATGTATCAAAATAGAATTTTAAACTCAAATTTTGTAACTGGTATTATCGATAATAAACATAAACAAGGCAATTATAATAAAGTAACAGATAAGATTATACCTACTTAACATTACAAGTGTGTTTTACTGAAAAATGCAATCCTTGAATTACCATTATTTCGAGGAGACACACGGCGACATAATAAAGGCGCCAAATGGGTTGTCCCAATCTCCCTTCCAACCACGAACTCATTTACAAAATATGTAATAGTTAAACTCCTCCTGAATTAATAATTTCCCCTCGGGGAAAGTAAAAAAAAAATACCGACATTAACCTTAAATAAAATTACGAAACATAAAATAAAGTGGGTTTTGCGAAACCAAGCTAAGCTGAGGTTATAAATAAATATTTCAAATTACGTTAAAAAAAACACACACACGCAATGATACATCCCAATTCTAACGCATAACACGAAAGTGCATGCCCATCACTCAACTAACTTATACACAGAAATTGTATCTACATACTTAGTTACGTTAGACGTTAAGCATAACTTCAATGCCAATATGTTTACAATTTTACTATTCGAACCCATTATGCAAAATACGTCTTTACTACGAGACCATAAGAGATGTCGGAGATTTGAAATGACAAACACGCATACATTTTCCCATCGACATCATTTTCCCGCGTTTTGAAGTGTTTACATTGTTTTGGATAGCCTTCCCAATTCCAATCTTTAGCCATAAGAGTGTCTCTCTATCTATCTAATCTAAAGCATGCAAAAGGAAATGGCCTTGGATTTAACGGTACAGCCATACAGTTATTTAATTCCTATAACAAGAAAGGTCGAAACAACAAAAATGTGAGTATTCACGGCAGAAAATCATCAAAAACCCGTCAAATCCATTGAAGGTCCATTAAACTTGCAGAAAACTCAAACTGCCCAAACACATAATGACACCGAGGTTCAAAAATACGAACCGTTCACGATAGCGGATACTACACTACTCTCATAAGAGTGTCATCTGAATCGGAATACATAATCATGTGACCAATAGACATACAGACTTTTAATACTTAATTTTATTTTACTATCACATTTATCAATCCCTGTAATTCCTTGTTTTGTATAATCCGTCGCACTATCGTTTTACCAACATTCTTTGGAGAAGGCAAGGGCAGGATTATGAGGAAGAAGGGAAGTATAGGCCATCAGTGATGATGAAAGAAATGGGGTGGAGCTCATTGAAGGACAGGAGGAAAGTTGAACGGTTAGTCATCAGGATGCACAGGATGGTGAATGAAGAAGGAGGATGGGGAGGGCTACACTGCAAGCTAAGTAAGGGGGTGTTCAGAGGAAGAGGAAACAACAGTGAGAAGCTTCAGAGGGTGTGGAGGAGAACGGAGTGGGGTAGGCAGTCCATGCTTGTGAGGTCTGTGAGGTAGTGGAATGTGTTGAGGGAGGAATTGGTATCTGTGAGAGGGGGTTGATAAATTCAGGAAGGGAGTGGAAAAGGAGTTGGTTGGGTGAAGGAGAGTTGAGAGAGTTTGCCACCGGGCGGTAGCGTAATTGCGAGTGTATGTATGTATGTATTATTTCATCACCTTTGCTTTGGAAATTTGTGTACGAACACCCCATAACCTGCACGCACACAATATTTCACAAGGTATTTGCTTGATTTTACACAGCAGAATAGAATTGTTTTTGCTCGAGTAATTTACTTGTCTGATATGAAAACATATTCACACTTTTTCAGCTAGAAATTACCCATTTTCATAATAATTACACTTTACTTTACTGCAGTCAGTCGTATCAGTAAAGGCATATACTATACAAGTACATGTTTATTACACTAGATTTGTCAATCACTTGCTCTATTTTATTGTAAACCAGATATACTCTTGAGAGCAACGAGCTATATAGTAACCTGAAAATCAATTTTATTTTGTGATTACATCCGTTATTGCTTATGAGGAAAAGTAAACTTTACAATAGGTAAATTTGGGTTTACTATGTTGGTAGTTTCCAATTTCTTATGTATGTTTCCTAACATTTAGTACATTTTGAGGTGACAGGTTCAGGGTGTTTTTGCGTGCGATCCCTGTTTCTTTGTTGTGATTTTTGTGTCCTCTTTTAATCCAGGTTGTGCTCGTGTGGTGTGAGGAATTAGTTAATTTTAACTGAAAAGTTTTACACAATGCTATTAATTGAAAATTGGTTTTAGTGATGACAAATAAGAGTCTTCTATAATGCCAGACTGCTACTGCAATCTTAAGGTATGTTTCTGTTCAGTGCTAACTTATTCAACACGTGAGGTGTGGTCGGTTGTATCGTTCCCGACGGAACGTGATAGCATTAAAGAAATACTTATCTTGGAATAATGCAGTGTTTGTGCGTACATGTTGCGTAGTGTTAAAATCGTGTTTAAACAATTTTCCTGTGCTCCAGTGCACTAAGTACGTTCATTTAACTTTGAACTTTCAATAATTGGATACCAGTGGATGGTAGCGTATAATATTCTAAAGGGTGTAATTTAGGGAATATTTAAGAACCCGATACCACGATGATTAGTCTTCATATGACGTAAAATAAAATTAAGATAAATGTAAGAAAAACTAAGGTAGTGAGGTTCACAAGGAAGAAGATAATAAGCAGGGACATGTACAGATGGGAGGGACAAGAGATAGAAGAAGCAGAAGAATTTAAGTATCTAGGGATTGTGCTGCGGGAGATCTCTGGTGGAAAAAACACGTAGAGAGGGTGGTTGCAAAGGGAAGAAGGGCTCTGGGTATGTTGGGAAGGGTGCTGAATGGAGTCAGCTGTGAGGTGAAGGAGAATGCGTATGGCACAATGGTACGGCCAATGTTAGAATATGCTGCAGCAGTATGGAACCCGTATGTGGAGGTGAGGTGCAAGAACTGGAAAAGGTGCAGAGAAAGGCAGCAAGATGGGTGAAGGGTAGGTGGAGAAGGCAGGGGTAAGATGGTGAGGAAGAAGGGAACTATAGGCCATCAGTGATGATGAAAGAAATGGGGTGGAGCTCATTGAAGGACAGGAGGAAAGTTGAACGGTTAGTCATAAGGATGTACAGGGTGGTGAAGGAAGAGGGAGGATGGGGAAGGCTACACTGCAATCTAAGTAAGGGGGTGTTCAGAGGAAGAGGAAACAACAGTGGGAAGCTTCAGAGGGTGTGGAGGAGAACGGAGTGGGGTAGGCAGTCAATGCTTGTGAGGTCTGTGAGGGAGTGGAATGTGTTGAGGGAGGAATTGTTATCTGTGAGAGGGTTGGTAAATTCAGGAAGGGAGTGGAAAAGGAGTTGGTTGGGTGAAGGAGAGTTGAGAGAGCTCGCCACCGGGCGGTAGTCTAATTGCGAGTGTATGTATGTGTCACCAATATGGCGTCGATATCATTCTTTTTTTTTTGTATTGCTCCATTACTTTCCTACAGCAGGGATCACACGATGCAAGATGCATTTCGTGCAAGATTTTGTACGAGAATGCCAACTAAATTGCATGCAAAACGAGTTCACACGCAGATAAATAAGAAGACTACTGTCTCGCATCAAAATTAGTTGATAGCGCTGATGAGTACCAAACAGCCAAGGTATTATAACACAAAATATATTAAGTTGCTTACATGAACAAGGTATTTGATTCAAAGCTATCCCTCTAATATATAATAATTATTTTATTCTCAGTGAACTGTCTAAACTTCAATCCATGCTTTAAAGTTATTTTCTAACATTGTTTTATTTCCGTGTGTACCTTGTTGCACACCTCATATTATGATTTTATTTAACTCTATTATTGAGTTTACAACAGGTCACATGACCAGCATACAAGGACCAATAGGATCGCAACTTGCATCGCCTTGCACGAGAAAAATGGGACTTGCTCTATCTGCTAATTTCATGCAAGATGTGCCTTGCATACGAACTTGTACAAGAAATTCTTGTGTAAGGTCGCTATCTCGCGCAATATTGGTACTCATCTTGCATCGTGCGATCCCTGCTTATGATAATCCAATGCGGCATCCTTTGAAATGTGGGAGTTTTCGGGCGGGGACACTTTTCAGCATTTATAGACAATGGTATCGCGAACTACAATAAACCCCATCCGCTCTATTAAACTGCCCGATATCACATATGGTATCGGGTATTATGATAGAGCCCATCCACTCTATCGTACTACCTGATGCCACATATGGTATCGGGTAATACGATTGACCCCATCACTATTGTGCTACCTGATACCACATATGTTATCATGTAGTACACTTGGGCCCATCCACCCAAGTGTATGACGTGATACCACATTTGTATAGTAATCAATATATTACTATCTTGCTGCCTAAACTAACTATTCATTTTTGTAAACAAATCAGATTTTTCGGTAAAACAGTCTCGCCTTGTTTATCACGGGTCGTGTGTGGGTGATTCACTGTCATGGGTGCATATTTCGAACAAACATAGTCAATTATTTACTAGCTTGCCACCTAAATTAGCGTGTATCTGTAAACGACGAATCACATTTTTGGATAGTTCAGCCATGCCTTATTTAGAATCATGGGTCATGTATGGAGGAATCACTAATGGGTGCATATATCACTTGAAAATCATTATTTCCACTCACAATCACATTTCCTGATTGGTTTAATACAATCAATTTCTGCAATATTATACGCTTCACTGTATCGCATACAGTCTATACATAGCCTACTACCTCTATTGTAACAGGGCTTGCTTACAACAACATAATTCTACGTGTCGCTACAAACATCAAACATATCCAATAATTAATTACAAATACATACATACATACACTCGCAATTAGGCTACCGCCCAGTGGCGAGCTCTCTCAACTCTCCTTCACCCAACCAACTCATTTTCCACTCCCTTCCTGAATTTACCAACCCCTCTCACAGATACCAATTCCTCCCTCAACACATTCCACTCCCTCACAGACCTCCCTCCCTAGATACTTGTATTCTGCTGCTTCTTCTATCTCTTGCCCCTCCCATCTGTACATGTCCCTGCTTATCACTACCTTAGTTTTTCTTACATTTATCATTTTATTTTTTCTGGTCCACAACCATATCTTATCAATGTCCACCTGCAAATTTGGGACCCCCCTCTTCCACCTCAGCATATACAACATAATCATCTGCAAACAATCTGATTTTTCCTCTAATCCCCAAACCCATGTCATTTTTACCATTATGGTAAATAACAAAGGACCCAGCACGCTTCCCTGTGGTACCCCTGACGTAACCTCCTCTTCCTCCGATATTGCCTCCCCCACTTTCACCCTCTGCCTTCGTCCCCTGAAAAAGTCCCCTATCCGTCCCACTACCCTCCTGTCTGGTATCAGCGCCTCCACTTTCCTCATCAATGTTCCATGGGGCACCTTATCGAATGCCTTCTCAAAATCTATGAAGAAGGCATCCACCTGCTTCCCCTCAACAACTACCTGCACCAGATCCTCTAATAACCCAGCCAGCTGAGTCTCACATAAGTAACCCCTCCTGAAACCATGCTGGGACTCCTCCAACCAATTCCTATTGTTCATTACCCTCACCACATACTGCACCACCAGCCTCTCCATTACTTTTCCTGTACTTGATGTGAGACTCACCAGTCTGTAGCTGCCAGGCCTCCCCCTAACCTCTCCCTGCTTGTGTATAGGTACCACCATTGTATCCTTCCAATCTTGTGGTAACTTACCCTCTCGTATGGACTTTTTAAACAGCACTTCTAAATATTTCGCCAACTCCTTGCCACCAAACTTTAGTGCTGCGTTTCCTATCCCATCTGGTCCCCTGCCTTACTGCTCTCCAAACCCATAATTACCTTTTCTATGCCCCACTGCCTCATCTTAAACTCACTATACACCTCCCGAACCCTGTTTCCCCCCCCCCCCCCCCCTATTCCAACCCTCCTTTGCCTCAAACACTGACAAGTACTGTCCTTGCAGCATCTCCGATTTCTCTTGGTCATTTGTCGCATGCCTACCATCCCTTCCTGTTAGCAGAGGGATCCCTTCCTCTCCTCCCCTTAACCGCCTAACATACCTAAACAATTTCCCCCATTCCTTGCCTTTTCCTTCTTCCACCATGTTCCCCAGAAATACATTCTTTGCCTGTTTGATCTTCCTTTCAAGCTCCCTACCCATTTGTTTCATAATTTCTTTAGATCTTATCATTCCTTCATTTCTCCACTTGGCATGCAGTTTTCTGCACTTCTTCTTCATTTTCAAAATCTCCTGTCCATAATATGGGGGATCTCCCCCAGTCCGTAACCTTTTCATTGGCACAAATTTCTCCAACATAACCTTCATTAATCTTCTAAACTCCCTCCACAACCCCTTTACACCCTCTTCCATAGACCATTTTTTAAACCGGACTCTCAGGAAGATTTCTGCCCCCTTCTTGTCTCCTCTCCCATTCTGCCACACCAACCTTTCTGCCATTTGCACTTCTCTCATCCTGCCAGTCCCAATTTCTACAACTGGAATATGATGGTTGCTTATACCATCCAATACTATTGCACCAACTACAGCATTCCTAGGTCTGACCAACACCACATCCAGCACTGACCCAACACCCTCCTCATTCCATCTCGTAGGTTTTTCTACTATCTGGACTAATCCTCTGTAGACTAACTGTGCTGCCATTCTCTGCATCATGTTACCCATTTCTTCTGCACCCTCTACCCATTTCACCCCTGGCATATTCAAATCCCCTGCTACAACAACCCACTGCGTGTCCTTTAGTCTATCGACCCTCTCCTAGATCATCTCAATTGCCTGCCATCCCTGTCCTGGTGGTCTATACGCTGCCAGAAAAGTAATACTCCAATTACTACTACCACTCAATTTAATTTCCATTACCTCAACATCCTCACTAACCCATTCTACCGCCCCTTTTAGCCCTTTCCTTACACACTCCATTATTCCTCCTCCTCTCCCATCCCTGTCCTCTTCTGAAGATGGTGAACTCATCCTGCTTACACTCTATGTCCAGTACTTCCTCAGTCAACCAAGTCTCCACAGCTACCACTATATCCACCCCATATCCTTCAACCTTTTCCCTGAAGCCCTCCAGCTTGTACACACTCCTACAGTTCACGACCATTATCTTTATACTAGTACTCTACTTTACCATCCTACATTGCTTACTTCCTAGCTCCACCCCTGCGGCCTCATCAATGCTATCCTCTCCATTTCTCTCCCCTTCTGTTTCCTTGCTTCTAACTGATTGCTATTTCAACAACTGCTGCTCAGCCCTGACCCTCTCCATGCAGCCAGCTACTTCTCTACCTAGCAGGTCACCTAGAATCCTCTTTCCCTGTTCGGTCAGGTGAACCTGGTCCCTCCCTACACTTTCCCAGCCTACCCATTTCCTACTATCTATAAATGTAGCCCCCAAATCTGTACACACCCTCTCATATACCTCACTCGCAGCCACTGCCTTCCTATAGGATACTCCTTTCCTAACCAGCACGCCACTGACTACTGCCCTAGCTCCAGGAAACTTCTCCCGCACTTTCCTCAGCAATCCCCCGAGGTCCCGCTCTACCTCCTGCCCCACCTTCCTATGAGCCAGGTCATTTCCCCCTACATGAATGAGAACGACCTTTGCCACCCTGCTACCTTTCATACCACTAACCCTTTCCTCCAAATCCCTGGTATTTGCCCCCCAAAAGCTGCTTTATATGTAATTTCCTTTCTGATATTCCTCAGCTCCACCCCCTTTACAATAGAGCTGTCTAGAAAAACTACCTCTGGCTCCCTTCCTACAACCTTTTCCTGCTTTGTGGCTCTTTCAACCACCTGCCTATCCTTTTCTCCGGCCTCCTGCAGCACCCTTGTTTCCCTCACTTTGGCCAGCCCTCCTCTTTCCCCTATGGCCCTGAACTGTCTACTTTGCCCTGCTTGCTGGTCTTTGCTAATCACACACTTGCAAGCCTCAGCATACTGCTTCCTACCTTCTACCAATGCCTGTTCCCTGCTTTCTGATTTCCGTTCTTCTATTCCTATTGCTTCCTGCCTACTTCTATCACCTTATCCCCTGCTACTATTTCTTGCTCCTCTAACCTTATTTGCTGTTTTATGTCTCCTCCTGTCTTATCCCTTTCTACTGCCTCCAACTCTCTATCCTCTTCCTTAATCTTACCACCTCTATCTCTGCCTCCCTCCTCCTCTGCCTTACCTCCAGCAGTTCCTTCTGCAGCCCTACTTGCATTCTGCCTAATTCTTCCTCTCTACTCAGCTTTTCCTCCTGTGGACTGGCTTTCATTTTCCTTAGCACCCCCTTTACATCTTCCAACTCCTCTAACTTATCCACCCTCATGTCTACTCTACTCTTACCCATCTCATTCCTGACCTTTTCCTCCATCCTCTCAATCCTATGCATCATTTCCCTCTCTTTCCTGCTCATCAAATCTACCATCTCCCCTTTCCACCTCTCCTCCTTAGCCCCTTCCATTGGCACTGGCACACCCTCTACAAAGCTTTCTCTCAGCATATCCCAAATCCAGTTTCCACCTTCTCCACTTATTGTGTTTCCTTCTCTACCCTCAATTTGTTCCCTACCACTGCCACTTAACCCATTCCCTCAGCACATTCCTCACACTTCCACTCATGTTCCTGTAGTGATCCCAGTGCCTCCTCCCTGATCCCTGTACAGCCAACATGGTACCAGCCGCCACACTGGTCTCACTGCAAACCACTATCTAACCTTCTCCACACCTTTCCACAGCCCCTACATTTACACCTCCCTACCATTTTTTTTTCCTTACCCTTTCTCTTAAAACAAAATAGTTTAACTAACTTAAAACTAAAACTATTCTCCCTTATATCATACACCAAATATCTACGTATACACACACTTTCTTAACTAGCCTAACTTACACCGTACATCCTTTACACTCGTACAATAACAAAGGCCTCGGTCTCGTGCACACAATTGGACACTACTCCCTCCTTATAACTATTTACCACATAAAACACTAATCTTACCTCTTAAAACTCTAATTATACCTCAAACTACTACTCCACCTATATTTAAACCTATTGCTAGAACTAATCACAAGCCAAAACAACCTTAAATATGGAACAACACAACCTGTAGTCCGTCTGTGGCGGCCATCTTGCAAAGATGGTAAAGACTAAGATACCTGTACAGAATCCTGACCTAACATTGCATAACTACAACACTCTTTATTACACCGGGAACACATATTTCTACTTGAATATATCCATTTTCTGCCAACATGTAATGCTATGCTCATATTCATTATCCGATGTGGAACACATTGTTTGCACAACAGTACGTACATAATTTTAATTTGAAAACACCATGATGCACCACATATTTAAATTTTAGTTCCATATTAAACATTTATCTTCTGGTTAACACCAAATAAACACTCTTATCACACACTTACTTAAACATACACTTCAAACAGTATTAATTCCAATAAAACAGGAAATAAAGCACTCCTACATCTGACACATCTTACCGGGCAAATTACTGCTGTTAAACTAAACCTGGAATGTTCTCACTTGGGCAGCTTACGAAAACTAAATTTCTCAGTTCTTGAATTTTAATGCGTAATGGACCCGTTTCTGCATGAGTGGTAAAGTGAACCATACACCACATGTACGGCAGTGTATGGTTGATGCACAGCGAGCAGTATGGGTCTGCCTCCCGAGCAGGGCAGAAAGGGTCACGTCAATACATATAGTAGAAACAGAAATCAATTAAAAAAAACATTCTAAATATATTAAGGAATTTATATCTGTTAAGAAACTGCGTGGTAGGCAAAAAGCTAAATTTTACGTTTGTAGTAAAAAACTGTGACACTTATATTTACATATTAATATAGCCTATTAAATATATTTGTAATAATTTATATTTACTTACAGTTGTATGTAGCATAAGAAAAAATGATTCATCTTTGTGTTGTAGCTTGTAATGGCAGCACAAACTTCTCTTCTGTATGCATGCAGTTGTAGTGTTGTTCTTTTCCATTACAAACTTTCGTCAGTTGTTTGATTTCTAATAACAAAAACTAACACTTTGAAAAATTTTTGTTGTAGAACTTGTTGAAACTGTATAACCTATTTTCTTATGCATAGCTGCTATAATCTTTTGTTAGAATTTTTCAAGACAGTCTTGGTTAAAATCATCAAAATCTGTAGGTCGACCTTGTTTCCAGATTTTTTTTTTTGCCCCCATAAATATTGCGTGTTGTCAAACTCCTGATTTGTTTGAAATTAATGCTTTAGTGTAATTATTTTTTTATGTGGTGAAACAATGAAATCTGAAATTTATAGGTTGATCTTGTTTGCGAACCACTTCTTTTTTACAATTACTGTACTTATGCTAGCACAAGATTTACTTGGTGCTATATTTTCAGTGAAAAGTTTACATGCGAGCAAATGAAAAACAGAGAGGATGGTGTAAAGCGCATTGCGGTACTGGTCACTTGGGCTGTAGGCTATAGCAAACACCAACATTTTGAGTGTAGTGAAGCAGCAGTTGTGCTACACATTATCTGCATTGACAGCGTGAGTCAAGACTGCATATAAAGCAAGGTGGAAACATAGTTGTACCTACAAAATATGGTTTCCTCTCAAGGAAGAAGGGATAATATCCTTTATTCAGAAAAATAGTTGCGAGCTCATGCACATTCCGTAACAGTGTAAAAAAATGAACGAATAAAAATACGCACACGTGATTTTTCAACTACGTGTTCAGCAAAATAAACTTTTTGTAACATTGCGAGCTAGGCAACAGTGCACAGCCATATATGCTACCGGCCCCAGCTAGTGGGAGGAGCGCCGCTAACTGATGGTTCTTGAGTGGTGTCATGCTCTGCTTTTGGGCCGAAAATCAGAAGAAAACTGCAAGAAAATTTTTAATATTGTAAATTTGATAGTGACGCGGAAATGTAAAAAATTAAGTGAAATTGATAAAGAAACTATATTTCTAATAGCGAAGAAACGTATGGTGCTTAAATTACATGTATGCTCAGTGCACAGCGATGCAGAGAGGGAGGAATGAAGACGAATATGGCTGACCAACAACAAATCAGTAAATCTAGGTCATGTACGCCCAGTATGTGATGCATGACTCGCAGAAAGAATGAATACAGTACACAGCACTAACTAAGTTTTGATCAAGCATTGAACTTACTCAGTCAGTATCTTGTGTGTGTATTTTGTGTAGTAGGCCCCTACCAGAATTTTACAACTATTCAACATGAATGATACAGAATGTTGAATTTCCTTCATGAAAGACTCTGTACAGGAATGGAATGGGACACCTAAAGAAAGGAAGATAATTGCTAACCAAGTTAGCAATTGTAGTGTAGTGCCCTTAGATTCAATAAGAACACTGTACATCAAAATGTATAGCAAATACAGTAAGTAAAAAATGGCTGCCATTAAACACACTTTTTGGATATTGAAAAAACTTCCAATTGCCTGGTTTGAATAGCACGGAAACAAGGTACGATCAAATGTTGAGAGCAATAAAATATCCTTCTTCCCACTTAGATGAATGCTGTTTCATCCTTAGGTTTTGGGGGAGAGGGACTTCTGGGGGTTCAGAAGAAAAAAAGAAAGGAGTGGGGAAATTAAAAAAAAATTTGATAATTCTGTGGAAGTTGTTGAAAGGAAAGTAGGTAATGGGTGTCAAAAGTAGCTATTTTTCGAAGTGTAATTTTTGGTACTTGTGGATGGAAGAAAATGGAACCGCCTTAGAAAAGGTAAAATTGAAAAGTAACTTAGCTAATAAAAAGTACCATTTAAGATGTTCGGGTGAGTAGGGAGGAAATAAAAAAAAAAAAAAATGTGCCTTGTCTTTAGAGTCACAAAAAATTATAATTTGTGAAAAGTGCTAGTCACCTTATGCCGGAATCACATAGCCCCAACCAACACAGCACGACACAACCAAAAATGCAACCACGACACATTTAAATGTGATTACTTGAATTTACAGCAAGACCGATGCCACGCTCTCATTTAATATATCTATTTAGAAGGTGCTAATAGGCGATGTTAGTTTCAAAGGCAGTGAACAAGAGGGAAATTTGTGATACATAATGGTGACAAATTGGTATCGCTAATGTATCCAAGGGTAAAATGATTATTTTTAAGAGTTAGATACAGTAATTTTCAATTTATTTTTCTTTTAAGTTGCGTATTTACCATTGTAGGGAAAGCTTGCAATACAATTTCATTTTGCAATGTTGTACATTATGTGCGTCGTGCCGCACGAGACAACGAATAATATAAATAATTTCTAATCCAAAATTGCTGGTCGGACGATAGAATCGGTCAATCTTACAACGATCTATCTTGTATTTCATTGGCTGTTGCCCGTCGTGTCGTGTGCGTCTGTGCTGTGTGATTCCGGCATGAAAGTATGAAAGCCTTTGGGCCCCTGAACCGAATCTATAGCTTTCACAAATTGTTTAGAATATAGAGCAATTTGAAATTTAACCCTTTGCCCCTCATGTAAAATCATATAGTTGAGGTTAGATTGGCAGTACACGTGATACAATGGGAACTTGGGGTTAAGGAGTAAATATGTGAAATTGGACCACCATGAAAGTTATAATTTTTATAACTGAAAAGTAGATGTGCATTAAATAAATTATTAAAAATACTTGTAAACATTATTACTAATTTTTTATTACTTACAACCAGAGTAGTAATCTGTAAGTAAATTCTAGAAAATTATTTTTCAGTGTACAAAGTAATGTTGCAAAATGTATAATATTTTTTGGCAATTTTTAAAATGAACCTAGCTTGTACAGTCAGATTCAGTGCTCCATTGGAAGCCACTGTACTTCCTTAAGAGTGCCGTTTATCTGGAGCTGTTTTGAATGTTTGAAGCACAGAAACATGGGAGCAATAAGAGAGATACACATGCACCTAGTGCCCCATCATTCCTATCCACCAAGGCGGTGAACTGGCATACAGTTTTCGTGTCCTGCTGCTTATACCAGGGGATGTTTAAGTGGTGACCCTATAATTTTATTGGTGGAAAATGTGTAGCAATGTTAAATGTAGGCTCCTATCGGTGGTTTTTCTCATGTCCGGGTAGTGTGTTTTAAGATTCAGCAGTCTGAATAAAACAGTTTTTAATAATGTTGGAGGGCTCCGAGATAATATTTATAGTATGCGTGATATCGTGAAAGAACCATTCAGTTCTTGTCTGGGGGTCTCTCTTCTTTTTGCAATTAATCATGTTGGGGACACATTTAATAGTTTTGTCAAAAATATGTTTTTCAAACACCATTCAAGCACCTGGCAGGTGACCACCTTAATTTGGAATACAAGAGAAGTAAAAAATTTTCAAATCATAACCTACAAAAAAAAGCATGGGTACATTTGCATGTGCATCAAGCTATCTGTATAGTGTGTCTTGACTTGTAGATTGCAGTAAAGTGTGCTTGACGCATGCTGCTTCCAAATGGCTAGAGTTATCA
Organism: Dryococelus australis; assembly: GCA_029891345.1. Lineage (NCBI taxonomy): Eukaryota > Metazoa > Arthropoda > Insecta > Phasmatodea > Phasmatidae > Dryococelus > Dryococelus australis. Next base: position 87,765,241 of record CM057004.1, on the reverse strand, counting down.
ACAACAAGAGGCTTGTTGTGTTGGCAGAATAAGTTGATACGTACAAATTACGTACCAAAATTTTTAAAATTGTATAGTAGTGTATAAGTATAACATTTTTTGACTAGCTACCGACTGCAATTTAAGTGCGAGACGCACTATAGTTGTTCAAATTTGTACTATCATAGGTGATGCACCCTCAACAAGCCTCTTAAACAAAACTGTTCAAAGGATTGTAATGTGTTTTGTGACTCGCAAAATTGGAATGGGTGTCTCTAATATAACATATCTTGTCTTTAATAAAGAATCAATACATGATGGTAACATTTTTTTGTTAGTATAAACTATTGAAACAAACCGGAAGCCTACTCAGTAAATATTGTGACAGTAATGCCTTTAAAAAACCAATACTTTGCATTTCCCTGTGAACATTTACCATTTTCTGGATGGATCTACGTGAGTATGCTTCACCTTAAACAGGTAAATAAATGCGCAGCTGCAGATTTGTTGTGATCATTCATGCATGTGTAGTCCACTTCTTTTTAATTATTTTTCTGTTTTTCTACAAAAATCTTGACATTGTGACTTGCAAAGTTTGTGAAAGGATATAGCTATTTTATGTGTTTGTAATAATACAGCATGTTTAGGAAATGTGTGAACAAACTCGGGCGCGTGATTCATGACCGGAAAAGAGGAAGATTGATATAGGAACCCATGGTCCATCTCAAATAGTAAGGGCTGTAGAAGCTCCTAAAGCCATAGGGCGACAAGCATATTACGTGGGATATTAAGCAAAGTACTTGCATTAGAGGAACACAAATTGGTATACAGATTAATTAAACCAAAAACTTGGATAAAAGGAAGGTATGGTCCGTCGTACACACCCCCCCATCATGTTAATAGTAGAGGTTGGCACCCTTTGATTGCATGCAACATTTACACTGTGAGGTTAAAGTGAGTGTGGATACCATTGGATGAAGCAGGACGTCGTAATTAGCAAATAAGCCCCCCCTCCCCCCCCCCCCCCCTATTTGCAACTCTCCAGGACCCACCGTTTCCGGTAAACTAGCGAATGAAAGGTAGAGTGCTAGAAATATCATGGCCTAGTGAGTTGGCACCCCTTGCTGCACTGGGAGGAATTCAGAGGGTATGCCCCGCCGAATGAGTGAAGAGATTTTGGCGGCTCGTAACAGCAAGGTCTTGAGAGCCAGTGAGGATTAATGAGGTGAGTATGGAGCAGTGCCGGAATTAAAGGGCGGGGAAACGGGAGATCCCTGAGAAAACCCGCCGACCAGCTGCATCGCCCGGCACGACTTGTAATGTTGTGCATCATACCACCAACATGTATTTAAGCCTGGTGCAGTATGTGTGGCCTACTTAACCAGGCTATGGCCTGCTACCACTGTACCCTTTGTTTGCATTTTACACGGAAACGATGGATCGTAGGGAGTAGCAACTAGGGGGGCTTATTTGCTAATTACGACGTCCTGCTTCATCCAATGGTATCTACAATCACTTTAACCTCACGGTGTAAATGTTGCATGCAATCAAAGGGTGCCGACCCCTATTATTTACATGATGGGGGTGTGTACGATGAACCATACCTTCCTTTTATCCAAGATGTTGGTTTAATTAATCCTTATACCAATTTGTGTTCCTCTAACCCAATTACTTTGCTTAGTATCCTACATAATATGATTGTCACACTCCGACTTTAGTGGCTTCTACAACCCTTATTATTTGAGATGGACCATGGGTGACCTATATCAATCTTCTTCTTCTTTTCCTGCTTGCATTTATACATATAATTGATCTGAAAAGTGTCCCAGTGCTGTGTACGAGAAAAAAAGACTTTGTAATTGTACATGAAAATGAAGTTATAATTGCGGTTCTGTGGACACGGGTTTGCGGTAAAATGAGCACTTTCACAATCAACCTCTTGAAGTAAAAAATCACCCTAACTGCATTTATTTTGATGGACATGCTGACTGGCAAGTACCCCTATAAATTGGTAGAAGAAGAGAATATATATATATATATATATATATATATATATATATATATTCTCCTCTCTCTCTCTCTCTCTCTCTCTCTCTCTCTCTCTCTCTCTCTCTCTCTCTCTCTCTCTCTCTCTCTCTCTCCTCTCTCTCTCTCTCTCTCTCTCTCTCTCTCTCTCTCTCTCTCTCTCTCCTCTCTCTCTCTCTCTCTCTCTCTCTCTCTCTCTCTCTCTCTCTCTCTCTCCTCTCTCCTCTCTCCTCTCTCTCTCTCTCTCTCTCTCTCTCCTCTCTCTCTCCTCTCTCTCTCTCTCTCTCTCTCTCTCCTCTCTCTCTCTCTCTCTCTCTCAGCTGTATCCAAAGCGTAACTTTTAGATGTGTGAACACTGAATTTGTTCAAAAATATTCTTTCCTTTTTAAAATTTATATTAGAGTGTTAATTTGTGTATTTCCAATTTTACATTCCAAATGATTTCACAGATTTCCCAGTTACACTTGTGTGGCCCATGAATAAAATGAGAGGTCAATGGCAATGTCAATGGTACGTATGGGGGGAAGACCACAAAATGGGCAGAGAAATAAATTTAAAGTATGGTTTTCAAAAGTGCTCAGTTTACCATGAACAGCTCATACTACAGTACACACTGAAAAGCAGGCTCATAGTTAAATTGGGATGGAATTAGTAAAGATAGTTCTCAGACCTGGCATACTGAGCATGTAATTGTAAATTTATGGCTAACGAAGTGTAAGATTTTTAGCACAGATTTACTTTCCTAAAACTTCCTTGGTTTTCACTTGGGTGATGCATGAATAAAGTGAGATGGTCTATGACAGTGTTAATTTTTACATATGGCAGGAGGATACAGTATGAGAAGGAAAGTAAATCCAAAGCAGGGCTTTCAGAAGTGCTCAGTTTACAGTGAACAGCCTGTACTAATAATTTTTTGATTGCCTACTACAGTGACTATTGTTTTTCTTTGCAGTTGCAGAGGAAGTAGTAATTTACCTTACAGATATATGGTTGTATGAACAATGGCGGACAGTGAAGGTGCAGTAGAGAGAGCCAGAAAGTTGGGTAATTATTTTTACAAGCAGAAGCAGTATGATGCAGCCATCATCGCTTACAAGAAAGGTAATTGTACTACTACTGTATTTATTTCTTTGTTTTAGTTTATTTATTTACACTCTATTGCTCTCATATATGGCATCAAGAACAACTGGGATATGAAGAATGTCGATATGTTACAGGTTCATTCTGAAATCCAGGGACAATTTAAGTATACAGTTTTTTTTTTTGTGTTTTTCTAATATTTTAACATACATGATCATTTTAGTAAAAAGCTTTTTCACCACAAATAAATACAGTATGAAACAGTTAAACTTAAAAAGATATTATTAATAAAATATTCTTTTATGGTGAAATAATGTTACAAATCACAATAGGCTGTAATTCACAGCTTATCAAATATTTTTTAATTACCTCTTTTTTCTTCTCATATAAATTCAACATCTTATTTGCTTTTATATTCTCCAACACAATTATACAAATATCACACAATTTATTTCAATTATAAATGATGATTATTGAAACATCTTGTAGTACTTATTTAAATTTTATTTATTTACAATCTAAAGTGCCAACCAACAGCATAAGCCAATAATAGGATGGCACTGATACATAGAAAACTAACTCTACATAACACACAGGAACACGACGCCGGCTAACAGCCAGTGGCGTTAGAGCCCATGATGGCACTCACCACGCGCGTGTCACGTGTCCCGCACGTGTGTAGAGAGGCCAATAATTTAGAACTTTTGTATAAATGTGTTCTATTGTATTTGCACTGTTTAATATGTCTTAAAATGTGTTCAAGTGTTTACTATTTTTAAATTTTTTGGGTATAAAAGTCAAAGTGCCTGCGGCACCGAGATTAAAAACGTTTAATATCCCGGCATGAATGCAGTCATAAAGAGAGACTAAATTAATATTAATATTCATAAGAAAATTATTGAAATGTAAAACAATATTTTATTTAATTTGTGCCATTTTATTTTCAATAATAAAATTTTACTCAGCGTGCATAGCACTTCTGCTTATGTGAACGCCGTAGGTGGCCAGGGTAGGTCCGTGCGATGCTTGTCTCTGGACAGTCTGTCAAGGAGAGCTGGCTAGGTAAGACTGTCACGTGCGCACTACAACTTTTGTTCAATGATTTAGGTTTCCATAGTTTATTTAGTTTACCGGTTAATCTTTGCTTGCGTACGTTTTGCCAGACATTTTCCCCAGCATTATGCTTCCGCTTTACTAATTCTTATGCCTTGTGGCATTTCTAACTTAATCGAGGAGAAGGAGGAGGAAGATGTTGGAGAGGTCATGCGACCCGTACATTTTGAATCAGGCGCCATCCGCCTATGTTTATGGCGTTTCATTGTAATTTCTGGATTATTGCTATGCACAATTTTAAGCTCTTTGTTTTAATGTATGTGTTTGAGGGTATTTTTCGTGTTTTAATATTTTTGGCAACATCACGTATAAACAACCCGACGGACGGACGCCAAATCTTTGTATACGCCATAGTTACATTTGAGAGCTTATTTATGTAACATCGTATGTGCAATAATTTATTCCAGGGTTTTATATCAATTTTATTCACGGTTCAATGTATTTTTCACGTAAATTGATGCTTTTTGTACTTGACCATGCGGTCACAGTAATGTTTGATTATACCATCAGGCATGTTACACACTTGTAACCACTGCAATTGTAAAGATAATAATTTTCTCAGCAAGAATAATCTTTTGTCTGACTTTGATTTGCAGTTTCCATGCAGAAATATTGCAATTTCACCTGCACCACTTGGTCCGCTACGAACTTTATCCAACAGCATCCGTGCCATCTAAGCTTGTTTTCACACATATGTTGTTTATTGTGATTATTCATCACGTGTTCCATCTTGTTTCACGTATCATTCAAGGGTTTATGTAATTTTGTTATTAGTGTACAGTGCAATTATTCCCAATCTAGCCGGCTCTGTGTATAGGCCGTCACCACACTACCCAGATGCTGGAGAGTGAGCCCGACGAGTTTGCATTAGTGATGCCGAGTAATCACACGTGTTAGTATGTATTAAGGGTTTCATTTGTAATTCACTGTGTCCTGTCTTCAGGGAAAAACATTCAGTCTACCCTAGCGGCTGTCTGCCCTCTTCCCTTGTGAAGGCTGTGCTTTCACGCACCTCTGTGAGATCATGCAACTATGCGTGCGCTAGAGTAATTGCGGGCGGGGGAGCACCCAAGCAGAATTGGCTAGTCATGACTGAGGCAATCATATTTTCATTGGCACGATGATGTGTATGCATAATTACAATAAAAGCAAGTCTACAGTGAACTTATATCTTTTATTCAGTAGTGACAGTGTCCTAGCCACATATTTTTTATTAAGTGTTTATTTCCAGTTATGCTTAGTAAAATGTTTAGTATTGCCTATGTGTTTGTAAGTACGCACGGGTGAGACGGACTTACAGAACCGACAGCATCCCTGAGAACCCTGAGTCTCAATAGTGTAGTGATTGGGAAATACCGCTGGAGCCCAAATTACCAGTAAGTATGTGTGTCATTGTTCATCTCGTGTCCCACCCGACGGTGTCAAACAAAACACACAAATACAGGACAAACACAACATAAAGACAAACATAAATATAATGGACATTTGACTAAGACTAATACAAAATTAGGGGTTAGTAAAGTTCCAAACAGGTAAAAGGATTTACTAAGAAATAAACATGCTACCGACTAAGTAAATGCTCATAAAGCTCCAAAACGGTTAATTTCTTATCTTTGAAGGGATTTAAGTTATAGAAGAATTTATTGAAATTATTAATGCATCTATTAGCAAGATCCTTTCTGTTGTATAGCATGGAAAAAATTTGTGTAACTATGTTTATAGTTTGGAATTTTTAAACATACATCATTAATAATGGGAGAACAATACAAATATTACTGAAAGGTATTGACTAGAAACAAAGCGTCATTTATATCATGACGTTCTTTAAGTGTTAATGTGTTGAATCTACGAAGCTCATTATTGTAGTTGAAATCCAAATGATTTGAGAATCTTTTAAAAATAAGTTTGAAAATCTTTTTGGTACATATTCTAATCTGTTCTAGTCGGAAGTTGTAATGTACTTGCATATGACAAAACAGTAATCTAATGTAGACCTAACTAAAGAATAATAAAGACACAATAGTGATTACTGTGGAGGTGTAGAAAAAGTAATGAACTTAAATAAACCTGAAATATGACAACTATTATTACATATCAAACGCTCAACATGAAAATGAAAATACGCTTTAGAATCAAGGGATATTCCTAGATCAAGAACAAATTCTACTCTATTTATTGGAGTATTATTAACAGAATATTTGTACATAATAGGATTTGTCTTCCTGGTAAAGGAAATACACATAATTTCATTAATATTCAATGACATTAGATTATCAGTACACCAATTTTTGATTGTACAAGTGTCATTTTGTATATGAACACAGTCAGTACTTTCTTAGTTATTTTTGTAAATTTTAAGGTCATCAGCGAAAAGTAATGTTTGTAATTTGTGTACAACATTGACAGTATCTTTAATGAAAATGTTATAAAATAATGGCGATAAATTACCACCTTGTGGAACACCAGATGATGCATGATAGAAGGAAGAAAGAGAGTTTTCAATTTTAACAAAAAATTTCCTATCAGAAAGATAATTACCAATCCATTTAATATATAAGTTGTCAAGTCCAATATATTGTAGTTTTTAAGTATTACTGGGTGCTGGCTGGTATCAAACGGTGTCTGTAAATCAAAGTAAATGGCATCAATTTGATTTCTGGAAGTAACAGCACCATATAAATCATTTACAAAATTGAATAGATTTGTAGATGTCGTTTTACCGAATTGAAATCCATGCTGGCAATCAGTTATAACATTTTTAGTATGAAAATGTAAGTGTCTGTATGACTTTCTCAGATATTTTAGAGAAACTACATAAAAGAGAGATTGGACTAAAATTTTTCACGTCATGTTTGTTGCCTTTCTTAAAAATAGGAACGACAATTACCTGTTTCCAGAGACTAGGATAAACGCTTCTAGACAAACTATAGTTAAAAATGAAAGTTAATATATGAGTAAAGATATTAGAACAGCCTTTTATTGTTAATAGCCCATTGAATCATTCCTTGAGTGATTGAAGGAGTTGATACAAAAAAAAATATTTTCTAAACATTTACTTTGCAAATTGAAGTTCTGGGATGACTACATATACTTCAGCAAAATGTTTACCAAATATATTAGCTACAGCTTTAGGATCTTGAACCATTTTACCATTGAATATTAGAGTTTTGGTTTTATTGTATCCATTTTTCATAGTTTTAACATAGTTCCAGAATCTCTTTGGGTTATGTTTCAATTCATCATTGATTTTGGATTGCCACTTACTTTTATCAACTTTTATTTTATCCTTCACTGCCTTCCTGAGGTCAGAAAAGCGAGAATAATTATAGTCAGATTTTTTTTTTTATATAGTCTAAAGTAGTGAACTTTACTTTTCAATAATTTTATCAAATCATGAGAAAACCAGATGGGATATTTACTTTTGTTTTCTTATATTTTTAGGAATAAACTGGTTAGTTGTAACTTGGGTTTGACTAGTTAAGTTGTTACATCATTCATAGGATAAATAGGACTCCAATCCATTTCATGTAATGCTTGATACAAAGATAAGTAGTCACCTTTTTTTTTATATATCCTAGTGTAGGAAAAATTGTTCACACCTTTAATAACGTTAACCATACCTTTGCAGACTAATGCAGGATGATAAACATCTTTCTCAATAATTGGGTCTACCGATTTTTCAATATTATTATAAAAATTTTAAAAAACCAATTCTAGTAATTCTGAAGAAGATTTAGTAAAGCTATGCTGTTCCAAATTTAATGAACTCATTAATTGTAATAGATCCTGACCTTTTAAGTTTATAATTATAATAATAATATTATTATTAATAATAATAATAATAATAATAATAATATTCTGAGTATGAAAGTTAATGCGATTAATTCCCCGTATGTTGAAATCACCTACAATAATTATTTGATAAGGATAAACAGTCAATTTTAACTCCAGAAATTTAAAATAGTCTTTAACTTCGTTAACAGACAAATGTAGAGGAAGATATAAATTTCCAATTAAAATTTTATTGGAATTGCTACTTATGATTTCAACCGAAACAGATTCTATTCCATCTTTGAGAAACTCAAATTTTTGTACAGTATGAGGATAACACTCTGAATTGATAGCAATTAGGACCCCACCTCCTCTGTTGAGGTTAGTAATTTTGGGATCACGACCTGTATGAAAAATACAGTAATTATCTGAAAAATTGTGAGAGTTTAAAGAGTTAGTGTTAAACCATGTTTCGGTTAAGCAAATGATTGAATAACTAACACTACTAAGGTTTTCCGAAATAATCAATGATTTGGTACGAAGACCTCTAACATTTCTATAGCAAACACAGAAATTATCATCACTTATATTGCCTTGCTGTAGTCAAGCTGGTGATTACTTTAAGTTTGAAGTTAAGCATTTAGAGATTTGTAGATATGCTACTTTCACTATATTTGAATTTAATTTAACAACAGAATAAATGTGACAGGTTTACAAACTATTTTTTTCTCAGTTATCGCTAGAGGAGAAAATTTAAATTAAACCAAAATGGTATAATAATTAATCAACCTTCAAGTAGGCAGCAGACAAATAAAAGAAAATTTTATTGTGATGTGTATAAGCCAAAATGGATGTGTGGATGTGAATAAAAAATTGCTAATTTTTTTAAATGGAAAGTATGTTAAAATATTTTAAACTTATTTAATTAATTTGCTTATTTATGCTGTTGCAAATAAATATCTGTGGTTTAAATATTACAAAATAAAATTGCAGGAATTTTTATTGATACAGCATAAAATAGGGGATGAGAAAGGAAATTACCATGTTATAATAAAATTTTCATCAATAAAATTTTTTGTGACAAAAAATATTAATAAATATAATTAAAAATTGATGGTGCAGAAGTAAAGCTGATTTAGCTTAGCCATGCACTATCATTTTCGAATAATCCTAAGTACTTATGAAAATCTAAGCCAAGTAAAAATTGGAGTTCACTGAATATTTAGTGCATGTCAAATGTTCGTTTAGGTGAATAACGAAAATTTTTTTTGTATATAATTTTGTGTTTATTACTAAAACAGTTGTGGAAGTAAAGGATTATTTTAAATTTTTAGAGTGTAAACTACCCTGATCAAATATTAATTGAAGGTGATTTTAATTTACTGGTCATAGGTTGGAATTCCAATCATACCCAAAATACTAACCATTTTTATATAAAACAAAAAAGGTCAATTACTTCTACAGTTAATGAGTCTACTTAATCTTGACCAATTAAAGTTCATGAAACCTTTTACTGAATTTTGGACTCTTGTTTTTTCAAACCTTTATTTAAATTTGGAACATGCAACTGATACTTTGATTGATGAAGATAATTATCATTCCATATTTGTTTTTCATTGCAGTATAAATGTTTATTATTCCATAAATAGAAATAATTCATACTTAATTAAAAATTATATGAAGGGAGATTGTTTTGCATTGTATGCTGTCTTTAACACATTTGATTGGAATTTGATTTTTCACCTGAACGATGTTAATCAAATAGTTGATTTTTTAACTTTCAAGTCGTAAGTAATAATATATCAGTATATACCAACAAAGAAAATAAATATCCCATTTGGTTTTCGAAGGATTTGATTAAACTGCTAAAAAAGAAAGAACTTTTTATAGATTATACAAAAAAAAAGCAAAATAGGAAAAAATTATTTTAGATGTTCACAGTATCGCAGAATGGTAAAAGAAAAAATTAAAATTGACAAACTTAAGTGGCAAGAGAATATAAATAATAATTTAAAATTGAGTTCTACTACTTTTTGGAATTACGTCAAAGTAATGAAAAAACGTGATAGAGAGAAAATTAATTTATCATCCAATTGTACTGTAGTTCATATACCTGAATTAATCACAAACTTGTTTTCTAAACATTTTTCTGAGGTGTATGTGAATAAAGCACATTGTAATAATTTTCTTAGTAATAGCTGCAATAATTATTTGCAGCTATCAGCCCTCACATTTACACAAAGTCTTGTACTGTGGGTGAAATATAGCTCAAGAGTAGCAAAGCTACTGGTATTGGTAATATCCCGAATTTTGTAATTAAAGGCTGTGTAAATATTTGCGTTTTCGTCTCAACTGATACCAGCTAAAAATTAATAAATGTAGCGAAGCTGTGGCAGTTCAATAAAGTTTGGGGAGCAGTTATTTAGAATATGTTGTGCGGGAAATTTCAATACACTATCGGAAATAGAAGCTTCAGCGAAAAAGCAATAAATCCAAGATGGCAGGTGGGAATCTGTCTTAACCTTATTCATATCAGATTTCCAATAAATCAAAAATTTAATTATGATACTGAATTACTAAGATATAATTCTCAAACTTACTGATTCAATGAATAATTGATGCATTATTTGTATTAAATAGTTTCTTATTTTTTATTAATTGCTCATGTGGTAATAATTGTGTAGGACTTACGATACCCAGCTATAGACATAGATTAAAGAAAACGTTTGTAACTTCGTCGTTTTAAAAAGATATTGTCAATAGATGTGTACTTATATTATAATGAATACTTTTATAACTTTAATCTCCTTATTTGAAAAAAATTAAAATTTTTATAGTTTAAACATTATGTAAATCTGTAACATGGTTATTCTTCAAAATATTTACTGTGTACTCATATAGAGTTAATGATTTATGTTATTTCCGATGATGGGTCATTTTGGGGTTTTCTTGTCTTTGTAATTAGTTTTTGTGTTTGTTATTGAATTATGTGTTGTTTTTTGTGTGTCTTGTTATGTTGTGCCACCCAGTAATTGGTTTTAAACTGTTGGGTGGCACATAAAGCTCAATTAAATAAATAAATAAATAAAATCTTACTGAAATAATTACTTGAAACTCGACTCAAAATGTTGGCAAAAGCTATTTTGTTAATTTGAAGAATTTTATTATAATATTTATCCCTTCTTTATGCAATCCATTCATGTCTATTTTTTTACTTTAAGGAAATGTCTATGAGCATATTTTATACTATATCGCTATTAATGACACTAAGCAAGTTTTTCACAATGTTAATTGACTAGTTGATTATGTGCAAGTGTTAAGCTGACAATGATGAAATTGAAAGATTTTCGATAAACATTCATTAAATCTATGTTCTCGTAAAATTATTTTTCATTTTGTTTTGAGTTTCATATATCCAAAAACATTTTAATTTTTGGTTTTTTTAATAGTCACTTTCCCACGACCCTAGAATATTTTAAATCATATTTTAAAACTTAAAAATAAAAAATATGTATGTAGGTCATTAAACTAACTATCCTTCCCACTCTCAAATATTCAGTATCATTGTGCATTCCTACATGTGCTGAAACCCATGAGCTGTGACTGCTACCTCCTTGTTTTACAAATATCCATGGCTTAGCCAAGTTTTAATTTACAATTAATAATACAATGGTTCAGAAGATTAAACATGTTACTTTGAAATACTAAATGTAAAATACCAATATTAATAAAATATTTTAATTTAATTTTAAGAAGTAAACGTGGCACAAAAGGAAAAGTTGTCCGAAATAGATTTAGCAGTAGTCAGGAAAAAGAAATGAGAAGCAGAAATAGAATGAATAAATTAAATAAAGAATAATCCAGTATTTTGTGAAGAATTCAAAGGAAAAGAAAGAGAATGGTATAATAGAAGAGCGGAGGAAGGGAAAATAAAAATGATTTCAGACTTAAGTGAAAAAAGGCAAAAGGCGCAAAGGAAATTTTGGATAGGACAAGGAGGCATAGAAAGAAACAGAAGGCAGATAAAGAACTGAACAGAATTAATTTTTTTGTGTGGTACTCCGCCATTAAGTGACACAGAATCTGGTGGAGTAGCGAGAGAGGCCAATGTTTCTAGTAGTGACATACCAGGAAGGGTTGGCTCAAGTAGGAAGAATGCAGGCTTTAAAGGGTGTTGAGGAGTATATCACAGGCTTACCGCAAGATTAAAAAACTTAAGTAAAATGTAAACTGCTTCCAAAAAGTGCAGCTAAATGCAAGACTAAGCACTACAGATTACGTAAACAAATGGTGAATAATGAAAGTCCACGAACAAAGGTTAGAGCATGTCTGGATGGTGAGAAAGTGCCGCCTAAAGTAATGAAACATTTATTGTTTGCAGAAGTACTCGCTACACATATAGCATACAACTACATTGCAAACAAAGTTAAAACCTCGTCAGGTCTTAGCTAGAGTTCTAAGTGGGAAATTATTTAAAAAAAAAATACAGTTTCCTTTCTCACACCAAAAAGTTCCTTTCCCACAAGCGACACAAAATGACGGCAGGGGAAAAAATAGTCTCTTTTTGATAAGCGGAAGTATGCCACTAAAATTTCATTGCATGTGAAAAACTATGTTATTGGTTAGCAAAATTGAAGCATGAAAGGATGATTGCCGTTATAAGAAGTAAAATAAAGCAGAGAACAACCAACAACAGTTTGATTGAGTTACACAATAAGGTTCAAGGAATCGCATGTTTACTCTACATTCTGCTTCCTGGATCCGTTTTGGGTCATTTCGCCCAACATCAATAAACTCTTGTCTCTGTGCAAAACATGACATTTTTACCAGGATATTTGAATGAGAACTATGAATAGCACAGCATTTTTTTCTTTTTTTATAAATAATAAAGGGGCTATAGTGGTGTAGCAGTCAAGACTACTTGCCTCCCATTAAGACAAACCAGACTTCATTCCTGGCAGTAGTAACATACTGCACCTGCCACTTTACTGTGTGATGTTTTTGATGTTTTACAAGTACCGGGTAATTAAATAGCTATAAACACAGAGGTAATACACAAGCAAATTTTCAGTGACCTAGAATATTTGTCTTAAATTAATTATAAATGAAATAATGTGAAAGGTAATGTTTTAGTTTTTAAGGCAACCATGCCACTACAAAAGAGTATTAGGTACTTTAATGCTATTTTCTAGAAAGTACAGTTCAGTTTTGCACCAAATAAATGTTCGACATCTGAGTTAATTAGTTTCTGACAGCATATGTAATGAAAAAAATCTGTTACCAATAGGCCTAGACAGAGAAATGTAGGGTGACTGGAAACCGAAATGAGCCCACGTCTTTGTATTAACCTTGGGTCATCAAGTAGTGTGCATATTCCAATAATGAGGTTTGTTTATGCAGGCTTCAATGCAATTTAATTAGTGTGGATATCATGTACCTTGTTCGCAGAAAGAATGTAGGCAAATCCATCTCAATAAATTAAAAAACAGCCAACTTGTAACACATCATCACTTTCTAGCAGTTATTTCCATAATGATAAGAGGTTTGGAAACTTGAGCATTGTTTGTCTGCCAAAGAGGTGGGAAATCAAGTGTTGCTAAGACTGTTTTATGAGGAAGCTTATTCAGATTATAAGATTAAGTTACAGATTGCCTATTGAGGCCCCAGTAGCTCATAGATTTAAGTATAATTCACATTGTCAGTAGCTACCAACATTTGGGTGAGGTCTAACAATATAAACATTATTACATTGTAATAAGCTAACCATTAGAAGTGTTTGTATGTATTCATTGCTCAGAGCAATTTCCTTGAATCATACGACACCAAATTTTGGAATTCGTCTGCAACATCTTCCAACTGAATAGAAGTAGTTAAGGAAAAGCAGTAAAGCACAGACAATTTTTGTCACCTTCGAGCATATAATTTTTTTTGGGAATATGTGTCAGCTTAAGGATGCTTCTCTGGTTTTTTGTGACATGTTTAAAACAAAATAACTTGGAGAGCAGAGGTTTCCAAATCACGGACTACATATTTAGAACAAATACATAAAATTAATCACACCCCTCCTTCCCTCCCTCCTTTTTCCAAAACCTTCCATGCATGTTGAGACCAAGTTGCACCTTCGGTTCATGCCAGTACTCCCATCTGCACCTCATTCTCTTTGCTTGGTTGGGTGATGGGTCCCGATCTCTCAGGTGAGTTAAGTGGTTCTGTTTAGAGTCAGGGACTATGGTGGTTTAATAGTCAGACCAAGCGCCTTCTGTGTCAAGGCGAACTGGGTTTGATTCCTGGTTGTATCACCCAGATTTTCACCTGTGTGGAATGTGGTGGATGTCTCCAGTTGGCCGGTGTGTTTCCTTGGGCCACTCCCATTTACTTTTTCCTTGCATTTTGCCATTGCTTTGTCCTCTTTTCATTTCACCATCAGTATTCAAGACCTTACAGTTGAGCACTGACCCAAACCTCCAACTGAATTCTCTGTTTAGTATCTGCTATATTTACCATTCTTTGTGCAATGGTAATGTATAATTCTGACTGTGGATTTCTTATTTACTTCTGTATGAACTTTTCATGTCAGATACTCTTCACTTACTCTAACTGTGAAACTGATCACTTTATATTATGGAGTGAATATGGGAGTAGAGCGATCTCGCTCCGTGTCCTAACATTGAATGGCTTTTCTGCCAACAGGACCATCATAGACTATGTTGATATGATTTGTGGATAGAACACTCTTTAGTAAACAAATGCTTCGAGATGTTTGTATACTTCCTACAACCTATTTGTGATGCAGTTTGATTAAATTTAAATTGGTAAAAGTGCTTGTCTTTTGACGAATTTGTCTTCTTCAGTTAGCTTGTGGTTTATTTGGATCTGGGTATTTTGAACGTATTTTGAAACTACCTAACCAGTAATTATAGAATATTTTGGCTATTTAGATTGTTGTGATGGAGTGTAATTTGTGCATCTTAAAAAAAACCTGACAATTAATTTTACATTTAAGTATTGACTATAGATTATTTTGAATTCCATAGTAAACTCACATTTTTTTTTGTTTGCAGGTCTTGAAGTTGAGAAAGAAAATGTTTTACTGTTGTCAAACCTTTCACAAGTTTACATGGCCACAAAAAACTATGCTGAGGCAGAAGTGATAGCTTCTAGAGCACTGACGCTTGACCCCACGTGGTATAAGGTATTGTTAATTTTTTTGTGTGTATGAAATGTGTGATATTGGTGTGTATACCATCACCCTGTCTGTATGCTTGGTGTTACGTAGAAATTGTTGTAGACATAAAACCATCTTCGCATGAGGTTTTCATGTGAATATGTCTTGAAAATCAGACACATGGGGTACAAGGATGGAAACTGCAATGTAATGTTTGCAGGGTGATTTATTCCAACACCTTAATTTGAGATTAACAACAGAAATGAAATAAGCGTGGTCTAGTTCGATCTGTTATTTTACTACGAAGCAAGCATGCCCACGAGTCAGTGCCGCACTATGTACACTAGGTGTGAGTGGGAACACACAGCAACTTGCACCAATATTGAGCATGGGCAAAAATTTCCAGGCAATATGTATCGCAGCTCTGATGTGCTAACACACTGATTTCGGGGCCAAAAGAAAGGTCTCTTCTACATCTGTTGATTTAAATTAAACCACAAAAACCAAGTATCCATTTCATTTCTTTAATTTAATTCCTGTACCCCAAATATAGTGTTACCCATTAATGCAGATGTATTTACACAAACTCAGGCCATGTCCTCAGCACAGCCACACCCTGATTTTCATTTTGAAAGTTTCTGTTGCTATCTTTTTTTTAAGACTGAGACAGTTTTTAACATATGATGTAACTGGTGATTATAATATTGGCTAAGTATGTTTGTACTGCTGTCGAAAAGGTCATAAACAACTGCTTGTATGCCAGTACTAAAATCACTCATAATTGAAATATACATGTAGAAATGAAAGATAATACACTGGACTGACACATGGTGAGATATATGTACATTATGGAAGGATCTTAAAAACTAGCAGATCTTTTAATAGTGTTACATCACACCTTCCTTGTAAAATGCATAAATACATTAAATTTACCATTGTTTCTAATGTAATTTCTGTTTAAAAAGTTACTTGTCTATGAAAAATATGGACAACGCCCACCAGCCCGACAAAGTGTTAGTGGGATTGCTTGACGGATAGATACCCTTGCACTCAACCTATTTTACGGTGGTCATGTGCTTGTTGGCATTGTATTCTTAAACACTTAACCTAACAAATGTTGTTAAGATTGAAGTAAAGCAACTGCCTGTGGAGCACTGCACGTAATTATACAATGTGAAGGACTCGTAAAAAAAAGTATTACATACATCATAAAAATTGTCAGACAATTGTGTTTTGTGCTGTATATGAAATAAGAATGTATATATTTTGCAACATTATAAAATATTTTACTAAAATATACTTTTTAAATATAAAAAAAAAAATCCATTAAAATAGTCTGTATTTTTAACAAAATTTAAGTGCATTTCCATTCTGGATGCTTCAGAAAGCAGAATTAGCAAGAAAATCTCCTTCAAGAAAGATCATCGCAATATTTACTATGATCATGTGTAATAAAATCATAGTAATAATTTATCATATCACTTTTGTAATTTACTTCATTTACGTCAATTATAAAAATTATTTCCTATATTATTATTACAATTTTCTTACATACAGTCATAGTAAACATTATGACAATATTCCACGACTACAATTTTCTTGGAAATTCTTCTTTCCGAAGCATTCAGAATGGAATAGTTAAAAAATACAGACTGTTTTAATCAAAATTTTTTTTACATTTAAAAGTATATTTTAGTAAAATATGTTATAATGTTGTAAAATACATACATTCTTCTTTCATATACAGCATAAATCACATTTTTATAACAATTTTTATGGTTTTTGTACTCCTTTTTTAAAAATGAATTCTTCACATCGTATAGTCGGGTGCAGTGCTCCATAGGAAGTTGCTTTACTTCAACGGTAAGAGCAGAAACTGTCATCAAATTGTTTTCCTGGAAAACCATGGCAAAGAACGTAGAAGGAGCTATACAAAAGTGGATGTTATAGCCAAGTAAATATTGTATTTGGATGTAAGAATCGAGGTATGGCAGGAAAACTTCACTTGTTTTGATGGTTGTATTAATAAAGAATTGTAGATATTTATTTTTAATGTTAAAAATTATTTTTAATGCAAATAAAATATTAACACATTAAAAAACAGTATTATTTTTTTTACAAAAATACTGTTATTTTGTGGCTTTGTGTTAAAATAACAACAAAGGATGGTTATTTTGTTTTTAACAGCTATTATCTGTTGTAAAGTGTGACTGTTGGGTGAAATTGATTTTTGTATCACTTCTCTATTTGTTTACTTATAGTGCTACAACCGTGCAGCAATTTCAGCAGAGAACACTGGACAGCAGGAGAAAGCTTGTGCCTATTTGAAAAAAGGTATCGAAATTTTAGAAGGTTTTGACGCATCAGAAAAGGAAGAAACATCTGTAGAGTTATATAATTTCAAGCAGGAGTTGGCAAGAATTGAGGGAAGTAAGTATTTTGTTTGCAACCAGTAATCAAATCCCAGGCTGTGTATTTTATGCTTGTAGCTGTAGAATCTGAGAATTACTGAATGCACAATATATGTAAAAGAAGATTACAGCACTTTTTTAAGGTACATTTTGTTAAAAATGTTCAATTACTTGTTGGGGGTTTTTGTAATCGGAATGACTATATCTCTGTTCCAATTGTACATAAACTCATTTAACGCACTGTTACGTGCTGCTGGTCCATGCGAGCGAGGGAAGAGGAGGACAGAGAGTCGCTATGTGATGACGGGGCAGCACGTCAGTGTAATGTTTTGAATGGCAGGCAAGTGAACCGCATATTAGTTGTAAAAAGTGAGTAGACACGATAATCTATTTAGCAGTGCAAGTTGCTGACCCTGGTTGTATTGATTTCTGTGTTTATCTGAAAAATGCTCAGGATTACTGATCTCCTCTCAGTGTAGCTCGGGGTGCGTTGAACCTTGGAAGATGGTCTGGCCAATTTTATAAATATTGTGACAGGCTTCTGGGCCAAGAGTGGAGTTGGAGTTGATGAGTGAATGAGTGGCAGAGTTTCGAGTGATAGAAAAATGAGCGGCGAGAGAAGTGACCAACGGAAAGGAAGTCTGCAACTGCAAGTATCGAGCAGTGAAGGGTGCGGCTGGCAGGCTGGACTATTGGACTATATACCTGAGTGAAAGGCATTATAAGTGATGACAACAGATACACTGAACACATGTTAATGAGTATGAGTTAATTGATTGTAACCGAGACAATTAAGAAGTGTATTGATTAGAGTTGAAATAGACATTAAATATTGTGCTCACTGTTAAATAAAAAGATTAAAAGTGGAGGCAGATAATTTAATGTTGTAAGTGATAGCAGTGTGAATAAATTAGAAATAAAATTTAGTTACTTTAATTTTTCTTTTATTAAGACCTCCATCCCTAAAGAACTCTGATATGCCCCCTCTCAGGTGTGTGCATGTGACAGTACATTTGATGTAACAGGTATACATTGTTAAGTTAGATTTTTTTGGGTTTCGCTTCATTTGTCACTATTATGAGTAAAAATTGATTTGTGTGTGGGAATTTTTTTCATTTTGTAATAATTGTAAGGTAACAATTAAAGACAACTAAATGGAGATCTGTTTGTTTTGTTTCAGGAGTGCACATCACAGGACCTCCTCAGGTAAACATCTTTATATTATCACATTTAATATAACTGCGTGCAGTGTTATACATGTTCCTTTTGATATAAATTACTGTATTTCATTGCGTAATGGTTGCACTTTTTATACTAAAAATTCTCTTGAAAACTTGAAGTACGAATGTATTATAAATCATTAGTAGGGTCTAGAAATTTTTGTGAAGTGCGAAATAATGCAAAATATTATTTTTAAACATGCAATTATAACCAAATATATGGATGATATTTCTAAAGTAAATGCATAGATATAACTCTGATCAGTAATTTTTTAGGTGAATGAAATAATTACGCACCAAAAATTCGCACCATTTTTGTAAACATTCCTGTCTATTCATCTTGCTGTGACCTGTGGTTTGGTTCGCGATAATGAGTGAGGATACTAACTTTAGTCATCTAGTTATGTTGCAAAATCGCTTGAGAATGCTAAAAATAGTAGCTGTTTTTTAATAGTGACTGGGAGTTTTAAAGTGAAAGCTTCTACATGTTTCATAAACTGAAGAGAATACAAATACTGCTGTGTAAACATTGATTGGCTTCTATGTGTTTCATAAACTGAAGAGAATGCAAATGCTGTTGTGTAAACATTGATTGGGCATGAAAAGACGCCTGCATAAACATGACATGGCTGTATGCACAGCGATCAGTGATAGTATGGTTCATAAAAGAAAACAGCTACACTAAAAATAACTTTGTGTAAAAAGGCACACATCTGGTGACAGCAATTTTTAAAATGCCAAGAAAACAAAAACATAGGTTTCTGCCACTTTGCAAAGACATACGTATTATGTAAGGAGTATGTTTATTTTATCTATAACAAAATCTTTATTTTATTTATTTTTTTGTTTTGTGTTTTGGTTGTGAATTTGTGTTGGAGTAATATGTATTTATCCATAAACAGGCATTTTCCCAGTGTTCACTGTTGTTTTAATTTTACCTCAGTTTTATTATTTGAATTTTCCTCATTGGTGTATGGCAACTGCCTTGTGCAAACAAACTAAGGGAGTCACATGCCCAAAATACACAAATTGTATGAACAAAAACTGAAATAATGTGTTGAGGGTCAAGTTATAGAGTTTCTGTGCGATGAACGACTAATTAAAATGGACAGAGAGTTTTTGTGTCCTGTTTAAAGTTGTTACCTACACATGAACAGAAGCTGTAGGTATGTGAGTGGTGTAACACTCGTAGAAAATTTAAATACTAGAAGTGTTCTTAGCAGTTTTAAATGTCTTGACAAAATACAAGACTGATCACACAAAATTGACAGCGACTGTGAAAATGTGCTTTACATAACCAAGTATATACTCGTATATCTTTTCATCCGTATTGTTAAATATTTTTTAATGTTTTCATGGAAATTTGTACTGATTAAAACTAATGAATAACAAGTTCTATTTAGTTTTGATTGAAATTGTTACAAAAACAGCAGATTCATGTCATAACAACACGTGCAGTATTTGCTATAAAAATTTGACAAAATGAAAATATTTTTTAATGAAGAAATGGCAAAATTCGAATTACAAAACCAGTTAATTTTACTTACTATAAAAGCAAGGGCCTAATTATTGGTTAGAAACTTTGACGAAAAATATTAACAGTGCCTCTTTGCACTGTAATTAATGTTAATTGAGTTCCCATTTATCACTTGACGTCTGCTTCCTGTAAATGATGCAGATTTCCCTTAGTTGTTTATTTAAGAAAATTTCTGGTAACTGGGAGTGTACTGTGAATCAAAAAATGCAGCATCTATTATATTTACACTCTTTTCTTTCCATCGTCTTTTGGGCTTGGCAGTTGGCATAGTTTCCCTCTCTTGGTTCCCCATTCTTACAAGGTAAGTGGGGATGGAGCGCTTTATCTTCTGCTATCTTCAGTTGCTGGGTGCTATTTCTTTCTCCCCTGATGGGAGGTGATCTGGTTGCGTGGTTGGAGTCCCTCTTCCTCCCCTTTCATCCTTGTCGAGAGGGGAAGTTATTGTATAGCAACCAGTGTGGCGACCTTGCGTCGTACCTCTCTTAGATGTTTAGTGGGAGGAAGATACCCACCACACAGGGTCAAATTGGCATCCTTTGTAAGGGGAGGTGGTCCTCTGGTACTTTTGGCTGCAACTTTTCTCAGCACTTCAATTTGTCCCCTCCATGCTTTGTGAAAGGGAAACTGATGGATTCATCCTCCCTGTAAATTTGTTTGTGGGTGCGGTTATGTTCCGTTTTAGCTACAGTGCTGAAAATACTGTAAAATTTAGGTGACCATTTTTTTTCTTCAGCACTTTAGAATTGTAGTGCTACTGTTACGTGATGGCTGACCGTTACGCAACAAAATACTATAATACTTTAATCTCTAAAAAATGAAATTGTAAACATGCTGCTAAAAATACAGAGCTAATGCATCATAGCCTGCAAGCTGCATGTAGTATTCAGATATATTTTTTATGACCCATCTTTTTTTCTGCAACCTGTGTGAATGGAAATTATAAATAGTAATTTACGATAATGAGATCACTCACTACTGAGATGTATTATTGGGTTTAAGATTGACACATAATAAGCGTCTTGATTCCTTAGTTCCCCCCAGGAGCTTCAGAAAGGAGGATTTGGCCTCTACCTGTATCCAGCATTCTTGTCATTGGCATGGCAATGTGGATGTTCCAGATGATATGAGAGCCAAGGTATGTGGCAGGTCACTGCTGGGAGCTGCAGTTTTGGTTGACTTTTTGTGGAATGCTTCAGTTTGGATCTTGTTAGTGAAAACTTTAGAGTTTGCTGCTAGCTAGCCACACAAGGGCTAATATTATGTATTGACTTCAATTACTTAATACAGCGTTGACTGTTATAATAGGCTTTGGTTAAGTCGCCCACCTGCCTGGAGCTGTTTTCCACATTTTACACGAATATGTGGAGATACTGTACATGACTTTGAAAAATCCATTTTTGGTATTCCGAAATCATACTATGAATGTGTGAGCTTATTTCTCGTATGTAAACAAAAATAAAGTGTTCATAGATGTTGTATACATTAAGTACTGACGCCTACGGGTGAGACACGAGACGAAAAATGACACAAATACTTACTGGTAATTTGGGCGCCAGCGGTGCTTCGCAATCACCGCACTTTTGAGACTCGGGGTTCTCAGGGATGTTGTGGGTTCTGTGTGTCCGTCTCACCCGTGCGTACTTACAAACGCGTAGGCAGTACTAAACTTTTAATAAAATCACTGAAATAAACAATTGATAAAACATGTGGCTAGGACACTGTCACTACTGAATTAAAAATTGAATTCACTGTAGACTTATTTTATTGATATCGTTCATACAAATCAACGTGCCAATGAAATGGTTATCTCGGTCATGACTAGCCAATTCCGCTAGGGTGCTCCCCACCCTGTGCACGCCTAGATGAATAATCACCGAGGGGCATGAAAGCACAGCCTTCACAAGGGAAGTGGGCCGACAGCCGCTAGGGTGGACTGACGGTTTTTCCCTGAAGACCGGACACACATGAATTACAAATCAAACCCTTAAAACATATTAACACGTGTGATTACTCGGCATCACTAACGCAAACTCATTGGGGCTCGCCCTCCAGCACGCGGTTAGTGTGATGACGGCCTATACACAGAGCCGGGAATAATTGCACCATACACTAATTACACAATTACATAGGCCCTTGAATGATACATGAAATAAGATGGGACATGAGAATAATATACACAATAAACACACACGTGTGAAAACAAGCTTAGGTGGTGCGGATGCTGCTGGATGAAATTCGTAGCGGACCACGTGGTGCAGGTGAAAGTGCAGTATTTTTGTGTGGAAACTGCAAGTTAATTCAGATAAAATATTATTCGTGTTGAGCAAGTGATTCTCTTTACAATTAGCATTGTTACAGACTTGTAACCTGCGTGATGGCGGTGAAATCAAACATTAATGTGACCGTGTGGTCAAGTACAAAATCATCAATTTACGTGAAAAATACTTTGAACCCTGAAATAAATTATTGCACATATGATGTTATATAAATAAGCTCTTTAAATGCAATGATGGCATATACAAAGACTTGGCTTCAGTCGGCCACGTGGTTATACGTGATGTTGCCGTAAAATATTCAAACACGAAAATTACCCTCAAACACATACATTAAAATAAAGCTCTTAAAATTGCATTTAGCAATTATGCAGAAGTTACAATGAAATGCCATAAACATAGGCAGATGGCGTCTGATTCAAAATGCGTGGATCGTGTGACCTCTCTGACATCTTTCTTCTCCTCTATTAAGTTAGAAATGCCACAAGGTTGTAAGAATTAGTAAAGCGGAGGCATAATGCTGGGAAAAATGTCTGGCAAAACGTATGCAAGCAAAGATTAACAGTAAAACTAAATAGACTATGGAAACCTAAATCAGTGAACAAAAGTTGTAGTGCGTACATGACAGTGTCTTACCTTGCCAGCTCTCCTCGACAGACTGTCCAGATACAAGCGTCGCACGGACCTACCATGGCCGCCTACGGGGTTCACATAAGCAGAAGTGCTATGCACGCCGAGTGAAATATTTTATATTGGAAATAAAATGGCACAAATTAAATAAAATGTTGTTTTACATTCTTATAACTTTCTTATGAGTGTTAATATTATTTTAATGTCTTGTGATGTCATTCATGCCATAATATTAAGTGTTCTTAATCTCAGTGCTGCAGGCACTTTGAATATTCATAACCAAACAATTAATATTAGTACAAGCACTTTAAAACATTTTAAGACATATTAAACACTGTAAAGACAATATAACACATTTTACCCTTAAATTACCATTTATAGGAAAGTTCAAAATTATCGGCCTCTTCGCGCACTTGTGGGACACGTGACATGTGAGCGCCGTCATGGGCTCTAGCGCTGCTGGCTATTAGCCGGCGTCAGTGCAATGTTCACAAAATGAATAACATTGGCAGACCATGGATAACAAAGTTCTTATTGCAGTGAACTGGAGGAACTATTTAATAACAAGATGTTCAATGTAACATGGTGCTATTTCTTTGCCATGTTACAAAAGCAAATAATTATCTTGAAGGTTAAGTGACGTAAGGGATAATTTTTGGAAAAACCTTCTTAGTTAAATTTTTCTTAATGGTTCGCTAAAAAGGGTCATTTCGAGAGGGTCACTTCCCGGGTTCGTCTAAACTAGCGTTGACTGTATAATGGGATGATTGTGTTCTAGCTGAAGGAACGAGTTTTATCTCATTTGTGATTCATTGCTGACTACAGCTGTCTTCCCCAGTGCTGCATGTAGCCAGTAGTTGTGGGAGTCTGAGGGTTACCAAAGAGATTCTCCAGCGCTTGGAGCTTCTCATGCCTCATCATCTCCCTCCCCACCAACTATACCAGTGGGGGCCAACCTGCGCATGCCACTTGGCACATGGGTGTATTGTTAGTAACAGGTAGTACTAAAAACGTTTTATCACGTTATTATCTTTTATTTGACGCTTGTGCAGCTAGGGGTGCCTACCTTAGATGATAGGTGAATTACGTTGACTCCTTTTCCAAGTTTAGTGGAACCTATCTGGGTGGTTAATACTGGGTTCACTGGACCTGTGTGATTGGATGGGGCGGTAAATAATATTATGCAGTTTGTGAGTAGGTTTACTACGGGCTTGGGGGGAGTCAAACCCCAGAGTGAGGTGGATGGAAGTGGCTGCCTGTCCAGGGAGCGCTATCCTTCTCACTGTAAGGGTTGCCAATATACGGGATGCCAGCGATCCCTGGTGAATGGATTGAGGTGCTGATTAGTTGGTCGTAGAGATGGGGGTGTGTGTTGAGTAGAAGAGATCTTGGTAGGTTGTGTGGGTTGTCGGGTAGGAACGAAATCGGGAGAAGGGTTTACTGCTCGGGGTCTGTTATCTGGTTGGGCCGGGAGTCGAACCCGTACAACTTTTCCAGACGCTAGCTTTATTGAACAGAACTTCGGGAGTACAGTTCCTTACGAGTGTGAAACCCGAATTAGTCTTCCCAGCTGGAATTTAAAATTGCTGGTTGTCTTAGCCGGTTGCCTTGCTGGTATGTCACAGAGAGTAGTATTGTCCTCTAGGGATAGTAATTTGATCTGATCCTCGTATTCTGCCGTCGGATACCCATGCCAATGAGAACCCAGAAGGTGATCAAGCGGGGTGGTGATTTTGAGTGGTACAAAAGGGAAATCAGTCGTGGAACGTGATCCTGACACATTGGGCGCTGTACGCCCTCGGATGGAGAACTTGCCGTAGTTCGAGCTAAGGCGCGACATTCTTTGCATCGCTGTCTGCTTTTTACACCTCCCTTTCTACTGTACATCTATCCACTGGGTTCACACACTTCACACAATACCAAAGTGGTGGAGATATGGGATGATTAACTAACAATAACGGAACACAAATATATAAATTGGACGTTATGTTTTATTGCGGGGGCTTTGCCCTGGAGAGTCCCAGCTATTACTAGAAAAATTACAAAAGGATAATCAATTAATTCTGCCTGGCTAAACACTTTTAATAATTGCGTGAATGTAAAAAAAATAATATTTCAGGCGAATGCGAGCCTGGAAGGAGAGGAATAAAATCCTTTGGTAAAAAATCTATAGACACACAATTTTACATCGACTATAAAAATCTTGCAAAGCTATAGCAGCACAACTTACAGCATGCTCAATTAATCTGAAGTTACTCAGGGAAGGTACTCATCAACGTGCCCGCTCGTTACCACAGTGTTACAGAAATTTGACTGGACTAAGAGGATACCGGGGTTTAAGGAGAGGGTTACCTGCCGAAGGCATAGCTGGCTCTCAAGTGGCTGAAGTAGGCTGATCTTCAGTGGAGGTCGTGGAGAGGAGTGATAGTCCTTTCCAAACTTCATTAGAGCATTGCAAGGAGTAGGAGGGGTTAAGGTACGATTAGTGTCTCCATGGTTGGACTAGACAGGAAAGTCTTTATCAGACTGAGGTAACGGAGAGTCTTTACAGACTAAGGTAGCGGAAAGTCTTGGGGCAGACTCAAGGTAAGTGGAAGTCTTGGGCAGACTTAAGGTTGGTAAGGATGAGTTTTGGGCAGACTCAGGTAAGCAGAGAGTCTTGGGTAGACTCAAGTCTTTGCAGACTGGGGGTGGCTTGCGTCCTCTTCGGATGCTGAGCCCGGCACATACGCTGGTGAAGGTTGCTGGACTTCCTTTTATACTAATTTTTCTCATATCAGCAGTTCTTCGGAGTGCGGGGGGTAGCGTAGCCTTCTAACATGGGGGTGGGTTTATCTGGGGTGCAGAAGCGGCGTTCATTTCTTATCGCCCTGTGTGGAGGCTATGACAAATTAAAACCCCTGTTCCTGAAGCGGCCCGGGCATCACGTCACAAGGCCACGGGGGTGCTGCCATCTCTCGAGGTCAAGGGAACTTCTTCCAGGGCTAAGTGTTGAGTAGTGGAATTCCAATAATTTAATTTAAATCTTGGGAGTGCCATTTGCATGTATAAATCTGGACGGGCAATGGGGATTGTAATTATGCACATAATTTACAATGATTTAATCAGCTACATAGGCTCGTGGGCTTTCTTAGCTCGACACATTAATTTTGGTTTGTCGCTTATACATTTCACCCCTGAGTGCTTGTGGCTCGTAGATGGGGCGAAGTCGTCCATAGAACGCGCATTCTCACAGCGCAGTATGTTGGTATGCATCATATTAAAAACATCAGAAGTTTTTACTATCATAATTGTTATTAGGATATTGTAAAAGCGTCCATTAAAAAAAATTTGTTCTGTTCAACACTAATAAAATATATTATGTGAGCAGCATTTTATAATATTTATTCTTACAATAATTTATATTTTTGGTGGCTTGCTTACAGCAAAACATTCTAAATGTGGCACATCTTCAAAAAGGGTTGCTCCCCACTGAACTACACAGAATGCTGTTCTGGAACGTGTCTCTAGGGAATGCAGTAGTTAGGCTTAGTATTGTCCCATGAAATCTATATAAATACATTATCAGTCTGACTTGTGTCCCTGGTCAGCAGTCTCATTCCTAGGGTTTGTATGGATTTTTTTTTCCATTCCTCCTGTTATCTGGTGCATCGGAAATGTGACTTGCTGCATTTCTCAGGTTCAAGAGGCTGTCATCATCATTCCCCAGCCTGTGTTGGTTTGTAACCCAATAACATTAATAAATGGCCACCCCGTTGACAAATGATACACTAAGGGTTCTGCCTGGTTGGCATGTAAAGAGGTTTAGTAAAAAAACTTGTGATTCAAAAATGGTTGGAGATTTGGTAGTGGTGTTTGAACATGTCGGCATTTATGCCCAAAGACAACTTTTCCAATATTTTTGGGTGCAAAAATGGTTAAAATAGATATTTTCAGAATCTATTTTAGCTGCTAAATTTTTGATACAGAAAGTTTTGGGTTGTCTTCAGACACACATTATGATTTTATCTTTATTAGTATGCCAAAAAATGTAGAGCCACTGCTTAGTCATGTTCAGGTGAATCGCTGACAAAAACTGCATGCCAGTTGAGTAAATTTTGTGTAGAAGCAGTAAGGCAAGTGGTGAGTGAAGAGCTCACATGCTTTGAGACCTCGAGCACTTTAATTTCTGGGAACAGCAGCAGCCTTTATCTGTATGGTTTTGAAAATGTTCAGCAAACCAAAACAAAAATGAAAAATGACATCTTTCATTTTCCTTTTGATTAGAAATTTGGTTGCTCAAAGTTGTAATGAAACAAAAATTCTTGGTTTCATAAAATATTCTGGTGTTTAATGAATGTTCATTTAGTGCAACAGCAAAGGACACTTTTGCATGTAAATCATATTTTTTTTCATTATTTCACTATAAAATAACTACATAAAATGTAGATTGAAGTGTTGGTAAGAACCCCTGTAGTAAATACTCCATATTCTGTTGAAATGAACAACCTGATAAAATGTTATGAAATTCGTTTAGCTTTCATTAAGATTAAGCTCTTAAGAAAATTTTTTTTCATTTCAGTTTCAGTTTCATGAAAGTTCATAACATGTCTTTATTTTAGTTTCATAAGAAAAATATTTAAATTTGCACAACTGTGTTTATTTGGCATTGTTTGAAACGTAAACAATGTCAATGGTAGAAAGGCTGCAGAAGTTGAACACACAACCTGCTGAGAGTAAATCAATCCACTCTCTTTCCATCTCCCTGTCTCTGTTTATTTTTCTCATTTGCTACTTCACCTCAGTTGTGATCAATATTTCTCCTCACCCCACATCTTTTCTTGTTTCCCAGAATGCATCTCTACCTGGCAACAGGACAATAGCCAAACAAAATAAAGAGGAGTGAATAGGCAGTATGGTAATGAAGGGGAAGGGATGCCATTCCTTCCTTCCTTCTTGTGTTTATCAGGGAAGAAAATTTGTTGAAATTCTTTTGACCCCTGTGACATATTTGTGGAAGAGGTGAACATGTACACATTTTTTCAACTCTAAGAAAGAGTCGTGTTACCATTACAGGGAGCTAGTACACAAAAAGGCATTCATTTTAAACAAGTAAATATATTTACAGTTTATTTAATATAGAATACGGCAGTGCATTGAAATAATATTGCTGTGTCATTATAACGTGTACTCTTTATGGCGCCGTTCTATTGCATTCTGTTAATATACTTGTTTAAAACAAGTGCATTTAATGTGTATTTGCTCACTGTAATCACTGTAATAAGAGAATCACTCTTTCTCAGAATTGAAACACCTGTACATGTTTCAGCTTTTGATCTGCAAACTTGCTGCATTGAGAGGTCAAGAGAATGTCGGCTACTTTTCCTTTCTTCCTCGTCAATAAATGCTACCTATTTACTCCCCTTCTAAACGCGAGTTGGCTATTGTCTCATGCCAGACGGCATTGAAACAAAGAGGGGTGAGAAAAGTATTGATCCTAAGAGCAGTAAAAAGAGGGGAGGTATGGAATGAGAAGGTAGCATACTCAAGCAAAAGTGAAGTGGATATATGGCCATGGAAAGAGCAGGTGAATTTTGCGCTCAGCAGTCTATTCCTCTGCAGGCCATACATACTGTTGGGCCCTCAGGATTCTTTGTTTCAAAACTAGGACAAATGAAGGCTCCTTTTCTTGGAGTTAAAAGTGCTTGCAATTACATAGTCAGATCAGATTTTGAGACAGTATTATTAAAATATTTTCTCGTAGGTAAAATTTCACACATAATAACAAAGTAGTAACCTACAAACAGATTCAGCAAACAGATTATATTTGGAATATTATGTATTCGGATTTTAGGGATGGTGAAGTACTTTTTTTCTCATTGCAGCCATGTGGACTGGTATTAGACTCTGATAATGAAGACAATGAAGATTATGATGTTGGCTCTGATGCACAGTCAGTTTCATCTTTGAATGCCTACTCCACTGGAAGGGATGCCATGATTCGTTCAGATTCATTGGGAAAGGTTAGTCCTTTAACATGCTAGATTAATATTAGACTCAATTAGAATGGACAGTTTGAACATTGTATTCTATTCAATTTAGTAAATGATATTCATGATCTAACACTTTCATTTGGATTTATAACCTGGAAGTGAAGTTATGTTACCAGACTACACTCCTTCTGTCACCTTCCAACCCATTTTTAAAACCATACCCTTTCTTCCTTCCGTAAAGCTTCCCCCCCCCCCCCCCCATGCTGTCCCTCTTCATGCCCATACACCCATTCGCTCACACCCCTTCTCACTCCATCTCCTTGTCACTACACACCTCCCATCCCAGTACACCTCATACTCCCATGTACACCCCTTCCCACACCAGTACACCGCATTCTCCCATGTACACACCCTCCCAGCTCTCCCTTACACCATTTCCCAATCCAGTACATCCCATCATACTCCAAAACAACACTGCAACCCCCCCCCCCCCTCCCACTCTCAAAGGAGTGAACTTTATTTTTACAGTTCTGAAGACAGTCCTGTTTAGTACTGTTTCCATGGATATATCTGTGTCTGTCCCTACCACAGATATCATATTTACATTATACATGCGGGAGACTACCAAAAAGTCCAGTATGTAAACAGAAAATATTTTTCCTTTGAAATAACTGTGCACAAGACAACTTTCAGAATTGTCAAGTCATGAGACTATACATATCTTCCTTCCCCTTAAACACCTTCATACCTTCTCTCAAGACCTTGTTGTTGAGCCGTTCAAATAAATAAATACACACATATGTGTGCGTGTGTGTGTCTCTCTCTCTCTCTTTCTCTCTCTCTCTCCCTCCCCATCACCCCCTCCCCATCTCCCTCCCTCTCTCCCTCCCTCTTTCCCTCTCTCTCTCCCTCTCTATCTCCCTCCCTCCCTCCCTCCCTCCCTCCCTCCCTCCCTCCCTCCCTCCCTCCCTCCCTCCCTCACACACACACAGTAGAGACCCAAATTTGCGTGTGTGTTTTTATATATATAGACACATACACACACACACACACACACACACACAGAGAGACCCGAATTTGCAAGGCCTCACGGTGCCTGAGAATGACCTTGCAATATTGTTTCCTACAGATTTTGTTGACCCACCAAAACCCCAAAAATGGCGTTAAAATTGCATTTTTCATATTAAATCAGTTTTAATAATCTCTAATTGCAACAATAACATGTTTTTAAAAGAAAATATTTATTTATTTTAGTAGACAGATGTTTTCCGAATCCTGTATATCCCAGAGAGCGTATACGGACTCTCCTTGTTCCAAAAAAATGTAAACATCAGGTGCCGAGTCATATTAACATGTGCAAAGTGTGTTTCCAGTAGCTTCTTAAGGGAAAATCAGACAATGCATTGATCAAATATTATTTTAATTCAATAGGCAGACTTCTTCCAAGCAAGATTATACAGTACAAGCCCGATATAACGCCTTTGGGTGACAACTCGGACATGTGTTATAGCTTTATGCGCTCTTCTGGGAGTGACGGCATCTCTGAGTGGTAAAGGGTGGCCCAGTATTAAAGTGAGAACTACTTAAATTCAGTATGTTCCAGGCAATGGATGAACGTTTTCTGTTCTTTTGACTGCCTTTTTGTTTTTGTCACAAGGGATGGAGGTGGTCACCCCTACCCCCCTTCATTTGGGAGGAAGTGAGAAAGAGAAGGGCAGAAACTAAACAAAAGGAGTGCTATGGCAGTAGGAGCGAGGCTGGTTGAGTAGATCAAGATTATGGCAGTCATAAAGAAAGAGGGGAGTGTGAGGCCCTCTTCCAGTTGGCACTTTCTGTGAACAAAATGTTCACTTGACCCATTTTGTCTACAAAATATTTGACATGTTTTTATGATTGCATTTCGTATTTTGTCCACTTCGAAGCTGAAAAATCACAAAATACAAAGTACTAAACTGTCGCCATAATAGTTTTGCCTGTTAAATGTTTAAATGCACATATAGGCAATGTTATTGGAATTAATAAGTGTTTATTGTACTCACAACAATCATTTCACAAAGCAAGTTGCTGAAATATTCTTGAAATAGGTTTTTCTCATGAGACAATGTTTTGTTAATTAGGATGGGGCGACCAAATCTTAGATTTGCAGAATCTACACCGAATCTTGGGGATTCGTAGATTCGGGTGATTTGATATAGGATTTGTTAAAAGATTAGTTTTTTATTCTTTTTGGTTATTGTGAAATTCTGCATAGTATGTAATTAAAAGTAAAGTTTCCCGAAAGTGTATGTAAATTTCGAATGATTTATGTACTCTGCTGTAAATAAGTTCTTGTGTAAAAAAAGGAGAATATCAAATAGCTGGCCGCTTTGCATACATGCATCAGGTGGTGAAGCATTCTGCCGCACACCGCGGCTGCCTTGCATACAATCAGAACTTCTGCTGACTGCTTTTTTCTGCCTCATTTATCCCTCTTTTTTTTTTTAATAGCTTGATCTTTACTTACATTTCTAGAAGAAGAGAAAGAAAGAGGGCTACAGAATTTCATGTCAAACAAATAATTTTCATTTGGCTTTTGATTTTATTAAAAATTCAAAATAACGGGAGTGCAAGAAACATAAAGTTCAGCGCAGCAGCTAGTGGAGAGTGTCTGAGATGGAAGCATGGCTGGACTTGTTGCTATGTGGGCCATGGCCAGGCGAGATTACTAGGGTAGGTGATGAGACTGCATATTGGAGCAGCCACATGAGAAAGGGGGGGTGACAGTTTCTACCTTTGTTCTTCACATGTTGCTCAGCCTTCCCTTTAGGTGCCGAGCAACTTGCTCATTCAAATCTCAAATCACAACTGCCGCAGTTTTTAACAGATTTTCACCTTTTTTTTATTTTTTTTATTTTTCATCTTGCGGCATGCAAATTGCTGGTAGCAACACAACCCGTGTATTTTATTGCTGTGGGCTCGCGAACATATTTTAAATAAGTTTTTACTGCAATTTATAGCATTTTTTTCAGTAATTTTTGTATTTTTTCAACAATTTTGATGATTATTTGAAGGTTCGTGAAAATGGCCTCACAAAATCGCTGCCTCGTTTTTAAACCCAGTACTCGTAAATTTGGGTCTTCACTATATATACATATGACACACGCATGTCTTTTTCTCATTTTCTCTTTTCTCTCCCTCCCTCTATCTCCCCTCATTCCTCTATTTCACCCTCTCCACTTTCTCTTCCCCTCTCTTCCGCCTCCTCATTCCCCTCTCCACTTACTCATTCCCATCTCCCCCTTCCTCATTCCCATCTCCCCCTTCCTCATTCCCCCTCTCTCACTCATTCTCCTTTACCTCTCCCTTTGCCCCCCCTTTCGCACCATTTGTTTCTCCCCTCCCCCATTTGTTTCTCCCCTCCCCTTCTTTCTTCCTCCCCTCTGCTTCCCTCACCACCCCCTCTCCCTTTCCTTCTTTCCTGCCCTCCTCATCCCTCTTCCCCCTCTTATCATCCCTCTTTACCATTCTCTCAATTCCTCTTTCCCCTCATCCCCTCCTCTATCTCCCCCCTCCTCCATACTGTCCACTCTCATTTCCTTTCCTCCTCTCTCTCCCCATTCACCCCTCTACCCCTCTCACAATCTTGATGTTAAGAACTGCCCAAATCTCTTCTCCCCTCCCTCTTCAGCCCTTTCTCATCTCTACATACTTCTTCCTACCCCATGTACCACTTACCATCTCCATGTACCTCTTTTCATTGCTGATACACCTCTTCCCACCCCAGTACCCCCTTCTCACCCCTATGTACCCCTTCCCATTCCCATGATCCCCTTCACCCCTACCATTACCACATTCTACTTACCTTTACACTCTTCTCCATTCATACTCTATCAACCCTACAAACCTTTTACCCTTCCCTCATTTTAAACACACACACACATCTTCCTTCCCATTCCCACACATTTCTTCCCACCCGACTACCGTCCCACCCTGGCTTTACACCCTTCCCAAGCCCATTATACCTCATCCCATTAATTCTTTTACTATCACATTACATACCTTTCTGTCCCACACATGCTTTCATATCCCTATGCACTCTTTCCCACTTCTATATATAGCTTCCTAACATTACACATCTTTCCACTTTCATACATCTCTTCTGGAGCTGTGGTGGTGTAGTGGTTAGACTGCTCATGTCCCACCTAGGTGAATCAAGTTTGATTCCCAGTAGAGTTGCTTCCAAATTTTTTTATATTGTGTGAATCGTGCTGGGCAATGTTGCTGATGATGGATTTTCTCAAGAATCTTCTGTTTCCCCTGTCCTTGCATTCTGGTGCTGCTCCATACTGGCCTTACTTCACCCTCTGCAGCTCTCAGGACCTTGAGGTTAAGAGCCGTTCAAATCTCTCCTCTCCACTCATACATCACTTCCTACCCCCACACTCCTTCCCATGTGCTTCACCCCTTCCCATTTGCTTCACCCCTTCCCACGTGCTTCATCCCTTCCCATGTGCTTCACCCCTTCCCACATGTTTAACTCCTTTCCATGCGCTTCAATCCTTCCCATGTGTTGCACCCCTTTTCAAGTTCTGCACCCCTTCCAACGCCATCCAACATGCTGCACCCCTTCCAACACCATCCAACATGCTGCACCCCTTCCAACGCCATCCAACATGCTTCACCCCTTCCAACGCCATCCAATGTGCCACATCCCTTCCAACGAGCTGCACCCCTTTCAACATGCTGCACTGTTTCATACCTCCTACTATTCTTCCTACTTGCTTCTCACTCCTCTACCTGTTAAACCTCTCAACATGTACACCCCTGCATGCCTCCACCACTCCTCACCTTTGATAAGTTTTTGTCTTCTTGTACACTCCATCCTCCCTCCTCTTCTGGTCTCCATTTCTTCCACCTCTTATGCCTTTACCGCTTCCCTTGTGCAAGACCACTTCCTACTTGCTATACCCTTTCTCTTTTACTTTACTCTTTTACTTTTGCTGTATCCCTTCCCACTTGCTACATGCCTTCTTACCTGCTACACTTCTTCCATGCTACGTCTCTTCCTGCATGCCAAACTCCTTTATGCCTGCTACACCTTTCCCATCATAGTACACCTCTCGCCTCCTACACTCATTTTGTGCCACCTACACTTTTTTGTACCTGCTATCCTTTTTGTTAGCTACATTTCCCCCTCATTCTACTGTCCTTAATGCCTGTTCTATTGCTCTTTCAGCTGTTATCTCCTCTTCCACCTGTTACTTCTCTTGCACCTGATTTCTTGCCCTTTGTCTTAATCCCGTGTTCCCATGTTTTTTACTCCTTTATCAATTGTTTGGCCTTAATTTTTCCCTTTAACTCATTTCAGCACAGAGGTATTTTGTCATAATATGATTAATAATACTTTTAGGGGTGTATGCACACAGTTGAAAGCACTGTACATAATATATTTTTAATGAAACTATTACCTTGCAGTTTGGTCTTGAAATTCTTGTAATATTTTTTCCATTAAATTGTGTTTTTATTAGGGATGGGTCAATTTGATTTTTCATTACCGCAGTTTCTTCCAATAAAATGAGTATAGAGTACCAATAAAGTTGATTCTCTGAGTAAATAACTCTGCATAAAATAGTGCACTATACACTACACTATACCTCACAACCTTTGTGAAGTTTCTGTACAATGAAATACTCTCTATAACATTATGCAAATAAACTTGGTCTTGGCCAAAAGCATACTAAAGCATTTGGTAACAGTGAAATTCTCATTATAACAAATGACAATGCATGTTAATATATAAATTACGTACTGTTGTAGCTGACACATCGCGTTTAATTGTATTTGTTTCACATTAGAGTTGGGATGTTTCTTTTAATGTAAAATGGAAACAAACTTTATTTTTTGTGTGCATAAAAGATGTGAGCCACACTGTGGGTATGCATCACTTTAAAACAAAATGGCGGGCTATTTTTCCACAACACTTGTGCCGGCAGACATGTTTTGGTGCCACAACAGTGTCAACTACATCATTGGCATCCATATGCAGATATTCACATCCGTGACTTGTTTACATTTATTTTCCCTATTATCCGCAGCTTTTTTTTTTTTTTGTTTCACACATTTAACATAGTTTTAGAGTTTCTTTATGTAGATGGCTTTCCACATGCATGCAAAATGAGCATCTATGTGAAGATCTGTGGAAAGTTAAAAATAAATAGAATCTTAGTAACTTTTCAAATAAGACGGCAACCTTCAACACTCCAACCAAGGTAATAAGCGTGTGTTTAAAATCTGGTGCATGTTAAAAACATACGTGCTTTAAATAAAATAATTGTATAGAGCTGGCAAGAAGGGATAAAAAGTTATAAAATTTGAAAATGTTCAACCAATTAAGATAGATGCTCCAAACATAACCTAGAAGCCGGGAAAACAACCCAGCAACAGATGATAATTTTTTCGAAGGTAAATTTGAAGAAGTGTAGGTCTACTTAAATTGAAGAAATGAACCTGTACATTTTGTGCTAATGCAGTAATAAATTATAATATTTTGATTTGGATTTCACTTTAGCATAAACACATTAAAAATAGGTCCATTCAGTCTCAACACAAAGGGCCCTTATTCATAGTCAGAGCTTCGTCCAAGGATGATCCAGAGATGATCTTCCTTGGAGTTGGTCTTGGATTAGTCCAGATTGAGGGTGGACTAACTATATCATATTCATAAACCCCGATCAGAGCGAGACTAACTTTAGTCGAAGGATCATTGAAATACACTGTTGCCAAGTTTACCGCGCATGCACATTACAGGTTTTTTGTCTGAAATAAAACGTTAATTTCCACTCATGACAAAATAGGAACTAGATAGCGCTAAACTCAATATAACTTATTTAAAATAAAAATGTTTTTCCTTTTCAAATTAAACAGTAATTTACAATAAGCGTTAATCTGCGCAAGAACAAGCAAAATATAATATGTTATATTGCGTGCTTAATTGAAAATAAAAGTAGAAGTTTTGTGAATATACATATATCCTACAATGTAATTTTGGAAGCAAAAGGTTATATGGAAGATCTTGACAATTATATGGTTTTGATTATTTCCCTTCAAAAGTGATGTTCTCGATAGTATGCCAAGTATTTTCTGTCCAGCTCGTGTAAACAAATCACATTATTCATACAGTTTAATTTACAATCTCTTTTTACACTCGTCCACAATATTTTGCTAAGCGAGAATAGCAATTTCGTTATTTTCTACTACATTGTCACTTTATTAGTTTTAACCTTGTTTTTATGACTATATCTATATTTTTTCCAAGTGTCAGTTTTTACCGTACTTTATTTTTTGATTCTCGATTTGAATCGTAGACTGTATGGTTATTGGGATATGGAAGAATCTGAATTTCCCATCCCTAGTATTTTTTATTTGTAACTCTCTTGAAAAGCACATCATGTCAATTAAAAAAAATACAACAATCATAAGCGAAGAAGTGGTTTTAATCCAAAAAATTTTCCAAAGAGATCCCAATAAGTTTAAATACGACTACTTATGACTCAATGCCAAAAGTATATATCTATTTGGAATTTACAAAAAATAAATGTTATTGAGAAAGAATTTTTTTCACACTTGTATTACACTGCAAATGCTAATTTTAATGATCAAAATACTTAGAATCGAGAATCGAAAATGAGAGTAGCCGTACTTGAAATTGGAATAGGGAAAATTGTGTACTTGACCCATCCCTAGTTATTATAAATAGTTTTTATTCTAAAAAATGTTATGTCCTCTTTTAAATGATTTCAATAAAGAGCAGATATAAGTTATAACTTAGTAATATGCTAGTTTGCAATTTTAAACGCTTTAGGGTTTTACATATGTAGTTGCACATTTTTGTACTGTAATTTAATATGCTACAGGTGTAAAAATTTTGGTTGCCTGTTGTTAAAATTCTCAGCAGAAAACTGGTACCAGACTAGCGTATCATTTTTAGGTAGTAGAATTTATTCAAAGTGCTAAAGTACCTGTTTTCTGCCACCTCAAAAAAAATATTTTTTTTCTGGTTTTTGGTAAGAACTGTAAACATTTGCCCATTAATGAAATTATTGCATGTTTGCATAATTTTTTTTTTTTTTTTTTTTGGTAGAACTATTGTGAGATAACAGTTTTAACTTAGGGTTGTTAGAAACATTGTTTGGTAAATTTGTATAAAGTTCTATATAGTCAAGTGTATAGTTGGTATTAATGTTGAAAATTGTTTGAATGTTTAAAGGTAAATTTAATATCTTCTGGATATAGTGTGAACAGAAGTCGTTCCTCGTCTGTACCACCAGCAATGTTACATGCTGCAGCATCGAAAAAAAAGGTACCATAGCTAGAAAAATTTTCACTGTGTTGAACTGTGATAACCTTACCTTATGTTCAAAACTTTTAACATTATAGTGAATACAATGAAACATTCTTAATAGAGACCTCAAGGTACCTGGATTTTTACAGTTTGTAATAATGAGGTTTATATTTGTTAGAGTATGAATTATTACTTTTTATTTGTATTTGGATATACATATCGATAGTTCACAGTGACCAGTTATGGCCTCTATGCTTTTCAGTTCTTTTGTGTACCTTTGTGTATGAGAATAGTAACAAAAATATGTCTGGAAGTTAATTGTACAATAGGCTAAAGATTTTACTTCACCAGTAAAAGGTTATGGACCCAGGTAAATGCTGTAAGTGATGTATTATAGTTTCCATGATTGCTACATCTATAATAATATCATAGTGTGTTGGTGGACATGAATATAACTAGAGTAGGCTGACACGTGTCCTATTAGTTAAGGCTGGCTCATGGTTGTGTGGCTTTGTTTGCACTTCTGTTGGTTGTGCTTACTGGCATTTGTAGCAAGATAGGGTAGTTGGGCACGTGTTCGTGGTCTTACATGAGGGAACAAAGTTCTTGACCTTATGATTGAGTCCCTTAGATTGGTCTGCCCTATTACTAGTAGCGTGGCTAGTTATCGTTGGTAACTGGCGGGAGGTGCTAGCGGTAGCAGACTTACTGACATTGTGAGTACGAGAACTAGCTGGGTACAGTTGGTTGAGTCGATTGTTCTCAGCCCGTTCCACCATGTAGCTGCTGAGCTCTGGAAGTCGGCGTTCGAGATGTCAAGGCGTTCATCGGTCTGTTTGATTAACCCACTCACAATGGGGTGGCAGGTAGGGTATATGCGTAAAGGTGATGACGAGAAAGTAGATGGATCACCTTCTGTAGACTTAGGCTGTTCTAGTGATCTGAGCAAAGCGGCACTATCTGGTTTGGCTCGTCGACTAGCTGTAAGGGGAACAGCCGGCTGCTTGGCAGCAAGGCAAGCAACTCATTGTTTCTCCCTCCTTACGCCATGTCTCACCTTTACTAGCATAGAGTGGTTTTGGCTGCTGAGAACTATGAATTGAGCACCACGGACACGAGTAACCCTAGAATAGTGTTGCCCAGTAGTGGCTTGGTAGCACGAGCCCGGTGCTTCAGATGGCCCCCCACATTAGCGAGAGTACCAGAAGCATTGAAGTAGTTTGAGCTACCAATGCTATTAGTGCATGTTTTATCCCAATCAAGGTCAGGCCGTAGCACCTAAGCAAATACCCCTGCCAGCACCCAGGTGCTTCGATATGGATACAACTCAGGCGTACTGGCTCTCCCTGGTTGGAAAGTGTTTCTAGTGTTTGGGGCTCCTCTATTTTATTCCCCCAGTACCTGTATACTTGGTAGGGATAAAATAGATGGCCATCTAATATGTGTGTATCAGAACTGGAGTCACCTGAGAGGGAGTTTCCAGTTATAGCCAGTTTGCAGTAATAATTTACTGTTCTCGGTCGGTGGTACTTGACTCAAAGTTAGAAGAAACAAAGCCGTGTTTATTAAGAGCTTAGTAAACACAGTGACTCGTGCTCTCCAGTGAAGAAGACCGGTGGCTGGAAGTAAACCTGTGGTAGCCAGGTGAAGGTGACCTGGTCCTAGGCTAGTTGAGGAAAGTGAAATAAAACTGTTGAAGATTGCTTACTACAAATCTAACTCTAACCGGGGTTGTCTGTCAGAGACAAAGAAGTTAATGTGTGGTATGTCTGATAGCTACAGAAAGATTCTGGTAGCTATTGGTGATTGGCATCACTGGAGCGTCTGGTCGCAGGTGCTGCAGAACTCTGACGACGACATCAAGGTAGATAGCGTCTGGTGGTTGCTGAAGTGTGTTGAGGAGTTGGTGTCAGTCTCTGGAAGGGCTGCTGAAGATCTAATAGTAGTCAGAGGGTCCTAGCACTAGAATTAGTGGAGCAAGCTCGAAGCTTGCAGGAACATAACTAGCGCGGCCCGCAGCGCACGGACGTATAGAGTCAGGGTAGCATGTGTTGCAGCAGGCCGCGGGGGAGGGCGTGCAACGTCCCTCTGCTGCGAGGCCGGAGTGGGGGTAGCACCCTCTGGTCATCTGTTGGCCTTCACATATCTTTGGTGGTGCTTGGGCATGCCCCGAGGTGGCTGACAGCTTGTTGGCTCTCAACGTGGGGGAGGGGGGTGTCACACAGCTTGCTTTCGCAACCCCTCGTATCTCTTGTGTCTGGCTACCCACTAGGATTGTGGCAGGCTGTGACTTCCATGTACAGGTTGGCGCGGTGTTTGAATCTCACGTGTGTAGTAGTAGTATACTAGGGTTGCAGTGAGATGAGTCTTAATCATTGTAGATAGTGGTATAAGCGGCATGCGTCACGTTATACGGCATGGCATCATCAGCGCTTGCGTTCATAGAATAATTGAAAGGTTGCGAGAATTATGCATCCTGGAAATTCCACGTTAAAGCTCTTTTGAATCTGGATGATCAGTGAGTTGTGATCCAGGGTAAAGTAAATTTTGAAGAGTCCAAAGAAAAAGACAGGGAAGTTGCATCTAAAATTACAGGAGGTGCAGGATTGGTTGTTAAAAAAATAATTCTAAGAGATAAAGTTATTCTTTTTTGCTGTGTTAATGTTCTCTGTCTATAAACTTGTTAAAGAGAATGCAGTCAAATCTCAAAATTACTACCATTCAAGGTTCCTGAGAAAATGGTTGTAATCCTGGAAAAGTAGTAGTTCGAATTTAACCAATTCTTCCTCAGTCCAAACCCTTATATGCAAAAATTGTGTTAAAATTTTAACATAGTTTTTGCATGGTCTTAGCTGCAGAATTGCGTGTTATACTGTATTTGTGAAATATAGTACAGTCAACTCTCTATGTATCGTTATCTCGTGTATCGATAAACTGCATCTACCAACAATTTTTTGTGGTCCCGACGAAATCTCTATTTAAATAATGTTAACATAAACTGCTTATATTGTTTATCGCGCATCGGTCAAAGTATATTTTGTCCCTTCTTCTAATATTTCCAGCAACTATAGTTTTTAAGCTGGTTGTTTATGCAAACATCCAGTAACTGGATGTGAAATGGGGCCATGGTGGCTGAGTGGTTAGCCTGCTCACCTCCCACTAAGGCGATTGGGTTCAACCCCTGGCCGTATCACTCCGGATTTTTGCGTATGGGTATCAGGCCAGATGTTGCTCGGTGGGTTTTCTTGGGGATTTCCAGATTCCCCTGCCCATTCATTCTGACGCCGCTCCATACTCATCTCAATCATCCTCATCGGCTCTCAAGACCTCAGTGTTAAGAGCCATCGAAATCTCTTCACTCACTGGAATGTGAAATACATCACGCGTGCCATTGTTTATCACTGCTGTGTTGCGCTTTGTCTAGTGTCTTGTCTTTCCAACATGTGGGTTGACACTGTGGTGTGGAGCGGCGTGCGAGTCTGGCTTGCTATTTCCTCTTACCCACCTCCGCGAGAAGTGGTTGTCTATAGCAATGAGCGTGACGACCTAGCATCCTCTCTCCCCCCCTTCCCCACCCCCCCCCCCCTTTGAAAACCAGCCTGGAGTGTCTTGTATTCTAATTGTAAAGTACATTTTCAGTAACTTGAGGGGAAGTCGGGGGATTTATATTAATTTATTTCATTAGACACGTGTATTTTGAATAAATTGATAAAAAGTAAGGTTCTTTTCGACAGCTTTTGGCGTTTAATAATGGGTAGGTAAGCATTCAGCTGAGTGCAGTGTAACTCACGAGAAGGAAAATCAGAGGATGTGGTTTTGAATGATTAATTATTAAAGACAGTGAAGAAATCAATTAGAATCCCCTTATCTATTTATTTGTGTCTCAAAATTACAAGTTTTCTTTGCAGTAAAATATAGTTAATTACTTTAAAAGACAGACATTTGCCACGGGCGCAAGGTGTCGTGCATTGGCACTCAGCAACATGTAGCAGCGTGGAGGGGAAATCCTCCCACTGCCACCCCTATTCTACCAGCCGCCATGTCCTCACTGCCCAAGATAATTTCTCCGTGCCCTCTTAACTGAACGAGTGCGCACGGGACATTCAAAATTTGACGTGCATTCGGTGTCATTATTTTCATTTTCAGAAGGTTTGAAAGTTTTAAGTCCGTTTGCATTTGTTAGATTATAATCAATGATATACAGTATTTTGTGAAGTTATTTTTTTATTTAAATGAGTTTAGGTGAAATGTTTGTGTTTATTAGCTAAACTTTATTCGCAGATTTACAGCTCTTATACTCAACATTAAGTTTTATAAAGTTAGAAGTTGTATTTTATTGATGTACGTGTCAGAAACAGCATCTAATGGTATCCCGCATGTATGGACATTTTTTGCAGTTCCCTCAATAATGATAGTTCAAGAATTGACTGTTAAATGTTTCTCTTGAATTGATGCTGTAAGAATCAATTTGACTTATTTTAATTGACTTGACCCCTCAAAATCCAAAAATTTTGTGTGCATGTTCAAATAACACTTTTTTAAACAAAATATTAATTTACTTTACTATAGCTAT
Source organism: Dryococelus australis (assembly GCA_029891345.1). Classification (NCBI taxonomy): domain Eukaryota; kingdom Metazoa; phylum Arthropoda; class Insecta; order Phasmatodea; family Phasmatidae; genus Dryococelus; species Dryococelus australis. The sequence continues at coordinate 87,723,172 of CM057004.1, read as the reverse complement.
GTCTTCTGAGAGAAATTATGCCCTAGATAGATATAGGTATAGGTCCTCCCTTTGTTTAAAAAAAAAGCCTGAACGCAGCGTGCCATGTAAATTTTAATGAGCATTAACTACATTTTCATTAGCTTCTTGCAGGGAAATTGGAGGATTGTTTTATGTAACTGTTAACTTATCAGTGGTCCATTAACCAGTCCTTCACGTGCTTTATATGTCCACGGCATAAAGGTGGTAAAAGGATGTAGCAATGCAGCTGCAATTAAGGAGGTTAGCAGAGTCTTTAATTGTGCTTAATGTATTGTAATTTTTCTTACTTCAGCATTCAACAAAATGTGGACAATGTGTGCTGTGCATTTATTTCAGGAAACTGTAATGCCACCACCCAAGAGCACATCCAGTGCCATAAAAAAGAAGAAAATCAAAAAGAAGACAGGTCCTATAAAAATGGAAGACCTTGAATCTGATGCTTTTATCTCCTTTTTATCTACTGCTTCCTTGGTCCCAGATGACAATGTAGAAAGAGCTATATTTTTTCAGCAGAAGAAACAGGTGATTATTTTGTTATGTTTTTGTATGACGTTGCACAGTGCAAAGCATCATGCCTGTAAACATAGTAAAACTTGCTTGAGACATTTTTTCATTAGATCAGTTAGTGTATATTTCTTAGCTAAGAAAATGTCTTACCTGGGTAAATAAAAAGAAAACCCAAAAAGCTAGGGATGCTCTAATACAGATACGTACATTGACCGATAAACCAAAAATGTATCGGTTACAATCTGTCATGCCAATGAAATCATTTCATCAACCCAAATTATTTATTAATCATCATGGAAATTACCGTACTTGGTTATCTTAAGGAAAATGTTTTCACAAACAAAGAATTTTATTTTTTGCAACCGAGAAACTATTTTCTTAATTTAATTTTTATCTTTTAGTAACAGGTAATTTGAAATGAAATGGAATCTGATATGGCTGGCTTTGGTGTTGCTACATATTTGACTCTAGATAAGCCATACCTGGTGAAATTAGTAAACTAAAATATAACTAAACTTATATTATGTTTTACGACTGAAATATTTATTGTCGTACATTTTCTATCATGTAAACGTTGATGTGTGCTGCTTATACAACTAATCTGATTACGACTCATAGCCTAGAGTACCTCTTCCAACACTACAGACGTGAGCAACATGCTGCCTATCCTACAGGCAGCAGGAACTATGAGTGATTCCTTTTCACCTGGAGGATATGCAACCCGGCAGGCATGCCGTCCCCCTACCCCATGCTGAGAGCCTACAAGCTGCCCAGACCTTGGGCAAGGTCGAGTGCCTCCGATGAGGCACAAAGCAGAATCGCTGACCAGAGTGTTCCCACGCCAACCAGGGCCAGAGGACATCACACCTCCCTGTACCCCGCGCCGGCAGCCTACAAGCTTCCACTATATAAGTCCGGGTGCTGCCGAGCTAGGGGGTCATTCTTTTTCATCTCTAGCAACCTCCCACAGCACTGTACGAGTGCTTGGGATCTTTGGAGAAGTTTGTTACTTTCAAGTACGCCCTTGTGGCTACTTACTATGTACGTCGACGGTCAGTCAACCCGACGACCAGCGAACACGATCACATATATTTTAACTTCACTTTATCTCTTCAAGACACCTTTTTCTTAGCAGTTAAACTTTAATTAATTTGCATTCATCTTTAACTAGCTTTTCCCTTTTTACTTTGAACCAGGTCGTCTACACCTGGAACCGCAGTTACCTTCAGCAATCCACGACTTGGTAATACGTAGCACAGGTCACTTATTTATTGAACCCTCAATAAACACTCATTGATCTCTACCTTTCTATCTTTCATTTCCAGGGTATTTATTTTCATCAACAGTTGAGGATAGGATATGCTGTGCACGTCCAACAGGAACTAGGAGTTTTGTTAAACCGAGTTAGCCTGACTGGAGTCCTTTCCAGGTGTCCACACGTCAGTAGACATACATATTAGACGGCTACCTGTTTCCTCCCAGTTACACATCAGCATTAAGTTGGTGCTTGTGGGGGAGAAACAGGGATGCCACAACCACAAGAAACACCTTTACACCAGGAGGTGCGACAGACTCTGGTTGCTTGTCACCATCTGCATTGTCAGTACGCGGTGACCATAGCCTGAAGTCTTGCCGTGCATCCTAGTGCGAATGCACAACCATTAGAGGCTTGGCGGCCCACACTGCTCCACATCCCTGATCAGCCTGCAACTGTGGGGAATCAGTGGGGACTCTTATCGAGCTTGTGCTGGCAATTCACTATTGGGTTACACTATTAACCTTCTTGTCTTAAGTGCATCGCGTAGACTATAGAACTGTTTTCCCTATGCCTCACGGGAGGAAGAGTGGTGGACAACGCAGGGAACTATACCTGGTTCACACTGCTCTCAGGCTGTGGATAGTATTACCCTGTCCTACACAGGAGAGGCAGGTGGAATGGGACCACGCCGCCGACCTTAAACAACACGCAATTGTGACTCCTCCGGTTCTGGTAATTGACTTCCCACCTTGTATCTACATACATCCTACATGTCACCTCGTTGTAAAAGGTTTCCTGACCGGTACTGAAGTGCGCTTAGGCTGGGACAACTTCATCTGCTGGTCTAACGAAGCATACCTGTGGAACCTCAGCTCTGCTAGACAGAATTCATCGCGCCTAAGCCAAACCTACTCAGACTACAATCTCAAGAAGCAGGAGTGAGTAAGTACTAGCCAACCCCTCTCGTCAACTATATAAACTAAACTACCCCACTTTTGGGCTAGCGGACAAAACCTTGACTAACGTGCCAAGTCAGTCTAATTGGCCATGCATCAACTTCAACTCTATATGGATCTTTTGCTCCCACATTGTATATTGATATTTAGTTCACAGCATCACACGATTCATAAATCAATTAGTAGCAAGGTCGAATGTTTATAGTTTCATGTACAAATCCAATTCAATATATATTGAGCCCGCTATGGCGGTGGCGTTTGTTCATTGGCAGAATCGTAACTTTGTGTATTTTATTTATAAACAAACATCTCTAACCAAAAAGGTTGGTGATGTGACGAAAGTAAATATGTAGTACTTGTATATAATGCAGATGAATGTAGTTTACCCACTGAAAATGCGTGTAGTATTCATAAATACTGACTGCCGTCTTTACTCATCTTCCTTGTTTTGAGGTTAGGTTCTTGACAAATACAGCATGTGCAAGTATTGAGCAAGTTTGGTGATTGTAGCTGGCTGCTTACATTGTAAAACCGGTTAAGAATGCCAAAAATAGTTACTGTGTTAGATTGTGCCCCGGAGTTTGATAGAGTGAAGTTCTTGTTTATAAAGTGACCAAAGTGCTTAACTGCATTGTAAATGTTAAGTTACTGTGACGTTATAAATGAAATGATGTGTATAGGGACTATCTGCAGCTGCAAATTATCTCAGTATCAGTAATATTGGCAAAATTGTGTTTGGACTAATCTTTATTTTCCCATAAGTCTTATAAAATAATAAAAAGTTTGAATATCTCTGTGAAATGAGTAATTAATTAATTCCGAATTTCTTATTTACATGATTAAGTATTACCACAATAAGTGCTGGTATCAGTATGCATTTCACCATGCTGGGTGAAAATAATTTTGAGTGTTAGTGACGTTCCTAACGTTTTGCAACTGCCAGTTGTATTACCTGGGGATTGGAATCAACTATATTTAGGTATTGTATAAGGTAGAACTGCACAATAACAACTGACTATGGTGGAATCAACTTTGTTTATAAAGTAGAACTGCACAGTAACAACTATGGCAAATAAACATTTGCATTATTGTTTTAACTGAAATTTTTTTTTGCAGCATAATTTCCTGTAGTGTTATTGTACACTAACATAGTGAGAACCCTGTGATTTCTGAATGCCATTACATCCATTGAAGCGGACATGTGACTTAAATACAATGCAGCACATTTGACAACTGCATTTTTCACGTTATCGTTTACATAAAAATTAGTAAAAATTTGATGGTCATTGATAATTGGTGATAAACCCCCCTGTTGTTCCTCTTCAGCAAACACAATGTAAACTAATCAAGACTAAAAATACACATTACAGCTTCCTGAACCATTTGAATGATACTGTACAGCCTAATTGTATAATTGTATTTTTTATTTCCATAAACAGTATTTTTACTCCTGGTTGGAAATGTATATGTCGAAAGCCGAATGTAACTGTCTGCAGATCAACATACTGCTGTCTGCGAAATCGACTTGTTTCCATTGCCACATCTCTGTTGTCTTTTTTGTTTTGCTTGGGCACCATTTTTACTATATCCCCTCTTTTAGCTTCTCCTGTAACATTGACCAACAAATAATTTTAAGTAACAATTTGTAACTTGTATAATTTTTGCTTTTTTTGCATTTAGTTACATATAATAAAAATAAATATGGCAATTAAAAATTTTACTTTGCTCAATTTTTTAAAATAATGCTTTAATGTTATAATGTAAGAAATGCAGAATTTTGTTTATATAAAATTACATTTAAAATTAATTTGCAAGTAACAATGTCAATAAAGCAAATGCTGTTTTCTAAAAAATATTTTGCATACTTTTTTAGTAAAATATATAAAGTTCGAAAAATGTATATCTATGGCTTGATGCTAGAAGTGACAAAATTGCAAACCATATTTGTGGAAAATAGAGATTGAAGTAAGTCACTCACATAGTGTTTCTTAATCTCAAATTTGAACTTTGGCACATTTTACATTTTGCAATATTAGGAATCACTTTAACTCAAAATAGACAAACATCTAGCACCAAGCCACACTTGATTATGTGGCAGTTTAAAGGCCTGTTCTGCGCTTTCACTTTGCTTGACGTTTGTAGGTCATCTCTGGAGCATCCTTGGTAACAGTCCAGCAGTAGTCTGCTAACATGGAAGGACTCCATTTTCCCTGATACCTTTTTTCCATTGCTGAGCTATCCTGATGAAATCGCTCGCCATCTTCATCACTGACAGCTCCACAGTTCGGGAAGAAGTCCAGATGGGACTGTAGAAAATGAATTTTCAGAGACATGTTGCAGCCAAGTTTCTTGTAACTTGAAAGCAAGACTTCTACAAGTTCTCTATACTTGTCACCCCTCTTATTTCGTAAAAAATTACTACAAACAGCCTTAAAACTCTCCCATGCTGTTTTCTTGTCACCTTACAATACTTCATTAAACTGTGGATCATTAAAAAGTTCGCTGATTTGTGGACCAACGAAGACACCTTTGCTTCACTTAGCCGAGGAAATTTTGCTCTCAGATATTTAAAGGCCTCTCCATCTTTGTTCATGGCCTTTACAAAGTTTCTCATTAAGCCTAGCTTAATGTGAAGAGGTGGAAGCAGAATTTCTTGTGAATCAACCAAGGGTTCATTCTGGACGTTTTTTTAACCTGACTAGAAGGCTTTTGGTTGTCCAGTCTTTCTTTGTGTAATGTAATGCAAGTGCCCTGCTGTCCCATTCACAAATAAAGCAACAAAACTTTGTATACCCTAACTGCATGCCTAGTAAAAGAGCAACCACCTTGAGGTTTCCACAAATCTGCTACTGGAATTCATGATACTTAATGACTCGGAGAATGAGTTTCACATTCAAATATGATTCTTTCATGTGCACTGCATAGCCAATAAGAACTGATGGAAGCTCATTTCCATTGTGTAGTAAAACGCTTTCAAACTCCGCTTTGAAGAATCAACAAAAAGTCTCCATTCTTGTGGATTGTGATCTATGTTGAGAGCCTTCATTACTCCGTCTATGTTGGTTATGCTACAAGGTGTCTTCTATGGGAAAAAAGGGGCTAGGTCTTTCTCTCTATTCCTGTAGATAGATATCTTTACATCACTTTCCAGAAGCTTCCAGTGCTGCAATCTTGATGCCAAAACTTCTGCTTTATCTTTGGAAAGTTTCAAGTCCCTTATAATATCGCTTAGCTCATTCTGAGTTATTTTATGTGGGTCAGCAGAGGATAAATCAACAGAAAACTCAGGGTCTTTTGAACTACTTGGCTCACTGGTGATAACTTCTGTTTCATCATCATACTTAAGATGAAATTCGTCTGGTGGTTCAGGTATAGGAAGACCTTGTGTCTGAGACACTTTAAAATGAGCACAAATGTGGAAAAACGTATCACTAAATACAAAAAAGTTACACACACTTCCTTATACAATATACAGGATGTGTCTAAATTCCCATTTCACATTGTAAGGAATTGTATTAGGGACCGAGACGGTTACATTTTGCATAGGAACTTATGTGCGGAAACGTACAGTTACCCCGCGACAAACAAAACACCACCACATATCATGTTGACCTCTCCCACGTCTGCAACATACTGTACATTGTTTTTCTTCTGGGTCCACTTACAAGAAGGGCTCGATATGACGACCAGCGATGTCTACACAAACACGGTATCTACGTGCCATGTTCTGATACACACAATCACCAATACCTGGAAGTCGCAAGATCTGCCGCAGCTATAATCTGCGCCAGCAGGTCTTTCTCTTGATTCCACAGGGGTCTCGTAAATCACGTCCTTCATGTGGCCTCACAGAAAGTAGTCTAGAGGAGTCAAGTCGGGCGAACGTACAGCCCAAGCAATCGGACCACCTCCACCTATCCACTATTGGCCAAATCTACTCCGCTAGACTACTTCCTGTGGGGCGACGTGAAGAGCTTGATTTACCAGACCTCTGTGGAATCAGAGGAAGAACTGCTGGCGCGGGTTATGGCTGCGGCAGATCTTGGACTTACAGGTATTGGTGATTGTGTGTACCAGAACATGATACGTAGGTACCGTGTGTGTTTAAGACGTCGCTGGTTGTCGCATCAAGCCCTTCTTGTAAGTGGACCCAGAAGAAAAACAATATACAGTATGTTGCAGACGTGGGAGAGGTCAACATGTGATGTGGTGGTGTTTTGTTTGTCGTGGGGAAACTGTACGTTTCCGCACAGTTCCTATGCAAAATGTAACCATCTTGGTCCCTAATACTATCCCTTTCAATGTGTATGCTTCCATTATCCCTCTTCTTTTGCTGTAAAAACAGCAGCACATTACAAAGACTGTTTCTTAATCAATGTATGTATAACAACTTCAAATTTAATTCAATGCCCCCTTTTTTAATGATTATTTTTTAAGTTTATGTGCGCGCATGCCTACGTAACATGCTTTTTTTTATGGAGGGCAATTGTTTTTTTTCTTGCAAAGTCAATTTTATGTGCAAAGTGAATAAAGACGTGTGTGCAAATAAAATGTGTTCTTACGTTACCGGTACCATATTATAGCGAGTGAGGCAGTGTGCGTGTATAGGCAGTGTTTAAAGTTTTTGATGAAAAATTCGTGATAGTTATTTTTTCAAGTAGACAGCAGTAAATATTTATATTCCCATAAACATTGCCAGACCTCATCGTGCCAGTGCAGAGGCCAACATGCCGCCTACGTTTCGTATAAATTTAACACATTGATGTGAATCACATCTATCAGCATTTTTCCCAATGCCGGGCCGCTGTTACGAAGTGAACTGGCCCTGTAACGATGGCAGTGGCGGTGGGTGACCACCGCCAGAGTAATCTTTTAGCGACAGATCGACAGCTGCCCAGCCTAGGTTCTAGGGCTGAGCTTCAGCAGCATACCACCACGCGCACCCGGCCGCTCTGTAGAGGATCTATGGGCTCGCCCAGCTACGTACACTGCTAGACCAACCGTTAGACACCTGATAGGAGTAAACAGAACGCTTAATTTCTTTCCAATTCAGTTTTATGTAATTGCCCAGTGCAATATCGGCAGTATAACACTGGAAAATATTTGAACTTATTGATGTAATGAAAATAAAATGCTTATCTTTTTATGAATATTTTTCAACGGAATTGAAAATAAAAATATAGTTATATTGATTCAATACTGAAGTACAATGCTTTATAAAATCCACATTTATTTTTACAATGTTGGTGGTGATGTGAGCATTACTTGTACGGCCGTGCATTGTCGATCATGTGAGCTTAAGTGTTTTAGCAACGTTTTGGCATTGTGTACCGACAGTTGACAGTGGTCGTTTATTTTTGGATGTAATTCTACATATTGTAAATGTGAATATTGAACACATTTTCATTAAAATGGGTGGAATTAGACAATTTAAATGTTATACAGAAAACTGGCCATGTGAACATATTTTTTTTTGTTTTGACATTGGCACATTTGCACTGGGCCAAAAAATTAGCGTTTCACTGCTTTACCTTAAGTGACGTCTCTGGTACTTATATGCTCGTTGGGCTAGACCAAAGCGAGAGCATGGCACACACACACGTATTGTGCAACACTACCTAAACTTTTTGAATGCTATGAGCCCCATAGCAATGTATGACTTACGAGACCTGCGTAATAGATCTTTAATAATAACTTTATATTTTAATAATACATAGCCTAATCTTTTCACACACTTTCAATGGCCATGTCATACTGTGTTTAGGTCTTTTTATGACAAGGAATGGTCCAATATGCCTTTCTTGGGTATCAAATTAATCAGGAGACGTCCAGTTATTAAAATATACATACATATTTATATTTAATTCAAAACATGGTTTTTTTATATGCTAGACACAATTGAACATGAACTTCCTGCAAAAAATGGCAAGTTTGGGTTAGGATGGATTAAAAATTGGCCCAAATTTTTTTATTACGACCCCCCCCTCCCCCCTTCCTTTATTACGACCCTATTCTCTGGAACCATGAGGTGTCGTAATAGAGAGGTTATACTGTACTTAGTCTCCCATTTTCTCCCAAAATGTTAAGAATTAGAGGCGCAAGGTTTTATCAAGCATTGCAAATCCACATTCAATCATCTCCGACATCAAATCAACATGATTTTTGCATGGAATATTAATTAAATGTAGTAGTCAGTCGGACATCTTCCGAATAAACTTGACGTGGCTTGGGGCTTGCGAGAGGTGTAAAATGCCAGATTACCTTTATGATACTCCAGATCGCCGATATAGGTGGATTTGGATTGTAGTTTCTCAGGGCACCAGCTTTCAATTATTCGGAAAAGCACGAGGATCTCCTCTCAGGGTCATCACAGGTCGACAGCCTGTGGTGGCATCCCCTCGCTGCACACGTCTTACTATATATTTAAAAAGTCATGGCAATATTTTACACGTTCTGAGCACGTGGTCGGCGATCACGTGGTTACACTTGCTGGTTAGGGCCAGTTACCCGAGGTGAAAGTTCTTTACGTTAAAATATGACACATGGGTTTCAACAAAGAAATATGTTACCATAGAGAGAGTACACATGATAATATAAAACATACCTGTGTCTGAAGTGGGCCTGGCTCACGAGGCCTGTCAGGGACCAATACGGCAAAAAATGGCTTAACTAGTCGGTGAAAAATTATGTGAAGAAACTCTCCAGGGTCACAAGTCAGCAAAGAGGATGGTCGGCCCACGGGAGAGCACAGCTAAGAAAAAGGTTCCGGTAAAATTAAATGTTTAAACTATTGACACCTTAAATGATCAGTACAACTTGATGTTGCTCCTGTGGCACGCGGCGCACGTCCACCCTCGAAGACCCATTGATTCAGAGTACAGATGGTGGCATGTAAGTACCATTAGCAACGGACGGACACCTTCCCGCCAGCATCTCGAGGGAAATGTTAATACAAAACAAAATGCAAAACTTTTCATACAAAGACAACTGGGTGCAGGAAAATAATCAGCAGATTATTTTACGTGGATTAGAATGTTCAGAGTTCTTTTGGACAGTCTCTCTTTATTGTTGCTAAGCATCTCTGAAATTTGCACCACAAGTCACAATGCCAGAACAGGCGAGCAGAAGGCATAAAACACTATAATAAAACCAAACAAAAACAAAACATACATTAAAACCCTTTTCAAACAGTGAAATTAATTAAAGTGAAAATTAATATATGAGCTGTTGGAAATTTGTTCCATGAACTTGTTAATATGGCTGCCTGAATTGCAAGCGTCTTTGAATGTTTATTTTCCTTTAAATGTAAAATCATTTACCAGTATCTCAAAACAAAATAACGTACAACATAGCACTTGGAAAAATAACAGAATAATTAAGAGCATCTCAGTTCATGTCTGCGTGAACACATGTGTACCACGTGGGTGAACGCTCAACATTAAAGTATAAATTAAGGCAGGGACGCAAGGAGGAGATAACACTTCCTTGCGTATGCATTAGACTCTGCTTTAAGGAGGTCACACCTTTACACAGAAATAAACAGGCTAGGCACCGGTTACTCTTGGCAAGGGGGTATTTAGATGCAGTGAATGGATTCCTAGTTTGTTCACGCACGAACGATATACCACACTACACACACTGATACACAACGTGCGGTTCATGCAGCAGTGAGCACTATCGGGCTGCCCCCCGAGTGGCGCACAGAATGGGGGCGACGTCAAAGTTATACCACAGAAGGGTATCCTACAACCTCCCTTGTCGCAAAACAGTTACAAAAACTGCAACACTGGACACTGTGTACCTTTTTGTGATCGTAAGTTCAAATTTTGTTGGTATCTTGCAGAGAAACCAAACAACATTTGAAATAAACATTAATTCGCTTGGGGTGACTTCGGGAAACCATGAAAAACCGAAATCAGGATGGTTGAACTGGGAATCGAACCCGGGTCCTCCCGGGACCTACCGAATGTGAGTCCAGTTAGTTACCACTGTGCCACCTCGCTCATATTTACTAGTTTAAAAAAAATAAATACATTTACTTACTACATGTATTAGGTAAGAGATATAATTCTGTTGGTTGCTACTGGAAGTTTTTGGAAAACTGAGTGTTATAAATAAGGTATGTAATGTAAAATAAAATGCAGCAACATGAAATGTATATGGTGACAAATACATATGAAAATTTGTATGGCTCAACATGGTTTTGTGTTCTTTGCAAACTTGGTTGCCCGCTTGCTGTTCTACTATGTGAAAACAATCAAGTTTCTTCAAAATTGCCGAATAATTTGCTATAATGCAACAGACTTTACATTATTTTTGATTGTAAGTTTGCTGTATAGTTTCTAGTTTTCATGCTGACTAAATAAAACTGAATACCATCTGAGACATAAAAGAACAAGATTATCAAGTTTAATGTTATCAGTGCAACAAAGTTAAGTTGTGTATTGTTAAGTCTTGCTTGACTATAATGTATTGTTATAGTTTTATTTCATAGTAATTTTGCTAGTGTGTTTTCAGGAGATGAGAACGTTATTACTCGAAGGTTCACAGGCTCTTGAAGCTGACATTTACACTGCTGCGGTGCAAAAATTTCGGACTGTATATGATGATCTACTACAGTTCCCATACCAGGTAAGTTGAAAGAATTCACCTCAGAAAAATTTGTTGCTATTCAGATCACTCTTGATGTTGATAAGGCACATGTGTTGGAGGGTGCCATAGGTGGTGTAGATTGTTCTTAGTAAACTTATAATTTTTTAAACCCCTGCATAAGATTTTCTTGTGTGCAAATTGTGTTTTTCCACCATATGCAAAATTAACATTGCTATGGGTCTGATCACTATACTCATGCAGTAAAACTGAAAATTTATTAGAAAATTAATAATTTTACAAATTTGCTAATTCTTACTTATATGTATCAAAAAAGCTGGAGAATTTTATTCTGGTGTTTACAAATGTTTACCTAGCACCTTTAATTGAGTGTTAACTCGTGGAATAAGTTTTTCTTCAATGTTAACGAGTTTACTGGACGAATGCCAGCCAGTTGTCTTTTGAAACTATATGCATGTAGCAGCAGTGACTTTCCTGAAAGATTGATTTAAAAAGTGCTCAATCAACATTGAGCAGCCTATACAATGGTTACAGGCTGTTTACAGTTATCTGAGCACTTTTAAAATCAACCCTAGAAAAATGTCATTGCCCGATACCTGCATATATTTTTAACACGCACATTAACTGGCATACGCCTAGTAAAGTTGGTAACAACGGAGAGGAAGTAGTTCTGTTTGTTAATGTTGAATCAGGTGTTAAACATATGTGATTACTAAAATGCTTTGCTTTCTTTTGCTTTATAATTTTTTAATGTATATACCATATTTTGGCGTGTATATGCTGCACATTAAATTAAAAAATAATGAATACAGGAAGTGGGGTGCGCCTTATATATAAGATATTGTCATTAAAAAATTTTTTTTCCTCAAAACATATTTATAAATTTGTCAGCTTACTGTACATTTTAATGTTTTAACTTAACGGAAGAAGGGAAGAAGAAGAAGAGGATGAGGAAAAAACTTTTTCTACTCTTGCAATTATTTTTTTACTCACATTCATAAACAAAATAACTCTCATCGTGCACATGTAAAATGTAAACATGTTGGAGCTCTGCCGTAGATACCGTACATGAGAAAATAATTTCTCTGCTGTACAATAGAAAGATAAGTCACGTTCGCATGCCCGCCATGGCACTACAAGTGCACATTGAGACGCCATTTTGTGTAACATGTTGCTGTGGTTTTGCTTTCTCAAGTCATGTTACCAACTGTGGAGTAGTAATTTCGCAATGTACATTTGTAAACATTGCAAGATAATAGAAATTTTCTGTCACAAATGCTTTGTAGGGGAGAAATTAATTCAGAATTTATTGTGATTGAACGGATTCGTAACTTAACAATATTTACAGGAATACTTAAATTCTGTGCGGCCTATACTTGAAATATTAATTATCCCAAACTTTTCATCAAAAACTTCTGGTGTGGCCTATACACGCAAAAATACGGTAAGTTTAAGAATTCGTAAAATATATATTTACTGTCCTAATAATTCCACAATTTTACTTGACCGATGCATGAATAAAGTGATCATGTTCATGGCATTGTTAATTGGACATAAGACAGAAGAATACACAATGTGCTTAAAAGTACATCTTAAGCAGGGCTTTTAAAAGTGCTCAGTTTATTGTGAACCACCTATAGTTAGGGGCATGCAAAATTCACATTTGCAATACAACAGATATTTACATGAATTTATGCATTTTAAAACTAATAAACTTGATTTTTATCTTTGTGTGATAATACTACAAAAAGTTGGAAAAATCACTTTTCAGCAGCAAATAGTGGTGTATCACTTTGATTGCAAGTTTTCTTTTCACAAATTCTCAAGTATTAGGTTGACGCATGTCAAACTTTTCTGTTCTTCCGAATGGAGGGGTAACTATGCTGATTGCCCTCTTTGTCCCGGCATAGGAGAGGGGAATCAAACCTCGGGGTGAGGCGGATGGAAATAAGCTACCGTCTGGGGAGTTTTACTACCCTAACAACCAGGGCTGTAAATAGGTGGGACGCCAGTTGTCCCAAGGGAGGTGAATGGATGAGTGAATGATTAATCGAGGGTGATTGTGGGGTGACGGGATTTATCCACAGCGGCCTCGTCGGCCGGCGTGCAGGAACAACATTAGCCGGGGATATGCCATGTGGTGTAGGGATGACCTGCACTTCGCCTCTGACGGCTCCGAAATTTGCCATGTTTGTGATGTATATAGTTTTTGAGCTGGCTACCTTTCTGTGGATGTAGCAGTCCAAAGTGGGCTCGACTTTGCAGCCTCTCCCATGGACCTGCCGTGTGATGGGCAGTCAAGGTATTAAGCATTTCGTCTAGTAGCGGTTGTGGATGCACTGAAAACCCAGGAGCAGCGGCGTGCCCTTGTGGGCTTGAATGCCAATACTTTCCAAGCCCCGTCACCTGAGGAGTCCAGCACACCGCACAACCGCTTGCTAATGTTCCGAATGAATGCAAATAGTAATTCAATAACACTGCAACAACTTGACGACAAAGGGGTCTAAGCTACAATTACTGTAGGCAACACACACACAGTACGAGTTATGTAAGTTTTATTACGTGAAACAAAAATAATATTGAGGACATCACCCAATACAAAAGATAAAATATATAATTAAAATACTAGACCCAAAAATGTACTCTCTACAGGCAAAGACAAGACTGGAAAAAGGAATAGCAAAATATCTACGTACGCAATTCACAGCGTATGAGGAAGTTAAGGGGGAGTCTCCAAGCGAACGTTAATTGCGTACCGACCTGCTACCGCGGGAGTCAAAGGAAGTTGACTTAAGGTGAGGGTAGTGAGTACAGGTGGTAGGAGTTCGCCGTCTGGTAAGTGGTGACTGGTGTGGATAAACTTTACCCAAGCTGCAGGAGCTGGAGTGCTGGCAGCCTTTCCAAGCTGCCGGCTGGAACGGATGGATTTCGAGCCTTGGCGCAGGCTCCGGAGAGGGAGGAGAGTCTTTGCAGACTGTGGTTGGGCTCGCATTTCTTATAGGTGCGGGGGGGTGGGTAGCGTAGGTTTCCAACACAGAGGTTGGTTTATCAGAGCGCTGGAGCGTCGAACATTTCTTATCTCCCTGCTTGGAGGCAATGACGAATAAAAACACCTCGGCTTGAGGCTGACTGTCCGTGACATCACAAGACCACTGGGGTACAGCTCTCTCGGGGGTTGATTGGAACTTCTTTCGTGCTACTGTGAAGAAAAGTGTGGATATTCAAAATTAAATATTCTATTTGTTGGGGTGGCGCTTGCCTGTAGGGAACCGGGTGGGTGGTGTTTATTCTAATTACTTAGCTTCATTACAGTTATGTCCATGCTGTCCATGCTAATGGAATCTCCGTGCTCGATACATTTGTCTAGTTCGTCACTGTTATAACTGTCCCAAGTGAAGGGTCACTCGCAAATGGGACAAATTTGTCTGTAGAGAGGCAGCTGTGCCGTGCAGCATGCTGGCTTGCGTCAAAATAATATTGCTTTCCCTTTCAGTCTGGCTGCTACAGCTAACCACCACTCCCCCCCTCTTTCCTCCTTATGTCCTCAACTCAGTCATATACTGCACCATCACAATGCTGCATTCTTACATCTGCGCGGGTTTAGTCGTTTTTGTCCGCCACGCCGTCGACTACCATGGCTGCAGTTTTTTAAACCAAACTGTACCATTTTTTTTTATTTATATTTTGGCATAACAATTAAGGGCAACAATTACAACACCTATATTTTACTGCATGAACATTTAATGAATGACCAAGATAAATGCATCAAGCTTATTTTTTGGGCTATTTCCTTAAAATTTTCGCCTTTTTTAAACCAAAACTCATATGGTTCTCCAAAACAGGGTTGTCACTTTGAGAGGGTAGTTATTTCAGTGGCCATAGTTGTGTTTACTTTGGAAAGGGAAAATGTGCATTTCTTTTATACACATAAACAAACTTTTTTTAAAATTCAATAATTAAAAATTATGTAATTCAAAGTTGAAAAATCAGATCCTGAGTACTTCAAATTAACAAGGTTTTACTGCTGTGGTATGGTTGCACTATGTATTGTTTGCATGAAACAATTTGGGAAATAGTTTGTGAAAAGTTGTGAGGTAGTAGAAGATTTGGTATTGGCAACTTGAATTTTGAATGAAAATACTGTTACAAAAGAAATATGTTAAATAAATTTTGAGGTTTTAGTGCGTCATTTTGTAAGAGTATGTTTGTTTTTATTATTTTTATATTGCCAATTTTATTCTGATGGTTATAGTTGAAATAAGGTATACAGTTTAAATTTGTTTTTTGTTTTATTTTACAGAATCTTGGGTTGAAGGAGATGGATGTAGTTGTGATTAGGTACTTGCTATGTTTCTGTTGGGTGTCTTTGACTATCTACGAAGATGTTATTCAAGCTATTAAGATGATGCGGGAGATGGAGGTCACGCTCAGTTCCAAGTTCCCTGCCATCTACTATACTCTCGGTCTAGCTTTCTACAAGTTAAACAGGTAAATAGTACTGCTAGTGTGCAGTGATGTTGCTATCATTGAATCGTAGAGATTCAAAACTACATTTGGTTTTCCCTTAAAGTTCCTCTTGTACTTTCTGCAAGTAATACTGTGCTCAGGCACAGTGCTTGTACATAATTTGGCAATGAAGCACTGGTGTATATGCCCCTACACAATATCAGTTTATTCAGAATACATTGTCGTCTCTTGAAATAAATTAGCATTTTAATAACAAATTTTCTGATGTTACAGCAAGAAGTTACTGAAATGTACTTCTTGCTTTGTGAAACTTGCGCTGCTTGATGTTTGTAGTAATTTTTGGCAACAAGGAGGTCTAATATGCCCTTCTAGAGTATAATTTTTTTCTGAAGATGTGTGCCTTATTAAAATTATTTTATATTTAATTGAGAGACATTTTTTTATATTTGCATTAGAGATTTTTGAACGTGGGTCTTTGTGGGGAAAAAAATTGAAAATTTTGAGATACAGTAGTTACGGGTGGGTCAAAATCAGTCAAAAATTTCCCTAAATATCTGTTGCGGCTACCTCTAACTACCCTCTTCTCGGAAACTGTGAGGGGTTGTATCAGTCAGATTCTAGTGTACTGTCACCTGAGGGCATTCTTAACATGAAAAATGAAATACCTGCCACCATACTACATCTAGGGAATGGAACACAAAAGCGTTGAAATGTCTAAAAGAGAGGCTGAATGGAACAAACCAATTTATTACATATTTCCTTCTTCTGTAACATTATCCCATGTTTTGTGTTTATTCTGTGCTGATGTATGTTTCCATGAATGTTTTATGTTATAGTAAATCATAAATTATTTAATGTCACATTACTAAAAGTTTGAATTGTCTGATCTGATCATTTGTGGCACAGAAAAAAATTAATAATAATATGCTTTCAGTAAAGCAGGCATTATGCCCTGAAGTTAAAGTATACCTCTATTCTCGAGCACACAAAATCCGAAAGGAACTTGTGGAAAAACTTTAGAAGAAATAAGCTGTTATAATTGTAATATTATGCAGTTGTTAATATACTGTACCATATGTTATGCAACATAGTTTGACTATAAGGGAGTTATAATTTGTTTATCATTTCTATGATGATTTATTCATACTAAGAAGCACAATTTATTCTGAAAGATTTACTTGAGTTTTTAGAACTCTTGAAATGAAACATGAAAAAAAAAAATGTATCTGTTAAACATAGTTAGGAAAATTGCACTTTCTTACATGTTATCGAACTGAATTTAATTTTTCATAATCAACCGTTTTGGTTCAGCTTTCATACATTAACCATCTTAGACATGTTAAGAAAACTTCAATTTGTAATTAGTTAATTTTGTAATCAATATGTGTTCATGATAATAAAAAAAAACAATTTTTTTTTTATGAGTGTGGGTCTTTATATTATGGCTAATGTATGATTGTTAATTCACGTTTAGCTTTTTATGGTGTCTTAATTGTTACAGTTGTTATGTTTTTTAAACACTGCACTACAAAATTAGTAAGTAGTCATATATAGTCCATTCACGACTTGAACAGACTTATGAAACTCAATCTTTGAAAAACACCCTCGCCATTAGCTGCATGCATAACTAGTAAAATAAGTGGCGGATGCGGGTACAGTACCCTCACTCGCCACTTTTTTTACTAGCTATGCATGCAGCTAATGCCTAGGGTGTTTTTCAAAGATTGATTTTCATTAGTCTGTTCCAGTCGTGAATGGACATAGTTTATATGTTTTGTCTTATAGCTCTAAAGTGTTAAGTCTCATTTCATTTGTGCGTCTAACTTATTGTCGTTTTGTTGTAGATACAGTTGTTTTTGTGAATTTTTTCTCACCACAGTAATTTTTCTTGCAGATTTAAATCTGCTGCAACATATGTAGAAAAAGGTTTGGAATTCATCGCAAAAAATATGCACATGTCTGCTTATTCTTATCCAGGCACAGTTTCAAAACCAATCAGAGAGACAACTCGTGAAGGTTTTGAGGTAAGATACTTGTACAGTATTTTATATTACTGTGTAGCTAGGTTGCATTGAAAATGGAGTGTAACACCTAGAATCTGTAAAATGTGGAAAATTATCACTAAAATGATCACTGAAATTAAATAAAATATGAAAATCCCAGGAAAGTGTATTTTCGAGATTTGTAGAGAAAATATTTGCATAAAAAATTTGTTAAGTCATATTTTATATGAAACTAGCTGATCCCAGCGAACGTTGTTCCACCTCCTTCACGTTCTATTTTGCCTTCTCAATTTATTACGTCTGGTATGTCGACGGATGTTTGACTGTGTATCGTTGGCATTTTTCTCTTTTATATTAACCAACATTTCCTGCAATTATGAGCAAAATCGCCCCATAAATATAGAAGTTAGACTCCAGCACCACACATTGTAATGAAACATAACTAAAAACCTTACTCGTCACCTCAATAACATATGTTGTGAATATGGTCTGAATTGGTCCAGCAGTTTGTCAGTGATGATGTGGTTTAGTCATGCACAATGGATTTTATATATAAAGATATCCATTTTTAGTCTACATTTCGAAGAAAGTAAGTTAATGAGAACGCCCTCCTGTGTGTATGTGCATGCATGTGTGTCTTCTCTCTGTGTGTGTCTCGCTGTGTCTCCCCCCCACTTTTTTTTTACCCTTTTGTGTTTGTATAGCTCTCGAATGCAAAATTTTGGGGTGCTGTGCTATGTATCGGTAACCATAGTGTTAACTTAATGGCAGCTTTAGTAAAAGTAGTTTAGATTTCACTCATAGTGTAATCTATTTTTCCTGCTTTTGATTAACGAGTTAAAGCAATGATACATATAATAGTAGATGCAAAATTTATTGGGAATTATTTTTTTACACAATTTTCATAGCTATCAAAAATATTTTAATGTAACCACGAAAACCTATACACCTAACGTGACGTATTTGACTACACTCCAAACAGAAAAATATCAAATTGTTTCGAGCCACTTTGTAACAGTTAGCTTGATGCATGATGCCCTTTAGTCAGCGACTGTGTCACGGTCAGGGTTGTTTTTGTTTGTGCTAGGTAAGGTGTGCTGGATTTATCACTTTACGTTACTGACAGTGAACTCGTGCCTTGCTAGTGACTAAAGGTTTTGCCCTCTGCGGTTGTCCGGGTGGACTGCAATCTGGCAGTTTCCAGACTGCATGTCTAGGTTACTGAAGATTTTGGCCTCCCCTATATCTCTTAGTGAGCGCGCTAGGTTTATTGTGGGTGGTGCATGGGATGAGTCGCATCATTTAAATCCTTATACAGTAGTTCACGCAGAAGTGCAGCTGGCCATATTTCTTCGGTACCAGGACTCCTAGCGAATTATACGGCCAATCAGACGGTTCGACTATACCCTGTGTTCTTTCATGTCTTGCACCTGTTGTATTATCAGATGTCGCCTCCTGGCGGACATTTAATATTGGCGGTTGTATATGGGGGCTTCAGTAGTGGTCCAGATCTCATGCTGAATGTTCTGGGTTTGGCGCTATTGACCTACTTGCCCAAATGCACCAGTGTATTTGTCTCAAAATCTGTCTCAAATGGGTAAATTCTGGCTCTTCCAGCTGATGGTTTATTTCTACTGGGTTGATGGGCAGTGGGACCACATCTGTGGGACTGTGCTCCCAATTTATTGTGACCCTGTTTTTGTCTCTCAGGTAGACGTTCCCTTGCCTGTGATATAAGATGCATTATTGGTGATGTACCCAAGTGTGGTCTAAAATCACAGCTTCGGTGAGGTCTGGCGAGACTACAAATTCGGCCAGGTTGGAGTGTGTGTACAGGTTGACCATGAGCGTGGTACGCCCCTCTACTTTAAGGGTGACTCCATGCTGGGCCATTCGCACTGTGTGTTTTTGTGGTTGAAGTGATGCCCTTTGTTGTGGGGTTAGAACATAACTTCGCGCAAAGTTGCCCGTTGCGGCAGAGTTCAATAGTGAGAGTATTTTATTCCCATTAATTTCTACTTCAATATGTGGAGCTTCTGGGGGTTCACTTTCTTCCTTCAATCACTGGAGGATGGAATCTTTTTTCCTGGTGGTGGAGGTCTGCTGCTCACCCTGGTTACAGCATTTCCCGGCTGTCTAGTTTTCTTGTCCTCTTTGCCGGGAAGGGGGGCTGGCACCTCTGCTGTCTCCCCTTCCCCCCGTCCACCTCTGGCCTGTCTGCCTGACAGCAATCCCAGTTAAAAGTGCTGTTCAGGGTAGAGTTGTTCTGATACCATGTTTTCTGATACCCATATACCACTGCCGATACCTCAATACCAAAAACCGATGCCCATGCCCTTTGCACTGAATTTTCGAAAAAGTATTACTGTCAATAATAAATTAAAAACGTTTCTCTTAGACTCATTTAAATAAAGAAATAATGTCTTAAAAAATAAAATACTGTATATAATTTATTGTAATTGAACACAAAATGCAAGCTGACCTAAAATTTTCAAACCCTCTGAAAATGCAAATAATATGACACCAAATGCAAGTCAAATTTTAAATGTCCCATGCACACTATCAGCTAAGAGCACATGGAGAAGTTATCGGATTGGGCAGTGTCATGTCTGTCTGATTATGAGGAGAAGGGAGGGGGGGGGGGGGGGTATGACCTCTCCACACCGCTACCTGTTGCAGACACCTTGCACACATGGCAAGTGTCTGTCTTTTCAAGTAATTTATCTTATTTTACTACAAAGAAAAATTTATAATTTTGAGACACAAATGAGGCAGTTATTGATTTCTTCACTGTCTATAATAATTAATAATTGAAAACCACATCCTCTAATTTTCCCTGTCATGAGTTACACTGCACTCGGCTCGGTGCTTACCTACCCATTATTAGACGGCAAAAGGTGTCGAATGGGCACTGGGCACGTACGTATTATCAATTTATTCAGATGTGTGTCTATTGAAATCAATTAATATAAATCCTCCAATTTCCCTGCAAGAAGTTACTGAAAATGAACACATATAATACAAGTTGCTCGATGTTCAAACAATTTTTTGCTGACAAGTGGTAGAGTATATGCTTTTGGGTATATAATTTTAGTTGCGAAGATGCTGCCCTTTGAGTTAAATAAATATTAAGTTGTAAAGTCACGTTAATTTCATCTCGGATACAATGAAAGACCAACCTTACCTGATAAAACCCCCATCAAACACAAAAGAAAACATCTTTACAAATAATAATTCCTCGTTAAAATGTTTTGCATAACATTTGCAGGTGAAACCTTTTGCTTTGAAATATAAGTGACGTTAGGTGCAACTATTTTGAGCCACGCATACCGTATTTACTCGTGTATAATACGCAACATGATTTTTGCAACAAGTTCCAGGGAAAAATTTTTAATAAAATTGCACCAAAAATTTGTGGTGCCCTGTTAGTAAGTATGGAAGAAATTATTCTCTATTTACATTAATGGGTGGTAATTGTGACATGCTTGGGAAATACTTGGGTGCAAAAAGCCGAAATAAAAAAAATACCAGAAACCTCCTCATTTCCAGCATCGTTTTTCTTTTTTCTCCTTTCTCCTTTTAGTAGTATCTCTCTTTTTTGCTGTGCTAGAATGTCACACTACCCTTAAAAAAAAATCTCTCCCCCCCCCCCCCCATCCTATTTGAACATGGCGCGCTAGCCTCTGCCATGGAAACAAAGAGAGGGCTTGACGGAATTATCGACCAGCAACATCTGGGTGTTATTTATTTCAAAAAGGGGGGGGGGGGGCATAAACACGTCGCAGCTCTCGCTGAGAAAGAGAGAGATGGGGGAGAGGATTGATGTAAGAATGAGAGATGAGACAACAGAGAGTTCGCTACTTCTCTCAACATCCCTGGACAATTTATTGCTACCACTCTCCCTTCCTTTCTTTTTTTCCCCGCGTATAGCTCGCACCCCAGAAATTTTTTCCTTTATTTTGGGAAAAAAGGGTACGCTATACACCAGTAAATACTGTATTTGTTCTTATTTTTCTTTTTGTTTTAATGTGCGGTGTATACAAACCGAAATACCATATTTTTTTTGCCTAGCGAAAGTAATAGCCTGACTTCATTGTCTACAACCGATACTAAAGTATCTGCCCAATACCATAACTGATACATCGGGAGAAGGCAAATTATCAGCCGATACCGATACTTAGTATCAGTATCGGAACATCTCTAGTTCTGGACAGAACCAGCACTTTGGTAAGAGAGGGGTGAGAATGGAGGAGTTAGCATAGGCGGCGTGTTTCCTTTCTTTCTGTTTGCTTCTCAGGTTCAGTCCGTCTTTCACATGGCGTGTCTAGGGCTACCTGCACTTTAAAATTTCTTCCAGAATTTCTTCCCGTTCTACTAATTCCTTGATTGTTTGTGGCTTAAAAATTTGGAGCAGTTTGCATAATCCAGGAATCAGCATGTGGGCAATGTTTCGCATGCGGCTTTCCTCAGTTTCTTGTGGGTATATTCTCCAGTACAGCTGGACTTTCCACTGGATGAATATGTTGACCTCTTTTTCTGCGTACTGGGGTCGACCGTAAAAAACTGTCGTGAGGTGGGCGACTACTTCTTCCCCTGATAAATTGCTTAGGAAGACGTGATCATGACTGGCACCATTCTTTCATGAATTCTCCGTACTTGCTCCACTGCTCTAGATACTTAACCTTAATTGTTTGTGGGCTCGTGTCACACATTGCGTGCTAGGTATCTCATGCTCCTTGAATTTCTTCTCACATTCATAGGTGAAGGTGATTGGGTCGTCGTGCGGTTGCCCCGTGAACTCCGTTAACTGGGACTCGCTGGCACTGTGGGTAGTTATAGTGCTAATCCTATGTCCTGGGTTACTGGGGAAGTATTCTGCTGTGCATCGACACCTCACAGTGATAGACTAATCCCGGATGTGTTACTTGTTCTTCCGACCAGCCTATGTACCTGTGATGAAATGGGTGTGTGCACATTATGCAGTGTACCATATTGATTCCGTGGCCTGCGCTGGTTGTCCAATTGCAGAAGGCAAATTGGTGGGTTCGGCAGTAGTTGCATCTGTATTCCAATCCATCGGTGAAGCGTACTTCGTCCGCCCAGCCTAGGCATGAATAATAGAACATATTTTGAGAGTGTGCACATATTATAATATTGACCCCTATGTCAGGGCAAGTGGCTCTATGGCACCTATTGGGGTTGGCCTTGGCCGTTATGACTTCTTGTGGATCTGATTGGCTTAATTCTTCGTCTGACATCTTTAACGGGTGGTTTGGGAGCCACAGGGTTATTGTGTATTCCCCGAAGTCGTGTAACAGACTGATTGCTGACGTCCAGCTAGCTTCTGGTTCTCGCGGGCCTAGTTCTGCTTAGCTACTCATTTCGCAAAGTTGCTGAGGCCCCACGTTGAGTGCCATGAAAAACCCTTAACTTTTCGTGACACGTGATGCTATCTGGTGCTGGCTGATGCTACGTCTCGACAAGAGCTAGTTTTTATTGTGCAGGCCTGTCACACAAGGGTAAAGGTGGCTAGTTCAGCTTATTTGCCAGTAGGGGTCCAACCAGTGTAAAGTGTGGGTCGTGTGGCCTGTTGGCTAGGTACAAAGTCGAAACTTGGCTTGGCTATGCTGAGTTATGTGACCAGTGGTCACGATTTACCCTTTCTGTTACTCAGTCGGCTCTGCTCTGGTGGTGGAGAAGTAGGCTGGTAGTGATTTCACACTGTGCTGGAAGTGCCGGCGGCTTCCCAGGTTCTGCTGCGGCTGGAACTGCTGGTGCTGGTTCAGTAGTACGTCTCCCCTCGATAAAAGGTGGCGACCACTGGGTATGGTGTCCCCGGCATCATTGTGGGTGCTGCAAAAGGAGAGGGGGAGGGAACTGGGAGGTGAAGCCCTACCAACTTATGGGTGGCTTGAGCGCGGGTTCGGGGGTTATCTTGGCGGAATGACTTCGTGGATGGGGTGCAGCCCCAGGTAGTTTTTTTTGTAAGATGCAGTGGCTTTTCTCTCCTGCCGTTCTCTACCATCGCTTTTGGTGTAACGTATGGAGGGATGCAACGGCCTGCCGCACGAGAAGAGAGCAAGCAATTGTGTGCCCTAACTAATAGTGTTCTGCAGCAGAGGTGACCAGGCGGACTCAGCCGTACCGTTACCCCAACCTGCAACATAAATGGTGCGGTGGTTGGAGGTTATGTTTTCTCTGAGTTGTTCCTACACAACTACGTGTGTGAGCCCTGGGGTGGTCAGTCCTAACCCAGAACCTGTCAAACATTCCCTCCGGCATCTCAAGTGGTGCGTGGATGGAGTGCAAACTGGCCTGGTGGTATAGCCTCCCTAGGGGTTGTATGACTAGTGTTTGGGGCTCTGCCGTTCGAAGTACTGGGTGCACAGTAAGGGTGGCCATTGCTTAGCTTACTTACAGCAGTGATGAAAAGTATAACTTTGACACGTCTGTATTATTCCTCATAACAAGGGAGTAAAATGTAGGCTCTCTAGCAAAAATTACACTTGTGTGGACCTCATCGGGTGAGCTAGGGAAATTACTAGAATTGTGCGAATATTCAGTATAACTAAACGAAAAATGGCGGCTTTTATTTTCGTTTCGGTAAGAAATTTGGTTATCAAAAGTCGTATCGAATAGAAAATTCTTGATTTTGATGAATTTTTGGGTGTTAAATGAATATTCATTTAGTGCACTAGCAGAGAACATTTTTGCTTGTATATAATCTTGTTTGTTTTTATTATTTTATAACTGAAATAACTACATAAAATGAAAATTTAATTGTAGGAGAAACCCTCTCTTGTAAATACTCCATATCCTACATATTTTTGGTTTGATTTTCCAACAAATTTGTGATAGTGAATAACCTGCTATAATGTTATGAAATTTGTTAAGCTTTCATTAAGGCTGAGCCTTAATTATAATATTTTTCATTTTCGTTTCAGTTTCATGAAAGTTCATTACATATCATTCATTTTCGTTTTGTTTGAAAAAAAGTCACATTCACACAACCCTAGAAATTACTCACAGATGAATCAAAGTCATTGCAGATTGAATCAGTAAGCATCATGCATCAGAATTTAAATTTTTCTTAATTCATTTTCCTTTGTTTGCTTTCCTTAAAGCAACTGAAATTGTATTTTTTTTTTGTGTTTAGTTGAGATGTATACGTTTAGATCACATATTTGGTATTGTACTTTTATATGTGTACTTTCTTGAAATAATTTTTGTACGCTTTCTTTGTTGCTGTAGCATGTACTTACTGAGCTTTTGACAAATTGTTGCACTCATCACCAACCAAATGCTGTGTGTCGATATGAAGACTGTCACAAACACAGCCAGCATATTGAACCTTCAGAGCTGATATTTTATAAGTAAGTATTTTTACTAGTGGTAAAAAATAATGCTTGGATTCACAGTTTTCAAAATTATTCAAGTTATTTTATGTATATTTTGTTTCAGTGACCCAGATTTTAATGGTTTTATTGTAGTTATTTGTGAAGAAAAATGTAAAATTGAATACCATGTACAGTGTTGGAAGGATTTTAAGGAGTCTTGTGGTATTGGAAAAGTAACTGACAAGGTAAGCCCACAAATTATTTTCAGATTTAGTTGTAATTGTTTTTTTATTAAATAATTGTACATATAAAAGATTTGTGTGCCATCATGCACTATGTGATCAAGCATCTGAACACCCAAAAAATGTGTGTTTAACATAGTGTGACATAACACTGCAACCTTCCGCATGGAACACATGATCATAGATTGCATTTGTTAGCAGACAGCGTGAGGTAGTAGAATGAGGTGGTCTGAGGAACTCGTGGTCGGGTTTTACTATTGTTAGAAGTCTATGTTAGAGGTTTCCACCCTCCTGAATATCCAGGCCCGCTTTTTATGATGTTATAGTGAAGTAGAAATGTGAAGGGATGTGTACAACCCAAAAGTGTGCAGGCTGACCTCCCATGTTGACCTCCAGAGACAGCTGATTGTTGGAGATGGTCATACAGCATAATCGTCAATCATTCATCGCCATCATCATACAAGAATTCCAGTCTGCATCAGGATCTACTCTAAACAATAACTGTTCGGCAAGAGGTACAGAAACTTGGCTTCCGTGGCCGAACAGGTGCCCATAAGCTATGCATCACACAGTTAAATGCCAAACGCCACCTTGCATTGTGTAAGGAGCATCGAAACTGGACAATAGAACAGTGGAAAACCATTATGTGGAGTGATGAATCATTGAATACAATGTAGCAATCCAATGGCGGGGTGTGTGGGTTTTCACATTCCTGGTCAACGATATCTATCAGCCTGTATAATGCCAACAGTGAAATTTGGGGGTGGTACGGTTACAGTATGGTCATGTTTCTTCTGGAGGGGCTTTATCCCCTTGTTGCTTAACGTGACACTGTCAAATCACAAGTTTTTTTTTTTTTACATTTTAACCACTTTAATGTTGCATACCATCAAATACCAGTTTGGGGATGACCGTTGTGTCTTTCAACAACCAAGCACCCGTCCATATTGCAGGATGTGAGAGGGAATGGTTTGACAACAACTATGCCCCAATAATGGACTGGTATGCACATTCTGCTGATTTGAATCCAATAGAACCTATTCGGGTTGTTTTTTGATACAAACTTTTTGCTAGACCATACACACCCACATCAATATATCTCTTCTCATTTTGGCACCCTGCGAGAAATGGGCCACCATTCGCCAGGAAAATTTCCATTACTTGACTTAAAGTAGGCCAATGCTAAGGGCGGGCCAACACCATATTGAATGCCAGCGTTCTCAATGGAGGGCAGCCCAAACTGGTACATTACTTTCAGGTGGGTGTCCGAATACTTTTGATCGCATAGTGTGTGTATATGTATATATATATATATATATATAATATATATTATACATTATACCATATTATATTATACCATACATTATATATATATATATATATATATATATATATATATATATATATATATATATATATATATATATATATATATATATATATATATATATATATATAACCAATACGGGTAACTCAAAGACATGGTAAATACAGTAGGAAACTTCTTAGGGGAAAAGAGATTTTAAATTTTAACAAAATTGCAGAATCTAAGAAAAGATAATGCTTTGCACGTTGTAACCCCACCACTACTAATAGAAGCTATCATGCACTGCACTGTAAGCTGCATTTACAATAATGCTTGATTTACAATAGCCTGACCATCTGACATCACAGCCTCGACACTGACAAAAATATTTCAACACAGTCAATCAGAAGCAAGGTCACCCCGACAAAATCACAGCTTTGATGGCCCGACAAAGTTAGATTCCATTTCTACTTTCGTCTGTGTTGAACTCGCTGGGCAGTATAAAATACATAAACATAAACACAACCTTTCAGAATAAAATGTTGTACTGATATGTTACTACGGTGGTAAATTTTACTCTAATAATATTTTATTACAGGTACATACTAATTGTTTTGTAGCAGAATGATAACTGGTTATTGATTTGATGGAAAATAAATATGTATTGATGAAAAGTTTTATAGAGAAACTTTTAATAAATAAAGTGCACAATTATCCTGAGTTATGATATTCTCTCAAAGTTATTTAAAAATCAACAGTGCAAAGATGAAGCATGGGCGGAAATTTCTAATAGCAGTAGAATTTTTCGTATGTCGCCTACGATTTTTATTACCACACAAACATAAATAATAAAGAAAACAAACTTTGTTCCAAAATTCCAAATTATTTTGTTTACATAGCTTTTGACTGTTTTCAAAACAAAATAGTGTACAATATTTTGTGATTTGTGTGTATTCCAACGAGAAAGTATAGAACATTACTGCCCATTTTAGGATTTGCCGAAAGCCACGAAACGCTTGTCGGATGGAAACTGTTGTGTCAGATTGACGTGTCGAGTTGGACTGCCGGAGCGAGTTTGTCATGGCATTGTAAATCCAGCATAACCCGACAATCCGACAAACTCTCCAGCCCTGATAGCAAGTCGAAAGTAGATTCTATTTCTACTTTTGTTGGGCTTCGGAATGGTTGGACTCACTTGGCAGCAGAAAAAAACATATACGTAATCTTACAACACAAGATTTCGTGCAGATTTCACTACTGTGGTAAATTTCATACTAAAAATAATTGACAAAGAGAAGAAAAACATGCATGTACATCCTGGTTATCTTTTAACAGAAAGCTGTTAAATTGATGTACATAAATATTCATGGGCAATAGGTAACTGCTCCAAAATCAAAAAATACTTTGTTTACAAATTTTGTCAAAACAAAATAGTGTACGATGATTTGTGATTTATTTGCATTCCATAACAGAATACCGACCATGCTAGGCTTTCTGGAATCCATGCAACACTTGTCGGATAGAAATTGTCAAGGTATCGTAAACACTGAACTAATTTTGGTGGTGGAAATGGTTGGACTAAAAAGTTATGTCGAACTGTCATGAAGAATTAGTCGTGACATTGTAAATCCAGCATTTAACTATTGCAGTATACACAAAAAAAACTT
This sequence comes from Dryococelus australis, assembly GCA_029891345.1. Taxonomy (NCBI): domain Eukaryota; kingdom Metazoa; phylum Arthropoda; class Insecta; order Phasmatodea; family Phasmatidae; genus Dryococelus; species Dryococelus australis. The sequence goes on along the minus strand of CM057004.1, from coordinate 87,694,798 downwards.
ATTTAAAGGGACCTAAATGCACTTATATGCAAAAATTACATGTGCTTCCTAACCCTATTTTTGTTACTAAAACAATTGCCATTATAAACAAGGCACGCGCCAATGAGTGATAGCCAGTGGCACGTTCGCCTACATCACATTTTCCCCACTGGTTCTAAACTTTTCCAAATGTTTTAATGCATACGTGCATAACTGAAAAATATCTGTCAAATAATTTATAGTAATATAAGATACCAAACATCCTTAAGATTACAGCATTAGTTAGGTTTCTACAAATTTTGCACCTTTAAAAATATGTATTATTTTCGCTAGCACCGGCAAGTAAAGTGAACAGCCAAAGAATGGGATCAGCTTGCGGCATGCTGTTCAGGTTTCACAAGATTGCTGTTATAATATTGGGGCACTGGCATTTAGTTAGAACAGCGACACTGGATCAATACGAGCGCGAGCAGATGATTGTTTGAAAATATGTGAAACATTCTGCGGCGTGCGGTTTAGGTTTCGTCAAAACTTTCTTGGACCCTGTGCAGCGTGCGGCTCAGGTTTCGTTATCGCTAACGTTTACAAGTTATTTGTGATCTCTTTTCGAACAATGCCTTTTCGAACAATGCGTATTGGAAAATTATATAATTTAATGTTTTTTTTTATAAATGTCCATTAATTTTGAACATTATATGCGGGTTATCTTTCTTCAACAAAAACCTTTTGAAATGGAATTTACTAACATACAGCTAAATGGAAGAGATCTAGGGAATTAAAAACATCTCTTTATTAGGCGGGAAAACATATTATATGGGAATGTGTTAAAGGGAGTTTTACTGTATTTGCATATGTATGTTGCATAGTGTTTCATCCCTCAGTTTGGTAGACATCCTGCATTGCTCCATTGCAATTGCAATTAGTGGTTTTGCAGTTCTATTGCATCTCCTTCCTCCCCCAAATTTCCGATTCTTATTTGTACTCCAATTCTTAGTAATTCTTGATTCAGAGATGGATTAATGGATTAAGGAGATGCTTAGTGGATGATATTGTAGCTGAACTCTCTTCATTTCTCTCCTGGTTCTCTATTTTGTCACTACTCCTCTCCCCTTTCTTTCATGATGTCATCTTCTGGTAACCCCTCCACCCTTCCACCACAGCACAGACTACAAGTGACCCCTATTTTGCCCTTTTCTATGTCCGTATTCCCAGTGTTTCCCATCAGCACTTCAGCAATACACTGCCGAAAAGATGTGTTATGATGTATGCTGGAAGTTCTCTCATGCTTCTTACTAGGGTTGTGCGAATATTTGGTATACCATAACGAAAATGAAAAATGACAACTTTAATTTTCGTTTTGGTAAGAAATTTGGTTACGGAAAGTTGTAAAGAAACGAAAATTCTAGGGATGGGATGGTCAAATCTAAGAATTGTCGAATCCTTAGAATCCATGGCATTCTAGCATCCGAGGATTTGTGACAGGATTCAACGTGGCTATTGAGGTTATCTTGCCTTTAACAACTTATTGAAATTACTCACTCTACATCACGGCAGATTAAAAAAACAATAAAGTTTCTCAAAATTTCACTGAAAAATTGACTAATAACTTGGTATTTGAGCTAAATCACGAAATAAACATGAAATACACAGTTTCTCGCGAAAAATTATGTACCTCGTGAAAAGCAACAAAACACATGAAAAACATGCTGAAAAACATACATATATGTAGTGAATCTTCATGTTTATGATGCAAATTCAATAAATTGTTTCATTATGTAGTCAAAATGGGAAATTTGAAGCAATGAATGTATCAAATGTACACTGCCGAAGCGATATCGCAAATGAGCATTTTCTTCTAAGGGATATCACTACGTTCAGAAATAAACTGATCTTGATAACTTTTTAAAATAAACTAATTTTGTTTGCATTTAGTCCTATTTTAATTTTCATCGCATAAATGTAATTTTGTTGGTAGTGTATAAATGTAATAAATAGAACAATTACCAAACACTTCCATCGAAAATGGTAACAAAACTTTCTGTTGCCACTAGGAGCTGGCTGCACGTTTATTCAGCGAAGGCACACAGTATGCGCTATAGATTTGTATATCTATGGTATTACCAAATGTATTTTTTTTGTTACGTTTTGTGAAAACATTTAAAAATAATCAGGGTTATGTGAGGATAACTTTTATCTGGCATCATTTTATTTTGTTTTGACCAATTGATATATTAGTTAAGGTTGATGCGTGCCGTTTTCCAGTATTATAACTAGAGCCAAGATTATACGGTAAATAGCGATAAAACCAAAATAACACCCAACTACAAGTTAATACACGACCAAACACCGAAATGCAAGTTATACACCACCTAACACCATAATTTCAGTTAAAACACAAAATAAACTAAATTTAGCCCAAATATATAATTTTATCTGTGAAACCATGACCAAAAATCTACATCCAAAAATGTATAAACTGTGTGAGGATAAGAATAATTTATCATTTAAGTTTTCAGGTGATGGGAAGAAAAATAATTAATTTAAAGCTGTTGTCATTCAGGCTGAGTGAACAACAGCAATAAATATTGAATACCATGTCGATGAGAAATTATCATTTGATGAGACTATCTAAATTGTGAAAGCAAATATAAAAACAATTTTATTTCCAGTATTGAATTTTTTTTTTTAAGACGGTAACAAGAAATACATACTGTTTAGGAACCTCAACATACAAGTTACGAAGAAACAAATCATTTAAAAAGTGATTTTTTAACCTCATTACCTTTGTTCAAATAAAATGGTTTTCTCTTGTTTAAGCAATTGCATATACATTATAAAATTTCAGTGGAAATATGCATATATGAATAAATTATCAACAACTTTTAATAATAAAATTTGAATTAAAATAACACAGTACAATGTTGGCTCTAATAATGCACAATTTTAGTTATGAAGTTTCTAGTTCCAAGACTTCGTAATAAAACAGAAAACGCCATAATTAGGTATTTTTAAAAACAAAATTTGCTTTAAATTAACATCACAAAATCTTGCCCCCAATTATTACTAAACGACTATGATTTATCAAACATAATTTATTTTATGTAACTCGAGGAAGGGTCGAACCCAAAGTAATTCACAAGTGCTTACTGGATCGCTCCCAGCCTAGTGAGTGATAACAGAAAACGTGAATAAAATCAAGCAATGCCATTCACGAGTGTCATTTATATTGCCGGTATCTTGGAAGGTGATTCTAGACATGTGAATGAGATATTGTGAAAGCTATCAAGACACGCCGCCCCCATGCTTCGAGAGCCACCACGTCTTCACGTGCCACGAAGCATTCAGAGCGCGGCCGAAGCTTGCAGAAGCAGAGTGTCAGGCAGAGTGTAGGTACCCCCACCCCGGCCTCGCACTAGATGGACGTCGTAGGCAACGTCACACCTCCCACCCCAGTCCTGGTGAGGACATGCCTAGCACACTATAAATGACAGTGTGCGGCCGAGGACAGGAGTGAGCTTCTCCAGTAGCTCACCTAAACACTTTGTGTGCTGGGGCTCTTTTCTGACTGCCAGGTCTTTGAGATCTTCAGCATTCATCAGTGGGTGCCTCTACCACTAGCTACCAGAAGCACCAGTGGCTTCAAACCACCAACTGTATCTACCAGACGCTCTCCATCAGCAAGCCTGCAGACACCATTACACCTTTCGTTGCCGTTCCTCCTGGTTCAGCAGCCACCTCTACTTGCTGGTAGAGGCAACTACACCCACTGTCCTTAAATGTGGTGTCCCCCTTTTTGTAGTAAAGTCTCTTCTAGATATCCCTTCGTTAGAGTAGCTGTGACAGAGTTATTTGTATAGCCGTCAGTCATTTGGCATCTTGATTAGTCTAGGAGCAGGTCACCTACACCTATTGCATGTAGGTTACTTCAGTATCATACTCTGGTTTGTTAGGAGGGAGTACACATCACCATATTTATTATTCCTAATAAATATGTCTTGTTCCTAATCCGAGATTGTTTCTGTTCTAGAGGTAATACCTACGATCACTAGAAACTATATCTTGGTATGACGTCAACCGAGACCAGGTGTTTCAAGTGTACAAACCATAGAGTAGGACTGCAGATTCCCTTCAGAAATCTGCACTTCAGAACACGCTGTTACCCATGTCTCCTTCCGCATGCAATATATAAAAAACAGACCACCAACCAACGCCTACTCAAATGGTTGGTGGTATATTTTATATATTCCCTAAGAAACTGTTCGTTTTCTGACACCAAATTTTGATGGCAACCCATTCTATACACTCCGTTGGATAGAAAGGCAGAGTCACAACCAATAGGTACTCATCCAAGAGGGGGCAAGACAGTCAGTCCAAGTTGTATTGCTACCGGAGCGCTTGTGGTGCTGGAGGGAGTATTTGCCTGGGTCTGAAGGCCTAACCCCTGTTTCGACCACACCCAGTAGTGGTAGAAAGATGGCCCACACGGTTCATCTCCAGGTTTGTGCGCCAAAGGTGCAGGGTTGACTGGAGCACCGGACTCGTGCCGTCAACCACTACTGGAAGTACACCTAGCAAGAGTTCTGTCTGGAGTTCACGCCGATCAAAAGTATACTTAAGTATCGAGACTTCTATGCCTTTTGGGAAAAGGCACAGATTGCAGAGGAAGAAGCGAAAGGTGGCGTAAATGGCCGCCAAGCGAGTGTGCATAACTGACCCATCTGTACTTTGGAGAGAAGCCAACCAGCCAGCATCAGAACTGAAGACTCACGCACACCCTGGTAAGACAGGTGTACTGAACCGAGCCAGCGTTCCAGTCCGGCACATTGTTGACCCGCTAGTGCTGATTGTGTACCCGGCCGCCAATCTACACATCCGGTGCTAGTTTCTAGCCAGAAACATACCAGTAATTAATAACTTTGGTTATAATCAGTGTGAGCCTGACCTAGTGCAAACAAACCATGTTGACCGTGTCACAGTTCCAGAAGACAACATGCGTCAAGTGATTTTCTGGTGCCCAACGTAGGGTATAGCAGTGATTACTGTTAACCAGTAACACAGAACCAGGTCAGAACGACATAGAGTAGCTGAGAACCAGCCAAGATCTTTGAACCAGACTTTGGGGAGTCTTGAAACACCCCTCTGCGCCCAATCCAACATAATGTCGGAAGTAGACATTAATACCAGTGAACTACTAGCCAATGACATGGCAAATGCACCACTCCTGAAACCAGGTCAAGGTCCACCAGCAGACCAGTGGCCCAGACCCCAGAGACCGGCAGGGAGCAAAGCTATTCTAGACCTAAGAGAGTAGACAACGCCTTAGAACGGGTGAGTCCAGATGGTCCAGGCTGGCCACCTTCTCCAAAAAGGGAAGGGAGGATAAGACTGACCATACACACCAAGAGGAAGAACCCACTGGTACCCCCAAGAATGAGAGGCCTCTTCTGCATCTCACTGAGATGGTAACCAGCCCACTAGAGAGGTCAAGCAACAGTGATACCAACACCCTACACCAGCCTTCTGAATGTACAGGAGACTCCACCGGAGCCACTGAGGTTGAAGGGTTATCCCACCCTCTGGCCACCAATCCGGAATCAGATACCTTTGATGTCCAGAAACATCTTGCCCATTGGGCAGGAACTGAAGCAGTCGAGGTGGAGGGCTCTACCTCACCACCCCTCGCATTGCCTCATCAACCCATCATGCCCCGGCACTTGGTGACTCACAGATGACCGCAGCCAGGGACGATACCTCAGCGCCAGATGACTCCGAGGTATCGAAACGTCCTGCCCTATGGGTAGGAACCTGTGCAGTCGAGGTGAAGGACCCAGCCTTGTCTCTCCCTCGCACTGCAAACCAGCAGATTTCTCCCCCCCCTCCTCCCAGTGTTGTCCGGGGATGAACTAGCCCACCAACAAGTAAGTGCAGTGCTTTGTAAATCAAAACTTGCAAAAACAGGTAACCGCCACTAAGTTATCAACATCCAGTGAGAGCAAACGGTAAGGCAAATATAAGCTTAAAACACGTAGACAGTATTCAATAAACGAGTGAGCAGCAGTAATTTAGCTCTCCTAGTTTAAACCAGTATCCCGTAAATAGCCCTTGTAATAAACAGTTTGATAGAGCAACAGTTATTAGGTGGTTGCCCTGTAATTCAACACGTGTGAGAAATATGTGAAAACGATAGACAGACTAAGAAATAGCCATTAAATAGCTTTTATTGTTAACCAGTATAATTTATCGTTCACGTAAAAACATTCTTACTAATTACATAGTAATTTGTTAGTGGCCGACAGCTCACTTATAAACTATCGGTGTCTCTTAGATGCTCACCAAAGTGCAACGGTTAGGAAATGGACTCCAGAAATAGAGTGGAAGGGGAGATTGAATAGTTAGTTGAGTTTTTTTTACTATTGTGGTTAATAAGTAGATTAGTCAGAATATTATAAAATAATTGTAAATTTTGTTACCAGTATCTTGTAATGCATGCCAACAATCCCATGGGATCAGGACTCAGACTGTTAACTAGAGCAACCACAAAGATTTAATGAAATTTTCATAACCCTATTATTCATAATGAGCACCTGTGTACCTGTTTACTTATGAAATTTTTGTTGTTTTTCAAAAACATTTTGTGTTTCTTGTATACCAACTGAGAATCGAACCTCAAACTCTGAGCCACAAGCTCCCGTGAAGTCACAATCAACCAAGGTACATGTGTATCACTTCCACAGTTTATTTATTGCTTGAGTGTTATGTTTGTTGTATGTAAGGTGACCTCCGTACGCCTATTTGTTCATGTTAAAATCATTCATTAAAGTGTACTCGTATAGAATTGCTAGCTAGCCAGCCCGGGTGAAGGGAGATCCGAGTTTGGCAACCTTCCATTATGTAACATGTAACAGTATTGCTTGCTGTGAGACCCACGGTTGCCAAAGAAAGAGAGAGAGGTTTTCTCAAACTAATACACCATAGCAAGCAACGAGATAGTTTGTATTCCACTGCACCTTTCACAAGTAACACTTTTATGTACTTTTATTTCCCAGTGTCATTTTACGCGTGCCGTTGTTTTATGTAATTTCTTTTCACAGGGTAATATTGTATATATAATTGTAATGAATAACCACAGCCTTTATGCTGCCCTTATAACGGCACACATAATGAAGTAGGACATGGGCCACCCAGTAATGCTACATCCCTGATAATCCTCTCCGGGGGGGGGGGGGGGACACATTAGCACAGGCTCTCACTCCGGCCTGCCGGGGTGAGGGGGAAGAGAGAGAGCCAGCTTGCAGGACAGTGCTACGACCACAGTTACACTTGGCACTGCTATTCCAGATGAATCCCAGCACACAGAGCGAGTGCAACTAATGATAGCAACCGCCTCAAACTTCAGGAGTCTGCCTGGAATTCCAAAAAAAACATTTTGCGCTATTTATTCACGTATGGACCTTCTAGAACTTCCAGATGAGGATCTGTCCCTTGTCTTCCTATAGTTAATCTTAGGGTTTGCTACAATGTTTGACAACTATGTCACAGTAGTTGGAGCCTTACACTGGATTTGTAAAAACTCTGAGATAATTGCTTGTATGTTGGCAACTTCACTGTTGCATGGGCCAATTCAAAATGCTCACGTGTGTTTGGATTTAGTTTACTAAGCATTAAATTCAACATGACAAAGCTCCACTTGTCCACAGGAAACTTCATTATCTTCAACGCTCCAAGGTTTTCTTTAACTGTATCCAGCAGCTGTCATAGCTTCTGCTGTGAGTTAGATGTAATTGCTGGGAATTGAACTATTTTCTCCCAGTGAGCAGTTGAAATTACATGTGTGTCTTGGAACCAATCGGTCAGCGTAGCCCATGCTAAAGCATAGTTGTCTTCAGTTAATGGAAGCCCTGTCACTAAACTGAGTGGTTCACCATCCAGTGAAGTTACTAAATAATTGAACTTCTCAACTGGATTTAATGAGCTATTACTTTGTACTAATGAAGTAAATAGATCATGATAAACCTTCCACTTGACGGCTTGTCCATTGAATGTAGGGAGTAACAACCTGGGCAGTTAGACACAACATGATGTAGATGTTGATCCTGATTGTCCGTTAGGCCTTTCTTGTGAGATTCTTGCATGGGTCTTCATAATTGTGTACTATGCCCCTTCAAAATCAACCATTAAGCTGGTCATGTGGGTCACTGTTGAAATTTTTGTTGGGTCACATTTTTAACGCTCGAGGAAATGTGATTTTCTTCAAAATCTATTTTCATTTTTTCTAAGTCCTTACAATGTGCCATAAAAAGTTCTACTTGTTACATGTCTTCTTCAACCCTTTCTGCTAAACGCAAGACTCTATTTATGTGGTCTGATGCGAGCTTCAATCGTGCTTCTAAATGTCCGCTCGCACATATCCGACACAAAAAAAAACACTAATAAATTTTATACGAAGCACAATAAACTATAGAAAGTCCTTCGTAAACAAAGTGCAGATAATCTAGGTGGACAACAATCAATTACCCTGCACTGTCAATCTTCAGTCACAATTGAGTGGTTTGTTTATGATGTCGCGATTGTCCGTTAGGTTAAGATCCACGAGAACAAAGAAACTTCTACAAAGAGAAGTTGTGCATGAACAATGACTTGATGTCACGCATATAGATTACTTCATAGTTTATATTATTTGTAACTGTTTGTGTCCACAAACAACTACTTACGTAGAAACAGAAAGTTACAAAACACACATGAAAGTCGCGCACAGACTTAATTTCACGCCGGATCTGGCCTGGAGGACCAAAAATGTTTACACACGCACCTCGAATTCGGGGACCATGGGATACAGCCACCAAATGTATCATGGAGACACAGTTAATCACACACGATCATCCATCTTTCTTTTCTCTGCCATGCACAAACATAGTGTAAACAAATTCTGTAACATACAATGATTAGTCATTATTTTTACACTATAAAACAAAGAGTTTGAAATGGCAGTGTTTTAGGTTACGTACATTTCAAACATTCTAAAAACCATTTCTAAATACATTATTTACAAAACAATCTAACTTACTGTTTGTAATTTTTATTCACAACTTTCTAACACATGTTATGTGGCAATCCTTGGACAATCATGTCTTTAAAATTGCAATTACCTGTTGCATATTTCTGTTGTGCTTATAGAAAGTGGTGGATCAAACTATTTTACAAAGTGGTTTATATGTGCTGATAGTATTACTTTTCATTCAGGAAGATGCTCTAAAATAGCACATAAAACCAACTATGCTTAATAAAAACGAATACAAAAATAATTAACTGACAGTAAAATTGTCAAATGACACCAAGCTACTCGTGTAAACATGATGAAAAGTGCACTTGAACAATGGCATATACTGGGTTGGAAACATTTCACTGAGTGTCCACATGTTCTGTCATATTTTGTACCATAAATGCTTTAGTTGCTATCTAAAGTTTTAAATTACAAGTTTTAATTTAGGTACTATTTTTTATCCGTAATCATTACCTAGCTTTCCAACATAACAGTATGCATGCTGCAACAATTCCTCAGCTGATATACGTTAAACAAGAGCATTTATTGTTTATGTACTGTATAGGTTGGTCACATTGTCAAAATTTAGACAACTTATACATGAAATGCAGTATACCAATAATGTTAATGCTTGCTAATGTTTTGATTGTAGAAAACTGGTAGTATTATTGTGAATTTTCACATTTTAGTCATATGTTAAGAAATTTAGTTCGTGTGATTTTTTTTCTGCGGTTTGTAATTTTTGACATGGTTTTTGTTACTAATTTACAACATATAACTAAAAATCACCAACAAACTCTGAGGGGTGATTCTTGATGAAAATATAAGACAAAAATGTATTATCATTTTTCCCAGAAGTGGATATTAATTAGGAAAGCTGTGAACTCCCAAAAATTGAATTTTTGAAATAATTTTCATTATAAATATCAGGAATTCCTTGCAGTTAAGCAACAAATCGATGAATAGTGTTTTGTAGAACGGAGATCTTACATATGTGAAAATGTGTGGGTGATGTCATCTTCATCAGAAAAATACGGGTGGTGATTCATAACAAAACAGGGTGGCAACCCCTATTTTCCCTACAAAGGGGGATTTTATCTACAGTATTTCCACAGAGGTAAGATTTCCATTCTACAAAACATTATTCACTGATTTGTTGCTTCATCAGATGTAGTTCCTGATATTTGTAATGAAAATCATTTTAAAAATTGGATTTTGGGCAGACCCTAATCACTTTAAAATAAAATTGTACATAAATTTTAGTCTTACATTTTTGTCAGGAGTTTGTCTGTGATTTTTAGTTAAACGTTGTATAATTTGATAACTTCAAAACAGAGCAATCTGGAACCTGTGTTCTCGCCTCACATTAGAATTTTTGTACTTTTTCAGGACATGTTGGGTGAGAACTGCCCCACCAAAGACTGCGTGACAAAGAAAAATCAACAGTCAGTAATTGTTAGAATAGAAGTTATAGGTGAAAATGCTACCATAAAAACATCACTTGATTTGTCTCGAAATATAGACACTGCAAAAGATGCCAGGATGAACAAGTAAGGTTCCATGTCTTTTTATTGTAAATAGGGTAAGGACAATATATGTTATATGAATACTTAGATAAAATAAATTTTATTGGTACAGCATAAGCTTGTGTGTCATATTTTTCAGGAGAGCAGATTGAAGTTTGATGAGCCGTAAAAAATCAGGATTTAGTTATGTTAATTTTATTTTATTTAGTATAAAATATATACTGTATTTACCAGAATGCAAGGCGATTTCAGATTTTGATACTCTGTTCACAGGGAAAAAACTTTTTGGTAGGCATTATCTGACAACAATAATATGAGGCACAAAAATTTTAATTATCTCATCTAATTTTAAACAAAAAAAGTTATCACTATCGCTGTTACTAATATAGAATAAAATTAGAGAAATATGTCCCTTGAACCAGTTTTTGTGTACAAAATAAAACAAAATCACATCTCACTCACTGTCATTATCACTAACGTACAATAGAATGAAAAGAATAAAACATTTTAAACAATATTATGCAGTATCACTGATGCCACTATCTTTATAGAGTGATGAGATGTTCTTTGTTTAGTTTTTCCTGCGTGTATTTAACAACTGTTCTTTCCAGTTCAGTGAAACAACCCTTTTTTGGTCTGCTAAAAGCCTTGTGGGTAGAATTTGCATTTTTTTAGTTTTTCTTTCATCTTTCACCATCTTCAGAGGTTGACATCACAAATCCCGTAATACTGAGCAGCCGTACTGTTGTTGTTTCATTCTGTATGTCTGATAACCATCCATTTAAAATTTGCATCACGGTAGACCAGAAAATTACGAGAATCTAAGAGCTAGATGTTCCACATCTTTCTGGATCATCCATTTCATCTGCTACCTCACTTTAACAATTATCAATGTATGGTGTTAGTGTTCAGCGTAAACAATGTCATGGATGTAATACCAATCTGAACACATCTAGACTTCTGTATTAAGGGATTAATATATTGAGATGAATGAGCTTGCAAACCTTTGTACAGAAAATAATGGTGACTAACTAGGCTAAACTCTAGAATGTGTTGTGCGTAGCTAGAGCTAGTAATGTTTTCGGAACACACATCTCTTGTGATATAGATATCTACGACATTTTCATGCCGATATGTTGACAATGTGCTCTGTTTACATTATGTTCATGGTGGTGAAGTCGAGTACCGCACGTCAATACTTTGGGGCATTAAAAATAATTTATACTCAACATTTTTGCCAGCAAAAACCATATTATTAGGCTAAAAATCAACAACCGACAAATAGTGAACATTTTGCTGGAAAACATTCACCAAAAGTCCTGAAATAACCTTAATATGCGAAAGCAAGGCAAATTCGAAATTTTTACCCTTACCACAAGGAAAAACCCTAGTATTGCATTCAAGTAAATACGGAATAAAGTTCATAGCTAGAGGTGGGACAATTCCAATTTTTCAATGCCTATACCTGATTATTGATTCTGTATCGATTCTAGATTCTTTTCCGATTCTCGATTCCAATGATATACAATTGATGGGACTTTTTAATACTCAAAATCACATTGCCATTCACAGTCAAAACTATTCTAACTCAATTCACACCAATTTTATGTCTTGGTAAGTAAACAGCACTGTGGAAATGTGCTCAAAAATTGCAGAAAATATTTTATATGAAACAAACAGGTGAGGTGGGATTATCTTGGTCAGATGTGGATGCAGATGACTGAGGCAATATAGACAGAGGAGTGTTACTACTGCTGCTAGAAAGTAAACAAGGTTCACAAGTTTCATGTGACAAAGGTAGTGAAGATAATAAAGAACCACTGATGCGGAGAGAGGAACTTTAATCAATTTCACACACCGGCAAGTCAGTAATAGCTGGGTTAATTCGTATTTTCTTTGCATCTTGATTGTATGCAATGTTTTTCAGAATATGTTTTTCCATGTTTGATGTTGGTTTTAGAAGCGCCTCCTCACAAAATTTTCACTTGACATATTTGGCAAAGGGCGTAATTTGGGTTATTTTAATCAGTAGAAAAGTGCTCGCGAACTTCACTCGACATGTTTGCAAATAAAAACGTACACACACTGAAGTATGCTGTTGTTTACTAAAGCATTTTAAACAGCACAGCACATGCAATCCACTTTTTTTATTACCGATACAACAAATAAGTACTTGGACTTGTACAACAGTTCACAGCAAAATCACTGGAATCGTAATATTTTGAAATTTGTTTTGTCGTATTTATGTTTTGCAGATGATGCGCACCGCACAAATGATATTGGGCATATTCTGATGGATTTGTGCTATCTATCGATTACTGAACGTGTCCTCTCTCTCTCTATTTAGTGGCAAACCAACAATACGGTAATTTTAGTAGTGGTGCAGAGGGCAGTATGTCATAATTGAGGTTATCAGATGTTGTGTTGCTAGCTAGTAGTGCCAATTATGAACCTGGTTTTACGTATGAATGCTGGCAGTGGAGTTTGTAATATTCTGAACGATTCCAGCAATTATGCTAATTTAATTATCACTGATTTTTAAAGGTAGGTTGCACAGTTGTTTTACATTATGCTTTATACGTGGCCTACATATTTTCACTGCGGCATGGATGCGACAATAACAACATAGGCCTACTTATATACATGGGGAAGTGCATCAGCGCCATCAGAATTTTGGTGTCTCAAGATTTAGTTCATACACAGTGCTGGGCTCACAAGCTGAACTTGGTGGGAAATATGTGGGCTCTGGAATTGAGTGATTTGAACAATTGGGACATCCAAACCGAAAACTTGTTTATGAACACTCGAAAAAGAAAGCATGCCTAGGTAAATTCAGTTCTTGGCAGAAAAGTGTGTGGATGAAAGTGCCAAAGTATAACTTTTTGCCATCCCTGTAATCACCAGGTGGAACTCTTGGTTCAAGAGTGTAGAATATTTGTGCTAGTTTTTATGACATTGCTGAATTTGTTGCAAGTGTTAAAGAAGAAAGTTTTGCTGTATATTATTTTAAGGCTTTGAATTTGTGTTAAGACAAAATCCATTGTCAAACTGTAATGCTTGTTGAACAATGTGTACAGTGTTGCAACTTATTAACATTAGAAAGCAGTAAGATTCCTCCAGCACTCACACTCAATTCAAAATTCAATCGAAATATGGACATTTTGCTATTTTTGTATGTTTTGTATGTTTTCTATTTTAATTTTGTGATATTACTAGGCAATTAATTATTTTGTGATTTTATGTGTGTGTGTGTGTGTGATATATACACACATTATATATATATAAAGAGAGAGAGAGATAGATAGATATAGAGAGATAGATAGATATAGAGAGATAGATAGATATAGAGAGATAGATAGATATAGAGATATATAGAATACCTGCTTGATCCTGGTTCAGCACATTTTGCTGTTGCATGATTGTGTTCGGCATGCTGAACTAAGATCAATTTGAATCTTGCCTTGAACTGTGCATTTTGGCAGTTCGGTATGACGAGTGCTTTATTTTAAAGTGTCAAAGTTATATTGAAAAGCAAGTTTGTTTTAAAAATGGAATGAATATTCAAATATGTGGTATTTAGGCTCTGTTTGGCTCACAAAATTTATTTTAATTGTTCATAAAATGAACAGAGAAGAATAAAAGTCAGTGCGGTGAATATAGGTTATGTGAAGATGAAATAAACATCACCAATCATTTGTTTTCATTAAAAAAATTGCATAATATGTTCTTATACATAAAATGAAATCAATTTACAGATTTATAAACGGAACAGAGAAGTTTTACATGCTGTGCTAAATTTAGGATATGAGCAATTTTTTTATGTTAATAAACACTACTGTTTCTTTGTGCGTATTCTATTGACTCGTCATATTATCACAATATGCATTTTTCTGAATCGGAGTTTGATAATTACGATAATGCATGGAACTGGTGGGCAAGATTTTCCTACACTTTTTCGTTATCTTTTAAAAGAAGTGGAGTCCGTGCATTTATTTTCAATAAGTGAAATTTTGTTTCCATCTCGGAAAAGTTAATTATTCTCTGTTCCATGTCTTCAAATGTAAATCAATTAAACACAATTATACAATGCAACCAATTCACCAATTCACCAATTCAAAATAACTATCCAAAATAAAATAATCCTCTTTGGAAGTATGTCAGCACACATTTCTAGCCAATAAAAAGTGACCAGCAATTTCCTCACCACTGTTCTCATTTTGTGCATACCAGTGGACCAGAGATCACGTGATCCAAGATCAAATAAGCAAATATCTTGGTGGTGCAACATTACAGCTGTGATCCTTGGATCATTTTTGAACTAGGATCTGCTGATCCCAGATCGAAGGGCTTAAAAGTGCAACTAGAATTAGAATCTCAAAGAGACAAGTTGCTTATATGACACTGCACACCAGTTCAGTGATTTGCTCATAGTCACAATGAGAGAAGTGGAGGGTTTGGGCAGTTCGTAAGCAACGAGATCTTGAGGACGGATGGGGGTGAAGCAAGTTGAGTATGCTGTTCCAGCAGGTTGATAACAGATAAGGGAATTCATGATTTTTGTTGGATTTTGCTATACTTGAGGCTTTCAGTAATGTTTTATCCTGTAGATGAATTTTGTGTTTTACAGATGTCACAGTGGGTTAAGTTTAAAATATAAGGACTATTGTTATCATTATGGGTTATTTTTGACCTAAAAATTATTGTAATTGAAAATAATGAATAGTACATTATATACGCGATGGTCTCCTGACCTAGCAAAGAAGAAAATCAATGCCAATGGATTTGAACATTATCAATCAATGGATATTGCTTCATAATGAATATTGCTTCATTATTATGTCTGAAATTTTACCTTTGTGTGGAACATGGAAGCTGAACAATGAAGGATGTATGCACATTGGTTGTAACTGTTGTAAAGTTTGTGTAACAATTATGTCTGCCCCATGGATCAAGTTTGTAGTGTCGTCTACTCGAGCAAAGAGCATTTAGTTACTGGTCTTCAGGGCTTCTGCTTCAAGGTGGGAAGAGAGAACATTTGGTCTTCCTGGCCGGATTATTTGTTGTGATTCAACTGAATTTGGCAGTAATATGTATTTATGCCATGTGTAGTAATTCATAGATCCCCAGTGTTGGGAAAAGAACATTTTCGTGGTCATAGTACATTTTTGTATAATGAAAATACACAGTGACAATATAAATAAGTTGTGTGTCGTTTAAGAGACCATTTTGTAGGCTCGGAAGGTTTGTAAGCATGTTGGTGCATTTAGGCCATGCCTATCACTCATTTGCTTTAAGTATTGCGGAAGGAATGTGTTGCATTAAGCAGAGCTAATTTAAGGAAAATACGTTTGTGGTTGCGTATAATGCCATCGGTGCTTCTAGGCTCGTCACATCACTTAACATTGGTGTAACAGTACATATGGATGAAAACATACACAACATTGTGTGTTTAGAAAATAAAATAATCTGTCTTCACTGAATAATATAAGACATTAGTTTGAGACAGGTTATAATAAATGTGATATGTGATCAGTAGTGTGTAAGTTGACTGACTATATCATTTGGCTTTTCAAAATGGGTACTGGACATTTGGAGGTTAGGTTGACATTAGCAGGTGACTACATTAATAGAATAAAAAATATAGCTATGCGACGTGAAGATGATAAATTGTGTTAAGTGACACAAACTATATTATAGTTAAGATTGTAAGTAGTTTGCTAGGCTACCAAAATTATATAAAAAGATAGGAATTTGATTACTCACAGTGTAGTACTCGTTGACAGGTGCACGCATGTGCACACACACGCAAACACACACACAGGAAAAAAAGGGGGGGGAGACGACACATTTTCCAGGCAGTTGCGCGACCGCGACGTTTTGCTGGCTTAGTCAGCTTCATCAGGCGGCGAGTTGTTTCATTTATTTAGCAGAATTGGGAACTCTAGGACCACCTTTTGTTATATTTTCTGTCGTGAGTAATTGATTTATTCTAATATTTTTTTTAAATTCTGTATTTTAGTGTTTGTGGAAGTCGGTTGCTCAGTTTAATGTAGTTTTTATATGAAGTGTAATATTTTTGGTAATTTCTCTGACGTTTCTGTTAGTTTTGAATAATTTTGAAGAAAAAGAATTTAAGTCATAGGAAGAATTCTTGATTCATTTACCACCACAGCCTGATATTTTTAATTTTGATTTACGACTGAGTCACCCTAAAGTTGGGCATCCGTGTTATGGGAGGTATGCACCAGAAGACTATGTCTCTGCCATCACGGTGATGCCTTCTCAGCCTGCCTGGCCGGGAACATAAGCTTTGATGTCTGTATCGACTGACTTCTGTTTCTTACATCCTGCACAATCACACCACTGCACATATGGAACTTAAATTTGAGGTTAAATACCAATTATTTTTTTCTGCGAGTATAAACCTAGTGGCCGAGTTAAGATAATTATTTATTTTGCTCTCTTACATGAACTTGCCGAGGCCAGAATTTTATTACTTTATTACTTCATTGAACTGAGTGACCGAAATTTACCTAAATTAATAATGTAAAAGATTTCAGAGTTAGATAAAATTTCCATACTATAGTAAGAATGATGGTGTTAAGTTGTGAAAATTGACTAGTATAGAAACTAGAATTTTTTTCTAGAATTTTTTTCTACGGCATCAGACCTTACCTATTTTCGTTAATTGAATAATTATGCCTTATTTAAATTTGGATGTACTTTTTTTTGTTTTCCATTAATAGCCGTATTATAAATTTCTCTTTAGTTTTTGTATGGATGAAAATGGTGTGATAAGAATAATGTTATTCTCAGCCTAGGTGTAGCTTTTACTCAAAGTAAGGTAAAAGTCTGTTGTTTATGCATCTTTTTGTTTTTTGTCATGTTTGTTTTTGTCCTGTATTTTTTAAAATACAAATGTATTGAATTCCCTTCCTTAGACACATTACACTTAGTTCTGCCATCTGCCAGCTGTATAATTAGGCTACTGTCAAATCTTTGTACTCTCTCTCTCTCTCTCGCTGTAGTTTTTTTTCTTTTTAGTTATAAACCCATTACACACTATTACAGTTCTAAAATTACTGCTGAGGGACCTTCTACATCTTCACCCTCACTAAATATTTGTGGCACTCTCAACGTTGTGGCCGGCTACTCTTCACATAAAATTATCCATTCACTTATATGGACTAGAAACCGGTAAGGGAGGCATATTTTTTATGTAGTTCACTGTATGAAGATATGGCAGATGACAATCAAAACATAGCAGTCACTGAAGTAATCCATCACTGTTCCTGTACTCAGTGTGAGACTCACAGGCCTGTGGTTGACATTTTAAGCTTAATACTCCAGTTTAATAGAAATTTAGAGTTATTGTGTTTCATTTTCAATTTGGCTTGGAAAGCACTACTGTGATTAGTGTTATATCACAAAAATCAAAGCAAATTTGATTCAAATTAAGGTTAACTTTTTATTCATTTTAATTTTATTTACATATAAAAAAAAACAATGATAGTTACCAAATATTTCAATAGCGTTGAATTTTATTTCTTTAAAGTAGCATACAGTACTTCAAAAGCTGCTTCAGAAAGAGGTATTTTGTATTATGTGTGGGAAAAGGTGGCTGCGCAATTAGCACACTCGCCTCCCACCAAGGTGAACCGAGTTTAATCCCCGGCCGGGTCACCGGATTTTCGCAAGTGGGACTTGTGCCGCACAATGCAGTTGGCTGGTGGGTTTTCTTGGAGATCTCCCGTTTCCCCACCCCTTCATTCTAGCGCCACTCCATATTCACTTCAATCACCCTCATGGGCTCTCAAGACCTCGCTGTTAAGAGCCACCCAAATCTTTTCACTTCACTTATTCCAGGTGTACTGCAATTGGCATGATTAAACGACAAAACGTGCTTTTACCACAGACAACAATTTAAGTATCCAGTGATGAACTTGGTGATCATCTTGCTGGTTTGTAGTAAGTTTATACTGTCATTTCAAAATTGAATTTTGGTAACCTGGGAATGCAGAAAGTTAGGTTTGTGTTAGTGATGGGCAGAATGATTCAGCTTGACTAATTGATTTGTTTGGATCAGTTTAGTGTAACAATTCGCTCAAAAGAATAATTATTTTTGTTCTCTTGTACTGCAGTTAATTGGAATCATGATTCTCTCCTTTTTGGGTATTTGTTTTCTCTGCTTCTTGTTTTCAACCCTTTCTCCATTTACATTGTCTTTATCTGTTATTCTTTTAGTGTAAACAATTAATGAAGGACCTTTTATTTTTGAGGTAAATTTTATGTATGGATATGTGAACTGTGAAATTCTAAACTACTACTTGGCGTTGTTGTTTGTCAAGCTACATAATGTTGGGCATGCAGGCTGTATCTATTAAGAGAGATAGTAGTTACACAATGCTTGTTGTGAAGGACTTCTCCTCTCGTGGTACCTTTTTTACAAGTTCTGATGACTCTTGATTCCAGATTATTTTATGAACAAATCAGACTTCAATTCTTTCATCCTCTCCACCTTTTAATGTTTTTTCTGCTCATTATACTTTTGAATTAACCCAAAAGAATCAGTTTGTTTTGTAGCTATCAAATTGTAGGATTTTGTTCACTCGTTGATTAATTTATTTTAAACGAATTGCTTACGACAGACTCACTAGTTGTGTGACATTAAACGACATGGAAGTGGAGTTTCATATATTTTTGGAATCTGTGTGTGTAACTTAAGTTTTGTGGTAAGTGTTGGGTTGTGCGCATGGTATAAACAATTGAACTGCAATTTTGGTTGCCATTTGGCTTGTAAAGTACTATTGTGATTAGCTATAATACAAAAAATCAGTTGAATTTGATTCATGCTTAAGATTTATTTTGATTACAAACAACAGATCTGTTACATAGCATTAAAACATTTTTACAAAATACCTCTTTTCGAAGAGACTTATAAAGTAATGTAGTACTTTAAACAGTAATGTTAGGTAATATTTTTCTAGCAAATTCCATTCATTTTCATATTAAGATTTTTACAAAAAAATTTATTCATGTATTTTGCCTGCAACTATTCCCACCAAATAAACAAATGAAACACAAGTGTCCCAGAACAATGTTTATTATTGTGGTGTAAACATTTTGCAAAATTTTGCTTTCTAAAGTTGGGTGTCCAAAACTAAGGTTTCAGATGACAGTATTAACACACATATACATATTATTTTCCAAATACAAATTACACCAACCTTCTAACAAATAGTTAAATATTATTCTTGACATAATTTCCAAGAACAAAAATTAAGTGTTCATTTATATGAAATGAATGGGGTTCGAGGACAGTGGAGGAGGAGACGATGTATCAGGTGCACATCATCTTGTGCATTATCTCAGTCCGTAAACATCATAGGCGAAGACAATTAAAACACTGAAAAGGACATATATAACAAAATTAATTAACACCCTTAATCATGTGACTGCTAGGGTCGTGGCTTAAGTAGATATAGGTGAAGGCTGTGGCCAACTCTGAAGTCATTATGCAATCCATTTAATGTAATAATAATTATGGTGTGAATGCGCTGCGTACTCATTTCATAAGCTGGGTTAAATATATAGGTAGTGAAAATTGCTCTGCTTTTTTTGGGAGTTTTAACACTCACCAACACCCATGTAGCACTAATGGCATCGGCTGGTTGTAGATGTCTTTATCAGGGGTGTCGCTGTGACTGGTGATGCCTTCATGTGTGCTGAGTCCTAATGATGTAGCATTTCGTTGGATAATGCGTGCCATTCTGTTGGGATCCGAACTACGGGCTGTCCTGGTGTCGCCCACATAGTAATATCAAAGTGGGACTGTCAGCTGACTCATGCAGTGTTGGGTGAAGCAGGTGCTTTCCAAAATGTCTAAAAGATAATGTTGCTGATGACCACTCTCCTATATTTTTGTCTTTGGCACGGTGCTCAGTTACCCCAACTTAGCACAGTAGTTTTGATTACGCAATTAACTGTCACAAGGGCACATTAGTTTGGGCTTATGTTATATATTGTAAACATCACATTCCATTTATGCAGTTTCCATGCATCCAGAGTACAGCACTGTATCTTCGGAAATGGAGGTTGTAAAGGTACAAGGAGATAATTACATTGAATGTTCCAGTAAAACATGAATGTTGCATTTACACATACAGTAAAAGCATGATATAACACGGTTGTTAGGGGACACAACTCAGACCCGCATTATAGCTTATCCGCGCTATTCCGGGAGTGACCAAGTACAGTAGCAAAAATAAATAAACAGTGTTCTAATGGGCCGTGGCGCCTATCTGTTAAAGATGTTGCAAGTGTTGTTATTTACCGCCGTAACTAGTGATACGTTTAGCTCCTTTTTATCAGAATTTTCTTTCATCTGCATCACTGCACTTAACAGCACCGAAGAGAGGTAAAAAGAAGAAGAGAGACGTGTGACGAATGAGGTCACATGTATTCTAGCAAGAATGGCTACAAGAATACCGCGTTTGTCATGAGGGATTGGCGGCAGTGGGTTCACCCTGTGCCCCCTGGTGGGCCCGGTAGGTAGTAAGTAAGAAGGAGAAAGGAAGTTCACGTCAAAATGAAACTAAACAAATGTCGAATGGATACTTGCATTGCAGAGGGATCTATTAGTGCCTCACTTGTTGTGAAACATTTCGCTTGCTCATGTGATTCCCATTTTGTATAGATAAACTTAAAAAAAATATAGGAAAGGCCACAATAGATTGTACACAGTCCGTGGACGCATGTCCTAACATGTGTGTCTTTGGGACAATAACACTGCGTGCCTCAAATTTCTGAATTTTTTTTTTGAAACGGGAATACATACCTTATAGCTGCTATATACACATTATAGTTAAAGTGTCTACAAAATTATTATAATGATTATGTATGCTAAACCCCTTAAAAGACTAATTATAGGCCTGTAAATGACTTAGTCCCTACCGTACCTAGAACCTGAACTCAGAGCCCCTCGCATTGCAAGCCAGTTTTGTACCGAATGTGCCACCGAAGTCTGCATCCCTTTTATGACAGTATTCCAGTGTATTTTAAATTACTTTAGTTAAACATTTTGACATCTAATAAATGTAATTGCTTAAGTGTGTTACGCTATAAACAAACGCACATTTCATGTTAACTTGTAAGTGCCAGTAAATGCGTGACGGCAGGACAGTACAATATATGGCTTGGAATGTGGTCTCGTCACCCCCCACAATGATCCAATGCCCAGATAAGATGGAAAGGTTGCTACAGTAACATTTTTTTTTGGCCTATTTACAACCAAACAGCAGAACAGGTATAATAGGGTCATGTAAAAATAAGACCACCAGGAATCTGTCAAAGATATCACACCACGCCAACGAAACTGAAGATGGAAAAACATAAATACTGGCTGTAATGAATCTGTAAAATGGATATCGACGCAGAAAGGAGGGAGAACGCGCGCCCTCTCCATCCGGTCACTCCATCCTCTTCACAGACTCATGACCATCCGCCCACACCACACGCCTACCTGACTGCACGCTTTCCACATAATTATTCATTCAGGCGGAGGGACTCCGCGGTATAACCGAATCCGCGATTTAAGGGGCCTTGGTATTCCGGGCTTCCACTGTACTGTATTTGGCCAAGAAAGTTTAATGTTTGAGCTTGTATATGAATTGCATGAACTAATGGTTTATGTCGGGTATGTTATATGCTCATTTGTTGAATGCTTGGAAATTATTATCACATTTAATGGATTGTGATATATTTCTTAGCAAAGTTAAAGGCTATGCACAGAGTATAACTACATCAGTCTTCATCAGAGCACATTAAAAAGCACATGTTTCATTGGCAGAAGCATATGCAGCTTAGTAATTAGGGTGTGTGTGTGTGTGTGCTCGCGTGTGTGTGTGCGTGTGTGTGTGCGCGCGTGTGCGTGTGTGCGTGTGTGTGTGTGTGCGCATGTGCGTGCGTGCATGTGTGTGTGTGTTTTTTTTTTTTTTTTTTTGTGTAAAAAACAAGTGGAAGATGGTGAATCACTTTTTAGTTGGCTGGACTAGTAGGTGAACAAGTCACTTTTTACTACCAAGATATTTTTAAGCTTTATTTTGTTCATTAAATTTATATTTTATTTGTTACATTTATCTACACCAGCTTTTCCTCAATTTACATAAGCCTTCACACTATGCTGCCCATTGGGGAGGGGTGGGGGCAAACAAGGTATTTTTCCCCAGGGGGTCCAATACCAAAGGACATCTCAAATTGTAAATAACAGAGTGCTGTGGGGAGTGTAGATGTTCACTGCTGGTAACTCTGATTAAAATGACTATGAAATTCACTCAATGGATTTTAATTACTTTATTCACATCACTTCCAAAACATGTCTCATCCTTCACCATTGTTCTTTTATTACATTAAAAAAATGTCAATACCAGCTAACAACTAGCGCACGCATTCTAGCGGCAGACTGGTTAACCACTCTCGTGGTAGCCAAGCGCACTGTCTGAGCAAGAGAAGATGATGATGACTGTGCAGATAATGCATAAATGTGCTGGTTGCACAAACATTCTGCCCATCTAGAATGGTCGTATCATATGAAAACATTCTAAACTAAACAGGCAATGCTACACATCTTCCAAGTTCAACAATTAAAGACTAGTAAATATTCCTCGAACACAGTCAATACTGGATGTGCACACCATACAATTATATTAAACTAGTGATACAACACTGGTTCTCCATGTAGCTATGGTAAATAGCACAACTAGAGTAAACAAAGAATGTGTAATGGACAGACATTTCATCAGTATGTCATAGGAATCAAGCAGAGTTTGTCTACTGGTCTTTTCAAGTCTCCTGTTGCTGTCTTGATGGTAGCGACCTGTACCAGTCTATCAGTCCCAGGGTGGACTTCAGTTACGATGCCCTTCTTCCATACAAGTGGAGGAAGTTTGTCCTTGATGAGAGCAACAGAGCTGATCACTAGATTAGGCAGCACATCCTTCCACCTTATTCTTTGTTGCAACATCCCGAGGTAGTCTGTCGACCATCTTTTCCATACTTGCTGGGTTAACGGTTGAACCCGTTGCCACCTTGACAAGTGATTAGCACTCAGGGATAGTAAATTGTGATCAGGAGGAGAAAGCATGGAAGATCAAATGAGGAAATGACCTGGAGTAAGGGCTTTCAAATCCATGGGATAATGGGCACAGTGGACGAGAGTTTAAGCAGGGTTCAACCTGACAGAGCACAGTGTTGAATTCTTCGAAGGTGAGATAAGCATTCCCAATAACTCTTTGCAAATGAAACTTTAATGATTTTATGCCTGCTTTCCACAGACCTCCCATGTGCGGTGCACTTGGTGGGAGAAAGTGAAAGGCAATTCCCCTCTGACAGATAAAATTAAGTATATCAGACTTATTTTCTCTGATAACAAAAATTCCTTGATTTCTCGATGTGCTCCAACAAAGTTTGTGCCATTGTCACAGTAAAGATTTGTACACAGTCCTCTTCTGGCTACAAATCGTCTTAGAGATGCGTTGAATGCCTCTGAAGTTAGATCACTTACTAGTTCAAGATGAACTGCCTTTGTAGCCATACACACAGGGATGAAATTTTACCCTTGCCTTGCTCTGAACTAATCCTAATTTGATATTGAAAGGTCCACCGAAGTCTAAGCCTGTATTTGTGAATGGCCTCGACACTGTAACTCGAGGTTCTGGTAGCTGGCTCATCAATTGCTGAGTTGTACTGGCCTTCAGTCTTAGACAGATAATACAAAGGTGAGAAATTCTTCTAATTATATCCCTTGCTTTGGTATCCAACACGTTTCACGTATCATTAACAATAGCAATTGTCCACTGGCATGCAGATTTCTATTGTGGGTATCTTCTAGAATAAGTCTTGTAATATGGTGTTTTGTTGGAAGTATCAAGGGATGTTGCTGTTTAAACTCCAATGATGAATGCTCCAGCCTTCCACCCGCCCTGAGGAGTTGTCTTCTAGCTAGGAATTGACTTAAGTTCTTCAATTAACTCATGTTCGACACCATTTGATTCGACAAGTCCTGAACCTCTTGCTGGAAGACTTTTGTCTGAACTATTTTTATGCAGAGTATGGTTCCTTCTGAAAGTTCCCTTGAATTCAGATTATTACCATGATGCTTGTTGTCCTTGTTCTTGCAGTTGTGAATGAATCACAGACAGTAAGCAGTAACCCTTTGAAGCCTTGACCAACTCGAGAATTTTGTGAGCAAGTCCTTACTTGAATGGCAAAGGAGATTTAGGACTTGGCTTGCCTGCTGTTGCCTCTGTTTCTTGCTACACTCTATTAACATCACTTCTTCGGGTGTTATAGGCTATTCCAATTCATGGCATCTTAGCCAGTGTGGCCCATACCACCACAGCTCAGAATGCTTCAGTATTTGTGGGTCATTTCTTCGCGAGATTATGTCTGCAGGGTTTTCCTGTGAACTGACATGGCTCCAGTTATTGATGTTGGTTAGTCTCTGTACTTCAGACACACTATTGGCTACAAATGTTTTCCACTTAGATGATTGTGACCATAACCATGCTAAAACCACCATCGAATCAGTCCAGAGTTGTACTTGGCTAAAAGTTACCTTCAATGCTCAGGAAATCTTCCGATACATGTTTACTAGAAGAACAGCACCACATAGCTCCAATCTTGGAAGCGACAGAGGTTTTAATGTGTTAACTCTAGATTGAGAGCACAGAATTTTGACAGTCAGATTGCCATCTTGATCTGTTGATTGTATGTAGATGCAGGCACCAGAAGCAGATTCATTGACATCAGAAAACCCATCAAACTGCAAGTCCCTTGGGTCGTCTATGCATATTACAATTCTATCGATTGCAATCTCATTAATCATAGGCAGTTGGAGTTGAAGGTTAGACCATGAATTATGTAGATGGCTGGAAAGGGGCTCATCCTAGTCTAGCTTTGATAGCCATAGTTGTTGCATGAATATCTTGCATTTGACAATGATTGGACCTAGCAAACCTAGTGGGTCAAAAATTAACACATTCCTTTTTGTAAAGACCTCAGCCACCCATCTATCCCTATTCAATGAAAATATAAACTTGTCATTCACTGGATGTCATAACAAGCCCAGAGTTTTTATGGTGTTTTCATCTATCTCATTATCAAAGCTTGTGGGCAGTTGCATCTCTCTGTCTTGTGGAGGAACAAAGTGAAGCAACTCTGGGACATTCAAAGACCATTTGCGCAGTTGAAAACCACCCTTCTTCATCATTTCAACCAACTCTTGTTGTTTTTGCAAGGCTTGTTTGACTATTACTGTACCATTAACGATGTCATCAACATAGAAATCTCGTGCTGCCACCTCTGATGCCGCAGGATAGTCATTTGTTTCATCCCTGATCTGTTGCTGTAAGCTCCTTGTGGCTAGGAATGGTGCTGATGAGGTCCCATATGTAACTGTCTTGAGTTCATAACTGGTCAGAGGAGAATCGCTTGAGGGTCTCCAAATGATACGTCTATCTTGTTGATGCACCTGAACTTGTCGGTACATTTTTGCAATGTCAACAGAGAAAGCAATTTTATGGATGCAAAATTTCAGTACAATGGAATGAAGATCCTGTTGAACTGTTGGTCCAACCATCAGAAGGTTGTTGAGAGAAATTTCATTTGTTATTTTTTCAGATGCATTAAAGACAACTCTGAATTTTGTGGTGAAACTGGATTCCCTTAAAACACCATGATGCGGCATGTAGTATGGCTTCAGGTTTGTCTCTGTCTTGTCCTCCACAGGTGCCATGTGACCGAGATCTTCGTATTCCTTTGACACCGGCTAACAGTCAGCGGCGCTAGAGCCCATGATGGCGCTCACCACACACGTGTTACATGTCCCGCACGTGCGTAAAGAGGCCGATAATTTTGAACTTTCATATAAATGTTATTTCCAGTGTCAAATGTGTTCTATTGGACTTGCAGTGTTTAATATGCCTTAAAATGTTTTAAAGTGTTTGTACTAACTTTTAATTGTTTGGTTATAAAATTCAAAGTGCCTGCTGCACAGAGATTAAGAACACTTAATATTTCGGCATGAACGCCGTCATAAATAGACACTAAGATAATATGCAGATTCATAAGAAAACTATAGAAATGTAAAACAATATTTTATTTAATTTGCACTATTTTATTTTCAACATGAAATATTTTACTCGGCGTGCATAGCATTTCCGCTTATGTGAACCCCGTAGGCAGCCATGGTAGGTCCATGCGATGCTTGTATCTGGACAGTCTTTCGAGGAGAGCTGGCGAGGTAAGAGACTGTCACGTACGCACTACAACTTTTGTTCACTGATTAGGTTTCCATAGTTAATTTTGTTTACCGGTTAACCTTTGCTTGCGTACCTTTTTGCCAGACATTTTCCCCAGCATTATGCTTCCGCTTTATTAATTTACTGCGCCCTTGTGGCATTTTTAACTTAATCGAGGCGAAGGACGAGAAAGATGTTGGAGAAGTCATGCAACCCGCGTAACTTGAATCAGGCGCCATCCGCCTATGTCTATGGCATTTCATTATAACTTCTGTGTTATTGCTACACACAGTTTTAAGAGCTTTGTTTTTATGTATGTATTTGAGGGTAATTTTCGTGTTTGAATATTTTACGGCAACATCACGTATAACCACGTGGCCGACGGACGCCACGTCTTTGTATAAGCCATAGTTGCGTTTGAGAGCTTATTTATGTAACATTGTATGTGCAATAATTTGTTTCGGGGTTCTATGTCAATTTTATTCAGGGTTCAACATATTTTTCACGTAAATTGATGCTTTTTGTACTTGACCACGCTGTCACGTTAATGTTTGATTTTACCGCAGTCAGGCATGGTACAAGCCTGTAACCACTTTAATCATAAAGAGAGAATTATTTTCTCAGCAGGAATAATATTTAGTCTGAATTTAGTCTGCTGTTTCCATGCACAAATATTGCAATTTCACCTGCACCACATGGTCTGCTACAAACTTCATCCAGCGGCATCTGCACCATCTAAGCTTGTTTTCACACGTGTGTGTTTATTGTGAATATTCATCTCATGTCCCATCTTATTTCATGTATCATTCAAGGGTTAATGAAATTTTGTAATTAGTGTACGGTGCAATTATTCCCATCCTAGCCGGTGCTGTGTATAGGCCGTCACCACACTAACCACATGATGGAGGGCGAGCCCCAATGAGTTTGCGTTAGTGATGCCGAGTAATCACATGTGTTAATATGTTTTAAGGGTTTGATTTGTAATTCACGTGTGTCCGGTCTTCAGGGAAAAACCGTCAGTCCACCCTAGCGGCTGTCGGCCCTCTTCCCTTGTGAAGGCTGTGCTTTCACGCACCTCGGTGAGGTCATCCATCTAGGCGTGCACTAGAGTAATTGCAGGGTGGGGAGCACCCAAGCAGAATTGGTTAGTCATGACCAAGATAATCATTTCATTGGCATGTTGACATGTATGCATAATAACAATAAAAACAAGTCTACAGTGAACTTAATTCTTTTATTCAGTAGTGACAGTGTCCTAGCCACATATATTTTATTAAGTGTATATTTCAAGTGATGTTTAGTATAAAGTTTAGTATTGCCTACGTGTTTGTAAGTATGCACGGGTGAGACAGACACATAGAACTCACAGCATCCCTGAGAACCGTGAGTCTCAATAGTGCGGTGATTGGGAAACACCGCTGGTGCCCAAATTACCAGTAAGTATTTGTGTCATTGTTCGTCTCGTGTCTCACCTGACAGCGTCACCTTCATGAATTCATTATTATGTTCCAGCAGTTGTTTGTTTTTGTCCAGTCACCGTTCTAGCTGATAAAACTTCTTCCTTGCTGTGGTATACGAATCTCTGAGTGGCTTGTGACCAGCCCTCATTGGTAGCCTAACTTGATAAGCTTCATCATCTAGTCTAGTAGTGTGCTCTACAGAATGCCTTTCACATTCAAACTCTTCTGCTGTTATTGGATTTGTTATTAATTCTTCAATTGACCAAAATAGGGTTTTGCAATGGATCTGTCTCAGTGAAATATGTATTGCTTGGTTGTCGCTTATGATCTTTGATGTTGGAGGAGTGTATTCCTCCAGATAAGATATATCCAAGTTTGGTGTTATGTACGTGAGGCAATCCTTCATGTTGATAAATTCCACTTTCATGAAGTTCAAAAAAAGCTTCAGCTCCAATGATTAAATCAATATCACCAGGAGAATGTAACTGGTCATCTGCTCTACATCCTCCTGATTTACACTGTTTGATCATGTGGGTTGGGCTTAAACATTTAAAACACTGTTTATTATCCTTAACTTCCTTTAAATTTTTCATCATTATCAGTTATTTGAACCTTATGCAGTTTTGAACAATATGACCTTCATTGTATACTGCACAAGAATTATTAGCACGTGTTGCGACGGTGTCCATTTGACTTTTGCGTACACCTTGTGGATTTTCATCTGAAGCCTTATCTGGCTGTCTAGTTTTCAATTGCAGTCCCTCCAATGCACTGCACTTATGTCTTAAGAATTAAAACAATTTTTCTAAGTTTGGCAGAGTCTTACTTGACGAGTACAGCTCCCACTCAAGCTTTGTCTTACTATCTAATCTATAAACAAGTACATAAATCATAAAAGCATCCCATGTGTCTGTCTGTTGCTCCATTCTGTGTAATGCCTTGAGATTAGTTTTGGTTGTACCTAACATTTGTTGCAGCTGAATAACATTTTAAGTCTCCATAATGGGTTGCTTCATTATGTTATCTATGCGAGTGTTGATAATGAGTTTCTTATTCTGGTATTTTTCTACAAACAGTTGCCAGGCAATTGATTACCTGCCCTCACTTATTTGTATGTGCAGAATGAATCATCTCGCATCACCATGTAGAACTGATAATAGATAGTGAAACTTTTGAATTGGAGGTATTGTCATATTTTCACCTACTAAAGAGAGAAATGTATCATTGAAAGTGACCCAATCTTGTATGTTTCCATTAAATTGGGGAAGCGACAGTTGCGGAAGTTTTACCTGGACTGTAGTCTCTTGGTGCTGTTTTGATTTGTTTGCATTAGTCTCCTTAATTTTCTGTTGCAAGTAACCTTGTAGGCCACAGTATCTCTCTTCCACGTCTGCATGTTCAGTTTCATATTGGCAAATTCTACTAAAATGTCTAACTTGTCTTGAATGACATTAAACTGTGTCCATTTTTCCTGTAATAATTGTAATCTAACTTCTAACTCATTAGGTTTAGGACTCCGTTCATAATCAACAAATGTTTCTACACTTGTAAATGCTGCCTTTATTGTCGAACGATAACAGGAAATACTGCCTTTATTGTCGAACGAGAACAACTTAGGTTTTTTACCTCTGTTTCCATGACGAAATTGAAGCTATGTTGAAAACAGAAAGAGAAAAGGACAAGGGACTGAAATGGACATGAATACTAACTCTTGTACTTTGTCGGCATCCCGAGTTGACCGGCCATTGCACTCTCACCATTTCCTTGTACAGTTGTGTGAATGATGCCTTAATCACTCCCAAACAGTTGACTGACAGTTTGTAGCACAGAAAACGTCTAGTTGCATTTACACATAATTGAGCATGTTAAGCATGTTTGATGAGACGTCAAAACATGCCGTTCACCATTCAGTGCTTACCGATATTACCAATGCGGCCGACATTTTGCAGCGCGGCTGACAACACTTCAGTGACACTATATCACTATATCGTTTTGTGAAACGATTTAACAGATGTGCTGTGCATTTTATCTGGCCTGGAGGACCATGTTCAGTACTGGTAACTCTGATTAAAACGAGTATAAAATTCACTCAGTGGATTTTAATTACTTTATTCACATCACTTCCAAAACATGTCTCATCGGGTGCCGATGTTCTTTTATTACATCAAAAAACGTTGTCATACAGGATAACTGTACCAACTAACAACCAGCGCACACATTCTAGCTCGTGGCTCATAATGAGCACAAGGAGGCAATGTGCCTGCTACCTACCAGTAGCTGAACGCACTATCTGAGTGAGAGAAGATAATGATGGCTCTGCGGATAATGAGTAAATGTGCTGGTGCACAAACAAAAGGTATTGTTTGGAGAAGGTTCTTTAAAAGGGCTTTTGTCTCCCTGTTTTGATGTGCCCACGACTTCCAAGAAATTGTGCATGCTGGCTTAGAACTGCATGAAATGGCAGGCCCCAAAAATAGCTGTACCCTAGGCCGCCAAAAATCCCTGGGTGGTGATGTATAGGCTGTCCACGGTAAACTGATAACTTTTGAAAGTCCTGCTCAGGTTCTACTTCACAGATTACATTGTATACTTTCATATGTAAATTTAACGTTGCCATGGGCCTTATTGCTTTATTCATGGGTTTTCAGGTAAAACTGTGAAATTGCTAGAATTGTAAATGTCTTACTTATTCTTATACTTAAAAGCATTAAAAAAAATAGGAACAAGATGAAGTAATTTCAGCACCTATCAACAAATGTTTACCTAACACTCTTCATTCAACGTTAAGGAACTACTTGCCCTCCGTCGTTACCAACTTTACTGGGTGCATGCCAGAAATTGTGACTTGTCAAAATATAATATGCAGGTAGGGGCAGTGACATTTTTCAAAGGTTAATTTCAAAAGTGCTCACTTTATCACAACCAGTCTTTAGATACAAGTTATGAGGTATTTGCCTGATGTTTGACAATGTAAGTGAATTATATTTGTTCGAGAAAATTACTCTATGGGGATAAAAAAAAAAATTAATGCAATGTCTACTAAAAATCGGTCATTTTCATAAACATTACACTTAATTTTACTGCAGTCATTCATCTCACCAAAGGCAGTTTATACGCGCCTCACCCCATTCCTCGAACGCTTTGCTTAAAAGATTTACAGATATCGATAGAAAATTATTTATTACTATGGATAGTCGTGCCGTTATCAGAGCTCTTAAATGTTGCGACCGGTTTGTAAACTATTGCGGACATTAACAGCGCGTGATCACGATTTCACAAGTCACGTTACCGGTCAAAATTTTCCTGTCTCTTGTTTTGTGAATACTTGCTTTCAGTTATTATGAAAAGATTTTTCTCTGCGTCTCGGCTTTGCTGTCATTTATGCTGCAATCATTTGCATTCCGTTTATATCAAAAGTTGTCCTTCACAACGTCCGCGTACCATTTTGTTTGTGACCAGTGTCACTGTGACTAGATTATTCTCTGGTTAAATGTGTTTAATACCAGTTTGTATCCACAATCCGCATTGAACAGGTACGGAACGCACCCGGGCAGTGAACTTTTGTGAACAGAACAATACAAAACATTCCCGGTCCCGCGTTAATGCGGGTAAAGGGTCACAATGTAATGCTCCGTTAGAATTAATTTAAACATGGCATTGGAAGTAGCAGTGGTCTGTGTTTCTAACTTTTAGCGGCAAAACTGAATTTGACATGTGATAGTTGTAAACGGTGATAAGTGATTTTTTGTTAGGTTAGAGTGCTTTTAAGATAGGCTTCCTTCAAGAAATCCGATAGGCTCACGTGTCTTGTAAACATTTTGGATGTTTGTTAAATTGCCACTTAGTATGATTTGATACTGTATCCTAACGTGTCATTTGCCAGAAATTTAAGTTTTGTGTGCATTAGTCAAATCGAAAACAATAGGCCTACTGAACCCGGGATGTGGTGTGTTCTTGGTGGTTCGCACGTTTAAAGCAAAATCGTGTTAACTTTCTTATCGTAAGTATATGCTTGATTTCGTAACGATAAGTTACTGGTGATTACGTCATAACTACTCAATTCATCCAGGAAAAGAGTATTTTTGTGGTTTGCAAACTTTGCTTTCCCCCCATTTTCCTTGTATTTGGCATTCTGAGAAACTTCACAAAGTGGGAAGTGCTTTAGAGACCAGAGAAATTGGGTGATAAAAACATAAGAAGATATAAAAATACGAAAATAAATTGGTTCATTAAAACTTTTATACACCTGAATTGCTTAGAATATGGCTTGAACTCTAAAGTTAACCTCGTAGGCATAGATGATAATGGAGTCATATATTAACATGTTAAGAATATCACACTGTTAAAACATGAAAGTTATGCAGACCAAAATAATTATACATAAATATAACCCCACTAGCTAATTAAACAGTCATTTATCAATGTTGCCAACTAGGTACCATTCAAGAGGGCCTAAATTTTTTTGGTATATCAGCGTTTTGAGAATATTTGAAATGTTTGGTTTTTGCAGGGATCCAACAAAAATTAGGAATAGTTAACTGCAAAATACATTAAGTGTAATGTGAAAATAACTTATTCTGTAACTAACATAGAATTTGGATTGATTGTGTGTGTCACAGATGCACGAATGCAGCACCCAGAGGTGTGCATGTATTCTTCTGGGAGGATAGCAGTGTTGAGACATGCGGAACATCGGGGCAAGGTCTCTGCCAGTTCTGGCCTAAACCCAGTAGTTAAGGCCACATTACTGGGGCCACGAAAGCCACCATTTACAGCCAAAGTCCTGTAATGAATTTTAAGCCTGGACTACAGTGTAACTAACACATTCACAGTTATAATGATACGCTCACACAACACAAACACATTGACATGGCTACAACTGAAATAACAATAATAGTATTTGTTTATGTTGTTGAATTTAGTACTGAAGAAATTTAGTTTTATATGCCACCTTTTCCTACTGATAGTGCTATGACAATTTTTATGTGAAACTCTGTGGTGAGACAGTTGCCTTCCACAAGTTTATTTATTTGCATCTGAACTGAGTCAGTGTATGTTAAGTTTATCACATTTGTTTTGTTTAATTACATTTCATTTAGTTCGCTTATAATTGTATCTTTTGGACAACCTCTCTTAAATTTCTTTGTAATTTTATTTTCTTAAGTGTTGTAACATTAGTACAGAGTCCAGTGTATATTGAGTGGTATAAGTTAACTTAATTTTATTTTTCTCTTTGCAGCAGCCTATTTAATACGTATATGCATGCATGCAAGTTTTATTTTGCACCTTAGAGAAATGAACTTTCACTATTTTTAATCTAAGTTAGTGATAACAGGATATGACATTTATATATTTTTCCGGGTCATTGTCTTTTCGTGTGAACCCTGGAAGTCTCAAATCAGACGTGATGGAAGGCAGTTCACCATAATTTTAGTACGGCAATTTTTTCAGTTAAATGCCAAGACTGCCCAGTCTATGGTTAGGAGAGGTGCCTCAAAGTTCTATAAATGTGCGTGGACAAGCAAAGAGTCTTGGAACTCCAGACTTTAGATTCTGAGTAGATTTTATTCAACCGATGCTGCAGACTCCACTTCGAAGGATGAGTATTCCTGAAAGACTTGCGCTATCATGTAGTCATCATACGTCAATGAATTTGTCTGTTTCTCATCAAGAGTTGAATTATTTCTGAAATCTCGTTACCATTTTATTTGGAAGTTTTACAATTTTAACCACCTAGGACTTCCCAGAGGTCTGAGATTTTTAATTATACCATGCAAGGTGTTAATAAATTCCATTATCCTAATTTGAGACACTGATAATTTTGTTTTACTAAAGCCAGAAACTCCAGCATCAGTTACGCTGTCATATAATTTTAAATTTAATACGGCTCACAATAGAGGTGATTGTCAAATTGATTTTAAAATGTTAATTTCGCTGGTTTTAGTTACAATACTAATTTCTCTAATTTCATATTGATTTTTTAAAATTTTCCACAGTAATTTCAATATTTTAATTTGCAACTATATCAGATTTCTTTAATAAACATATTTTTTGCAATGTGTTATGTTAATGTAGTGGTGCATTCATGCAAAGGGTATGAATTCTCATGTTCCTAGTGTTGAGTGTTTTTCTTGTTGAATTATTTAGGGTTCATTGCTTTTGCTTGTCTCGTTTCTTACATTTCCTGCTGTTTAAAAACTACAAATTTGGAAAATTGTAAGTGTTCTTTGCGTATTCTCTAAGGTGTCACACGAGTCGGTTGTTGGATTACAAGGAGGAAGGCGCTGGTGTCTGGCAAAAATACTCTTGCACACACATTGCAATAGCTCAGTATATTTTAAGATCCATTTTAAATCATACATTACAACAAAGAGTGGCGTGCAAAATTGGGGCCTATTACATATATTTCACTGTTTGTTGTTTTACACAAAAAATCATTTTCCAGAATTAATTTTGACCTATCCAGGTTAATTTTCAACGTTTGCATAAGTGGACCATGCAGTTGTCCTTAACTATGGCTTACCCATCTTCAGCTTTACAAATATCTTAGGGCCCTTTTTTAATATTTATTCTCAGCTCATCTTCACCTGTAGCTATGAGACATTTCCATGTGCACCTTGAACTCTGCACTTACTGTTTCGTTAGCTTCAGTACTGCTGGTGGGTGAATTTATAGGGAGTGCTGTGTGGCCATCCAGAGGAGAGGGGGTTTCGTGCACAGTGCTAAAAACAATAATCACCTTGTCATCATTTGTGCATTTGCCAATGTGTGCAAAATATTTTTGTAACCTATTGTACACAACCAGGCAGTCACTAATAGGTACCACCGGCTGGGTCGTGCCGGCTGTCCAGGCACAGCATTCTAGGGAGATGAGCTGCCAAAACTCTTGATGCTCATAGTATTAATATTCATATCTGGGAATTCACATATTCATATACACACAAGGATTTAAGGCTCAGTTACATCCCTTTGCAGAAATTCATTGTTTTCATATAATTTCGGATCCATAGTAATTACTGACAATGCATGATAATAGAAAATTTACATTTTATGAATTGTTAAATATTTTTGTGCGTTATATTAACTGTGCATTATCTGCTTGTTGTAGAAAATCGAGAACTTATTAATAAAATATAAATTAGTGCTGACTGACTCGGAAATATGCTTAGTCATATTGGAATTGCTACATTACATCTGTCTATATTCATATTTGTTGCCCTTTACTAATGTCCTCTTAAATCCAGGTGTGTTTTTTTATGGTATGTAGGCCTAATTGGTCAGCATAGTAGTATGCTACTAAGATAAATAAATATTGCTGTAACTTGTGTATTTAATTTATGGCAAATGTTTGTTTTATCACTTTGTTTGAGTAGGTACCTAGCCAAGTAATGTTTCTGTTATTATTTTATCTAAAATATGTATTTGATAGTAAGTGAACCTTTGGTTTGTGTTCATTGAAAATGTTTGGATTGTCCTTGTTACAGGAGAAAACATGTCAGTTCAGAATCTATCGCAGACAAGGTAAGCCCAATGGGAAAAATTAGTTGATAATTAAGTAAATGGTAAACTTTGTTCTGCATGCAATTGTAAAATTATTCATTGCCAAAAGAATAATTGCACCCACAAGGAAATGTTGAATTGAAATACATACTACTTGGAAGAGAATGAAAAGTTATCAAGAGTAGAAAATATTTTCAAATTGAGATGTGTATGAGTAATACACACCTATTTATTGTGCTACACATACATACATCTCTCAGTATCATGTCAGGCTGTCATGAGTGAACACATTCCACCACTCAAAAGTATGTAGTTGTAGAGATGTCCTGCGATAATCCATCCCATGAAAGTTCAACATTCGTTTGCAGTTCCTGCTGATTTTGTGGTAGGGGTGGAGTTGCAATGGAGCGCTTAGTAATATGCCACGCATTTTCAATTGGTGGTCTCACCAGGGAATTTCTGCTACACTGCTCTTTGATACATTTGACATTCTTAACCAACTGCATGATGGAGTGCATAAGAGATTTTCTGATCTGCATGAGGATGATCTCATAAAATTTGGAATAAAAATGTTACATGACATCACGCACATTAGAAATATTATTTTTAAGCCCTCCAACATAGCAGAATATTGCTTTTCCACATTAATGTAGGTGGTATAGTGCTTAGACTACTCTGCTTCCACTAAGGTGAACCAGGTTCAATTCCTGGTGGGGTCGCTCCTGGATTTTCGCATGTGGTAATCATGCTGGATGATGGTGCTGGTTTGGTGGTTTTGTCTGGCATCTCCAGTTTCCCCTGCCTTTGAATTTCGGTGCTACTCCATACTTCGCTTCACTCTCATCGGCTACCAGGACCCCGTTAAGAGCCACTAAAATCTCTTAACTCATTTCAAAGTATACGGACCGGATACATGCAAAACTATGATAGAGACATGCATGGGACTTTAAGTGTCTACTAAAATGCTAGACTTTTTTTACAGCCACTTACACTATTTGTTGGCTCCAAAATTACGATCCCCCCATCTAACTGGAAGAAAAAAATATATATTTTTTCCCCCCACGTGTCCAATGTCTGATAGTGCATTCTGAAAACTCTTGAACATTTTAAGCGACAAGCCACCATTACTTTTGTGAACTATTCTGTTTTTGCCCATTCTATCTTTCTGTTTTAACAGCTAACAGTATTTTCACATGATGTAATGTAATCGTGTCCCACATGAAATAAACCCATTCTTGCATTATGTGTGTGCTAGGAGTTCTTGCCTTCTGTCCTCTGTTTCCCTCGAATCACAGTAGTTTACAGTTAGCTAAATTATAATTTTGCCAACATTTAAAAGAGGTCATCTGTTTGCATACCCAGTCTTAGTCTTCAAAATATTTGTGACCCAATTTCGTAGTATTTTGCCATTAGAAAATAGTAAAGTGTCGTAATATCTGCTCTCTTGAGTTTTTTTGCTTGGCTTGACATTCTCTTCCATATTGAGCCTACTCTCATAAGGGAAAGAAGGCTTATGAGATCACTTTCCCCTGTGTGCGATTTTAACCGATTTTGGTAGGTTGACAGTGCATCATGTAAAAATTGAATTTAGAGATAATGGTTTTATTGGTCTGCCATTTTGAAAGATAGCACTACATGAACAAATTAAGCTTTTAAGGTATACATGGGATACTAGTAAACCAATTTCCACCAAATTTGGCATATAATTGACGCATGACACCCATACTGACTATACTACACATGACTTTGCCTCACCTGAACGTGACGTCACGTTACCCGAGGCGGGTTTGTAACAAAATTACTAGCAACCTGAGTGCCTACAGGACATGCCCCCTGTCGTAGGGGCTATTTCAGACACATGAGCTTGTACTGTTTACCCAAAGTCAGACATCATGTCAACCTCCCCGAAGTGTGAGTGTACCACCGGCCGAGCGGCCGAGACTTCATCCGCAAGGTCAGTTAGTTCCACAGCGGTCCAAGGAATGATGCTGGCAGACAGCTTCGCTCAGGAGGCAGAGTTCATCACCTCACCACACACACTCATCGCGAAGGGCCCACAGGCAGGGGGAATATTGTATATGTCAGTGCACAGCCCAGAAACGCCAGTTGATCTCCGCAGTTCATCTATGGAAGCTCTCTCCACTTCTGCTGCCCTCAAAGTCCTAGCGACCTACCAGAAGCTCTTCACTGACTTCACCAGTGACCTTCCAGAAACTCTTCAACTCTGCTTGCTCCAGAAACGAGGTCCCCTTCACCTGGAATTATGTAGTCTAACTTCCATTCAGTTCATGTTACTTAGGAGGTAGTATGGGCCACCTGTTTATTCCTCAAGGAATGTAGGCATTTCTCTCAAAACTTCAGCGTACTATTTTCTTTGGTGACTGGTCAATCCTCAGTAGACGACCTGCCAGAATAAAGCAGGATACAGTGTACTTAACTCACAAACATACCGAACCTAGTGTAGGACTGCGGGTTCCCTTAATCGTGCACACTTACGTCAAAAACATACACAGTCGACGGCCACCCATTCTGTACACCTGTTGTGCAGTAAGGTAGAGCCCCAACCACTGGAAACTCAATTCAAGAGTCATCAGACCACTAGTCCAGTTGATCCACTCCGTCAACCGTGCTGTACTATCACTGGTTGGAGTGACATGCTGGGTCTGGAGATCTGCTCTCACTTGGACCCACACCCATTGTCATTGCCTGTCACCCAGAGGACACCCAACACACTATAACCACCACGCCTCACGTCACCGGTTAGAGGAGCACCGGGTATGACTCTGGTGTGTTCAGCTGTGGCTTTGATAATACACCTAGCGTGGGAAATTTGTCGCGTGCTCTCCTCTTGTGAGGCCATCAGTTGTACCTACCATATGCCATACATCTGACTAAATCTAACGAAGTGGTACCAGGTACAACGGAAAGACAACTACAACCGATGCCAATGGAGCTTCAACCCAGTTCCAACTGCACTCTGCAGTGTAACCCCATGGGAATGAGTTCAAGCTGCCCACCAGCTGGAGAGGTCTCACCTTCCAAACTTTATTACATCCTCCTGTCAAAACCGCCGGCCGACCTCACTTAATGGTCACTGACATCCGTCAGGAGCGTGGCGTACCACTGGGACTCGCTAACTGCTGGCCTAGCAACCCTCCACAGGCACTCTGCTCCAGCTCCATTCGACAGCCACCACACCAGCAGCTGATCAAGGAGCTACTCTGGACCCCATAAAGCACAGGTAAACCAGTGGTAGTTTGCTAGTCCATCCGCTGGAACGTCAAACCTCCGACTAACTTTATACCTTGCCACCAGGCCACACACCCGACATTGTAAACTGGCCGGGGCCTAATCAGTCGACAGTAAGATCAGTAATTTTAACTCTCTTGTGCCTCTGACCTGCACGATAAAACCTTGTCAGACCGTGCGCGACATCCCCTCTCAGCCAAAGGCCATCACACGTCATATTAATGCTATGCTAGGCCATGTAAACATATGCAATTTTAATGGATTTAGGCTTTTATTTTCAAAATGGCACTCATATTTAAATATTTTAGTTCATTTGGTGTGTGTGTGTGTGTGTGTGTGTGTGTGTGTGTGTGTGTGTGTGTGTGTGTGTGTGTGTGTGTATATATATATATATATATATATATATATATATATATATATATATATATATATATATATATATATATATATATATATATATATATACACTCTGTATGCTGAAATAATCTATTTCAACTATAGGCTGTTCACGGTAAAGTGAGCACTTTTGACGGCTTAGTTACTTTTTCCTTTCAGCCATATGTGATCCTTTAACCGCCTTTTTAAATTAATGTTTCTATGCAAGTAACAGTGATTTAACACATACAACAGTGATATACACACACACATCTCTCTCTCTCCCTCCCTCTCTCTCTCTCCCCCCCCTCCCTCTCCCTCCCTCCCTCTCTCTCCCCCCCCTCCCTCTCCCTCCCTCCCTCTCTCTCCCTCTCCCTCCCTCCCTCCCTCCTTCTCTCCCTCCTCCCCCCTCTCTCCCTCCCCCTCTCTCCCCTCTCTCCCCCCCTCTCTCTCTCCCCCCCTCTCTCTCTCCCCCCCTCTCTCTCTCCCCCCTCTCTCTCTCTCCCCCCCCTCTCTCCTCTCCCCCTCTCTCTCCCCCCCTCTCTCTCTCCCCCCTCTCTCTCCCCCCTCTCTCTCTCCCCCCTCTCTCCCCCCTCTCTCCCCCCCTCTCTCTCCCCCCCTCTCTCCCCTCCCCCTCTCCCCTCTCCCCCTCTCCCCCTCCCCCCCTCTCCCCCCTCTCCCCCTCCTCTCCCTCTCCCCCTCTCCTCCCCCTCTCTCTCTCCCCCTCTCTCCCCCCTCTCTCTCTCTCTCTCTCTCTCTCTCTCAATAACTCTACGTAGTAGTTTCACGGAATAGTTAATTTGCTCATATTTATGTTCCTATATCTCTGTGTTTATTTTTTATTACTCTTTAGAATTTACAGTGTCATTGTGCTTTTGTTCCATCAGTTGATGAGGTAGTAAAGTTAAAAGTTTGGACAGAGGGAGGAGTACTTATATTTAAATATTTTATTTACCTAAACTGTTTCAAAACTTTGTTTTAGTTAAAACAACGCTCAGGTCATGAAAAGTCAAAAGAAAAGGAACACGAGACTTTGAAAGAGTTGCGTAGGCAAGAAAAGTATCGCAAGTCAGAGTTAGAAACTGATCAGGAAGAAGCATCAGAAAATCAAAAGTCAACCAACAAAAATAAACTAGAAGAAAAGCGGAGACCGCAAAAGATCCAAAAAGACGTTTTCAATTTTACCAAGGAAGTTGGTAAACCCAGGAAAATTGAACACGAAAGAGTTAAAATCATTACGGTAGAGAAATCTGAGGAAGAGGAACCTAAAATGTTGAATGATAATAAAATTGGAACGTCTTATGATGCATTTGAAATGCCATGTGATCCACTTTTTGGTAATGATGAGTATGTTGAAGGGGAAGAAAGTGAAGTCCTTCTTGACATTCAATTTGACCTACATGATGATGACTGTCTTTCAGACTTTACTGAGTAAGTAATTTACAGTTGTCTTTCACATTTGTTTAATTTACAGTATATTATATTTGTGCAGTTTTATTTTGAAAGTTGTCTTTTATGTAAGGTGTTCTTGGTTAATTAATCATTTGAGTATGTAATATACATGCCTGAGTAATGTATGGATGAATGTATGTGAATATAGTTGATTAATGGTAACTTCACACTTTACTGAAACCCTGCTACAGTTATGCTTCCAGGATATTCCGCTGCCTCATGCAAACAAAGCTTAGAGAGTTCAGAAAATTACACCAAAAAAGACAATGTGCTGAATTTGTGCGCACTCAGTTTATTCTACTTAAGAAATCTTTGTTACTAGGCATTACCAACACACACATTTCCTTTCTGTTTCTATTCATAATGATAATAAATTAAATATTAAAATTTATAGATAAAATATAAGTAAATGTTCAGTTTAACATAAATTATATTTTATGTTAACGTAAGCGTAAAACTCGTGTGATACATAGCATATTTAGGAAACAATAATCTTGTCATACATGGGATAATTATTTTGAATATTTGATTCAAAAAGTGTGAAGAAACCTTGAATAGACTGTAATGTAAACATTGACTTTTATACTCCTAGAATTTCATGTGTTGCCCTACTCTCTGGTTCACCCTTTGGCAACAACAAGATAAGGGAGGAAGTTATGTTCTTTGTGCTTTCAGTAGTGATATCACAGCAGGGTATACTGCCGGGGATAGAGGATACCTCATTTTTTCCATTCGCATGGTATTGCCATAAAGTGCTCCGGTCAAAGTGATGGTATGACCTGTTCAACACAGCTATGATGGTAGATGTGGGCTTGATTCTCGCTAGCTCGTATCATAAAAACAATGCACTCATCATATGGAGGATAGGAAATGATGCTCGTATGGTAGGGTATATTTATATTTAGCCCATTGTATTATTTACCATTACCGTAAAAAAAAAAAGATGTCATTCTGAAGGCATTCACTATAATTTGTGCAA
Organism: Dryococelus australis; assembly: GCA_029891345.1. Taxonomy (NCBI): domain Eukaryota; kingdom Metazoa; phylum Arthropoda; class Insecta; order Phasmatodea; family Phasmatidae; genus Dryococelus; species Dryococelus australis. The sequence continues at coordinate 87,652,940 of CM057004.1, read as the reverse complement.
ATGTATTGCTGGTTGTGGTAGCTTTAATTATTATATTATTTAATTAGGAGGTTATAAAACTAATTTTTCCATGCTGGAAAACACAATTGAATATTGTATTGTGCAAATAATATTGAAACATAAATTGTAATAAAAAATAAAGGCCATTATCATTTGCTTAAAAAATTTTCTAAGATTCCCCACACCTTTCTTTAAAACCCAGTACGATTTCATAAATGACAATGTAGTTGTAGATTTTTACAGCATTTCAGCATGGCAATACGTAGTAATTTCTTGTAGGATAAAACTCATTTTTGCGTACAAAACTTAAATCTTCACTAGTGAAGATGTATCTGCTTGAGAATACTATCAGTTGAGTGTCTGACTGATGACATGGTATGTATTGCATGATTTTCATTCTAACATTTAATTCAAAACTTTTTCCCAAATATTTAGGCAACTGTGTTTGCCATGTCTGGCCTTTAATAAGACATTTTTTCTCAAGCGTGTTTTTGGAATTAAATAAAATTGAAAATATCACTCAACCATATTTTGTAATGAAGATAATTTCTTCTCAATTTGAACATTACTCCTTGCTGTAATTACACCGTTGTAATTTTAAAACATTGAAATTGGTATTATTTACAGGTTAAACATAAATTTTTATACAAAAGCAGTTATTCTGTCTAGTACGTGTGCAATTTTACACATAAATGGCATATTTTTAAAATTGTTTAAATCAAAACACAAAATGTTATGTCAAGTTGCCACAGCTCTGTCTGAAAGATATGTGTACAGGTTGCATGTGCTCAAGTAGTGCTCAACTTCGTGTAACTCTGAGCTGCCTTGTGTGTTGTGTGCAAGGACAATAATGAAATGCATTGTTGGCACAAGCCCTCAGTGACCCAAAGAACTGTTGTGTTTGCCTGTGATGTGATACAGCATTTAAATACACTCACTTAAAGTATTGTATCAGTTGACGAGTTGTTGAGGGATGTATGTTATGTTAATGATATTGATGATTATAATGTAAGAAAATAGTACTCAGAAGTCAGAACTATAGTTATAAATGAAAACTTAAATTATAATTACAACAATTGTGGTTTTAATTATGTTTTTAAATTATTGCAAAAGTTTTTTTGGCTTTTAGTGAATTAGTTAAAAAATATGTTTAGCAATTATGGTGGAGCATGCGTATATTTACTTTCAGTGAAATGTTTCCAGCTCGGTGAACACCATGTGTATGTTATCTCTTTTGTCATGTTTATGCAAGTGCCATACTGGTGCCATAGTTTATTATTATTATGTGCTTTTATTAAGCATAGTTGGTTTATTGGTGCCTTTTTAGTGTTTTTCTTAAGTGAAATGTAATATTTTCGGAATGTACATGACTTGGTCTGCTATTTTCTCTACCATCGTGAAGCACTAAAATTTATTTACATTATGAAGTTAAGTTTGCTAGTTTTGGGAAGTGCTTATAGTGTTGTATTTGCAGAATGATTCTATAGATAATTATTTTGTATCAGTGGCAGAGATGTGTCCAAGGATTGCAACTCCTGAACAGATTGTGTCTGAATTACTGCAGAGAAATAGGAATGCCTTCTCATGTGGACCAAATGACTTTGGAAGAACTAACATGACCTGCCACCACATTGATACAGAGATGTGATAGAACCATCGGTTAGTCCGTGGTCATCATCCATTATTGTACTTGCTAAGAAGAAAGATGGCTCTCTGTGGTTTTGTGTAGATTTTCACCAGCTTTATAATGTTTCAATGTCTACCGGAGTCATTCACACAACAGTGTGAGGTAGGCTGGAGTGCTGTCTCGTTAAAAATTCATGGCAGTTGAAACCGTTGGAAGTGCAAACTAGTAACAAAACAAAATTTAAAAAATTGATTATGTTACTGGAAACGCAATATTGTCTTCAACTTGTGCAGGAATTTCAAATTTGTATATTTCTTATGTGCAAATAATTTTCAGCAAGTGCTGCCAACATGAATACATACTCAAATATTTTATGTCCCAGCTGATTGCAGACAATATAAATGATTTAATTTGTTGTGACATCATTACAATGTTGGTGGTTCTGTCAATCTGGCCTTCATAGCAGAGATGGAATTTACATGTGTAACATACACTTGTAGAGAGTACATCACTGTTGTAAACACTCTTCGTGGAAGCACCAGCTTCTCAGAGTTGGCAGTGTCATTGCCCAATAATGGGGACAATTACCCGGTAGGAAATATCTATGTTATATTTGTGTACATATCTCATTTCCACCTACCTTACCATTGGACTTTTTCTTCAGTCTTTGTTCATTCCATTCTTGGAGATTTCCGGCTGCTAGCCAACAGGCAGAAGCACAAGTTACTGCTACTTTTCTGTCTTGAGGCAGCTGTCACTGTTGCACGAATTTGCTGTTCTGTACACTCTATGGTATGCTAATTGATGCACACGTTTTATTGACAGTTGCATACCTCTAGCATTGCCACCTTTAGGTACTATTTTATACTATGTAATATCCTTTTCAGTTGTAAGGTTACTGGAATTTACCCCCCCCTTCCTTCCTTCCTCTACATCACCTATTCTGTAGTTCGTTTGGCCATATAGTTGCAAATTGTTGTATGTATACTGACATTAACTAATGTGTAAAATGTAAATCATTACCATGTTGTGATTACCATTTAGGCAATATATTACTGGACTACAGTGGCAGTAGTTGGTTAAGTTACTCTATTAATACCTTTATTTTAATTGCAGGGAAATGCTGATAAATTTATGTGGTTCGTTATGGAAAGATGAACACAATTCTCAAGAATCAAGGTTTGTAAGTATCTCGTATTATACTTTTTTTTATAAAAATAATATGGAGCTGTTGGTGTAGAATTATTTTATTATAGGCCATTCAAAGTTACAGCACACTTTTCTGAAGCCCTGCTAAAGTTATATTTTTGGTTAATGATTATGTATCCTTCGGCTACATGTAAACATAAACACTGCCGTGTGACTTAACGGTTGTCAAATGCTTTGTTTACAGTTTTCAGCTGTTCAAAGAATTCACCCATATTTCCTACGAATGTTCGTATTTTAGACCTACAACCATATTTAGGCCAGCTTTACGACTTTTTAACTATGTCTGTATTCACAATAGTTCTTACGGTTATTATTTTACATTAACATATTTATGTACTACAACATAGCACATTACAATAATACACATTAATATTTTGCACAACTGTGTTTAACCCTGTTGCAACCTTGGGGGAAAGAACTGTATTTAACATCTTGTTATTGATATGTGTTGGGTTATTTCATTAAAAGGATGGCCTTGGTTGGAATAAATATTTAAATGGAGTAACCAGTCCAATGAAAATACAGTAAATTCAAGCATGCAACCTGTGTCACTTATTTGTTGTACGTAGTGGCATGCTTGGGATTACCAATTAAAAAATTAATGATTAAATTCAATTATTAAAAAAGTGTGTAATTTTTAACATCTCAGTTAATTTTAAAACTGATCATCTTCTAAATTTTAATCGTTAAAATATATGGTCAACAATTAAAATTACTGTTTAACTCTGCACTTCCCTGGAGTCAGAAGAAAACAAAATATATGCAAATGCCATTAAAATATATTGACAAACGTCTTAAAAATACGCAACGTATTTGATGGCAGACGGGTTGCATACCACAATATACAGATTGATACACTGACGTTATGTACTAAATCGATGATCATTGTTAGTTACACGCAATGCGTTTGTTAGGAAAGTGAGATGCCGCTGTCAGGATCTATCAATGTACTTTCTCACTAAACAAAAATCACAGTTGCACAGTTGATGGTCCTCGTGCGGCAAGTGTGTTTAAGTTATATTTTAAATGGTTTTGTAGAAGATTGTTAATTCATCATTTTGATAAGTGGGTCTATCTGATTCTTCATCCGGCAACCAAGTTGAATTTATTCTGGGACTGTTAATAATTATTTTTTTTAATGTTTTGAATAAATAATAGACAAAAAACTTTTTCGAGACTATTTTAACTGCAACATTTTTGTTATTCTTTAACATTTAACTTTAATCAGTTAATTTTTTTTTAAGTTAAACTTTAATCAGTTAATTTGCATGGATATTAACTTCTAACTTTAATCAGTTAACTTTTTCTTACTTTAACTTTAATCAGTTAGATTACTTTGTTAACTTTTGCAAGTATGCGTAGTGGCGACAAACATTTAAAGATATTGGTGAACATGCACACAATTGGGCTTACCGTAACTATTCCACTCTTATTAATTTCAATAGGTACTTAGTTTTTATGTACTAGGTTTATTTAATTATTTATTTAAAATTTTCTGGCTGGACTTAGTATTTCTTTTGGGATTGTGGCAAACATTCAAATCACAAAAACATAAACCCATTGTGCAATTGTGTTACTAACACACACCTTGGGTAATGTTACAAAGTTGTGATAAAATTAATATATGTGACATATATAGTAGTTAATTTTGTCATAAAAACAGTTCACTGTTAAAACGTACAAATTTCTCACTCTCGGTATTTGCAATCGCACACACATACTGGCCCTGGCGTAACATAAAGGCAACAATACTCGTACTCACAGTGGACTCAACTCTCATTACATTATATTTATTCCTGCCGTGGAACACAGATTTGCCACATCATCGAAACTTGCCTAGAGAGGTTTAAAAAAAACACATTGTGTGCAAACTTGATGTGGTAATTTGAAGTATTTTTCACATGAAGACAGATAATACTTTGTTTAGTAACAAGCAACATGCCATATGTCGCGAGTCACCATTTGTGCCAAGTTCGGATTTGTAACTGTCCCACCGTCGTATCTAAATATATTATAAGTATTCAAAAATTACAATCTTGTTTCAGTTTAAAATTACAAATTCAAAAATTATTATTGTAGCTGTAATAAGTATGAAATATGCTAATATTGAAAACATTACAACTAGCAGTGTAAAATTTTCCCAATGAGAAAGGGGGAAGGGGGGGGGGGATGGGCAACAAGCTCTGCTCTACCTATTCAATGTCCTTCATTGAACAAAATAAAACATGTTGCTAGAACCTATGTACCCTAATTTGCACCGATTCATTCTTTAACTGTAACAGTGAAATCCTGTTCCAACAATGCTACCTGAAAACTTGAATATTTCAATAGACAACATTTAATTTGTCATAAATATACGAAAAAAAACTGTTAAAACAATATTTCAACCTTGAACTATTTTGTACTAGTAGTTGCCAACACCTAGCTTCTCTCACAATTTTTAATTTGTTTTGAGTACAAAATAAATATCACTAATTAAAGAAAATACTAATTTCAAGTTTAATTTACTTAAGAATACAATACTTGAAAGTTAATCACAGTGTTATATATTTGTGGTATACAAGTTATTTAAAAAACAGGTTGATATGTTACCCCTAGAGTGATTTTTCAAAGGTTTGTTTCAAAACATTCGAATAAACCATGAATGTACTATATACTTTTTGAATAATGGTTTATTTTCAGATGGATCCATGCAAAGCATTCTTTGGTGCTGAAGTATTGAAGGATCGCAGAAGATTTTTACCTGAAAGTAAAATAGAATGCCCTGAAGATGAAGTAAAGGAATTTATTTGTTCGTAAGTACATACTGCATGATATTCTCTAAAGAAACATATTGGTTTGGTCTGGTTGGGAATATATACAATAAAACATATTGTGTAATGGATATTACACAGATAGCTTCTTAGCTGGTCGTATAACTAGACTGATAGAAAAACGTACTTTGGTTTGACAGTGATAGTAGCAGTACGTATAGTTGGAAAAGTTGATAGTAGCACACAGCAGTGTGATTGTGGTAGGTAGTAATAGTTTTAAATGGTCAAGTGTTATGTAATGTTTTTGCAGTATTCCTAAGCTTTGAAAGGTTAAAACCACTAGGTTTTCTTGAAACTGGAAGTCTTTGGACACATTCGGCTTGAGCAAGGCTGAGATAGTATTCCCCACGTTTGAACAAGACCAGGAATAGTCACGGAACAAATCCGGTTTATTAGCCTACAGCTAGATACAAACCCGGGACTCCAGGCCATGTATCTACTCATTACCTCAGTCCCAGTTTGTAGTGAAGACTGGACCCAGGAGGGCTTGAGTATACACCTGGCATTCAGGGGAGTATGTCCCTGCGTGTTTGTTTATTTTTTAAATGCCTTATCATTCAAAAGGTAAAGCTAGACAATTACGCAGATTGGCCTGCCCGGCCTTGCAAAGAGAGTTAGATGCACTAAATAATCCAGTAACCACTCCAGTCAACAGTGACATATTTGAAACAGCAAAAATTATTGAACCACTATTTGGCCCTGTGATAACTCCAAATGATGAACTTCCACTCTTATTTGAGGCTCCGAGGCAAGACAGGGATTCCTTATTAGGCATGGACTGACCCTGGCATAACCTCGGTTACATCCACACCCCAGATCCCCCAGTGTTTCGTTCCAAACCAACCCCACCGCTTCGCTCTTGTACTCCCGTACAAGAACCCGCCTTTACTTGCATAGTTCACACAGCTGCTGGAAAAGTATTAAAAATTAAAATTTGCATACCTCCCAAACCCAACACTACGCGTAAGCTAGTGTCCGGAAACCAACCAGACCAGAACCCTATTGGCGCAGAGTAAACTCAGAAACTACCAATTAATTTCTGGCTGGGCTTCGGATAGGCATACTTCAGTTGATTTCCCTTATTTAAACCTTGACAGCTGGCCTCATGACTTTTGATGGCCTTTACAGTAGACTGAACCAGATTCCCGGGGAGGGAGATACTCATTGCCAAGCTTACCCTGGGGTGCAATTGCCCTCCTCCAATTAAGGACTCTCCACCAATTAAGGACTCTCCACCTAAACAGTGTCACCCCAACCCTTCCAGTGTGGGAAGGTCCACGACCCAGCCAGGCAATTAATTTAGTCAATGTATAGACATTCTGGGAGAGAACCTGAGTTTTAAACCAATAGGATGGAATCAACGCTTACCCATTTGATAGTTTCACCTTGTGGAGGTAGAAACCCAGAATAGCAGCCCCTGTAGTAAAGAAAAGGTGCATATTTTATTTTGAATTAAAATAAAATAAGGGATGGGTCAGTTTGGTTCTTGGGTTCCAATTTATACTGGTTCTTAAGGTTTGACTCTGAACCGGTTTTAGGTTAACAACTGCTATTCATTCCTTGTTTCTACACAGCAATAAATTTAGTAATATTTTGAGATGATATACTTAGTACGAAACATTATGAATTAATCTAATACAGCAAAATTCTGTCATTACAAAAATAACTACCTATATCAAGAAACTTATGAAAACAAACAAATATTGCTGTTACCGCCAAAACTATTATATAGGTTAATTCGCCTGTAACAAGCACTTTTTCTTGGCCACTATACTTCCTTACAACAAATTGCTATTGCCGTTGAAAGCAAATATTAATTTATTTTGTACCAATGTTCACGAAAGCAGTTTTTAAGGATAGGCGTTTAATCAACTACAGTATTTGGTTTAATATATTTTATCAGTTAACGAGACAAAACGTAAACACACTGGTGGCAATGTCATAGATATGTATAGGAGACAGTACACTCGGCTTCAGGTGAAACAAAATAGCGGACATTTACTCTCTGTCTCATATAAGGTGGCAAGATTTTGACAGTTCAACGAATGTTTACTTTTAGTTTATGTATCCTTTCGTCATCAGCTGGTGCGTCTTTTGGAGGCTACATGAAGACAAGGAAATGGGTTTCTGGAAAAAAAAACACAGTGTGTGTAGGACATAGACGGACAAATTACTGGCCCAATAGAGATTACTTACTAGTAATCAAAATTAGAGTTATTCCGATACCATGTTTTCCGATACCGTTACCCTGATGCGACTGCTGATACCCCGATACCAATGCCCTTTGCTCTGAATTTTAGAAAAAGTATTACTGTTAATAAATAATAAATTTAAAACATTTCTCCTAGATTCATTTAAATAAAGAAAATAATGTCTCAAAATACTGCATATAATTTATTGTAATCCGACACAAAATGCAAATTGACCTGAAACTTTCAAACTCTCTGAAAATGCAAATAATATGACACCAAATGCAAGTCAAATTTTATACGTCCCGCGTGCACTATCAGCTAAGAGCGCACAGAGAAGTTATCTCTCGGGCAGTGTCATGTCTTGATTTACAGGGGGGATGACCTCTCCACGCCGCTACCTGTTGGTGACATCTTGTACGTGTGGCAAATGTCTGTCTTTTAAAGTAATTAATCATATTTTACTGCAAAGAAAACTTGTAATTTTGAGACACAAATGTGGCAATTATAATTGATTTCTTCACTGTCTTTAATAATTAATTATTCAGAACCACGTCCTCTGATTTTCCGTCATGAGTTAACACTGCACTTGGCTCGGTGCTTACCTACCCATTGTTAGACGGCAAAAGGTGTCGAATAGGCAGTTACATATTATCAGTTTATTCCAAGACGCTTGTCAATTGAAATAAATTAATATAAATCCTCTGATTTCTCCGCAAGAAGTTACTGAAAATGAACACTTATAATACAAGTCACTAGATGTTCAAACTATTTTTTGCTGACAAGTGGTAGAGTATATGCTTTTGGGCATATAATTTTATTCGCGAAGATGCCCTTTATAAATATAATAAGTTTAAAGTCATGTTAAATTTATGGCAGATACAATGAAACACCAACCTTACTGGATAAAACAACCATTAAACACAAAAGAAAATATCTTTACAAATAATAATTCTTCGTTAAAAGTGTTTTGCATAACATTTTCAGGTGAAATCTTTTGCTTTGAAATACAAGTAATGTTAGTTGCAAATAATTTTGAGCTACACGTACCGTAATTACTCGTGTATAGTATGCAACATGATTTTTGCAACAAGTTCCAGGGGAAAAAATTTTTTAATAAAATTGCACCAAAAATTTGTGGTGCCCTGTTAGTAAATATGGAACAAATTATTATTTTTTACATTAATGTGTGGTAATTGTGATATGTTTGGAAAATACTTAAATTAAATATCATGGGTGCAAAAAGCCAAAATTAAAAAAGTCCTGAAACACCTTGCTTCTACTACTCAACATTTCCAGCTTTGTTTTTCTTTTTTCTCCCTTCTCCTTCCAGCAGTCTCTTTTTTTGCCCTTATCTAAAAAAAAAAGGGAAAAGGGGTTTTCCTCCCCCCCCCCCCCAGGAGTTGAGTTTCAACCTACACATAATTGAAGGGTCCCTAAGAGAGAAAGAGAAAGAAAGGAGAGGAGTGATGTAAGAGTGAGGGATAAGACAACAGACAGTCTCTCCCCCCCCCTCCCGCCTTTTTTTTTTTAATTAAAAAAAAAAAAAATTTTTTTTTGTTTGCACTCCAGAAATTATTTCCTTTATTTTGGGGGAAAAAAATGGTGCTATACATGAGTGAAATACGTATTTGTTCTTATTTTCCTTTTTGTTTTAATGTGTGGTGTATACAAACAGAAATACTGGTAATTTTTGTGCCTAAAGAAAGTAATAACCTGACTTTATTGTCTACAACCGATACTAAAGTATCGGCCTGTTACCTGATATGGATACATCGGGAAATCAAAATCTCTGTACACAAAATATATGTTAACATAAAAAATTATGCAGAGTTCGCGGAAGAATAAAAATATTGGTATTTGTTCATATATTTATTTTACATACAAAACCTATTCACTTTATCTTCATAGCTGGTTAGGTTTGAGAAAGAGCACACAGAGGGTGCGCACAACATGGTAAAGCATGTGAACCACGTGCTATATCAGCAAATGGCAGCATGTTCGCCGCCTCTAGATCCTGCTTTTTAAAACTTGACTTTTCTCCTATTTTCTCGAAACGACACAAATTTGAAATATATTTTGTCAAATTATTTGAAAAAACAATTCAATATTATCATGCAATATTTCTGTACGCTTTTGTAATTACCAAGCACATGTGGAAAGCATGTATGGACAGTGGGAATACAACATGAGGAGATCTAAGATTTGAAGTCGTGTTTCATTCAGCTATGAATCATATTATTGTGCATTTCATTTTGAACACCTATACATTACAACTTTAGCACGAAGATTAGTTTGTAACAATTACAACCGTTGTTTGGCGACCAAATAAATTTAAATATATATTATTTAATCTGGGAACTCTTTGTTATAGCATATTTTGTACTTGTCTGATGTGCATCGCCAGTGCACTCAGAATAGCCAACTTAATATTCCCTTTTTTTGATTCGTGCATCAGCTGATATGCAATTTTGGAAACAGCACTTTGTTTCATATACGTCAAGTTGCCACTCACCGTCTGTTAAAATCTCGCCACCTTATACGAGATAGACTATATGTACATATTTTTAGTTTTGAATTGTTCCAATTGTTCTATATGTACATCTTCTAAATATGGCATTCTAGTGTATTATTGGAGAGAGAAAAAAATAACGTAAACAAACCGGGAGTAGAATATGTGCATGTATTTTGTGAGTGCTTTTGAACATATGTGAATTATATTTAACGTGTGACAAACAAATTTTTTAAGTTATTTAAGTATAATTATATTAATGGTCACAGACTACGTACAATGTTATCGTATATCCAATTATTTTTCCTGTTCATGCAGTATATATTTCACTCTTCACTTTAATAGTAAAACAATTGATGAAACCAGTGGAGTTTTGACATTAAATCCTAAATAAATAATTAAGAGTGGTATTGATTTGATTTTGTACTTAAGAAATTGCAAATTTTTTGAGCTATTTATATATACACTGTTTGGCCCACTCTCTCCAGCTTGCTGTTGCCCCCCACTTGCTCCGCTCGCTCTCACCCGCATTCGTTCCACCCGCTCTCGTCCCACTCATACTCCTGTTTGCCGTAACTTTCTCCCCCTACCTTTCCGTTTGACTTATCTTCCTCTTTCTATCATCTCCCACCTTCCCTCCTTTTTCCATCATGTTTCTCCCCTTCCCACATCTGCCATCATCTTTCTCCCTCCCCTACCTTTCTCCCTCTCCCATCTTTCTTCCTCCCATTGTCTTTCTCCCTCCTTACCCCATCACATTTCTCCCTCCCCCATCATTTCCCCTCACCCTTCCCCTGCATCTTTCTTCCTCCCTCCCCCCATTGTCTCCCTACCTGCTCTTGCAGTTTCTCTTCCCCTGTGTTCTCGCACTCTTCCCGTCCTCGCTTGCCCTCTGACACACACTCTTGTTCTGCTTGCCCTCCTTTCTCGCTGCTCGTCACCTTCTCAGGACTGCATACCCTCTGCTTATTGTGCGATTCCTTCCATGGGGATGGCAGTAGTTTTCTCAGAATTTTACATAGTCATTGGTCATTTAATTTGGGCCAGTTAGTGTGTAGCCATAAGTGATGGGGTTGGCGTGTATATCTAGCATTTGGAAGTGCTCCGTGGAGTTTACTGATGTCCTTTTCAAGTAGTTATCATGAACTTTAATAGGCAGTTTTGTTTATAGAAGTGTGATTTATGCTACAGTAGTATTTTCAATGCCCTCTACTGCTTGTACTTCGAGACAGAGAAGATTGTGAGCGGAATTGGTGCTCATGACATCCAAGGACGTACATTTTTAAATGGCTTGTTTCCTATCCTCTGCATACACTCTTGACATGTGATGCACCAGGAATATATACTCACTATAATGTCTTTGCAAAGGACGTCCAGATCTTTTGGCTAGACGCTGAGCCAGGCCCTTCTGCTGGGGTTCAATTTTGTTCAGGTGCAGGCGCCTTCCTGTTGTACAAAACCGGCCGTGTGGCTATGCGGCAGGACACAAAATCAGGCCTCGGGCAGCACAATTTGGCATCTAGGTGCCACTGCTGCCTTAGATATACCTGGGTGACGGTGAATAGCACTTGAAGAAGGTGTGACTGATTGTGGCACAGAGTTGTGGTAGATAGTGACCTGAGGCTTTGGCAGTGGTGTGGGACGCAAGATTGCTGGCACTACATTAGGCTACATCGGGCGTCAGAGGCTTGTCAGGTTGACTCAGATGCTTGTCGACACACCAGGGTACTCTGTTGGGCCAGTCTTCTCGGGTGTTGGAAAGAGGTCTCTGGGCACTGGAACGTCCACTGGGTATTGTATATATGGCGTAACGCTTGTGTCTGAGCTCGAGGAGGTCAGCTAACTATCTGTTTAACCAGGGAAGGCTGATATTTGTATGTTCTACTAGATGCTGAGAGTATCTGCCTCACTTTTTTTTTCATCCCTTTCCTCTGGGCATAGGGCATTGGGAATTGAACTTTACCCTACTACTACTGTACCACATGAGCACACTCCTTGTGCAGTTTTACGTGTGGCATCTCGTGCAGGCGGAGAACAGGCGCACACCCTATTCCCAAGTTTGGCAGAGACTGCTGTACACGAGGGAAGTCAGGCCTCACCCTGTCCAGAGATGAACACGAGTGTGTGGCCCTGTCCCAGTCTTCCCAACCTAGGAGACACAAGTGTCTTCCAGCAGAGACCGCTAGAGAGAGGCCGGTGAACACTTAAGCCGACAAGCTGTTCCAAGGACAGTGTACCTGTGTGGCTCCTCCTTTCCGTCAATCCCATAGGATTGAGGGAAGGGCGGCCAAAGCTAGTTTGTGTGAGTGGGGAAAATAGTGTTTGGCTTGTCGGAGTGAAATTCCCCAGGATCACTTGCAAACTTGTTGCGTGAGGGTAATTACGGAAGGGTGCCAAGTCTATAGGAAAAGTGCTCAAATTTAAAGATGGCCCATGTTTTATTCTGATTAAGGAGGAAATTGACGTGCGCCACTTTTTGGTTTATTTACTAAATAATTACGACTCGTCAGCCTCACGTATTTCTACGTAACCCGAGTAAGGGTCAAACACTGCAACATCTTTCATGAGTGTCTTTAGATCGCCAGTACCTTGGAGGGTGATTCTAAACACATGAATATAAGATTGCAAAAGAAAGCAGTCAAAAAGCACATCCCCATTCCCCGTGCTGAGAGCCTACAAGCAGTCACCTGCCTCTGGGCAAGCAGAATGCGCCCAAGAATGCACAAAGCCGAACACTGAGCAGGGGGTTGCTACTCCCAGCCCAGTCTTGCACTAGAGTGACGTCATGAGGTGACGTCAGATCTCCCACCCCACCCCGGCCCGGCGTGTACCTGTTCAGCAGACTATATAAGGCCATGCACGCCCATGCTCGGGAGTTATTTCCTTCTCCAGTAGCTCTTCCTTTGTGTGCTGGGCCTCTCTACTGCTACCAAGTCTTCAGCAGCCACCAGTGCCTGCGGCCACTGTCAGAAGTTCCATTGTTGTCTACCACCATCAATATCTTCCAGGCGCTCTCCTTCAGTAAAGCCTGCACCATTTTACACTTTCGGCTGCTGTTCCTCCTGGTTCAACAGTCGTCTCTACTTGTTGTTAGAGGGAACTACACCCACTGCCCTTAAAAGTAGTGGTCCTCTTTTTGTAAATTCTCTTCTAGGTGCCCCTCGATTAGAGTAGCTGCGACCAAGTTATTTTCATAGCTGTCATTCATTCACCATCTTGTTTAGTCTAGGAGCAGGTCGCCTACTCTGGGTGTTTTTACAAGTATGTACCATAGAGTAGGACTGCAGATTCCCTTCAGGAATCTGTACGTCTGATACACACACACACACCATTCGACAGCCACCCGTTCGAGACACTGGTGGACAGAAAGGTAGAGCCCCATCCACTAGTAACATATCCAAGAAGGGCAAGACAGTCACCTCAGGCTGTACTGCTACCAGAGTGCTCACGGTGCTGGAAGGAGTATTTGCCGGGGACCGAAGGCATAACCCTGTTGCGACCTCACTCAATAGTGGTAGGAAGACGGCCCACATGACTCGCCTCTCTAGGTTTGTGCGTCAGTGGCAGGGAACTGATTAAAGCACCAAGCTCGCGCCGTGAACCACTACAGTTAAACCCCTCCATTACGACCCCATTTACTACGACCACCTCTCTATTATGACCCAATCCCGAGGAACCCTGAAAAGTTTGGGTCGAAAATGTCGAAAATTTGAGGCACATCTAAAAATAGATACACTAATCCCTCGCCAACCGCGGTATCTTGAACTGCAATTTCAGTTATGCGCAGATTTATTTTTGTAGATCTTTTCTCCCACCATGGTACAAGTTTCTATTATCCACGGTCTTCAGTCTATGGGAAACTAGCCTTTACTTATGTTAGTGGTCACACATTTCTCAAGCTGTCATAGACTTTGACATTTGTTGTCCCAAGCTGCGTGAAGCAATAAAAATTCACGCCAGAAGAGGACACTGGTGTATTGTCCATGCGGGGGAAGTGGGGAGAGCTACAGGCCGGGTCAGTAAGGATTCTTTTTCCTAATCACATGCCTCGGCCTTTGCCTTACACTCCCTGTCTTTTTTCGCTTCCATTATCCCTCCTCTTTTGCTGTAAATTCTTAAAAACTGCGGCACATTACACAGACTAGTTTCTTAATCAGTGTATGCATGACAACTTCAAATGTAATTCAATGTGTGTGTGTGTGCGCGTGTGTGTGTGGTTTTTTTTTTTTTTTTTTTCCCCGCCATGCCTTCGTAATACGCTAAATTTTTTGATGGGCATTTATTTATTTTTTCTTGTGAAGTCAATTTTATGTGTAAAGTGAATAAAAGGTAGGTAAGTGTGTGGAAATAAAAATGTGTTCTTATGTTACCATATTTTGGCAAGCAAGGCCATGTGCATGTATAGGTTACATTAGAATTTTTTTATAATAAATTAGGGATAGTTAATATTTCAAGTAGACAGCACAAAATTTTTATATTCCCGTAAACATTGCCGGGCCTCATTGTGCCAGTGCAGAGGCCAACATGCAGCCTACATTTTGTATAAATTCAACACATTGACGTGAATTGCATCTATCAGCATGTTTTATCAACACCGGGCCACTGTTATGAAGTGAATCGGCCCTGTAATGATGGCACTGTTCACCAGAATAATCTTGTGGCAACGACTGACAGCTGCCCAGATCCGAGGATCTAGGACCAATCAACAGCTGCGAGTCGCCGTGCCCGGCCGCGCTGCAGAGGATCTAGGCGCTCCCCCAGCTACGTGTGCACGGCAATGTATTCGCTGCTAGCCCCAGCACACGAGTGATCAAATGTATCATGTATATTTTCAATAAATAAAGTTCTGTGTTTTGGTT
Organism: Dryococelus australis; assembly: GCA_029891345.1. NCBI lineage: Eukaryota > Metazoa > Arthropoda > Insecta > Phasmatodea > Phasmatidae > Dryococelus > Dryococelus australis. The sequence goes on along the minus strand of CM057004.1, from coordinate 87,637,731 downwards.
CAAACATAAGGCATCTCCAACAGTGTTTAGTTATTTTTAAATCATACGTACTCTAATCTTTTCACACACTTTTAATGGCCATGTCATACTGTGTTTAGGCCTTTTTTACGACAAGGGTGGTCCAAAAAACTTTTTTTTGGGGTATCAAATTAATCAGGAGATGTCCAGCTATTACCATATACATACGTATTTATAGTTAATCTAAAAAGTGATTTTTTATGCGTTACAGACAATTGAACATGAACTTCATTCAAAAAATGGTGAATTTGGGGGGATAGGGGTGGGGCAAAATTGGTCCAAAATGTTCCAAATTTTTAATTACGACCCTATTCTCGTGAACCGTGAGGGGTCATAATAGATGTTCTACTCTATGTGTTATACACTTAGCTAGGGATCTGTCTCGAGTTCAAGTCGATCGGGAAGTGCACTTAAGTGTGGACAAGACCTGTTTGCGTTTGGGAAAAGGCACGGCCCACAGAGGGAGGAGCAAAAGGCGGCCCTGCCTACACCGCCGTCATGTGAATGTACACATCAGACCCCTCTGCACTTAGCTTACAAGCCGAATGGGAGAGAGCTCAGACCACCCGTCAACTGATGAGGCTTTCCTCTCCACTGTTTACTTTAATATTTCCGTGCACACATTCATCTAGTTCAAGACTACCACCCTGTGGTATGTGCTCTGCTCGCAGGCACAGAGGTTAGGTACGGGGCAGCCAACCCTTTGTTCTGGAGCCGAGAAGCAGTGGAATGGAACCAACAGTACAGCTTCAGCTGCAGTGACCACCAAAGAGAACAATCTGCGAGGTAGACAGTACAATCTCACATATTAACGGGACAAAGTTAACTTCCAACTTCGCAACAAACTGACCTAGGGATGGAGCGGAAGTCGTTACTAACTCCATTGTTGAAAATATGTGGTGTGCATTTTGTTTACTGTTCCTTCTACTGCCCTAGTTTGGTAAATAACATAGGGTCTGCGAGCAACAGGACTTGCTTGTTCTGAATATTTGGCACTCTGAATGGTGCTCCAGCAAAATAAACTTATAACATAATGCTTTTGTTTTATTGGCCACTTAGCAAAACAACATACAGACTTCTGGATAGCAATCATTCAGTATATTGAGCAACCAGATGCTTAGTGGCTAGGAATCTGGTGTCCCCTATCCCTTTCATGTAGGTTCATAACCACCGAGTTGTAATGGATGAAAAGAAAATATTCAAAATATTAACGTATGTGTGTGCGCATGCACGTATGCACTTAAGTTTTGTAGTGTTCGAAATATGTATTGTTTAATTTTTTCAGTAACTGCAATAAATCTGACAGAGAAATGTATTTTATATAGTAAACCAGATATCATTTTCACATATGTCAAGTAATTGAGAGGGCTTTCATCTTGTTTTGCTGCAACTTTGTTGGCTATAGTACAGACTTCTTTTTTCGAATATTGTTATTGTATTGCATACATTTTTTATTTGGGCTACAATGCATGTTTGGAGCTATGTTCTCTCCTCAACTGCTTGTTTAAATTCGCTACATCAGTATATATTACTATTAACTGTACTGTCTATCTACTGTTATCTCATATAAGATGGCAAGATTTTGACAATCGGTGAGTGGCAACTTGACGTATACAAAACAAACAAAGTGCTGTTTATAAAATTGTGTATCAGCTGATGCACGAACGAACAAAAGTTAATATTAAGTTGGCTATTCTGAGTGTGCTGGAGACGCACATCAGACAAGTACAAAATACGCAGTAACAAAGAGTTCCTAGATTAATTAATATATTTTATTTTACGCAGTTACAAAACCAGTTGTGAGTGCTACATACTAATCGTCATGCTAAAGTAGTGATGTATAGGTATTCAAAATGAAACACAATAAGACGGTTCATAGCCGAATGAAACGAGACTTCAAACCTTAGATCTTTTCATGTTGTATTCCAACTGTCCATCCATGCTTTCCATATGTGCTTGATAGTAATTCCAAAAGCCTACAGAATTATTGCATTGTAATATTGAATAATTTTTTCAAATAATTTGATGAAAAAAATTTCAAATTCGTGTCGTTTCGAAACAGTAATAGGAGAAAAGTCAAGTTTTAAAAAACAGGATCTAGAGGTGGTGAACCGGCTGCTATCTGTTGGTACCGCACGCGTCTCGCATGCTTTATCGTGTTGTGCGCACCATCTGTGGTGCTCTTTCTCTAACCTAACCAGCTATAAAGCGGAAATGAATATGTTTTGTATGTAAAATAAATTTATGAACAAATACCAATAGTTTTATTTTTCTGCGAGATCTGCGTAGTTTTTAAAGTAACACATATTTCGTGTACAGCGATTTTGACGACTAGTAATTTCTATTGGGACAGTAATTGTCCGTCTGTGTCCTATACACGTCATGTTTTTATCCCAGAAACCCACTTCCTTGTTTTCGCGTAGCCTCCAATTGACGCACCAGTTGGTGGCGAAAGGATGCATAAACTAAAAGTAAACATTCATTGAACTGTCAAAATCTTGCCATCTTATATGAGACTGGCAGTACTTATGTAGTATACTGTAACATTAACTATTATGATATGTCCATGAAAGTGCCTTTAAGATAAAAAAATTTTTTTTCTCTTGTTTCAATATGAAACATATTTTACAGGTATATGTACGAGTACCTACGTAGTGCAGATTCTCAAACCATCCAAGACGTAAATGAAAAGTGGATAGAAGATTGTGATGAATTAAAAATGGATTTAAGTGGAGTAGAAAAGTATCAGGGTAAGTGTTTATCATAAATGCCCTCTAATTTGTATATATTGTATTAATATAACAAATCTAGAAAAATAATTCTGCACAGGTTTTTATTACAGAAAGTTCCATATCATCTTAATGATCACCTTTAAAATTACTGTGCATACTGATATTTCAGATTGTTTCTGTTGTGTTTGTAGGCTTCTCCTTTGTTATTAAGTCTGGAGTTTTTTCCTAAGAGAAAGTTTTGTCTGAGTAGACACCATGAACTAAAAATATGCAGATATGTATTGTATGATAACCTTTTGTAATTTTCATGTTTATTACCTATTTCAATCCTTAACTCTGTTTCAGGTCCAATTAGTGAACTTTTGCTGGCTTCACCATTTTTTGCTGCATTTGATGATCATTTTGGTTTGTCGGAATTTGTACCTGTATTGCATGATATGCTGAAAGAAGAATTACGTGAAAGTTATGATTTTATATTTTGTCGGAATGAAGAAATTCAAGAGAGTGCAGATATTTATAATTCTCAAGAAGATCTTAACTTTGATGAAAAACAATTGAATAATCATGGTGAAACTGAGGTACTGTTATTTACTTCCATGTCCTGACATAATGTGGTTACATAATCACCTAGTTTTATATATTTTGTGTAAAATGCTTGGTGTATTGTGGTGGCTACAGGACTTCATTGTTGATGACAGAAAAGTGTCCTGAAATTTTTTTTTAGAAAGAAGTAATTTCTCTTTAATAATATTTTTTTAAATTTTATTGTGAGCTTAGTGTGCCACCCAATAGTGTTGCCCATTATAAACCTGCCAACCCTTATGATTTTCCGATAATTTTTACGGAAAAGTTCGCACATTATGATTTTGCGGGACCTCTCCATATCTTACGATTTTTCTCTTGACCGGATTCCAAAATTCATGCAATAGCAGCGACCGTGCTCTTGGCTATTGGTCTCCATGAACGTATCACTTATATGTCTTATTTTCATGATAATTCAAGGTGTGGCCACTTAACCGGGAAATCTGGAAATATGGGGAAAAGCCATGAGTTTTCTAGAGTGCCGGGAAAACCTTGAAAATGCCAGGAATTTTTCTGCGAGTAGGGAATGTTCACGTGTGAAAGATTCTTTCATGCCCACGCAGCAGCTGATAATATTCACACTTATGTAGTCTTATTGTGTCTGGTGTTTAACAAGATAAAATTTGTGGGTGGTTTTTATATTCCTACGGTGCATTATTATGGTAACACTGGTGCCAGTTACTGTAAAAAACGTACGTAAGTTCATTCTGCAAAAAAAAAAAAATAGTTGCCTTGAAGTGTGTCTGGGCCACTGTCTGGGCGCAGCACATCGATCAATATCTTACCCAGCAGGCATCCAGTCATATGACAACTGAACGCAGCACACGCTGACTGCGGCTAGACAAATGCCAATGTTGTGTGTGTTTATAAACTACAATTACGTTTCAGTGTTTGAAAGTCACTAATATTCTCTCTTCACACGAGTAACTTCAGTTTAATAGTGAAAAATATTTGAAGTTCATAGTACTGTATTTGTGGGTTTTTAAAATTACGTGGCACAAAAAGTCCATTGATGTGAAACGTATTATATTTGTGGCCATGAAGAGTTAGATGTTGAAAATGTATGTAATACCTAGTATAATTTACATAGATAGTAGCAAGGTTATGTAAACTTTGCCGATGTGTTTGTACATCAACTGCGCATATTTATTTTGTGATCTGGTGGGAGTTGAGTCTTTCATACAAAACTCGTACTTTTCAGCTTTCTTCGATTTCAGAATGAATGGAAACTGCTCAGAATATGGAGACCCGAATACTTGGACATATTGTTTTATGTTTATCACATCTTACAGCTATTATGTATGTGCACCAGACTATGAAGACAATCTAAAGCCGACGTATTTCAGGCAAATCATTATGAAAAAGTTTTTTCACACTTGAAATACTCAAAGACCCTAGTTTATCTACAACTCACTTCGTGTTATCTAACATGTTTGCACGCAAAATTGCACACTTCTGTTTTGTTACTATACAGGTGCATGAATATAACAGTACAACTTCGTGCGAGTGTTTGCCAATATTTTCAATTTATTGAATTACTACTGCTAACAGATACCTATGACATCTAAAATACAGGAAGTGGATATTTCACATAAAAATTATATAATTATTTTTGCTATACAAGCAAGTCGGTGAAACATCAAGGCAAACAGTTTACAAATACACACTGGAGAAACGTGCAGCCTTTGCCGTATCTAACCTAGAAATAAGATGTGACAAATTTACTTGCCAAAATCGTTCTTACTTTGTTTTGTATCACCTGAATGAAAGCTCACTCCCATACTTTATCGCAGAAAAATTGAAAAATAATGGTTTTGCACAGCGTTTGAAACCCCAGTTATCTCGTAAGATACCCCACAAGTCGAGCACTGTTTTTTGTCACTCACCACTTGCAAGCTTTCAAACATAGCTCTCAAAAGAGTATTATCTTCCTTGAGGTCTTTGACCTCTTTTGAGAGATTGTCAATTTTAGTACACAGGAATTCGAACATAGCTTTTACACTGGCGTCCATGGTATCTGCTATTTTAGCCGACATATCGTGTTGGTGTTTTTTTTTTTTTTTTGTGAGAAACCAAACATGTTTATAGCGTCATTACCTTTCAGACACGCTCAACATAAATACTCTTCATCATTACCAGTGCGTGTACAAAGGTAGTGAATCTTTGATCTATACAGACTCACGCACCTTACAAACTTTTGCTTGCCGAAAAAAGGTTTATTACAGATAGAATGTGAGTCTGCACTCAGGGCATGTAAAGGCCCTTGAAGTCTAAACGAACCAGTGTTTCGGACAATTTAGCACTTATAACTTCACTAAAAACTGAATCTTACTGGAGCAGGTTCCGGACACCTTCACACATTCTTCCCTGATAAGCGCCGTTACCATAAATAATAATAATAATAAATAATAACAATACCGTATATTAGCTTCAAGGCTCTTGAGATTAACAAACAATATCCGGGCACTTCATGTAAATGTCATCATAGGCATGGCTGTTGAAAAACCATGGATTTGTTATGGAATATAATGTAATTTGGAATGTCATAGGAAATAGGCAGTTTTATCTGATTCCCATGGTTAACTAGTAAAGTTGGGTTCTTGCAGTCCTTGAGGAGAGTCCTTGAATTTTACATGGAAAGTATTAATCTTTGTTTTAAAAGTTTAGTTTGAAGCAGTATTTAATGATTTAAGTAATAGTGGTATGTAATGATTTAAGTAATAGTAATCAATATGTTTGATAGTCAAGAAAAGAGTTACTTGATCGGAGGTCCAGGGTTTTATCCAGAGACACAAGCTGACACGAGCATTCAACCGACTTACCGTGCCGCCATCTTGTCGGATACTGACGATAGTGCTGCCTGGTGGCAGATGTTTTCATTTGCATTCTGCAGCAGATTGTGGATCATAAGCATGTCCCCGCACAATTAGAATAACAAAAAAGGTTTCTGACACACACACACAAAGTACTCATAGAATGTACACATCATTTTCCGCCTGCCTAAAATGACTATTTTACAAATAATTAAACACACTTGAACAGCAACAGGTTAGTTCACAGTTTCCAGAGGGAGCAAACAGAGCTTGTTCATCGGACGCACCAATTCCCCATTCACTGTCTTGATTCTGGCCACCCTTACCAAGTTGTCCTTACGCAGGAAGACTTCCACCACTTGAGTTATGCACTAACATAATGGGGGAACATTATCGTTTTGCACAAGGACAAGATCACTAGGTGCCAGGTTCATCTGCGGGATGGTCTATTTTCCATGACTCTGCAGTTTTGAAGGTACTCACGATGCCACCTCTTTCAGAAGTACTGACTGATGGCTTGTACTAATCTCCATCGCTGGAGGTGATTCATATTGTCGTGTGTATAGTCTTCCTCTGGAACATCAGGAGAGGTCTCCCAATCAAAAAGTGTCCTGGAGTGAGGGCTTTCCATCAAACAGTCTTTGCTGATTTCACCGCAGCTTCCCAAATATCACCTTGATGTGGAGCTGCAGGTGGGTTGAAATGAAAGTTATGATGAGCCAGGGAAAAAACATTGAATAACCTCTCGCAAGTCATATGGTCTAAGGAAATTCTGCCACGTTTTTTGCAACTGAGAAGCAGCACCCACAAAATTAGTGCCATAGTCAGTGTACAACTCTGAGCAGATACCTCTACGAGCAACAAAACAGTTGAGAGCTGCTAAGAAGGCCTTGGCAGTCAAGTCAGACACAATCTCTAAATGTACTGCTTTGGTGGAGAAACAGATGAACACACAAATATAGGCTTTCTGAGTACGTGCTTTCCTCAATTTGCTGAGCCTAATGGTGAAGAAACCTCTGAAATCTACTCCACTCTCATTAAAAGGAGGGCTGGGTATAACCCGAGCTGTGGGAAGATTACCCATGAGGTGAGGTAAATTTGGATTTGCATCAAAATCATATTATGCATTTATGGACACACAACTAAACCAGGTTTCTAACAGACAAAATCGAAATTTCTGGACTAACATTGTCTGCAGTAGTTGGGGGGGGGGGGTGCAGCATGTAAAAATGCCAAGTGGTAATGGTTGACCAACAACTTGACCACTAGGTTATCATGGGGGAGTATGATAGGGTGTTTGGTGCTATCAAGCAGGAACGAGTTTTCTAGACGTCCGCCCGCCCTGATTAACCCCTCCAGTCATGAAAGGGCAACAAGCGCTGGATGCAAGGTGAGCATGGTTTCCTTTTGTGTAGCAATTCAATTTCCTTCTGAAAGGTGGTTTGTTGGATCACCCAACAAATCCGGTGAGTGGCCTGGGTGATTTCAGCAGGAGTTCGAGGACCTTCACAGCAATGCACTCCTTTAGCTCGGTAGAAGAATCTCATGATCCATGCAACTGTGTGTTGTAGCTTCAACCATGAGGAAAAGGTTTCAAACAGTGACATTAAAGTAGCTGGACCAGTAACAATGCTGCTGAATCAAATGGCTTCACATCAGGTAAGTCCTGCAAGGGTATTGACGGGAATTCGAGTTCTGGCCAATAAGTAGGAAGTGCCAACCACCTGGGTCTGGACCACCACATGTGCTCGGGGGTCAATTGTTTTGGTAACAAACCTCGCGAGGCACAGTCTGCAGGGTTATCATTGAGTGTACATGATGGCACGTGTTTGGAGATGTCCATTCTCGAATCTGAGTGACTTTATTAGCAACATAGGTCTCGAGGATCCAAGGAAGTGTTACACTTGAGTCTGACCATGCATTCACCGATAATTATTTAGAGGTCTGCCCAAAAAGCTGCAGACAATGAAATAAAAGCCTTGATAAGAGGTGGGCACTGCATAATTCGAGGCGGGGTGGAGAGACACGTTTCAGAGGAGCAACTTTGGTCTTGGCAATCACTATACTGACCATAATTTGCTCGCTTGCATTGACAGCGGAGGTACACCACAGCTGAATAGCCCTTTTCAGATGCACCTGAAAAGCCATGCAGTTGCAAGTCTACAGCCTCAGGACAGGCAAAGGGATGAGGTATGGAAAGCTGATGCACTGCTGAGAGTGTCAAGGAAAACTGCTGCCATTCTTGACAGAAAGATGATGGTAGTGGATCATCCCAAGCCAGTCCCTGCAGCCACAACAAAAGCATGAATACCTTTGCCCACATCACAATAGGAGAGGGCCATCCCAATGGATCAAATATTCTAGCAATGCATGACAGAACAGCTTATTTGGAATTCACTTCTGATATATTATCCACACAGTAAGTGAAAATGTCATTGGTAACCTTCCGCTGAATTCCAAGAACACCACATGATTGAGTAGAATCCTGAAACATGAGCGTTTCACAATAGGCACAATCTGCTGTGGATAGCCCTTCCAACAGCTCAGGCCTATTAGTTACCCATTTGTGGAGCTCAAACCCACCTTTTTTCAATAACTCAATCAGCTGCTTCTGCAAGAGCAGAGCATCTTCCAGGGAAGGCAGCTCCAGTAACAATGTCATCAACGGAAGTTTCATTTCTCAGTACCTTTGAGGCATGGGGGAATAGGTTACCTTCATCCTCAGCCAACTGGTGCAGTGTTCGTATGGCCAAAAAAGGAGAGCATTTTACACCAAAAGTCACAGTGTTCAACTGAAAGACCTGTAATTCCTGTGCGGGGTCAGGGCGCCACAGGGTCAACTGATATTTTCGGTCATTTGGATGTACAAGGATCTGGCGATACATCTGCTTCACATCACAACAGAAGATTACTGAGTGGGTCCTACAATTTACAAATAATGTCAGAGATGTCAGCCTGAAGCTTGGGACCAGAAAACAGTCATTCAATGAATTTCCATGGGGCGGTTTAGCACTAGCATCGAAAACTGCTGAGTTTTGTTGTTGAACTAGTGGACTTCAGCACTTCATGATGAGGAATGTAATACACTCCTGGTTCTTGTGTCTGCTGTCCATGCCACTGTTCCATGTGCTGCAGTCTTTTATATTCTTCCATGACCTCCCCATACATGCAACGAATATCAGGTTGAGTGAGTAGGTGGTATTCTAGTGCTTTTAATCATCTCTCAGCAATCATGAGTGTGTTCCCTGGAACTACCTCTTGACGAAAGGGACGACATACCCCATAGAGTCCACAGGGGAGCCGATAATGTGTGTCTACATAATGTGTTTCATTTGCCAAATCATCAGGGGAGGATTGCTTAACAACAGGGGGCTCTTCCAACTCCCAGAATTTTCTTAGTGTTGCTTCCAATGAAGTCACACACAATACGGCAGTGGGTGGACTCGTTCACTCCGTCGTCTGAGTTGCTGCTTCTGGACATTTTCCCATCAAAATCCAGCCAAACTCAGTTTCAAGTGCATCTGGTAAACATTCTCCCTGACTGAATTTGTCTCCCATGAGAACCTCAGGAAAACCTCTGTGCCCAAAATAAGATCTACCATTCAAGGGATGTCGAATGCTGGATTAGCAGGTAGAAGAAAGCAAACCTGTTGTCGAATAGCCATGTCCTCTTGAGTAGGAGGCAGTAAATGGGTGATTTTTGTAACAACTAGAAATTACTGAGGGGCTACAGATGAGTGAACGGCAACCGGTGCAATAATTGTAGTATTGACAATACCATAAACTTTAACATGGCATTGAGACATGCCAGATACTTGGTCAATACTCTGGGAACGAGGCACATAATTTTCGAGCCAGACTTTCAGTGACAAAATTTCCTTGTGCCGCACTATCTAATATTCCCCGACAGTTATGGTACTGACCCTGTGCATCCTGAATCTTAACTAGTGCATTAAACAACAACACAGTGGTATGAGCACTTTTACGTGCTGAAAGGCCAACAAATGTTGAGTTCTGAGATTATCAGGTGCAACATTTGTTGGTGAATGGAAGGTTGCCTCTGGAATTGATTCTGAAAACCTTTCATTAGACATCTTATCTACATGTAACGACTAGTTGTGCTTCTGCCATCACTGACTGCAGGTATGCTGTGATGAACAATCAGCTGCCATGTGAGCAGACCCGAGACAATTGAAAAACAGCCGTTTGCTGCACACCAACTGCTGACTCTCATTTAGAGATTTACTCAGAAAGTCTGGACACTGGTAAATAGAGTGGGATATCTAGTGACAACACACACATTTAGCTGGAGCCAACAGAGAGTTAGATAGTAGAACAGCTTTGCTGTGGGTTGACCTGACTGTGTTTTGAGCTGGAGTAGACCTATTTTTTACCCTAACATTATGGGCACTCGCCATTCTAGCCACTTCTAAATGCAAGAATTTGACTAGCTCATCCACTTCTAGAAAGGAGCTTGAAATTTCTTCTGGGCCAGAATTTTCAAATTTTGTGCATAGTGGCAACTAACTTTTTCAGTAAAATGGTGACCATAATAGGGTTGCTTTTGGTGATAGAATGTCGTAGTCCCTCCAAGGCACGGGCATTTTCTAGAAATGTATTTATAAATTGCATGGCAGACTCATGATGAGCAGAGATAATTACAGATAAATCTGTAATTCTACTGTTGTATAAGATGGTCAGTTTTCTGGAATTTTGAAATCGAGAAGTCAGACTCCCGTGCAACTAAATAATTTTTTGGAGTGAGTGGAAAATTTTTTGTTCACTGAATCGTATTTACGTCATCCAAATAAGCCCTCGCCTCGTGGTAATTAGCTGCAATGGCTTCATCATTTAGAAGCTTGCGAGTACGTTCTTTTATTTGTTTTAACCTGTTCTCTTGAATTTTCTGTTTACATACAAATGCCTTGAAACTCATGATTAGACTGCGTAGGCTACAATGTAACGAAACAATTACTAAATTTGAACTATCTGTTATGTTGACCAGGCAACTGAATGTAATGCACTGAGAGAACAAAAACAACGAAACCCCCAAAACAAAATAAGTAAAGACATAGACCTACAAAATGACTATCCTATTGTACGGGATAATGGCCACGCAATAATAGTGCCAAAATTGTGACACATAACTTTAATAAAAAAAACCAGAACACTCAATTTGGGGTAGTAAATGTATAAATATTTATTTAAATAAATTAATAACGAGTATCATATGTAAGATGTTCTATTCAAAGTACCACCAAAATAAAACTTTATTGTATTTATAATACAAAATGGAAAACAATGTTAATGGGGATATTCAATTAAGTTTTTAGTATATTCATTGGTTGAAACAAACACAAATCTTCTGGGAGTGGTGCATCACTAAGTATTTTACGTATAATACTAATGCATACAAAGTTTTTCATTAAAATTTTTCTTTACTTCATAATTCACGTATCAATCATTAACAAATGGGCTGCGAAAAAGTCCATAACATAAGCATCCAAAATAAATCTTTTTACCGAAACTGCATGCTATGAAATAAATAAGAGCACATGGCATTCCTGAATGTGAGGAGAGCTAGCAGATCAACAGCCACGGTGAAACATTACTGCAGTGAAACTGGTAAGCAAATCAACAGCCACGGTGAAATACCATTGCCATGAGGCTGGGCTGGATATCAGCAAGGCATTTTGAGCAGCAAGATGCTAGAATATGTAGGTATCAAACAATGTTGGAAAGGTGGACCACGCTACAAATTAAAAATCCACCCAAATTAACAAACAGGAGAAAATTAAACATGTAATTCACTCATGAAATAAAGAAAGTAAAATATAGGAATGGGCCGATACCAACTATATAGATTCTAAGCTGCCGATGCCACCAATTACAGCGATGCTGATAACAGTTTTGATGAGCACAATCATAATTCCCAATTTTCAATATTTGGAAATACTTTTTTATTACTTAAATTTAAGTCTTCAGTTTTATGAACATTTTAACCACTTTAAGGTGTTTACAGCATCAAATGAAATACATCACTAATTTTAATAGTTAATAATAACATATACAATTTAACTGGGCAAATAAGCGACTTAACAGTCTAGTAAAGCCTGTTACCAGACAATACAGCATTCATTACAAACTGAGTTCCTTAAAGACAAACTTCAAAATTTCAGGCAATCTGATGCGGACTTGTATTTTAGACCTGAGAAATTACATACGCAATCCCAAAATACATGTTTGTTTAAACCAACCGCCTGAAGATGTCACCATAAAAAATTTATTGATATAAATTTAATATTAAATATCAACTTGAAATTGAGTGAATTTTTTTTATATTTATGTTAATATTTTTTGTTAGTATTCCTTTGTCGGCCAAACCATACTCAATCCCTTGGTTAAAATGACAACTGATTTATTTGCACAATTTTTGCCAATTATTACTTTCTGACTTATTTGGACCTTTAACATTCCAACCAGAACCGCAGCCGACAGTTTCTATTAAGAACTACATCCATCAAATTACCGCCACGGTTATAACCTTTAACTTGCCATTCAATAACACCACCACGGCAAGGATAGTTTAATACAGTGTCAGTGTGTGCGATTCATTTTCACTGTCGCCAACTTACGAATGCAATAACACATAAGAATAACAGGTTGCTTTCTCATTGTCACCAATCTGTATATGCAGTAATAACGTAAGAAGAAAATAGAAAACAAAAAACTCTTGCTGATGTAATCAATACTAATGATAGCATGAGTTATTGATTATCCGTGTTTTGCTTTCATGTAGTGTCCAAAAATGAGTGATGCACACAATCTTTGGTGAATGCACCAACAGAAAACACTGTAAAACATAAACAACTGGAACAAATCATCAAAAAACAATGTTCCCAATATATTTTGGCTTTCGGACAGAATATCTGATTGATGGATGCGGTAGATTAATGCTTTACAAGGTTTAGTATGCTGGTTTATTTAATGTCGTACAAAATAAATTAGTGCTACTAACCGGTGAATAATAATCTGCAACTAATGTTCAGATACCACCGATGTCGATAGTCGTGGTATCTGCTGGTTAATCGGCATCGGCCCATCCCTAGTAAAATACATTCACCGTAGGCAGTGATGCACAGTGTTACGACATAATTAGTCAAAAATAGGACAGCGTATAAATTATGCGACCTCGCATAATGATACTTCGAGAGAAAAGAAAGTAGGTCACGTCATCACCAAAGAAGTTAGCATGGCTGGACAATTTCGCCCGCATGCCAGATAAGATACAATCAAATGGCCATGTGGTGGTCTCGAAATACATTGGAGATTAATGCTAACACCATATTTAAATTTCCTTTTCACGTTATATGAATTAAATTAACGTTATGTAGAACAGATTTTTTTTTAAACAATATTCCATGGCAAGACAAAATTTTAACACAGGCATTAAAGTGCCATCTATCATGGTACAAAACACTTGAATAAGTTATAGTAGAGAGTCCCCAAAAAGGATGTTTATAAAACAGTAACAGTAAATTCTTAATTATAAGTACCCCGACATTTTATATTTTGAGACAGCAATGATTAACGGTTTAGTATAATTATTGACAAGAAGAATGATACGTTAAGAAAGGGGACAAATGACAGGGCTTTGCCATAAGTATTGCTGAAAAGCGAATTACAGTTTAAGCAGGTAAGTGCCACCAAAAAATATATAAACGGCACACCCCTCCCATCCTCCCCCTCCCCTCCTACCTCTCCCCCTCCTCATCGAATCCCTCCCCCTCCTTGTATCTCTCACCACCTACCCATCTCCCCCCTTTTCCCACCTCCCTCTACCTCACTTATAACTCCCCCTCCTACCCTTTATCCATATCCTTCCCCATCCTCCCTTTCTCCTTCCCCCTTTCTCCCTCCCCCTCCCTGGCTATCCCATTCCCTTCCCTCCTGCTCCCTCCCACATCAGCCTTCCCTCTTCCACTCCCTCTCCCTCTTCTCCCTGTATTCCCCTCCCTCTCATCTCCCTCTACCCATCTCCCTCTCTCTCCCTCTACCATATCTCCCTCTACCATATCTCCCCCTCTCCCTCTACCATATCTCCCTTTCTCCCTCTCCCCCTCTCCCTTGCAGTTTTCCTCTCCATCCCCCCTTTCCACATCTCCACCCCCTTCCACATCTCCCTCCCCCTTCCACATATCCCTCCCCCTTCCAATCTCCCACATCTCCCCCTACCACATCTCCCTCCCCCTCCCACACCTCCCTCCACCTTCTCCCTATCCCTCCACATCTCCATTGTCCACATATTTATCGCCTCTGCATCTCCATCCTCTCTTTATCCCTCAGTGTCTCCATGCCCCTCCCCAGCATCCAAAATATAAAAAGCAATTAATTTAGTTGTAGTTTCAGTTTTTCCTTAGCAGTGATAGCCACTATAAAAAAATTACTTTTTTTGTGGGATTGAGTTGGGTTACAGCTGAGTCTCACATTGTTTGCACCAGTTCCCATGCCAAACAGACGGCTGTTGTAGCTATCATTGATGATAGCTAGAGACAAGATCATATGGTGAATAGCGATAAAACGGAAAAAACACCAGAATGTATGTTAATGCACAAAATAAAAATACAGCAGCAAAAATACTCTTATTTTACCAGTAAGACTTCATTATTTAATGTACCAAATTATATTTAAAAAAAAAAATTTTTTTCAATCACTGGCCAAAGGTGATACAAATTATCTACAAACCTCAGTGTTTGTACCAAAATACTCAAGACCTAAAATTATATTATATGTAGTTATTTTAAACAAAATGCTTATGCTTGAATATATTGTTGTGTAAATGCTATTTATTAGAAATTAATAGTGAATATGTATTTAAACTCTCCTTATTTTGTTAACTACATGGAATGTTTACTAAAATAGAAATGCGGAAATCCTAAATTCTTAAAACAAAAGTGAGTTTAAAATAAAACCATAAAATTGTCCCCCTACCATTTGCCAGATGGTGGATCAACAAAAAATTATTTTTAATGTGGAATATAGTGATGAACTTGCATGTTGAATTTGTGTCATCTTTAATTCTTGTGTGGTTTTAAGATATGACATTGGCCAGATTGGTAAGAGGCATAAACTATGGGGACTCTCTTGGCACAAAAGAAAATTTGTTTTTTTTTTAGTGCAAGAAAAGTACTCTCGGGGGTTGTAAAATAATTGAGATCCAATACAGAGCCTGTTAGTAACTGTATACCGTAACAATATGGTGAACATTCCTAATATAGTAGTTTAGGTAGGAAGTGAAACTAATTAATTACTATCCACCTTTTATAAAATATCCAGAAGATTTATTGTAGCAATTTTGAGTAAGATATTGTTACAAGAAAAAAAGACAAGAAATAACAAGTAATAAAGCTTGTGAATAGGTTTAAAAACTGGGCAACAAAAGATTTTATTTTGAATACACTATTTTCCATACTTTATTTATTTCAGTTTTCTTGAAGAATTTATGGGTTTTCCCAATTAAAAAGGTAGGTTGGATGCTGAGACTGGCATGTCCATGTAGCTCTCTTCTGTGGTTCTTATACCAAGTTGATCTACAGCAAAAAATATTTTGTAAGAAAAATGTTTTACCTTGCGCAGAAGAGACGTGGCATTAACGTAGGAACTGCGAAGTAGAATACTCGACTTTCCCAACCTTTGCGGATGCACTCATACTCCTGGTTGTTTCTTTTTCCAATGGAGCAATGGAGTTGTGGCTGACTTAAGGACTTGCCCACACATTGATCTTTAGACTGCTCTTCTGAATGTGTGTGTTAGACATTATTTTGTCAAAAAATGTTGAGTTTGCAACTTGGGCTACGTACAGCCATCAGTACCTTTGGAGGAAGGTAAAAGGCACTATCTAGGAAAACCAATCTACTCACAGTTTCACCCTCTCTGGTTGCCAACTGTCAGTGAAGCTCAACATGGTGATGGTTACATACAGTGCATTCCCAGAAACCTTGCTTCCTCAGAGTTCTTTCTCAGCTTGTTTTTAAAATTATCAAAATGACTAAATGCAACTAAATTTTGAATGTTGAAAGGCATTTTTTTAAGTTCAAGGATTTTATTGCAGTATTAATGTCTTCCTTATGCAATTCTTGCATGACATTTTCATATTTATTTGAAATTAATTTGGTGTATCAGTATACTGTATGATCACTCATTGTACATATTTTTAATTAAGTTGATTTTGGGCCAGTACATGTTTGATAATACACGGTAAAAGATTTTATATTTTGTTAAAGATGTTCATTAAACACTTGTTAAAACTGAGCTCTAATTAAATAAATTTTCTATTTTAATTTTGTAAGTTGCATTTTTACAACCTTAGAAATCAAAAAATTTTGTGGATGGTTGTTTTGCAATTTTCATGATTTTGTTTTGATTATCTTCATTTTACTGTATGCAGTTTTTTTTAGAGTGCTTGCTCTTATTTATGTATTATGTTATGTGGTTTATTATTAAGGTAATTTAGTATACAAACATTTGCCATTTTAATTTTTGAATATGTTTAACTGTATTGTTATGAATCTCGTGAAAAAGGCTTTGATCTAAGGTTAGTTTGCACTTACAGCTGCCTTGACAAATTTTCTACAAATGTTTACCTATTCCTCATTTGTGCTTTATCTTGGTAACATTTGGTGGCAGTTGGCATTTTGGCTTACTTTCTGTTGTAGAGAAGTGCTTTAAGAAATCACATTTATTTTTGTGCACCTTTATGTATTTGTTTCTACTTTTTATTTCAGTTATCTGGGAATATATTGTTGTAAATTTTCATATTTTAGAATATAACAACAGTAGTTGATTTAAATTAATATATTTGCAGTAAAATGATTGGCAAACCCTGATTATATTACTTCAGTATTACATGGTAATTGCATTAATGTTAACATTAGGCATCAGGCAAAAACCTTTTTGTAACAGAAAAATGTTAGTTTTATTCTTTTTCACATGATTTAGAAGTTAAATTATTTGCAATTAACAAAATGTTTGAAATTATTATTATTAAATACAGTATGTACTGTAAAAGCCCGTTATAACGCAGCTGTTGGGGGACATAACTCAGACCCGCATTATAGCTTTCCGCGCTATTCCAGGAGTGGCCGAGTATAGTAACAAAAAAAAAAGGCATTGTTCTAATGGGGCGTGGCACCTATCTGTCAAACACGGGGCAAGTGTTGTTATTTACTGCCGTAACTTGTGAAACGTTTAGCCCCTTGCTATCGGATCTTTAATTTTATATCTGCATCACCGGACAGCACCCAATAGAGGGAAAGAGAAAAAGAGAAACATGCTGTGATGAAGGGGATCACTTGCATTCAAACAAGACTAACTAAAAAATATCACATTTTCCATTCAAAGGCTGTACTTGTTCCACCAAGGGCAGTGTTCGCTGTGAGTTGTCACGCGGGTTGGAGAAGGGAGTCCACCCCCTCCCCCCAACACCACCCCTTCCACTTCTCGTTACGTCACCTGCTTTGGGCCTGGTTGAGAGAGGAAGTGAGAATGATAAAGGAAGCTCGCGTCCAAAGGTCGAATGCACGCTTGCACTGTAGATGGGATTTATCAGTGCCTCACAGATGTGAAACATGTCGCTTGTCTGATTTGCATTTTCAAAAGGAAAACTAAAACAAAAAGCGAATAATTTGTGGCATGCAATGAAATGCTGCTTTTCTGTATTAAGCCTTGTCCATAATAGCTTGTTTGCTTGGAAATTTTTTTTGAAAATGGGAAGACATTCCGAATATCTGCTACATACACATTATAGCCAAAGTGTCTACATCATAATTATAATGATTATGTAGAGCTATATCCCGTAGGAGATTAATTATACGCCTGTAAATGACGTAGAAGTAGGAATTTTGAGGCGCGCCTCAAATTTCGGAACTATTTTTTTCAAAAATGGAAGACATACAGGACCCGTGCGAGTATGATATACGGTTTGAAATATGGCTGTGCCATTCCCCAATACTGATCCAACATCCAGATAAGATGGAAAGGTTGCCACAGTATATTTTTTTGGCTGTTTACAACCAAACGGCAGAACAGGTATAATAGGGCCACATAAAAAAAAGGATCACTAGGAATTCTTACATCAAATCTTCGCACCAGGCCAACAAAATTGAATTCGGAAAAGCATATAATATTGACTGTTATGAATCAGTAAAATAGATCTCTGTGTTGAAAGGAGGGATAACGGCGGTCGCTCCCTCTGCCTCATCCATCAGTGTCCCCAACTCACGACCACCCGCTGACAGACCACAAGCCTACCTGACCGCACACTTTCCACTTATTTATTTATTCAGGCCGAGAGACATCAATAGCCCCGGTATAACCGAATCCGCAGTTTACCGGGCTTCCACTGTATTTGTTTACAAATGTATTACCATAACAATTGGTTGGCTAACACCAGCACTTGTGGAATATTTTAATAATTTAATTAGCTTTAATGTAGAAAATATTATCAGTATGTAGGTGTTTAGTTCTACAGACAATAATATTTAGTGAAAATAATTTTTGTGGATAGAACTATGTACATATGTACATACATTTGTAGAACATTACTTCTCTGTAACCAGTTAAAGTACAAAACCCTACTCTTTAGGCCTCTAAGAACTTCAATAATGAAGTATTAGAACAATTAGATATACTTGTTTATATTATAACTAATTCTGTGGTGCATTTGCTTGTTGTGCTTTGTCTGTGTCGTTTGGTGGAAACTTGTGTAATGTGTAACCTGTGTAATGATTTCTTTGTTTTCTTAGAGGTGCGAAGTGCACATTAATGAAACTGAAAGTATTCATGTTGAAAATAATGATGATTTTGCTATAAAAAAGGAAACTGAGGAAAGTTTAGAGAATAACTCAAAAATAGATGTAATAGAAGATAGTAACCAGGTAGTAAATGACAAAGTAGATGATGAAGAGTTTGAAACACCCATAACAAAAGAACGTCGGGAAAGCAGAAACAGTTTAAACCCTGATGCCACAGAGTTTTGCTTGTCAGCTGATAGTCTGGAAGTATGCGGAATGGTGAGACTATTTGCCAGTAGTTATGTTGGTTACATAAGAATGCCTTTGTTCCTAACGCATGATTAGCAGATTTCCACTAACACAGTTGTAAAAGTTACTGAACTGTAATGATTAACTGGGCGACATGCATGCATTTGCCATTATATACTATATGTAGTTGCAGAAATAGTCAGAAAACTAATTTAGTACCATAAAATGGGATGATCAGCAACAGTGGAGTGAAAAGAAACAGAACTTAAAAAAAAAAAAATTTGAAGTATTCTTACTGAAAGACGCGCAAACAAAACGTATCTTATTTTTTCTACAATAAATACAATAAAACCCTCTTAAGAAGATTTCTGTTAAGAAGTTTTCCTGCTTAAAATAGCAAATATGTCAGGTTTTTTTTTCTCGAATGTCTTTAACGGGGTTTCACTGTAATTATTTTTTTCTTTCTGTGATGGCTTCAAATTTATGTGAAGTTTTGTTTCTTTTCACTGCTATGTTGCTAACCATTCTATTTTATGGTAAGCATTATTAATGATTTTGTCATGCAAGGAAGACTTGGCTATATATAGTGAAAAAGATATGTGATGGTTCTTGTTTGTGCATAGCACACATTTTGTACTTTCCTGTTTAGTGTACACAAGTGGGGTATGCCTTTGATAAAAAAAAATTTTTTTTCCGTAAAATGTTGTACTACAAGAAATGAAAAGGAATTTTGCTGTTCATTATACTATTCTTTTCAGCAAAATGGTTTTACCAAATATTACAGGCATTTTATATGTTTGCATACTTTCCTGCTTGCCAGCATTTTGGAGAACTTACCGATAATCGTATAACCAAATAAATTTTCCAAAAATTTAAAAGTAAGAATTTTAAAACTCTCGCTATTCTTGCTGAAATCTTACATATTTAACTTGTGTGTTGCAGCTTTAAGTTAATGCTGTTAGACCTAAGGAAAGTAGGTGCATTTGTGAACATGTACATTGCCTATTTATAACTATTGTAGGCTTTAAACTGGTTAATTTAGTAGTCCTGTTATTTGCACAAGTATGCTTGTGCCACTTGTTGTAAAAATTGGGTTTTTTTTCCTAGGGTTGTGCGAATATTCAGTATATAGAAACGAAAATGAAAGATGACAGCTTTCAGTTTTGTTTCTGTAAGTAATTTCCTCGCAAGTAGGACTCCTTTTAGCTATACCTTTATCTCAATGCCAGAGGTAGAAATATTTCAGTTAATTAAAACCACAAAGAAATGAACTTGTATAACGCAATTGGAAATTCAACTACGCAGCTTTCATGGTATGTGAGCTGGGCCTAGAATCAGGAAGGTTAGGGTTAGTAACAAAAACGATCTGCTCCTGTAAAATCCCCACCTCAGTCTCTCCTCCCTGCTGTGAAGAGAAGAATAAATAGGCCGCCGCGACAAGATGCTGTGCCGCCTTGCCAAGACTGCTGCAGAAGGGAAGAGAGAGGAAGGTAGTAACCCAGTGACATTGAACATCTGCCCGCATAGCCAGATAACAGGCTCCCGCAACTCAACTGGCCACGCGGTGCACAGAAGAGACGAGTCCAGAGCTGCAACCAAGGTATATTGCCAATAGGAGGACTGAGGAGTAGTCCCCCGTACATGAAGCAGAAGTGATCTAGCATGATATGGGTCTATGTTGCTTCACGGGGTGGGCAATTGGCGCATACCGCCCTACTGCGCAGTGAACTTGCATCCTCTACTTTTAGACTTTGCCCTATTATTACGCGTTGTTAGAATTACGAGACAAGTCATACACCGGCAGACAGACCTTGCTACATTTGGATGACTACAGACATGTGGCTATTATTGAGATTGTTCTGCCCACCCAGAAAATGCCTACAAGTTTGTTTTACCTGCCGAGCCATGGATACGCCAGAGAAAGATAATATAGTTAACAGAGACGCCGTAGGAGAGAAGCACTCCTGCAGCCAGTGGTGTCATCGCCACCGAGCCTTGTGGGGAGGCGGTAAATCTGTCAACAGCCTGCAGCCAGAGTGATAGGAAATGCGTGGTGCAGTCTAATACCCTGAAATAACTAACCCTTGCGATGATGAAAGACCAGCAACCCCTGCACCCCTGTGGCAGCCACCCAGCTGCAATTTTGGGTATATAAGAAGCGAAAATGCTCTCTCCATTCTATGAGGGCTCTCCTGGTCTGCAGAATTCCAGCCTGAAAAAGGTTCTTCGAGTTTGCAAAGGCTCTCCTCACCAACTCCAGCAGCTAGAAGACAGCTCCTCCAGAAGCTCAAACGTCAACCCCGCAGCCCGCGGAGAAAACCCCAGGTCATGATGCAATGGTATCACGAAATCCTTACTCCTGCACCTCCTTACCCGAGTCAGTCCTTGCACTCCATAGCAACAGGCCATTAATGTCGTCCCATATGGACAAAACCACCCCTCATTATTTTGCTGTAAATTGCGAATAGCATGTTGGAGTTTTTCTTGGTCTGAATTTGAATATTCAGGTTTGCCTTCACCTGACGTAGCATAATGTAAAGTAATTTATGTAAATTATTTTAGCTATCTTTATACAGAACCCCATACCCCCTTTGTTTTTTCGAAGCAGCAATAATTACGCTGTGCTAAACTTAACGTTGGTGAGGTAATTATGGTATTTAATTCCCTCTCATGTATTTTTGTTAATTTCATTGTGCTAACTTGCAAATTGTGGCTCATTTGTAGACTAGCGACCTCTGCGGACCAAACACGAGTAAGCCGAACCACTTAGGATTCCTGGAGTCTGCAGAAGGTTTTAGTCTGAACAAGACTGGGAACTCCTGAGGCGTGTCCGGTACACCCAAGTCTGCCTGCAGAAACACTCCAATTCTAGTTTGTCATATATCACACTCATTACCTCGGAGTGTCTGTACAAGACCACACCCAGGAGGGCTTGAGCTCGAATGTCTAGGTCTCGAGCACGCCACCATATCCATTACTGTGCCTAAGAGCCAATTAAAATTATTAATTGGATTGGCAAATTTACATTCAGTGATCAGTTGCATAAGAAAGGAGGTGAACACAATAGCAGGATCAGACGACTGGCACTGCAATGAGCGCTAGTTCAGTGAGAAAATGTAAACCTTCTCGAACCCCCACAGTGACCCTACGCTACGTCCTTCTCAACTCGCAGTGAGACATGTCAAGCTGGTTAAGGAGGTCCCTTCAATTGACAAAAATTGCAACTTTTGCTTGGACCCGCTGTTAGAAACCTGTTGGACTTGACCGGACTTGCACGCAAGTTATTTAATTCCCCTAGTGTCCGAGCCGGCAGGGAAACCGACACAACAGGAACCTATTAAGAAAACTCCATCTACCACTTGCCAGGTTCGCACCGCAGCAGGGAAAGTCATTAATAGTCATCTCCCCAAAATCAGTACATAACAAGGTAGTTACCTCAGCAGCTGATTTAGTCCCAACATGCAAGCCAACCAAACCAGCACCTTACAAGTGCCCTGGTAGCATCTGCGAAGCTAACTAGTTCATTACCTGGCATCATAATAAATTCACCCTCACCTCATTATCATCGTCATCTCCATTAACATATTTTCTTATTATTTTAATTTTTTTTAATTAGTGACAGCTGGCGTCACGTTTCTTGACGACCTTCGTCGTGAGCAATATCAAGCTCCCTGGGAGGGAGACGTACATGATCAAGTTAACCCTGGGGTTTGATTCCCTTTCATCCACTTCTAGTTCTTTTACTAATCTGTGCCCCACTAGGTTCCACAACTTGGGGAAATCCCTGACCCGCAAGGCAAAATACCCATTAGAATCCTTGTCACCGCAGAAAGGGAAATTAGGCATACCCGGAAGGAATCAATACTCGTATCTGGCGAACTCAGCCCAACTGTCTGATCAGGCCTGGATGGAGGTAGGGTCTTACACACCTTCATCCCCCTGCCTCGAGTGGGTAGCAAGCAGCCGGCTGCCAGTGCGTCAACTTTATGTCCCTAACATTCTCATTACATGCATAAATGGTACAGATGTATATTTGTAGTCAACTAATTTTACTTATTTTGTATTTTTAGGAGGTGACTGCAAAGGAAGCCAACATTGACCACACAGACGTATCATCACAAGGTATCTATATTTTTTATGAAATTTTTATTTTTTTTCTTAGAAGTGAAACATGTCTTCGAATAGCCAAGTTTCTACTAGGTCACAAAAGTCCCGAAAAAGTCACATGAGTCTTAAAAGAAGGTCACAGAGGTCTCAAATAGTCGGGAATATTTCAGTGCTCTTTTGTTTTAATCACAAAAATATTTTCCGGAATTTCACCAGAAGGAATGTTGTTGTTGTGTGTTGACCACCACAGTAACTTTGTAATACATTGCTGATAATATTTCAAAAATGGTTTTTGAGACACACTAGTATAACGTTGAGCAATATCAGATGTCTAATAGGAAGTTAATAGAAATGCTGCTAAATATGTACACCAGATAAGAGACTATACATATATGTATGGCTCTGCAGTTGCAAGGGTGCAAAAAATTACCAGTGGCAAGAGGTGTAACTACAGTAATTTTGTTCTCAAGTAGTTGGTGGTTTTTTTTTTTAATGGATTACGTTGACACGTGTTTGCTTAGACTAGTCAACGTAACTTTGCCGTGCACTAGGTAAAATGCGCTGTGGTACACAATTATTGAGTCCGAATGGACTTTCTGCCAGACTGACTTACCAGGGTATTCACACACCAGTTTCCTGGGCTCTGGTGTAGAGGCAGGTCTACTGGGATTAGCTGGGTGGTGCTGGCTGACAAGTTCCTGTACAGAGAGGTATGGTGTTTCTTGCTGCACTCGGCGGCTGCACTGATTCCGAAGTAGGAGTTCGAAATTCCAAACCTGGTGTCACTCCCAGTGACCAGGGCACCAACTGCTGGATGACACTTGATGCCTAGCGTAGTGTGTGTAGGGAAGTAAACAGGGATGTTGACTGAAGAGGAAGGTCTCTCCAGGTGATGGGTGGCTTTAGCTCGTTTCCATGGGGTGTGTGTGCCAAATGCAGATGAGTTATTTGTGCACACTCGCTTAGCAGTAAGGAATTTCTCCTTTTTCTCCTCCGTTTGAGCTCCGTGCCCATCACCGAATGACATAGACATAGCAGTGATGCTTAACTTACTCTGTCTGGTGCAAGCAGAGGACGGTACCCTATGGATAGAGCACAACAGCAGTAGACGGTGCAAACCCTGTGCTCTTACAGTTCTGCACCTTGGCTCGCAATCCTAGAGCGGTGGGTTGTGTGGGCCATCTTCCTACTACTGTCGGCGTGTGGTCCAGCAACTTTCGGGCCTCCAGTCTCAGGTAAAATACCCCTGCCAACATGAGCGGCACTCCGGCAGTGATACAACCTGAGGTGGCTGTCCTGCTTCTGTTGGATGAGTACCTAGGGGTTGGGCTCTACCTTTCTGTAGACCATGGTGCACAGAATGGGTGGCCGTTGAAAGTGGTGTATGTTTCCGATGTACAGATTCCTGAAGGGGATCTGCAGTCCTACACTATAGATTGTACAGTTATAAAAAACCAGTTCTCTTGCTTGCTCCATTTAAGGGTGGAGTACCTAGTTGTTGGAAAGGATTTACCTCTATAACAGGTTCACACTCTGGATAGGATTAAAATGTATTTATTACGAATAATAAATACTGGTCACATGTTCTCTTACTAATAAACAAAAATGTGAATGCAAGTAAGCTATGCTTTACAGGTGGAAGTGACCTGCTCCTAGGCTATCCAAGATTTAAATGACTTCAAACACTATGAAAATTACTTGGACACATCTACCCTGGTTGTCTAGATGAGACTTTACAAATGGAGCCATTACTTTTAACATCAGTGGGTGTAGTTGCCACTTACCAACAAATAGTGGCGGCTGTGAGGATCAACAGCGGAAGTGTGGAGTGAAGTTGTGCAGTCTTCTGGTGTTGAAGAGCTTCTGGAAGCTGTAGGTGGTTGAAGCTTCTGGTAATTGGTGGTAGAAGCCTCTGGTCATTGGTGGCGGCAGTCGAAGATCTCTGGAGTTTTTGGAGAAGACCGTGAGGGCCTAAGATTCATTAGAGAACCCCAGCACAGAAGTGTTGAGGCGAGCTACGAGAACAACTGGCGTTTTCGGCCGCACATGAACTTAATACTGCACTTGGCCGGCCCACGCCTGGGCTGGAGTGGGAGCTGTGACATCTACATGGAGCGAGCGAGGTGGAAGAATCTACTCTTGTGCTCGGCTATATGGCCTCGGGCACTCAGCAGTGCTCTGCCCTCTTCGGTAAGCTTAGATGGAGTGGCAACACACTGTCTGCCAGGTGCATCGGGGAGGCTGGCATGTTACTTCGGCCGCTTGGAAACTTTGCTTATTTCACGTGCTAGAATCACCCACTAGGCTGGAAGCGATTCTGTTGCATTCGTGAATAATGTGTTGGGTTTGACCCTTTCTCGGGATACGTAGATACTACGTGAGTAGTGTGAGAAAGTTGGGTCTGGAACATCAGGAAATACCACATGTCTGTAACTGTCTCTCCATGGGAAACAATCCTGTAGCCATCTATGGTGTGGTTCCTAGTATAGTATAACACATTAGGATGAGTCACAGTTGTTTGGTATAACTCATATAAGCGGCACGCATCAACATGGTACATCCTCGTATATTTTTAGTCTGAACAAATAGACAACTACTTACCGTTTTCTAACGTAAAGTCAACAAAGTTTTGTCTCTGTATCAGTACCATATTTTAAAATTAAAAATAGTAGCAGACAGACCTGTTACTTTTTTTTTTGCCGGAGGCAACATTACGGTTGTCCTGCAAGATGTTTGCTTGTTCAGTAGTGTCTATGTTGATTTGTTCCTCTTGTTCATTATATGTGATATTTGCATGGTTTGTTTTTTCATTACCTTCAATAGTGGACTTTTTAAAAACAAATTACGGTACACAAAATGCAGCGAATGTAATTGTTAAAGAATACTACTCTGTATCTGTGTTGTTAAGCATGGAAACTGGTTTGTGTTCAACTACATGTTAATGTGTCTGAGAAACTATTTCTGGTTGCATTCAAAGGCTAGTGAGTGTTTTAAAATTTCCTGATTATACTACCTATTAATGTACTAGGGGTTATTAGGACTACCAACCAAAATGGAAAACCGCTGCTCAAGTTCACATTGTTTCCACCAAGACTTGTAGAAAAATGTAAATTAATTTGTAGGTTTATTCAAGTGGTTCAAGCATGGCCATTTTACCTGAAACATAAAAGAAAAATAACTTTCCAACTACTATAGTCCATTTCCCATTGGAAGCAACTTTCTCTGAGCCCTGCTAAATATCTACTTGCAGGCCCGTTTTATATCCTTCCGCCAAATGTAAACAAACATTGCCATGAGACTGCCATGCAGCATCTGTCAAAATCAATGTTTACATGCTATTGTGTGTGTTGATGTGTTTGTATACTTTCACTACACCTAAAAATAAACATTGAAATGTGACTTCTACTTTTATACCTGTTAAATGTGTTGTTTACTGTTTACAGCTTTTCAAAGAATTCTGTCTTAGGTCTATTTCAAAAACCATTTTGTATGACTATTCACAGCTTAGGCCTATAACATTATTTAGGTAGGCTTGATGACTTTTTAAAAATGCCTGAATTAATGATAGTTCTTACGGTTATGTTACATTACCATATTTGTTTTCCACTACATAGCACATTACACGTAATGCACATAATATTTTGCCATGCCTGTGTTAAACACTGTTACAACTGCGGGGTAATGAACTGTAGTATTTAACTTTTAGTTATTGATATGTGTTGGGTTATTTCTTTAAGAGGACAGTCTTAGTTCGAATAACGAAGGAATAGACAGTCCAATGAAAAAGCGACATTAAAATCAAGCACGCAACTCGTGTCGCTCATTTTTTGTTATAGAAACTTATAGAGGTGAACATACACGCAAATAAGGCTACCGTAACTTTTATTCTGCTCATATTTGTATGTATTGCTCCTTACTGTATATTAGGTTTATTGAAATTTATTGGGGCTGGGCTTGGTTATTTTGTTGGGATTGTTGGTATATCACATTACACAACTGTGTTTCAAACACCCACCAGGGCAAAGGTACAACGTTGTGACAAATAAACAGACGTGGATGTAAATAAATAACTTCGCCATAAAAACAGTTCATATTTACAACGTATAAATAGTTCATATCAAATATTTGAAATCACGCACACACACAGATCCAGCATAACTACACCATGCAGCCACGCCATGCTATTTCACACGCAGCGGGTAACGAAACACACTGTAACAGTATATTTATTAATGCCGCGGAAACACAGATTTATCACAAACTTGTAACTTGTTTAGGTAGGTTTAAAAAACACGTCTACAAACGTGATGTGGTAATTTTAAGTATTTTTCAGAGTATGTATAATTTATGCTTCATTTGGTAAAACAGCAACACGCCATGTCATGGCTCGTCACATCTACCAACTTCACTTTGTTTCTGCCCCACCATAGTATCTAAATATATGAAAATAAGTATTCAAACATTAAAATCTCTTTTCAGTTGTAAATTACAAATTTAAAAATGATTATTTTGCTGTAATAAGTATGAAATATGCTACAATTGAAAACATGTAAAATTTATTGTATTCTAGCGATGTGAAACTTCCCGAGTGTGAAAGGGACAAAGCCAGAGAGAGAGAGAGAGAGAGAGTGCCAAGTCTCGCTCAGCAGACAGTTGCTTCAAAGTAGCTCTCGCTTGATAAAACAACACCGTATCATTACGGCCTACTCACAATATTTTCCGCTGTTATTTTAAATTGTAGAAATGAGATGTTGCTATCAGGGCTACCTAAATATTTAAATATTTCAACAGGCACCATTTGATTTACAAATAGTATGCTAAAAACCCAGGTTAAAATAATATTTTAACTGTGAACTATTTCTTACCGGCCGTTGCCAACATGTCGCTGCTCTCGCTGTTGTTAATTCATATTTAAAAAGAAATAAATATTACAAGTTATAGAAGATATTAAGGTAAAGTTTCATTTATTCAGTAATACATTATTCTAAAGTTAACCAGTGTTATATATTTTTTGGAATATATGTTATTGAAAAAACAGGTTGACATGTTATGCCTTGTGTGATTTTTCAAAGGTTGATTTTCATAAGTCGCTTCCAATCGGGAATGGACTATAGGTAGTTTAATACCTCCTTTCATAGTTCAATTTTGTTATAATACACATGAAGAAAAATTGCTACACTAACCTGTAAACCTAAACCAACTAACGTGTGTAAACCTACCTTGGATTCTGAGTAAATCGTTGTTTTACCATTAAAATTTACTTGGAATAGGTGGAGTCATTATTTTCCCTTTTAGGATAGTAGGTAAACCACTAATTTAGCTTATTTCTGGTATGTTTATTCATCAGCATAAACATTTCGTAACATTTTTGTTATTTTAATGGTCTCTCTCTCTGTCTCTTTTTTTTTTTTTTTTTTTCTCTCCTCGCATTCCAAGTAAATCTACATAATTCAATTTATATGGATGTTAATATTGTTTTTTTTTTTATCTTGTAAAAATAATTTTCTGGGTGTTAAAATTCCAGCATATGCTGCGCTGTTTTTGTTATGTCAAGACATGGAACGTTAATTGCAGCCTTTTTAGGACATTGTTAACATAGGTTAGCTTGGTTTGTGAGAATGAATTATGTAAATGTTATGTATAATGTTGATAAATTCTTCCATTATTGTGTGTCTCATTCTTGAAAACCAAGACAATGTACAAATTATGAAAAGGTTAAGAAACAGTCACTAAATTAATTTATGTAAACCAGTAGACCCCCTGAATTGTAGGATGAATGGGAGCCCTAAACTATCCGTACATCAAAGTGGATGGTTCATCAACCAGCGGATGGGGAAGTTATTTTTGATAGTTCTTAGGCAAAAAATATCTCTACAGGCAAATCTACATGCATGGTTTGGCAACAAGCTTTGTCACTCCCCCTTACCTTCTGGTTTTTTTTCTCCATAGCATTGCGAAGAAACTGAAGCCAACATGATTGGACGTTTGCTTGTCAAGAAGCATATTATTATTATTATGTTAATCAAATGGTTGATTTTGTAACTCTCAAGTGACAAGTAATAATAAATCAATATATACCAACAAAGAAAATTTTCTGAAGTAAATATCCAATTTGGTTTTCTAAGGAATTGATCAAACTGCTAAAAAAGAAAGAAGCCTTTTTATAGATTATACAAAAAAAAATAGAAGAAAATTAATATATAGAATATAGAAGATTGGTTAAAGAAAAAATTAGAATTGTCAAAAAGTGGCATAAGAATATAAACAATAATTTAAAATTGAATCCTACCACTTTTTGGAACTACGTCAAAGTAATTAAATAAGATTATAGAGAAAAAACTTAATTTATCAACCAATGGTACTGTAGTTTGTGAACCAGAATTAATTGCAAACTAGTTCGCTAAACATTTTTCTGAGGTGGATGTGAATAATACACATTGTAATAACAATTTAAGTAAAAGATCCAATAATTATTTGCAGCTATCAGCCCCCACATTTACACAAAGTCTTGTACTGTGGGTGAAATAGAGCTCAAGAGTAGCAAAGCTACTGGTATTGATAATATCCCGAATTTTGTAATTAAAGGCTGTGCAAATATTTTAAGTCCTCTATTAACATATATTTTTAACTAGTCTATCTTGTAATATCTACCTTGGTTTATGGAAACAAGTCATTGTGGTTCCAATCTATAAAAAGGGAAACAAACAAGAAATTAATAATTATAGACCAATATCTTTGTTATGCAGTTTTTCAAAAATTTTTGATAAGATAATTGAGAGATATCTTAGTTTTTATACAAAAAAATCTAATAGCAAACTACTAACATGGCTTTCAAACAGGAAAAACAACAACAAATTTATTCAATTTTGTTCATGAACTTTACGGAAGTATAACTAATAGGAATAAAATTGATGTAATTTATTTTGATTTGCAAAAAGGCCTTTGATATGTGCCAGCACAGTATTACAGTTGAAAAATTACATGCTGTAGGTTTAGACTAATCCTTTGTTCAGTGGTTTTCTAATTATTTTAATGATCAAGGATTGAAAATTCATTATCATCTTCTTTTAAAGTTTTGTCAGGAGTATCTCAAGGAGCAACTTTATCGTAGTTACTTTTTAATATTTTTGTTAATGATATTGTTTCAGTTCTAAGACACTCAAGTACTCTTTTGTTTGCTGACAATCTTAAGATTCACAAAAAATATTAAAGATGTTAATGCTATTAACTACTAAAAAATTATATGAATGCAATTCTAACATGGTGTAATGTTATTTCAATGTCTGTAAACTTAGCTAAGATTATATCTTTTACTAGGAAAACAAATCCCATTATTCATAAGTATTATGTAAATCATTTATTGATTAGTAAAGTTGATTTTATACTTGACCTTGGGGTAATATTAGATGCATAATTGTACTTTCATCATGATGATGATTATTTATTAAGTAACATAAGTAGGACATTAGGATTAGTTAAATTCATTACTTATTCAGCCTCTCCCTTTGATTCTTTACTATGTGTGTATTATGCATTAGTTGGATCAAAACTTGAATATTGTTCTGTTATTTGGAACTTTTTATCAACCACAGATTCCTCTAGGTTAGAAAATGTTGGAAAAAGTTGTTTAAACTTAATCATTTTAGATTTCCCATATATCAAAAATTTAATTATGATTCTTAATTGCCAAGACATAATTCTCAAACATTATTAATTCAACTAAAAATTAATGATGCCTTATTTCTAGTAAATAGTTTATTTTTTATTAATTGCTCATCTGTTAATAATTGTGTAGGACTTATGATACCTAGCTGTAGACATAGATTAATGAATAATTTTGTGACTTCACCAACTAAAAAAGATATTGTCAATAGATGTGTAATACACTATAACAAATACGTTTGTAATTTTGATCCTTTTATTGGAAAAAATTTAACATTTTTAGAGCTGTTTAAACATTACACAAATTTGTAACAAGGTATAACTTTAAATTATTTTGTGTGTACTTCTATAGAGTTATTGAGTATGTTATTACTGGTAATGAGTCATTTTGGGGTTTTCTTGTCATTTTAATGTATTTTTGAGTTTGTGCTGTTTTTGTTTTGTTATTTTATTGTATTGTGTGTTTGTTTTATGTTGTATATGCTGTGCCATCCTGTAATTGGTTTTTAACTGTTGGGTAGCACATAAGGGTTAAATAAATATATAATTTTTTTAAAATTGGAAATAGGGGTATGCTGTAACACAGAGTTGAAATCTGTCGGATTAGTTAAATTAAATAGGAACAGGATCAGCGATGAAAGAAACAACTTCAGCTTAGGAGGGGGCATGCCTTCAGGTGCTCTTCGAGTTATTTTTACTCCTATTATAAATGTAATTTTGGTGCGATCAAAACCTAAATTACTTGCTGCATAAACCATAGGAAAAAATTTGTGTAACCCAGAAGTGAAGGTATATATTGATGCGTGTAACTTACTTAGTCAATGTGGTTTTGGTGTATTTTAGGTCAGGCGTGCTCTAATTAACAAATTTTTTACTCTGAGCTGGCTTTCTACGAGATGTTAACACTGGTTGGGTAGGTTGGTGACTTGCTACTGACGCATGCTCCTATCTTGGATAGTGGTTAAGGAGGCTGACTATTCTCCCGAGTTCTTCAAGTGTTCCTACCGTAGCATGTTGGAGTTTATACTGGCCCGATGGGTCGTGGTAGTATCTGTGGGAGGCCACTTAGTGGGAGGATACTGTTGGAAGAGAGGGGAGTCAAACCCCAGAGTGAGGCAAAATGAGATTGTTTTCTGTCCAGGGAGTTCAATTTTCCTCACTACTAAGATTGCCAAAAGGCGGGACGCTACTTGTCCCGGGGTGTGTGAGTTTTGAGTGGGTTTGGAGGGGGGGGGGGGTGGATGATCTGGCTGGAGAGATTGGGGTTATACGCAGTGGTCATGTAGGTCGATGTTTGGGAACGTAATTCACAGGGGTAGAAACTACGCGAGATTTTAGGACTACCTTCGGCGGAAATCGAACCCGGATTGTCTTCCCCGAAGTCGACGTGATCAAACATGTATTTTATTCGTACTCTGGTGGGACTACCTTGGGTGGGGTAATGCTTGCTACGGGTGGTGGAGTCTCCTGCTGGGTAGGGCGTGTCAGTTCTGGATCTTATTTGTTCCAACAAGCACCTAAATACGTATTTAAAGGCGACCAGTGATTGAGGGGGACGAACGGAGATATCAGCCTAGATGTGTGTTAAGATTCCATAGGAGGTGGTTTAACCTCGCTTGTGGCTTTGTTATTGGGGTTAGAAGTTTAAGTACACTATAAGGCATGGCATTCTGTACGTCGTATGCGACACTTAGTCCCACCCTTCTTATGGTGCATCTGTACTGTCCTCTGACACTTCCACAGATGTGCAGTCCTGGGGGTGTGACTTGTTCAGTCACACTCTAGGCCGTGACGTATAGACGTGCAGTCTGATATTGGGACGTCACCGAAGGTAGGTGCAGAAACACCGGAAACCCAGGAGCAGCGGCGTGTCTTGTACAGACTAAGAGTTTCTGCAAGCTCCGTCTCCTGTGGAGTTGGTGCGCCTCATGGCTAGTCTTCAGCAGGGTTTTGCTATAACACCTGTTGCAAGATTTACTGACATACAAAAAGAATATTAAAAATAATAATTGTGATCCAGGGACTAAAGTTAAAATGGCGGTAAGCAAACAATTTAAATTTACGTAAAATTTATTATGTTACTAAGAAGATGGGAAAATCCCTGTTATTTTATAAACAGGCTAATAATTTATAAAACGAATTATGCAAGTACACAGGTGAAGGTGAACTTTTTAATATAATAATATTGGGTTTCAAATTTACGTAAAGTACACTCTTTACAGCATTTTCAAATGTACGGGATTATTCAGAAGAGTAAATTACGTTGTGATGTCCTGTTACCGCGGAGTCATGGAAGTTGACTGTGATACAGGGTATAGGACGTTGGGTTTATCTCTGGAGAGTCAGGCCGCCCCTGCAGTCGGCTGGTGCAGTTGTGGACGAGCCTTCTTCAAGCTGCAGGGAAGGTGCAGTCTTCTCAGTCTGCAGAGGTGGCTGAAGACATGTTGCAGGCTGCTGGAGAGGTTGAGCCATGTCGCAGGCTGAGGAGAGGAGAGAGAGGTCTTCTGCAGACCAGGGAGTGCTTACTGACCTACGCGGTCAGTGGGCCCAGCGTGTCTGCCAGGGCGTGCTCTCTGACTTCCTTGTATAGTGAAAAACTCAGTGGTCAGCAATCTTCGGGGGGTGCAAGGTGGAGTAGCCTTCCAGTGCAGGGGTAGGGTTATCAAGGTTGCGGTAGCATTGCTCATTTCTTATCTTCCTGTTCGGAGACGACAACAAATTTAGATCCCTCGGCCTGAGGCTGGTGGAATGCGGTGTCACAGGGTAGCAGAGGTGCTGCTATCTCGTGTTGTCGCAGGAACTTCTTTCACAGCTAGATGTGGGGTAGTGGTTCATCAAAAATATTTTATTTATTCCGAGAGGTGGCGAATACATGCCGGGTTCTGGGCGGGCCATACATTTCATAATTAATGGCGTCAAATCATCTTAACGTCCAAGACTGTCCAATGCGCGAAATTCCTTTGGCCGTTACGAAATTACTTTGTCATTGTCTATGACGTGCTCTGAGCTCTTTTCGGCTTGATGGAGCGCAGTCGCCCGTAGAGAGCACAAGCGCGTTGCGTAGCATGTTGGCATGCGTCAGTACAAAATTGGGTGTGGACAATACCGCAATTTATTGTAGCGTTACACTAGCCTGTTTAGGTAGGGCAGACTTGCCAAGGTATTCAGGTACCTGTTTCTGAGACACTGGTGCAGAAGCAGGTCGACTGGGACCAGCAGTATCCTTGGCAGTGCTGGGCGACGAATTACTATACAGAGTGGTACAATACTGCTTGCTCCACTGGGCAGCTGCACTGCTGCCGAAGGTGTTGGATGTGCTCGTCACTCCCAGTGACCAGGGCACGAGCAGCGGGATGGTAGTTGATGCCAAGTTTGTGTGTATTGGGAAGACAACAGGGATTCTAGCTGGAGAGGAAGGCCTCTCCAGTTATTGGGCAGCTTGAGCTCTCTCCCATGGGGTGCCTCTGCAAGGTGCAAGGAGGTTGCTGACACCCACTCGCTTAGTAGCAGGTAATAGTCTTTTACTCCTCCTTTCGAGCTCCGTGCCTTTCCCCAACTGGCATAGAGCCAGAATTGACACTTAACTACCTCCTGGTTTGGTGCAAGCAGTTGACAGTACCCTAGATAAGTGTATAGCCAACTGCAGTTGACGGTACAAACCCTGTGCTCCAATCAGTCCTGCACCTTGGCACACAAACCTGGAGCTGTGGGTCATGTAGGCCTTCTTCCTAGTACTGTTGGGTGTGGTCCAGTAACAGTAATACCTCCTGTCCCAGGCAAGTACCCATACCAGCACCGTCGGCGCTTCGGCTGCAATATAACCTGGGGTGCTGTCCTGTCCCTGTTGGATGAGTGTCTAGGACTTGTGACTCTACCTTTCTATACTATACACCAAGGTGCATTGAATGGGTGGCCGTCGAAAGTGGTTTGTGTTTACGACATACAGATTCCTGAAGGGGATCTGCAGTCCTATAGTATTGTTCGTACAGTTAGAAACCTTGGTTTCCTGCTTGCTCCGTACATGGGTCGAGTATCTAGAAGTCGGAAAGTAAAATTATCTCTAGAGCAAATCACTTTTGTGATGAACGAAAGTGTATTTATTATAAATAATAAATACGGTGACACGTACTCTCACTACTAAGCTAAGTGCGAACGGAAGTATGCTACGATTTACAGGTGGAGGTGACCTGCTCCTAGGCTACTCAAGATAAGAATGACTTTGACGGCTATGAAAATAACTTGGACGCAGTTATTCTACCCTGGGGCTGTCTAGATGAGACTTTACAAAGAGGTCACTACCGAAAGGGTAGTTGGTGTAGTTGCCACTTACCAGCAAGTTGAACCAGAAGGCTAAACAGCGGAATTGTGGAGTGAAGTCTTGAGGGCTTCTGGTGTTATGAACTTCTATTGGTAGTTGGAGCCTCTGGAAGTTGATGGTAGAAGCCTCTGGAGCCTCTGTTAGGTGGTGGTAGCAGCCTCTGGAGGTTGCTGAAGATCTAGAAGATCTGGTAGGTAGAAGAAAGCCCCAGCACAGAAGTGTTGAAGCAAGCTACTGGAGAAGATAGCTGGTGCCTTCGGCTGCTTACTGCCTTATATAGTGCACTCAACTGGCCCATGTCTGGACTGGAGTGAGGTCTGTGATGTCTGTCAGGAGCTGGCTGGGTGGGAGAATCTTTCCTCTGCGCTCGGCCAAATTCAGAAGGCTTCGCTGGTGTAGCAACACTGACAGGTGTGTCTGGGAGGCTCACATACTGCGGCAGCTTGGAAACCTCATTTATTTCACGTGCAGGAACAGCCCACTAGGCTGGAAGCAATTCTGTATGCACCCGTGAATAGTGTAGGGTTTGATCCTCGATTTATGTAGAACCACCGAGTAGTGAGGTAAAGTCGGTTTTGGAACCAGTGGGAATACCACATGTCTTTAACTGCCCATCCACGGGAAATAATCCTGTAGCCATCTATGGTTCCTTTTTGCTTTGGTAATGTCACCTTAGGATGAGTCATAGTTGTTTGGTATAACTCCATAAGCGACATGTGTATGAATTTGTGTGTGTGTCTATATATCTCTGTGTGTGTGTGTGTGTGTGTATATCTAAATCCCTCACCAACTGTGGGGGATACGTTTTTTAAAAACACAGCAGTTGGAAAACCTGTTGTGGAAGAATACAAGCTTTTATGGGGAAAAGAGGTATAGGTTAAGTAGGCCGAATATTTAGCTTTTCAATACTATAAAATTGGATGTATTGCTCACAAAACAGTAACTAAACACACTGTTGGGGAAGCCTTACATTTGAAGCAAAACACAGCACTTTATTTATTGATAATAGATAATAATATACATTTTCAAAATTAAATCACTTGTGTGCTGGGACTTGCAGCGAAAACATTCCTGCGTGCATGTAGCTGGGTGAGCGCCTAGATCCTCTGCAGCGTGGCTGGGCGTGGTGGCTTGCTGCTGTCGCTCAGGCTTATATCCCTGGGCTGTGAAGTAGGTGGTCCTGCTCGTGTCATGGCCACCCTGAGTGCCACTCAGTTGTTGCTCATGCCGGAGCCGATAGGCATAGCTGGCACGCTGCGTGGTTGGGTAACACTTTGGTTGGCTGGCTGGTTAGGTAGAGGGAGTCTTGGATGAGGGTGGGAGGCCTTGCCTTTTTGGCACCGCCTTCCCTCCCTCCCGTATTTGTCAGTCAGTTGCTACAAGATTACAATGGCGGGTGGCCAGCCTGGCTGCCGCCACTGCCATTATAGGGCCGGTTTTCTTCGTAACAGCGGCCCGGTATTGGGAAAACATGCTGATCAATGCAATTCAAGTCAATGTGTTGAATTTATACAAAATTTAGGTGGCGTTGTGGCTTCTGCACTGGCATGATGAGGCCCGGCAATGTTTACGGGAATACAAAGATTTAGTGCGGTCTACTTGAAATATTAATTATCCTGAATTTTCCATCAGAAACTTCTGATGTGGGCTATACACACACACTGCTTCACTCTCCAAAATATGGTAACATAAGAACTTATTTTATTTGCACACTTACCTTTATTCACTTTACATATAAAATCGACTTTGTAAGAAAAAAAAGATTGCTCACCAAAAAAAATTAGCATCTTACTTAGGCATGGGTGCACATAAATAAAAAAAAATAATAAAAAAAGGACATTGAATTAAATTTGAAGTTAGCATACATACACTTATTAAGAAACTATTCTGTAATGTGCCACTGTTTTTACAGCAATAAAGGAGGGATGACTGAAGTAAAAATCAACAGGGCGGTTAAGGCAGAGGCGGCGGTATGTGACCAGGACAAAGAATTCTCACTGACCCAGTCTGCAACCCCCTCATCTCAAAACACCCCAGTCCCTTTCTGGCATGAAGAAATGTAAGGTTTCACGCTGCTTGGGACAACAAATGTCAAAGTCTATAATGGCAGGTTTGAGAAATGTGCAACCACTAACATCAATAACAGCTAGTTTTCCACATACTGAAAACCGTGGATAATATAAACTAGTACGACAGTTGGAGGAAAGGTCTACAAAAACAATTTTCTGCCTAACTGAAACTGCGTTTCAAGGTACCGCGGTTGGCGAGGGATTATTGTATATATCAGAAATACATCAGAACAATTGATTATACATAGTAGGGATGGGCCGATACCAATAATACAGATTCTCAGCTGCCGATGCCGCCGATTACACCAATGCCGATACCAGTTTTGATGATCCCAATTGTAATTCCCAATTCCCAATATTTGGAAATACTTTTTATTACTTAAATTTAAATATTCAATTTTGTGAACACTTTAAGCACTTTGTACTAGGTATCTACAGCATAGAAATGAAATACAGCACTGATTTGAATAATAAATGATAAGATAGACAGTTTAGCTGGGCAAATAAGAGACTTAACAGTCATGGGAAAACTGTTACCTGACAATACAGCATTCATTACAAACAGAGTTCATTAAAGTCAACCTTCAAAACTTCAGGCAATCTGATGCGGACTTGTATTTTAGGCCTGAGAAATTACATAAACCTCAAAATACATATTTGTATAAACCAACAGACTAAAGATGTCATTATAAAAAACTTAATGAAATTAATTTAATATTGGATATTCACTTGAAATTGAGTAAATTTTTTAAATTTATGTTAATATTTTCGCTTAGTATTCCTTCGTCGGCCAAGCCATACTCAATCCCTTGGTTAAAATGACAACTGATTTATTTGCACAATTTTTGCCAATTATTACTTTCTGACTTATTTGGACCTTTAACATTCTTATGAAAACCGCAGCCGACAGTTTCCAATAAGAAATACGTCCATCAAGTTACCGCCACGGTTATAACCTTTAGCTTGCCATTTACAATAACACCACAGATAGTTGAATACAGTGTCAGAGTGTGCAATTCATTTTCTCAGTCACCAACTTACGAATGCAATAATGCATAAGAAGAATAAGAATACAGGTTGCTTTCTCATTGTTGCCAATCTACATATACAGTACAAACGTAGAAGAAAATATTTAAAAAAAACACTTGCGGTATGTAATCAATACTATCTATAGCACCAGTTATCGATTCTGTGTTGTTTTCCATTCACGTAGTGTCCAAAAACGAATGATGTACACAATCTTTGGCAA
Source organism: Dryococelus australis (assembly GCA_029891345.1). Taxonomy (NCBI): domain Eukaryota; kingdom Metazoa; phylum Arthropoda; class Insecta; order Phasmatodea; family Phasmatidae; genus Dryococelus; species Dryococelus australis. Next base: position 87,599,141 of record CM057004.1, on the reverse strand, counting down.
ATGCACCAACAGGAAATATGGTAAAATGTAAACAACTGGAATAAATCATTGAAATTAATTGTTCAGAATATATTTTGGGTATCGGACAGAATATCTGATTGATGGATGCTGTAAATTAATGCTTTAAAAAAATTTAGTATGCTGGTTTATTTAACATGGTGTTAAATAAATTAGTGCTACTAATCTGTGAATAATAATCTGCAAATAATTTTCAGATGCTGCAGATGCCAGTGGTCGTGGTATTGGTTGGTTAATTGGTATCAGTATGGGCCCATCCCTATATTATAGTCCATTCACGGTTACTAACACACATTATAAAATGTTTGTGATACATGACATACATGGTATGTTTTTTTTCCTTCAAATGTTTGATTTTGACGCGTGACGCCCTTAGGGCAGTAGAGAACGTCGCTACAGCAAGAGGGAGTTTTTGTTCAGGTGCCAAGTCAGGTGCATCCTCTGGCAGGAGAGTTCTGTGTTATTTTAGTATCTACGTGGTATTGGTACATGTCTAGTGTAGAGGACTGGCCTGGTTGCTTTTCAGCAGGGCACGAAATCGGGCTTTGTGAGTGACCTTACATTTCAGAGGATTGGCGCGAAGCGGTATACCTGGATGTCGCGTAACCTGAGGTGGCTGTTTAACCTGGGTCAACTTCGGCTGGTGTGATTGTGAGCTAGACTGATTTACAGGTAGTGGCTTGAAGGTTGTTTCAGTCGGCTGATTAGGTTCCACTTGCTTGATTCCCCCGTAGTAGGTGTTGGTGAGTCCCAAAGACGATTCTGTTAGTTTATATATGCTGCCAACAAGGGGTGTGTTTCTTTACTCAATGGATGGGGTCCTGGAAGAGGTCCTTAGGTATCTCTGGTGTGACTAGAATCTGGAGATGGTGCAATGCTTCGGCTTGATCCTTTGGAGAGAGTTGTATGATCGTGGCAAGGAGGAGAGTAAGCTCCTGCAACCGTTCAGATGCAATTTGTACCTGTCTCACCTTCTCTCGGATACCACTCCGAATACCACTACCACCTGTGAAGTGTCTGTAGGCTATGTCTATCTGGTGCACAGCCACGTGCAGCATCTGCCAACACTAGTGTTTTCCCTATCTCAGCACTTGGCATCGAAATGCGGTGATCACAGAGAGTCTGGCCTTGCCGTTGACAGTCTCTGCACTTGGGGGTGTGTCTCAGGAGGGAACAGTCTCCCACAATCAGAGAACTCTAATTTTGGTGTCAAAACACAGTGGAGAGAGTATGTTACTGAGCAGGCAAGCTGGCCTCAAGAGAACAGAGTACTTAGTGTCGGGGCTCTACCATTCTGTACTCCTGGGAACACATAAAGGGTGGCCGTGCAGTGTGCGTGTGGGTACTCAATTAGTGTGTTTGGCTCGTATGAGTAATTTTCCTGGTCACCTACAATCTCTTGAACGGCGTGAGGTCCACTAGGAGGGGTATTACAACTATGGGAAAGGATACCCTTGAGTTGGTAAAACTTTTGTTTATTCCTTTTAATGGGAAGTAAACAGAGTACTGTTGCACTACCTCCTAACGTTGGTAAGAGCTTAGGGAAGCTTAACCTACCCTGAGCCAGTTAGAGGCAACCTGGGCCTAAGCTAACAATGACAGTGTAGACAAGCATTATTAAAATAACAAACTGGTATTTCTTATGCATGTGTTGCCCAGAAGGGGCTGTAGTGTCTGGGTGTGTAGACGACGTTAGCAAAGGTGTATCTTCTGTACAAATGCGGTGAAGATAGGCTGGAAAAGATTGCTGTAGCAATGAGTTGCGGTGGAGACCTAGGAGAGGTGGTTCCTTTGGTACAAATGCGGTGAAGGAGGGTACGTTCGGAGCGAAGCGAGCAGACTGATAACATTCTCCGACAAGGGCTGCGATGGAGAATGAAGACTGGTTACGAGCTGGCAAACATCTCGCTATTTATACTCTGGTTGGTCCTTCCCCTTCAGTCAGCTGGATAGGGGCGGCGATGGAGAGGGGGTAGCTGTTGCATAACTTCCTCAAGGCATGACATCACCAGCTGGCTTAGAGGATCTAGATGCGGCAAATTGTACCGGTGGAACCACGTTGCGGCATGCTGTTGTACTCTGTGCCTTGAATGGATAGCCTTGGAAGCCGGTGAATAATACAATGTGGGCTGGAACATCCATTCTTGAGTCATGCAAACAGTCCAGTCTTGGGTACCATGATGCGTGTCAATAATAAAAAATTCAGAATCAGGCAGCAAGGCTTGCTTGCCGATGAGGCACAGGCGTAGATATCATTGTTAAAAAGACGTTATGTGTCAATGTAATAAGTGTGAAGAAACAACAAATAGGATGTAGAAATCCTGTACAATATATCAATGCGTCTCAATAAACAATCAGTTTGGACACCCATTTATTCTTGTTTTGCTGCCCTTTCCTAATTTTAGGATGTTACAATGTGTACCCTGTCACCTCTAATTGTTAACTCTACTGAACCAGGACAAAGCCACTTCAGAGTTTAGGTTACATGCAGGTTTTGGAAAAATACTCAGTTCTGCATGATGTTTTACTTGTATATCACAGATGTACGGTGTTGGGAAAATGAAGTTACGTGAATGTTTTTATCTTTGGCTACACAAAAATTAATGTTCTTGTTGCTTTTCGTACCCACTTATTTCTTCTTTTTTGTTGCAGTGATTGAAACTAAGAATAATGAAGATAGTTTTCCTTCCAGTTATAATGGAGTGAAATGGAGCTCTGAAGATGGGGTAACAAAGCAACCCATTCCTTGGGATCCAGATACTATTGCAAATTCATTTTCAAAGGAATGTAGTACTAACAATGGACAGTCTCAAAATCTAAATAGTAGTGTACAAAATGAGGAACTTCCATTACAACAAGTAAAGAATCCACTATCTGATGAAACTGTCACTACTTTATCAGAGATGTTGGCCCCCTTGAGTGAGGTATTGTCCTTTATTATTATATATGTTTTTTATCACATAATCATTAAACATTTTATACTAAAACTTTCTTTGAAAATAAATTTTAAAGGTTCAAAATATAACAATTAAATCTCATTTATGCACTCTCAAAGTTTTTAACATCTTGAGTGACAAGGGGAGGCTATGCATGTGCATTTTTTTTTGCAGATATCTGCATACTATAATAAATTTTATTTAAATAAACTGTCATTTTCATGCTAGAGAATTGAACATGTATTTCATGCAAAATATTGCCAATTTTTATGTATACGGGTTGGGAGTGAGTCAAAATACAGTATGTTGACAATTTTTTCAAAATACTGTATTTATAGCAACTTAATTTCTGGAAACCATAGGGGCTTTTAGAAAGGTTCTACTGTATGTTATGTTGACACTTCAAAATTGTTTTGTAAAAATATGTATGAAACAGCTAATGTTAATATAAAATGCACATGTATGATAATAAAAAACATAATTTGCAATTTAAGTGTATTTCAGAAAAAGGGTGTACAAGGGAGTGTGTGAAATGATGTGGTTTTTTTTTGCCAGGCCAGGCCAGACCTGTTTTACGGATTTTTAACACTGTAGACTAGACTAATCCAAACTCCAAACCCAAACTTTAATGAGTTTTTTTTGTGTGTGTGCACGCGCGTGTGTGTGTTTTTTTTATACTCAAAGTGACTACTGCATATGTGCGACACTATCGCCCACAGCAATGTGCGTCAGTTTAACTGATGCATTTGTTTGAAAGATTCTTACAACGGAGGTGAATAATTAAGCGAAATATTTTGGAGATATGCCATTACTTCAATAGTGTATGTGCAAAATATTTTGCTTAATTATTCAGTGGCGCGGTTATACGTTTTCTACATATTTCTGTTCCTAGCTGTATGATCACATGCAAAGGCCAAGGCCATTATTGAAAAGAACCTATGCCCTCGAATTTTTGTTTTTATGCATGCAATCCGAATTTGGTGACTGTGTTTTGCGTTAGGCATTGATCACAATGGTGAGATAAAGGAAAATATCGCCGATACAGTCGTTGTATAAACAAAAGTATAAGTGCGAGTGGAGAAAAGAATTAACCATGGTTTGTACATTCCAAACCAAAACGACTACATTTAATATGTAAACATCTTTCATATCCACTTTTACTCTGTAATTTGCAATTTTTTAATTCCAAGGATTTTACAGCATTTTACAGCATTTTTATATAGAGGAATTAGGATTTCACCTTCAGGGCTGATGGCAGTCCTGCATTAAGCTTAATTATTCTTAAAATATCTGTATTAATTTATACCTGGAATTTTGTTTCTAACACAATATTAATTCTTTTTCTTTTCTACAAGGATCAACTGACAATCTGGACTGGTGTGTTGAATTGGACGGCTTTGGACAGTGAATCCCACTCTCTGTCCGGGTCGGTATTATGTAGCAGCAAAGTCAAACATGTTAAACTGTAAGTGTTGACAGAATTGCTCTTGGTTATTTGAATTTAAGAAATTAGTTAAAGAATGAAGTATTTTGGTGTATATAGGCCGCACCAGAAGTTTTTGATGTAAAACTATGGATAATTAATATTTCAAATATAGGTTGGTCGCCCAGAATTTTTGTATTTCTGTAAATATTGTTAATTCACGATTCCGTAAAAACTTTAAATTCAGATGTAATTTTTCCCCTACAAAACATTTGTGACAGAAAATTTGTATTATGTTGCAATGTTTACAAATATACGTTGCGTGATTATTATTCCACGGATGGTAACGTGATTATGAGATAGCAAAATCACTGCATCATGTTACACAAAATGGCATCTATCAGTGTGTACTTGTGGCATGGTGGCAGGCGTGTAAACATGTTTTGGAGGGTAAAAATTTTTTTTAATGTCAATATATCTTGAATTAGCCTCACCCCACTTTTTGTAGTCATTATATTTGTAAAAATGTGTGGCCAATGCACGCCAAAATATTGTATGTTTGTAAATGATCTGTTTGAGGAGCTTATGTTATACTTTCTTTGTTAACTATAAATAGAACTGTGCTGATTCACAAAATTATGTCAATGTGCAGATTCTGTAATGCAGATTCACCAATGTGCTGCAGATGTATGAATAAGCTTCTTGCTTATATTTAAGTTGAAACAATTAGAGTAGAGCCCACAATAATGAGTACTGGATTTAACGATTCAGCAATTTTGCGAGGCCTTTCTCAGGGATCGTGAAAAAAATCATAAAAATTGTTGGAAAAATATAAAAATCCCAGGAAAAAGCAATAACTTATTTAAAATTTTTTGCAGACCCTACTGCGATAAAATTCATGGGTTGTAGTGTTGCTACTCGAGATTGGCTTGCAGTGAGATCAAAAACAAAAAGAAAGTGCTGAAATTAGTTAAAAACTATGCCAGTTGTGATTTGAAACAAGCATGTCACACTGCACCTGAAGGAAAGGCTGCCTGCACAGCATGTGAAGGTACAAAGGGATCAACACACGGCTTTTCCCACAGCTGCTCCTTATGCAGTCTTCAACATAAAGTTTAATGAAGTTGGGTTTTGTTTGGTTGGCTAATGTGTAGGATTGTGCGAATGTGTCTTATTTTCTCCTGAAACGGAACCGAAATATATGTTATGAAATTTAGTGAAATAATGCCATTTATTAGTTCTCAGCCTTAATGAAAGATTAATGAATTTCATAACATTTTAGGAAGTTACTCATTCTAATAAATTTGTTGCAAAAGCAAACCAAAAAATGTGAGATATGTAGACCACAGGCGATGTTGTCTACATTAAAATTTTTGTTTTATATAGTTAGTTATAAAATAATGATAACGAACAAAATGATTTATAGGCAAAAATTGTCTTTGTTAATGCACTAAATGAACATTCATTTAACACCCGAAAAATGATTGAAATCAAGATATATATATATATATATATATATATATATATATATATATATATATTTTTTTTTCCAACTTTAGATAACCAAATTATGTACTGAAACGAAAATGAAAGTTGTAGTTTTTCATTTTCGTTTCGGTATACCGAAAATTTGCACAACCCTAGAATATGGCTAGTCCATATCTGCAGAATATCAGCGTCTATAGAATTTTATGTCGGTCCCCTGAAATTTGATGGATAGAGTTTCCATTGTATGTTATATGTAGGTTATTGATAATTGGAACCCTCAATGTTGTTTCTATTTAAGTAGCAGCCAACCAGATCGGGTAGAAACTGAATTTGGCTTGACCACTTTTTTCATTCAGAATACTTTTCTTGAACTTTTTTTGTATTTGTTTTGTTAGACAGCAAATATTGAACTTTAGAGCAGAGTTGTATGAAAAAATACAAATATTTGGAGTACATTCCTTGTAATAGATGTATGTTTTCAACTGTGGGCAGCAATTATATAAGCCATTCATGGTAAAGTGAGTGCTTTTTAAGGCACTGATAATAGGAATAATAGCAAATAAATATGTTTTATTGTGGCCTCAGAAGAACTTTTGAATGCGGTGAAATGTATACACTGCATTTATTAGTTAAGTTACATGACAATTTTTGTGCCAACAAGGGGCGGAAAGACAAAAATTGGCTGAAAAGCAAATTTGAGAAGGGCCTTAAATAGTGCTCACTTTACCATGAACATCCTATATAGTTCTTTAGGTGTGTGCATAAGAGAAGAGTGGTGAAACATTTGTATTTTTGTTCCTTTAATCTTTGTAATACAGTTTTATTTTAATGTTTGTATTGTTTTGTATAATTTATATTCTAAATTTTTAAATTCAGACATGATTTGTTTGGGTATTTAATAATAAAATAATTATAAGAATAATGATGATGTGAGCATTCACCAGTTAATATACTATTAACCTTGTGCTACTTTATTTAATGTCATGTTCTGTAAGAATGGCATTTTGATTTGCTTATGTGCTTGCGGTATGTTTTCTAGCAGTGCAAGTTTATGGCCACAGGAAATGACCATGCAGCTTGTGTCACGTGACTTTATTGAAGCCATTGGGTTGAACATTCTTTGCAAGTTTTCAGATATTGTAACTTTTAAACCAAAAGAAGAAAACTCTGATTCTTTGTCTCAATATTTTGGTTCTGAGTATGTAAGTATTCATTTATAATAGCTGTTGAAGAAAATTTAGGATGTTTATTTAATTTATGCTTCTTTTAAATCATACATAGATTTTTCTATTGAACTAGCAGAAAAGCAGCTCCTGGCTGGCAGTTTCTATCTTGTCTTGGTTATATGGTTAATTATCTCGTGCCAGTTACTTTCATGATTTCTGTTGCTGTTTGCTGTTTATGAGTAGCAATCCTGTATAGTATTTACATCCAGCCAGTTAAATTCTTCTGGCATGTGCAAATGTAGCCATTGCAATTGGGACTTGGAGTCAAATCTGATGTTAATATGATGTAATTGGGAAAATATATTAGCTCAGTGGATTAATAACAAAAGTGATGAAGGGCCGGTAGCATTACTGAAGTTCATCGCTCAATCAGAGTTCATGTCTGAACTTGATCTAAGATCGTCACAGTATACTGTTGCACAATTCAAGTTTGGGGCACGACTGATTGAGGTGAACTTCATTTCTAACCACTGAATATGGTGGTTTAAAGTCTTGATCCACCATCAGGGTAGTATCTTGTTTGGTATATTTATTTACTGGAAAGAAACTTTGTAATATTTCACAAAATAACTTTTTTATTCCAAAATATAAAACAACATTATACACACTTAATGAATATTCAGTAAATTTCATGCAGCTACCTTACTTAACAGATAAAACATTGTAGCATCTAGTTTTCAGTCCACTACCTTCTTCAGAATATTGGTATTAAAAATAACAAAAATTGTTGTTATGAAGTGTTACTAATCATACAAAAAGCGCGTTTCTTTTTGCCTTACATAAATTATATTTCTCTGGTGTGATTTTGCAGTGCGTTATATTGTTAAAAAATACTAGCCCTAAGAAATAATGTCATGCAAACTCATTAATTGTCTCCTAACTTCAAAATACAGTTGCATTATGACATAACAAAATGAGAGCCAATTACAAACAGTGTTTTATCCCAATTCTAGTTCAGAACTAAGATTAGGAGATCTACAATTGGAACTCTGCCATTTGCATTGATGCAACACTTGTACTGTTACCCAACTGAAGATCACGTTTGAACCAGGATCATATGATCTTGGTCCAGGACAGTTATTGGTGCAACTGGGTACTTTTCAACAACTTAAATATGTACCTCTTTATAATTTTATTATAATATTTTATTGAGGTTTTAATAATCATTGATGCTTATGGTGATGTTATTGCCAGTTCACTGTTTTGTACTTTGAGGCCCAAAGAAAAAATTTTGGTTTCTCATACTGTGAGCTGTTCACAAAATGTTATAGCTAGGGCTTCTAAATTTTTGCAAACCTAAAATATTGCAAAATATGGACAAATTATGTTTATTTGCATAATATTCATGTGCGAGCTTCTTTTATCATCAAAACTTTTACCAATATTAAGTTTTACAATGTTCCGTTTGTTATAAAGCATATCTCTCATTTACTTCACGTGTACAGATAACAAAACTATTTGCGTGGTGAGCATATTGTCTTCAAACGTAAACAAAATGTCATGTCTTGAACAATTCATAAATACATTGGTAGCAAGGTCGAAGGATTATTGTTGCACCTACAATTAAAAATATTTACCGGAATCATGGGCAGAATCACATGTATATTATTTATAAATGAACATCTCTGACAAAAAATGTTGGTGATATGACGGAAGTAAATAATACCTGCGTTAAGGTTGCAAGTAGGCTGCTAGGCTACCAAAAATATATAAAAGGAGAGGAATTCATGTACTCAAAAGTGCACTACTTGTCGACAGGAACACACACACAGAGGTGCGCACACACACACACAGGACATCACATTTTCCTTTTTTTTGTGTGCACGTGTGCGTGCATGCGTCTATAGACAAGTACTACACTGTGAGTACTCCTAATTCCTGCCCTTTTATATTCAGTAATTTTAATACATATGTATAAATATCAACATTTTATTTGTCAAATGTTTTTGCCTCGCCATTAATGAGAATGGTAGTTGGAGGGTGAGGCCGAGGTATTTTCTCCCCTGAGTGATGGTAAAGCAGTGGTCACCGCATGAACAAGGTTTTTCCTGATGCTTACGCTGTTGGCTTTCACCATTTCTATAATCAAGCATTGAGCCTTGGGTGTTGCACTTGCGAGTGATGGGCAAGTGGGTACCCTGGTAGGGGTATAAGCAGGTGTGACATTAAGGAGCCTGACTACCCTGGTAACGTTGATTGGCTGGATGAAGGTAGACACCTCTTCTTCAACGCTGTTGGAGGCAGTGGAGTTACTGCACATGGCACGTGCCAGAGGAGTTTCAAGGTGGAGCTGGACGAGCTGGATGCCAGCCCTTTCTGATGTGCAGCCACCTCTTTCTTCCACGTGTGAACCTAGTTGACACCTGAACCACTACTCTTCATATTCCAGCCTGAGCTAGCCCCTGCTTGGCAGCTTTGCTCCGCCTAGCCCTATGGTGAGGCATAAGATGGGTGAGAGACCAAAGAGGTTGATAGTGGGCGATCAGTAATGGGTAGACACAACCTGATGGAGAGTAGGATGTGAGGTACGAGGTTAGGTGGGATGCCTGACGACTGGTCTTCAGACTAGTAGTGTGGCGAGCAGGATGTCGCTGGCAGATCCAGGTGTCGCTTAGAGCGGAGCTCCTCAGGAGTTGAGCTATAGTTTCCCAGCAGGTAACGTGGCAAGCGAGGCATCACGGGCATCATCCAGGCACTTACTGGAAGATTGATAGTCCAAACGACAACTGCTCTAGTGAGGCCCAGGAAGACATCTTCCTGAGCTGCACTTTGAGACAGCTTACCAGTAGGCGTGATCGGAAACAAGGCTTGGCGATCCTTGGAAGCGTCTTACTATGACTGGTGATGGAAGCAGGAAATAGTAGGAGCAAGGTGTGAAAAAATACAGTGCTGGAAGAGACAACTTAACCAAGTCAGATTTATGCTGGTTTTATGGATTGCTCATTCAAACACACACAAACCAGCCTGTACCCTGATTGTGGCCTGAATGGTCAATCCTAAGTTGCCAACTGGTTGTTTACCTAGTCTCTGAAGACGCGGCAGTACAAGGGGTGAGGGTTGCCCCAAGTCAGCGATACTTGAACTCGAGTCATCTGTGGGTGAGGAGTGACGTTCTGCGAAGCTAGACTAGACATCAGGTGGTTTTCAGGTAAAGTAATGGTGTGCTTCTGAACTGGTGTGAGACAGCCTCTCGGTGTGCTCTCAGGGCAGAGTGACATTCTGTAGGTCTCAAGGAGATCTCATAAGTGCATAAGCCATGCAGGACCTTGCTCGTGCATTCAACTGATCTCTGTTCGTTGGACCAGCACTTTTATAGAAAATCTCAAGGGGGTTTTATTTTTTTTAATACCTGTTCTCAGATTTTGCATTGCTTCATCATCATGTGAAGCAAGTTTTCCACATTTTGTGGCAAATTTAGTGGGTTTGAATATGTTAGATGAATTGCTAATGTGTGTGCAAGCAAACATTCAGGTTCAAGGTGAATCTTTTTAGGGTTGTGTGAATATTTGGTATACCGAAATGAAAAGGAAAAATATGATAACTTTCATATTCCTTTCAGTAAGAAATTTGGTTGCCAAAAGTTGTAACAGAATGAAAATTCTAGGTTTTTTAAATGAGTATTCAGGTTATAAATGAATGTTCATTTAGTGTACCAGCAAAGGAAAGTTTTGTCTATAAAGTTATTTTATAACTAAAATAAGTACAAAAAACGGAAATCTGAATGTAGGCAAGAACTCGTGTGGTATATACTCCATATCCTAAATTTTTTTTGGGCTTGGTTTTGCACCGCATTTTTCATGAGTAGGGCAGGATTTACAGTAGCCTGTCATTCACACTTCTGTCATACATTTGTCCATCTTTGAGCCCAGGGATTTACAACCAAACTTTGTACGTCCGTCTTAAGTTCATTGCTGCAAATTAATACAAACAAAACTGTAGGAAAAATTCTCCATTAGAAGTGAAAATTGTCAGCTGTATTGTATGTGTATAAATACACAATTACACGAAAATAACTAGTTGGTGGTACTTAAAAACTTCTCTTTTAATAACAAAATTTTATATCATTTGCAATTGCACAGAAGGAACTTGTGTTCCCAACGTGATCATCAACATTTGTTCAGCAAAAATGAAACTTCATTCCAATTTACAGCTACATAAATATACAAAATCAAAAAATGACCAAAACAAAACACTGCACACACTACTAAGCAGGACAGGCAGGATTTAGTCCTAAGAAGGACTGATGATAGGGTTCCGTACTGCAAAACTTCCGTATTGAGCGGGAAGTAGATTTAGGAAGGATCTTCGTAGAAGAGAGTGCCTGGCTAACATGTCGCAGAGTGATCAGAACCTTTATCCTATAAGGGCCTAACTGTTCCTGAGGAGAAACAGCTAGGAGAAGCCACTGCTGACTGGAGGATGGGAAACTAGACAGACTACTAACACCATCTAGTGGCGCATAAATAAACTCCAAGGACAGCTATGTTGAGCCTGTGAATAATAAAAGCTAAGGCAGACAGTACAATCTCAGCTCACTGGGAAAGTTAAACTGTAAAATAAAATTCCAGCCTACAATGCTAATCTCGGGATGGAGCCGAGGTTTTCTGGTACCAACAATGGGGAAATGCGTCATACGTTAGTAGCATATATCAAAACTGTAATGACATACTTGAAAATAGAAGTGACGCATATAAAATTACAGTGTCGTACCATAAAAGGCACAGAACACATGACCAAAGGTGATTCAAGTACCTACATCTGTTTACATTTTCAATAGAACATTAAGGATATTCATTTCTGGAATCATAAGTAATTTTATGTTGCATGTTTTCATGAACATTTAATTTTAAAGTTTAGTCTTCCGAACCCTGGTACCTTTTCACAGATTCATACATCTTGTGTTATTGCAGTGTTTTGATATGATTGAATCATTAATGGTTTTGTACTGTGTACCTTTTGCAGGCTGGGTTCATAGTAAATAAGACTTCTGTTGACACCACCATCATCGTAGTAACTAATTTTGATGATAATACCCAGACATACGTTGGACTTGCCCCACATCAGTCTTTCGTTGTACTTTCTGGCATGCTGGCAGATGTCTGCCATCAAGACAACCTTGCAGACAGACAGGTAAGATTTTGTGTTTGCACATGTGTGTGTGCTTGCATTCATGTTTTGCAACTTCAGTTGTTTATTGCTTCTGGTGTATTTCTGTAACTTTCCAATAAAATGCACATACATTGGGTCATTCATTAGGCTCTGCTGTGTTGTAGTGGTTAAACAACTCGCCTTCCAACAAGGTGAACCGGGTTCTATTCTTGGCGGGTCGCCCCTGGATTTTCGCATGTGGGAATTGTGGTTGACGATGCTACTGGTCAGCGTGTTTTGTCTGTTTTTTCCCTGTTTCCACCACCCTTGCATTCCAGCCCTACTCCATACTCACCTCACTTCACCCTCATTGGCTTTTGACCTCAACATTACAGAGTCCCCCAAAACTCTTCTTCATTGGTCATTCATTTACTTTTGCCATTTAGGACCTTGGTGCTTTCCCACAGGTTTTGGACAATGATAGAATTTTTATTTCCTACCTTGCTACTTGTATATGTTCTACGTTCCCTTGCTGTGCCCCCTACACTGAGCAGAGAGTTAAGGAGTAACAAGTGCTCTGTGAAGGCTTTGCCACTTTGTCATTGAAACCTGTCCAGGCTGGGATATATGCAAATAAATGTGGCAGAGGCATGAGAGTACAGTTCTGTGATGCTGAAGACCCACTAAAACCTATAGCAGCTTAAAAGCCACCTGACTAATTTCTTCACCAGACTTCGTAAGCAAGCACAAAAAGGCTTAACTAGAGTTGTGTAACTATTATACCAGGCAGTGGCCTATTTTAAATGATGTGTTGTATACTTGAGTTGTGGTAACATTACCAATTTCTGTTTATCTATCCAAGGTTAATAATGAGAAAATCACTATGATATGTGTTATTGCAAGTGACTGTCTCTCTTCCATGTCTATTTAACTATAGAGGATGATAGTGATAACCAAGAATTAAGTTTGCTTTAGAAATAAACAACTCGCATCGCTTAACTTTTTACACGTAAGAATTTGTTTTACTGTGCAGCAGCACTGGCATAAGGAAATGTCACTTAAAATTGTTCCCAATAGGGGCCACAGAAAACAAACACTTTCTTGTCCTTGCGAGTGGAAATTTTGTTTAATACACTTTTATCTCTTTGCCAGAGATAGCAGAATTTTATTTCATTAGCAATACATTTGTTAAGTAAAACACTAAAGCTTTTTACTATCCATGTGAGCTGGCAACTCGAACTAGGAAGTTCAGGCTTCATAAACGACGTGACCTGCTCCCTTCTTCCTACCTCACTTTTTACATCTCGCTGAAAAACCAAGAAAGAGCAGGCCAGCTGACACACACAGATGCGCTCCAGGCATGCAGCAGAGGGGAAGAGAGGAGAGAGAGAAGGCCACTAACCTGAAGACATGAAACAGATGTTACGTGCACCTATATAAGAGGCCCCTGCTGCGAAACTGGCTGTGCAGGTACAGAAGAGGCGTGAGTCCAGAGCAGCAACTCAGAGTGTAACCTGAAGAATGACGTTTGATAATATAGGGCAAGTCACACACCGGCAGGCAATAAATCTCGTGCCTACAGGGTTGATCCAAGCACTACGGAGAACTACAGACAAATGGATAAAATGTTAAAATTTTACTGCCCAATCAAAAGACTACATGCAGTCGTCCACTCATGTTGAAGAAATAGTTTTACCCACCGAGCCATAGACATGCTGAATCAAGAGAAGCAAGTTGGCAGGGATGCTGCAAGAGAGCAGCACCCTTCGCACAATGTCGTCACTGTCGCCCGAGCCTCGTGGAGTGGCGGTAAATATGTCATCAGTCTTGAAACAGGGAGATAAGAAATGGTGGTGCTGTCCACTACCCTAAATTAAACAACCCCTGCGAAGCGAGGCTAGCAACCCTCAAACCTCTTTGGCAGTCTACAAACAGAAATTTTCTGTATATAAGGAGATGCGAAACTGCAGCTCGGCAGTTCCGTCGGCCCGCCAACCTCAGTAAGGTCGGAGGGCTCCAGTCGGCATAAGACTTTCCTTCCAGTTTATGGAAATCACCTGAAGTAATCACCACTGGCCCTAAAGAGACAGCATAAGCTCTTATGTCCGACCAAGGAACTCTCAGAGAAAACCCACCAGAGATTTGAACAATCTCTTGCGATGCTAATGCTGTCAGGCATTCACCACACTCCAGCAGCCAGAGATATGCAGGCGTCCCACACATTTTACCCCTAGTTACTCCTTCCAACTCCGTGGTAGCAGGTCGTACCGTTGTTCCTTCTGGACTGCCACCTCTCGACAAGTAAATAAATTTTTTTTATCTTAGGAAATTTGAATTTTATTCTCACCCACATGTTTGCGTTCACCTGCAACATCTTAAAATAAATTAAAATTATTATTGATGTACAGAGCTATACATCTCCATGCTTTTCTACATTAGTAAAATAATTAAGTTTGTGTTAAATTGAACCTCACATTATTGAATGATTAATTTTGTCCCCAATTCATAAATCATTGAGAATAAATACAAACATATTCTCATTTATTACTGTGGCTCTTTTACTAACACGATCACTCCTGGTTAGACGCGAGTGGGCTGAATGTGCTTGAGACTCCTGGCTCCTGAAGAAGGCTATTGTCTGAATAAGATGTGGGAGCACCTGAGTATTGTCCATAACGCCCGTGTCTTCCAAGAGATTCGCAAGGGCTTGAGCGACACTGGATAAACCAAGAGCGTGCTATTTTGGTTGAGATTAATCATTTTGAGCCATTTGTATTCTGGTTTGTTCTGCTTAAATATCAGTGTTTTTAATGCCACAAAAGAGTGGATGAGGCAGTAGCCAAATTCGCAGTGTACTTAGATGGGCTTTACTGTGAAAGTTAGTCCCATCTGTAGCAACAGTAACTTCCAACGTGTCCATCGAAATATTACAGGACCTTTGTCCTACTGAGCTCCGTAGTGAACCTCACAAGGAACCACCCCCATAACAGCGGACTGTAGTTCATATCTTGATCATTTACTGGGTATTTGTTGGCCTTGGTCAGGCCTAGATTATCTGAGCCACCTAGAGAATTGAGAAGGGGGTCCCAAACCTAATCCCCCACCACAGCCGTGAACCAACCCATATGTGTGAAATACGTACCGCAACAGGGAAACTGATAGTTGTCTAGATCCCACCTTAAACACCCCCCCCCCCCCCAAAGTTAAGTAAGGTGGCGATTATCATCACGGACTTAGTCCCCGCTAGAAAGCCAACTAGGTCTTTGTCATCTCATTTCTTTGGTCACAGCATACCTGTTATTTCACCCCTTCTTTCTTTTTTTTATTTAGTGACAACTGGCGTCGCACATTTTGGCAGCCTTCATAGTGAGCAGGGCGCAACTCCCTGGGAGGGAGGTTTATGTGGTCAGGTTCATCCTGGGGTTTTATTCCCCTCTTGCAATTAATGATCCTCCGACGAGAAAGTGTTCCCTAAGAGCGCCCAACATGGGCAGATCCGCAACCCAGCCAGACATTACTAATTCCAAACACGTAAACATGTAATCCAGTATAAAGGGGAATAAGCACTCAAACACACTTGATATTATTTACCTTGACTTATTACCTCAACTCGGCTATATCTCTTCCCCTCTGCTTCCCCCCCAAGGAGTAGAGTGTACAAAGAGGCTTCTTTACGTTGGTAAGGAGAGTGCGTTAATTGACACCCAATGTGGGGCGTAAGCATCTTATAACTGGAGGTGGAAATGAGATTGCATCAATTGGTTCACATAACTGTAGCTGAACATACAGCGTTTAGCTCTTTGGCTGCGACAATGAAATCAGTGTTGTCAACTTAAGTACAGCACACAGGGTTAAAGGGACTCCTTACTAAAATATGTTCATTACAATCAGTGGTGCATTTCTCGGTAAATAAATAGTTTGGGAAAACTATATATTTTTTTTCAGGAAAGGTTAAATTCAAAGTGAAAAAAAATTAATAAAAATGGCTAAAAGCAGCATTTTTATTGCTTTCCGGCCACAGTTTCCATTTAGGAAAGGAAGTAAGTACAAAGTGGTATTTGTAGTTTAATCCATGGGCTTTCATTGCGTGTAATACGTAATATTGTACTGTCTCTGATCTAATTTGTGATAAATTTAGCTATCCAGGAATGCATAGCACAGCCTTGAGAGGGCATACTGCAGTCCTCCGTTATCGTCAGATGTAACCTTCTGGCTTTTAAAAATTGTTTTTACTAGAGTCTTCTCAATTAAGCACTTTCAAAACTAACCTTTGAAAGAGAGATTGCTGCCCTAACTGTGTAGAATTTAACTGAAATATTGGCTGGTGTTCTAGTAAAGTTGGCAATAAGGTAAGAAAATTACATACATAGATTCTTGTTTTAATGCCATACTAAAAGAGTAATTTGTAAATTACTGTTCCTTTGGCTTGGTTTATTTTAATTTTATACACTTGAGAATTTGTGTAATATTTTGATTAGTGCTGAGCCGATGCAGGTCTTTACCGATACCGGTACGAACCAATACTTTCTGCCGATACAACCGATATCCGATACCGATACAATAGACATATGAGTAATGGACTGAAAGACTTCTACTAGCACTAAATATATTTTGGGAATCTGATGCGAATATGTGTTTAAAGTCGCACAATGTACTATTAGATGTTTAAAACCCTAGGAAAATTAATTTCACATTAATTCTTCAAAATCAGAGATTAAAAGCAGCACTCAAAATATACTTTAGTAATTTATTTTTAAACTTAGGTCATGGCAATTTAAGCAATATATGTTTTAAACAAATAAAATTTAAAATGTTAAATCCACAAGGTAGTGTATCACAATTCTCAGCATAATTCAACTTTTTTCATATTCAGAAAATTAAAAATTATTAATGTTTAGTTTTTTAATTCAGCACTCCCTTATTTTACTGAGAGTAAAATTGAAGCACTGCCAGTTCCCGGGTTATGAATGTCAGAATCATTGCTTTTAAAAGATTTTAAATACTGATATGATAAAGGGAGCAGTTGTGTGACCCCTGCAAAGCTGGTAAAAGCTGGTAATTCGGTGACCCTCAATTAAAGCTGTAGATGTTTATCTCCTAAAGTGCCTGTCTCAACAGGGAGGCATGTCCCTTCCTCCCTTTGCAGTCCTGGAGTGACTGTCAGTTTAGTGCTTGGAATAACAACGGCAGCAGTTGAGCCCCTCTTGCACCAATATTACCACCCTATCCTCTGGTTTAACTGAAAATATCAGGTCTCAATTTCAGCTAGATATTGCTAATATCCGTGGATTTTGGACATCAGTATCAGCTCAGCATTAATTTTGATATTGAAGTTCAATGAAAATGTTTATAACATTATTTGATTGATACAAAATTTTAGATGTGAAGCCCCAGGCAGTACAAATTTTTACATTTAGTATAAGGATACAATGTGGCTTGAAAATAGTACATTTATGTAGGTCTGTCAAACATGCTCAGTTGACCATAAGCAACCTGTTCTTAACATACACACTTTTATCTTGATGTATTCAGACACCACCAAGGCCAAGAAAGAGGGTAGTTGTAATAGTTATCTGCCACCCTCATTTACAAAATGTGGCAGCAGCCAAGGTATCTGCCTATTGAATGCACATGGCAAAAGATGAATTTTTGTCATGAAGTGGTTTTCCAAGTTCATCCGAGGAAAGCCACCACTGTTTTTCCTGTCCAGGCTTTTTTAACACTTAATTATTATGTTGTGCTCACCTTTGTTGAGAAAAGAACTTTAAAGTGCATTTAAATAATTGGTACCTCACAAAATGTAGCTCTTAAATTAAGCTAGTGGTTTGTGCTGTATGTACGTTATAATTTCTTTGTGTGTGTTAACATGTTAATTTTTGGTGTTCATAGGTGTTTTGTAAAATTTGTTGAGGAAAAAAGTATATTTTATTAAATTACGTACATTTATTTTTGCAATACAGGTAATTTGTGTCATTGGAATTCCAATGAAACTTTGGTTTGTTACAGACACAAAAAACAGAAATGGGTGTACAGACAGATGATGCAGATTATAATTTGAAACAGAAAACCATTGAAGAGGAGAATAATAAGCTGAAAAACATGTGTGATGATCAAAAAGAAAGGATAGCATCATTAACATCCACAGTTGAATTGTTGCAGTCACAACGTGGGTCTTTGCAGTTACAGCTGGATGCAAAGGAGAGGTGGTATGGAGAGTTGGTGGAGAAAAGTTCACAGCAGGATGGGGAGAAAAAGTCTTTGCAAGATAAAATACTTAACTTGGAGAACCAGGTGCAAGATCTTGACAATAAGCTCCAGGAGCAAGTTAAGAGGAATCAAGACTTGGAGTCAAATGTGAAAGTGCACATAACTGAGAAGCGAGAGATAGAGAAGAGACTGTCCGAAGGTGAGAAAAAGTGGGCGGAAGACCAGGAGCAAATGAAGAATACGATAAAAGAATTTGAACTCTCTAAGAAACTCCTTAATACAAAAGTTGAGGTATGTATGTTGTATGTAATTTGGGCTAATGTTGTAACTGCACTGTTGGGGTTTTTGGTAGCAGAGTGTATTTTTCAACCAGTGTTTGAAGTTCTTGTTAGTTAAAAAATTGTAATGGAGAAATATTGTGTTTGATTATATGGGCTAAGAAACTACCTTAAATTGCAGCACTGCACGTACGAAAATAAGAGAATGCAATTATTTAAGTACAACAAGACTGGTTTCTTTTGCTCAGCAGCAGAACAAAATTGGTAAGAATAGTTATGTAATCAGCTGAATATGAACCAATTGTGTATCGCAGTATGGCCTGAAGTATTCATACAGAAAGCTGAGTTTGAAAAGTTGCAGCTTCAATGCAACCATGGTGATACCATTGGGTGTTATGTTTGTCACATTCAGTAAAATCTCACTACAAAGTACTTCACTTTACTTTTCACCTTGACTTGTGCTCGGTTGAGGGTAAGGACACGGTCAACGTGGTTTTGGTTACGTACAGGTCAGCTGGCACATGTTGCGGGAAACTTACTCTAAAGGTCACTTGCGGCTGGAGACCTTGGTCGGACACATGGGTCTATGTGCCGGGATGTAGTTTTCGATCGCCAGGTTGATGAGTCTGGTTTTGTCGGATACCTTGGTACTTATAGTAAGTACAGTCATGGTTGGTGGGCGGAAGTTGTTGGGGTTACCTTTCTGACCACAAGATTCTTCAGTTGTGAGTAATGAAGCAGACTTCTGCTGGCTGGATACGTAGGTGCAGTCAGGTGCAGCAACGTCAATGGCACCGTGTAGGCGCACACAGAACCTGGTGTGCCACTGGGTTGCCTCTCGACTCCAGAACCGGAGGTTGGCCCAACCCAGGTGGTTCTCTGTTCCATGCACACAACTACTGGCGACTGGGTGGTGGTCGGTGTGCGTGCGGGTTGAAGGTGTTGGGAAGAGAAAGAGATCCCACACGGTAGAGGTCAACTGTTCCGCTGTGGGTTGTGCTAATTTGGTAACCAGCTGCTTGGCAGCTTGTAAGGCATAGAGCTGGACGCTGCGGAAAATAGTTGGTGATGCACTAAGGAGGGGAAGCGTATCCCTATTTTGGTGTAGATGAGTTTTCAACCCAGGCCAGGCTGTAGCTCCCAAGCAAACACCCCCGTCAGCACCTTGGTGCTCTGGTAGGAATGCAACTCACGTGTACTGTCTGTTCTGGATTGAAAGTGTTTCTAGTGGTTGGGTGCTCTCCTGTAAAATCCGTCCAGCACCTAGGTGAACGGGATAGGACTCCACAGGTGGCCATCTAATGTGTGTGTTCAGGACTATAGTCTCCTGAAGGGATTCTACAGTAGTAGCTAATTCGTAAAATCTCCACGGCTTCGGTTGGTAGTGCACCCCTCGTACCTGCCCTGCAGATGTAGAAATTAATCTAAAATGAAAGTCGCAGTTTAGAAGAACAAAGGTTTGTTTATTGTGAACGAAATAAACACAAGTGACTCGTGCTAACTCCCTACCAAGCAGTTGGGTTACTGGA
Source organism: Dryococelus australis (assembly GCA_029891345.1). Taxonomy (NCBI): domain Eukaryota; kingdom Metazoa; phylum Arthropoda; class Insecta; order Phasmatodea; family Phasmatidae; genus Dryococelus; species Dryococelus australis. The sequence goes on along the minus strand of CM057004.1, from coordinate 87,578,948 downwards.
AGAAATCCTACGAACTCCAGGTGTAGGTGACCTGGTTCTAAGTTAGTTGGGAAAGTTAAGAAAGACTGAAATATTAATAATACAAATGAGTTAGCTAAATAATGGGTGGTCTATAGTAGGCTTAAAGTTGTTGAAGTCTACTGCTCTAGTAGCAGGCGGTGTTGAATGTTATTGTTACCAATGAAGAGCATCTGGTAAGTTGCGGTGGTTATCGTCTGGGGCAGCCTCTGGTGGCTGAGGCTGCAGAGCCTCTGGTGACTGCAATGGTAGCAGCCGCTGGTGGTTAGCAACTTCAATGGCAGGAGCATCTGGTAGTTGCTGCGGCTGTTGAAGTCACTGGTGAAGCGCCAAAGACTTGGCAGTTGTAGGGCGGCCCCAGCACGGAGGTGAAGGAGTGAGCACTATAAACTGGAAAGACACTTGCGAGCCTGGCTGCTCACTGACTTAATAGTGCAAAGGTAGTGTGTGGCGACGGGCCGTGTGGAGGGGCACGTAATGTCCCTTTGGAAGCGTGGCTGAAGTGGGAACGAGAACTCTCTCATCATCAAGTCCCTTCGGGCATCTTCGGTGGCGCTCGGCCTTGCCCCGAAGGCGGCTGGCAGCTGGTGCTGCGCGGGGGGAGTGGGGTCCGCATGCTCACTGAGTTACGCAACCTTGAATTAACACTTGTTCTGCCGCCCGGTAGGATTTCGGCGGCCGGCAACTTCCGTGCAACTTCCGTGCAAAGTTTTGCGTGCATGGCACTCACGTCTGTAGAAGTAGGAATACTTTACGTGTCATGGCAATGAGTCGGAATCGTTCGAATTATTTGAGTAGAAGGCAAAAGCGGGCACATGTCAATTTAAAAGTAAATTTTTCAAAATTCCTAGCAAATATAATATTATTAAATACTTCAAAACACAAGATAACATGCGACTCCCTGTCGACTAGGCGTGTGCCAAATGTAAGGGGGAGAGTATTTTTATTTGGGTGCTAAGTCAGGTACACCCTTAATTCAGAGGGTTAGAGTTCAGTTAATCTCTATGTGAGACTGATGCCTTTGCTATGTATAGTACTAGTCTGGCAGCTTTCAGACAGTGCACAAAGTCCGGTTCGGCAAGAACAATCTTCCTCTTCGGGTTCTTAACCTTGAGTGGTAAACCTGGGTGACTGAAATTGCTAGAGCTAGGGTGTGTTTCTGACTGGTTAACGGTGTGGGAAGATGAGCCTGAGATTGAAGTGGGCTATGTGGTTCGTGTTGGTGGGAACAGAACAACAGATGTTAGATAGGCTATAGGTTCTGTTGGCAGCTGTTCCGGTCGACTGTAATATTCCACAAGCCATGGGTGGACTTCGTTGAGGATTCTAACAAGGGTACGTCCTCACGGCTTTACTAGGATTGAGCAAACGTGGTTGCAATTTGGCCATAGTTACCTCTTATTCTAACCTATACTGAACTACAAAGGGAGAGGGGGAAAAAACTAGCATAGACACTATGTGAACCCCTTAACAGAAAATAGTTGTGAAATTTCATGTATTTAATGAAGAGGTCTTTACAGGAACAGAGGATGGGAAAGGATAATCTTTACTGAAAGGTTGTTTGAAACCCTAGATGCGAAAGATTGATCAGGAGGGCTGTCATTCTTTTGTTGATCATGCTGGATTTTATTTTTTAGCCGGGGAGGTATAGAAAGCACCACGTAGGCGAAATGTGCATTTGGGGTATGACCACTCTTGTGCCCAGTCACACCTGAAGTGAAAACGGGGAGTGTCTGCCAGGGGTGCTGGTTTTTAGTGGTGCACCTCGGTGTACGTTTGCAGTGCCAAAGAGTAGCATCTGCAGTCTGCAATACAAAGTGCATGACACCGCCCCAGAGTGTAACTGTACTGTTGTGCGTCAGTTCTTCTTAGTGCAATTTCACCTTGAAGTGTCTTCTTCTTGGAGGTTGCTGGTCTTGATTGCTTGAGAAAATTCCCAGTTTCGTGTTTGGTTCTTGCAATGTGACACCACAATTGTTCTCCATTGAGCCAGGGACCGTACAATGTACGTACATATATGGCATAACAGGGTTGTATTGTATATGGCTTATGACTGGCCACACAGTGCTTCACATTGTGTAACGGGATTTAAATGTGACTCCACAGTTGCCCTCCACTTAGCCATAGGCTGTGCATTGTATACGGCTTATGACTGCGAAGCCTGAGATTCAACCAAAAACTTCTGGGAAACTGTCTAACCAGTGGTGTTTGAGGGGGTAGTGGGTGAGAGGTGGGAGAGAACACAAGCAACAGCAAAAGGCTGTCTGGCTGTCCGCTAGGGGCACAGTGAGGGGGGTGGCAGGCACAGCTCTCATGAAGTGTACTTGCAAACTGCGCAAGCACGTGTTGTCTCAATGACTGGCACCTTTCCATTTTGTCTTGGGGGGGGGGGGGGGGGGACCTGTGACGGAGACTCAGAAGTAACAAAACATCAACAATGGCATGTCAACTTCAATAAACTGACATTTCATTAATAAAACATGGTACTAGTATCTTGTGATAGAAAATTATTGATTGCAGCAGTGCTGTATTGTGGATTTTCAAATTTTTTCATGTTATTGACGCGTGACACATTCTGGATATATGCAACCACGACTTCGTCTCATCTGTGCCTATCTCCTTGGTGTAACCGGTGTGGTCTGGACCAGTTTAATATCTACTAGAGTGCCTCAGTTTGCATCCCTTGTTGTGGGGAGTAATACACACACGTAAGTATTTTACTGTTCATCACAGTCCGACAGCCACGCCAAACCCTCTTTCCCCTTTCAGAGAAGATGAGTGAGGCAGCGGCCGATCGGTCGAAACCACCCTCTACGGTCAAGTAGTTGAAGAGCATGTTGAGGGATAGCACCACCTGCCACGCTTGGGCTACCAGCAGACACCGCAGCAGACAACCCTTGGCTCTGCAGCCAGTGATGTCTTGACCCCCACCGCAAAAACCCAGATGAGGGCGGTCCAGCCAGTATTGACACTAGTGCATTGCTCAGAAATGCCAGTTGTTCATCGGCTCTTCAAAGAGCTATGCAGCCTTTGTAGCTCGCTCCACCACCGCGTGTGTTGGAGCTCTGACTGCTCTTAGTCTTCCAGAGAACCCAAAAGCTTTTCAACTCGAACACCAGTAACGCCCAGACTTTCCTGAGGATCTCCCCCTGTGGACCTTGAATAAGTCGTCAACCCCCTTGGTAACGGTAACCCCCACTGCCCTTCAGGAAGTGGGCCTCCTAAGTGCCCTCAGGACACTGAGAGTAGATAGGGAAAGTTATCAGCTACCTAGTCAAAACTGCCTTACAGTCTAGAAGCTGGTCTCCTTCACCGGTCATCTCGCGTAGTTTACACTTCTGGTCAGCTCGAGGTAGTTAGGAAGTACAGGCCACCTTGTCTATCCCTCGCACGAATAAAACATGTGTTTTCTCTTACTTCGACTTTCCTTAGGTGACTGTTGATACCCCAGTAAACACCATGCCCCATCAGAGTGGAGCAGGAGACTGGGTTTCGCCAAACAGATTTTACCGCATCTAGTGTAGGACTGCAAGGTCCCCCTCAGGTACTGGTATGTTGAACAAACACATATACTTGTTGGCCACCCTTTTAGTGTACCCTGGTGTACTGAAAGGCAGAGCCACAACCATTAGAAAGACATCCCACAAAGATAGCCAGGCCAGTTTGTACTCCATCCACCACACAGTTGTGTTGCCGGAGGGGGTGTTTGACTGGTTCTGGAGGCTGGACTGCCTCTAGGTCCACACCCACAGTTGATGTCGAACAACTCTGAGAAAACCACTGCTCCGTTTGGGTTATGATACTGCTCTGCGTCGGCTCGGCTGCATCTGTGTCTGAACACTTCTAGTTAGGGACTACAGTGAAACCTTGTTAAGAAGTTCCCATTTAAGATTTCCTGTTAAATAAGTTGAATAATTGTGCTCTTTGTCTATATGCACGTGTGTAATTTTACCTTTTAAGAAGTTTTCCGGGTTCATAAGATTTATTTTTTCAGTCCCTTAAAAAAACATTTTAACAGAGTTTTACTGTATTTGTCACCTGCTCCCCTCCATGCCTCACACCAAATGAGCTGGGAAGGATTTGCAGGAGAGAAAAGCCACTGTCATCTACAAGTCTACCTGGGGCTGTAGCCCAACCACTAAGGCACTCGGCCACGATAACCACCAGGACTGAGCTCACGCCGCCTGTCGGCTGGAGAGACCTCACCTCTTAGCTCCCTTCCCTTCACTACTTTCAGCCCAGAAGAAGATGCTGGGACATTCCATCCAGCAGTAGCAGCCATCAGTCGAGGGGAAACGGTCCCGCTCAGTATCTCTTGCCCTTGGTTCTAGGGGAACTGGAGTACGAGTTCGATCAAGGTCTTCGCCAAGGACACTAGCCACCGCAGCACCTCTGGGATACCGGTTCCACCAGCAGCCGATAACAACTGCAACGACTGGGGCAGCGATGCGCCCTACCCTGTGTACTGCTGTTCCCGAGCCTGTCACGTGTCATCTATATTTATATCTATATCTGCTCGTCTTAAATGTATTGATGTGTAAGATGTCTGTGTATTACCATTTCATTCATGTAAAACATCTTGTTTCCACGTGGAAAGATAAAGTTGATACTAATATCATGCCATATGTTAGGTGTATGCACTTCACCATTGTCAGCTTTTTCACCGCTTTGACGTGTCTCTGCACAGTTTATAATCATTTTACCTAGAATACCTCTAGCTATTTAAAAAATATATATTATATTAAAAGAACTTACGTTTCCTTCAGAGGCATGGAATTATGACTATCTGTTGTAGCCAAACAGGTCATTTTGTTTCATTTTTCTAGTTTGAGCCAAAAATGGTCAACATTTGGTAGTAATGGTTCATACAAAATAATAACTGTGTGGACAAATTTAGGAAAATTGAGTATTTTTGTGAAACTGAAATTTTGAGTGTGTTTAGGATTTGACTATCAGGAAATGTATGAATATTATGATGGAGATTTCTCTTTCAACACGTTTTCCATTATTATTGTCGAACTAAGTATTTTGTGTCACTATGTCACTGATTTAAATATTTTAGGTTTTTGAAGAAACAAACAGAGATCTTCATGATGAGTTGAACAGTAATGAAAATGAATTTAAACTCAAATTCAAAACATTGACAGACCAAAACACTGCCCATACTGAAGAGGTGACAAAACTAAGGCAAAAATTAAATGAAATGGATCAACTCCGGTGAGTCAGTATGTTAATGTACCTGTAATAGTATATTGAGAATCTTGTAGTATTTAATTACATTGACAATAATGTTAGCACCTCAATTGCTGGCAGGTGAATTTATTGGTAGCGGGGTACGTCCTGGAAGGGGAGAGGTAGCTAGGTAGCTGCATGTGCTGCGGGCCATAGCCTGGTATCATGCTAAAAATCTTGGCCTTCTCATAATCAGTTGCATGTTTGCTGATGTGTGTCAAATATTTTTGTAACAGTTTGTACACTGCTGGCCATCACTACAGTCGACTCTCGATCTACCGTTTTTCAAGCGACTGTCAAAAATTTCTATGCATCCAGAATTTCAGTGGTACTAGTAAGGGTTTGACATGTTCATCATTCAAATATGACTTCTAACCTTGTTAAAATAGATGTTGAGTATGATAGCTATACCTTATCTGTGAATGAAATTAACGTAATAAACACAATAAAAATAATAATTTTTTAATGAAATATTAGTATATTACTATACCTGTAATTAGTACATTAAATATAATTTCTCCTGAATTCATTTAAACAAAGAATATAACATCTCAAAATACTTTACATATATGATTTATTGTAATCTGACACTTATTGCAAGCCAGCCCCAAACTTTCAAACACCCTGAAAAAGATAATATGACACTAAATTTTGAATGTGCCGCATGCACTCAATGAGCTGAGAGTAAGTGGAGATGTTATTGATCTGGCCACTGTGATCACGGTGGGCGAGACGGATAAGGGTAACGCATGCCTCTTATACAACAAACCTAATACGATTACGACTCATCGCCAAGATTGCCTCTTCCACCATCACAGACAAGTGAGACCATTGCCTACCGTACAGGAAGCAGGAACTTATGATCGAATTGTCTTCATCTGGAGGATACGCAGCCCCCCCCCCCCCCCCCCGCATGCTGAGAGCCTACAAGCTGCCCAGATTTAAGGCAAGGCCGAGCGCCACCGACGAGGCACAAAGCAGAAACGCTCACCAGAGTCTTCCCACGCCAACCAGGACAGAAGGAAGTCACTCCTCCCCGCAACCCACTTCGGCAGCCTACAAGCTTCCACTATAGTCCGGACACTGCCAAACTTGGGAGTCATTCTTATGTATACTCTCACGCGACATCCAGCACTGACTTAGTGCTGTGACCTCCGGAGATCTTGGAAACTACAAGTATGCCCCCGCTGCTGCTTACTACATCTCTACGACCAACAAACACGAACATACACATTCAACTTCACTTTGTCTCCTCTAGACACCTTTTCCTTAGTAGTTTAACTTTAATTAATTTGTATTCGTTTAGAACCAGCTAGTGCCCTTTTTAACTTAGAACCAGTTCGCCTACACCTGGATCCGCAGGTACCTTCATTCCTCCACGATTTGATAGGAGGTAGCACGGGCACTTATTTATTAAACTTCAATAAACACTCATTCTCTACCTTTCTGTTTTTCATTTCCAGGTTATTTGTTTGTATTAATGGTTGGAGACAGATTACGCCGTGCACTGCCGACAGGAACTGGAAATTTGTTTAAACAGAATTAGCCTGATTGTGGACCCCTTTCAGGTGTCTGCACTTCAGAAGACATACATATTAGACAGCTGCCTGTTTCTTCCCAGTCACACATTAGCACTAAGTCAGTGCTCGTCGGGAAGAAATAGCAATGCTACTATCACTAGAAACACCGCATCTGGAGGGGCGGCAGACTCAGGTTATTTCTCACCACTCGCACTAAGTCAGTGCGTGGTGACCGTAGCCTAAAGTTTTGCAGTTTACCCTGGTGCTAACACAACCAGTAGAGACTTGGTCCCCTCGGCTCCATGTCCCTGATCAGCCCGCATACTGTGGGGTTTAGTGGGGACTCTTATCGAGCTCGTGCCGGCAAGTCACTATTGGGTTACACTGTCAAACCTTTCTGTCTAAGTGCATCACATTCAAACTGTTTGCCGTATGCCTCACGGAAAAAGGAGTGGTAGAAAACGTAGGGAACAATTCCTGGCTCACTCTGCTCTCAAACTGTGGATCGCACTACCATGTCCTACGCAGGAGAGGCAGGTGGAACAGGACCATGCCGCCACACTTAGACATCAGGCAGTTGTGCCTGCTCCGGTTCTGGTAATTGACTTCCCACCTTGTATCCGCATACATCCTACGTGTCACCCTATGGTAAAAGGGTTTCTGACCGGTACCAAAGTGCGGCTAGGCTGGAACAACCTCAACTTTTTGACCAATGAAGCACACCTGTGGAATGTCCGGTCCGGCCTAGACTGAATTCGCTGTGTCTAGGTGATACCTACCCCGACCACAACGCCCAAGAACGAGTGGGTAAGTACTAACCAATACCCCTCGCCACACGCCAAACTACCCTGCGTTTGGTCTAGCAGACAAAGTCCTTGGCCAACGTGCTAAGTTAGTCTTATCAGGCACGCGTCAAGGGGAAGTTAAGGATGACCTTGTGTCATTAAACTGAGACCACATGATTAGTTTTATTTAATGCTTCATTTATACTCTACCAATTGCCCTCCAGCCAATCATGTATGGGGTGGAAGCAAGCACGTGCGGTAGAGAAAAAAGGCACGGACCCAACTGTTTTTTTGGGGAAGGGGACTAGTCCACAGGTTACCCTCTGGCCGACATATGATAGGTGGAAGAAAAGTGCATTATTGAGAGAGATACAGAATAGGGAGAAAAAAGAGGATGCAAAGGTGCCATGCTGGTTGCTAGGAACTGCTTCCCTCTAGTCAGGCATGAAAAAAGGGGGGTGGGGGAAGTGCCAGAATCACCTAGTTGCTGGTCAAACCTGTCAGTTGAACTGGAGCACTGCATGCGTGTAACATATTTCACATTCACGTATTAGACGTTTGTATAAACAACCAGCTTAAAATTGATCCATGCAACATTCTATAATCGATAAAAGCGGGAAATTGTATTATTATTTATATAGCAATGTCGCCTTAACCACTGAAAATTAATATTGGTTGGAGTTTATCTGTTAATGTGTTTTCGGTACATCAAGAGTCCACTGTCATACAGTATGACCTGCCGCCAACTGGGCCGTTCCGGTTGCCCAAGCACAGGTGTCTAGGAGTTAGTACTTGGGGTGCTTACAATAATTTACTCTAAAAACTTAGTAATTCAAAATGCCTTTTAAACGATGCAAATAGCATCCAGCAGTGTTGGTAACATGGTTATTGCAAAAAAGAATATTTTAATACCCACACAGTTTCTCCATTATTTTCTTTCCAGTTTCCAGTTTGGCAAGTATTGCTTTGAGTATGTCGTGAGTTGTGAAAAATGCCTTCTTTTATATAGAATAGTTTGTGATGGAAGGTAATCTTGAAAAGTCCAAGGCCATTTACATTTGCTGTGATTCATGTAGATGAGAGCAGTAAATGTTAATGCACCTATTTTGATTATCAGAACAGTTTGATGCTAATTTATAGTGGCATATAAATGGAAAATTTTTGAATATATCCTTTTTATACATTGCTTTCATCAGTGTATTTTATTTCATTAGGATCTCCTTATAGAGAGCTCCAAACCTGAATGATAATAGATATGCAACAAAATTTTGAGTTATTGTATCTATAAATCTGAAATTTCTTTCTCACTAGTGATATGTGTCAGCTGAATGGCCTTTAAAAGGTGCAAATTTCTTTTGTTGTAGGCTTGAAAAGTTTGTGTATTTGTGTTTTAAAATTGTTTATACATGTTCATTGTACACCTGTTTTCACAGTATAACCAAGAAAATCAGATTTAGTATTTAAAGTCTTCCAGGCATTCAGAATTATATGATAACTTTAGAATATTTGCAGCTTCTCCCTGAACTAATGCTTGCATTCAGGCAAAGTACTGCTGTAGTGCTTAACGCTTGTCATTCAGCCGCACCACTGCAAAGTAACTCCCATGCAGTGATTGTAGCGGAAATGTACTTGCCACTTCTCCGCCACAAGTAGACAACAGACACTAGATAGTTTTAGAAATAAGTAAATATTATGCCTTTGTTGATATAATTCAGTGCTATTAGGAGAGAGAATTTGTGCAATTAATAAATAATGTGCATGAATCATGGCAAAATTAAACGTTTAGTTATTGTTTGTGATTATTTTCATTTAAGAAATTCATTTATGGATACTTACATTGATTTAAAAAAAAAACCACTTTCAGTGTTATGAAACCATACAGCTGAATCTGTAACACTGCTTGCTGCACTAACTGGCTTTGCCACAGTATTAGCTGCATGCTGAATGCAGCCATTGTGTTATTTTTAATTAATTATTTTTGTATGTTCATTTCACATTGCAGTGTATTTTCTTTGTGTGTCATCTCATTATGAAAGATTTTTAATTAAGTTTTGAGAAAATATGTTTATGCAAATCTATATTTTTATTTGGTTCTACTCAACAGACAGGAGTTACAGATTTTAAATGAAGAGCTGCGGAAGATAAGACACGTAGAACATGATGCTCATTTGCAGGAACTGTGGAATTGCAAATTTCAAGTTTTCTCTCGCGAGGCTATGATGTAAGTTAATGGTTACCGTAAATTGTAATATTAGCAATGTTATTTTAATGGCTGCTCTTATATATAATATTTCTTTGCATAAAAGTTGTCAATTTTATATTAAAAATTTTCTTGGAAATTTTAGAGTGCGTGTATTATACGAATCATAAGTTAGATACTTGACAAAAATATACGAACATTACCTGTTTTCACTGTTACTGATGTGTCGCCAGTCAGCACTTGATATCCGTTGTTAGTAAATGGGTTAGATTTTCCTTAAATTGTTTGCTTGTGCTGAAGCGTTTTAAGCTACTTCATTTAGCGTTGCCCTATCACATGTACAAAAAGGGTTAAGTACAAAGTCAACTCCAATATGGGCAGACATAGAGGTCTTGAACCTCGATACCCAAGATACTAGGAGCAATGCAGAACTTTAAACCAAGGGGTACAGTAACAGCGCCGGCGTCAATGAACACTCACAAGCCCTTAGCTAGTTCTTGTCAAGGGGTGGACTTCCCACAGAGAAACTGGGTTTTGGAGTTTTATCCTTGTGAGGGTTCAGATGGGACGGAAGCTTGGTGATTTTAACCTCTATAATGAATTTGATATTTAAAGTTTTGCAATACGTTGTGCGTGCTTTTGTAATGATGGTGACCTGGAAATGGTGCGAAGCCAGGATCGTGATGATCATACCCTATGGACATCTACTCATGCTTCGGCAGGACGCCTGTTTATAATGTGGACCGTGTGGGCTTGCTTGTTGGCACGAAGTTTAGGGATACTGGCACACTCACTTCCGCCTCTTTACCTGCTGGTTGCGTGGCGGCGGCACCCTCCTCATCTCCGGCTGGCTCTGCGAGGTAGTGGTTTACTCAACAGCGGCCGGCGCTGGCTGAGGTGGAGTGGTGCTGTTGCTACTTGCAGAGATCCCTGGGGTAGATATGGGTGAATTACAGTGTAGGATTTGGACAAGAGTTCGGGATAAGATCGCAAGACGTTAATGATGAAATGTCATATTAATAAATGTACTAATGATATCCTTCCTGCCAGTCTGATAGGAGGTTTAAACTGTGTTCTCGTCGGTACTCTTTACAATAGTAGATTGTAAAAGTTGGTTCTTAAGTTCTTTTAAAGCTTTCTTTAATTTATATTTTTGACCACTTCTGTGTGATCGTGGCATAAGGCCGAATTAATAAACAGGTAAAAGAAATGAATACAATGTAAGACGAAGCTGGGTAAAATAGCGGTCCTACTCTGTACTTATAGGAATACGTCTTGGTCCAGTGCTGTCCACTGTGTAATTCGAGTCCAGCCGTTTACCAGCCAAGACGGAATGATAGGGCCAGGATCCCCACGTAGACAGTTGTGATTTCCAGGTGACTTGGGTTCGTAGTGAAGGGCTCCTCTGAAAATCAGCCACTGCAATACCGTTAGCATTACCTTGGCAGAACTCTATTGCAGCTAAGTTGTTTGTGTAGTTGCTGTTTGGCGTAGTTCATGTAGCCAGCTTTACCTTAGGTGTTTTGAAAAGAATTGATAGTAAAACGTTGATAAAATATTTAAATTCAAACAATTAATAATTAAACTATTATTCCAGATGCTTAAGGGTTTACAAGGGGTGGTCATAATATACCAAAGTAAAAAATATATCAATTTATGCTGGAATAAATACGTTTTACTAGTGATGATGTATTTAAAGATAATAATGTACAAACTTAAGGATTGTCTAGAGGGGACGTCACCTAGACTTTCAATATCTGGATGGTAGCGAGTAAGGAAGAATTGTAGGAATTGGTAGGGACGATGTCTGCTGGGTCCTCTGGTAGCCGATGACGACTCTGGTAGCTATGTGGATGCTGAAAAGGTGGAAGGCCTCTGGATGGCTGCAAACCTCAGAGGCTTGCTGGAGGCAGCCAAAAAGATTAAGGGCCTTCTGGTAGGAGCTGGTCGTCAGGAGCTGGTACTGCCGCAGTCACCAGCTTGGGTGAGGGACTGCCCAGTGTTGGCACCTCGGCTTTTACAGCCGGAAGGTTTAACAGAAGCGACTCATGAGGCCTGCTCTGGGATCCCTATTTATAGTGAATTTCCCAGTTCATTGGCACTCAAGGAAGTGCGGGGCAACTAACCCCACCTCTTGGGGGTGGAGTTTATTTTGTCTCGCATGGGTTTCTGGATCCTGATCTCTGCGGGACTCGGTGCAAGGTGATGACACATTTTGCTTTCATGCGCTTGTGGAGCCCATGACTGCTGGGAGGACAGCTTCCCTTTAGTGGTGCGAAGTTCAAACCTTGCTGGCTTAGTGGGAGCAGCAGAGTTGTAGTGGTCGCTCCTTCGGGGAGAAGCATTAACGTGACGGCTCTTGGAGATTCTTGGAGTATAGTAAAAGCATGAATCATGTGGTTAATAGATGTGTCAAGTCTCTGTCAACGTTAGTGGGTTCACGTGTCCCGCCTCCATTATGGTTTTTGTTTGGGTTTAACTTGCCCATCGGTGATTGCCTCTTAAGATGGGGCGAAGTCGATCATGTAGAGTGCGTTTCTCAGAGGAGAAACACTTATGTTATCACCTTCATTTATATTCTGGTATGCTTGGGTGTTGCTCTGTATGATATTTTCTTCTACTTATTTGCTTGATGGGAGGAGAACTGGTTTTCCTAGCTAGTAGTGCAGTATTCTCTTCCCCTCATTTTTCATGCCTGGCAAGAAGAGAAGTTGTATATAGCAATCTGCATGGTGGCCTTCTGGTGGGAGGTGGATAGCTGTGTATATGGTCACAGACCATGATGATGCAGTTTATAGAGCAATTGCCTCCCACCAAGGCACAGTCTATGGAATTGGGAGGTAGTAAACAGTTTGTTTACATTACCCCTGTTCAACTTCAATAGATTTTTCAGAGCCTACATATTTGTTTGTAAAGCACTCAATAGGTATTGCATGAGTTTCTACTGTGAATTCATAGGAGTGCTAAAGTTGCAGAGTACTATTATTTGAAAGATAAATTAAATATCACTTAATAACAAAACACACTAATGAATAATATATTCATTAGTAATAAACTAAGTTTTGAATTTACTACTTCACTGTGTGTAAATATCCTTAAAAATATACCAAAAGTTTTTGTTTTGACTTCAGAGTATATCATTTAATTTATCATATGCAAGAAGTATTGTGTTGCACTGACGAAAAAACTAGTAATGTGATTGGAACCCACGTTACAACATTCTCAAGTGTTAGTAATGCCATTGTGAAAGGATCGAGTATAATAAATTGTTTTGAAAATTTTTTAACAAGTTTGCAATTATTACAATTTTAGTAAAGGTAAGTAGGATGGTGAACGAAAGCAGCATACATATTTACTTCAATTTTGTTTAAAATAATTTTCAAAGGATTTTTTGAAATTTTGGGCTGTAGAAGATAAATAATAATTTGAAACACTTTTATTACTATATATTATGAAAATTGTTTAAGTATATAACATATACCACCTTTCTGTTGTACGCCAATTCCCCTTTATTAAAAAATTTTGTAAAAGTGTAGGAGTTCGTACATATTGATAAATCAGTTACTTCATTTATATTGATTGTATCATAATCAAACCTTTTCAAATTGATTAAATTGCATGTGATGGGCTGATTATATCATGAGTTTCACCTGTGAATTTAAAGATAGGAGCCCTATCGCCAGACGCTTTCGTTCAACTACAATCCTTATCAATAAAGACTCTGGGTTACGACTCCTCTAGAAATTGAGTTAAGCTCATTGAAGAATTAGAAATATCTGATTTAATACTAATCACTTCTGGTTCATCAAAACGTTTACCTTTAATAGTTGGCCTCTTTTCACACTCCCAAAATGGACAATTGGCCTCTACAACAGTGACACGTTTGAGGAACCAAACTTCGGCCAGTGAAGGGTCTTTTGAGATAAACCATAACTGTTTTTTCCAGGGCACTACAGTACCCGATCCACCTTTAACTTGATGCATGTCACTAAGACTAGTCACAGTTACTTTGGTGAGCACTGGTCAGGTGTGCTCTGGTACACAGTTACTTAGGCTTAGTGGTTTGCCTTCTGGAGACTAACACTTGTCTGTCGACTAGGCACAGTCAGTTACGGTTGGTACTGCGATTTGTCTGGGTACCACCTTAGCCGTCGAAGGTAGGGCGGACTTACCAGGGCACTCACTCACCAATCTCCTGAGTTCTGGCATAGGTGCAGGTCGACTGGAGCCAGCAGTCACCTGGGTGCTGCAGGTTGACGAGATGCTGTACAGAGAGGCAAGGTATCTCTGGCTCCAGGCGGCAGCTGCACTGCTTCCGAAGAAGGAGTTGGCTAAGCCCAACCTGATTTCACTCCCAGTGACCAAGGCACGTACCGCAGTATGTGGCTCGGTGCCATGTCTGGTGTGCGGGGGGAAATAAACTGGGGTGCTGGCTGAAGAGGACTGCCTGTCCAGGTGACAGGCAGACTGAGCACGTTCCGTGGGGTGTCTCCACCAAGTTTGGATGGGTGATTGGTGCCCACTCGCTTAGTAGTTAACTCCTTCTCCTCCCTTCGAGTACCGTGCCTTAACCCAAATGGCATAGAGGTGGTATTGACACTTTATCTTGCTTTCCATTTGTGCAAAGAATCGACTATACCCCTACTAAGTGTAAAGCCCAACAGCAATTGATGGCACAAACCTTGTGCTACTACAGTTTTAACCTTGGCGTACAAACCTAGAGTCATAGGTTTTATGGATCGTCTTCCTACTACTGTCAGGGTGAGTTCCAGCAACAGTCAGGCACTCCAGTCCCAGACAAATGCCCCTGCCAGCTCGGCGCTCTGGTCAGCGATACAACCTGAGGTGGCTGTCCTCCTACTGATGGAGGTTTACATAGTGGTTTGGGGCTCTACCTTTCTGTACACGGGTGGCCGTCGAAAGTGGTATATGTGTTGACATGCAGATACCTGATAAAGATCTGTAGTCCTACATTATGGTTTGTAATGTTACACCCGGTCGCTTGCTTGCTCAGTCTAAAAGTAGAGTTCCTAGTACCGGACAGGATTTACCTCTAAACAAACCTACTTTCAGGATAGGATTAAAATGGTATTTATTATATATAATAAATACTGGTGACTCGTATCTACTATTAAGCAAAGTTTGAACTGAAGTAAGCTACGGTTAACAGGTGTAGGTGACCTGCTCCTAGACTAACCAAGTATAGAATGAACTCTAAGGCTATGAAAATAATTCTGACGCAGTTACTCTAACCTGGAAGTGTCTAGAAGAGACCTAACAATGGGGACCACTACTAGAAGGGCAGTGGTTGGAGTTGCCACTTACTAGCAAGTTGATCCACGAAGGTCAACAGCGGTTGTAGTTGAGCAGGCTTCTGGTATTGCAGACTTCTGGGAAGTTGATGCGACTTGAAGTATTCAGGAGCTTCTGCACGCAGCAGTAGAAGTCTCTGGTTGTTGGTGGTGGCAGCCACTGGGGGTCATTGAAGAATTGGAAGCTCTTGGAGAGGACCGTGAGGGCCTAGGATCAGTAGAGAGCCCCAGCACAGAAGTGTTGAGGCAAGCTACTGAAGAATACAACTGGCGTCTTCGGCCGCCCATGCCTGCGCTGGAGTGGTAGGTGTGAAGTCGCTCTGTGACGTCTGCCTGGAGTGAGTTGGGGTGGGAGAATCTACCCTTGCGCTCGGCTATATAGCCTCAGGCACTCTGCGGCACTCGGCCTTCCTCTGGCAGCTTCGTGGCTGTGGCGATATTGTCTGCCGGGTGCATTGGGCTTGACATGTTGCTGCTGCCGCTTGGATATTGTGCATGGTTCACGTGCCAGAGCCACCCACTAGGCCGGGAGCGATTCCGTTGCACTCGTGAATGTGTGGGTTTGACGCTTCCTTGGGATATGTAGATACTATGAGTAGTACGAGGAAGTTAAGTCTGGAGTATCAGGAAATACCACGTGTCTGTAACTGTCCCTCCTGCGGGAAAAATCCTGTACCCATCTATGGTTGTAGTTCCTGGTATAATATTAACTCGTTAGGATGAGTCGTATTAGTGTTTAGTATATTCGTATAAGCTGCACGCATTATATTAGGAGGCGTACCGACATTCCTTTGCACAACACTTTATAAAACTGTAACAGTGAGACTCATGTTTGTTCTCCTCAAACACTTAACATCATAATAGCGATTGTCTAAATCTTGGAAGGCGAATTTGTGTATTTGTTTTTCAATTGCATTTTGATTTTGAAACATGAAAAAATAATACTGTAATTCCATATTGAAACTAATAGTGTGTGAAATTTATTTGCTTGGTTTGTATTTTCAAGTGTCGAATGGTGACTAAAGGTGCCACTGTCCACCTCCACTGCTTAAGGTTGACACATGCCGCTGATACTAATTAACTACAAACAATTATGACCCATCTCACTGCAACCCTTGTGTACCATTTCTACACATGCGAGATCCAAACTCCACGCCATTTTGTACACGGAAGTGTCTGCCACAATCCTGGAGGGCGGTTGAACACGTGGATACAAGGGGTTACAAAAGGCAGCGGCACGTTCATCCCCCCACCACTGAGAGCCTACAAGCCATCAGCCACCTCGGGCCAGGCACGAGCGCCACAGAGGATACGCGAAGGATGAGAGATTACCAGAGGGTGCTACCCCCACTCCGGCCTCGCACCTGAGGGACATCGCACGCCCTCCCCTGCAGCTGCTGTGACACACACTGCCTCTCTATATAAGGTCATGCACGGCGGTCCTCATGAGTTGTTTCCTGCAGTCTTCTTCGAGCACCTGGGTACTGGAGACTAGACTACAACTAGAAGCCTTCAACAGCCCTTCCAGGGACTGCCACCATTGACGTTGCCGCAAGAGCTCTGCAAGCTCTGCTACCGGACACTCCAGTGACGCCAATAGCTACCAGAAGCTTTCTGTAGAGTTTTACATAACGCGTAATTTTTCTTTGTCTCCTACAGTCATCCTGTATATAGAGTTAGGTTTGTACTTAAGTAATCTTTGACATTTTTTCACTTAACTTCCCCCCTTAGCTTAGAAACAGGTCACGTACATCTGGAATCCGTAGGATTACTTCCAACTAGTAGTTTGCCTGCCAGGAGAGCACGTGTCACAGTGTTTAAGTCTTTAATAGACACTGCTTTGTTTCTCTTAGCATCTAGCCTCGTTCATAGGGTAATCTGTCGCCAATTACTGGGAGAACCGCGAACTGAGCACCGCCGAAAGGAACCGGGAAATTATTATATATTCCAAAATTAGCTACAACTGGAGACTCCCCTTCAGGCAGCTCCAAGTTTAAAACACACCCATTAGACGACCCAAAATCAGAGAGAGACAGTTAATCTCAGTTGTATCTACTGGAGCACCTGGGTGCTGGCTGGGATATTTGCTAGGGTGCTACAGCCTGGCCTTGATTGGGATCGCACACCCGATGATAGTCTTGTCAACCCACATGGCTTCAACGCTTCTGGTCAGCCCACAACAGCGGGGGATCTTCTGAAGCCCCGGAGCTTTGCGTTGGCAAGACTGTTGCCAAGCAACACTAAGTTAGGGCTGTCTGCATCCGTGGCGCTCCTTGGGACACTGCGCCAGGAGAGAGAAGCAAAGAGTTGCGCACCTTGCTGCCAGACAACTGGCTGGTCTCTCCCCACTTTCAGTTAGCCGACGAGCCAAACGAGGTCACGCCGCCTTACTTCGGTTACTGTCACCACCTCACACAATTGCCATTGACCCAGCTACTTTCCCATCGGCACCACTACGCACACAACCGACCTGTCATCCAGTGGTAAGAGAGTTACTGAACAATACAGAGAACCAGCTAGGCATTTCTAACAGTTACTTCTGGAGCAGGGCATCAGCAAACTGAACAGCGAGTTCTGCGTAGTATCACGTCGTACCTTTGCTACCACCCGAGCTGAAGACGAGCTACGTAATCAGACATATTCCGCTACCCCTCGCCCGCAAATTGACAAGGCACTAATCCCTAGCACCTCCCGCCCGTCATCGAATCAAGTCACAAGCCCGACCCATCCAAAGGACGAGGAAACCGTAAAATCGAGAACGTAGTATCAACTCGTAAGGCCACGTGCCCGACTGTAATATCCAGCTGTAAATAAAGCGAAACCAGCTCGCATGCACAACTGACTTAAAGTGCAACCAAAGCCACACGACAGTGATCCAGCCTTGCCAATCGGTCATGCGTCAAGGTTACGTAATTATAGTGACCTAATGTAAGTTAACCTAACCCAACCTAAGTTATCCTAACCTAACTTAATCCAAGTGTAATATCATGTTAGATTCTCAGAATGCATTGGAGAACCAGGATGTATATAATAAATGGGAGGAATAGAAGACCAACTTGTACGAAATATTCTTATCCTCGAGTTTCCAGTCTTCTTTAGCTATATCGTAGTCTGTCTACTTTGACGTGTGATGCCTCGGGCTGTATATCAAGAAGGGCGTGTTTTGTGCACTAGGTCAGGTGCACACTCTGGCGGGGTTTACGGGTGTCTACTTAGTCCATACGTGGTGCTGGTACACGTCCAGTGTGGAGGACTGGCCTGGTAGCTTTGCAGCAGGGCATAAAGTCTGGTTAGGCTAGTATGATTATCCGTTTCAGTCTGTTAACCTTTGGCAGGATATCTGAGCGATGCAAATCTTGGAAAATAGTTTGACCTGTTTCGTCTCTGGTGGGTGTACGGTTGCTACAGGTGTGCTGGCTGTCTGGTACTCGGAGCTTGTGTGAGCTGGTGGAGTTGGAGCGGCTGAATTAAGTCTGAAGTGAGAGGTTGGGACTTCCAAGGGTTTATCTGGCTGGCTTTGATACTTGGCGATCCAGGGATGTGTCTCCCCATTCAGATGCATAGGAGCCTCAAAAAGGTCCTTTGGGATCTTTGATGTGGGAGGTATCAGTAGGCAGCGTAATGTCTGGGCTTGATCCTTCTGCAAGAGCTGGTTGAGTGTGGCGATGAGGGCGGTGGTAAGGTCTTGCAATAACCTGGATGCAGTTAGCACCTGTTTTACCCTCTCAGGGATACCACTCTGGTGAGAGGAAGGCATCTGCACTAAGAACACACTCTCTCACGTCTGTGAAGTGATTGCAGGTGATGTGGAGCCCTTACTGGGTGTAAAACCACGTGGAATGTCTGCCAACATAATGGACACCTTATCACAGTGCTTGGCACTTATATGCGGTGAGCACTGGGAGTCTGGCCTCATCGTTGACAGTCCTGGCACGAGGGTGTGGAGCTCAAAAGTGCACAGTCTTGCCAACCCAGGGAATGAACTCTCCAGCACCAAATGTGTTGAGAGAGCGCGAGCACAGAGTCAACAAGCTGGACTTGAGAGATGGAGTACCTAGGTGTAGGTTCTGCTCTTCTGCCTACTGTGGAATGCAGAAAGGTTGGCCCGCACTACTGCATGTGGGTTTCTGGCAATGTATTGGCTCGTATAAGTAATTTACCCAAGGTCACCTGCAATCCCTTTCTGGGTGTGAGGTACACTAGGAGAGGTGCTAAGTCTACAAAAAAGGATACCCTTGAGTCAGAAAAAGTTTTGTTTATTCCGTTTGATGGGAAATAAACAAGTGGTGTCGTACTACCTCCTACGCTGGCACAAGCTTAGGGAAGCTTAAACCTACGTTATCCAGGTAGAGTTGACCTAGTCCCAAGCTGACGATGGTGGGGTAGACGAGCACTATTAAAATAACATAAACTGGTACTATTCCCTACTCATGTATTGCCGGGAAGCGGCCACAGTGTCTCAGTGTGTAGACGATGTGTGGCATAGAATCTTTGGCACGTATGCGGTGAAGACTAAGGAGGATGGCTCCGGCGATGGGGTGTGGTGGAGATCAAGGAGCAAGGTATTCCTTCGGTACCAATACAGTGAAGGAAAGGTAGGTAGAGCAAGGATTAAAGCGAGCAGGATAGCTGTAGCAGACCATGAGGGCTGAAGCAGGCTGGTCAGTTCTCCGGCAGTGAGTACGGTGGAGAAATGAAGAATGATTACAAGTCTGCTTGTGACTAGCTATTTGTACTCTTTCGGGTCCTTCCCCTTCAGTCAGCTAGATAGGAGTAGTCGCTGTAGGGGGGCGGGGGGGGGTGGCAGTAGCATAGCTTCAAGGCGTGATGTCACTGGCCGGCTTGATGATGAGGGAGGAGGCGAAACATACTGTGTAACCATCTAAGGGTGTGCAGTGGAACTCGGGACTTTGTTACATACTCTCAGTGGGCTGGTGAATTATACAATTTCTGACTGGAACGTCCATTCGTGCCTGGGTGGTCAGTCAAAGTTCATGATGTCACGTAGCGGGTGAACAATAAAACTCCATTGTAATCAGGCGCATGCTGACTGATGAACTGAAGTCGTTTATCCCATTGTTGAAAAGTCATTGTGCATCAACGTACAGAGCATTGTCACAGTTTAGCAAACATTAATTTATCTATTTATAATTTTTGTTGTGAGCAGAAGGTTAAAGAGTTATATATGCTTTTACTAACTTGTAATATATTAGCAAATTGCATTGCCACAGATTTTAAGCCTGTATTCATCTAGCTAATTCGGTTTTTTTTTAACAAATATTCTCTGTTGCTGTGTGCAGTAAATAATGTTTGTATGAAATGCCAAAAAAATGCAGTAAGTGCAAGGTAGCGGGCTGAAGACTTTTATAGTGATTGTTTTAATGTGCCCTACACATCAATACTGATGTCTGCATTTTGTAACTCGCTAGTTTCAGATTAGCAATGAGGACATTATTTAATCCTGTAAAAAGTGAAATAAAAATATATAAAAATAATCCAGAATTTTGGTGCTGAAAAATTAAATGGTGCAAAAACATGAATGTATGTTTCTGTAATTTTTTTGTTTGTGTTTTGCAGTTTTACTTTGTTTAAAAACTGCACCTCCATAATGGTTTGTGAAATGTTTATACGTTAATCTGATCGCAAAATGAGAGAACAGTGTTCCCCTGCCTGTGCAGTGTGACTTGTTTAAGGTTTCTGGTTATGTCAGATATAATAAATCTTAAATGAAAAGAATGTGGAATTGTTTTCAGTCATGTCAGTTGACAATGAAATTAGTGGTATCGCCTTTAAGAAGAGACGACAGATTTTTTCTCTGTGCGAGCTGTTTTTTATGCTTTTTGTGGCCCAACTCTAACAATTTTCAACTAGAGCAAAGGATCGGAATAATCTACCTTGCTCATGTTGTGCATTGTATAGTTAATGGAATTTGATATTTCTTGATATTATATATGAGTGGTGTTGTCATACCCCACTTTGGAACTATTTTATTATAAATAATGTTCCTAGTACTTTGTAATCATTGGCAACCAAATAAACAAATTATTTGATAGCACAACATTTTTTGTTGAGTGTTGTGGTAGGGTTACATATTTCTTTGTGCTTTATTTCTATGATTATTTTTTATATTTACTGTGTTTTTTTTTCCAGAGTCCAGGAGTGCTGTAAAGGAAGACTGGAAGAATTAACTCACTTGGCTTCTGCTGTAGTCTCTAGTGGAAATATTATGTTCTGTAATGAAGTTAACAGTTGGTTAAAGGCATGGCAATCTTGCTTTCAGGAAGCAACACTACAATTTGACACCTTAAAAGTAAGCTAACTGAAAATTTTGGGTTTAATTATATATTGATGTTATGATAATCTGAATATTTAATTTACTTCTTTAGATTATTAACATGTGTGGATTACTAAAGGTAAAATAACAATTATAAAATCAGGAAAAAAATGTATTTATGTATTATGTTAGAAATGCAGCTGTGTTAGAGGATATTGTATTGTCAGTAGTACGTATGAAAACAATAGGGTGATACAATCCTTGGCCAAGCAGCAGGGTGAGCCAGATGTTACTCTCTACGTCTCCTACCACTCCTCTCATGAGGCATAGGGTAACAGTTCTATGAATCACGCAGTGCTCTGAAACGGGAATACTAACAGTGTACCCCAATAGTGACTTGTCGGGCAGCTCGATAAGAGTCCCCACTGATCCCCCACTGTAGGCAGACTTATCAGGGATGTTGAGCCGGAGTCATGCCAAGCCTCTACTGGTTGTGCGTCCACCCAGAATATCCGGCAGCACTGCAGGTCACCATCACCACGCACTAATAGTGAGAGTGGTGCAAAGCAATTGAAGTGTGTCATGTCTCCTGGAGTGAAGGTGTTACTAGTGGTAGGGACGTTACTGTTTCTTCCCCACGAGCACTAATAGTGCTGTGTGTTTGATGGGAAGAAACAGGTAGCCGTCTAATGGGTATGTTTTAATTCGGTTTAATAACTTCCCCGGATTCCGTTGGCAAAGTAGAAAGCAAGGTGTGGTTATTGAAAGTTCAATAGACACGTGATCTGTGCTACTTCCTACCAAGTCGAGGATAGTTGAAGGTAACTGCGTGGTTCCAGGTGTAGGTGACCTGGTTCTGAATAGGTGGGAAAAGCTTATTCTAGACGAAAAATAACAATTACAGTTAAACTACTAATTAAAGGTGTCTAGAGGAGACAAAGGAAGTTAAAAGAAGAAAGTTTGTGTTGGTATGTCGCCGGATTGACTGGTCGTCTGTGTATGTAGTTGGTTGCCGCGAAGGCGTATTTGTAGGCTAAACATCTATAGAGCTCTCAAGCACTAAGAGTGCTGTGAGCGGTGCAAGAGATGCGAAAGAGTGATTCCCGGGGCCGGCAGCATCCGGACTTACATAGTTTGGCGGCATGAAAACTATCTCATCAGCAGTTCTGGCTTCGAGCCTTGTCGGGTCCACTCGGCTGTGCCCGAGGTCTGGGCAGCTTGTTGGCGTTGTGCACGGGGGGGGGCGGCATGCCTGCTGGGGTGCGTGCTTTCCAGGTGAGAAGGAAAAACACAAGTTCCCATTGACTGTAGGGGTAGGCAACATGTTGCTCATGTCTGTAGAGATGGAATCCGTACTCCTAGGTGATGAGTCAGAGTTTTATTATAATAGTTGTAGAAGTGGCATGCTTCAAGCTAATCCTTCTAACCTGGAGGATACGCAACCCGGCTGCCACACAGCCTCCTCTACCCAGCGCTGAGAGCCTACAAGCTGCCTAGACCTCGGGCAAGGCCAAGCGTCTCCGATGAGGTACAAAGCAGAATCGCTGACAAGAGTATTCCCATGCCAACCAGGGCGGAGTACGTCACGCATCCCCCGCACCCCGTGTTGGCAGCCTACAAACTTCCACTATGCAAGTCCGGACGCTGCCAAGCTCGGGAGTCATTATTGTTCCATCTGTATAACAGTACTCCCTGCAACAATGGACGTTACCTGGTGGGTGTTCTGGTAGATATTACACTGGTTCGGACCCCATCCTGTGCGTCTGTGAAATTACGCACAGATGAAACAGTCACTGTTGCATGGGCCAGTAAGCATCACGCGTCAATACGTTAGATAATTTTAGTAGTTTCTCAGCCATCTTTTTTCATGGTATAGTTTTAAAGAAAAACACTTTGTGCATTTTTACCCTTGGGAGATAGGTGATGGAGTGGGAGAGAGGGGAAGTGTGTGTGTGTGAGACGGACGAATGGACAGAGTAGTAAGGAGAATTATTAATTCCTGTTATTTTCTCTGGGAAATGAAGTGTGTATTATTTTGTACATGCAACTTACACTGTCCTGTTTATTGTTGTAATGCTTCCACAGTGTGCCATATTTACACCTTGAAAGGCTTACTATATCATTTTTTGTGTGTTACAAATGCTATTTTATGGGATGCCATCATTTATATACATGTTCCATGTATTTGCAGGAATGTTTACAATGTTTAAGATGTTGGGGTTAAAATTTTTGAGTGAAAATACCAAAATGAGAGCACTGCTGCTTTTTAAGTTTCTAATACTGTCAGCTATGCCCCTTCCATTTTTAAGGTTTCAAAATGATGAAATTTTCCTTTCGTTGCTTTGGCTTACTTAGTGTGGAATATTTTGTCCTTGATTAAAGTTTTATTTCAGATAGACCTCAATGCAGCTGCTTTTTTGCTTCATATTGTTTCTGTGCAGTGTTATACTTATCTTTTACTAAACTACCTGTTTTTGTTTGTCTCTACCAGGTGTTTTTTTGTTGAATTTCAGGAAACTTATAAAGGATTACTGGAAAAAGTCAGATTGGGGGAAGAGGTGAACTTCCCAGAATTTAAAGTAGCCTTTCCATCCAAACCACAGAACTTAGTGGATGAGATTTTGAAAATAAACAAAACAATTCCATTACTGCCAACACTTATGCCAGTAGTTTTTCCAAATCCATCACAGTTTGCAGGAAGTCCAGTATATTATCCTCCATTTACAAACCCTTTGTGTAAGTATACATTTTTATGCATGGTGGATTTGCATGATTATTTTTGAAAACATGTGTCATAAATTATGAATTTAATAATTTTCTTGCTGTAGTAATTACATGTTACAAATTTAGTTTTGAAACTGGACCGGTTTTTAGTGGCACCTTTTATAGCATTTATCTTCAATAAGAAATTAGCACTTTGCCAATTAATACATTTTCCCTAAATTAAATACTTATAATTAGTGTCGAAGGTTGAAAATTGAGCTGAATCTCATTGACAACCATTTGGCTAGAATACAATACTGTAGAAACTAGCAGTCAAGTCAAGTATTTACTATTTGGTTCGGATGTAACATAAGAAGTTTCTGAAGGGACTGAAATAATAATATTTATTAACAAGGAAAACTTCTTAAAAGGGTCAGCTTACATGTGTGTGGATAGACAAGGTGCACAATTATTCAGCTTATTAAGCAGGAAAACTTCTTAAGTGAGAATTTCTTAACAGTGTTTCACTGTAACTCAATTGAAGCTTAGAATTTTTGTTAATGTATGTATTTTGTTATTATTTGAAAACAAATACAGTATTTATGCGTGTATAGGCCGCACCAGGAGTTTATGAAGAAAAATTTGGGATAATTAATATTTCAAGTATTGGCCACATTGAAGTTGTGTATTCCATACAAACATAATAAATTCTAACATAATTTCTCCCCAACGAAACATTTGTAACAGAAAATTTGTGTTATGTTGCAATGTTTACTAATATACATTGCAAAATTACTTTTCCACAGATGGTAACGTGACTTGAGAAAGTAAAACCACGTTACACAAAATAGCATCTTATCGGTGTGCACTTGTAGAGCCGCAGCAGGTGTGCAAACTACGCAAGATATCTTTTTCTTGTACAGGAGAGGAATTATTTTCTCATGTACATCTATGGGCAAACTCCAAGATTTTTACATTTTACATGTGCAGGATGAAGTTATTTTGTTTATAAACGCAAGTGAACGAATAACTGCACAAGTGCCCCCCCCCCCCCTTTTTTTTTTTTTTTTTTTTCAACTTTCTGTAAGAATTAAAACATAAAAATGTATTGTATGTTGACAAATTTCTAATCGTGTTTTGAGGGGGAAAATTTAAATGCTAATATGTTTTACTGTATATAAGCTGCACCCCACTTTTTGTAGTAATTTTTTTTTTGTAAAAATGTGCAGCCTATACACTCTGAAATACAGTACTACACCTGAAATTGGTTATGTTCATAGGGTGTGTGCCTAATCATTTATGATAAAACACCAGAAAAATTTAATATATGTTGTCCAAATCAGCGATGGACAGATACCAATATTGATACATCAACTGACAAACCCAAAATTGGTATCTGTTGCTACCAAATTGTTCGTCAACCCTAGTGATTTAATTATCATACTTTTGAACACTTGAACTAAATTTCACCAAACTCGGTACACATGTAGTACTAAGTAAGGGTACTTGGATTGTATAGTTTTCGACCGCGCTGGGCACCTATTTTTAAAATGGTGGCCATTTTTAAAATGAGGCACTATGTCACATCTTGGAAACCATTCAACTGATCTAAACCAAATTTTGTATGCTGACAGTG
Organism: Dryococelus australis; assembly: GCA_029891345.1. Classification (NCBI taxonomy): domain Eukaryota; kingdom Metazoa; phylum Arthropoda; class Insecta; order Phasmatodea; family Phasmatidae; genus Dryococelus; species Dryococelus australis. The sequence goes on along the minus strand of CM057004.1, from coordinate 87,553,268 downwards.
CAAAGTGTATGCATTGAAGCTTTTACATTATGTATATCTCTAAAATTAGTCAAACAATTTTCACCTAATTTTGCACATAAGTAATACTATGATAGGCCAGGTAAATATAAGTAATTAAATTTTATTAAGCACTTACTAATTTTCAAAATGGCAGCCATATAAATATTTTAGGTTTATTTGATATAACTACCACACCATTTGACCAGTTTCAACCAAATTCGTACACTCATGGTATGTATTACAAGCAACATATAACCAAAAAACAACAGTTTTGTCCACCATTTTATAAGATAGTGCTACATGAATTAATAAAGTTTATGTGTAATATTTCTGTAAATTATTTGACAGGTTCCTACCAAATGTGGCACACTGGTAGTATTGCGGCATTAGATATGTACAAATATTTTTTTAAGTATGTTGGATACTTATTTTGAAAATGGTGGCCATCCAGCCATTTAAGCATAGTGTGCAATATCTTCAAAACCATTGTATCAATTCCAACTTCACTTTGTATGCTGGCAGTATATTTGTCAAAAACATAAAAAATGTCTACGTTGAGCCTCTTTTGTCCTCCATTTTGTAAGCTACTGCCACATGAATAAGTAAAGTTTTTATGTCATATCTTAGGAAAGAATTGACCAATTCATATCAAATATGGCTAAAAAGTAGTACTGTGGCTGGTGATGTTAATGTTTTAGGTATGTCGGACATTTATAAAAATGGCGGCTATATAGATTTCAGTTTGTATGTTGTATCATCAACACAAAGTAATTAATTCCAATCAGACTTTGTGTGCTGGCTGTATATATTACAACCATAAAATTTTTCCACATAAAATTCCTTTTGTTCGCCATTTTTTAAAATAGTATGCAACACCCGTATCCTAAGGATATGACAAAGGGGTATAACACTGCCCAAAATTCAAGCAAGAACAAAACTTATATTAAAAAAAAACCTTCAAAAGAGTGTAAACCTTCAACTTGTCCTAAAAAATCTACAATTACTGAAAGAAGGAAAAAGAACCTTTTGACTTGGATTCATTTACTTTGTTCAAAAATATGGTAAACATTGTTCACAACACCATCATACATAAAAATACAAACCATGAAAAATATTTTTGTACTACAATTCATTATCACAACATGTGGGCAACTTTAAGCTAAAAGACATCTGACCAAAACTACCTGTCATAAATACATGCGCAACACGATGCATTGCAACTTTGCTATCTCTGACAAATTACATATCCCAAAATTACAATGGGAAAAACAGATATACATATGTGCCACGACATGTGGCTGAATGTACGTATTCTTCAATTTAAAGTGGACTATCTATGAATGACTAAAAAGTTGATGCATTTCTGTGTGTGCGCCAACGCACCTGGCAAATTTGAAATTCTTTAGAAAATTTTAATGAAGTCCACAGGTTCACAAGTTATAATCATTATTTTTTTACAAGTACACGTGACACATGGCTAATTTTAAATGCCTCGTATTTAGATAGATTAATTATATATATATATATCAAATTAATTTAAATTATTCATATAAACCCCATTAAAATATACCTGCTGGACATCACACGTACCCTACTGTAGCAATACTTGCGTGAAATTTTGGTATGAAACGGTTGATTGGTGTTTGACATATGGCATAAAACCTCCATTGTTAATGTGAAAACTTCATAAATGGGGAACAAAAAAATTAATGTATAAAACATTCAATGATTGTCATAAATACAATACACAAAGTTAAATTTAAATCTTTTACATAGTTTCTTCGATATAATACACTAAGCTAAGGTGTTTGTATAGGCACCATTCAAAAAATTAGAGACTTGCACACACAAAACATATAGGTAACTTAATATGGCCTACCACAGTACAAGTTATTCACCAAATTTTTCACACAAATAACATTATGGTAGCCCATGTAAACTGATGTGTATTTAGTGGTTCTGACACTTATTTTCAAAATGATGGCAGTGTAAATACATATTTCAAGCTAGTAAACCCTATCATTCAAAACATTAAACTGATTACACGTCCACTGCTTCTCCAGGGGCTGGGCGAAAGGAGAAAAGGTAACTGCTCTTACCTGAGAGATTGTGAATTATTCAGACATACCCAGTAGGGACGTGAAGTACCGGCTTGCCTTTCGTAAGGCTGTATTATTTCCTCTCCCCTTATACCAAACTCCCAGAGGGAGGTGGGCGGAGAATGTTGAAAAGAGCTGCATTCATTTCTGGAGGTAATTCTACTTGGAAAACCCTATCTCTTACTGCACTCAGCAGTAGTTCAACCGAGCCGCTCCGAGTTCAAACCACCCACGTAACAGAGGCACCTCACCCCTCTGCTTTACCCAACCTATTATTTCCACCACCATTTAAACTCCCTGGCCTCCCCTCATGCAATGGTTGAGGCAATCTTGAGAGGAGAAGAATCCCCTCTAGGAATTTCCAACCCCTGGTTTGACAGTCACATAGCACCCAGCAGCAACCCACAAGCCAAGAATACTTCACCGTCCACGAGTCACAAAGGCAACCACCAACCTTTGCCATGCCAAGCGAAGAGTCTCCAGGCGGGTCCACAGCTGCAGAAGACCAGTGTACCCCAAGGTAACTGTGTGAACAAGGGTCAGCCGACTCGTAGGGTCATGACAGTGGTTCTGGATTTTGTGCCCCTGAGAAAGGTCCCCAGATCTGTTCTATGTGCTGGCCATGCGCCAGTTAAACATTAAGCTATGCACCATCATGATTCTGGAGTCACAAATATAACATTAAGCTACTCACCAGTGGCGGCTGGTGACTTTTGAAACCGGGAGGGCTGTGGAGATCATAACTCATATCATTACAAATTGCTTTTTTTAAATAGACACAGTGATAAATATTTTGCATACCACAGGCTTATGTAAGTGTAGTTTATGCAGCTAAATACAAAAATTAAGTGCGGTTGTTTGAAGAAAAAACTTATCATCGCTCAATTTGTAGTTGTCAATACACTGTGGCCACTGGTTCTGATAATCACTAGCACAAGTATTTGTTTGTTTTAAGTTTGTGTACGTTATATGCCTTCCAACCAGTACTCATGTGATGTGGCACATTAGACGAACCGACGATAAATTAGGTAAAAATACTAATTCTACTATACTAATGAAGATGATAGCTTAAATGTACTAAAACAAATATTTTTAAAATGCAATACTAATTTATATACAGTACATACAAAATGCATGTCAAAAATATAAATTATAGGATGAAAGTGGCATATCCTAATTACTGTATTTGTGAACAAAATCCATTCTTCAACCTGTATGCACTCTCTTAACTAGCAATGAATATTCACCTTACCAACCACTGAAAATGTTAAGGCATTATTTACATGCTGTGAACATGATTTATGTCTTTTAACGTTCTCTCTCAAATGTTTAAAATCTTTTACCCAATTGACAGTCCACGCAGGATCATTAGGTTTCACTAGCAAAAAAATGAAACAAAACAACACATTTCTAACTTCACACCCTCACGGCCAGTCCGCGAAATTATATCAGCTTAACATTTAATTTTCGTTTATACGAACCACTGCGTTTACCATTGTGATTTTGTTGTTTTGTTATATTTAACTGTGGCCTTGCTGGTCCAAAATTCTTAAGCTCTAATTTATTGCTGTAATTCAAAATCCTTGTCGTAATAAGATTTTAAATGATACTCACCGAATTATCTATTATTTACTTGTTTACGTAGCACGACATGAATAACTCTTCAACCCTGCTTCTGACCGATGCTCATGGCTCATCATTAACAACAAACTTGTTAGAATATTACACACTATGTTTGAAGCTCCCGCGACTTTTAACGATATCTATCATTAAAAACTATTCTAAATAAATACAAGCATTGTTTATAAATGTGTTTAACAACTGCAAAAGAGTGGAGTGCGAAAGTGCACCTACAAAACATGTAGTATATAACTGTAGAACACATCTGTTTACAGTGGAATTCGAAGTTCCAGTTTTGGTAGCCCTGTCAAGTTCCAGTAAACTGTCTTTGTGTGTGAGCAGGGGCGCGCCCAGCTCTCTCTGATTTACAGCATGTGATTGGCTGAAAAGGGACGAGTCTTTGAAGTCTTCATCTTCTTCCTGTAGCATCCCTAGTCTGTTGTTACCATCATCTCTCTCTACTCTCACCACCCACTTCGGGGCGAAGAATTTCCAAAAACATTGGCTGCCAAATAACCTCCGTATTTGTATGCTGCATTATTTGCTGAGTAGTAGATAAGTTGAGGTCTGCGTTCTGAGATTTTATTGCGCCCCGCAGACCTCGCTCAGCAGCCGCCACTAGTACTCGCCATCATGATTCTGGCATCACAAATTGAAACTGTAAAGGTGACTTAAGACCTCCACTTCTTCACTTAAACCTTGTGTGACAAAGGTCACAGTAACTTTTAACCGCAAGAGTCTTGTCATTCTTTGACGCGACCAGCCCCTCAAAATAATTGTTGTTTCAATTATCATTCCCATTGGATATGCATCACTATAATTTGAATATGAAATTGTTAAACCCTCTGGTGGAACTCGTGTATCTTTTTTGGCATTCTTAACATTCTTGCCCTGATTAAATTTTTTTTTAAATTATTGTATCAAAAATTTATACTGCACATGTTATACTATGTTCTTTTATTATACATAAATTAGTGATGAATTGGGTCTTGAAAAATCAAGTCGAGTCAACAAAGGTCGACTCGTCACTCGAGTAGAGTTTTTTTACCGCAGACATGGAGCTACTGAAAGTGCAAATTGTCACGGTGCTTTTAGGTTATAAACAACCAATATAAACACCTTACAATTACCTTTTGTGTCTTTTGAATAAATAATTATACGTTAACCACTAAAATTGTGCCGGAATGAAAACAATAGCTCTGCTACATGCCTTGATACTTGGTTGATGTGTGGGATGTTCTGCTGTTGATAAAATCTGGTGGGTGTTATATTTGTGACTTGAGACATTTTGCTTCCCAGTGAAGCACTTACTCTTTGCTGCCATAGGACTACACCAGATAATGAGACCCTTATCAAGGTTGTTAGATACAGTCTCAGCATGACACAAGGACGTACAACTATAGGATATAGTGTATTTAAACATGAAAAGTCTTTATCTTAATGGTATGTTACACCTTCAACAAAAATATGCATAATAGTAAACTTCTCATTACATTTATCATCTATTTACTGTTGTAAAAACAAATTTAAAAAAAAAAAAACAAGAAAAACTTTAAATGTGGGCTGCTGGTGTGCTCTCAACAATAATTTCCTAGCAAAGAATTTTTCTTATTAGGAGAAACTAGTACCAAACTTTTTTGTGGTAAACTGCGACTATAAGAGGGTGAGGAAAGTTATAAGGGGCTGGCGTTATACCCATGTACATTAAACATTTATGGTGCAAACTCGATTTTAACTAAAACATTTTATAACTTAACTCGACTCGAAGCTGTAAAAATCAATCTCACCCATACTAACATAAATATGTGTGGTACAGTAGTGTGATACAATAGTTGCTTTCTCCATCACAAAATAATTGCTTTTTATGTGAAAAAATTAATTTGGTGATCATTTTGTTGTAGACATTTCACAACCATCGGGCTTCACACACGTTCCAGTGATGAATCTTCCGCAACCTTCACCTGCTGCATCTTCGGGAAATATTGTTAAAGCCAAAAAGGTAAGAAATTCTACTTTTTATTAATAATCTTTGTTACTGGATAGGTAAATTAGGTTCGGGGACAATGGACTGTAGTGTAAGGTACTGGCCGCCATCTTGGCTCTAGGTGACCTAATCTTTGACCTCGACCCTGGTGACATTTGTCCTGAAATCCCAAAAATAAATTCTAAAAACTTTTATAAAATAAAAAAAAAAAATCCAATGATTTATAAAAAGTTTATTATTTAAAAACTATTAAAATTTATAAAATAATTTTAAAACATTTAAAAAAAGTTACAAATTCCAATTCTCGGTGGCCTGGCCATTCTCCTCAGTTTTCTCTAAAAATTTCCCATTTTTCCCTCAAAAAAAGCCATGCCCTAGAACATGCAATAGCCAGCCCTGTTTTTTGCAAAAAAAAAAAAAAAAAAAAAAAAACACTAGCCATTTTTAAGATTTGTGGGTCTTTCTTAATACTTGTAGGCTGTCATTCCTTGTTGTTTTTTTCCTGGTTTAATCATTCCACAAGTTTCCTATGAGTCCTCCCATTTTTCTTTCTTTTTCTCATTCCATCTTTCTCTTTTTCCATTTCTTTATCTCATTCCAGCTTTCTCTTTTTCCATTTTTCTATCTCATTCCAGCTCTTTCTCTCGTGTCCAAATTACATTTGTTCGACCCCGCCGTCTATGTAGTTCCTTCATCGCCTGATAGTGTGCAACTCGCCAGTGTGTAGATTTATTTGCTAATTTATGCTATGCTCCTGCCTACCTATCACTAATAATATACTACTATTCCTGCTGCTCACACCCCTTCTCTCCTCACAACACTATCTCCAGTAGGCAAGGATCGTACAGGGGACTAATAGCTGCTAGTGACTATTAATGAAAGAGGCAATTCTACCAAACATATTTATTACAACTCTTTAACTGAACATAACACAATACTTGAAACACTATTACAATATCTCTCTCCACAATCTACTAACTTTACTTTACTCCGTCTGATAATATTATACTTTAACACGAGCGGTTACAATTATATAAAACTGTGAACTGCCTTATGATATAATACAAGATATAGAGCTACTCGACCAACATGTTAACAAGTAATTAAAGGATACAAGAATATAACTTCGCAATAGTCTCTAGCCTTGCCACGTTATATTACTCTTTAATACAGGGTCTCAATAAATGGAAAGCCACCCTACCGCCTAGCCGGACTTATGCTCATCAGTAAGACTTTTCTCGTAGATGGCCCAGAGATCCCCGGACCTCTGCGTTCTGTGTCTCGCACTGTCTCGCCTTACACACTCATCACTAGGTCTCTCAGAGGTGTTATTAAAACAGGGGGCAACTGTTGAAATCCATAGTACATGCAAGGTTAACTTCTAAGTTCTGGAGCCCGCTACACTACCCCCTTAGTTGAACAAGCAGTCCACCCCGGCTGCTGTAGGTTAGAAGGTCCAAGATTGAGGTTAGGTGTTCAAGTTGGGGTCTGGTAGGTTATACCTTGCCAAGGGTACCTGTACCAAGGGTTCAGTCTTGCTGTAGGGTCGTAAGGTACCAGTATCCTGAAGACTGGTGGCGGCATTTGCGATTTATATTTGTGGCAGTATCGAGGGTGGAGAACCCAATTCGAGATCCTGTGACTTTTAACCGAACAAGAATAGAGGTTGACTTTTGAAAAAAAATTTTGTTTTGGCAAGGCAGGAATATTAATACATTTACAAGGTTTACATTTTCTTAAGAAAATTTTGGTGAATACGTACGCACGTGATAATGTGAAACCATGGATGGGGTACGTCCATCGCGGCATTTAACATTCAAAGTTTAAAAGGTCCCCTTTATTTCTAGGTGTTGGACGTGGGCAAGTAGGAATGGAAGTGGGAAAATTTGTGCACTTGTGGTATTTACACACATTCCGCGGTAGGAGTTAATTTAAAGAATGCCTTACAATACCACTTAATTTAGGAATAGCGTCTTCTGGCAGAAGTTACGAGTTTGATCTTACAGTTAAAAATAAAATTAAACCATTTGAAATAAAGGCGTAAGTTTCCAACTAGCAATTATTTTCTGGTTGAGAATAATTTTCATATGTAACAGTTGGTGAACCTCCACCTTGGCAGTTTGCGCATCGTATTGCAAGTGGCGGTTAGTTTTATTGTTAAATAACACGTTTCGATTTTGTGAAGTGAATACATTACTTTATACATCTTAATGGAATACTTACTAACATTTGAGCTAAGTATCGTTTGAATCAAGTTGACATGTAATAATACAATAAGAGAAAAATTAGTGATGTTTTGTATGATCCCATTGGGAACATTAACCTATACATATTTGCACTGATACTATCTAAAATTACATAGAATGAAGTTAGTGGTATTACAAAGTTGAACAGTACAAAATTTTAATTATTAGAAGTTACACTTTTATAACGAGTAACAATTACGCATACGGACAACTATTTTGAATATTACCATGTGGGTTAATGATTTCATTTAGAACTGTCTTTGTAAGCTGTTACATTATTCTGGAATTCACTTAGTATTTGTACTGGTTTCTGAGTACAGTGTTTGTTCATATTGGAAAATTCACTTTACTGTTTATAGTGTGTGAACTTTGAGTTTATTGGCACTGAAATACGCTGGGTGTCCATGTCTCATATGTCACAGTTACACTTTGTGTTGTATCTTCGTGTACAGCATTACATTATATAAGAATTAATATGCGTCACTGTGCAAGTTATATGAATTGAAATTACACTTAAACGAAAAATATAAAATACTTACATCTAATACATGTTATATGCATTACCGGCCGGTATCACTTAACCGACAATTGTGAAAATATTTTATTGCATCTGTACTTTACATAGTTAAAAGCAATAAAACGTATATGCCCAATGGACTGTTATGACATGTTAATATTTTATTGGAATGAAATAACACTTAAAATACTAAGGATAGGGTAAAAATGGAACACAACCATAACACAGAGATGTACTTAAGAAAAAAATGCTGTTTGCATTTTAAACCATTAATAACAGAGTTTGTACTCTTTTGTGAAATAACGCCTTGTTTCAGTTTCTTACTTGCCTTTACTTTATATTATTGAACCCAATAGTAATTGTATATATGGTACTGAAAATATTTATGGAATTAACTAATCCTGATCCTTCATCCTCCTAGGCCTAGGCCTTAGTTGTTGAAAAACTTAAAAGAAACTGTGAAGATACACCAGTAACACCTGATTAGCAATATATGAATTAGTCTGACATAATATATTGGTTGCTTGTTTTTCCCTTGAAGTTAATACTGGTAAAACTGTATATAATGACAAGCTAGAGGAGACTCATTATTATAACGAGGTTCAGTTTTATTAGTACCGAGTTCAAAAGCATAGGGCTAGAAAATACTAAGTGAAATTTGTGGTCTGCCGACTTTGTTTTACTGATATTATATTGAAATTATTTCTTGGCCATATGTATAGAACTGAGATAATTCTGAATCAAAACCTTGATTATAATGCCATCAGTTTCATATTGTGTGTGTGCATGTGTGTTGTATTCGTGCACGTGCGTGCATGCATGTGTTTATATATATATATATATATATATATATATATATATATATATATATATATATATATATATATATATATATATATATATATATATATATATATATATATATATATATATATATATATATACATATATATATATACACACACATACACACACACACCAGCTAACAGCCAGCAGCACTAGAGCCCATGACAGCGCTCACCACGCACGTGTCCCGTGTCATGCATGTGCGCAGAGAGGCCAATATTTTGAACTTTCACATAAATATTATTTTTCAGTGTAAAATGTGTTTTATATTTGTATTTGCAGTTTTTAATGTGTATTTAAATGTTTTAAATAGTTTATTGCTATTTTTAAATTGTTTGGTTATGAAATTCAAAGTGCCCACGGCACCGAAATTATGAACACTGACAGTCCAGCATGAATGCCATCATAAAGAGAGACTGAAATAATATGAAAACTTCATAAGAAAATTATAAAAATTTGAAACAGTTTTTAATTTAATTTGTGCCATTTTATTTTCACTAATAAAATATTTTGCTCGGCGTGCATAGCACTTCCGCTTATGTGAACCCCGTAGGCGGTCATGGTTAGGTCCATGCGACGCTTGCCTCTGAACAGTGTCGAGAAGAGCTGGCGAGGTAAGACACTGTCACATACGCACTATAACCTTTTGTTCACTAATTTAGGTTTCAATAGTCAATTTAGTTTACCGGTTAACCTTTCCTTGCGTAATTTTTTCCAGACATTTTCTCCAGCATTATGCTTCCGCCTTTACAAATTTATTTCGCCCTTGTGGCATTTTTAATGTTATTGAGGAGTAGGAGGAGAAAGATGTCGGAGAGGTCACGCAACCCGCGCAACTTGGATTAGGCGCCATCCACCTATGTTAGTGGAGTTTAATTATAATTTCTGCATTATTGCTATGCTGAATTTTAAGGGCTTTGTTTTTATGTATGGATTTGAGGGAATTTTTCATGTTTGAATATTTTATGGCAACATTACGTATAACCATGTGGCTGACAGACGCCAAGTATATGTATACACCGTCATTGTGTCAGAGAGCTTATTTACATAATATTGTATGTGCAATATTTTAATCAGGGTTCTATGTTCAATTTTGTCAGGGTTCCGTGTAATTTTGACGTAAATTGATGCTTTTTGTACTTGACCATGCGGTTATGTTGATGTTTGATTTTACCATCAGACATGTTACAAGCCTGTCATTACTTAAATCGTATAGAGAATAATTTTCTTGCTCAGAATAATATTTTGTTGGAATTTAATTTGCCGTTTTCACAAAGAAAGATTGCAATTCCATCTGCACCACAAGGTTCTCTACAAACTTCATCCAGCGGCATCAGCACCAGCTAAACTTGTTTTCACACATGTGTGTGTTTATTGTGAATACTCAGCTCATGTCCCATCTTGTTTCATGTATCTTTTGAGGGTTTATGTAATTTTGTAACTTGTGTACGGTGCAGTTATTCCTGTCCTAACCGGCTCTGTGTATAGGCCGTCACCACACTACCCACGTGCTGGAGGGCGAGCCCCGATGAGTTTGCGTATGTGATGCCGAGTAATCACATGTGTTAATGTATCATCAGGGTTTCTTTTTGTAATTCATTGTGTCCTATCTTCAGGGAAAATTTGTCAGTCCACCCTAGCAGCTGTCGACTCTCTTCCCTTGTGAAGATTGTGTTTTCATACACCGCAGTGAGATCTTCCATCTAGGCGTGTGCGGGTAATTGCGGGCTGGGGAACACCCAAGTGGAGTCAGCTAGACACGACAGTGTGTATCATTCATTTCATGCACTTTTATTTGCACGCACAGTATCAATAAAAACAAGTCTCATAGTGACCCATCCTCTTTCATTTGTAGTGACAGTGTCCTAGCCACATGTGTTTTTCAAGTGATAAATATGTTTAGTAAAAGTTTAGTATTGCCTAGGTGTTTGTAAGTACGCACGGGTGGGACAAACACACAGAACCTACAGCATCCCTGAGAACCCTGAGTCTCAATTGTGCGGTGATTGGGAAGCACCGCTTGCGCCCAAATTACCAGTAAGTATGTGTGTCATTGTTCATCTTGTGTCTCACCCGACGATGTATGTATGTGTGTGTCTCTCTCTCCCGCCCCCTCCTCTCAAAAACTTGCCATATTATATCTTGTGCATTAATAAAGATTACTCTATATATATATATATATATATATATATATATATATATATATATATATATATATATATATATATGCTGAGGATTTGAAGAGAAAAATTTTCTGGTAACTGTAGCAGTTATTAGGAATTCTTTTGTTTAATTAACTTTTATATCTCAGTTTCAAGAGCATGGGTGTAAGTAATTTGAGTACAAAACACTAGCAGTCCAATGATAGCCATAGTAGCATAATCATAGTCAATGGGGTCTATTACTTGAAATACATGATTGCTCCTAAACTTGCCATGTGTGGGATGGGATGGTATATATTATGTCTGGAAGTGTTGTGTGATTATTATTATTAATTTTCCAGTCATTATTTATTGCAGTGGAAAGATTGGAAAAGTGTATTTGTATGGCGAGGTGTAATTGTTGAAGGAGAAATGCATGTTGGTGTAACCAATGAGCAGAGACCACAGTTTGCTTTAGAGGGACTGTGGGTGCCCACACATCACATAGGTGTGTTGTGGCAATGATTGTTTGTGTTTGTGTGGGACATGGGACATGTATTTCAATGGTACCTAGTTTGTGGTCTTGTATATTAGTGTTGTGCGATCTGTTAAGGAATCTTAACATTGTGCCTTCTGGGGGGTTTGTGAAGGCTTATTGATGAGGCAAGATGGGGTAGATTGAAAATGTGTTCACAGGCGAACATTGAAACTTACATTGCGAGAAAAGTTTGGCCGGGCTAGATATGAGAATGGCTTGTTTAATGCATTGCGCATTCTTGGACGTGAGGGATTGCTTCGGGATGGTTAAAACATCCGGCGCGATATTAGATGATGGCGTTAACACCTTAACAATGCCTTTTACAAGTACTTTAAGTATTCTGGGGTTCCTGGAAAACACTTTCAATGAACATTAATAAACAGAAATAAAATCTTAAAACGAACAGATGTATCATTTAGCGATTGGAGCGAATGTATGCCGGCTTTGTATGGTGTGTGAAATAGCATCAGTCTTCAGCGGGCCCGTTTTATTGATTCGTATTGTTATCTTGGATTCCTCAAGGACTTGAACCACTCTGTAGGGGCCACGGTAGCGATGTGTCAACGCCTTTTGACGTCCCCTGTTCCTGACCCAGTCAAAGTCATTGACTTTTATGGTGCTCTTCTTATGGGTTTTATTAAACAACTTGGTTTGATGTTTTTGTGCGTGTATTAAATTTAAACGGGCGGTTTCACGACTATGTTGAGTTTCGCACCAATCGTGAGCTCTGGGGGAATGTTGTTTGCTAACCACCTCAGCCAGGAGGTTAGTCTCTACGTCGTGCATAAGATAAAAAGGGGTGAATTTTGTGGTAGTGTTTACACTGGTATTGAAATTGAAACGAATGAATTGGACGTAGAGGTCACAGTTTATCTGATCAGCATTGGCACAGGTGGTTAGCTGGTCACCAAGAATTTTATTTGAGGCTTCCACAAGACCATTGCATCATGGATTGTATGCTGTAGTGGTGAGTTTTTTGATGTTAAGGGATTGTAACAAGCAATTGACCAATTCATTTTGGAAGCTCGTTCCCCTATCCGTAAGTATTTGCTGCAGACAACCAAATTTCAAAATTACTTCTTTGATAAACTCGGCGCATGTGGCCATATCAATGGATTGTACATGTTTCGCAACAACGTAATGAGTTGTGTACTCTGTCATGACAAGAATGTATTGGTTCTTACGGGGGGGTAGAGAGGAGGGACCTTTCGTATCAAGAGTCCAAGTCAGGTGGAGCGTCCGGGGGAAGGGGGGATTGACGTGAAATGCTCGGGGGGTTGGGAATTACTGGCCTTAGTTATCTGACACTGGGAACAAGATTTGACATAACTTTTTACGTCTACTATATTATCCCAGTAATATGACTTTGTAATTTTGGCAAGGGTTTTGAGTGTCGAAATGACTGCCTCTGAAAATGGCGTGGTGGTAGGATTGGATCATTTTGTTAACATAATTCTGTGTCACAAGAGTTAATTTGGATGTACCTTGGAGTGTGTTAATGTTGAAAAGTATTTCGCAGTTTGCTGTTAGTTCATAACAGCGACTGAGGCGCAATACTTAGTGTCTGCTTGGGTGGGGCTCTTTAGGGTATGTTTGAATTTAGCAATATGAGGGTCATGATCGTACTCTCCGGTGAAAGGGGAGGTATTTACAGTAATAGGTCGTAACAAAAATATTTCATCATACTCTATTTTTATGTACTCTTGTTCGTGGGTGAAAACTGGGAGGTAATGTAATGTGTCAAAACGTAAAACAATAAGGATGGTACATTTTAAAACGGGATCAATACAAGTACTTTCTAAGAAGGTGTCACAATGTTGTTTTAACATTTTGAACATTAACTTTATGTAGGGAGGTAATCATTTTGGAAATGACAGCCATAGGAAAAATGTGTTCGTGAATTATGTCAGAGGCAATTCTATCCCTTTCTTTTGTCTCTTGTTGACTAAAATTAGCCTTGATTTTGTCCCAACGGTTTAAATACATTGCTACTGCGGTTTTGATTTCTTGTGCTTTATCAGGATTTTGCAGCATGGCTTCAGCAAATGCTTTTAATAATGAAGTGCAGGTGAGCATTGTTCCTTTAATTTGGTATACCTCGTCGTTAAGAACACTATGGTGGACGGGGACAGGAGGTGCCGTGAGCATTCGACGAAGGGCATCCGGAAGGGTGTTTCATTTATCGTTTACAATCTGAGCCTCGAAGTCGTATTCACTGTCATATTCACTAAGAGCAATGACCATGTTTTGTATACGGACGTTATGCTCGGCCATGAATCGGAGGTATCTTAAACTTGCTAGTCAGTCTATAGTGAAATGACATCCATATAAATATTGTTGGAAGTGGGTACATAAATAACGGATCGCTCCAAGTTCTAGTTCAGTGGTACTTTCCTGAGAGGAAAATTTCTTGGATGTGAACGGAATAATGTGTCGCTCCTTGGTTTGGGGATCTATTTGTAGGAGGGCTCCACCTGCCGCCTCATTACTAGCATTGCATGCTACTGTAATTTCACGATTCTCGTGAAATTTATGGAGAATAGGGGCTTGGGAAATTGCTGTTTTCAGTGAGTGAACGAACGCTGTGTCATAGTTATTTGTCCATTTGAATGGGGTTTGTGTTTTGTAAGTTCTATGAGGGGTTGTGCTATGGAGGCATAATTACAAATGTATCAACGTAATTAGGACGTCATGCCTAGAAAGGTGTGTAATTACTTGATGTAGGGGGGTGGGGGGTGACATTTTGATAATGGCTTCCACTTTCTCGGGGTCAGTAGTTATGCCTTCAGGCGTGATAATATGTCCGAGGAACTTAACTGTCTGTTCCGCAAACGTACACTTCTTGTAGTTTACCTTCACATTAAATAAATGGAGTCTCTCAAAAACTTTAGTGTGATCTTTTCAATATGCTCTTCAAAGGTATTGCCGAGAATGAAAATGTCGTCTATGTATGCATTTGCCACGGTCCATCTGAGGGGGCCGTGGAGTTTGTTGATAAACATTTGAAAATATTGTGAACTTGTGCTTAACCCCATTGGCATTCTTTGATACTGGAAAAGTCTGACTTCGTCGATCATTAAAACTAATTTGTGCCTATCCTTAGGTCTAACAGGGATGCTACAAAATCCTGAAAATAAATCTATGCTAGTTATGAAAGCTGAATTTAGGAGCGCGTTCAAAATATCTTCTGAACGGGATAGCGGGTATTGTACTCTGTCAGGTAGGCCTATTGGTTGAGCTTCCTAAAGTCCGTTAAAAACTGCAATTCGCGGGACTTTTTAGCAATAAAGAGAGAGGGTGCAGAATAAGGTGAATCGGTTTCTTCTGTAATGCCCACATTTACCATGTCTTTAACTTGTTTTAGGAGTTTGTTTCTTACCTTGGGACTGATTCTATATGTGCCCATTGTGACAGGTTTATCTGTAGTAAGGTCCAGTTTTATTTCGAAATTGTTGGCTTCCATGAGCTTCAAAATTGAATTGACAAATCTGTCTTGGTACTTGTGTATTATACTCTGAATTGCCGATGTTTGTGTGTGTAAGATTAGTATTGATGTGGGGAGTTGTATCACCATTATCAAAGGAGTCCAATGTATTGATGTGGTGTTCAATGGGTGTAATTACTTCAGTGTGGAGCGGATGGAGGTGTAGTGGGACTTGTATAATTTTAAGAGGGTTGACAGTGTATGAGCAGGATGTCATATTTCAGAATGGGGATATCATAACGTTTAATAAAATCCACCCTTAAGATAATGTCTTGTTGCAGATTATCTACAGCCAAAAAGCATTGAGTGTAGGTATGCCCTTAAATATTAAATGCGTATGGGTTTCAAATTTAGGGGCCGCAAGTACACTGGTCACCCCGATTAAAGTAATATGCTCCCTAAGGGGGGAAAGGTTTTGGTCTGGCACTAGAGTGCTCGCAATGCTACTAAGTGAGGAACCTGTATCAAGGATAGAATAGTAATCTATACCATTTACTTTGACGAGGACTCGGGGCGTTGTGGCTGAATTACCAGCTTGTTGGGTGTGGGGTGAAATGAGGTGTGTGTGTGACTTACTGCGACAGTTTTCTCAGCATGTTAACGCTTGCGGGAATGCTGTAACACAGTTTCATAATTGCAGACTAAATGCTTTGTGTCATGAAGTGAGTGATTTATGGGGGTGGTATAGAGCTGGTTTTCGTAAAGCAATTTCACAAATTGACGCTAAAATTTGTTGAAACTATCCCCAATATTGATACGAAACTGGAACTCTTGATGAGGGAAGAGGAGACAGCAGTTTTGTGCCCAACGTAGAAACAGAGGGCATAACGTAGCTTGCTCAAGGTTGCGTGGGCCAAGAACTGTGTGCGTGTGTTGTGTGTGTCAGTGCAGGTGTGGCAACAGTGGCGTGAAGGTCGCGCTGGTGCTGCAGTTTGGCGACGGTGGTTTGCGCATGAGGAAGGGGGAGGGGGGGGGTTCTCATCTGCAATTGTCACGTGGGGCCAGCTGCGCTCGTGGGGTGATGTTTAGAAACATTTGTCGTATTGGGGTTACAGAGTGGCTGTGCCAGGCGGCGTGAATATGGTCTATGGTAACAGAATGTTACGTGATGTTGGAAACTGCGGTAGTTTTTGTGCTTTGTGTTTTGGTATCCGCGCCGTGTAGCCTAGTTTCTGACAGTGATTGCACAGACAATGCAGAATTGTTTTGGGATGTGGTGTCATGGCGATTGTTTGTGTAGTGCAGTGTTTGAAATGGGTTACCTATGCCTGTCAGTCATTTTGTGTTATTGTGAAATGACACGTGTGGGTGTTGTAACTCGTTTGCAGTTTCTGGTGGTGGTGGTTTTTGGGGTGGAATGTTACTGAAGGAATTGAACTTTGCAATCTCCGCATATGTCCTGTTGGGTGTAACTTTATTAAAAAGGGTGTTACGAGCTCCACAAATTTATTTGACATCATCAGGGGCGGTGTGGTGCACTCCCTTGTTTAGAGGTTTTTTGAAGAATAGAATTTCTGGCCCTGGCTGCGGAAACGAGGGTTTGGTGTGTTGAATACCTGGTGTGGGGAAAATGGGGGTCTGGTGTTGAATATACCTCTGAAATTCGGCGTTCCTGTGGTTTGAAAGTGGGCATTTTGGGGTGAAGAATGGCGGGGTGCAGTGTAATGTGGGCGGGGTTGGAAGGTGTTGGTTTGGAGATATGACTGGCAGTAGTTGTAGGTCGGGATGTAAGCCTGTGGGTGTGGTGGAAACTTGTGTTGCAGTTGGTGGCAGTTGGGATTGAAATGAGTTTAGTGGAACGGTTGTGGGGGTGTGTAAGAAATGTTTGCTGTTGTTGAAGGGAATTGTGCCATTTCCTGATTAGGCTGTGTGATTTCGGCCTCAAATTTGGCCTTGTTGGGGTGTGTGTGGCCCTGTGTGAAGGTCTCTGAAAATTTGTATATGCCGATGTTTATGTGGTGGAGGGTCGCGATGATGTCCTGAAGTGTGTCTGTTGGGTGGCCGATAAGTTTTTCTGTGGTAACTGGATGGAGGGAACGCCAAAGGATACTGAGGAATTTGTGATATTTGACATGGTAGAATTGCATGGTTTGAATGTGGGTAGACGTATCTTCATCGGGTGCTTGTTTCTTTTTGTAAAGGTGGTGTATGACGTGCTCTTTGCCTGCCGGGGACATGAAAGTGTTGGTGAGTGTACACGTAAGTTCGTCCCACGTAATAGGCTCTTGTCAATTGTGGTTGAGGTTAACGAATGTGCGACATTGAGCATGTGACATTTCTCTAGCGCATTCCACTGGTTCGTTTCTGCCATGGATTCGAAATCCTCTAAAAAGTCTGTTACGTCCTCATGCCATGCTCTGGAGAAGGTGGGTGGTTGTTAGGGTGGGAAATGATTAGTTGCACAGGTAATGGGTCACCCACGATGGGGATGATAGGGAGGGGTGCCTCTGAGTGGGTGTTGTGGTAGGTGTGGGTGGAGTGAGGGGGTTTACGGGGGTGGAGATAGGTAGTTGTGGAAATTTGCTCGTAGTTGGAGAAGCCGAAAAATTCAGGTGAAATTTAATTAGAGTGTGAGTGATAGCGTTCATTGTCTTGTGTTGGTGTGTCACAGACAGTGGACTTACTGATGCTGTGTGTTGTACAGATCACATATGTCTAAGCGATTTTCAATAGCTGTGGTATCAAGTGAAACCATTTTTAAAAGTTGGTAATAGAGTTTTGCATGTACATGCTTCCATGTACTGTGAAGCTGTGGTGTATTGAGACTGTAGTGTGTATATACTAGTGCCCCGCGATGGTGTAAACTTATAACTATAACAAACTACAAAGAGAAGTAATGTAGCGAAACACTTCTAAAACACATCAATATAAGTGAAGTGTCGCTAGTTGGTACAAAGGAACAGTTACTTATGCCTTATTTTCACACATATAGAAGCAAAAGCATTCTGGGGACTAGGGAAGGTATAAAACTTAACTGCGCAGTGGCAAGGGCTGCTATGCGATTACGCTGCAGTACGCACGTGGCTCCCTGACCTATCTCAATTGATGCCTGCTGCACGTGGCCTTGGCCGGAAAGCTAACAGTTGGTCGCGCGCTCATGCGCCTACGTTGCGTGATACACGTTTCTACGCAAATTAATCTATTAACTTTTGAACTAAACATAAACTGTATAATCAACCTTAATGTTATTACTGCAAAAGAAGTGTAAGTTGTGTCTACACACATCGTGGTTAGCGTGAAGCGCTGCCACATGTTTTTCGCTGCGAGCGTAAAATTTAATTAAAGAATTTAAGCATGTGGTGGAGTTAATTGCTTGGCAATGAGAGGTAGGAAACTATTGCTCCTCCACCAGTGTTACGCTCCTGCCTACCTATCAGTAATAATATACTACTATTCCTGCTGCTCGCACTCCTTCTCTCCTCACAACGCTATCTCCAGTTGGCCAGGATTGTACAGCGGACTAATAACTGCTAGTGACTATTAATGAAGAAAGACGGAATTCTACCAAACCTTTTTATTACAACTCTTTAACTGAACATTACACAATACTTGAAACACTATTACAATATCACTCTCCACAATCTACTAACTTTACTCCGTCTGATAATATTATACTTTAACACGAGAGGTTAAAATTATATAAAACTCAACCAACAAGTTAACAAGTAATTAAACGGATACAAGAATATAACTTCGCAATAGTCTCTAGCTTTGCCATGTGATTTTACTCTTTAATACAGATCTCGATAAATGGAATGCCACCGTACTGCCTAGCCGGACTTATGCTCACCAGTAAGACTTATCTTGTAGATGGCCCAGAGATCCCCGAACCTCTGCGTTCTTCTGTCTCTCACTGACACTAGTGTTGTCGCCTCACACGTCGTCTTCTGTCAGTGAGGGGAGGGAGGAGCGTGGCTCTCACTTTAAACTCTCTCGTCACTAGGACACTCAGAGGTGTTATTAAAACAGGGGCCCGCTGTTGAAATCCATAGTACATGTAAGGTTTAACTTCTAAGTTCTGGTGTTCGGACCCCCTGGAGCCCGATACAACACAAAGGTATCTAAAAATTATTGTGAAGTACATTCCAGGCAAGACCTTGTAAAACGTATTCAAATTTTAATACTTTATTTTTTTAAATATAAATTTAGCATCTGTATTTTTTTAAATATTTCTTTATTCTATTTGATTTTACTGTTGTACAAAAAAAATGAATTTAATTAAAAATTAAGTTGTCTAACCTTGTATGTAGAGGTGGGAAGAACCCAGATATTTGGAACGAAACCGAACTAGAACTTAACGTAGAATATTTTTATCGGACCATACTTGAACCGAGCATTTATTTTTGTCCACAAACCAATCTCGAACTGAATGATGCTATAATTCCTCTAACTCAAACCAAACTTTTAAAAATGCCTTATCCTCGCTGTTCCACTGTAAATTGTTCAAGTATATAACAAAAACCAAATATATAGAGCGACCTTAAAAATACAGTGGATTATTGATGCTAAACGGTAATCAGTGTGTGCGCACATGCATATCTGCAAATTGAGTTCTTAACATCAATTACAGTGGTCCCGTGGATCATTTTAGCAGTACTGCCCACTCACGTAATGAGTTTTGTTACTGTACCTCTTGACTTGGCTAAGAGGTGCGAAGTAAAAACAATATATATAACATACAACCTTCATAGTTCAGCCTCTATTTGTTCGAGTATAATAAAACACAAACATATATTTACAATTTCATGTCTAGTTGTTTAATCATGTAAGAACCAAAATAGAGTAAATACACACACACACATATATACAACCTGCACAGTTCCACCACTAATAGTTCCTAAATGTAATGGCCAAATTTTTTCTAAAGTGTAAAAAAATACATAATTAACTTAATAGTTACTTTTGATTTTTATTGATTTGATTGATAGGATAATTTATTATAACACTGTGAAATATATCTTTCTAGTCATTTTAGACTGAGTTCGTGAAAACCACAAATTAGCAACACAAACAATAAGTTAGTCATTTTTAAAAAACTCAAGCAAATCACTCGGTTTTACACACTATAGTGTTCAAGATACATATAATGCTTTCATCACTGCTATAAAAACAATCAACAAATATTACTAGTTTGGTCATTTTTGTTGTGTTGCATTGTTATTTTTCAACTTCTTTGAAGTGAAGTACCGTATTTACGCTAATATAACATACCATGATTTTTGCATCAAGCTCCAGAGGAAAAAAAATTCTTACTTAAATTGCACCATCCATTTGTGGCGCTTTGTTAGTAACAAATTATTCCTTTTTACATTAAATTATGGTGATTGTGATACGTTTGGAAAATATTTTCCTTCGCCTTCCTTAATTTTTTTGTTTACAGCAGGAACCCCAGAAATTTTTTTCTTTAATTTGGAGGGAAAAGGGTGCACTATACATAAGTAAATACTAAGTTCATTTGAAAATTCTTTAATGATGTTTGTTTCTAGCACATTTTTGAACCGAATACAAACTCATGTAAATTTTTGGGACCGAATACGAACATAACCTTAAAGTTTGGGTTTGGTTCAAAATTTGAATGTTCAACCCATCTTTACTTGTAACCCTGCACGCATGCTGGTGACATCTGTAGACACCGTACAGGGAAGAGGCTGCCTGTGTAATTGACCTCCAAGACAAGTGTGTGCGAACTTACCGGATTGCTTATGCTGCTATGCATCATTCATATGTATAAAAACTTTGCGTGTTTAAAAATACTAATCAAATTTGGTTCATTCACGTGCTGAAGGAAATGGAAGTCATTAATGAGTGATAGAAATGTACTTTTCTCTGTAAATTAAAATTTTCTAACGATAATATATATTAAATCACGTTTCTAGCTAAAATTTCTATAATTGAACTGCATATTTGATATACTTCCAACCGTCTACTATCAAAAATGTCATATTGACATTAAACACAGCTTAAGAAAATATCCTCGTTTTACAACTGAGCTGCATTGTGAAAGTGAAGTGTATTTGTTAGGGATGGGCGAATAACAAAAAATTTTGGTTACGGTACCGATTCTACATTTAAAAAACTGTTCCAATATTCAGTTCTAGTATTCAGATGACATTTTAATAATTTCAGACATAAATAACTTTAAAAAAATCTCTCTCACTCGTCAAACATTATTCACGTATCACGTTCAAAAGGTCTCACAAAATATATGCACATACTCTACTCTGTTTGTTTAGGTATTTTTTTCCTCCTGTATAATACCCTGCCGTATTTGAAAGACGTACACATAGAATAATTAGAAAGATTCAAAGCTAAAAATCTGTACATAAACATCAGCCATTTTGTTTCACTCGATGCTGAATGTAGTATCTTCTCGGTATATGTTTATCTATGACATTGCCACCACGAGACTGTTTACAATTATCTCGTTTAACTGATAGAATATATTAAACCAAATTCTGTATTTAATTAAACGCCTGTCCTTAAATACTACTTTTGCAATCATTGGTACCAAACAAATTAATATTTATTTGCTTTCAACTGCAATAGTAATTCGCTGTAATGAAATATCGCTGCTAAGAAAAAAATGCTTGTTACAGGTGAATTAACCTATATTGTTTCGGCATAACTGCAATTTTTGTTTGTATTGTTTTGACAAGTTTCTCATTAAAGTTATTTTTGTAATGGGAGAGAGTGGCCGTAACTAGATTAATTCATAATGTTTCGTACTAAGTATATGGTCATCTCAAGATATTACTAAATTTATTGCTGAGTAGAAATGAGAACTGGTATAAATTGGAACCGAAGAACCAAACCGACCCATCCCTAGTATTTGTTCAACATGCTGAATGTGTTTTGTTTTTATTTGCTACTATATAGTAATGCTGCTGTTTTGAAAGTGTCTATCTCATAGACAGGAAATAGAAAAATAATACAGTGTAGGTGGGGAATAATAATTTCCATGGCATTCCAATTGACTGTTGTAAACATATATTAGCGCGAGACATTCACGCAGTACCCTCCAGCATCCGCATGCAGCTCTGTGTGTCGCTGACATGTCGTGGCCTGCCTGTTGAGGAGGAGAGGGGGAGGCGCGGGATGAGGAGGTGGGCAGGGTCAACATTATCAGCTGCAGAAGTGACCAGCCCAAGGCCGCATGGCCGTACAGGTGCATGACAAGAAACAGATTCAATTTGGTTTATGTAGGAAACAAAGGGTTATAATACACACGTGTGTGCTCAAATACAAATGTACATATCACGCAGTACTTGTGATGCATTTGCTTTTCTCGATATACAAAAAAAACTTACAAGTGCTAGTATATTATTTAGTATCCAAAAATAATTAATAATTTTATATTCTTCTCTTTTCTGTCAAACCCCCACAACATGCAATCCTAGCGGTTAACCAGCAATATGTGAAATACTCAAACATGAAGAATTATTGTGTTTCATAATAAATTCTTTACTTAATTCATTTCCGCAGGCCTATCCAGTAACACGAGTCCCATATAAATTGAGAAAATGGTTAATAAAATAAATGTAGCTTGGAGTATAATTTGATGCATTTTATAGTTTGTGAGTAGAATATTATTAAACAGACTGAGCAGGAATTTGGATTGTTGCCCTTAATTTTGTTTGCATGAATGTAGAGCATAAGAAGGGCCTTAGGAACGTTGGAAGTAACCATGGATGGACTATCAGTAGCACTTTTAAGGTTGAAGTGCACAACTGCTTACATATGATAATATCCACAGCAAATTTACAATCGTATTGGTGAAAGATGTATGCACTGTTACACCTCCAAGTCATAAAATTCAACCCCAAACTTCCATACTGTAAATGTTCTTCAATCCTTTAACTTATAAACAAATAGTCTTAAAATTAAATGTGTTTTACGGCCTAAAAATCTGTTTTTTTAAATTATTCCTGTAGATCTTGAGATGGCAGAAGTGCTTGTAAAATATGTTTACCACAAGACTGTACACACAATGTTTTGCATTGTTACAGAACAGTCATTTATAAGTTGTGTTCAGAACACCATAAAAATTAGTGTAGGGAGTGCACTGCTCTCAAACAATATGTTTCAGGAAAAAAGTTTCTTCGTTTGATAATGGGAGAAAGAACACTACTAGCTTTCCAGTGTCACCTAAAATTTTATTAAAAATTACTGGAATAAATTTCAAATAAGTGTATGGTATATGAAACATAATAAGTTGGCAAAGATTTTGGACAAAGATTAAAATTCATATAGGGTGATAGAGGTCTACAGTTCGAATACTGACCTGGGCATTGGATCATTTTTAATGAACTTTGTACATGATTTTCTGTCTGTTTACTTGCTTATACGCACGTAATATATTCATTTAAGCAATATCTATTGTTAAGGCACGGCGTAGGGCCTCTAGTTCGAGACCTGGAACCATAGAAATATTGATTTTCTTTCGGACAAAAAAACATTTCTGTTATCACCCTATGAGGAGAGGAATGTAAAATGAAGGCAAAATGTAAGGGTTAGAAGAATTATTCTGGAATCTGGATGAAATACAAGGTTTGTAATTTTATTAATAGGGCATGTTTTTCTATGCTTACTAGCACAGTTCGTGCACTTTTTAGTATTCATGCACAACTAGTACAAATTTTTAAGCAATCTGTAACATTCAGGTATGGCGTAGGGACCTGAGTTCAAAGCCCGAAACTTTAAAAACAATATTAATTTTCTTTTGGTTTTAGAAATTATCAGATGGCGTTTTCCAAGTGATGTGAGAAAGTATGTACAGAACCGCATTTATATAAAAAAATTACAGTTGACGTTCTGACACCATGAGGTGAACATCAATTTGGAAGCTTTCTCGTGCTATACAGTGAAGCTAAATTGCGAATATGAAGGCTGGCCCTTGACTTCCACTAACATGGAACCGCGACCTGCATCATTGCTAACTGGTGTTCACCAGTGCCGATTCTGCATTTGAGTTTTCATCTTTTTGGTCAAGATGCTTGTCGGCATGAGAGAACATTCTGTACAGAGAATCCTTTTCGTGCGATGAAGAATTACAACATTGGCCCCATGCAGTTTCTGCAGTTTCTTCATTGAAAGAAACATACCATCTGCAAGGATTCGTCTATTGGGATCCAGCAAATAGTGTCGCCACTACCTCCTGCTACATCAATGGGTACCGATTCAACAGGTGATAATGATACAGTCAATGCTAAAGACTGAGTGAGTGCAGCAGAGTCTGTTTGGGCAGACTGTACTCTTGCAAGACATTCACATGAAGTCGGTGAACTTAAAAATAAACAGTCATAGGCTCTAAATACTGATGAGCATACAACTCTTACAAAGAAAAGCAAACTTCACATAGAATACAAAGAGGAGTTGAAGATGACCAGAAGACATTGTTGACGAAAATGACTATGAAGACAATGATAAGTGTTGAAGACTATGATGGTGATTTTGTCGATGCACTGACACACCCCTCCAATGAGTTTCCTTCAACAAGTGATGTGAAGAAGGCAGCAGAAGGCGACAAGAACGCTTGTTCATTTACTACATCAACATGGAGGCGGAAGATGCTGAGAATACCGACTACGTATTGACGTCGTCCTCACTGTCCCGCTCGGGATGCAGCCCACTGCTGCTCTGCTCATGCACTAGCCACAGATGGCCGTTCGTTCTGTGCATAGCTTGCTCAACTCGTTCATGTACGAACGGATCAGTGAACTGGGTCACGACTCGTTTGACCTGTGCAACAAAGAGTAAACTCACCGTAATATGTTTGTGTTGTTTTGGTGAAAGCAGTCGAAATTATAAAAGGAATAGTGTTTATCTCCCGTTTTCTTCCTTTAAGTGAGGCATAAATAACTTAAGAGTGTAAAGCCACTTGGGTTACGTATGTTTACATTGTCATATTTGTTTTCTTTTAAAAGGCCATATTTCTTTTTCTCAGATTTTGTTAATGTGTAAAGTAAATGATCTCGGCAGTTTTCGGCATCTGCCATGCCACATGTCCAAATTCAAATTCTCCAACATAATATTAAATTATTGTTTTGATATAATATTGTCCTTTTGAGTGCCTTTGTATATGTAAAATGTCTTGTTTAATTATTTTTGTATATGCTTTGCCAGCCTATCCCGGGTTTTTCCACGTGGTTCTTATTTTTCTGACATGCATAGCAGCAAGGACTGGGGACTTTGTAAGTAATTAATTTCTCGTGTCATAATTACTCTCTTAATTCCTTCAGACCTTTTTTGTGCTTTTGAGTGTTTTTCTATGTACATTTGTTCAAGTGTATGTTCAAGTGATGCTGGTAGGAGATCTCAGCCTGGTAACGGGATGTCTAAGTCTAAGCCACCATCTTGACCAGTGGGCTAATGAGAGTGCTGTTGTTTCGTGTAACGGGGGCCATAAACTTGACTGTCAGATGAATAAGACATTATTTTTTTTTACTGTTTAACTGTTAAGACTGTTTTTTAATATATGGTACTCGAAGTATATTAATGAAAACTTATCTTGTCGCACTTACCTAAAGTAAGTTCTTGTAAACATAAAAATTTAGCACGGTTTCCACGAACACCAAATATCAAGATCCCCCCTTCCCCCGAATGCACAAATACCGAAATACCTCCCCTCCCCCTTTCCAATCATACCTTTCAAAGACAGTATACATTCTTACATACAGGCTATGCCTACTATTGCGTTAAAAGTACATAATTCAGCTTTGTGGTAATATATGGCAGCAAATTCTGTACCGCCTAAAACTTTTATGGAGATTATAATTCTCAGGATGTAGGTAGCCAAAATAAAATTTAAGCAAATGTTACTCAAGTTCAGTAATTTTAATAACTCTCATTTAGTAACTCAAATGTTAAGTATTGCAGGTCTACATACAATATACTTTGACTTTTCTCGCATACCTATGTCATGATTCATATAAAAACTTATTTCTGACAACCTCCCTCCTTAAAATTATGAATACAGCCCTAGGCTTGTTCTCGGGCACCTAATGAAAAACTGTATTTCAGTTCAGAGATGCTACAAAATGCTCTAGAGAAGCAGATGTGACCTACAGTAACAATATATCAAACAAACATGTTACTTACACACTAAAAAGATGCTCCACCTACCCAAGATTGAAGACGACATAAATTAATTTTTCTTAGTGATAAATTTTAGAATGTCGCAGTTCCTGCTGATGCACGAGACACTTCTTTATGATGTTGGAGCACCTTTGTTGGGTGCTTAATTTGAAAGAATTCTGTTTGATAAGCATGTTGTAATTTACTTGATATCAATAAGTTGTCTTTCCACTGTAAATCCTGTTCATGTGAATTATTCTTCTGTTACTCTTACAAAAATGCTCAAAACGTTTTTGAAAGACTCCAACGTTGAAACTTACATGCCATTGTTACTTTCAAATACATCCTTTAAAACAGGAAAAACCTTTAAATTTATTTGCTAACAAGTATCCCTGCGTAACAAGCTTGACAAATTTTATATACGTTCTAAAAAAATAAGTTTGTATGGCCAGTAAGCTTGAACATTTTGAAACCTTCCAGAACCAATAATAACACAGAGAAATGTTGATAGCAATGAAATGTGGGCCCAATTAGGGTATCATCTTTATTTTATTTTGAGGGAAAAAGGAAAAGGTGTGGCGGCGGAGGGGGGTGCGCTTTAGTTTATCGTCTTTTGTGAGAAGGGATTATTTTGAGGTTCTTACGGTGCCAGAATCACATAGCCCCAACATGCATGACGTGATGGCCAACAGCCAATGAAATACTAGATAGATTGTCATAAGGCCGACCGAATCAGCAATTTTGGATTAGAAATTATTTATATTCTTCGCTGTGTCGTGCAGCATAATGCACAGAATGTACAACATTGCAAAATGAAGTTGTATTGCAAGTTTTCCCTTCAATGGTAAATATGCAGCTTAAAAGAAAAATAAATTGAAAACTACTGTATCTAACTCTTAAACATAATAATTTTACTTTTGTATGCATTAGCGATACCAATTTGTCACCATTATGTATTACAAATTTCCCTCTTGTTCACCGCCTTTGAGACTAACATAGCCTATCAGCACCTTCTAAATAGTAGGTTAAATGCAGTGTGTGTGGTGTCGGTCCTGCTGTAAATTCAAATAGTAACATTGAAATGTCATGGTTGCGTTTTTGGTCGTGTCGTGCTGTGTTGGTCGAGGCTATGTGATTCTGGCATGAGTGTGTGGCATATTGAGTTGCGTATTATTTTGATGGAGCAGTGGAGAATTTTGCTCGTATGGAAATAACATTTAAATTATTTAACTTCGAAAATTATAACTTTAATGAAAATACAAAACGATATACATACGTCGCTGTTTGTATTCATATAGATACAGCAATATATACACGCACACATTTTGACCGAAATTAATGTGCATGTTTCCTGATACAATCAAAGTTAAACTTATGTACGGAAATTATTTTAGTGTCACATCATTGTGGAAGGCAGTTAGGAAAATGGCGGAACGAGCAGTTTTAACGACTTTCAGATTAATATTACATTTCACTCAACAAATCGCACTACAACGGTACCTACTACCAACTATGTTTTGAAAAAGCAAATATAAAATAATTAACTACAGATTAAATATTCCGACAACACCAATAAGATATTCGTATAATAAACATGATGAGAAAAAAAGTGCACGCACAACTGCCTTCACCGTGCTGGAAGCATAAACATGGCTAGCCATTGGCTGGAAATGTTTCCTGTTCGTATGTGTCGACATACTCTGTCATAAATACTGAAGAGT
This sequence comes from Dryococelus australis, assembly GCA_029891345.1. NCBI lineage: Eukaryota > Metazoa > Arthropoda > Insecta > Phasmatodea > Phasmatidae > Dryococelus > Dryococelus australis. The sequence goes on along the minus strand of CM057004.1, from coordinate 87,524,999 downwards.
TTTTTTAAAGTTCCGTTACTAATAGCCAAGAAAATTTAATATTGCTTTAGAAACATAATTTAAACCATAAATGTTATAAGTATAATCAAGATTTTAAACTACAACTTTTAGTTCCGAGTACTATTTTCTTCCAAAGACATCATCAAAATAGCCAACCTAACAACACAGATCCTGCAGCAGTTCATCAGCTGATATAATACTGTAGGAGCGAGAGCATTTACTGTTTACATAGTGTGCAGGTTGGTCACATTGTCCGTCAAATTTGAGACCACTTATATGAAATGGACAATACTGCAAAATTTATTGAATACTTCGCCATAATTGGCTTCAAATACTAACTATTGGAAATATGAATATGCGATGTTCTTTTGCGTCCAAAACTACTGTATCTAAATATCAACGTTCACACTTTGAGAAAAATGGAATATTCGAAATCTCAAAGTATTTATATTCGACATTGAATCGAATACGAATATTCAGTTATTTGAAACTGTATTTGAATATTCGCACAGGCCTACGGCTTAGGTACATATGATTCAGAAAGTAACAAAATGCTTTTAATACAAAATTTAAGCACTTACCTTGATATGAGCTTGGTGGTTCAGTGATCAACATACTGGACACCTATCAGAGGGTTCGTGGGCTTGAAACCTCGTCCTTTTGACTATTCCTTTTTCAAATGTTAGCATCTGTCATGGTAAAGTGTATGATTCACATAGTTGAAATTTTTTTAACCTGTTTTACATTTAAAATGCATTTTTGATACATTTTACTGTATCTTTCAAAGATTTTGGCAATTTTTTAATGATGAATAAAATAAATTGAAATATAATAATTCTAATTATGTATAAATGCATTGACTCCTTAATGTGTGATTATTTTGACAAGGTTGCACAGCAGCTGGCATGCGATCACTGTCATTAGCCCTTCCCCGTGCTGTGTCTACGGACGTCGCCTGTCATAACAGGTGCTTCTGCCTCACATACCTCTTGGTACATACGTGCGTGGTTATAAGGTTAGACGACTTAGTTTTAAATTAAATTATTTTTTTTTCGTACAACAGTAAAAACAAATTGATTAAAGTAAAAATTATAAAAATATCAATTGAATTTGATTTTAAAAAATGAAGTATTACAATTTAAGTATTTTTTACAAGGTCTTGCCTGGAATGTCCTTAACAATAATTTTTTTATATACCTTCTCATGTATGGAAAAGTACATCTTTAAATTTGTAAATAAATATACACACTGGCGATTTGCACATTCTAGCAGGCGATGAAGTAATCTACGCAGTGTAGATGGTGGGGTCGAACAAATGTGAGTAATTGGGAAACGAGACAGAAATGGAAAGAGATAAAGAGATGTAAAGAGAAAAAGAGATGGAATGAGAAAAAGAAAGAAAAATGGGAGGAATCCGTGTAAACCCATGGAATGATAGCCTACAAGTATTAAGGAAGTCCCACAAATCTTAAAAATTGCAAAAACAGGGTTAGCTATTGCATGTTCTAGGGTATGGCATTTTTTAAGGGTAGATGGGAAATTAGGGAAAACGGGAGAAAATGCCACCAGGAGATTGGACTTTTTAGCTATTTTTTTAATATATATATATATATAAATTTTTAATAGTTTTTTTTTTATAAAATTTTATGAAATCCAAAAAAAATTCCAAAAATTTTTGGGATTTCATTGTCAAATGTCAAGCGTCACCTGGATCGAAGATGGTGGTTGCATAACATGACTGGAATGACAGAGCAGGAAGTGATCTAAGATGGTGGCCAGCACCTCGCACTACAACATATTGTCCCTGAACCTTAATCCATCTACTTTTGTGGAGTGTACATTAAACAAAGTTACGCAGGGACATTTAAATATTTGCAGTGTCGTGGTTATTTTTGGCAGGAAAATGTGTGATTAGTAGTTGTTTTGTATTAAATGTTCACTGGTTAGTGCTTATATATATATATATATATATATATATATATATATATATATATATATATATATATATATATATATATATATATATAATGCGCTTTCAATTTGCCATAATGCAAATGCTTATGCAATGGTTTGTAGACAGTTTTGCTTAAAGTTACTTTAAACTTTTACTATGCAGATGTGCGTTTTAAGTCGCAGAATTTTTAATTCAAAACCTAGTGCAATGCTTTTTGCAACTGTTTTTCAGAATAAACTTATGTTTACATTAACATGTTTTACACTTTATCATTACTTGCACCATTTATTTTCTGTATATTTTTCCTTAATTTGTAGGTTTTCTTTTTACAGCATACAAAATATTCCTTTTCCTCTATTTGCACGTTTTATGTGAACTCTGCAACATAAAAATTAAGAGAATATCTTCGCTCACTTGTCTGTTGGCTGAACACCAAAAAGGATATAAATAAATAGTGTACAGCTTGGGTAATATTGAATTACATGTCATACACTGAGTTTTTAGTGATCACAGTTACAAATGCACACAAAACATGTTCTCGCAATTGGGATCCACGAAGCCATGGAGATCATTAGATTGAGCTACACAAAACTAATGATTGGATTGTTTTTGCCACTGCACCCCATGTCTTGTGACACTAGTGTTTTAGAACAATTTGTATTGCCTCATACCAAATCAGCTGGGAACATGTTAAAGCACCTTGATAATAAATTTCTTAAGTGCAAACTTTCTTTTTGAAGACATTGGCAGCTGAATGTGAACCATTCGTACGAGAATTTCAGTCTGCAAACCCCTGATTCCGTACTTGTACATTGATCTCCATGATCTTATAAGAATTCTATTGAGCCATGTTGTTGAATCGGAAACATTGGAAGCTGCTGACTGTGGTAGTAAATTTCTTGTGCACTTGACCAAAATTGCAGTGAAAATCTACTTCAATTGAAACAAATCAACCTTGGGTTCTGTACAGTGAAGCATCTGAAGAAGGTAAAGGCAAATGAGAAAGACATTTTCACTTTCAGATTGGAATGCTAGAAAGTTGTAAAAACAGCTATAAAAATAGTACAAGAGAAGAGCCCACTTAAGTACAAGAGAAGATCCCACTTAAGTACAAATTGGTATAAAGATTAACTTCACTAAATTCACAAAATTATTGCCCGTAAATCACAACTTGGTCAGATAAGATTTAATGTTGTCTTACAAGCACTATTTGAGGCTAACAGAATCTCAGAATCTGTTGCTGAAAAAGTTAAGAATCAGTACCTTTTCCTTTGCCAAGATGTAAAGGAAACATTGGAATTTGAATTTAGCAGATTTCTTGCTGATGAGCCAGAAACAGAATTAGGTCTAGATGATTTCTTTGCTGGTGTATTAGGCAAAAATCATAAATATGGTGAACTGTGGCACATATTCAAACTGTGCCTCATCATTTCATATTAGATAAAAAACAGTTTCTTTTTGCAAAAGAAAAAGCACAAAATGAGAAACGAAAAATTTCTGAAGCCATGCGAAAACTTGAAGATGAGAAGAAGAAAATCAGATTTGAAGCTAAAGTTGCTGAACAGATGGTGGAGAAAATTGAAAATCTAAAAAACTTAGCAAGTATTTGAATGGTTGAAAAAAATGAACTTGCTTTGAGCATGAAATGTCGGACCTATTTTTAAATATTTTTTATTGATTTTCAGACGTTTTGTAATGAAGAAAATGTACATATTTTGTGATTGGCATTGTCTCCTGTAATGGTGAGTTTACTTTGTTAATTTTTTATGTGTTTACAGTTAATTTAATTTTTTGTAGTATATTTTTCAGTCTTTATTTTATTTATTTATTTTATTTAACAATTTTGCAGTAGTGCGCACATTTATAAAAATCCATTATAAAACGTGTACAGCATAAGAATGCGAGGGAGTGCTATTTTCTTCTCTTTGGACTACAATTACCTGATCTTAATTCAAAAAATAGGATGGCATTTATTTTCATTACTAAGTAAACGTTTCTTTTAAAACTTAATACCATATGTAATTTTTATATTACATTACCAGCAACTTGTGGAAAAGTTACGGAACTTTTATATTTTGGTCAGGGAAAATCAGGGAATTAAAATGAATATCAGTGGCAACCCTGGTAAAAATGTATGTTTGTGCAGTCGATTGTGATAGTTTGTGCTGAATTACTCTCTCATCAGAACAACATTTATAGTATTGAATCAGACGCTAAACAAAATTAAATTGTATTTGTTTAGATTATCAGAATACTTGTTGTAAACTGGATGTTAAATTTTGTGATAGGGCACCAGTTAAAACGCTATGATTTTACATTTTTCATAACGTTGACGTGTGCTGCTTATATGAGTTATATTAAACACAACTATGACTCAGCCTAACATGCTATGTCTACCAGGAACCCACAACCATAAATGGCTACAGGATTGTTCCCGTGCAGGGACACACACACAGGTGTTATTTCCTAATGTACTAGACTTAACTTCCTCTCGTTACTCACGTAGTATCTAAATGTCCCGAGGAAGGGTCGAACCCAGCACGCTAACCCAGCACGCTATTCATGAGTGCGCACAGGAACGCTCCAGCATAACGGGCAATCTTAGCACGTGAAATAACCATTGTTTCCAAGCGGCCGTGGAACACGTCAGCCTTCCCGAAGCACCCGCTAGACAGTGTGTCGCCAAGCCTTCCGAAGATGGCCGAGCGCAAGGGCAGATTCTCCCACCTTGCTCACACCAAGGCAGACGTCGCAGAGCAATGTCACGCCTCCCACTCCAGCCCAGGCATGGACCGGGCCAGTGCACGGTAGCGCTCTTTGCTGAGAATGCCTACTAGAGACTTCACTTACTATGGTCTGGGGGTATATCTAGATGGCTCGATAACACAAGAATAATTACTAAAGCCACAAATTATTTTATTCCTTCTCGTACAATAAATGATATCAAATACATAAACAAGCAAATACTGAATCAATAACAACTTGGAATAGTTCAACAAATAATATAAAATAAAACTTGACTCTGAAATCTAGTATTACATTAACAATTATTAGGCTCTTAATAGGGGATCTCTAGGGTTCACTGCACGTAATATCACCTCCGGATCTATCCTATACCCAGAACAGAATTTCTCCTTACCACTGTTAATTACATCACGACCGGAGCTCCTCCACCTCGTGATGTGTTGTCGTGGATGGCGTATATGGACACGTCTCTCCCAAGACATCAGTATCTCGACCTGCCCTGCAATGTTGTCCTCACGAGTTGTGCCGACCTCCAGCGTCAATGTTGCCCTCATAGTGGTAAGAGCAGTGTGTGTCAGGGAGGGGGGGGGGCATTGTCAGGCCCCAGCGACCTTTTATAGTTAGCCACTGGCCGACTTGCAGGGACGCCTTTCACCACCCTCATTCTCCTCAGCTCCCCTCACTGCAAGTGCGTCAGAACAGCACACCTCAACTCATGGTGCGGATTCGACTCCAGTGCCCACAACAGCACAATATAAGGCAGTGTGTTGCCGAAGATGCCTGTTATCTTCTCCAGTAGCTCGCCACAACACTTCTGTGCTAGGGCTCTCTACTGCACCTTTAGGCCCTCACGGCCCTCTCCAAGAACTCCAGAGCTTCAACCAAGTCTACCAGCAGCTCCAGCCAAATAGTTCTGTAGGTGCATGTCAAGTCAGTGTGTCCTTATGCAGTGAAACCTCATTGTTGAGATCCTTTTTATTTCATTTTCCTGTATCAGTTTTTTTTTTTTTTAGGATGGTCCCTAAAATTATTCTATATAAATAATGTTAAAAAAAAACCTGCATGCTACAACTCTTAAATCATTAACTTACCTACATCATAAATGAGATATTTTGTCTGAAAACCAAAATATATTCAGAACCATCGTTTAGCTATGAAATAGAGTTGATTTTCGATAATTCATTCCCGTTATTTACATTTTACGTATTTCCCTTCGGTACATTAGCCAAAGATTCAGCTCATCATTAGTTATTGTATTCTATGTGAATGCAAAACAACACTGAAAATCGATGACTGGTGCTATTGATAGTATTTTTTACATTCCCCAGCTGTTTTTCTTGTTCTTCCTACGTCTTTACTGCATTCGTAGGTAGCAACTATGAGAAACCATCTCAAAATATTCTTCTTCTTACGCGTTTCCTGCATTCTTAGGTTAGTGGCAATGAGAATGAATCACACAATTTCCAACACTACCCAACAATCGTTGGCCTTGTTATTGTAAACGGAATTGGGAATGAAGTTACAGAGTTAGAGCTGCGGCAGTAATTTACGGGTGTTATTATTATCGGAAATTATCAGCGTGTTTGTTTACAGTTGCAAAGGTTTGAAAAAACTTTGCAAGTAATGATTGGCAAAAATTGTTGCAAATAAATCAGTTGGGATAATTCTTACCAAGGGATTGAGGTAGGCTTAGCAGACGAAGGAACACTGAGCGAAAATATTAATATCAATAAAAATTAAATTTTGCTCAATTTAAACAAATAAAGTCTTTAATTTAAAGTGAATATTTAATCATAAATTGATTTGAATAAGTTGTTTTAATGACATTTTTTGGCTGTTTGCTTAAACAAAAATGTGTTTTAAGGTTATGTATTATATTTCTGAGGCCTCAAATCCAAGTCTGCATTCTTCATTTTCCCGCTTGCTCAGTTTTTCTTGTTGGTCCATTGAAAAACTAATAATCGAGGTTCCACTTGATATAAAAGTCAAGTCACTGCCAATGTGGTGTTGTTTAAAGGTTGTTTTTAAAAGTGCTAAGTTAACAGGGAACTGCCTATAGCAGTTTATTATAATAATTGATTGGTTTTTTTTTTCCTCCCAGTCTATTGCAGACAAATCGTCTTCTCTTCGAAGTCCCAAGGCACCCGTCACAGCTGTGCAAAATGCACACGTAAATAATATTTATTTGGTTGACCCAGCCAGTGGAGAAGCTGTCTCATCAGTTGAAAAGAAACCAGGAACAGTAGCTGAGTCTGGGAACAAGGTAAGAAAGTGTAAATCGGTTAAATACGAGTTTTATAGGTTTTTGGAGAATTTGGGGTTTGGGTGTGTGTGTGTGTGTATTATTTTAACTATGTTTCCTCAGTACTTTCCTATTGCAATAACAGGTCGGGAAATAAAATTACTAGTGATGGGACAATCGGTTCTTCAGTTCCGTGGAACCACCGATTCTTGAATGAACCGAACAGGAACCAGAACCGACGTGATTATACCTTCAGTTCTCTGTTAACCTTACCTTGTTTACTATGTAGTTTCACATTTGTATGAAAGTCATTGTGTACTCTTATTTTTGGCACTAAGTGAGGTCTAAATCTTTGCTAGCTCTACCATTGTAATATGGCCTTGAGAAATTAACACCACATTAATAAATTGTCTGGTTTTCCTGTTGTATGCTGCCGATAATATGAATTGCGTTGCTGTGACTTTGTTTAGGTTAAACACAAAAATAAAGCCAACATTTATGTATCCTCTTGTATTAATATTTTATTTAAGATGTATCTACGTCTGTGGCGGAGTGGTTACACTATGCAACAAGTAGTTTCGTGCTACGTGAGAATGTAAACAAGGTAAAAGTGCACTGTTGACCTTGATGTAGCCTAAAGAGCCAGGGATTCAGTACGACATATTATACAAGACAAGATACACATTCGTAAATTGGTATTTTACGATATTTAAAACTTTTAAAACATATTTTGTGGTGTGGTAATCTGTTTCATAATTTAATTTAGAAAACCAGCATTGTACAGAGCGCAATTAATTCTCACTCACTACACAAAAGAATATTTTTTCCTCGCGACTTGCTGAATGTGTGTTGGCTATTTTCACGGTATTTAAACACAACAATGCAATGTTTACTTGCTACGACGCATCCTTTTTTTTTTGCAAGTGAATAATGTTAGTGTGAAATGGAAAAATGTTTCAATATTGCAAAGGCTTTGCTATATTGACAACAACACACAACCTAAAATGAATTTTGCGGATCAGATTCTGGAAAGTAAATGGAAATTCATTGTTGAAGTGTACATTATTGATGTTCGTCACATTATTGATGTAAGTCTTGGCAACACTGCACTGTTTAGCGCCATCACAAGCATGTGTTTTAGTTTTTCTTTTAGCATGGAATTAATTTATTTGGGAACCGTGATGAATTTTAAACCTATCAGAGGTGTGGAATAAATTCAAGTTTGACATTAACTATGTCAAATGAGATTTGCATTTACTATGGTGCACGAATCTCATGAAGCATGTCAAAAAGTACTTCTAACCTCAAAAAACATGGTAACACACAACACAAAACACATCATCGTGGAAAAACTTTGTTCACTCCCAGTGTTAGAAAAAATTTGTAACGAAGGTGAAAGACTCAGTTTTGGCATTAATCTTGAGACAAAAATAGTTGGTCGCTCACTTTTTAAGTCCTTAAACAAGTATGAGCAGCGATTGTGCAATTTTAGTGTTGGCCAATACGAACCGGTATCAGAACCGGGAACCGAATTGAAGAACCGGAATCGGAAAATTGTGGTACCGTCCCATCACTAAAAATTACACATAAAAAAAGATCTATAGTTAGCTATCAATAAAATAAGAAATTTAGTCAAGTAAAAAAGTAAAATAAATACAGGTGCCCACATCTACTGTTTTTTAGCTGAAAAATTGAATGGGTTCTATTTTATCAATTAAAACCTCCCCACCTTCCAAAAAGAAATAAATTTCTGCATACACCACTGGTATGAATTATTACAGGCTCTCTTTATTTCCCCCCAAAAGTATTAATAGAAATTAATATTTATTGTGGGATCTTCAGTTCACATAATGTGAAGAGAGAATGTTTTCCAGGAAAGTTAGGCAATTTTTTACCATTGTAAGCTAATTGGAATAGAGGTTATTAATTTTGGCAGGCACTCAGACAAGAGGTAGCATTTCTACTGCAATAAGAGGAGTCAGTCCTAGAGCAGGGCTGGGTAGACAGGCAGCAGTTCTTTAAAAAATAATTTCAAATGCCTATTGCAATCAAAATATTAATATGTGAAGTTTTTGGTAGCGTTTTGTTTCTTTTCAAGAAAACAAATGCAATTACAGAAGAGTAACCTTCTCTTGTGGAGAAAGAGTTGCTAGTCTCCATAATTGATGCTTAGGACTAAGCTTTATGATTTCTGTCAAGAGATTGTGTTTTTTTCCACAGTGGGCGTAGCCAACATGAATTTTTTTTGCCCAGAAAATATTGTAGCACACTGATGTGTGTGGATATAGCAGTGTGAAACTATTCTTCAACATGGTTTAAACTAGGTAGTGTCAGTTTAGTAGCAGACAGTGACAGACGTGTATCAACGGATGCGTGTGCTAAAACCGCAGGTAGTCACACCACCACTTGCTGATACTGACTCAATGGAGCAGCAAGAGAAAAAGCTGAACACTGCTTCCCGCCTCATGAAGACAGTTGTGCTGCAATCGTTGACTAGCAGTAAAGAGTCGACGACGCCCGCAGCTGCAGGCGTTGTGAGTTTTCAATCTCATCTTGTTATTAACGTACTTGCATATTACTTGCTGCCCTATATACTATTATTTTTTTATCCTTCCATAACAAACATTTTTCTGCAGCTGAAGTAATATCGCAGACTTCATGGTGCACATTATTAATGAGGCTTTTCTTTCCCTCTGTGTGTGTGCATGCATGCATAGTTTGAAGATGAAGTTTAACATTTTATTTTGTCAACATAACTCTGGTTTATCATTGGAGAAAGTGTTTTCGTATTCCATTTTCTTATTTTCTCAAACTGGCTTCTAACCATCGGCCACAAAGAAATTTGTTGTTTTATGTTTGTGTTACAGACTGTTCAACTTGTAGATGCTATCTGCAACTACTTTTTCTTCTGAAAAATTTTTTATACTCCCATGGTTTTGCAAAATATGTCGAAGTCAAATTTTACTGGATGTACAAATAAAATAAAACTAAACTACTAAACAGAAATTTCAACAAGTATCACTGAAAGGTCTTGCTTAACAAAAGTTATTTTACAGAAATTATTGGCAGCCACAAATAAAAAGTATTCAAAAATTTCTGTATTTCCAGCAATTATTAAAAATAGCCAAAACATTTCTTTTATGATTTTGTGTTAATCTTGGAAGTAGCTCTTGGCATCTTCTTTCAGTATGAATTATCTCATTTCTGTATGTAAGTATGTTTACATTATAATTATTAAAACAGTATAATTTTGACTTCCACATTTATTTATGTAAAAACTATGGGCTCAAAAACATTTTTTTTTACGAGGGAGTAATTACTAATAATGTCTAAGAATTGAACATATTGTGGTACAAATATAAAATGACACATTTTTCATGTGGCCAATTCCCTTAAGGGGAAGCTTCTTTTTTTCTCCCCCTTCCACTTGCACGTATATTAAAGGGGTTTTAAAGTTCCGGTAGTTGTGAAGATACTTCTATAGCCTTTGTGTGCCTAACCATGTTACGTAAATATCTAACTTAATACTTTTCTCCATCTTTCACTCCCTTACTCTTTACCCTTCCCCTTGTATTATAAATGCATTATCAACCTAAAAATTAATTTATAATTAAATTTTATTACAAAAAATTTACTTTAAAATTGCAATCACTCTTGAACAAATCACATCTTTATCCCATACTTACACTATGTTCTTTCACAACTGTAAATATATGGGACTGGCACATTTTTCTTTCTAACACGTATATGAGTAGTATTGGTGTGTGTTAGATTTTCCAGGGCCCTCTCCGCTTTGCCTGGTTTGATATGCTCTTCCATCTAAACCCTTTTTCTTTCAGGGTGTGCACATGGCTACAATTGCATCCCATTCTCCAACCGACTTGGCTACTAACGTGCATGCTGGAGGGCACACAGAACTGTGAAGGTGCTCATGCTGGCGTAATGGAATTTGGGGACTAGCCAGTTAAAAAAATAAAAAAAAGCTAGGTTCTCCATAGTAGAGAGAATTGAGAGTGAAGTGTTTAATAAAATTAACTATAGCCAGTTCACAGTTTATGGAACACAATTAAAACACAGTACATTTTCTTATTATTTTCGTCCATTGTGTACTTTACTGTTATTAGTGAAAATAAACGTCACGTGAAGTTTAAACATTTTACTCCCAACTGTGAAAATTATATATTTACGTGATAATTATGCAACAAATAATCTCTGCTGTGATCAACATTATAAATACCTGCAGTTATTTCAGAGAATATCAATTTCAGAGCATGATTTCATGCTGAATTGTAAAATTAGTTCTGTGCTGCCCTCCCTCTACACATCAAGCTACCTTGTCCTAAACCTGAAATTATAATTGCCATACGTACTCCCATCTCTCCCTCTTCCCCCCCTTCCTCCATGTCCTACTTCTCCGCACTTCAGCTACTCGCATATTTTCTCCTCTCTTATACTTCCACCATCCCCCCCCCCCCCTAAAACATTTTTCACTTTTTCCTTCTCCCCACACTTCAATTTCAATCCTCTCCCCCCCCTCATTATTACTTGCTATTCAGTATTCCCCCCATGTTTCCTAACTCTTATTATTTCCTTGTTCTCCCTCTTTACTTCCCCCCTATTTCCTTCCTCCCCCCTACTACCTTGCTCCCACATATTTTCTTGCTTTACCCCTCTTTCCTTTCTACCCTAGATCCTCCTTCCCTTTTTCTCCCCATTCCCCATCTCCTTTCTCTTTTCCCTTTCCACGCCCTTTTCCTTACCCTCTCCCCTTTCCTTGTCCTCCCCTTCCTGTCCCCTTCCCTGTCCTCCCCCCTTTTCCCTGTCCTCCCCCCTTTTCCCTGTCCTCCCCCCTTTCCCTGTCCTCCCCCCTTTTCCCTGTCCTCCCCCCCCTTTCCCTTCCTCCCCTTTTCCCTTCCCCCCCTTTTCCCCCTGTCCTCCCCCCTTCCCTGTCTCCCCCTTTCCCTTCCCCCCCTTTTTCCCTGTCCTCCCCCTTTTCCCTGTCCTCCCCCCTTTTCCCTGTCCTCCCCCCTTTTCCCTGTCCTCCCCCTTTTTCCCTGTCCTCCCCCCTTTTTCCCTGTCCTCCCCCTTTTTCCCTGTCCTCCCCCTTTTTCCCTGTCCTCCCCCTTTTTCCCTGTCCTCCCCCTTTTTCCCTGTCCTCCCCTTTTTCCCTGTCCTCCCCCCTTTTCCCTGTCCTCCCCCCTTTTCCTCCCGTCCTCTTTTTCCTGTCCCCCCCCCTTTTTCCCTGTCCTCCCCCCTTTTCCCTGTCCTCCCCCCTTTTCCCTGTCCTCCCCCCTTTTCCCTGTCCTCCCCCCTTTTCCCTGTCCTCCCCCTTTCCTGTCCTCCCCTTCCTGTCCTCCCCCTTTTTCCCTGTCCTCCCCTTTCCTTCTCCCTTTTCCCTGTCCTCCCCCTTTTTTCCCTGTCCTCCTCCCCCTTTTCCCTGTCCTCTCCCCTTTTTCCTGCCCCCCTTCCCCTGCCCCCTTTCCCTGTCCTCCCCCTTTCCCTATTCTCCCTCCTATCCTCTCCCTTTTTCCCTATCCTCTCCCGTTTTCCCCCTATCCTCTCCCGTTTTCCCTATCCTCTCCCCATTTTCCTGTCCCCCCTTTTACCTGTCCTCTCCCCTATACCTTTCCTCCCTTTTCCCTGTCCCCTTCCTCTTTCCTCCCTTTTCCCTGTCCCCTTCCTCTTTCCTTAACCTCTCCACATTTCCATTCTCCCTCCTATTCCTTCCCCCCTCCCCCACAACTCTCCTCCCCTGCAACTTTCCCTTTTTACCCCTCCCCAACTACCCCCTCTTTTCATGCTCTCCCCCAGCTCCTATCTCTAATCACCCTTTCCCCCTCTTCTCTTCATCCATGTTCCTCATTCTTTCCCTGTTCCCTATTGTTTCCCCTTCCTATTTGCTCTTCAGATGTCTCTTCCAACGTCTCTTCCGGTCCCTCTTCCCACTTCATTACTCTCTTTTGCGTCCAATACACTACATTTGCTGGAAATGCATCTTGTCATGGTATGTATAGTCCCTTCACGGTTGCTGCACTGTTTTCTGAAGCCCTGCTAAATTTCTACTTTTGGTTACTGATTACGTATCCTTCTGCCACATGTAAAGATAAACACTGCCATGTGACTTCTTCGTTTTGTCAACTGCTTTCTTTACTGTTTACAGCTGTTAAAGGATTTGTCATATTTAAAAAATACCATTTCGTATGAATGTTCATAATTTAGGCCTATAACCATATTTAAGTGAGCTTTATAAATTTTTAACAATGTTTGTATTGGCTATAGTTCTTACGGTTATTATTTTTCATTTTTAACATATTTGTTGTATGCAATATATATTTTGCAGCCACTTTGTTTAACCATGTTACAACTGTGGGGGAAAGAACTTTAGTATTTAACATTTTGTTATAGATGTATGTTGGAGTATTTCGTTAAAATAACGGCCTCAGTTGGAACAAATATTAAAATGGAGCAACCAGTCCAACGAAAAAGACAAGTCACTTCAAACACACAACTCGTGTCGTTTATTTTTTGTACATTGCAGCTACAAACGTAAAAGATATTGGTGAACGTGCATACAAATAGGCCTACCATAACTTTTATCCCGCTCATATTCTGTGCATAGGTACTTAGTTTTTACTAGGTTTATTATATTATTTCTAATTTTCTGACTGGGCTTAGTAATTTGTTGGGATTTTGGCAAACATTCAAATCACAGAAACATAAGCATGTTACACTACTGTGTTTCAAACACCTAGGGCAATGTTACCAGGTTGCGATAAATAAACATACATGAATTTAAACAATTAACTTTGACGCATGACGTATTTCCAACTAAACCACCACTCGACTTTCCCTGATCTGAATTTGCCTACACTTCACTAAAGCAGGGTTACAACAGTACTGGAGGCTGTTCACATACCTACAGGATAAGTTCTTGCAACGAGGAACTTTATTACAGACACGTCTGTCCAGTTTGTACTGTTCAATCACTATAGTCAGACGTCACGTCAGCCTCCCCGAAGTGAAGTTGTACTATCGGCAGAGTGAACGAGCCCGCCACCCAAGGTCACATAAATCTACAGGGCTGATACATGCAGCATCAGCATAAAATCACGAGTGGATGACGCTAACAGATGACTCCAGTAGACCGCTCGAGGGGCGGTGCTTGCCACCCCCACACCCCTCACCAATAAGGTCCCATGGACAGGGAAATTATAATTCGGTGCACCGCCCGAAGACATGAGTATGCCTTGTTCCTTTCACCGCGCTGAACTGTGTCAGAGGGAACCTACTCATATCGCTTCTTTCATCGTGCTGAATTGTGCCGGAATAAGTCACCAGGTTCTCATGACCCATTAGAAGCTCTTCAGTAACTGCAATAACGCCTTTCAGGCCTTCTGGAAAACCTTCAACAGCTCTCGAAGATGTCATCAACCCTCTTGCCTTACCTGCTGGTAATGGCAATTGCATCAACACTACCCCTGTGGTAGTGGTCGTCACGGTCCCTTCAGGACACCTCATGCTTACCTTACCTGCTGATAACAGCAATCTTTCACCACCACCATCTCTGGTAGTGGTCATCAACAGTTCCTTCTGGACAATGGATAGTGATAGTTAGGGACAGTTTCTTATCTATCTATCTGATTCGCCTTATTTAATTCAGGACCAGGTCTCCTTCGCCTGGATCCATGTAGGTTAACTTCTGGTCAACTCTGGAGTAGGTAGGAGGTAGTACAGGCCATTGTTTATATTCTCCTTGGATATAAACACTTTTCGCACTTACATCTGAGTACTTATTTAGTTGAGTAACTGTGTTTTCCTTATATTGATACCATGCCCACCAAGGTAAAGCAGAGACCGGAATTTTCATTAAATACGTACCCATTAGACGGCCACCCATGCAGTTCCCCTGGGGTATAGTACTGTAGAGTCTACACCACTAACAAGACCTCATTAAGGTGACTAGCCAGCCAGACCAGCCTATACTCTGTCCACCACGCTGAACTGTGCCGGAGGGAGTAATAGTTTAGATCTGGAGGACTGACCACTTTTGGATACCACACCCGTGTCATTGACGGGCAACTTGAGGAAACCCAAAGTTTTGTATCCACCATGCTGTACTGTGCTGGACGAAGGAGCACAGGGTATGACTGTCTGTTTGGCTTCGGCCTTGGTCTCGCATACCACTCGGGACTTTGCGACGTGCTTCATTTTGTCGAGGCCAGTAGACGTTCCTTTCCTTTATGCCGTATACTCAGAGGAGGGGTATTCAGTGGAAAGTGAGAATGACAGCTACTAACTCAAAGTCTAAACAGTGCAACCCTGTCTTAACTGCATTTCGCAGCCTAACCACATGGGAACAAGATCTTGTCGCCCGCCAGCTGAAGAGACCTCACCTTCCAGTTCCCTTCCAACGCTTATTTCCAGTGCTCATCAAGACTGCCGGGAGCCCTTATACAATAGTCGCAACCATCCACCGGTGAGAGGACCTCTCCTTTGGAATAGACAACCCCTGGTTTGGGAGCTATCGGAGCACCTACAGCCACAGCCCACTCCGGGCTACCACCAGCGTCACAGATGCACCACGTCCCAGAGTCAGCCGTAGTGGCCACCTGCCGTCACTACAGCTGGATCAGCAGCCGCCTTGAGCCACCATCCAGACAGGTAAACCCGTGGCAGTGTGTACAGCCCCATCCGTGTATGCAGGCCACACGCCCTACTCTCTACATCGGCCATATGCCGGTTCTAAGGTACTAAAATAATTGACAGTGGCGACCTCCTTTCAGCCTAAGCCCATAGTGTGTTAACTTCGCCATTAAACAGTTCATGGTTAAAACGTATAAATTTCACACATCTGATATTTGAAATTCACATACACACCGGGCCACCGTAACGACCACGATGCAGCCACACCCTTTCGTACACAGCAGTCACGACAGATGTTAGAGCATATTTATTACTACTATTGAAACACTGATTTATCACATCATCGTAACTTGCGTAGGTAGATTGGTAGGTTTTAAAAACACGTGTCAAACTTGATGTGGTAATTTGAAGTATTTTTCAGAGCAAAAAAATTAATGCTTCATTGAACAGCAATACACCATGTCAAGTTGCCACACGCCAGACACCACTTCTACCAACTTGGGATTTGTAACCCTCCCGTCATCACGTCTAATTTTCAAATTTATTATAATAAGTATTGAAACATTAAAATCTCATTTCAGTTATAAATTATTATAGCAAAAATAATGATTTTTAATTAGTAAGTGTGAAATATGCTAAAATTGAAAACATTATAAATTTTTTTGCTACGACTAGCGGTGTGAAACTTCCAGAGAGAGAGAGAAGAGACGGAGAGTAATAAGCTGTACTTTGCTGACAGGGTATTTGAAATTTTTTCTCTCTGTTGAAAAAAAAAGCACCATGTCACTAGGGCCATGCACCGAATTTTGCGCTGATATTTTTAACTACCTATAACAATGAAATATGTTTCCATCAGAGCTACTTAAATATGTAAGTATTTCAATAGGCAATGTTCAATGGAGCTAGATGGCTCCTACAGTATGTTTCACTGCTGTCTTCTATTCTTCTCCAAGTTGGCAGTGATGTTATGCCAGAGCAGCTATACTTTCGCCATCCCCCTGTCAGCAGCATCCCCTCATCCACGAAATGCCAACCAATGAACGCTGAGACAGTTGCCTGGCAGAGTATAAATACAGAGTCAGAATTCAACTCGGAACCAGTCTTCTATTCCCCATCGCACTTGCTGCCGGGGAACTGACTAGCGTACGACTACGCCAGTTTTCAGTCTTCCAACGCACTCGCTACCGGAACTTAATAGCCTGCTCAACCTAGCTCCTCAGCTATACCTTTCCTCTTCACCGCACTTTGTTCTGAAGGAACTCCTAATCCTTGGTCTCCACGCCGTGGTTATTCCTCTCATGCCGTGCTTAGTAATCCAAGCATCATGCTGAAGAAACCCAAATCAAGTCGTCTAAACGCTTAGACACTGCGGCCCCTTCTGGGCAACAATGGAATAGGAAGTTAGGCCAATTATTGTTTTCACAGCGCTAATCTACCCTCTCCTGTTAGCTCAGGACCACGTCTCCTCTACCTGGCTTACGTAGGCATTGCTTCCCCTAAGCTCTTGTGCACGTAGGAGGTAGTGTGAAACCATGTGTTTATTTCCTTCACGCTGAATAAACATTGTGTTTGGGCCGATTCATGAGTGCCATGTTCCTGTAGACTTTGCACCTATCCTAGTTGACCTCCCCCTTGAGAAAAACGCAGGTGATCCCTGGAGTTCCACTCAGTTGAGCCAACAAACTAATTTTCAAACCCACAAATATGAAATGTTAATGTTTGCTTATTAAATCTGTTTTCTAAATTGCAATGCCCATTTATTTCCTGTGAATTCAGAGAAGTAAACAGAATGTGGCAACAATATGCCGTTGTCAATTAACATATTATCCTCCTTACACAAAAATTGTAAAAACTCAATTTTGTGAGTTAAGATTGTCTTGCATTGCAAGCATTTTGTATTGGCTGGTGTGTGGGATCACCTGACCCTTCCCCTTCCCAATCAGTGACTATAGCCAAACAGAAAAATTAAGGTGGGGTCAATAGAAAGTATTGGTAGTCTGGACAGAAAGAAACTTGTGTGACGTTGCTGTAGAAGCACTGACATGGATTGTTGGTGGTTGGTTGGCAACTGTCTTGTGATGACTTGGTTGCAGGTGTCCTCCTGTTGTAATATGCTGCATTAACCACGTACATTAAGGTTTCTGTGTGATGGCAATAATGGATTTTGTTTTTAATAAAGTGTAAATTATCAAAGCTTAACTGTTTTGTCACCAGCTACAGCTGCAAAAACTGAAGTTTAAAAAGAGATGTGTAACTTTGCCTTCTGTGTTCTTTTCGATAGTTTAAAATGAATTCCTAGTTTCATTGATCAGGTTTTACCTTTTGATTTAATTAGAACCATTTTAGATTATCAAATGTATGGATACTACTTGTATGATCTTGTGTGTAACATACATAGGACAATATGCGGTTGGTACAAGGTTTTTTTTTTACAGAATACACATGTAAGTAAAGTCAAGCCTAAATTAAACAGGCTAGATTCAGTAGAGGTACACGTGTCGTGGAATGTTTAAACAAATCGCACAAGTTTTTGCAATAGCACATATTGTTACTGTGTTAGTTTTAAGGATGAAAACTAGACCAAAAAATTGATTTCTTGAATTTTTCTAATGATACATGTTTTTAGTTTTTTCTCTCCCCCTCCCTCCCTCTCCCCTCCCCCCTCTTAAAGAAATTTGCCTACCTTGCTTATTTATTTAATTGTTTTGAATAGCATGTACCCAATCTACCAGATCAGAATTTTAAATTAAAAATTAGTCTTTCCATGTGCTTTCCTTAATGTTTTACAAAACTATACAGATACTATATTGTTATGAAAACCATTTATTTGAGGTATGTTTAGTTCGAACTTCAACTATTATATAACCGTATTTATTTTTTGGGTACAACTTGTAGGTGAAAATTTTAGACTTACAGCTTGTTACAGTATAGATATTTATTTTATTTCCAGACTGTATACATAACTTTTGTTACATATTTTGGTTTACATACATTTTTTGAAAGCCCAGCAAATTTTCTTTAATTGTTTTATTTATTATTTTTGTGTTTCTTTTATTGTAATTGACAGTTCACAGCTATATGTTAATATTTTTTCTCTTGGCAGTTTTGTAAGCCTATCTCAGCCTAGGATAAGAAAGGTTTCCAGTTTGGTGATAAGTACGATAGCTCAGCAACCTATATCTTATATTTCAGTTTTGATAAGAGATCGTGCAAGCCCCATTACTCTCTCTTCAGCAGTCTGATGAAGACAGTCCTGTGTCCATTAGGGGTCATCGGACGACTGCCCCATAGTAAGGCTAGGCCAGGATGTAGAGCAGCATTCTAGTTGTTAAATGTTTTACAAATTGTGTATCACTTAATTTATAAATTAACACTTGAATCGACACTTGAACAAACTTGCACAAGAAGTGAGCACAGGAATTAAAAATTTGTTTCTAATTTAATGCAGTCCCATAATGTTGATGCTGTTTATGTGTGTGAGTGCATGTGTGTGTAAATAAAGTATCTTGCATTCCACTCTCAATGTAGACTGTCTTGTGAAATTACTTAATACAGAAAAACCTCTATATAGTGAACCTCTTCATAATAAATACCTCTCTATATATAACAAAATTTGTTTGGTCTGGTCAAAACTGTATATGATACAATGCATTTTTTACTCTTTATAACAAAAATTTTTCCCCCTTTTTGACACAATACCTCTTTATAACACAGACTGAAAAGTATGATTATGTTTACGGTCCAATAATATTTCTCCTTTTGTACCAAATTTTACTTAGAACTGTAAGAAAACCCTACATTTGTCACATATTTCAGATAAAAAATAAAATTTACAAAACTCGTGTTATTTTTAATGCTATATAAGCTGAATTTTCTGACTTTTTGTGTACCAAGTCACCCTCAGACACGAGTGAATGACGTGTAGGGTCAGAACTGGCACAAGTTGAGGTTCCTGAAACAACAATCGTGTACAGGAACTTGTTGCAACTTTTGTGTAGGCACTGAGAAAGATCCTAAATACACTGTTGTGTGGCCATAATATGAACTGGAAATGTTACTGCATGTCTGAAGTGTGAATGTACAACTGATGAAACATTACATTGTGTTACGGTATTACAAATTTATTTTGACATCTTTTATATTACAACAGGTACATATATTAACAATACAGAACAGTCTAGGGTGAGAAGTATTCCAGAAAAAATTTTTAATAATAGAAATTCATTAAAAGTTAAGTATTGTACACTATAATAGTTTTGATAGAGTGTATTGTATTTTTGATTTAAGTGGTCTGATTTTTTTATTTTAGACAACCACCAACGCATTACTTAATTCACAAACACAAGTGACTCAAGCATCAGCAAGTACTGCGGTAACTACTGTAGAAAGTAAGCCTGTGGTAGCGCCAAAACTGCCAGCTGCTGACATAGCGCCAAAACTGCCAGCTGCTGACATAGCGCCAAAACTGCCAGCTGCTGACATAGCGCCAAAACTGCCAGCTGCTGACATAGCGCCAAAACTGCCAGCTGCTGACATAGCGCCAAAACTGCCAGCTGCTGACAAAGTGGCGAAGCCACCATTTGTGTCAAACTCATTTCTCTGTTACACCACTGACTCAGCCACAACAGTTACTGTGCAACCCAAGCCCATTCCTGCCACGGTTCCTGGTGCTGGAACACCAGCAGCACGCACTATATCGTCAATCAAACCTACCAGTGTACCTGTAAAAACTGTACCAGCACGACAACCGATTGCTGCAGATACAGTAACAAATACTAAAGTTGGTAAGCCACCTTCCTTGGTGGAGTTGTCAACCAGGATGCCAGTAACCCAGTAAGTACAGTGTTCAATAAAAAGTTATGCTGAAATGCCAATTAATTGTACAAAATAAATCTTGGCTTACCTGCTAGAATATTAGCTTTTATTTATCTAATTTCCATTTTTCATTAATGTAATACTGTTGTAAAAAGTCAGGGTTGAAATTAATTGACAGTAATTTGAGCCAAAATGTGAAGTTACATATTTTTTGTCCACCGGATTTTCTAATACCTCAATGTGTAGTGCTGGACAGTTGTTCACTCTAGCTGCCCCCTGGTACATCAGGAAATACTTTATGGTTAATTAAACATTAACTATACCATTTCCCCATTAGCACATTTTGAAAATAGGGATATTCTCTATTTAAATTGTAGGGAATGTTTGCAGCTCAAATTTGTGTGAATCAGTTGGATAATACCAGAAATAATGTATGCAGTAAGATTCTCTATGTACAGAAAAAACACGTACCAAAATCTGTATCCACCAAAAAATTTTTAGTTGTTCCACTAAAATCTCTGTATAAGTAATGATAAAATTATCCGCTATTATCTTTTATTGTTATGCGTGACGTCGGGCGGCTGAAGACGTGGCTGACCTTATTGACTGCTGACCGGACCCTGGCCGGTATATAAGATAGGTTGCGTGGCTTGATGGCATGGCACAAAGTCAGGCATGGGCTTAACTGTCCTGCGTACTGGCGACAGTTCAGACAGTGACGGGTGTAGGTCCAATGGTGGGCAGACCTCCAGAACCAGCCTATCACTCTCTCCAGCGACAGTTCAGCATGGTGGATGGAGAGAGTCAGTTAAGCTGGTTGACTGGCCACCTTCTGGATTGTGTCACTAGTGATTGTGGCTCTACCGTACTGCACACCAGGTGCTCAGTATGGGTGGCCATCTAATGGGTGTGCTTGCGACATACGTGCACCTGGTTAAGGGAGCCCGCAGTCCTGCTTTGGTGGGCAGGCATCTGCGGGGGTGGAAACACAATCACCCTAGAATCAGTACTCGAGAGGTTTGTTAGATAACTTATTTATTCCATGACACTGTGGCCCATACTATCTCCTAACTAACCAGGAACTGAACAGAAGTAAACTGCGTTGACCAGATGCCTCAAGGGTGCTATGTCCCAACTATCTCAATGCTGTTGTCCAAAAGTGACTTGGGCGGCACTACCAGAAGGGTAGTCCGTGGTGAGGGGTTTTGAAGACTTCTTAGGGGGTTGTTGGTGCAGGTTTTGAAGTGCTTTTGGTAGGTTGTGAAGATATTGGCGTCAGCAAAGTCCTCCAGCACACAAGGTGGTGGAGCGAGTTGCTGAAGATGAACTTCAATATCTGTGCGGTGCACAGACATAAATCCACCTATCCACCTGCTCGCGGGCTCATCTGAGGTGTGGAGGTGGCAGGGGTTAGCTCTTCCTCCCGTGGGAGGAGCTGCGTTCACTAGTGCAATCCTTTCATCCGCATGGTGGAACTAGGCATCTCTGTAATGCTGGGTTGCCTCCGCTGCGCGAGCTTATAGGCTTAACTGGGCTGCTTGGCTAGTCTGTCGCACACGTGAGGGGTAAGTAAGTGATGATACGTAAAGCTAAGGTGAAGTCATGTTTATATTTAGTCAAATAAGCATCACGTGTCAACTGCCCCTCCTTAGTTGTGATGTATACTCATATGGTAGTAAAAATTTGGTGCGAGTTATGTAGTACCGTCATTCGTAAGAAAGTTGGATTGGCTTCTGTAGCACTCCTCTTCTGTGCGCGCTCTGGGTTGAGCGTGCAGCGTGTCATGTTGCTGTCACTCGAGGCATGGTGTAGTGCTGCTGTCTCTCTAGCACGCCAGCTGGCTGGGCAAGTGTCTGGCTGATGGGTTCTATCCCTGGGGAAGATAACTGTCACGTGGTTATGGCCCGGTGTTGTGTGAATGCTCATGTCCCTTCATGTCTTACATAATCGGTACTCTGCTCATACCAGTCAGCTGAGGGTTATGTTCATGTACCAGAATCATGTAACAGATTATTGCCTGAAAGAAACTAATTTCAGGCAGGCACAAAAAAACAGAATTGATCACTAGAGTGTGTACAATTCCCACCCATGAGGGGTGTCACTTCTGCTTACTTTACCTGCTGTGGTGCCGAAGAAATTTGTTTTAAATTGACTGTGCTCTGTAGGTTCCTACGAGTCGCATGGCAGGTTATTTTACGTGTGACATGTTCTAAGTGGTGCCAGGGGTAGACCTTCCGTTACCTAGGCCGGCTTGTATCTACCTAATATTTACAACACAAGTATCCTTTGCTATTAATAATATTACTAATACTAATCAGTGTCGTACTGACCACTACAGAAAGAATAGGAAACATATTACCCTCAAAGACATATACAATTGCACTTCAAAGTGTTAGCAATAATTTATTATTTTGCTTTCTTTGGAAAGTCCTTGAGTTGGCAGGCTTTTGCCTGTATTAATCTCAACCTGACAGAGAAGTCCGTGCTTCTTTAGGGGAAATTTTTGATTCACTGTTTATAAATCAAGAATTGTTTATAACTAAGCTGTCTCATACATTGTACCTAGATACTGGCACTGTTTGGACTGATTATAATACATAGCAATTCTCTGCCCCCTTAACTTGGCTGGGCTCATCCTCCTGTGCGGCAGGTGATGTGGTACTAGTTTTGGCGCCGTCCGGCATCGCAACCTGGGGTTGGCCACATCCTGGGTGGATGTGGCTTGGGTTGCTGCCTGAGGCAGGGGCTCTTTGGGCACCCGTGCCTCATTGGTACTGCTGAGATCTTCATCGTTGTGTTTGGCAGTGGCCAGTTTGGGGCCATCAGGCACCAAAGCACAACTTAGCATTCTACCTTCCTGGAGGGGTATCTTTGGGGGTAGCTGTTGGAGGCAGGGACTCGCCTGCTTTTCCTGCCCCCTCAGCTCTGCTGGTCTTATCCTCCCATTCGGAAGGTGATCTGTGAGCGGTCTCTGTGCCATCTGGCATCGTGACCTGGGGGGTGGCCACGCCCTTTTTTAAGTGGGCATAGACCGGGTTGCCTCCTGAGGCAGGGGCTCTTCGGGCAACCCTGCTTCGTTGGCGCTGGTGAGCTCATCCTCCCGTACAGAAGGTGATTGGCTAGTAGTCTGTGTTGTCCAGCGTAGCAACCTGGGGGGGGGGGGGTGACCACGTCCTCCGGGGTGGTCATCTGAGGCAGGGACTCTGCACGTTCCTGTGCCTCGTCGGCTGTCTGTAGATAGGTAGCTTGATCCCAGTTGGCGTTTGTGCTTGGGAATCATCCTCCTTTCCTTCCTCCTTGGGTTCTGAGGTTTCAGCCTCTCGGTCCGAAGCTCTGGTGGGGCAAGGGCACATCTGCCCTTGGGTTCGGCGTGTGACCTTGTTCTCTGTCTCGGAATTTGGTGGTGATTCGGGGTGACATTGGGGTTTCCTCGCCCGTTGTCTCACCCCTGGGTGTTGCTGTTGGCAGTGGTTCAGCGAGGTTCAGTTCACCTGTAGCTGGTTCAGCTGTACAGGTTCCTCTACTTTACATGGTGGGGCTGTGTGCTGGGAAATGACATCGCCGCTTCTCTCCCAGTGGACCGTCAAGTTTTTCTTCCCCCCAACTGGAGCACAGTGTTGCTGGTAATCCATGATGCATTTTTGCTGGCGAAGCCAGTGCTGTCCCAAAATAACTGTCTCCCATATTTCGGGTGCCACCAAGAACTCAGCGTGGGTAGTTCTGTGGTTGATGTTGACGGCCAGTTTCATCTTCCATTTCACCTGTAGGAGGCGGCGATCAGTCTATGCTATCTGTTCTTTCCCGTCCTGGGGTGTTGGGTGGGTTCTTTGGTAGGGGTGAGTAGGTTACATCTAATAAAGTTTCTGGTGGCTGCCTTGTCAATCACTGCAGCTGTAATTTATTGGTTGACCCTAACTTTAATACGGGTATCATTCGGAGGGCAAGACCCCTCTACGAACGTCTGGTCTATAGCATGATGACGGGCCTGTCATTCAGTTTTCCTGTAGTTCGGTGGATGGTTTGGCTTTCTTTGCTCGTGCTCCCTTCTTTTGTTACCCGCTAGCCAGCAGGCTTTGTGGGGCAGTCACGGTTAAAGTGCCATTCCAGACAGAACCAGCATTGTGGGAGCCCAGGGCAGGCAGGGGAGTATGGGGAGTGCATTATCTGTAACTATTTCTATGAGTGCACTAAATATTTTCCAGACCTGATCAGTAAGAGCCCTGACAATTGTTGATGCCTTCATATTTCTCTGAGGCAAAAAGGTTGACAAATTTGGTAAAGGTACCTAATAAAATTAAAATACAAACATTCCCTCTCTTAAATCTAATGAGGAGGCCAGAAATGTGGAGATAAACGGTGCTCCAACTATTCGGTTGAATTTGGGCAGTAACCTGACTAACATTTGTTCCTTGGCCCTGCTTGCGCCTTTGACAGGAATCACAAGGATGTACGAATTCGATAACATCCCCTCTAAGGGTGGACTAGGCAAATTCAAAGATATTTTGAAAAAAGTTGTATTAATTCCTAAGTGTCCACCAAACATTGAGTAATGGAAGTACAAGAGAATCATCGGCCTTAGCACAGTAGGAACTAATTTTATTTTGCACGCTTATTATTGTCCTAAAATATAAGATGCCCTTATCTAATACATAGGGTATTGAACTCCCCTTCTTTAATTCGCCTAATACCTGGGAACAAAAAGAATCACCTGAGCCAGAGTCAATTTTTAACATAAAATTCCAGAAAACCCTGCAAAATTAAGAGTTGTTTCAGTCGTCACTGGTTCTGCCACCTCAAAATTCTCGGGATCAAACATATGAGATAAGGCTTCAGCTACTTGTTTTTCGGAACCTCCAACATGGTGGACGTTAAATCTAAATCGGGAAAGTCGTAATACCCATCATCCTAGCTTTCCAAGCTGCTGAGGATGGTTAAGAACCCAACTCAAAACCAGGTTTTCTGTATAAAGGTCACACTCATCGTGTTCAATATATGAAGCAAACTTTTCAAGCCCAAGAATACACACCAAGGTCTCTGGCTTGTAAATGCCCAACTTCCTTTCACTCTCACTCAAACTTTGGCTTCCAAAAGCGATAGGGGCTATCCCCAAAGTCGAGTGCTGATTAAAACTGCTCTAAGAGCGAGAGAGGATGCATCAACTTGCACCACAAAGCATTTGCTGAAGTCAGGAAGACTCTTGTTCTGGACCCCACATGAATACCACTCCCTTTTTCTTTAAAAAATTTACAGGTATCGCTATTTCCGAGAAATTGTCTATAAATCTGTAGTAGTATCCAAGGACTCCCAGGAGCTTTTGAACACCCTTAAGGGTCTTAGGATGCAGAAAATTCAAGATGGGAGCCACTCTGTCAGAATTGATCATCAACCGACCCTCACAGAGTAGGTGACCCAAAAAGTTGACCCTGTTTGAGTCCAAGATAACTTTCCCAGTGTTCACAGTCAAAGCTACCTCCCACATTTTACTAAAAACCTGATTTAAATGTACCAGATGAGATTCCAAATCATTACTGTGTACCATAATATCATCTATATAATTAAACACAAATTTATACTTTCAGATAACACAAAATCAAGAACTCTTGACAAGACTTGGTTACCAAAATTTCAGCCCGCAGGTATTAGAGTAAACTCTAATTGGCTCCAGGGAGTACTAAAGGCTGTATATTTACGACAGCAGGGCTGTAGCAGATACTGTCGGAAACTATTGTTTAGATCTAATACAGAAAACACGCTAGCTTTACCCAAATGCTATAAAGCACAATCTACAGTTGCAAAGGGAATGGATCTTTATGGATTTTTTTTATTCACCAGGGAATGGTTCACAACCAAGCAATACTTATTATCTTTCTTACAGACCAAAAAACCGGGTAAACAATATTTCTAGGTGGAAGGAACTATTACTCCTGCTGCTAACAATTTATCTATTATTTCTCTAAATGCCTGAAGTTTCGGAGGAGGGCATTTAAAATGATGATCCCGCACTGGGATATTGTTAGTTAACAAGAATTTATAAGGGAAAACATTGCACTTCCTCATACAAAGTGAAATGACGTCACTAAATTCATCCCTTAATTCTTTCAATCTAAGTTGGAAATACATATTGCCATTATCCTCATTACAGGAGGAAAATATCACCGGGTTCTCATCTACTTACAGCCCTACCATAATATTAGGGGCAAAACCAAATGACAAATAACACTCCTCGAAATTTACACTAGCTCATGTATTACCTAAAAATTCTAAACCCAAAATGACATCATGGGAAAGGTGCGAAAAAACTCAGAAGGGGTACATCCAGGAAAATCTCCCGATTTTGAAATGCAGTTTCACAATTAAATTAATCTGGACTATTTCCCCATTTGCAATACACAAATGCTTCTTCAGATTACTACAGAGTTGCCCCTTGGAAATGATCTTAGAATCCAACAATTTATCCAGAGAAGATTGATTAATAACAACACAAACGGTGACCCATGTATCCACTAAGGCGTGGTAATGTCTGCCTTCGAATGTAATTTGCATTGAACAGTTGTTTAACAAATGTTTTGGTTTACTATTCTGAAGACCAGAGAAATCACACCCTCGACCGGTCAAGAATCGTTACCCAACTTCGAAGAAAAGGAACGTAAGTACCCACCTCACCACAGCGAAAATATTATCTCTGGTCAGTGGGACGCCGAGGTAATTTACTCTCCTTCAATCCATGCCCCAACTCAGAACAATTAATAAAATGCATTGAGTTGACATTGGGAGGCATCTTGTGTATATCAGTTAGACCCCAAAGGAGTAGGAAAGACCAACAAACTTATTGTGAGCTGGAGGTGAAATCTCGCACGGTACTCGCATGAGTCTACAAGCTGACCCTGAATTTCTACCGCAAGCTGATACTGCTCACTAAAGCTACGTGGCATGGCTGTCATGGTGCACAAAACTCTCATATGTGGTGCTAAATTATCCAGGATGATGCTAAATAAATCTGCTTCCTTAATGTGTAAACACAATTTCTCATATGTGCAGATGGATTCCATAAATTCACAAATGGGCTCATCGGGTCTTTGAAAACGGTAAATGAACTCTTGTTCACAATGACATTTTACACGTGGAGGAAAAAAATGCCTGGATGGCACAACACTTAAAATTGTGAATCGTCCCATCCTCCGGTGAGGCAATCTCTTCACATAAGAATTGAAGGATAAATATCTTACATTTTACGGCAATAGCTCTCAATATTATCTCCTGCGAACACAGGCACAAAATGCCAATTTATGTACTAAAATGAAAAAGGATAATATCAGTGCCGGGCCCAGGGATGCAGGGAAGGAACAAGGTCCAAAGAGGATAGAACTAATTTATCTAACTTTAGTGGATCACTGGCAGTACTCGCCGAGATGGCTGGCCCGGGCAAGGGTCCCATAGTGCCTTGTTGCATGTGTAGAAACTCCACGGCTGCTATGTTCAGCGAAGCCACAGGAGAGGGTAAAAACGTTGTGACTGAACAGTTGTGCCTCATATTTTATGTTATTTTTATAATTCACCAGCCTGAGACAAGAATCACAGCTTATAATTTCCCCTATTTAATTGGTAATGGTATTTCTTGTGTATATTCACATTATGCCCGATCAAAGCATATTGCTTGCACATGACTTTTAAAACAATAATTTAAAAAGTTAATTAAAAATTTGATTTAGTGGAGGCAGCAGAATGCTCCAGTAAAGCTCCACTAATAATTAAAACAATGACAATATAAACTTCAGACATGCCAACTTTTACGATTTACCCGTAAAATGTACGGAAACCACACTAATTTTAGGTTTTTACGATCAAGTGTCTTAATGTACGGATCACTATTTGCTGGGAGGGGCCTTGGTGTCTATTTTTAGCTTCAGATATTAACTTACTTGTTTGTTGATGGTGCCCAATAATAGTTTGGAGTTTATTTGTATTCAGTTTGTTTATTAGTATTGGTAAAATGGTGACGTCTCTGGAGATGTAAAAATTAATAAAGTAAGTTGTTTCTCAACACTGCAAATGCAAAGTTAGCCAATCACACAACTTTTTTTGTGGTGATTTTGTTTATTAAAATGGAGTCGCATGATTTTTGTTGTATTGCCATTAAAATTCACATAAACTTTATGCATTGAAAGTCGGTAGCAGTTTCGTTTAACTACATGTAAGTGAACGTATCGGAACATAAAAATGTTAAACAGTTTTATGAATCTTTTGGACGTCCAACAACACGTATTTTGATGTCTTGCTAACGGTGCAACATTAACATATCTGCATGTGATGGCGTGAAGTCAATTATGTTTTTTCTTTTTTTATGTCTACACATTACGATCGAGTGGTGTGTGTTCTGTGAAGCTTTGTTATTTTCTTTATGCTTATTCTCCTATTTTGTTTGCACACTGCATTGTACTTTGATAAATGATGGTTCGTCATTGCAGGTAAAGTGTCTGTTAGTGGTAAAAGCAGTATTTTCAAGTGTTCCATGAAGAATATACTAAAAACTTTTGTGTATTTTAAAACTGGATAAAGGGCAGAAGTTTGTGTTTTGCTCAATATGCAGGTGTGATTTAAATATGGGCCACTGCTGTAAAAATGATATCACGAATCACCTAAAGTGCGCAAAACACTGGGAAAATGTGAAAATCAGCGAAGAAAATAAAAAAATTAGTAATTTTTTGTTAGTGAAAATCTGGATTCTGATGGAATATGTTCAGAATGTTTGTTTACCGGTTTTTTGGCTGAACATAACCTTCCACTGAGTGTGGGAGATCATGCTGCTGCAGTGTTCCGGAAAATGTTCCCCAAGACCAATGTGGCTAGCAAGTATGGATGTGGAAGAACGAAAACCACAACGATTGTGCAAGAGATGGCTGCAGATGCAACTCAGTACATAGTAAGTTCTTTACAAACATTGCCTTTTTCTGTAGCTACTGATGGCAGCAATGACTCTAATAGTAAACTTTATCCCATTGTAGTAACATTTTACAATAAGTCCATACGGAAAATAGTTTCAAGGTTACTTTCTTTGCCAGCTTTGCAAGGTGATGCCACAGGGAATAATATTGGTAGCTGGGTTATTATTGAATTGAATTGTTTTAATGTACCTTTTAAGCATCTAGTAGCTTTTTCTGCCAATAATGCACCAGTGATGCTGGGTAATAAAATGGTGTGGCAGCTGTTCTTAAGCAGAAACAAGAAGAGCTTGTTGTAGTAGGTTGTCCATGTCATTTAATTAACCCGGCAGCTGGAAAAGCAGCAGCGGTTATACCTTGCAAGGCTGAGGATATTCTTATTGACATATATTACTATCTGGAAAAAAGGGTGAAGCGTAAAGAGAAGCTCCAGAAATTTCAAGACCTGTACAACGATGCCAGGAAGATTCTGAAACACATCTATCTCTTGGGCGTTGTTTAATGAGACTTATAGAAAACTGGGAGTCCTTGCAAAGCTTTTTCAAGGATGAAGTGACCGTCCAGAAGCAGCAGGAGTCTGCGATGCTGTTCAGGATTCCCAAAGTTAAAGAGAGTTGTTCTGTAGGCTCACAAAGTAAGATACTTGAAACAACACAAAAGTCATCATCTTTGTGTTCTGAAGAAACGACTTGTAAATCAGCATTAAGCACTTCTGTAAGCAGTTCTACAAGTAGCAACAAGCAAAAGCAGTCCCCATGTAGACCTATGCCTACCTCAAACACAGTTGGGAAACTCAAGTCCATAAGCAGCACTCAGGGTTTCAATGCAAGTAGTGTATGTAGTCACTCAGTTAAAGAAAATACAACTACAAAAATTAAGAAAAGAAGATTGAACTTTCCATGTGGTAGGCCTAGCAAAAAGTTTTCATCCATTTCACATTCAGTGGAAGCAGAAACCAGTCTGAAGAACCAAAATTTTAATCTGTCATGTGAAGAAAAATTATTCATGTTCCTTTCTTCTTCTTTGAACATAGCTTTTCACGTATTTTTGCTTCACATTTTAAGAACATTACTATGTGATCTTCAAGAACTGTTGGCAAAATTTGTGAAATCCATAGCTGTTGAAAATGTACCATTGCATGAAGTGAATTATCACTCCATTCAAAACCAACAGCAGGTTTCTGTAATAGTTATTGGAAGTTAGACATCTCAGATTGTTGACAAACTTGGAGAAGAGGAGAAGCAAGTATTTTTTTACAACAGTAATAAACTACTTTACAACTATGTGTGATTACATTATTAGTAAATTTCCACTGAGAAATGAAGTACTCGAGAAAGCAGAAGTCACAACTATTGAGAATATAGAAAATGTAAAGTTATCTGATGTAACTTTTTTCACAGATAGATTTCCCGTCATTTTGCCTATGAAGGAAAATGAAAGTAGCGACCTAGCTATTGATGAACTTCAGAAACAGTTCAGTTTACTTCAGCTAGAAAATATTTCATCTTTGTTCAAGAAAGAAGATAGAATTTATGTAAAGTGGAGCATGGTAGGCATAGATGGTCACAAAAAGTTTGACAGATTGTCGAAAGTGATGTTATCCGTATTGACTATTCCCCACAGCAATGCAGAATGTGAACACATTTTCAGTCTTGTCACTAAGAATAAAACTAAGTTCGGATCACAAATGTCAAACAAGGGTTTGGAGAGTTTGTGCATTATGAAGTGCAACCAATCAGGAGCATGCTATGAACAAAACTTTTCTGAAACTTTCTTACTTAAAGCTAAGAAATCTACTGCAGCTTCTTAAAAGAAAGTGTAGCAGTTTATTTATAAAAAAAAGCATGTCACCTGCAATTTTACATGTAAAGTGTAAATATTTTTTGCGTTGTTAGTGATTTATTTTACGTACGAATTTTGCCAAATTTGTGTGATTTTCTGTAGCCTGCATAACTCATTGTGAATTACTTGTCAACCCAAAGTTTACCAGTCAACTATATTCCATTTTTCTCCAAAAAGGAAATTGGTGAGTTCCAATATATTATTCTATTTTTGACTGTAGTAATTGATATTGTTTTGTATTTTTATATTAAAAAATAGCAGTACAGGTAAGCTATGCATTATTGTTTTAACAGTGTACTTATTGTAGGTCGAATATGCACAAAAATTTGTCGTGAGAATTTTGCGCACTTTATATTTTTGGGGGGATTTTACTGATAGGTCTTTCCAAAAGTTGGCATGTCTGAAACTTCACTGAGGTAACCTGAAACAAGAGTCGTGGCGACTCTGCGAGCAGCATTTAACTCTGAAGTAGAACAAAACAGCTGTTTCTACACAACAAAACTGCAAGGCTTGCAACACCTTGAAAAAATTACTCAAATTTATCCTGTGCAGTAAAGGCATTTGTGAACAAGGAAAAATTTAAGTATTGAGTGCTCAAACCTCACGAACATCAGCTCAACATTAGGCTTCACAATTAGCACCAAAATCATCAAAATAGCTGCCATGTTCACTGTTACGTATTACTGCAGATGTTAACATCTCTCTGACAAATTACATCCTTCCCGCACATATGGACACATACTCAGCAAACGGTTATAGAACCCCATGTTGTGGAAATATCAGCTGATCCTCACAATGGTTTTGGCAATCCTCGGACATTGTATAATACGAAGGCGACAGGCGGGGTTGCTGGTGAAGAGAAGTAAGACTGGGAAATGGGGTGTGGGTGTGCATAAACTTAAATAAACACTACCACTTGGTGAAGATAAGGGAAGGAGGGGTGGAAGAGAAGGGATGGCTTAGGAGTGGGGACGCTGGTCAAGGAGTGAGCTGAATAGCCAGAAGTTGCATCGCAAACATCTCGCAATGGCACCACCATTGCAACGGTAATACCAATACAGTAATAGTTTTTTTCTAATCCTATTTTTATTGTAATTATTAGTTAACTTTATTCACTGATGTACATCCCTTAACTGAATATCTAGTTTGAATTTAATAAAGCTGCGAGTTGTGTTATGTTGATGTAAGGTACCCTCATTTATTGAAATCCTGAATGTATTGAAAAATTTTTTAAGTCCTCTGAATAACCGTATGTAGAGAATCTACTGTAGTATAAATGTACATGATTCTGGTGATTTGTAAAATGGCTGAGTTATGGGTGTATTGATATATGAATATAAAGAATAATTATACCATTTTTGTCAGAACATACAGTTGTAATTAGATTGCTATAAAATATCACACATATAGTTATCAGTCTTTAATTATTAATTAAGTTGCCATTTTGGAATTCTTAAGATAAAACTGGAATTAATTCACAAATAAAGTGTAAATGATACAGATTGTATATGTGGTGCATTTCTTTTTTAGGACTGGCAAAGTGCAGCAAAATTCAAAATCAAAAAATGCTAACTTCCAGAAGTTACTTGCAGATTTGCGAAAGAAGTATCCCAATAAGTCAGAGTAAGTACAAATTTCAATTTAACTCTGAAGGCATGTTGCCATTAATGTTGTAACTTAATTCAAATGGAAACTTTAAGTTCTTTTGTAGATTTTTTGGACTTACTACACTAACAAAAGCTAGAATAATATTAGTTCGCATTGCATGAAGTGCTGTATTAAATTTCTCGAGTGTCTCAAGGGCAACTTGCTAACAGGAGTTAACAGTTGTACATTGTTTATATTGATCACTAAAGATTTTGTGTACACCAACGTTAGAGTAGGTAACATGCATACTTACATAATTTAAAAATTAATTATTTTTCCGGTGAATTATTTTGCTTTGTTATAACATGCTTCATAGTTACTAGCAGTTATTCCATGTAGTGCTTTGGACACTGGTAGTTTGCATTGCTTTTGAAGTCATTATAAAAGGTTTGTTAACACAATTTTTAAGTGTATTTGCTGTGCAACAAATACACATTCTTTTGTGATGGTTACCTAGATTTTTAATCTAGAAGCTTAAGAGCGTATAAGAGTACGACCAAACCTTTTTATTGCGGAATGTCTGTGTGACCTTTACGCCTCACCTGGGACATCGCTAAATGAAGTTTGGTACAAACATGTAGAATTATTTTACTTTAACAAGCATCCTATCAACACAAGTCACTCGTGAAGTAGTTATGTCGTAAACAATTAATTTACCTTAGATTTATCTTCAGAGGTCGAACACAAACCCTTGGATATCGGAGGATGTTAAAGGTCCTAGAGAGAGCGGTTACATAACAAGCTTGAGTTCAAACAATCATTGCCTAAGGTGAGGTTCACCACGTTGGCTTGGATCGATAACTGGGGAAGTTAATTTCTACGACAAACTTTGTAATGAAAGCTTTCTTGTAGGATGAGTCTTACTAAAGTGTCAACTTCAAAGCGATGCCAGTGTCGCGGGGGACATTAGAATAAGAGGCTAATACGTGTGTTTGAATGCTCACCCAGTGTATAAGGTGGGTTGAGCAGGGATTCTAGTGTTCACAAAGTGTGGGGTTACGCACACTACCTACTGAACAGCAGCTGACGCTGACTACAGCGAAGTGGTGCTGAGGCTATGGTGGTGACTGGGTGCTAGTGAGAAAGGGATCTCCTGAAATGGGTTGGTTGCTGTTGGCCAGACATTTTAATTGGGATACTAAATAATGTAGTAGTACTACAGATTCTGTACGAGTTAGTTAATTCCTGTACTAGGTTCTTAACTTCCTCTTTCAGCCTATGTTTAGCTCCACCCTTGTGGGAGTACGGCATGAGGAAAATTAAAGAAACAGAAGTTGAGAGTGCAAAAGTTCTGAAGCTAAGCCGGGTTTTTGAATTACTTCTATTGTGTACTTCTCAACACACTGCTTTATGATGTAATATCACACTCAGTTGTCCCAATCCAGCTGTTGCCAGCGGTGGATGAGACTTCCACCCTTTACAGCAATGGAAATACAGAGCTTTAGATAGTGGCACATTGTTTTATGCAGATGTGCCCAGGTGTGGTTTCCACTGTGGGTCAGGTGGCCAAGGTAGCTCATCCTCCAATCCGGCCGTTACCCAGCCGTGGCAGAGTAGGAAATTACTCGATTCCACGGGTGGAAGAGTTCCTATGGTGTTTCAGGCACTTCCAAAGATCTACCAAGCGGCAGATCTCAGTTTGCCTCTTACTTTGTGTGCATTTGCCTTTGTGGCCTATATGTGACACAGCTGGTCTTTCATCAGAGCAAACTAAACAAACTTCAAAATTACTTGCAGGGTTATCTTATGATTCTGATCAATAAATAAAAAGTTATTTATAAGTTAGATTGTAAAATAAATACATTTTATTGAAATAACGTATTAGACACATGGTTCAGTACTCTCCTAATGAAGTTAAAATAATAACTGAAATAACCCTATCTTCTAGGCCAGGTGAAGGCAACCTGGAAGCAAAGCTAAAACATTATGTGGCATAATTGTGCAGATGATGGAAGATTAATAAATTGAAGATTAATTAAAAATCCTAATTGAATTCTGGGGAATGTTCTGAAGGAACCTAAGTTAGGTAGGTCCTCGCTCGAAGGGCGTTGGACGATTGCTTTGCTAGAGCCAGGGGGTCGTCGTGACCTGTTACCTCAAAGTGGTGAACCAAGGAGGGAAGGGAGGGTTGACAAAGAGCGACGTCAGCAGGACCCTCTGGTTGATGTCTGCGTCCGGGAGCTGCTGCTGCTGAAGAGCTGCAGGCTGCCGAAGTGGTTGGGACCCTCTGGAAGGCGATGGCCCTCCGTAGCTTGAAGATGTCGCGGACCTCTGGTTGACCACTTATACCGGTGCAAGGAAGGGTCTAGTGGCTGGCGCATCCTATAGATAGTCTCTGGCCTCGCAGCGGTGGAGAAGGGGTTTTCACAGCACTTACCCGTGGCTGACACCTCCAGCCATAACAGTGGTGAAGGTGCAGCAAACTGCTCTGAGGCCAGTTTTGCTGGTTCTTTTGTACTGAATGTAGGAGCTTGCAGGACTTCAGAAGGGTGAGTGGGATGCTAGCCTCACTTCTCGGGGGTTGGAAATTCCAGCTTTGAAAGGGTGCCTTTAATTTCTTATCACCTTTGATGTAGACATTTACATATATTATCACCTCTGCAGCAGGCTCTGGAGGCTGTGGTGCTCTAGTAGAATGCGTGCTGCCCTCCAATGACGTGCTGTGGAACTGGTGCAACTGTCATGGAGGGAGTGAGCGGCTCTGTAGATAGTACAGTCTTTGGAGAGAGGTGTTGACGTGACTTGTTTTGCATGAATTTTGGTAAACAGTACAATCTTAGGTGCACGTGTCTGTAGTAGCAATTGGACTACGCCAAAGTACCCGTAGGCACGTGTCCCATTCCACGTACTGTTTGAATGGATTGACTTGCCCCATAAGGATTATTATGCTACAAAATAGGGTTTCACTTGGTAGAGTGCCCATTGTAAAAGTGCAGGAACGAGTCATGTGTCATATATAAACTGGTACAAAAATTCTAACCCCAAGCTAAGTGTAAAAATTTTGTGTACCTCTAGCAAGTACAATGTACTCTAGGTGTGCCAAAAATACGCATGTACCAATAAATTCTATCCATAGTTATTTTTCAGTGGTCCCAGCAAAACTCTTATATAAATTATGATAAAGCTACCTGCTTGTATTATCGAATGTTGCATCAATCTAAGTATGTTTAGGTCCCATCACCTAATATTTACCTCAAGGATAATTTTTTATCTGGTGGTTTATGTTAACATCTTAGTTATTGGATGTGACATACGTCACATGCGCTGCCTTTTATCACTACTCTGCGGTGCATAGACTTGTCTTTCCAACACGTCTGCGGTGTGGTGCAAGTCTGGCCTGCTATAGCTCGCTCTAAATAAGAAGATAATGTGCAGAAGACCATAACATTTAAGGTGAGTCAGGAGAGTTCATTGCCACTGCACGAAGGGATGAGGTGGTTCAGTTCAATAGTAATGGTGGTTGAGAGCGGGTGGGGCAAGAATTGCTCCATGTGAGAGTATTGCGTGTTGAAAAAACATAGTTGCACAGTGTGGTACTAGAAAGCAATGTTATCAGTTTGGTATGTACAGCACCAGCAGTGATATGTGGTTTCCCTTCCTCCAGCAGCAGACGCTTAGGGTGGCCCTCCTTTACACTGTATCCCCTACCTTCCCTCAATGCTGTGCAAAGTTTATCTTCTCATTTGAACTTTACTATACCACCCCTTACACGCCTGACAAAAGGGGAAGTGGTTATCTAGCAACTAGCTTGATGACCTAGCATCCTCCCTCTCTCATTTGCTTTCTGTCTCCTTCTGCCACATGCCTTAGAGAGGGGAAGATATCGAGCAAAAGATAAAACACGTTCTCTCTCTCCGCCGCTACCCCTTATACGCCTGGCCACAGTACAAGTAAAGTGCACCTAGTAATCATAGGGATTTTATCAAGGTTTTCCATCGCCCAAAATAGTTGCACACTTCATCACTAGTGTTTCAATGCAGATCATTTCACCTGAAAATGTTTTGCAATACATTTTAACAAGGAATTATTATTTGCAAAGATTTTTTCTTTTGTGATTAGAGGTTGTTTTTCCCGTAAAGTTGGGTGTTTAATTGTATGTGGCATAAAATCACCATGATTTTAAAACAAAATTATTATTTAACTGAATGGACAGCATATACTTGACCTCCCCTTGTCTGCAAAAATTGTTTGAACGTCGAGTGATTTATATTACAAAGCGTAAAGTTCATTTTCAGTAACTTCCTGCGGTGAGATCTGAAATCGGAGGATTTATATTAATTCATTTCAATAGACACGTATCTTTTGAAGAAAGTGATCCATGTAAGGACCTAGTCGAGCTAAGTGCAGCGTAACTCTCAATAGGGAAAATCAGAGGACATGGTTTTGAATGATTAATTATTAAACACTGTGAAGAAATAAATTTTATCACCTTATTTATTCATTTCTGTCTCAAAATTACAGGTTTTTTGCAGTGAAATAGAATTAAGTACTTTAAAAGACAGACATTTGCTATGCGCACAAAGTGTCACCAACATGTTGCGGAGGGGAGGGGTACATTCTTTCACCCCTGCTGTCACCTCTCCTTTGCCATCGTGCTCACTGTGGACACACTGCCCAATCAATAATCTCTCCAGGTGCTCTCAGCTGATTGAGTTCACACGGGTCATTCAAAATTTGCCTTTCATTCAGTGTCATATTATTTTAATTTTCAGAGTGTTTGAAAGTTTTAGGTCGGCTTTCATTTGGTGATGGAATAAAAAAAAATTGACTCATGATGTCTTTTCTACGATTGACTTCAACTCATCGGTGTGCATGACTTTGCCACTCGATTCTATGGAGTTTGATTGTTGCCACGCAACGTGAGACATGAGGAATTGTATTATCTACCGACTGCAAGAATGGACGTTCTAGCCTGAAGATTGTATTGTTCATCTGGCCGAGCCACCGAAGCTATGGATCAAGATCATCCAAGTACTCCAGCGTGCCGCTAGATGGCACCACCAGTACAATCACAGTATCATGCAACTTGGAACCAGTGCCGGCCACTCACATCACACGCAAAGAGTCTATGCCACACTTACCCCCTCAACTCCAGCCAGGATGCACCGGCTAGAGTATAAATAGCAGGCAGCAACCCTTAAATGCCAATCTGTTTTGTTCCTTCACCGTACGCTCGGGCCGAAGGAACCATTGGCTCCCTGGTCTCCACTGTAACTCGTATCCAGAGGTCATCTTCAACTACCTTGTTTTCACCACATTCTTTGCTGAAGATTCCTACCTGCACCTTGCCCCGTCTTCACCGCATTCTGTGCCGGAGACTCCCAACGTCGACACGTTGTAATACCCATTACACTGCCGGCCCCTTCAGGGCAACACAAGTAGAATAGTACCAGTTTAAATTAGTATCATAACGTTCGTCTATCCTACCCTGGTAAGCCTAGTAACATTTGCCTTCACCTGTCTCACATAGGTTTAAAGCTTCCGTAAGATTCTGCTGAGTTATGAGGTAGTGCGACGCACCCTGTTTATTACAATTACAAGAATAAACAGATATTTTAACCAACTCAAGGGTATCTTTCCAATATTGTAATTTTTCTCCCAGTAGAAGACATCTAACCCATGTGAAGGATAGCAGGTGACCGGGAATTTTATTGACAAACGCAATACACTAGTAGAGTACCCACAAACATTCTGGACGTCTACACTTTCTGTGCACCACGGTGTACAGAGCGGCAGAGTCACGACACTAGGTACTCCGGTTCCTGAGATCAGCATGTCGGCTCGGTGCTTATCCTCTCCACCGCACTCCTTGCACAGGAAAGGGTATTCCTGAGTTAAGAAGACTGGTCCTCTCTAGACACTCACCCCCGTGCTGGGACTGTCCACCAATGAGACTTGAACTTCTAATACTCACCGTGCTTCTTGCGTCTAGTACTGGGATAGGCATACCACACTCAATTGGCAGACACAGTACGTGGTTGTATACATGTATAGGACAACATGTCACCTGCTCCTCTTCTGCGAGCGTGATCGTAGTGAGTCTGTCCTCGTGCTCTACTCCCGTCAGAGGGGTGTCCAAGAGAGGGGTAAAAAGGTACTTTCTGTCTCCGGGTCTCAGCAGGAACTTAACCCTGTCCTTGCCGCACTCTCCCATTTACCACCCAGGGATAGGGCTCAAGCTACCAGACATCTGCAGTGACCGACCAAGCCGAAGATCCCAACAGACCTCTTCACAGCCCGGGTCCGAGTCAGAGAAGAAACACACTTCATGTTTGCAGCCTAAGTGGACAAGATACATCCCTAGGGATCGCCAACCCTGGTGGGAATTTGAACTCGAGGAACCAACTCCTGTGACAGACCACACCGACGAGCACCTGCCCACAAGCCTTACCAGTTCTCACTCACTTCAGTCAGAGTTGGCTCTGGCCAAGCAGTCTCCTCAGGTTACACGTCGTCCAGGTTTACCCGCCCATTCAAACCCGCCGAAATGCAAAATAATACTTGCAGAACCAGATTTTGTGCCCTGCCACAAAGCTACTAGGCTCGTGCTGTATTCCAGATGTGCTCCGGTACCAAGAAAGGACTCGTATCCTTCACACCACACCTGCCCGGTGCGTCTGACCTAGCTCCCACCTACCTCTTGCTAGACGATGTGGTGTTCCTTCACCTGCCTTTCACATGATGTCATGATGTTCCTTCACCTGTCTTTTGCTAGCCCAGGGTATCACATGTCAAAATTATATACAGTATTTTGATTGAGATGTTATATTTATTTAAACGAGTTGACATGAAATGTAATTTTAGACAGTCCCCTGCAAAACGGTAGATAGGGAGTTGACTTTACTACTCTTACAAACTTTGGTTTCTTAATAGTTTGTTTTTATTCTTTTCACAAACATTACAGTTGTTTATTACGGTTGACAATTATAAATAACTCTCATATATTTTTTATTAGCCTTGCATAAGTATGTAGCAAACAATGTCATGCTGAGATGACGACAAAAATTTCCTTTTGAAAATTTAGAAGGGAAAAAAGGTAGAAATAGAAAGAATTGATAATGTGCTACACTTGAACGAGCCCATGGCATTTCCATACAAACTGTTTTCTTCAATTCTACAAGCTATAAATAAAGTTCCCGTAGATTATGAAGAAATAGAATTCATGCTAGGTGGCCCCAAATATGGTTTATGGTTCTTGTACGTTTTAGCAGGTCACCATCATCCTGGTTTCCAGGGCCCTGGGCTCTGCCAGTTTAAGTTTTGGCCCTGGTTTGGACTCTCTAGTGTAGTCTCTCTTCCCATCTGTTGAAATACACTTGAAAGAATAGTGTGTGTGGATACCTTTCTGTCCCATCTAATCTGAGTGTTGTATCTCTAGACATTTTCAGCTTGATGTTTTGCAACAATTTTCAGGCCTTCTGATTTATTTTTGAGTGCTGTGTAGGAGTGGCTTCATATTCCACAAAGGAGACTGTATCAAGTTTATACTGTATTTGCCAGCATATAAGACAACAATTTTACACATTTTTGGCCCTTAAAAATACTATTTGCATTCACATACAAGAATGTTTGGCGACCCAAAAATTGCTTGAAAGTTAAATTGGAAGTTGTTATTATGGTACTAATATTAAAGGGATTGCATTTTTTGGAATTGAAGGTAACATACTTGCTTAATTTCACATGAAACTTTCCACAAATGTATATTATGTGTTGCCAAATAGCTGCTTGAATAGGTATATAAATATATTATGCAGTTCGCCATACTGAAAACTGCTACACATAATAGTGCATTTTTCGTAATACCTGTTTATTTTTTTTAAGTAAATAAAAAAATTTTGTAGATAAATTTACTAGGGGTGGGACGATACCGTTTTTTCGATACTCAATGCAGTTTTCAGCTCGATACCCGTGATACTTTCAATTATGCAATCAAATTTTCGTAAACTACATTTTCATTGTTCTCGACCAAATTTATGATTAAAGTTTAAACTCAAAGAAAAATTATGCAAGATAATACTACAGATGCAGGGTGGCTAGCATCAGGGAAAACCTGGAAAAGTCAGGGAATTCTATATTTCTGAAGAAGTCAGGGAAATTTGAGTAAAGTCAGGAAATTTAGATATAATAGTTCAGAATGTATTTAATTTAATAAGAAAATATATATTAGATTCTTGCACTTCTGCTACATGCCATCTTATGAATGTTACTGTTGCTTATTCCATCTTCATAGGAAGATTTATGACTATGGGGACAATTTTGTTATATCTTCAATTGTAATTTTTAGTACACATAATTTATTTGCTCATTTTTGTATTTTGCCAAGATAATCATTTAGTCACTTTTAATAGTTCTCCTAGAATTGATACTTTGTATTGCCTCATGTTTTTGTATTGTGACTTTTTCGGGTTCTGAGAATAATTGTTGCTACATAGGAAAGCATCCATTAATGAATGCTATGTTATTGTTAATTATTACCAACAAAAAATTATGTAAGTAAGTTTAGGAAAAAACATAAAAATATTTGTAATATTTACCACGTAAGTTGACCAGGGAAATTTAACAGGATACCGGGAAATGTCAGGGAATTAGCTGTAGCGATACTGCTAGCCACCCTGAGATGATGGGAACAAATTTTAAATTTATATAACTTAGCAGTAGGCCTGTCAAGTGTTAACAAATTATAAATATTTGTAGGATACTAAAAAACACATCAGACATGTCGATTTTCGAACTAAGAAAGCTTAATCATTTTTTTAGAAAAACAAGCATTAAATTTTTTCCTGGATTAAATCAGGTACAGGAATGTGGGAATTGTTTAATGCCAGATAAAAAACAATAGCAATTCTTCCGCTACCGGAAGCGAGATTAATTTATTATTCTGTTTGTTGTTTTGCATTGGTCGTTTTCACAGATTGTGTACACACAAAACACTTACAATAAATATGAAGTTCCGGTGGTAAACACAAATGGCATGTAGTACTTGCATTCCGAATATTGAACATAAATGTTGACAGTTCCAGAAATGTAGCATGACCACAATGTATCCTTGCGCCACAGCTGCTCTGTATATGAATAAAACAATTAGTGTAAACAAATGCTATGATCAATGTAGGTTACCATTCCAACCTACCTTGTTTTTGTTGTGGCTAAATCATACTGCTGGGCCTCCATTAATTTTATTGCAGTGGATTGAATGGGATTGGGAGAAACTTTAATTTAAAGTCTGTCATGAGACTGTGTTTTTCTGCTCCTCTTCGTACGAGACTGTGGCTGTATGCGACAGCTAACACGTGAGTGTCGACAACGTCCAAAATTCAAATTGATACCTACCAACTCACAAATTTACAAAATAACGAAATTTGTCAATTTGGACACCGCATGTATCATTTTTAATTACATGCTGTTTTAGTGGAAGAGTCGAAAATTTGTTTGTATGAAAGAAACATTCAAACTATTATATAACCTGCCAAGTTTTAACCTCACCGAAAGAAAACGTGATAAATATGTAGTTAATGCGGTAATTCAAATGTTACACATTCAGGACGTAAATATTTTTGGAGAAGTTCGTTTTCCATACATTACACGTGTTATTTTTACACTGCAAAATGAGTTGAAATGGTGGTTTTTTTACGCCACGTACATTAAAAATATTCTAATAACTGTTTCAAAATATGTTATTTATAATATACACTTCCAAAACACGTTTTACAATGTACACTAACGTACTGTTCGTAAATTCTATTTTCAACTCCTGAATACATGTTCTATTGCAATCCGTACTACATGTTTCTCTGCCATCGATACAAAATGATTAGCTGGCTAATTAAATAAATACGACACTTCACGGGCTT
Source organism: Dryococelus australis (assembly GCA_029891345.1). Taxonomy (NCBI): domain Eukaryota; kingdom Metazoa; phylum Arthropoda; class Insecta; order Phasmatodea; family Phasmatidae; genus Dryococelus; species Dryococelus australis. The sequence goes on along the minus strand of CM057004.1, from coordinate 87,482,321 downwards.
TCGGAAACTAGTAAACTTCCGAAAACAAATTAAACTGTGCTGCTTCATGACAATAAGGAAAATGGCAGACTAAGCATCCAAGACATATACACGTGTTGATTAAAGTATTGACTAGCACATTGCGATACTAGATACTTTTGATACTGCCCAGTAGCGAGGGGTATCAAGGTATCTAAGTATCGAATGGCCCATTTATAAAATTTACATAAGCGGTTGGCCTCTGGTGGAAAAGGTGTTAATGTACTAAGTCATCAGATTGTCTATGAACAAATGTATTTGCTTTACTACTCATGAAAAAACTAAATTTGGCCATTCTTCATGGCATGGATTTTCCTATGAAACATGTCCAGTGAAAGGTGAAAACCACTCTGAGAATTTTAACAACTGCACAATGTGTTTTGTTGGCTTGCTGCTACATTTGCAGCTAGTTACTATGGATAAATATATTATTTTTGCAGGCTCTTGTGAACAGCCAGCCACAAATGTCTCATCATTATGGTTGTCACCTTCACTAGTATATGCTGTAAATGTAAGGGTGCTGACATTTGGACAGAACAGCAACACACCGTATCAATACGAAAGCAAGCAAATGATTGTCTGAATAGTCTATTGAACAGCCTGTGTGAGAGCAGCGTATGGTTCAGGTTTTGCTTGCCTAGACCTTCATGTTACACAGATGACACGAGCCCCGTTACAAAAAAAGCTATATTTGTTTTGTTTAGGGATACAACATGAGGTTTGTTATGAAAGTGATACTTATAATAAAAGTCAAATTTTTATTAATATTATTTAAGTGCTATTTAGTGATCACAGCCGGCATTGTCTCCAGTGATGTTTACTTTCCTAAGTTAGGTATACTTACCAACGTCAAGCAGCCTCAGCTCTATACAGCAGCAGACACTTAACATAACCTTGCTTGCAGTGCCAAGCTCTATGGCTATAGTGTGGCGTTGCCAGACTGACTACTTATGTCAGCCAAAGTTTGTGTGTAACACTTCATCACATTTTAAAGAAATGTATTTCAATGAAATGTTTATCTACCTGGTTAAAGGAAAATTATATTTTTGGCTGCAATTTTCCTGCAATATTCAGTAAACTACCTCCCTCCTTTTTATAAAATGTTAATTACTTTAAAACCATGACTCGTTTTGTATGCCAAGTTGTTGAGTACGCTGGCAAATATACCATGTAGTTGGGTGTTAATGCTAATAATTTCAGTAGTTCGTTCACATTAGTTCTTACGAGCTTGGTAGCATTGTGGGGAAAATTCAATGTCCTACTGCCTGCTGCCAATATGTTTAACAAATACTGTTCATTGGCCCATTAAGTTTGAATCAATTTATTCCACACATATCTTACCTAAGAAGTAGTACAGTGCGTAAATAACTGACCACATCTTAGAGGTTGTGAAACACACATGTAGTCAACATACACCACCATTTCAATATGTTATTATTAGGCAGACTTCCATGAAAAACTAATTGCATAATAGCAAGTACGACAAATAAATTAATAAACTTTGTGAATGATGCAGTTTAGATACGTGACACGTGTCGCTTTCCTGTTTTACTATGATGGCTACAACTCATCAGCCTCACTTATTTCGATGTAACCTGAGGAAGGTCAATCCTGGCAACATCTTTCATGAGTCTCCTTAGATTGCCAGTACTTTAGAGGGTGATTCTAAACACGTGAACATAAGGTTGTGAAAGCTGCCCAGAAGCACCCCCGCACTGAGAGCCTACAAGCCACCACTTGTGAAACGTCACACCTCTTACGCCAGCCTTCCCGAAGTGTGATAACTCACCAGATTATGAAGCGTCCACAATCTGTCATGAGCCACCACATCTATCATGAGACGTCCAAAATAAAAAAAACATCAGGGGTTTTATCCCCGCCCCGACAGACATTAGCCCGAGGCCAAGAGCACTATATAAGGCCATGAACGCCCGGGCTCTGCAGATATTCTTTCTGCAGTAGCTCACTTATAACACTTTACTGTAGGATATTTCCATATCCACTCTCAGTTAGGTTGGGAGGTAGCACGCGTCACTGTATTTTTTACATCAAGTAAATACAGATTGTTCCTTTTACTGAGGGTATCTGTTCTAGAGGTATTTCCCTTGACCACTAGAAATAATATCTACTGTACGTTGTCAACCGAGACTAGGTTTTTATATACCAGTACAAACCTTAGGGTAGGACTGCGAACTCCCTTCAGAAATCCGTATAGATTAAGTTGCGGAAGTTAAAGTATTCATTCAAATGCCAATCAGGCGAAGGCAACCTGTTACGTTTAATTTTTCATCACTTGCGTGATAAAGTGAATTAAATTTAAAGAAATTTTATTAATCCTTAACTAGCCATGGAACCTGACTGAACTATACAGGATATGTCCTAAAGGGACCTCACAGTATCTAACTGGGGTACTCTACTCAAGCAGCAAAGTGGCCTGGCTAGAGCCTTATGGGGTGCTATGTCGCCGTGACCTTACCTAGACAGAGTAGGATGGAGTGGGTAAATCAACGTAGGAGGTACTTGAGGTCCATGACAATTGGAGGTGCTGCTGAAGATGTCCTTCAGGGGAAGATAGCCTCTAGGAGAGCATCATCAGTGGCGGCGGTGGGTGGTGAACTGCTAGTCCAATGGTCTGGGCCCCTCCACTTTTGCAGCAGAGAACTCAAGACTGTGTGTGGCTCTCATGAGCCACTTAGAGCATCTACTTAGGCGAGGGCTGGCTCACCTTTTATAGCGATTTCTCTCTATCTTGGATGCTTCGAGGGGTGCGGGTGACTTGGCTCCGCCTCCAAGGGGTAGAGTTTGTGATATCAGTGCATGGACTAGTGGTTCCCTTATCTCGCCTCTTCGCTTGGTGCCTGAGGTGCAGAACTTACAAGCTGAGGGCTCTCGTGTGGGCTGTGAACCACTGTGATTGGACCGTGTATCCGGTAGCGCCAAATTCAAACTGGTGCGCTCTTCTCCTGATGAGCACGCTGAAGTCAATAACTTTGGTATGGTGAGGGCGATGATGTGATGATTTCCTGCTGCTGCAAGGTGGCAGTACAAGCTAGGAGCACGAGGTTGAAGCTCGTTGAGACACTGTCCACATCAAGAGGATTCCCTATGTCTTGCCTACAATATTTGAATTAGACTTGCCCATATAATCAGCCATCTCAGATGGGAGTGGGTAGATGGGTGGGTGGATAGGTAGGTGTAGATAGGTAGGCAGGCAGGCTTAGGCCGTGTGTACACGTGCGGACATAGACCGCGGCGGTGGCGCAGCTATGTGTGCACTGTTATATATAAGCCAAGCCTTTGTGGAATGCATTTGCGGCAGTCACGTTTCTTGCACGCTCAGTGGACCAGGGGTTGGCGAGTCTCAGTGGTACTTCTCGTCCCTGGTGGATTTCGGTTACCACTGGGTGAGGTTGGCTGACAGTCTTGATAGGCGGCTGGAAAAGAGCGTGGCAGGGAGCTAAGAGATGAGGCCACTCCAGCTGTCAGACGGCGAGAGCTCGTTCCCATGGGACTGCTAAGTGGAACTGGGTTGCAACTCCCGTTAGTCAGTTGTCGTTGCCTTTCTGTCGTGCCACCTGGTACCTCTTTGTTACGTGTATGGTATAAAGCAGGTACAGCGGAAAGCCTCAAGAAAGGAGAGCAGGCGACGAAGTTCCCTAACTGTGTAAAATCAAAGCCGCAGCTGAATAGACCAGAGACGTACCCGGTGCTCCGCTAACAGTGACACGAGGCATGGTGGTTATAGAGAATTGGGTTTTCTCTGGGTGCTTGATGACAGTGCGTGTGGGGCCAAGTATTGGTAGATCGCCAGACCAGTATGTCACTCTCTCGGGCAACAGTTAAGCACGGTTGATGGAGTGGTTTAACTGGCGTGGGGTCTGAGGTTTCTTGGTTTAAGTTTATAGTAGTTGGGGTGCTATCTTACTGTACACCAGGTGTACAGTACGGGTGGCCATCGAATGTGTGGGTTATCGCTGTACGTTCACCCCGTGAAGTGAGCCCACAGTCCTACACTCGTTTTGGGAAGAGAGATATGAGTGTGCAGTCTCCTGCTTTACTCTGACGGGACTATTGTCGAAGGAACAAACACCCTAGAAAATAGTACTCAGTGGTTTAAAGAGACTTCTATTTATTCTGTCCAGAATAAGCATGACGGCTCATACGATCTCCTAACTAACTGGTGCTGAACGGAAGTTAAACTACTTGAATCCAGGTGGAGGAGACCTGGTCCTAAACTGAACAAGGCACTCTGGCTAGGTTGCTATGAAAATAACTGACCCTAATTAATTCTTACCAGTGTGCATAAGGGATCGTTGAGGGCCACTACCAGAGGTGACAGTGTGGAGCAATTGCTGTTACCAGCAGGTAAGAGTGTTGATGACAACTTCAGGGCTGGAGCAGTGTTGAAGAGCATCTGAAAGGTCGCTAGGAGGTTCAGGTCGGCAGAGAGCTCCAGCACAAGAGTGGTAGAGCAAACTGTTGAACACAACACAACTGGCATCTTCAGGCAGCACACGGACTATATTTTCCTTGTTCGAGGGACCTCTTAGACACAGGGTTGCGGTGGGTTGGCGAGCGCCGCCCCTCAAGTGAAGCTGTCTGCTAGCGTCATCCCTTGGCGCACCGTGGAAGTACGTGACCTTGGGAGGCAGGCTAAGCCGATAGTACAATACAGTGAAACCTCGTTGTTGCAATCCTGTTTATTCAGTTTTCTTGTAGCTGGTTTTTTTGTGTTGGTGGGAGGAGGGGGGGATCCTGACAATTATCGTATATAAACAATGTTAAAAAAAAAACCAGCATACTACAGCTCTTAAAATGTAAATTTTCTGCATCCATCAGTCAGATATTTTACCCAAAGGCCAAAATATATTCTGAGTAATTGTTTAGCAATGAAATGCAGTGGATTTTTGATTATTCGTTCGAGTTTAAGTTTTACTTTATTTTTCATCTGTACATTAACCAACTATTCTGCACATCATTAGTTTTTGAACTCCATGTGAATGCAAAACGACAGAAATAATAGACAACTGGTGCTATCGATAGTACTGTTTACATTCCGCAACAGTTTTTTGTGTTCTATAGATTGTTCTACCTATGTATTTACTGCATTCATAGGTTAATGATAATGAGAAAACCATCGCGTATTCTTATTCTTCTTTCATTTTTCCTGCACTACTAGGTTGGTGACAATGAGAATGAATCACATAATCTCTGACACTATATTCAACAAGCTATGGCCTTGTTATTGTAAACTGAATTTGAAATGAGGTTAGAGCTGTGGCGGTATTTTGACGGGCGTGGTGATTATCATCATAAACTATTGGCTACGTGAGTGGTTTGAATTTTTAGCGTGGAAAAGACTTGGCAAGTAATGATTGGCAAAAATTGTCGCAAATAAATCAGTTGTGGTAATTCAGCTTGGCCGATGAAGGAACACTAAATGAAAATATTCATATAAATAAAAATTAAATTTCTCAATTTCAAAAATGTAAATTTTTCATTTAAAGTAAGTATTTTATTATAAATTGACTTGAATATTTTAAACAAAAATGAATTTAGAGGATGTACGATATTTCTCAACTTTAAAATCCAAGTCTGCATCCATTGTTTTCCCGCATGCCTCGTTTCTCCATGTTGGTCCACTGAAAAACAAAAAATAGAGAATCCACTGTATCACACTTGGGGGAGGTTGACATAACATCTGACTGAGGGTGAACAGTACAAACTGACGTGTCTGAAATAATGCCTCTTGTGGCAAGGGGCGTATCCTGTAGGCATGCTAGCACCCTCAAGCACTGTGGTAACCCCCACCTTTGGTTGAAGTGAAGGCACGTTTAGATGACTGCAAAGTCGAGTGAGGTATAGTCTGGTAATACATCATGCATCAGTCTCATTGACATCAGTCATTACAGACAAAGCATGTTTTGACAGTCAGGTGGAAACCAAATGGGGGTGGAAGTATACCTAGTCTGTACTGGTTACAAATACTACTATACACAATCTTGTCAAGGAAAGGATTTCTTATATGAAATAAGACTTTCTGTTCCGGTTGAATTTTGATTTGTGTTAGCACACATTGTTATTTATAATGTAAATCCAAAAGCAATATATAGTGCAGTATTGTTAATACTGAATTATAGTCTATTTGTTGTATCTTCATACTATGGATGACCTGGCTCGGGTTGTTGGTTCCTGATTCCACTACTTCTTAACCTTAAAAACCGGAACTGAGAAGCACAGTTATATTCTCGGTTCCTTAACTTTATTTATAATGGTAACTGACATTTTTCGCACCAAATTCATACAATTACAATAATAATTCATTTGTAAATTTATTCTCCAGAAAAAATACATGTAACGTAAACACAATTTTGTTACTAGACACAAACAAGTCTGTTGGCCATGAACTAAAAGAAACTACCATAAATCTCGCCAAATCCTGGTGTGTGCACTATGCATGAGATTTTCTGCATTATTGACGTAGTATTTCTACTGTCATTCCAATGAACTGCTGAAGATGTCGATCATGGGAATGGCTAAAACTGTTAGTGTGCCATTAGTGGCCATTACAAATTGGTAATGCATCTATGACATAAAAAAAACTTGTGGAGTGCTTTGATGTTTAGAAGTTTTTTACTATCGTGAGTTTGCCTGTGACATTGCTACTGGAAATGTAGTTATTTATTGCAGATAACGTTATTAATTTTTTTCCCAGATATGAATAGTAAATAATTTCTTCCGTAGTTTAGCACTATAAAATCCAAGTTTTAATTGTTTGAAAAACTAATTTTTCAGAGCGAGTCTAAATCACCCTTAAACTTAGAAACACGTTTTAAAAAATGTGTTATATTTATTCAATTGAAAATTGTATGTAAGATTTTGTCTCTACCAAAATACACCGACTACAGGTAAGTCAGATTTTTAAAAAGTTCCAGAGGTGTTTACGTATTTGATTGAAAAAAAAAAAGGGAGAACTGAGTACCAACTTCTAAGAACCGTAACTGTACCAAGAAACTGTATTGAATCTACACATCCGTACTTCTCACTGATTAGATTGAAAAATTGTAAAATCACCCCACGTAAGACGTGTTTGGTTGTTTCCTAAGTAAGTCACATATCACAAGGTTTTTTGTATGTCTTGTCAACATTATTTTAGGTTAAATGTACATTTTACCTATATTTTATATTTTTTCTATTGTAATCATTTATTGTTACTATGTATAAAAACAAAAAAGTAAATTGATGTGGTTGATTATGTTTACTAAGATTGAAATTCTTAACACGCAGTATTATTGAGTGTACACAAATGTGGTGCATTGTCCCTTTTGGTATAATTTTCTTAACAGTGTGTTAATTCTGTAGGTAAGCTACAATTTTATAGCATTTGGGTTACAGCATTAAACATTTCATTTTTCTAAAAAAAATATAATTTCTTCTTTAAGCATGTGGTAAGATTATTCTGGCTGTTAGTCATTTTTCCTGCATTGTAAAGTGATTTTCACACTTCCTTTTTGGTGTATTTATTTTTAATATCTGGTTTATGAAAAATTACCTTTTTAAGCTAATAATGGATGCATATTTTTTCAGTGAAGAACTTGAAACTTGTGTGTTGGTAGCCAGAGAGCGCAACAACAACAAATTGACTGGTTTGCCCTTACCTACTATTATATTGATGGTGGGGAAGGTTCTTCAAGAACAGGCACGAAAGAAAGATGGTGGTAATTAATTTTTTTTTCTTTTTATTGATTTACTGTGTTAGAAGGTAGTTCATTGTTTTCATATATCTTATAACTATGTTAGAGGATAAATTTTTCAGTACATGTAGTATATAGTTTGTGTGCATATTTCGTATGATGTTAATGTTACCTACTTGTATAATATATTTGAATTCACTAAGTGCTTTTAAAATTTTGCTACTAATGTTCTTACATGAACATACATGACAGTATCCTGGCCATAAGCAAGTTTAACTGATAAAAAGGTCTCACAAGAAGTTTTGTTAATAATGTGGATCTGTTTAGGATACTGTCTAAGCAAAACATGTAGAATTACCTAACGTAAGACTCTTGACGTGTCATGTTGATTGAATTGGAGGCGAAGTCAAGTCGGACAAGGGTTCTATAGTGCCAGACAAAGGCATTGGCTAACTTACTGCGGGGAAGTTCGGATTATTTGCTGCCTATTGGTCACCCTGCTGCGTAAAGGTTGGGGTTAGTAGCCCTATGACATGGCTCTACGCACTGATGATGTGGACAGAGGCACTCTTTTACCTGTAATGGGCATCACCTGGGGTAGATTCTGGCTCGGCTGCTGCTGCTGGTTGAATCTGGTGCCCTGTCCTGGGGCGGTGGTGGTGCTGGCTGGGCTGGTTAGCTGCCGTGGTAGGCTGCTTGTCCTTGCAGGTTGAAGTAAACCTGACAATGCCCAGCAGCACTGGAAGTCCCAGTCGTATGTGCACTACAAGCAGGTGCGGTGCGGCACTCCAGCAATCTTCTGAGCTGGTTGGAACAGGGAGCTAGGAGAAACTGGGAGGTGAGGTCTTGCCAGTTGTCGGGCTGCGCGAGTTCATTTCTGTGGGAAGGGGCTGCTGAGGGCAAAGGTACTGCGGTCTACTACACTAAGAAGGAACAGGCAACTAGTTTCCTCGCTAAGATTGTAACCAGTAGGGGGCTAGGCCAACCAGAATCAGTCCTGTTGCTCCAACTGGTGAAGTACCGTGCAGTGGATGAAGTGGATTAGCTGATTTGGATGTCTGACTGCATCGTAGCATGTGTTCCAGAAGGTGGTTAGGCCAACCAGATCAGCCCTGTCACTCCAACTGACAAAGTACAACACAGTGAATGGAGTGGGTTAGCTAATGTGGATGTCTAGCTGCTTCGTAGTGTGTTCCTAATGGTTGGAGTGCTGCTGTATGTGCACAGTAAGGCTGGCCATCTACTGGGTTTTATTTTATGACGTACGTGCACTCGGTTAGGGGTAGCCCGCAGTCCTACACTAGTTTTGGCAAAGATGTTACAAGATGTGGTCTCCGGTCTCTCCTTAGTAGGTTTAACGTCTACATGAATGGGTCACAGTCACTCTAGAATAAGTAATTGGGGTTAGGTAAGATTACGTGTTTATACCCCAGAGGAATAGACATGGTGGCCCGTAATATCTCTTAGCTATCAATGAACTGTAACCGGCGGAAGTAAGCTATGGTAAACCAGGTGAAGAGGACCTGGGGCTAAACTCAACAAAAGCAGAAAAAACTTGGTAACTATGGTAACAATTGACCCTAACTGATTTTTTCTGTTGTCCAGAAGGTACTGGGGGTTCACTACCAAAGTGGTAGCGAGTGTGAGGTCAAAGAATTCTTCGGGGGTCACTGGGCGAAGGTCTGGAAGGTAGTGGTTGTCCTTCATGAAGAAGGCGGTAAGCAGAGAGCTTCAGCACATGAGGTGGTGGAGCGAACTGCTGAGTATCAACTGGAATTTTTGTGTTGTGCGTTCACGTATATAAATGGCCAGCTGCAAGTCCTTGGGCTCCCTTCAGCTGGCCGGGTATCTTTAGACTAGAGCTCCTCCCTTAGTGGCGCAAGCCAAAATCTTTCGGGGGAAGCTGGAAGTGCTATTTTTCTTGTGTGCTGTTTGTGTCGCTCCAGCGAGCTTAGGGGCAGTGCTGGGCTTCCTTGCTGGCTTCTGTCGTGCGCAGTGATGATTACCGGACACATGGCGTCTGACATGGCATAGATGGACTTGGCTACCACGTCCTTCGGTGCTGCTTGCCTAGGGGGGCAAGCCGTCCTGGGTTCAAACCCCACTCAGGGTGATGTGGCTTCACATGAAGATGAAGCGCAGTCGTAATTAATAATTATGCCAGTACGTGTCACATGCATATATATATATATATATATATATATATATATATATATATATATATATATAATATATATATATATATATATATATATATATATATATATATATATATATATATATATATATATATATATATATAGCAAGAACTTCTGCCAATGCTGCTACACACTTCATAAGCATTGGATTGGATCTAATGCTTGAGACAGCAAATGTATGCTCGTGGCGTAATGTGACCTCCATTGTAACAGCAAAGTTGCAGGCTTAGGATTAGTGTAGTTGTAAGTAACTACAGTGATCCCTATTAATTATTTTGTATTCATAGTTTTTTTTAAGAAGTTATATTTGTGTTGCGACTGGCAAGAAAATAAGTTTTGTTGATAGTGGTAAGCAAAATTGATGTTAAATGTTGTGGTTTTTCAATAGAAAAAAGTTTTGCCTCTGTGTGACTTCCAGGGCACTTATGCTTGCTGCCTGCCGAGGTTGTTGGATGCTGTGCTGTGCTGTACTTCTGTGTAAATGTCATATTTTTTAATTTTTCATTACTGGTTAGCAGACAACCAGATAAAAGCAAGATTAACTTTTCATGTTTTTTAGTTCTAGCTGAAAAAGGGGATTTTGGTGCTATTTTCATATTTGAAAATTGCAGTACAGTAAAATTGTGTTATGGAGTATACAGTGTGTTATGGAGTATACAGGATGTTGCAAAATTGGATGTTGCATGTCAATACTACTGGAAAACATTCCTCACATCTGGAGGATGAAAAAATGTTACATGAACATAGTCTGCAAATGCCAGTCTGCAAATGCCTAGTTTCTCTACTATAGCTTGTAATACATAATGTTCAGTGTATGGCCCGCGTGCTGGATCGTGTTAAGGAATTAGTTACACATGTGTTAAAGCTTATCGTCTGCACTAAAGGAAATTTAAAAATGGCCTCCACCAGCACGAACACATGCATCAACCTGGCATGGCATGGACACCTGGGTGCGTTGATGATTCCCTGGAAAGTTCCTGATAGTTTCGCTTCCCGCCACAATATGGTTATGTAGAGTGCCCACATCGTCTACTGGGGTTGCATACAGAAGTGCCTTTAAATGTCTCCACAAATTGTCTAATGGATTCAAATGAGGGCTCCTGTGAGGCTGGTATGGTGCTGCTAATTACAGCTGTGATGGCATTCCACAGTAACATGATCCAACCTGCAGGCCATACACTGTATGTTATGTAATGTGGGCTGTAGTAAAGAAACCAAGCGTTTGTGGACCTATGTTCATATAGAAATTTCCATGCTCCAGATGTGAGGAATGTTTCCCAGAAGTGTTGATACATTATTTTGCAACAACCTGTATACTTTACTCTAAAATGTATCTTTCAAATCCCTGCTAGGTGTTACATTCAATCTTCTTCAGTATAAATTACTTTCTGTATTAAGTAATCCTCAATTCTACTGACACAGTTGCTTGTGGTTAAGACTGCAAGTATTTTTTCATGAGAGTGTTATCGCCTGCATTTCTTTTTTTTAATTACAGATGTGGTTAACTTATTCAATTTCCCATTACATACCAAGTCCAAGTCATGGGTTTTTTCTTATAGATGCTGTTCCTATTCTCACTGCAGTATGTGGTGGCAGCATGTAAACTGCTACTTTTGCCGGTTCTGAGAATTATCACAGCTTCACAGCTCTGTTGCTATCTGTGTTTGCAGCAAGAAATTTATTGCAGCATGGTTTGATTATATCTTCAGTTCTGTTTACGTTGGTTAGATATACACGAGTTTTTCTTGGGGTTCAATTTGTTCCAACAACTTAATAAATCTAATTTATTGAGTTGTTGGAACTCAATAAATTAGATTTATTGAGTGTAAAAAGTTGCCCAGATAACTTTTTACCACAAGCCATAGGAAAAACGGAAAATTAAGACACTGGAAGACACGGGATTCTGTCAGCAACATAGTTTATGCATTAACTAAACATGCATTAATAGATACAAGATGTTAGTAGCAAAATATATTATAACTTGCTAGATAATATACCAAAGGGTATAACTACCAGAGGAATGTAGATTTATCCTAAACTTCCACACACATAATTGTTAAAGATTGTTGCGCTAGCATCATGATGATTACAGCATCCTCCATAAATTGGAGACAATGAAGTCATGACAAGTGCATAGCTTCATGTATTTCAAGTGAAAAGCACATATCCTGCTCAGGACAAAATATACGAGTATTGCATGTTTCACACTTAGTAGTCATGAGACACAAGATAGAATTTTTTCCACCCAATTAAAAACAGTGCACCATGAATTATTCAGTAGTTGTACCGTCTGCAACATATAGGATACTAACCAAGTGTTGTAACATTTTGTAGGCTCGGTGGGTTTGGACAAGTTTGGAACAACAGCATGGCAACTGAAGACTGCGGAAACTGTCCAGTGGTCTAAACCAAAAGATACTAGCGATGAAGAGTGTACCATTTGTATTGAGCCTTTGGGCACACAGGGAATATCCACCCTATACTGCAAGCATTCGTTTCATACTTCTGTGAGTATTTATTGGCTGCCTAACACAAGGAATTTTATTACTTTATTAAATCTCGTTTCTTTGTAGTTTGGCAGTGATACCTGCACCGACTGGTAGCTACATGCTTTAATTAAATTACTATTTTAGTTCACCTAATGCATGAGGCTAATATACCTTTAAATAGTATAAGTGGTAAAAATCCTAACAAGCCAAGGAAGGTCTCACAACCTTTGATATTTTTAAATTGAGTATTTGTAGTTGCATATATTGTGCACTCTATTCAAAGGTGCATGTATGTTTCTCTAAAACTTACCATTCCCTCCCCACATCCTCGTCCTCAAGTCTTTGTAGTACCAATAGAGCAGCAGAATCAATTTCTCCCTAGGGTCACATCTACACAACTAGTTGTCCACAGACATACTTCATCAGCAGTAATACGTAACTGTAGCAGTCATTTTCAGTTCTCAAGTCCACACCCTTTTCTATTCAACATAGCCATTTTTTGCCCACAGCATAAAGCCTTAAATATGTTTATCTCCAAATTTCCACTGTCACATATAGGTATTGTCAAGTCTTTTCAGCTGCACTCTAGTTTAACACAGGATACCCCTCACCTGGTACTTGTAGAAAGTAGAGAGGCCCAGTACACCAAATGTTGAGGTGAGCCTCAGGCTAATGTCTGTCGAAGCGGGGGTAACACCTCGCTCTTTGTTAATTTTATTCTGAACGCCTCTTGACAGTTTGCGGGGTGCTTTGTGGGAGATGTGGTGGCTCGTGACAGTGTGTTAGGTGCTTCGTGATAGTTTTGCCCTGGTGAGTCATCACACTTAAGGAAGGCTGGCGCAAGAGGTGTAATGTGGCTTCACATGTGGCAGCTTGGCGGTTCACAGCAGGGTGGGGGCTTCTTGACGGTTTTCACAACCTTATATTCATGTTTTTAGAATCGCCTTCCAAGGTATTGGTGATCTAAGGACTCTCGTAAAAGATGTTGACAGATTTAACCCTTCCTCGAGTTGTAAAAATACGTGAGGCTGACGAGTCGGTAAATAAACTGGAAAGCGGCACACATCAGAATACAGTTTTAAGTGCAGTAGGTTCAATTCTGTACTCTGAATGGAAGTACATATTTCAATTTTTATGCGTCATTTGTTTACAACCAGTATTTCATATTTATTTTACGTATGTACAATCTGTGAAATGGCCAATGCAAAATAATAAGAGTAATAAATTTTTTTTTGCCTCCAGTGGCAGAATAGCCATTTCAGATTTTCATTCTGTGATAATTCCCACACATCCTCTATGACTTAATCGACAAAAAATGTTATACTTGTTTTCCTTAATAAAAATTTGTAAGCTTTCTTAGTATGAAAATTGTCATTCCTGACGTGGTTTTTTATTTTTTGTAAATACAAATTTTTTAACACAGGCTGACTTATCGTAGGTATGAAGTTTATATAAATTACAAATTTGTTTCCATCTTTAATATTACCTTGTGTGATTTTTCTTTCATTTTAAACTTTATCAGAAATTTGCCTGAGAACAATATAGTATGTATTTTACATAAATTTGAATATATTATTTAATTTTCGCATATTAAGCTAAAAACTGTATTGAGTATTAAATACATGGTACCATCGACCTCTACTTATTTGAAAAAAAAAAAAAAGTTTTTTGGGAGATATAATTTTGTCATAGTGTACTCAGATTATACAATGAATATGCGGTTACTGTGAATGGGTCATATCTGCAGGCCTTTGGTAATAATATAAATGGAGTGACTGGTTCTTGGTGTGATTAAAGAATGTATTCTCTCTGGGTACACATACAGACTTGCCAACTTTGACGATTTTATGGAAATGCCTTAATTTTTTCTGAATCCCGATACTGGAAAAAATTATTGTAGAGTGAATATTTACTTAAGAGATGGGACTATTAATTCTTCGATACCTCAATATCACGAGTATAGAGTATTGTGGCGTGCGTATTGATACATTTGTTCGATGCATGATATGTTATATTATCGACATGATAATGGCTTGGTCCACCATTTTCCCAATTGTCACGAAGCAATGGTGTTTTCGTTCTACAGCGAGATTACTAGTTTGGAAAAGCCGGTGAAATGTATTTATTTAATGATTCAGCTAATTAATTTGTATTTATGGCAGTGAAACGTGTAGTAAGAATTGTAACAGAACGTGTATTCAGGAGTTGCAAATAGGAATTACAAACAGTAAGCCAATGTGTATTGTAAATAACTTATTTTGAAATGGTTATGAAAATGAATGAAATGTACGTGGCACAGAAAACTATTATTTTAGATCTGTTTGGCAGGGTAAAAAAAAACAGTTTACTGTATTGAAAACTAACTTCGTCAAAAATATTTACGTCTCAAGCGTGTTTAATATTCGGATTGGTACTAACTACATATTTATCATGTTTTCTTTCGGTTAAAACTTGACAGGTTATATAATAATTTGAGGCCGTGTCCGAATTGGCAGATTTTGTTAACAAAATGATCACATGACCGGATTTTGTATACAAAAATGGTAACATATTTGGTATTTCGTATACAAAAATGGTAACATATTTGGTATTTCGTATCTAGTGGATGTTAGCAGAAATACAAAATGACTAAATCAGTGCCCTGTTTGTTTTTACTTTAAAAACATGCGAATGCATAAATAAAATGTTTTTAAATCAAATAATTGTACATAAAGTACACTAGGCATGTTTTAAAAAGGAAGTAATTGTTGTCCTATGTTTTTATATTGTGCAACTAAATCTTTTAAAAGTTGTTATTGCATAATTTGATATTTTCTTATTTATTAATGTATATCCGTAGCATTCCAGTGATATTTGCAGAAATATTACGACCTTTTGAAGAACTATGTTTAGATAAAAAATATTTTTCAAATTAATAATGCATTGTCGCGAGTGCTAAACAAGTGACTGTTGACGTCACAACTAATACCTATCAAATCACGAATTTACAGAATAACGAGCAAATTTTCGACTCTTCCATTTAAAGATTGTATAATTAAAAATGAGTGTAGTAAGAAGAGGTGCAAAACATCGCCGTCTCATGAAAGACGTTAAACTAAAGTCTCTTCCAACCCCATCCAATCTGCTGTCAATAAAATTAACGGAGCCCCATATGTATGACTTTGCCATAACAAAATCAAGGTAGGTAGGAGTGGTAACCTACATTGATCACAGCATTTGTTTACACTATTGTTTTCTTCATAGACAGAGCAACTGTTTAACAAGGATACATTGTGGCCGTGCTGAGTTTCTAGAAATCTCAAAATTTAGTTATCTTAAGGTTCGGTATTCTGAATGCAAGTACATATTTTAATTTTTTTTACGTTCCATTTCTGTTTACAACCGGTATTTCATATTTATTTTACTTAATTTGTGTGTGCACAATCAGTAAAAATGACCAACACAAAACTACAAACACAATAATAAATTTATCTTACTTCAGGTAGTAGTAGAATTGCTATTGTTTTTCATCTGGCGAACAACAGTTCCCTCATTTCCTCTGTATTTATCCATAAAAAAAATACGAATCCTTGTTTTTCAAAATAAAATTTGTAAGCTTTCTTAGTTCGAAACTTTACATTTGAGTATATGCATATTTTTTATATACAAGTTTTAAATGTTATTTTTAAATTTAAATCATTGCAGAATAGGGATTTTGTATATTACAAAGTAAATTTGTAATACTTTTATGGTAAGTGAATTGATACTATAAATGTGAAAATAAATACAGCATGGAAGGTATCTTAAATTAATGTATATTTCACCCAAGGCAAGGAATAAGTATATTAGGGTATGTGAAATTTCCACAGGTAGTTTATGCTTGTTGCAATAGTTTTTATCAATTTTACTGATTGGAAACTAAAGTTGGCAAGTCTGTGTGTGTGTGTGTATATATATATATATAACACACACACACACAGACTATCTGTGTAGTGCTTTCCCTTAACTGCTTTGCTTATACCATGCTTGTTTTAACTGATATGTGTGTGTGTGTGTGTTGTAATTGTTGTAATTAAATTCCTGTGTGTATTCGTTTTGTTGTTTCATGTATACCTAGTTTTTTTTAAAGCAGTTTTTACAAGGTAATTAAGTCCCACAACTATGTGTATGTAATTGCAAAAGACCACTTCATAACAATGCTGTGTATTTTATGGGACAAATATTCTCACAAATTTCTAATGAGAAAAGCACCCAGAAGCTTTCTAATAATATAGCTGGTAAATTAAAATTGATGATTCTCTTCTTCTTCTTCTTAAGGTGGTAATAAACTGCATAGTAATGTTCTTAACTCCTAGTGGTGGTGTTTGTTATTGCTGTGGATTTCAATTAAGTTTCTTGTCAAAAAACAAATTTGAATGAACAGTTAGATAAGATGGTAAATTTTTTTATTGCGTAATGTGCAACAGCGTGGTTTATTAACACTATTGCAGTGAAAGTATGCTGTTTATCAGTAAAAACTACACAAGACAACTTAGAGGTTTTTGTTTAGTTAGGCCTTGTGTAGTTTTCACTGATCTGCATTCTTCCAGTACATTTGCACCATAAAATGTATTTTTTCAGAATATCAAGGAACGATATGCCCACTAACACAACTAATAGGGTGACACTAAATGAAGACCTCATACAAGCCCAGTGTTGCATTATTACCAAGTAAACCACAATGGAGAGTAATTTGGTAGCCATCTGTGTAGTGGGTTAACTCCCTTTTTGACCTAGCACTAGGAAAATCACTTACCGCACAGCTACTTCGCAAATAACAAACACCCCTGTGAGAGTATGAGCATGGGTAGCTACATGGAGAAGCTTGTCAGGAAAGATGAACCCTGTGGGCGTCGATGAAATAATTTCTCCCAATATTTTACCTTTATCACTTTTACGTGTACCTAGTCTTCTGACCTAGTTTTCGTTGCCCTTCTCTCTTTCCTGCCTGCCAGTGATGCTAAGTAATGTGGCCACTATGCATTGCATCTCTGGTTAACTATCAACTGATAATAATTACATTTATTACATTGCATCATAAAGTATAAGCATACATTTTACCACATGATGTCTTGTTTATAGTTGTAGTTGTTTCTGTTGTGTGGAGCAGAGCTAATAAGATTTTCTGTCTTGTCTGTTTCAGTGCATTCGTAAATGGTACATAATGAGAGGTGTGTCCAATATGTCGAATATATACACTATGACAGATGAATTCCCACTCTTGCTTGACTTTCTATAGATGTATAGTTGTTAGAAAAAACTATTATGTGTACTTGTTACAAATATCAGATTTGTTACCTGAAATGAAGTGATGTATGCAGATGCTTTCCCTTTTGCCATGTTACTGCTGTGTGGATGATTCATCAGTTAGAAGATTATCAAGATTTTTGTTTAATTTTTATACATTTTAAAGTTGCCTGTTAAAAATTTAAATACAAGAAATCTATAGTTTTGTTATTATTTTATCCATCTCAATGTATATTGAAGAGTCATAAATTTCGAAACTTAAATGGAGACAATAAATGTGATATGAGGTTGATATAAAAAGTAATATGTACGATATGACCTTAGTATTCTAACAAGTTTGAAAAGATATAACAATCTTAACCACTGCTGCATTTATAAACATTTTACTGTATTTCAGCATGTGAGTAAGTTTTTTATCATATTTGACCTTCAAATTTACATGTTAGTTACTTATTCAACATGATTACAAATTGTGGACACATTGCATTGTTCGCTGAAATGGTAAAACTGTTGCACTGAATAGTTGCATATATACTATGCTATTGTCATGTTTTAGTCTCTCCAATCCCTCGCTGTTTTAGCTTAGTGAGCAAGATTTAATTAAATGATAATCCCTATGTTAATTTATTCTATGTATTTCTTTTTTGCATTGCAGTTGTGTACTTTACTATGAGCTTCACCAAGCTCAGTTATTACAAAAAAATATTGACATTATTCAGCACAATGGCTTCCGTTGTTTCCTGTGGCAGATAAACAGTTACATGGCCACTTGAAAATTACTCTGTTAGGAAGTGTGTATAATAATTGATTCTGGAAGAAGATATAAATGAAACTCCAAACCAGTGAGTAACAACAATATATATCATATTTACCAGAATATAAACCTGTTTACAAAACATGAGGGCCATCTTATGTTCACATTAAAGGAATTTTGAGATGTTTTTTCCTTCAGGCATAGCAAGTGGTTTTCCCCCCCTATAAATATGTATTTTATTTTAGCACAAGCCACCTAACAAGGTCTTAAAGCCATTAACAGGCTGTACTCTATGTTGAGAAAAATGTAGGAATGGATGAAGAAAGTGTGACTTCCTTACATATGCATTTAATTTTTTTTATTTATATTTGTGTGTGTACATATGTACGTGTGTGTATATATTGTATTATATTAACTGCAAATAATTCAGTCATTTTAAACATGTATTTATTCAAGTGCCAAGATATAATCCTGTTAAGTTAATTTTCCAAATCATTTGTGGAGGGAGAAATTTTTTCCTGTAGACCAGCGTAAACAAATTTTGTCATCGGCCCTAAGTAGAAAATGCTTTCACAGTGTCTAGCACAACATGGAAATTTTATGTTTTGATTTGAAACAGCCTGTTGACCAAGTTTGGCCAGTTAGTTCAAATGTCAATATTTCCATAGGATATAAGATAACTTGTTTGTGGGCAATGTCTGGAGACACATCTGTGGTGAAAAATGTTGAAAGATTTCGTCTAGTTTTGGTTTATTTCAGTGGTTTTTTTTTCATCAATTTTAAATTAATTTTATTGGAAATTTTGCTGCAATTTGGTTGAGAAAAAATGGTTTGGTAATAGCACAAAAAAGAAAATTGTATATATTTGGTCAAAAAAATCAAGTACAGAAGAAGCCCATTGGAGTGAGCACGGTAACTGCGAGAACACTGGTATAACGAGATCTTTTTGAGGAACTGTCAACATTGCAAAAATATTTAATGAAAAATTGTAATTTTACGAGTTGAAACTGTGCGGTAAGATCGTGTGAAGCAGGCTTGCAGTGGGACTCGTGACAGTGTGATGCAGGTTTTCAGTGGGACTCGTGACAGTGTGAAGTGCGCTTTTGTTATCTGTATGCTGTAACTCCACTCCCTTGCCAGACACCTTGTTTCCATAAGTACCTTGTGCCGCTCTCCCCAAGCACGCGCTCTATAAATAGAATCCCACCCTTTCTATGAATCAGTTCTGATTTTCTTTAGTTGTTCACTGTCATTGTGCTGTCAACTGTGTTTGGTTTCAAACAACTTGGCATATGTGGGTCGAACGTTATTGTTAGATAAAAACAAATGGTCCAAACGATAGCTGGAATCGAATACAGCTACATATTAACAGACTTTCGCTCCCCCCCCATGCTGTGGCATACCAATTAAAGATAGGGACACAACTACTACTACATTTTATCGCTGTGCTATAACAGACATAATTTTAATCCATTTTTATAAAGTTTTCTTGAATTTTTTCTGGTTTTGAAGTCTCGCGCCATACAGGTTTTGTTAGTTGAAAACGTATAATTTTCCAGTGATATTTACTGGTTTAATTCTTGCACTGGCACAATTCATACCCCCATTTTTATGGTGCAGAATTAGAAGAACATAATTTTTTCTTTCATATTTCATGCAACATATTTCTCTCAACAAGGCATGTAATGCTTATGGGACCCTTGCGGTGCGTGTTTTGTTAACCGCACCAGGTTGCCAACACATCAAGGTTACTGGTCCCTTTATTGATTTGTGGTTGCCGCGCCCGCCCTGTAAACTGTAAACAAAATCAGTCATGGAGTTTATTTGTATGCAGGTGATTTTTTTTGCGCTAAGGGAATAGTTTACATATATATTAATTTTTGTTTAGTACGACTGCATAATGGATAAATATGCCATTCACACTGCATTTAAACTTCAGGTAATTGCATATGCAGAGTAACACTGTAATAGAGAGGCACCCAAAATTCACTGTTTCCAAGTTTAACATGCAGGTCATGTTTTCCCAATACCGGCTGTGTTACGAAGCGAACCGGACCTGTAACCACAGCAGTGGCGGGCGGCAGCTGGCCGGCATGAACGCTGTCATACACACACACTAAATTAATAAGAAATGTAAAACAATATTTAATTTGTGCCATTTTATTTTCTGTAGCAAAATATTTTACTCTGCAGGCATAGCACTTCCGCTTATGTGAACCCCATAGGCGGCCATGGTAGGTCCTTGAGACGCTTGTCTCTGGACAGTCTGTCAGGAGAGCTGGCAAGGTGAGACACTGTCATGTACGCACTACAACTTTTGTTCGCTGATTTAGGTTTCCATAGTCAATTTAGTTTACTGGTTAACCTTTGCTTGCGTAATTTTTTGCTAGACATTTCCCCTGGCATTATGCTTCCACTTTATAAATTTCTTGCACCCTTGCTGCATTTTTAACTTAATCGAGGAGTAGAAAGATGTCGGAGAGGTCACATGACCTGCGCAACTTGAATCAGGCCCAATCCACCTGTTTATGGTGTTTCATTGTAACGTCTACATTATTGCTATGTGCAATCTTAAGGGCTTTGTTTTCATGTGTATATTTAACGGTATTTTTAACTTTTGAATATTTTACGGCAACATCACGTATAATTACGTGGCCGACCAACGCCAAGTCTTTGTATATGCAATTGTTGCATTTTGAGAGCTTATTTATGTAACGTATGTGCAATATTTTATTAAGGCCTATGTTAAATTTTGTCAGGGTTCCGTGTAATCGCACGTAAATTGATGCTTTTGTACTTGACCACTCGGTCATGTTAATGTTTGATTTTACTGCTGTCAGGCATGTTACAAGCCTGTAACCTTTTCAATCACAAAGAGAGTAATTTTATCAACAAGAATAATATTTTGTCTGAATTTAATTTGCAATTTCACCTACTCCAGGTGTTCCGCTACGAACTTCATCCAGCGGTATCCGCGCCATCTAAACTTGTTTTCACACGTGTGTGTGCGTTTATTGTGAATACTCATCTCGTGCCCCATCTTGTTTCCTGTATCTTTTGAGGTGTTATGTAATTTTGTAATTAGTGTACGGTGCAGTTATTTCTGTCCTAATCGGCTCTGTGTATAGGCAGTCACCACACTACCCACATGCTGGAGGGTGAGCCCTGACGAGTTTGCGCAAATGATGCCGAGTAATCACACATATTAATGTATCAAGGGTTTCATTTGTAATTGACCATGTCCTGTCTTCAGGGAAAAAACCATCAGTCCACCCTAGCGGCTGTCGGCCCTCTTCTCTTGTGAAGGCTGTGCTTTCACGCACCTCTGTGAGATTATCCATCTAGGCGTGCGCTAGTTTAACTGGGAAGCACCCAAGCAGAATAGGCTACATATGACCGAGATACTCATAATTTCTTTGGCACGTTGATGTGTATGCATAGTAACAATAAAAACAAGGCACAGTGAACTTACCTCTTTCATTTGTAGTAATAGTGTCCTGGCCACATGTTTTTTTCAAGTGATGTTTAGTAAAAGTTTAGTATTGCATACGTGTTTGTAAGTACACACGTGTGAGACAGACAGAACCTACAACATCCCTGAGAACCCTGAGTCTCAATAGTGCGGTGATTGGGAAGCACTGCTGGCGTCCAAATTACCAGTAAGTATTTGTCTCATTGTTTGTCTCGTGTCTTGCCCAACGGCGACAACACACATGCAAAATATTTTGTACAGGGGGGAAAAAAGGGGGGGGGGGGAGAACTAATTTTTTCCTCCTCATTTCTGCACCTGCATCGTAAAGGTAAGATGACAGACAATGATATGTCTATTTTTGGATTCTGAAATTCACTGATGTAGAGGCTCTTGTAGGTAACGTTTGATGTTATAATAATTTGCGATTTAAGCAATATACCTGCTATGTACATAATACGACATGAATTTGTAACATAGCTGTGTAATTTTGCAAATTGGTTCATTATTTCAATAGTTATGGGTTTTTTTAAATTTTGAGTTGTGTGACATGTTTATCTAAGGGTGGTCTGTCTGTCCCTTTAGATAAAACTAAGACTTTGCTTAGATTTCACTTTAAACAAGTTTCTGCAATGAATATTCCTTATATTTTTCTTAGATTGTGCTTTCCCTTGACTGCAATCAGCCCTAAATGTTGACAAAAAAAATAAACATGTCAGAGATTTTAAGCTTAGTGTGCGATTGTAAGTCTGTAAAATTTTGATAAGCTTTTGTATTGTAAGAGTTATTTTTTTAACTGAGGTGGTACTGTATTGTTTTAATGCCAGATTGCCTAATTTAAAGCTCCATTACAGTCTAGTCTTCATTGCATTGCATTCTCAACTTTCAACTAAGTCTTGTCATCTAAAGTAACTGTCTGTGTGATGCACAGACCGCTTATTTATCGCTCTCGGTCGCCAAGCGCCGGCGAAAGGCTGTGTATACTCAATGCGCTGTGAATTACCTATTCTTGGTGTAACATGCATATCAGTCAAAGTATTGTGTACTTAAATCATGCACACAGTGCAATTTGTGTTTCCTTTGAAAGGTATAATAGGTACTGTGATATATCACTATTTTCATAGCCAATGTCATTGTTCCATTAATAGTAGAAATGTGTAAATTCGATTATCTGGATTTTTTTAATACAAATTCGCTTATTCGTGGTTTCTCTGGCCCCGATTGCATTATGGGAATTTACTTTATTTCCTTCACTTTCTGGTTATTCTTAATGCATCAGAGTGTAAAGTAAGCAGATTTACTTGACCGACGCATGAATAAAGTGATGAGGTCCGTGACAATGTTAATTTAACATAAAATGATACAATACACAACGTGCATATAAGTACAGTAGAATCCCGTTGTAGTGAGCAGGGCAAATGCAAGAACACAGTTATAACTTGGTCTTTTTGAGGAACCCTTGAAAAATCGCAAAAACAAAAATATTCCATGAAAAATTGAATTTTTAATAATTGAAACATGTACTGCGAGATTGTGTGGAGCAGGCTTGCGGCGGGACTTGTGACCGTGTGATCAATAAATTAAGTGCTTTTTTTCCCCTGCGGTTGGCCTGGGGTTACCTACAGTAGACCCCATTTTAATGTTTATATGCTCGTGTCTTGGCGATGCCTTGCATAATTCACGCACCTAATTTTTTTGCACTAAAATCCTGTACAAAAGGTGCAAAAATTATGGCAGTAAATAAGGGTATTTGGTTTGAGGCAGTCGTGTGGAGCTGTGACGAGTGAGTCATCTCTTGCAGGGCAGTGCTTCGACGGCCGAGTAAGCAATAATGGGAAATGCTTCTGCACTGAGCTCAGAGCAACTGTGAGTTACAAATCAGAGAATACGTACAATTACAATGAATATACCAAAATTCCATCTTTTCCGAGTATATTATTCCCAATAAAAATCATTCATTGTGACAGATCTCATGGTGATGAATAACATTAAAACAATAAATGCAGAGGCCACCAAAATGTTCATAAACGCTTGCATAACTAGATAAATCACTCAAACATGTTATACTGATAATTTTTACCTCTGTTTACAATGACACAAAATATCTGTCACCATCAACAGGTACGTTAACAAATAGTTTTCAACAAGGACATTAAAAATGTGTTGTACAATTATAGCGGCATACGCCGTTAATCACCTGCTTCGTGATTAAAGTGCAACCAGAGCATATTTATATTTGCAACATATGCCGTTGCCCACTTGACAAATGTGTCATCGGGGAAATTATTAAAATTACAATGATTATAAAGTGCCTTCAAATGCACGGCAATCATTCAGGAAAATCATTGTAACAGTTAATTATTACTAGAGCATTGAAGAACCAATCTACGGCACAATTCCCTGAGCGTACTACAAGTTTCTTTTAAATAGATGTGTACCAAAACACACATTTAAAATTCATCATATGAGTGCACCATGGCGAACGAAGGGGGGCCATTAGAGGATGCAACTCTATAGTTTCAAATTTACTTTAAAAACTTCATTAAAATTTATAATTAACAATCGGGCGATACCCGGAAAAAACAGACAGGCCATCAAGGTGCCTGATTATTAAAAAAAAAAATTATGTTACCAAGTTATCTTCCTCTAACCAGGGCATGAGCCGTGGACACACTAAGTAGCACACACGGTCGGGTGATTATTCAACTGTACTGCACACTCATGAACACCCATGTACGCAAAGCAACTACGTTACACAACATCGAATAATTGCAAAACTACTACCAAAATATTAAAATGAAAAGGGAGAACCGAAATTGTGCACCCAGCTACAATTATGCACTACTCACGTGCCAAAAACTAGCCCAATTAATAAGCGCTGTCCACAACTCACCGGTAATTCCTATCAAACCTCGCTTAAATTGCACCACAATTTTGTTAAAACTTATCACTGCTGTGGTATTACAATTTGAATATGTTGCAGAATAATACAACACAGGTACGAGAAGCAGAATCAATTGGTGGTATACATGGTAAATATCGGAACTAATTGAGAAGGCATGGGAGTACTGTCGCATTGCGTAATTCGGGCAACATTGCGGGATAATGTTGTGTAGGCCGAGCAACTGATTGCATGCTGAGCGGCTATACCTACATGGTGCTGTCAGATTTTTCTCTCATTTTCACGCAATCAGTTATATAACGGGAAATGATTACGTTATGGTGGTTTGAGCACAATTTAAAATATATTTTAGGGTGATTTTTTTTAGTAGTACTGGGGATCAAAATTGGTCTAATTCGGAAACGAGGACCATGACATTTCGCTATAACGGGACTCTACTGTAGACATAAGCAGGGCTTTCAAAAGTGTTCATTTTACCTTGAACAGTCTATACACAGATTTCACATGCCTTAAGAGTGCGTGGGAGAGAGAAAATTTTTGGTATGCATAGGATGTTGGTGTGGTTCTTTAGTTTCTCGTTGGATAGCGCTACATACAGCTACAACGTACGCAGTGTGATCTAAGCGGAGTTACCTTGACCTAGCAACACAATGCAGATGGGAGTTAAGAGTGGAAAAAGATGATAGGTAGAATAATGATATCTGTAGACATGTGGCATGCTTGTGATGTGAGCCAGTGAACATTGCACTTTTAGACACACTCATATCTGTGAACACTCTGCATCTGTGTCCGATTAAACAGTACATTATATGCTACTTCGAAGAAAATGCCTCCTCCTGTGAATTTTTTTAACTCTTATGCATAATATTTTAAGGCATTTAACACACTTTAACTAGTAGGTAGAAATATTTAACGTGTTCCACCAAAACTGCATTGTCATACCTGAGTAAATGTGGAAATGTTTTTCTGTTCTGTTATACTACTAATAAACAGCATTCATATCTATGTCTATAAACATAATCAGGACACAAACTTTTTTCTATCTACTGTACACCTGGACCGAACAAGGTGGCGCAGGTGTAAAACACTGAACTCACTCTCGGAAGGACCTGGGTTTGAATGTCGGTCCGGCTATCTTAATTAGGGTTTTATATGGTTTCCCGAATTCGTGGCAGGTGGCAAGTTACATGTGATGTAAATGGCAGATAAGAAAAATATTAGTTAATCAGTTATTTTGCCCTCATAGCAGTATCATAAAATTAAAGTTTTTTTTTTTTTCATAATCCCATCTTGGTGAAATGTTAGGTTATTTTATATTTAAAATCGCCAATGCCAATTTTTAAGTGCCGACAAATTTGTGAACCACCTATTCAAATTAATGTTATTTATCCAGGCTAGTGAATTGTATTGTATTGTTTCTTTTAGTTCATGCTATATAATTTTGACTCGACACACTCCAAAGACGTAATACTCTTAAAGTTACTGATGGTGGAATAGATTAGGACATTAATATTCCGTGTTCAGTCCTCACGAGACGCTGCATTTTACACGTTTGACAGATTATATTTAGTAATTAATGTAGAGTAGATTGCAGATGATAAACTGAAGATAATGCTGATTTTACAGAACATCCCAAATTGTGATTTAATACACAAGAGATCCATACTTTCTTCACATACACTATGATTATGATAGTATTAATTTAAGAAACTATTATTCAAAACATTTATAACGGGAAATGTATGAGGGGGAAGCGGTATTAGGCAGACAAACACGTTTATGATATACTTCTGTAGTTTATCAGAGAGTGGATTTGGCAAAAGATGTGCCATGTTACACTATTTAACCAAAAAAATAACAGGATGTGCTTCGTTCTAGTGAGCTTTCTCAAAATATTCCTACCGTAAATGGGGCTCACTTTGTGGCACGGTGGGTGACTTTGTAACTGTGTTTTTAGAAAATAGTATTTGATTATCCTTCCATTTGAGTGAACTATTCCAGATATACAATAATAACACACAATTTTTTTTTAATGGCAGGATTTAAGCATGTAGCCTTCTCTTACAGTTAACCATACAATATAACACATGGTTAAAAGTTACAAGTGTACTGAGAATATTACATCCGCCAACAATATACACATCATTACAACTAACTAAAACTGAGAATGCTAATAGAAAACAATATCAACTTAAAACAAAGCCAAAACAATTTTAATGAACTAGTTCAGTTTATTTCCACTTAAAAAAATAACAGCAGTCGCAGCTTAATCTACCTACTAAAAAAGGGTTCTCGTAGATTTTGAGCATCTGTATGAATACACAATTAATTCTGGTAACTTAGACATACAGATATTGCCCTCACATAACAAGCCCTATGCTCTGTTGTTTTCTTAAAAACTGAATTGTAGTGTATTTTTGTTTGTGTTTTGTTTTTTAGTAATTTCTATTTGTCGCAATCATGTCACTTTTGCATAAAATAATTATGATAAAAGTATGAAAAGATGAGTAAGATCGTAGATCTCAATGTTTGAAATTATTTGGAATTTGAAATTTTCTGTTCTTTCATATGCAGTACACTTAACGTTAACAAATATCACTGAGAAAAATGTCAACTCAAAAGAATAAATAGGTCAAAACTATTTTACTGTATCTTATTTAATATATTATTATATACTAGGGGACCCAGCTTGTGACATTATTTTTTGTATTGTCACGGGGCTAGAACAGTTACCATCTTAAATTTGGTTATCATACAAAGACTGGAAAAAATATTGCGTAGTTATACGTACGTAACAATGAAATTATGTGAAATTAACTCAACATTGAAGCGACTGCGGCCCATTTAATATTTCTCTATCCAATTGGCCACTGTGGCCCCACTTAACATAGTTCTGCCCACTGAGCCACTAAGGCCCCACTTGGAATTGCTTTATCCACACTAAGCCACTGTGGCCCCACTTAACTCAACGTTGAAGTGAGACATTTACAGTAAACAAAAATGATATACCATTACCTTCATATATCTATGCATTAATACAAAACTTTTCATGAGGAAAAAAGTAATTTTAAAATGAGTTTTTAGGGTAAAAGTTAATGATTGTGTAATCTGATCTTGCTGAAATTCAAACTTGATCTGTATTTTACCCTGAGGATTCACTCTGCAAAATTTGAAAAGAACTTCTGTTGAGTTTCAAGGGACTTAGAGTTATTAAAGACAGACAGGCAGACAGAGATCGTCTACTTATTATATAGGATTATAATATTGACTCAGATATCCAGAAAATCAATCATTTTTAACTCACATTCCAATAGAATAAATTTGAAAACGTATGGTTGTAACACACAATAACGTGATGAAATGTACTTGAAACTGTTAATTCTGCCACTGAAAATATTCTTAGACTTATCGTAAAAGTCAGTAAATTAAAATAATAATTAATTATACTTCAAAAGCCTTAAACTGAGTTTCAAAATAATAATCTCTCAGCGCAGCTTCAGATGCATGAGAAACTTTATGCCACGGTCACTCTATAGTTGTCTGTTTTGTGGTCACGGACATAAAACTATGTTACTGTCCCAAACTATGACTTGGTTGCTAAAAATGTTACCAAAATATTTCTTACATCTCCAAATTGTTTTGATATGTTGACTTCTGGATATCTTTGTTATTCGGGAGTCTAATAAAGGAAAGGTCATTATTTTACAATTTGCGTTATTGGCCCCTACAAACGTCGCTATCCAAAACAAGATTATTTAACAAGCCATTTCAGTAATACTATTTTAGGGCCTCTTCCTACACTGTGCCCCAAGATAATTTTTACACAAATACATGACTTCAAGCTCCAAATATGTAAGTGAAAACACTTGACGAATTCTAATATGAAAATTTCCCATAACCGCTGGCTGTTCGTAAACGTTACTTCATTTTTCCTCTGTTAACTACAAATCCAAATAAAACTGTGCTCATAAACATGTAAATACTAAAGTGTACAACACGGACTTCACAATATGTTATATAATCATTTAGGTCTAAAATACCCATAGATGTATAATAGATAGTCTTCTATAAGAGCCTGTAAAAAGGGTATGTTCAAGCTGGGTCATGTGACTTTAGAAATATTGTGCAATGGCGAACCATGTTGGACGCACCTTCATGATGTCATGCTCCAGGGAGCGAATGGTGTGTTCGGAATCTGTTACATGACTTTAAGAAAGCATTGTACCATATTGAACACACTTTTACGACGTCTCACCCTCTCTAGTGGATTATACCTCTATGATATGTTATTACATAAAATGTGATCATATTAAATTCTGACATTGCAAATCAGTCGCTGGTGTCATGAATAATTACGTTAATATTCAGATGAACAGTTACATCATTATTAACATTGTGCATAGATCAACTAGTCTCTTGATAAAACAATGAATTGTCAAACACAAATAATTTCATGATAGTCTTAATGTTCCTTCAGTACCACACGAATTAAAAATGCATAATAATTATAAGTGTGATAACAATGCAAATATTACAAGTGATCTGTCTCTCACAGTAAAGAAAAAAAATTAACATAACCTCTGCAATAGGACCACACATTGTATTTTTCTAGTATTACAGCATTCTACTGCTGTACTCTACTTACTCTCATAACATTAGGAAGTAGACACAGTCCAATTCACTCCCATGAAAATAAATATAATATTTGAATAGTGTCCATACTGTTTAAATAATTTCAGGTGCAGGCTAAGGTTACAAACAGATAGATCATTTAATTATATTGTTTGATAATAACGAGGAAACTTAATAATGTACAATCATTGCATCACAAAATTGAATGACTGGAATAATACATATCTTATATGTTTATAATCTTTATCTAGTTGATGACGTAAAATAAGAAAAGGTTTTATCACAGAAATTCTTCAAACATATTAAATGTACACCTACACACAATAACTTAAACGAGAAACAAACAAAAAGGATGCTGTTTACAGCAATTTTTTTTCTTGCTTTTGGAATCCCACTATCATCTTCTCAATATGTCCTTTTCTTCAAAGCCTGTAGGGTTTCCAGAATATAAGGTGAATCCCAAATTGGCAGTGAATGTCGGAGGCGTGCATCGACCAGCTGAGGAAGAAGGCAGTCTAAATAGAATCTTTGTAGTTTTGCTTGCATTTCCTCGCACCAAAACTTATCTATATATTACCTCAACCTTTATCCCCAGCGCTGTCCAGACTCCATAGTAACACTTGTTCCGTTTGGTTATGTGCAGTTGTCCTTGAACTTGAAAGAAATGCTTGTGTTTCCTGTTGATACCAGTCATTTTAGTTTTGTCTTTGTTTACATTCCAAAATGTTACTTTTCTGGAAAAAATGGCTGCTTCTGGGATGAGATTCTTAGGAGGACACTTCACTTCAACTATAGCATCAAAGTCTACCATCAGGTGTAGCACCTAAGTATGGAATGTCTTCATCAACAAAAATACCATATTCTGTTATATTTACTTTAAGAAAGCTCTCAATCTCCTCTAGTGCATCTTTAATCTATTTTCGCATATGGTAGTTGCTTTACAAGATTCTGGCAACTTGTTTCTGGTTGTCTGCAACAAACTGCCCCAAAATTTGATGCAGTTAACAATTTTCTTCTTTCTTCCAACTTAAACCTCCTGTCTCTTTGAAGTACTGTTGCTCGTTCTAGTTCTGCAATTTCGTCTTTTGTACGAACCAGACACTTGAGAAAGTCACGTTTCTTTTCTTCGTAAATGGGTTCGGGTAGATCTGGTTTTTGAGCACTAGGCCCATAATGTTTGTCCTATGCATGGTGTGTTTCATATAGTTTGGTGTACTTCCCAGGACTTTTGTCAGTGCACATTGCCTTGTGGAGTAAGTATAGAGCCTGTGTGTGTTGTGAGACACGAGTGCTGCAGTGCAGCGACCTTGGTAAGAGCACTTCTGAGTGTAATTTACACTTTTCTCACCAACAAATTTGGCAACAAGAGAAAAAAATTGTTTGACTATGTTGCTGGCCAAGTTCAACAAACTCTGGCAGTGATCGGTGGGGCCACTAATATTTTTTTTTGCCTAAACACTTGCATCTCCTTCAGCAATAAGAATACCATATTTGACCCTATACATTTCCATGCTAGATACAAGCCCATCGATGATAGTATCAGATTCCATGATTGAAGAGCTGCCAGTAATGTGTTCTTATAACAAGTGTGATGTTTAACTGCAACACCTGCATTTTCAACTCTTTTGCACTTATTCCTCCACCCTAGGAAAATTACTTTTCCAGTTCGAAATCCCAGAATAGCTGCCTGAAATGAAAGAAAAATGACCAGGTGAATATTTATTACAATAAAAGGTACGGTAAGTTAATGATGACTATAGCAAATCAAAATACAAATTAAATTTATTTGTGTTACGATAGTTGTGAATGGATAAATATGATAAAATATTAGGTGTATTTTCGTGGCTGAATCGGCGGCAGGTCACTAGCATGCCATTTACATCACAACTAAGCATATGCATTGCGAAAATGCTGTTTACAAAAATGTCAACTTCGAGAGGGAATTTTTAAATAATGTTCAGTCTACAACATGGTTGGATACAAAAAGGAGGAAGTGCGGATATGTTCTCTTTTTTTAAATACAGAAACTAACTTTTCTCATTATCTTCAGTGTATTATTATTATGCTGGAATGACAATTATATTTCTATATAGCCTAGTGAAAAAGGGATTACTATTCATTAGTGAATTTAGGATGACGAAGAGGACCTTCAATTGTATTATCTATACTGGTTTTCCCTACGGTTTCACAAACAATTCAGTGGTGTATTATATATGCTAATTTGAAAATTTGTCAGTATCTGTTCTTGAATGGAATTAGCTCCGACACATTTCAGAAATATCTTCCGTGTTCGTGGCAAAATCTCGAAACAATTCATCTTAAAACCATAATAATTTTGTGGCCAATAGTTATTCAATGATACGAGGTGGATAACAAAGTACTAGTTTCGGGCGGTGATATAATAATATTGAATTTGTATGATTTTTAAGGCACACTGAGGTATGGTGAATTGGAGTACACTATTCGAATATCTGGTCTCCCCTGCTACCAGACTTTGTAAATGTACTCATGACTACGTTAGTAGGGAGTCGCAAATAATACGAAACTATTTGCAATGTGTTTGCAAACAATGCTGCAACCACAAAAATACACCTATTAGCCAGCACTACCAAAAATAGTCACATGGTACAAACGAGACCAGTTTTTAGTCAACTTGATAAAATATAGCCTTGCATGATAAACAATCACGTAATGTGGTAAAACGTTGACAAATGTTACCCAAAATCTCTCACCAAACAACGCCTGATGTTGCCAGATATTAACTAATGTTTTTGAACTTTGCAAACTGTAACTAAGCATTAGCAAACGTAATCGGCCATGACCGATGTAACAATGCATCTGCAACCTACATGTTCAATCTAACCAGAAGTGGCCAAAATATATTAAACAGTATCAAATATAATCAAGCGTAGCCACCCATTTTCATGTGACAAGACATTGCCGAACATGGCCAGATATAAGATAATACTATTTCAGAGCATGTAGTAAAAAAAATTAATATATGCAATAAAATTTACAATCTATAGCCATAATTAAGCGTAACATTAAAATGGATCTATAAAGCTATAACAATAAATTATTTATACATATAAGGCTGTGTTGCATGCACTTTTTTTTTTTTTTTTTTTTTTTTAAGGTCTTCCAGAAAGAGTCGATGGGATTTCTAAATAAGCTGAGAAGCAGAAACGAATTGATATTTGAAATGTGCTACTGAGAATGAAACGTAAATGCAATAGGTGTATGAAGAAATATGCTATTGACATTTATAATTTTTGTAAAATTCTTGGCCATAATCAAAAGTAAAAGTCTGTTAAGGCAAATATTTCGCTACTGACTAGTGCCTCTTGGAGGCACGTTTTCTTGGATTAGAAGTAACACAGAGATTGTTAGATAAACAAAACTTACTATACAGGTTTTTTTTATCGATCTCCCTGATATCCGCACGCTTATTTTACCAGAGACAGGATTTCCTGTTGATTTACTCAAAGTGATACTGACTTAGTATACAATCTTCTATCGTGTGACTCGTCGTTAATGTTACAAGATCATAAGAAAAAATTATTTCAGTAAATATTGTCGTTTTAAATTGTTTCTGATAAGATCGTTCATCAGCAAACTGCTTTAATCTCTGAATTTGCAACATTGATATTTCACGTAAAAACTCACCACTCTAGACAGAGAACTGTAGTTCCTAAAAAAAAGCGCTTGGGCTAGCTGCCGTCTGCAGCAACTGTTAGAATAGGAACTCCATTTTTGTCCTTTTCTCCATGCTCAACAGCTATTTGGCTTCAGCAGCGCGCTTCATTTATTCAAAAGCTGTTCACTCAGAACCATCAAACACTTTGTCTTGATATCTTGAGAATGTTTTGGTTGCCATACTTGGTACATTCATCGACAATGTCAGTTCATCTAGGACAGAAAACCCAGATCCTGATGCAACACATCCCGCAGCAGCTGCTGTGTAAGCACTCATTTCGTCTGTATCTTGTGGACGAGTGCTTACATTCGATATCAGGTTACACAAGGAAATATCACTACTTAGACCATGACGAACTTCACGAAAAACAAACATATTGCTAAATTTGCAACTGAATGGTCCATGTGTTTAATAGATAATTGATATCAACAAATCTTCTACCAGTGACTTCTAATGCATTCGTTTTTGTACTAGAAAAGCCTACTTCCACCACAAGGTTTTCATTGTGTAAACTATCACAGCAAATTGATTCAGATTCAGTGGGTCCTCTTTCTTGATGTACAGTATGCTTATCGTCAAATGTCACTGATTCGTCGGAAATGCTATAGTGACGAACATAGCTTTATCACAAGATGTAGAAACTTATTTCCTTGTTGTCTGCTTCAACGCTAAGGAGTGGCTGTGACCAGTCAACTTGGTCAGTAGAGCACAGTTTGTTGGTAGGGCATGGCCATGACAAGTCGACTTCACCAGTGGAGCATGGCTGTGACAAGTCAACTTCACCAGTGGAGCAAGCCTGTGCCAAGTCTACCGGCATTGTGATAGTCGCTTCATGTGATCTGATAAAAAAAAATACAAACGCGGATTGAATGTATGCTGTAAGCAGGCAGGTATACCTAAATTATAGGAGTAGCATCCATTAATACATGCAAATATCCTGATTTTTCATGAGTTTTTTTTTAAAAGAACTGACGATTAACTTATTTCGAATACGAGTCATGAATAAGGACACCCGAATTTCGCGAAATGATTTCCGCAAATGGTATATTTCAATACCCTATGGAAATACCAGAAGTTTTCTTTCGCTTATTGGCGGCATGTCTTTGTGACAAAACAATTTATTACTCAACTGGCCAACCATAATTAGGTTAATCTAATACTGTACGTCTGTGATTTGCGGGCGCAAGCCTAACATGTGTAACACCTAGGTCATGCAATAACGAAAGTGGATCTGAGCCAAAGTGTTATGAAATACAACTGGTCGTGAAATCTTTTCGCAAAATTTGGGTGTCCCTAGTCATGAGCAATCTGTGAGTAAAGTGTTCGTGCGCCTTTAGCAGTTAACGACAAGGGTGCAGCTGACTTACTAATTAGAAGCCATCTAAGAAAATGAAGCAACGTATCGACAACGGTGGTTTGCAAATTTTAAAAGATCTTCAAATCTCGAATTACTTCGAAGGTGTGAATTTCAAACATCGTTATGAGCGGTGCAGTACAAAACCTTGACAGCTTTTCGACAAATTTTTTAATCTCCCTGAACAAAATACAACAAATTTGTTTAGAAACAAAGCCCAGGTGTTATTCAAAACAGCACATTATTTGATAATGAATTAACAGTTTGTTGTTAAAAAATGATGACCCTATATTAGTAATTTCTACATTCTCTTTGTTACTGCAGTTAGCTGCAACTCTAAAATTCTTCGACACATGTGATTTGTACACAGTTCACCAGTACGAGTTTCAATAAGCAACTAAGAGTGCTTTCCGTATAGAACACTTGCCCTAACATTAAACATTCAAAAAAATCCTTTTAAAAGGTTTGTGTAAAAGTTACATTTAATTGAATCAAGACACAACTTGAATACACTCAGTCAATATTGCAATAAATTACGAAAAGTAGCCATATTCCTTGATATTTTATACTCATTTTAAATAACACTGTTTTTCTATGTTCAGTAGAGTAGTGTAGTTGTAGAAAGAACTTATGTAAAATTAAAATAAAATTAGATTTGCAACGTTTTTTACAGTTTCACATGGCAGATGCATGGATGTTAGTCACTATGCCCACACAAAGTTAACAGTTATGTTCAGATGTTGGAAGTATACACAATGCACAGAAATAAAACAGCCAGCAGGGCTTCCAGAAGCATTAAACAAAAATTAATTGCAGAACACTGACAGGCTTCACTTCCCTAAATGAGCCTTTCCAGTGAATCGTGTTCCGTGAGAATGATGTAGGGGTGTTTACATACCAAGAGTTGAAAGAAGAGAGAGATTATAATAAGATCTCTGCTTGTAAACGATGGTGAGAGAATTGAGTTAATGAAAGGTTTGCACAGTCATCATCTAAGCTAAGGTCTTTAGAGCCTATGAGAGATGAATGAGGCGGATATGGAGAAGCACCTTAGAATACAATGACGTGGAAGAGGGGAAACTGAAGATCTCTGAGAGAACCCGTCGAACTCTACTGCGTCGTCCAGGCACAATTCCTACATGCGAAAATCCGGGAGTGACCCCAACCCCACAAGTAACATTTACAGTTAATGAATACTGCTCAGTATCTTTCAAAGCATTAAAAATTAGTAGTACTGGAATGCGATTCCAACATAGCAGCAACTAATTGTGGCCTCTGATTTTCTATAAATACACTCTACTGGCACCTCCTCTCAACCTAAACTGTGTTCCCCACTTAAACGGTCCTGAGTTAGTTACATAGTATTTTAAGAGTATTCCAGGTCTAATTAGAGACAAATATATCAGCTCTATTCTGTCAGCCTCAAAACACTTTGCCAGAGTTCTCTACGGACACATGAGAGCTACTGTAGCTAGCTCGAAATCTAGACTTTTAAACGTAGCTTCTCTTATCTTGTTTGAAACCATGTGCAGAAAATTCGAGCAAGTACTGAAATAAAAACTGATTTTACGCTAATGGGAACCAAAAAGTAGAATCACCTGCCACTAACAAACTTTGTAAAACCTTACGACCTGCTCTCAAGAAACGCTAATTTCTTTTACTTCAATTTTTTTATGACTTCAAATCCTCTACGGCGAGGTCATTAAGTACAGGGGGGGGGGGGGGCATGTGTGTGTGTATATATATATATATAAAGATGGAACAGTGATGGAAAACATCTTCGTGAGGAACAGGAGTACGGTGCCCAGGGAAAAGCCATCCCTCCCACCAATGGTAACATCTGTCGCATTTTGACATGTGAAAATTCTGGTGTAACCTGGTCGGAAATCGAAACTGGAAAGCTTTTGTAAGCGGCGAGAACTATAGCTGCTACTCTACCATAGCCCCCGACTACAACATAGTTCAAGGAAACTGAAAAAGGAACCATCTTGGCACTTACCTGGAGTTATTTCAAGAAACCATTGGAAGCGGAAATGAAAATGCCCGGACAGGGATTCAAACCCTGGCACTGCAGAATGATATGTGTTTACTACTTGCTCGGTCAGTTTGGTTTTACTTTTTCAGCTTTCATTAAGACAAACCACTAATCAAGCTTAGTCAGTTAACGAAGAAATTAGAATGTGAATGTCAAATAATGGTATTAATCAGTGTTGTCATTAGATATACATAGGCTATGTATATACACACCGCGAGCAAGTGAAATTAGTTTTAAATGCATTAGTCACATAATGGTGCGAAAATTCGCAATACTTCATTTATAAACTCTCAACTATAATTTATTTCTTTTTACTTTGGAATACTACTGCATTTGCATAAAATTCAAACCGCCTAAATCTATGATTAATCAGGCATAAGCAACAGTATAGACAACCTTTAATCAATTTCGAAAATAATCATAAGGAACTGCATGTTTCTGTTATTAAATATTATTTTTACTTGCCTTTTTTTCTTCCACCACTCTGAAAGTGATTTTCCTTTGCTTCTTTTCTGCCAACCAGAAATAAGCATGTGTCCTCTATCCCTATTCTTTTTAAATTGTGTCTTATTACCACCCATGTTGGTGTCTCCCGCCAAATTCAAGAGAGTGGTTTCGCGATACTATAAAGTAAACGACAGCCTCCAGCACGTGCGACACCTGTGAGGTGTTACTGTAATGAATCACTGTGCGCGGAGAGCCCATCGCCTATGGGTGGATGTGTGAACCACCACGTAAACTGTCATTTTTAAGGCTTGCGGTGTAAGAGATTTTACAGCTTGTGTTGCTTCTACAAGCATCCTACAATTTTCAACGTCATGTACACTACTGTATTGTAGATTGACACTTTTCAGTTTTCCATTTGCAATGCAAATTTATTAGTATTCGTCTATTGAAGTTCGTCATATTGAAGGCTATGCAATTAGTAAAATAAAACACATTTCGAAATTTCGAGTAATGGCAATCTAAAATTCAACCTTAAGCAATTCTCAATATTACCCTGATTTCAAAATATGTAACGGTTTTCTCAGTATCTTTTGCGCCACGAACGTCAATTTCGTGGGTCGCAGCCACATGTCCCACGCCCTCTTAAAACAAATGCTAGCATGTACAGCAGGGCACAATAAGGCCTACATCAATGTGTATGTCTCATTTACTACTGCGGACATAAACTGCCACTGTAAATCTCTCTCTGACACACACCCCATAAATGATATTGCCCAAGCCATCTACATAGATGAGCTCCGATAAATGGTTGGCTCAATATTCTGGACATGTCTCAATGTGCACAATTGAATGGTTTCAAAGACCACACTACACAGGTTATCAAAACAAACTTGAGGAAGCTAAAGAGGCTGACATGCTTATAACTAAATTAAGGCATAGCACACTTTTGATGGTTCTGAAGACTGCTATATTGGTAGAAAAAATGACTAGCTGGTATGTGTGAAGTAATGGTGACGATCAGACATTTTCCATAAAAACTGGCCGAACATTGCAGCCAAAGTAGTGTAGCGTAAGCTTCATTGTGATACAGTGCACAGATGATAGAGCATGATTGGGACATGCTTGAGCAAACCAAGTTGTGACTGTCCCTTAACAGTCCCTCTTTACCACAACTAGTCAACTGTGCGAGCGAGGGCACAAGGATGTGACACTGGTTGTCAGTCGACCCTCTCTCACCTTAGCAGCCATGGAAGAGGAGAAGACCAGAGGTTGCAACTGGGCTGTGCTGAACATTGCACGAGGACAGCCAAAGCTTATACCTTCAAACTGAACAGCGTTACTTCCCAGTCACGCCAACTGGGTCCAATTCCCAATGGGTCGCCCCCAGATTTTCGCATTTCGGGTGGAATCGTGCCAGATGTTGCTGGCCGGCAGGTTTTATTGGGAATCTCCCAGTTCCACCACCTTGCAATCTGGTGCTGCCCCATACTCAACTTGCTTTGCCCTCATTGGCTCTCAAGACCTTGGTGTTAACCACCCAAATCTATTTACTTATTCATTCAAACTGAACGTTGACATGTATGTAAGAAAATCAATGCACATACCTTCAGATTGCAAACAGATGGGTAAGTTATACTATACTTGGCAAATATCTACCTTTCGAAGCAAATATTACTTAATTTGAATACCGTGTGACTTCTGTCACGGCAGAAACCTTTTATGGCATGCCCCAATGATACTTTTAGTCTATAGCAACGCCACATTGGTTGGGTGACAAATCTCCAGGAACGTGGTTAGACAGTTAAATAACATGCATTTCCCAACAGCCAATGAAATCACGAACTGTACTAAGCGAGTATAAAGCAGTGTATGTCGTATTACCAAATAACACAAATTTTGCAAGTCCCTACACATGTAATATTTAGTAAACAGTCTAAGCTTGACGCGTGCCCGGCTATTGACTGAATTCCACAATCGTCGAGGTTTATAGTGCTAGACCAAGTGTGCGGTTATAGGTAACTGCAAGGTGGTGTTAGAAACCTGACTTACTCTGAAGGTCTTCAGTTGGTTGATAACTTGGATTGGCTGACTGAGCGAAGCTGATGCTACAGTCCTTGGTTTAGATTACATTGTACCGAATTGTCTCGCACCGTACTCAAAGTTCCAGGCTGCTGACTCGACTCCAAAAGTTAGGATTGGCTAGTCTATACCTAGCTTCAGTCCGGTATACTAGACCCCTCAACACCTGATGCTAGTCGGTGTTGAGGGGTCCTCTGTTCCTTCCTCCTGCGTAGGAAGGGCTAAGGTATTCCGCTGCTTGGCAGCTAGATGAGCAATATTTTGTTTCCTACACCTTCAGCCGCACCTTATGTCATAGATTTTGATTTGCTGTTGAACGAGATTCGTTGTGCACTCTGGACAAGGAACAATTCTCCTATAATAGTGTAGGTCCAGTATGGCACAAGCTTGGTAAGTCTCTCCACTGATCCCCTCCCACATCTGCGGGCAGATCAGAGATGTTGAGCTGTGTGGGCCACCAATGCTATACTCTGTTTCATTATAACTTCAGTAAAATTTTACAGATGTTTTGACCACCCTACACAGCATGTAAACAGTAAATGCCCCCCATTTCCAAAGTACTGTGCCAGCTGATGGTTGTTGCAGGATGCATGTTATTAAGGTGGTGCTCTTGGCGATGATTGTAAAAGAAAATGTTACTCGGAATTAAAAATTATGTGGAAAATTAGTGATAATTACAACATTTATGATTAAAATTATGCTTTTAGACTAATGTGCAATTTTATGAGTTATAGAGCAAGGGCTTTCAAAATATTTAGAAATATTATGGTAGAGCATGCGAACATCACGGTTATGTGAAAGGTTTCCACCAATCTCAGTTGAGTCTGTTGTCTGTGATCTCCACCTGCCCGGTGAAAAGCCATTGTTGCCATTCTCTCTCTTCCGTCACAATTTATCAATATGCTAGAATTCCTTGCTGGTGATGTCGGAATATTATATATATGCAGTTAATCAATTTTGTATTTATGTATTGCATTGTGTAGTTCATCGTAGGTGCCTTTTTTTAGAACAGTCTCCTCAGTGAAATGAATTATCGACATGTCTCTGTCACTTTGTAAAATGGTTTGTTGTGTGCTGTGATCCGGCATTTTCTGTGGCCATTGTGAAGCGCGAGCAAAAAATTATTTTCGTTGTGAAGTGTGAATTTGTTGGTTTCAAGAAATAGTTCAAGGGTTTTGTTAGTTGCATAAGTCAGCAAATAAATTATTTAGCTTCAGTAGCCAACATGCGATTAATCATCCAAAGTTCGGTACGTGTTTAGGAATTACGAAGTGAACAGTAAGTTTGTGTGTTTTGTAAATAATGTTTTCTTAAATTGTTAGAATATTTGAAATGTATTTGGACTTTTATTTGATTGAGACACTAACGATTTTCATG
The DNA here is from genome assembly GCA_029891345.1 of Dryococelus australis. Taxonomy (NCBI): domain Eukaryota; kingdom Metazoa; phylum Arthropoda; class Insecta; order Phasmatodea; family Phasmatidae; genus Dryococelus; species Dryococelus australis. The sequence goes on along the minus strand of CM057004.1, from coordinate 87,441,911 downwards.
TAGAAGTTAGATTTGCTTAACATGTTTACAGTGTGCATTTTGCACATGTATTAACTGTGACGTATTTATTACGTTTTGTTCTTGAGGGAGGTTTACAAATGTACATGGCCTACATAAGTGCCCTTTTAGTGTAGTTCACTATGTAATAAATGCAATGATATTTATCTGCTGAGTGTTTCTCGCATCTGTACGAACAGCGACACATTTATCGCATTTAGTTCTTTCGATGAAGTTAAAACTGAGTTATAGTAAATTGATTGCTATTTCCGTACGAACAAAATTTTCCAATGCGTCATCAAAACAATGCAAGTTCCAAGCGCCACTCTCTTATAAGAACCACAAAAATATTGTCTTCTGAAAGACGTAAAACTATAGTTCCTCACCCCACCAATCAAATAAAACAGTTGGGAATGGCAACCAGATATAGTACCCTAATTACTGGACAGAAATTGTCTTTCAATGCTTGCCATTAGATTTGTAGTTTGTTTACAAAGATAGGTTTCTTCACCAACAGAACAGCTGTGGAGGAGGGACACATCGTGGCCGTGCTTCTCGATAACTGTCAAAATGTATCGAAGTTATGTGAAACAAGACTATACTACTGGATGTGATGTCCAGGCTAATACCACCCCCAGTACCTAGGTACTATGGTAGGTGATATAATCTAGGCTCGCTGTCTCTCCTTGGTGGAAGGTATTCCTAGTGGTTGTGGCTCCTCTGTTCCTTCCCTCCAGCACCTGGGTGCTTGGAGTAGTAGGAAGCAACAGGTGGCCGTCTAATGGGTGTGTTACCAGACTGGAGGTCCCCCAAAAGGGGGGGCCTCAGTCAAGCTAGTTCAGATTTACAAAAGTGCCTGGTTTCTGTTGGTAGTGCACAGTGCAACTTATTCCTAGCGGGTGAAATAGATGTCACTCTAGAAATAAAAGCGTTAGGATAGATTTATTGAGGACTCAATAAACAGTGACTCGTGCTATCTCCTATCAAGCAGATGGAGTACTGAAGGCAAACTACGTTAGCCAGGTGTAGGCGACCTGGTCCTAGGCTAGAGGGAAAGTGAACTAGAAAACTGAATGTATAACTACTCAACTAAAGCTGTCTGATGTGGGTGTCTGGAAGAAACAAAAGAAGTTAAATTAGCAAGGTATATTCGTGTTCGATAGGTGTCGAAGACTGTTGTCGCAGAGGATAGCAGCGATGGCTACTGAAGACTTGAGGTTTCGCTGGAGGCCCCACCACTAAGGAGTGCTCTGAGTTTTCTCAAGAGAAGAAATATGGAGGACTGTTGGAGTCCCGTCGCGCACGGACTTATATAGTTAGAAGTCTAGGCTACCGTGACGGAGAAGGCGTGCGACGTCCTTCTGTCATGAGGCTGGCATGGGTGGGAACCCTCTTGGCGGCGCTCAGCTGCGCCCGAAGTGGCCGACAACTTGTAGGCACTTCGAGCTGGGGGAGGGGGAAGCGGCATGCTCGCTGGTTGCATAACCTTGTAACCACGTATTCGGCCGCCTGGAAGATTTAAACTGTGTGCAACAACCGTGCATTGTAGTATACGCGGCACACATCAAGCTGAGCATATCAAGAATTTTAACAATTGAGTAGACTAGTTCATAATAAAGTGAAAAATGAAATTCTGCATTGTTTTCCCAACGTGTGGCAGGGTCACATTTGGATAAGATGTGACTGGGGCTAACTAAGCAGCCTTATTCCAGCCAGCCCACAGAAGTATTACGATGGGGTGGAGAAGCAGCAGAATGGGTAAGCCCAGAGAAAAACCCCATGCATGGCAGCAACTGCCATGCTCCTCAGGTGGTAACCTCCCTCCCCTATCCACATAAAAATGTACGCTTGCCAGGGCCTTGTTTTTACCAAGGTAGTCTAGAAGCGAGGGGCCATTGACCTACCAACTGGACCAACAAGGTGTCTCCCACCCCTTTTTTTTTCAAAATAATCATTAGCGAGTTATAAAATCCACTTTAACGAAATATCAAAACTACCTTCATAAAAGTGCAATTAATCTCTAATCAAGAGAAACAAAAAAAAAAGGTGGGTGGGGGTAAGTAGTCATATTTATTTTTTTAATAGTCTTCCATTTTTTTTATTGATAACCGATTTTTACACACTTAATTCATGTTCATAAAAATGAAGTATACACAATAACTTCACATTTCAGTAGATAAAAATCACTGACGGATTAAAAAAACTACATTTTGAATCATTAACAGATAAAAAAAAAAAACTATGTTTTGAAGTCTCAATTCAGGTCTTAAAAGTACACAAATTTTTACAGAAATTTCTGTGTACGTGCTATATTGAGTGTACAAAATGAGGACTAAAGCACAATATGAATTGCTTTGTAGTATTAACATACAACTAGTTTTCAATTAACCACAACTGCTTATCTTTCTGTTAATTGAAGGTAGTAATCCACTGAACCGTAAGTGGTTTGTTATTGCTGAATATCTATGAAGTTTCTTGTCAAAACACAAATTTGACTGACCAATTATAGATCAATGTGCAAAATATCATAAGGTGGACCACAAGTCTCTCATATTCTAGGTAGTAAACCTTCACTATCTAGTAGTGGTGTGCAGGAATGGAATTTTGCCATCAGGAAAAATTCGGGCGGGAAACTTAAATTTCCTATGGGAATTCGGGAAATAATATTGTAAGTTAGGTAAAGACGTTTGTGGGTTTTTAGACCTAGTAAATAACATTCTATCAGGTCTTATTCCACTAAAACAAAACATAAACATAAAATAATGACTGTGTGTGCTAAAAATTAGATTTGGGCTAGAAAAGTCTTATTCTATATTTTTATACACTTAGTTGTTGCACTACGAATTAATCCTCTAGGTTTGGAGCACTTCTTTATAAAATACTTGCATCAATTTTAATAGGAAAATCCCTTATAATAATTTTTAAATAACACAAAGAATTTGTCTTACGACACGAAAAAGAAAAATTTCACTACACATTTGTTTGAAAACATTGCCTTCATGTTTTCAGTTCGCTGCTATTTTCTTTATAATTTCATGACATCTACTAAGGAACTTTTGTCATTATTCATTCCATTTTTTGTAGTAAAATGTGTGTACATTGACACCACAGTTACGCTTCTAATCACGTAGTACAACTGCAATCAAAACAAAGTCGCATCGGGCAAGTTATGAATTCATCATACAGAATCTGTATGGTAACAAAGCTAATCCTCTATCAATAACGAAATTAAAAGTAACTAGGTAAATTAATTATATCTCTCATAGAAAATTTGCTATGTTTGGAGTTTGTCAATGTCTCGACGATAACAAGTGAACACAGCACACAATTAAAAAAAAAACACATTCCAAATGAAAAACAAAGACAATTTGTTGGCGTGTTACAAATAGTTTTAACCAAACCCATATTAAAAAAAAAACAATTTTATTTTTCAGTCAAATAGTTAAACATTTGGAGCCAAATTAAATGTTCATTGTGCACTAGCTTAATTTTACATGAATGTTTAGGTTATGTATATCAAAACTTGCATACCACATCAACCAGCAATCGATACTTACAACATATTGATGTCACTCGCATATAAGACAAATGCAGCGCTAACGATTCACCTTAACTTCATAATAGTGCAAGTTTACAACAAGTATTACTTAATTTGTGCAATAAACACGTAGTTTTAACGTTAAATATTATATGACGTACAAAAATTATTTTACCTTATGCAACAAACTTTAAAATATGTGAATAAGCGGAAAAAGAAATTTTCTCGGGCAAGATTTGAGTCATCAAATCTTAACTGTGCACATAATAGTCAATATAAAGTTTATTGTATGAAATCTGACTTGTAATTAAGTTGGAATAACATACAAACCTGAACATAAATTTTTCCCGAAAATATCGGAAAAAAATAATATCCCGCTCGACGAGAAAATCGTTATGTATTCCCGAAATTTTTCTCGAAGTTCGGGATCCCGCACGCCACTACAATCTAGCCATTAAGCAGTTAACATTTTTTATGTAAAATTGTTCTGCTGGTGGCTGATTTGCAGCATATGCCCCTAAAACACCACTCAAGAGGAATATCTTACAATTATTTCAACTTCCAGCCCTTCCTTTGCTACATTTACGTTTTATGCTCTGCATCCATTATGCAACATTTTTTAATGTACATATGGGAACTTACAGTTTTTATGTCAGCCCAGTGCAGGTTCCCACAAAGTTATCAGACAGTGGTATTTTTATTTAACTGAAAATGCTCACCATAAATTTTTTGCGGTCATATCAGACAAACTTGAGTGCTGGCAGAGAGATAATGAGACATTATTCCATGTTGTGACTGTATTGACTGTATGCTTTATGCAGAACATATAAAGCTGGAACAATTGAATTGCAATTTGCAGGAAAGCGTTGTATTAAATTTACAGCAGAATGGGACCTGGAAAAAAAGTGTAAAAAGAAAAAATGATACCAGAAATGTAAAAACCGGTTTCTACTGTATCTGCAGAATGATGATGTATTGCTTCACTGTTACCTAATGCAATATTACTGGTGGGAATTGAATCAGGCGCTTAAAATTTATTAACATTTTGATTATAAGAATGAATGCAGGACACTTGAATTTTGGAAAGGATGTACTAGAACATGATTTTCCGCACCAAGATACATACTAGTGCAAGAGCAATAAAGGAAAATCCCCCCCCCCCCCCCCCGTTCTTTCCCTGCACCCATTATTACAGCTAGCCATTTTTGTCATGTAGTTGCATATACAAAATAATGGCATGCACTAGTTAAGGGTTTTTCCTCAACATTCAATAAAAAAAAGTGTAATTTTCTTTCTGCAAGGTTTGCAATTTGGGAACAATTATTTAATAGAAGGCTTATGTGATCAAGTACGTAAATTTACCACTATAAAAGGTCCTGCTTAATCTATGTACACTCCCACTCCTGCCAATATCCACATATGCTACACAAGTGCGTAACTAACATTACCCCATATTACACACCGATAATATGTACATAAAACTGTAATGCCAAACATTTTCAGCTTTAAATTACGCAACTACTATGTGACTTGAAAAAAAATATACATGGCACTACTTCTGAAACTAACACAGCATGTCTATATTTCGTATTCTAAATGTAACAACAAATATCTTTTACAAAAAATGATTATTAAGAATAAGCATAATACCTACTATGCTGTCATAGCATAAAGAATTGTCCATTACTAGTATTATTCAAATAGCACACTTTTAAACATGATTCTTAATTATGACTCAAGTCTGTGTTATATGGTACTATATAAAAATATACTTTTTTAAAAATGTAACTTTCAATAAAATGCACGTAAGTCCAATAACAAAATCAGTCATAAAATGTAAATGTGTTACAATTTAAAGAGAAAAGTTACGCAGATTATAAAATCATAAGTAAAAAATGGGTCAATTACACCTTACTCAATGGTGAATGATACTATTACCACAGCACAATACTCTCCAGATGCATATGTTTGTAATCAACTCTGCATGACCCACATTATAGCAACTGCCTGTTCACCAAGGATCTGACAGACAACAAGCCACTTGCCAGCATGTCGGCCACAGATGTTTAGAGCTCATTAGCTTTTCAAAAGGTATTGCATAGCAGTAATGCACTATTTACCACTACAATAAACTTATAACATACTGTAGATAATACTTTGTACGTCCAACAAGTGTTGCAGCATTAATGTGGTCACTTCTTCTGGTGTCTCGCCACGTCTATAACCGGTGGAGTTTGAGGTGGCCCATAGTAACAAAATGTTGAAGGACGAGGGGGTGGCCCCTCAAATGTTACGTGCTTCAGTGGAGATGCTGTTCCACTCAACAGTCTTGGGGAGGGACCAAGTGATTTTTCAGCAGTAAAACTGAACACAGCATTCTGCGATACACTGCTGGGTCCTGGCATATTCACACCATTGTTCAGCTGAAATCTAAATGGATATGCTCTGCTGCTAACACCAAGTTGCTGGATTTTCGAAGACAAGTTTGTTACATGTTCTGGACCAAAACCAACCTTAATAGTATTCACAGAAACATCAACAGGACCAGTATGATTAATACTAGTCAGTGATAGTGCTCCCTGTTTTGGTCTTGTCTCCTGCTGACTGTTGCTCCTCCTAGGTGAGAAGGCAGGTGGGAATTTGTTGAACCTCAGATTCTGTGCATTCCTTGTCAAATCGCTGTTCATAAAAAGCAACTGCTTGTAGGATCCCTGGAATGGCGTACTGGGCTGGTGGGGAGTAAACCCAGGAGGCAAATTGGAGGGCTTCCTAAGTGCAGGACCCATCTTTCTTGCATTCGCTGGCTCAATGCGAAGTGCCTGTCTTCTGTCCATCCCCTGGCCATTCCCTCGCCTTTGCTGTGTATTCTTGGTACGGTTCTGCTTCCTCAGCGGACACTGCTTTATCATGTGGTCAGTCTTTTTGCACAAGCGACATCCTCTGTCATTCGGTGGCTCTCCAGATGTTAACAGATTTGGGTCCAGAAAATATTTCTGTAACAATTTTCAAAGTACTGTACATGAGGTGATCTACAGGAGTTAATAGATATAAGTAGTACAAGAAGAAACATTACACTGTATAGCCAATAGATTGGCCGACTAAAATAATGTGACATTAAGTGCAGTTATACTGCTTAATTGGACATTCACAAAGAACCAAGAAATTTTTAAAAACATCTTAACCAAGTCACCTGAACTTAAGGGGGAGAGTTAGATACGTGCCAAAATATAGTTATGTAAAGATAGCTCTAGCTCTGTATACTGCTGCGCTTTACAAGACACAACGGAACTACAAGGACTGTGCTCGTGATGTCTTCCAACAGCATTGCCAGCTCGCTTTTTAATGTCCACTGCCACAGGCCGCAGGCCATAGAGAAAATAAAGAACTAGATCCAGCCTCGGGCCTCCGGCGATAGGTTTCTGGCATTAGCAGATACATTTAAATTTTCTTTCAATACGATACATGCCTGTTTTGTACTCTGCCAGTTATGCTGATGTATTCCGAGAGGCTCAAAGGCGGAATATTTAATTTTAATTTACAATATGCATCTCAGCCGACTCACATAATGTAATTTCTGTATATTAACATGTAACTACGAAAATAAAAAAAACTAGCAGCGCAGCACTCGGTCACTAAACAAAGCACAGCAAAAAACATACTTAATCAAAAAACTGTATGCTAATATTGGTTTCAGATTACATTCGTACTCTACAAAATGGCACCTTATATGTGGTTTCTGTAATTTGTTTACGAAAGAAAATGAATACGTATTGGCTAGAACATACAGCAGAAACACTGATACGTAGAGCAAATAATTTTAATTTGGTACTTAATATTATTTATATTTGTTACCTAGTATAAAAATTCTCCATTATTTAAAAAAGCTAATGCTGTGACCTCAAAAACATTATGGTGGTGTATTGTGAAGCGATATTCCAGTCTTTTGAAACAGTAAATTAGCTTTTCTAAAGTTGATTTGAAGTGACAATGTTCTGGCAGAGTTTGCACACAGAATGCTTCCCTTTAATTTTTTATGTCTAATAGAATTCAGTGTTTGTACTATATACCACAAATCCTGCAATCAGAATTGCTCTCAAATTATGACAAACAGAAGATATACCATATATTTGATACTGCATACACCAATACCAGCGGAGTATCCAGGGGGGGGGGGGGGCTATGGGTGTTGTAACCTCCCCCTACCCATTTTTTCATATGGATATCAACTAGTAGAATTAAAATTATTAATAAGCTTTCATTACAATAGAATCATAATTGCTGTAAACTATGATGCATGTTATTATGCTACATTAAGTAACTTTTGTTCTAATAATTCAGGTTAAACAGGGAAAAGTCAGGGAAAATTTAAATAATTGCTACTCTGCAAAATTTGTAAGTAGTGTGAATACAGGATGATGTAATTATGAGTATATGCATTTTAAAATTTTCAATTTTAAGTTTGTGAACTAGCAATAACACAACTTGTGTCACAGGGCCTATACGTGCAAAATAAAGTATTTGCGTGTTTGTAATGGGCACTCCAGTGAAGTCAATAGCATGTATCGCGAGAAATGTTGAAGAGCCGAATAAAATATTAGCACTGCTGGATTGGTGTGTTGAAGTATAATTTAATTCAACTTCATTAATAGCATTTTTTTGTTTATGTTGGTAGAAAAATACGGTATTTGAAGTTTTCAGTTCTGTCTTGAAAACAGGGAAAATTAGGGAATTCCAAATATAATTTCAGTGGATACCGTGGTATTAACACATACGTCAGCATCAATAATGCCAGTATAAGATCCGTCTCTTCCTTCAGTCAGTGTAAACTCACTCTTGAGAAATTTCTGGCTACGCTATTGAATCAATATTCGAAACTGCCGTCACACAGAATGAATTACGAAATTTATTTTAGGAATATTATAATTCTAGTACACATTTGTATTTTCAAGACTACTTTAAAACCTGAAATAATATCCAAGTGGATTTTAAATCACTAATGTGAGTCTTGATCGGGACCTATATCTAGATTCATACCATATTGTTGATACTCAGATTTGCAAAAAAAACTCTTCGGATGACTATATTATTTATGAAATGTGGTGAAATATTATAAATTAAATATTTACAGACCTAACTGTAACAAAGCGTGAAAGGAAAATTAACATCACATATTTCACCATATGCATGTATAATATATTGCTTCAAAAATTAGCGGAGATTCCAGCATTACGTAAAAAAAATATTGTGATTTGCTGTATTTCCAAAATACTTATACTAAATTCTCTTTCATAATTGGATGATTTTAACTGGTGCTGGTTTCAAGCCAGTGAATTATCGATGTTTTCTCCTATAGTAACCTGAATGCGGTTGGCTTGGTCTACTAACAAATGTTTTCTATTCAATACAAATGTCTACTAAACAAAGGAACGCTGAAGTTGCGCACATATAATATTGAACTATAGAACAGGTGAACCTACTCAGACATTGAAAGCATGAGTATTCATATAGTCACGGGTTATCGCAGGTATTTACGGGTAGTCGTATATATAGATATGTATTTCAATAATTCCTTAAAACCTGAGCAAAGCAATGGTGGGCTGCTAGTACCACATAAACCTAAAATATTTGTATGACCACCATTTTGAAATAAGTATCTAATCAAGTTCAATTATGTGCGTTTACCTGATCTGTCATAGTATAACTAACTTGTCAAATTATGAGAGAATTGCTGTGATAGTCTTCAATATATTATGTAAAAAAATCTTTATTTTTTAATCTCATGATATTTTTCAAAATTGTGTTCTAACAACATCAACTTCAAAATGTAATGCTTACATGATGTTCTGCGAGCATACAAAATTTGATTGAAATCAATCAAAAGATTCCCGAAATATGACATATTGCCCTAAATAATAAAATGGCCACATTTTGAAAGGAAGTTCTTGGCGTTGTCGAAAACTATAAAAGTCGGGTGACCAAAGTATGGACTGAATATAAACAAAGTTTTGTTAAATCCGCTCAACGCGTTAAATGGAAAAAAAAAAAAAAAAAAAAAAGGGGGGGGACACATCTAGACATGCACAGACATACATACACACATACAGGAAAGTCTTTGTTTCGTTCGGAAAGTACACTAATAATAGTTACACTTGCAGGTTCAATACCGTAAGTTTTCAAGTGAAATAATGAAGGATCACAGACATGTCGGATGAAGTATAATACATAATCCTTGCTTGTATCACTTGGAAACAGAAAGTCCTTGTTTATTGCAAAATGTCACACAATTTTTAATGGAAAACAAGGCTTAACCCCATACATATATACAGTTATACACACACTCACATACATATGCATACATTCTCACACATACAAACAGGCACTAGCACAGGACATGAAAATGAGAGGTGGTGGTGTGGTAGGACAATGCTATGTTAACTTCGCTAGCAGTATCAGTTGCACAGTGAACATAATTTTATGGTACGGCTCATTTATGAACCCCAAAACACTCATAATTTCAAGATGTTCTCTATGTACTAATTTTTTTGTTTCGTTAAATATCTACTTCTCCGGCTTTATTCATTATCCCCAATCTCATAAAAATAAATTTATCTTTCTGATAGTTTTCCAGAAATGTGAATGGTGGTCGAGACTTCCTATTGACAAATCTACTAACAAGTAAGCAAATGTAATCTTTTATGTGAATCCCAGTTAGGATTTAGGAAACATCATCTTACAACTACTGCACTTCTGTTAGCAATAGACAGACATCAGAGACCAGCTGCATAGTAGAATATTATTTGAGTTGGACAAATAAGTTCATATTACTAACTGTGTAAATAATACTGTACGAAAACATGGCAAATGAATAAATGTTTTGCATGCGATAGTACTAAAATTTAGCAGTCACTTCCACTTGACTATATACAGTTATTAATGTGCCCTAGGTCACACTCCTTGTGCTTTTTAATTCATTCAAGCTTTTTGACAATAATTGATAAGGCACCATAATCCTATGTTGTTTGCTTTTTGAGACGTTGAAAACCTTAGTGCTGATGCAGAAGAAACACTTAATTGTAGCTACTTTGCGGTTAACTTTTACAAAGAAATCACAGCCCCGAAATGCATATACGCAGCGCTGACATAAATACCCCTCCCACACCCCTCCCGCATGCAATCATAAATACTGACTGAGAGACAGTAGATTATGCGAGATCTTAACGCCGAAATCAAGGTGCACTGCTCAAACTGGTGGCAACTCAGACCAATTTCGTTTTGTTTTATACACATAACAACTTATGTATAGGATGTTCACTGTAAACTGAGCACTTCTCAAAGCCCTGCTTAAGATCTAATTGTACGCACTTGTGTATTCTACCGCCTTATGAAGATTTGCATTGTCATGGGTCTAATCACTTTATTTATGCATGTCAAGTGAAACTGTGAAACTATTAAAAAAGTAAATATTTTACAAATCTGCTAATTTTTACACTTTGATGCATTAAAAAAAAAGGAAAGCAAAAAGATATTTTTAACTATCAGAAATGGTTACCTAACTTTTCTATTCAACGTTAAGATACGGGACTACTTTCCATCCATAGTTACCAACTTTACTGGGCGCATGTCACTCAGGGTGCCTGTTAAAATATATGCAGGTAGGAGCAGTGACTTTTTTCTAAGGTTGATTTCAAAAGTGCTCACTTTATCGTGAACAGCTTTATCACAGTTTAGTGTGTCTGTGTCACATAAGCTACGTCATACAAGTGTACTGACTGTTCAGTGGTATGTGTAAGGCAGTGTTGATTTTTACATGTGATTGAAGGGCACGCAGTGGTCCTAAAGAAGAAAATATGGGTTTAGATGTTAACTGCAAACCAACCAAGTTAGTTTACATAAATCGTCAAAGGAAATAAAATTATTTCTTGTCCTTTTACTGTAAAATAATGCTATTTCTTTCAGAAATGTAAAAAAATGGAAAACTTATATGTACACCAATTATATCCTACGCTGCATATCCAACATTCCTACACTGTATAATTACGTATGATAATGTAAATATAGAACCCATATTCGAACAAGACATTTCAAGTTGCGCTATCACTTTAAAAAATGCAAGTATATATAAACACATTTTTGCCTACAACAGGTACGTTAAAAATTATATTTATTTTGATTTTGGATTAGTATTTAACAACCTCCGTATGTCATTTTCTATGAAGGTACAAGTGTAAACAATTATATATGTAAACTTATAAAAGAATATATTTCTATGTCATGTTAGTATTTTATACTGGTTTACATGGGTTTGAAAGTTTTGCAACATGAATGACCAGCACAATAAATTTATTTTATTCTCTATGGCGCGAGCTGAGGAACCACCTCCAGCCGGTCGGGAGTGTGTTGTAGGAGAACTGGCAACAGCATTCGTGTTACACTTCTTTTTTTGTTACGTTTTGCAACTTCTGTCCCATTTAAACAATGATAGTGTTACCTAGCAGGAAACTCGTGAACTGCATGTGTACAATTTTGTTTGTATCTGCCCTCATATCAGGTAGATAGCTCTGCACGCAAATTACAAGCAAATTTGGCATCTAATATTACCCCTTAAGCAAATAGATTTTGCTAACTACCTGAAACATAGTACATTTCATGTAAAATTCGCACTAAACATTAACATTTCTTTTTTATAATGAATCTAATGGTAAAATAATTAGGTTACAAACAGAAACAAAATAACTTTACTAAATGTTTTGATCATAACTGTCCTGCAAAATGCAATTTGACTTTTACTGGTGAAAGACTCATTCAGACATTTGTACAATTACTTTCTACCACAGTTTGAAAACAAATACTTCTGGGCAGCTTTGGAAGAAACCCCATGAAGCAATGTTTGCTGTAAATGTTACCCACGTGATAGGTCTGTTGGGATGCTTGCAAGAATGGCTGGCTCTGGCATGACATCACCATGCCTGAGCAAGAATTAAGCACAGGAGAAAGGTTGCTTGCTCACAATGGCTGTTAAAATGAGGCTGCATTACAGATGGAACAGTTAAGTGTCTGCTGACCATGTCTTTTCAACTACTACCAACAGGTGTAAATCCACTACGAGATTATTTGGCACATACAATGGGGCTGAAGGGACTCTCTTGCATTACACAATAGTACTTTACAGTTTAGTCTTTGTCTAGTTCAAAGAAGTTCTTGCATAAATCAAGGTGACAATACAGTGGAAAATCTATCCAAAGAATTTTCAGGGGACTGACAAAAATTGTATAGATGCAGACATTCTGTAGATGTGAACCAAGACATATTAGTAAACAAAAAAAACCCAACCTCATTAAACTTTATGTTGAGCCCATTGATTGACAGGACTATGTTAGGTATCTGTCAAGTTTAACTAAAAGAAAACAATGCAAATGTGATAATACAGTAGAACACTGTTATAAAGTTCTCAAGGGAACAAGAAGTGTTAACCTTATATGGAAAAAAAAAAAAAAACCACACAAACAATGCACTTTAATTTTTTTTCCAGTACTCACACTCAAACTTAATAAAAACTATATTTAATCACCTCTTTTGAAACCATGTGCACAAAAATAGCTGCCGCCATAGCTGAAATATTATTCATAGAGTAACTAAAAACAGTCACAGTTACTAGCTACGAAATAAAAAATAAAAATGTCTTAAATATTGTAATTGATAAATTGCTGTGAATAAGGTTTCCTTAATTTTGCATTGCCTTTTTCTAACATTCTGAGCATTTTTATTAGTTACATTTATACACAATGTATTCATAATTATCATAAAAAATATTCAAGTGAAAAACTTGCAAGTGTTGTTGGCAACGTTGTATCGCAAATCAACATCTCAAAAAATATGGCACCGCTGTTTCCTGTTGCTGATCGTTACCAACATGTCTGCTGCTCTATGCAATGGAGTTGTTTTCTGAGCATCTAATAAAATTCTACAGTACATATGTACTGTATTGCTACACTTTTTCAGTTTTCTTTTCTGTACTTCATGCGCTCTAAATACACTATACATAGTCTGAGACATCTATTGTTATTATTAACTATTTTTTGTTACAAAGTACAAATTAAGTGTGACATTGTGACTAAATCAATGACAGATTATTTTATAAGTTGTACATTACATAAATAGGACTAAATGCAGGGCAGTGATACATAAGTAAAAACAATGTGTTGGTAATTCATTTTATTTGCATTATCTATTAGTACAGTACAACCTCTCTACTACGACCCCTCATGTTTCCCGAGTATAGGGTCGTAATAAAAAATTTGGAAAATTTTGGGCCAATTTTGACCCACCCCTAACCTCTATACACCAAACTTGCCATTTTTTGCATGAAGTTCATGTTCAATCGTCTCTAGTGCATAAAAACAACTTTTAAATTAATTTAAATTAAATATGTATGTATATTTTAATAGTTGGACATCTCCTGATTAATTAGATACCCACCCCTTGCCGTAAAAAAGAAGGCCTAAACACAGTATGACATGGTATTTAAGCAGCTGTCGGTTGGTCGCTACAAGCTGGCGGGCGCCCGCCGCCCGCTACAAGCTTATTCTGGTGGGCAGGGGCAAGCCGGCCGCTGCCAGTGCCGTCGTTGCAAGACAAGTTCACTTCGTAACAGCGGCCTGGTGTTGATAAAATATGCTGATAGATGCAATTCACGTCAATGTGTTAAATTTATACGAAATGTAGGCGGCGTGTTGGCCTCGGCACTGGCACGATGAGACCTGGCAATATTTACGGGAATATAAAAATTTAGTGTGGTCTACTTAAAATATTAACTATCCCAAATTTTTCATCAAAAACTGCTGATGTGACCTATACACACACATGGCCTTGCTCGCCAAAATATGGCAACATAAGAACACATTTTACTTGCACACACTTACCTACCTTTATTCACTTTACACATAAAATTGACTTCACAACGGGGGAAAAAAACAAATATCCACCAAAAAAAATTAGCATATTACGTAGGCATGGGCGCACATAAACTTAAAAAAAAAATCATTAAAAAAAGGGACATTGAATTAAATTTGAAGTTATACATACACTGATTAAGAAACTAGTCTGTAATATGCCACTGTTTTTACAGCAAAGGAGGAGGCATACTGGAAGCAAAAAAAGACAGGGAGAGTAAGGCAGAGGCGGCGACATGTGACTAGGACAAAGAATCCTTACCCCCACCACCGCACCATCAACAGGCAATACACCAGTGTCCCCTTCTGGCATGAAATAATTTATTGCTTCACGCTGCTTGGGACAACAAATGTCAAATGCTATGACAGCAGTTTGAGAAATGGACGACCACTAACATCAGTAAAGGCTAGTTTCCCATAGACTGAAAACCGTGGATAATAGAAACTTGTACCTCGGTTGGCGAGGGATTACTGTATCTATTTTTAGATGTGCCTCAAATTCGCAACATTTTAAACCCAAACTTTTCATGGTTCCTCGGGATTGGGTCGTAATAGAGAGGTGGTCATAATAAATGGGGTCATAATGGAGTGGTTTTACTGTATTACTTGCATATATGTGCATAATGTACTATAGATCAACTTCGTATGCCTTGGGAGTACAATTTGTTTATACTTCGCTGTTTAATGATAGGAGCATGAAATTTTCGGTGATGCTGCAGAAATTTTTTGTTTGGACAATGGAATAAAAATTAAATTTTGCCAGGATCACAGAAAATGCTCTGTGGACATGGACTTGCGGTTCAACAGTACGAGTTTCCACTGTATATATAAGAACACGAATTCAAGTACTCATTCTAGTACTTGTCGACAGGCATGCATGCATGCATGCGCGTACACACGCATGTGCACATACATATAGGCTGTTCATGATAAAGTGAGCGCTTTTTAAGGCCTTTCTAAATTTTTCCTTTCATCCAATTTCCATCTTCCTGCTGCTTTTTAATATAAACATTGCAATGTGACCAATAAACACAGTGAATACATTCACCACACACAAAATTTAAAGCCTGATGCTGCAATAAGATATACTTATTAGTGGTTAAAGCCTGTTGGAAGGGCCTTAAAAAGTGCTCACTTTACCGTGAACAGCCTATATACACAAAGGACCACTCATTTTTCATGCAGTTGCACAATTGCTAAGTTTTGCTGGCTAGGTGAGCTTCATCAGGTGGTGGGTTGTAGGGCACTGCAATATGGTGGAAGGACACTCTTGGTAGTAAACCTAGCAGTCAGGAAGAAAACTAGGGTGCAGAAGAAAATTAAAAATTTGTCGGTATAGCAGAGTGTGGTTTGGAGTTGTGATTATCTTATGTTGAGGCCTGGCAGCTGCCTAGATTTTATTATAAGTTAATTGACGAGATAATTCTCAGTGTCCGAGTTCTGAGCAATTCTGGTACTACAGCAGGAATCAAAATCTTTGTTGTGTGTTGCCGCAACTCGTTTGTCTTGCAGGTTGTTGATGTGTCCAGCTATGGTTTATATGTTGTCTGTTCTGTGGCCATTCATTCTCTGCCTGTGTGTGGTGGTGAGGGTAATGAATTTTGCATTACATTGTTGGCACTGTAGCCGATAAATCAGATTTTATGTTGCACAGTTATAGTTGCCAGTGAGTCTGTTATTAAAAGAAGTTGGGGTTTTATGTATGGCACAGGAGCCACAGCGTGGGGGACTGCAGGAGCTGGATCCTCTTGAGGCACTTGTTTAGTTGGCAATTGTGATGGGCTGCAGGTATAGATGAATGTGTTAGTTGCAGAGATTAGGTGGTCTTTTGAAGACCAATCGGGTTGGTGAAAGAGCCAGAATTTTGTATTCAGAGTGAGAATGGTTCTGAGTTTACTTAGGCCTTCATGATATGGGACCACCAGAGGTATATCAGAGTTGTTGACCTTTGTTTGTGTTCCGGTATTTGAGGTAGCTTTCTAAATCTGTTCGTGGGTAAGGGTCCTGGTGTAGTCCCTGTCGAATGCACTGGTTATTTGTTCACACTAACTGTTGAGATCACTGTTGGTGGAACAGATACATTTGGCTCTTGTGGCAGCAGGTAGGGATTTTTTGGCATGGTATGGGTGCTAGCTGTCAAAATATAAGTACTGGAGGTTGTTGGTGGGTTTGGTGTGTACAACAGTTTGAATTGTGCTATTGTGGAGTCAGTTTAACATTCAGAAATATAGCATATGTTTTGGAGTATGACCAGATGAACTTGAGTGAACTATGTGTATTTAAGTTGTTCAGAAAGTGAATTTGGCAGCCTTCAGTGGACGTCCATATCATGTAGATGTTGATGGTAACGCATCCAGCAGTGTAGTTTCGTTGGTTAATGAGGAAGTTTTCTTCTAACCTCCCCATATAAACAGATTGGCATAGGATGGGGCCATACGTGTACCCATCGCTGTGCCTTTCACACGAAAATACACACTTCCAACCCAGAGTAAGTTGTGTTTGATTTTTTTCCTCTGTCCAAAATACTTCCTTTCAGCATGCATGATTTTCTGTATACAATTATTACAGGCTGTTCACAATAAAGTGAGCATTTTCGAAATCAACCTTAGAAAGATGCCACTGCCCCTACCTGCATATGTTTTGACTGGCGCAATGAGTAACATGCACCCTATAAAGTTGGTAATGATGGATGGGAAGTAGTTCCATATCTTAAAGTTGAATAAAAAGTTTTAGGCAGCCATTTCTGATAACATAAATTATTTTTTTCGTGTTCTGCGATTTTTAATGCACTGAAGCGTAAAATAAGCATATCTGTTAAATGTTTACTTTTCTAATAATTTCACTATTTCATTTGACTGATGCATGAGTAAAGTGATGAGGCCTATGACAATGTTAATCTTACATACGGCGGAAGAATACACAACGTGGATACAAGTAGATATTAAGCAGGGTTTTCAAAAGTGCTCATTTTACCATCAATTGCCTATAAATATAAAACTTGCAGGAATTAGATTATCAAATAGGAGATATTCCCTAATCAGTGTGAACTTTTTTTTATGTATAAATATTTGTGTGTTTGTATAATACATATCATCTCTTGTAAATTCTATTTGTTTAGGAATGCATAAACTGGTATTATCAAGGCAATATTCTTGTACATATGGCTGGAATTTTGTGTATCAGTAACGTATTTCTTCAAAAACAAATTAAATTTTAACAAATCTTCAAAGTGTTGAAACATCTAACAATCTATGGATATCAGGATCCAAGAATGTTAAGGAAAAAAAGGCTGAAAAATTTTTATATACGTCATAAAATAAAGCCATCTTTGCAGGGGGGAAAAAAAAGCAAGAACTGAACTCTCTGCAATTTTTACATTTACTTAGAAGAGGACATACCGACTTTTAAATCTACTTGCGTATTTATTTTGCTATCCAAAAATTCAAGCAAGCTACATACTACTGAATATAACCAAGATTCACCTGTTCATATAATTAAGTAAGAACACATACACAGTTTAAATTTAATCTTTGTGTACAACTAACACGAGCATCTCAAAAATTGTGCAGGATAAAATATTACTCAAATAGAAATGCTTACAAATAATATGTTGCTCAATTTCTTACAGCAGATGCAAGAATACTATTATTGGGATAAAAAAAATGGCAACCCAGTGTTTAACTTGTTATTTATTTTGATGCCAATAATTAAATACTAGCACTGCTATCTTGCTGCCGGGTAGTTCCCATGTGTGAGTTTCTTAGGCATGTTTGATAACTGAAGGCATGATTGTGGTGCAGTGTAGCAACGATTGATTGACTGATTGTTTATTTCTTTAATGTCGGTCTGAAAGTTGGTCTTCAGACCTGCTAAATATGTATAGTGGTAAAAAATATATCCATAGTGGCACGTGACAGATATTTAAGTTTTTGTGGTGTAAGAAGAGACACACATCCTTCAGGGATGTATATTTCTATCCAGAAAACTTCTGCTTAGTGAAATAAATTTGCACAATAAATCTTTTGATTTGTGCACAAAAGTCACGAGAATGGATTTTGTGTTCATTAAAATTGAAGCTACACATGTTAAAAGTTAAGCTGCGTTCATTAAAATTTAAGCAGTACTTAATGTTTGAACTTTCTGCTCATCAACTTAGCATTGTTTATGATCTTCTGATAATGCATTTTTATTCAGAAAACACCTTCCTATTGAAATTAATTAAAATTTTGTTAATAAATCATTTAATTATAATACAGAAAAGCCTTCAGAAATTTACTTCGCACTTGTTAACATAGTTCAGTGTAATATACATACTTCTATAGGCCATTCACAGTAAGATGGGCACTTTTTAAGTCAGTGCTTAAACATTCTTTTCAGCTTAGGTGTATCCTTTTGCCAATTGCCATGTGTGTACATTCCATAGCTTAGAATAGTTAATGTCTAAGGCCACAATAAAATATGTTTTAATTAATATGCCTGCTGTGAGGGCAAAGTGCTCACTTTACAGTGAATACCCCATAACTGCGAAAAACGCAAACTGATGTACAATCAGTAAATGAAACATACCTCCAGTTGTCCAACATAGTCTTGACATGATGTCCTTGGTGTGCCAAAAAGCCTGTACGCTGTCCTGAACGTGTTAATAATATACACCAGCACTGAAATTAATCACGTGTGAGTATAGTGAAACACATTTTCTGTTGCATGTAAATCCTTTAAAGAAATTATACCACTAACATAACATAAAAAAAAAAAGCTTTTTTATGACCTACGTACACCACATAGTATTAGAGTTGTGCAAACGAGACTTCTGTCCTCGTGAAACAAAAACTAAGAATATATTATGATGAACTTCCGTGGGGGAAAAATAAGCTTAGTCTTAACAAAATTTCAATGAATTTCATAACATTTTAGCAAGTTATTCATTATGACAAATTCGTTGCAAAACCAAACCAAAAAAATTTAAAGATGTGGTGTATTTACCATTGGGATTCTTGCCTATATTAAAATTTCCATTTTATGTAGTTATTTTAGTTATAAAATAATGTAAGACAGCAAAATTATTAACATATGAAAAGTCTCTTTGCTGTTGAACTAAATGAAGATTCATTAAACACCCAAATATTCACAGATATTGAGAATCTTCGTTTTGTTACAAATTTCGGCAACCAAATTTCTTATCGAAAGAAAAATTGAAACTGTAATTTTTAGTTTTTGTTTTGGTATTCTGAATATTTGCACAACCCTACATAATTTACAAAACTTCTGGTCAGACACATTTGTAAGACATGGCATCAGTCACAACAAAGGGAAATGTGGGCAGAGATGCCGATCAGCTATTCAGTTACCAACTTCTAGGTCATGACAATGTACATTTAGTTTACCAATATTACTGGTTAGAACAACTTTTTACCATAACAGCGTTAAAGTTTATTGCAATGCCGTTGACCACGTTTAAATGTATCAAAGGAATACTTAGATATGAAAAACACTTTTTTTTTTCTCTCAGTCACTGTCCATGATCATGGACCTGTTTCAAATGAATGAAAATTATGACTGGTACGTACATAGCAAGACATCAGTGCCCAATATTTGTGAGAGTGTTCCTTTGTGGTTAATTTTATTTATGAAAATTTTACACCTCTTTGCCATGAATGACGATATCATTGAGCATGCAGCACATTGTTTATTGGCTGCAAAAAAATGCTGGTGTGTCTACACACTTATTATCCTAATGTCCTGCCAACTCATTCAAAAAGTATCTACTGACTAATTATTTATGTTTAAAATTATGGTTCAGTTTATACAACTATTAATTATGCACCTCTTTGGTAAAATATTTGCTCATCTAAGACCATAGTTTCGCTGACTTCAGTTAACAAGGTTAGCATTAAAGTATGTCCCATGTCCTCTTAGTGGGTACGGAATAGGATTAGTTAGCCTAGAGTAGGGAGTGTTTACATAAACAAAATCCCCTTTTTGTAACTGAAAACAGCTTACATCAATAAAACCTGCAAGCTAAGGAAACACCTGGTCTTGTATTGTGCTCAGCCAACCAGGAATGCACTGCTTGTCTGTTCCGCCAATTTCTGTATAGATGCCATAGAGCAAGATACTAGCTATGCTTCCACAATGTGCACTGCCTCATGAAGGATGCAAGTACTATGTTATTTCTGCTTTCTTTTGTTCACTTGTTTTCTTTGGAGTTTTGCAACTTAAATGCTTTTACACAGCGTAACTGGCATTAGAAAATTAAGGTCATGAGCCAGAAGTAAACCAGTAAGTTTTATAGCACATGTAAATATTATCAGCCGAAGTAATAAACCCTATACGAAAGAATGCCTGGAAGCCAAGCTGTGCCTAGTGCCAGCCTTTTTTTTGTACCATATGTGTACCTCTCTATTGTACTATTTGTACACCCACCACATTCGTATTACTTTTGAACAATCACTGGGTACCACTTTTGTTGTACCACTCATTGTACTTTGCTATTGTATAGTAAAGTGCCTCACCCTAAGAGGACTTAGCTCACTCTTAATTCTAATGTTTCGTAATGGGCTAGCCCATTCTGACCACATTTTTTTCTCACGAGTTGTTTTGTACAACTCGATATTCGCTTGTGTTAAACTGCAATTCTCAACCAGCAATATGCTGCTAAGTTAATTATTTCTATTATTATTGTGTACAATTTATAGCACTGCAATGTGTTGTTATATTTTCAGAAATTATTTTTAACTTCTATATTTCTGTGTTATTGATAGTAATTCACTTAACATTTAGAAGATTGTGGCAATAATAGTCAGTTTGTATTTTGTATATGTTCTTTTTTCCAAATTTATTATTTTATTTGAGTCATTGCATCAGTAGTAACATTGTCATTGGATGACAGTGCAACTTTTCACTGGGTTAGGAAGTGAGACACGTAGCCACCATATTTCACCATCTGATGCAATGAGAGTACTGAGGTCACAGTTAGCCGACATGACCGCCAGCGCTCATGTAATCCTTCAATTTCGAGAGCCACATCACATTTCACTGGCTATTTTTTGACATTACCACACTTCACGAAGCCACGATTGGACCACACGTACTTGATGAGACATTCTGTGTCTGTATGCACACGCGCGCGTGCGTGTGCGCACACGCACGCGCACACACGCACGCACACACACACACATGGGGCAAGCGCAACTTTATCGTCACACAGTTTCTTAGTCATCAAAGTTCATTCATCAAGTCAGTTCAGTGATGCAGTGTTTGTATAAGGCAGCAAGTGACCACCCTGCCATTCTCTCTCTTGTTCTTTTTTTTTGTTTCCTTTTGCTGCGAGTGTCAATGTGAAGAGATTGCAATAGACTCCAGTGAAGATTGAACATTTTCTGTTAGCACTCCTGGTATTAACAAACTTTCAATTGTTTCTTTATTCAGAGTCTCAAACTTACATCTGAGCTAGTGTTTGCTGTGGACTCCCCAACAAGTATCGTAAAGTAAACACTACATTTTGCCTAGATCCCTTGTGTTAAAATCTTGTTTAAACTTGTTAGATTGCCTTATGTGCACAATGTTGCTGTTTACCTATATTTATGTTGTACCTAATGTTCTTATTCATTGTTTATCTTTGTTTAGCCTTTATTCACATTGCCAATTCGCTAATTGTAAACTGAATGCGCAACTCAGCGTATTATGGAAACTTTGTACAAACAGTCACTTGAATCTTGAAGCCCTGTGTAACTTTTTGTAGAAAAAATTTTCCTCTATTAGCCCAAACCAATTCTGTAAAGCAAGACAAATTTACATCAATATTTACCTCAAGATAAACAATTGAATGGCTCCATCCTAACTGTTCTTTTGTGTATTTTGAAGTGTAACCAGCCGAATTCCTCCTGTAGTAGCTTCTATTTTCTCAATGTAACTAGAGGATGCCAACTAAATAAAAATTTTCTAACTGGAAATTTTTCTCAAGGCAAATTTTTTTCACTAATTTGTGATTTGCACCAGTTAACTTCTTTAACCTATGCACACGGTGTGAGAACTTAAGTTTCCACAACAAACTTAACTACCCCCTTAAGGATAGAATTTGATGTTAAGATGGGATGATTCTAGGTTTTTGTCGATACAGATTCTTGATTCAATTCCAAAATTTTTGTTTTGATATTCTGGAATTGATTTGATTATCAACAAATGTTAAATACATTGCAACATTTTGTATACAGTTATACGTGTGGATCATCTTATGAGAAAACACAACAGGCAAAGAATAAGTACTAATTACAGCAGTCTGATTAAAAACACCTTTTGTACTGGCACTGTCTTCCAACAAATTATATCACATGGATCCATTTAAGACAAACTGGAAAACGTTGGGTTACCTAAGACATTTACAGAAAAAACAAAATTCAAAAGTCAACTTCCAGCTTTAGCTGTTATACCTTGCAACCAAATCCGTACATTAAGTCAAAAGAACGTAACTCTCTTTAACATGTACAATGGAAACTCTAGCCATCGAATTTCAGGGGACTGACATAAAAATTCTATAGATGTGGACATATATTAGTCACACAAAAAAAATTTACTTCCTTAAACTTTATGTTGAACATATTCATTGGTCTATGTTAGGTATTTGTTAAGTTTAATTAAAATAAAACAATGCAAATGGGAATATTAAGTAAAATTTTTCCATTACACTCACACTCAAACTTAATAAACCCAGCATTTAAACACCTCTTTTAAAATAACTATATTTTGATGTGTATAGGCCACACAAATTGTTGTACTCCTGTAAATATTGTTAAGTTACGATTCTGTGCAAACATAATAAAATCCAAATTAATTTCTCTACTACATAAAATTTCAAACAAAAACCAGTATTTTACAATCAAACGTAGCACGATTACTATCCCACAGATGGTAGTGTGACTTGAGAAAACAAAAACACCACGAAATGTTGCACACAATAGCATCTTATCAATGTGTACTTGTGGTGCTGTGGTGGCGGCCGTGCGAACTATGTACGATATCTTTCTCTTGTACAGCAGCAAAATTATTTTCTCATGTACGACATCAATATTGTTATTGTTAAGAGTGCAGTGAATAGGGTTTCCTTAATTTTGAGTTGCCTTTTTGTTACTTTCCAGGCATTTTTATTACAGTTACATTTTTATACATAATGCATTCGTAATTTTCAAGAATAAATATCACGTGAAAAAGATAGTTATGAGTGTTGGCAATGGTGCATCGTGAATCAATATCTCGAAAATATGGCACAGCTGTCATCGATGTTGATTGTTACCAACATGACTTGTCACAGTAAACACCACAGTTCTTTGTTGATAATCTAATAAAATTCTGCAGTACATATTTCTTAATCGTATGTACTGTATTCCCACATTTTATATATATATATATATATTTATTTATTTATTTATTTTTGTATTTCGTATGCTCTAAATACACAATGTGTAGTCTGAGACCTCTGTTGTTATTTTTTTTTTTTTTTTTTACAAATTACAAGTTAAGTGTGACATTGCGACTCAACAACAGGTTATTTCGGAAGTTATAAATTACATAAATAGGATTAAACACCGGGTAGCAAGATATAAGCGAAACAATGAGTGTTGAAAATTTATTTTATTTGTGATTTCTAATAGTATTACTTGTGCATGTTTTCATAATGTACCAACTTTATATGCCTCGAGTACAATTGACTTATACTTTTTGTTAATACATCATAATTTAATGATCGGAGCATGTAATTTTCAGCGATGCTACAGAAATTTTTGTTTGATCAATGCGGATTACAGTAAATTTTGAGTTTGGCAAAAACTGACTTTTTTTGGATTGTTTACATAGGAATTTGGTCGGGACCATAGAAAATGCTCGTTGGACACTGACACTTGGTTCAAGCGGGTTCGATGGTTCGAGTTTCGACTGTATACGAGATAACAGCTGCACAAGTTTTCTAATCCACGACCTTGAGATGACGCTCATCTTTCCACTAGACTGCTACCTTTGTCGTGATTAACCCCAAAATTCAACACATTAACATTACCCTTCCACCATAATAAAAAAATGACAAAAATAATGCAAAAATCAAGTTAACTAACATCTGCATAACAACCCATAATTACATTTCACATTACAGCAGGAACTCCAATAACGGGAGTGAGAGAAAATAATTTTTCTTTGTTGAATTAGCAAATTTATTGGCGTTAACTATTTCATCCAGTACTCTGAGGAAGAAATTTAAGTTTTGTTATGTATAAATGGTCCTACTATGTAAAACGAATGTGTCAACATTGTGCGATTTCAAGAATACTGCACACTTCCCAAAACAATATAATTTCAAGGATATATTACAAACATTAAAGCAAGTCGTAAACATGTATAGTCTTTCTGTAAATTTTTCAGCATGACTTTTTTAACTTTTGATTTTGTTACGGCTAGCGGCGTTTAGGAATACCGCCTAGATATAAACAAATCACATCAATTGCAGTGCATTAGAGGTTAAATACGTACATTGACATGGACAAAATGTGTTTGAATGTTATCTATAATGCTGCAGATATCACATAATCAAAAAGTTACTTGCCCCAGTTAATTAATTACGTTTGATTAAATATGACTCAGAGTTCACTCCAAGATTATTTTCTCAAGTCAAAGCCGAAATCGAAGAAACCAAAATATTTGATTTGACTAGAATTTGTAAAGCTTTGCACACCCCTGCAATCTCATCTGTTCACTGCATTCTGAGTTCAGTTAACCTATATGATGATTATAACTTTCAAAATCATTTTTCAATGAGTTAGAAAACATTCTTGCTGTAATGTACCTACTGGCTTAGGTATCAAACTGCAAATGCGCACAAACTAGCCTATTTGCATTGTGTTTGCAAGCACCACCAGATTTGCAGAATATGCCAACCATTAAGGAAATTTTACAGAAGCGAATAAAACTTGAGAATGCTGAAAATCGGAACACATCAATTCTTTGATTCAGGCAAAAATCGGTAGAATCAAGGAGTCAATAATCAAATTGTCACATTACTAATTTTAGGTAATTCTAATCTAATAATTTACTTTTTCACTAGCTTTCCAATGGACTGTGAAATAATTTCGCAACCACTTATCCCATTTAAAACTTTCAACCTAATCAACTGGGATATAATTGTATGTAACCAGTCCTTCACCCTAATCTGTACAACAGTCCCGTACCCAAGGGTAGGGATTAGGATACTTCAGATTTGCCCTCGTAAAGCATACGTTGTTTGGTCATGCCGACCATTTTTACTTCCACACTTGCTGAGAGGGGAGGGGGAGAGAGACAGGTAATGGAAAGATAGAAAGAAAGAGAGAGTTAGAAAGAGAGATGGAAAGAGAGTGAGAAAGAGAACTACCATTCCAGTAGCCATCGACAGTCCAGATGCCTTCGAGAGGATGTTCGTCCTTCGCACCTATGGCTCCGACTAATGGAGGGGGGCAATCAGTTCTAGCGCACCGTTATCAGGAGTGGCCGCATGGTGGTCTTGACCAGCTCATTCTCGGTAATGTCGATCTCCGACATACTTGCGGTAGTTTGAGCACCACGGGGTGTTCACAGACTCCCCAAAGTCTGGTCTCGTTAAATTGGTTTTGCCCGGCTAATGGGCCTGTTTAAGGGTCATGCTGGCCTGGTTTGGCTCAAATGATTGCTCAAATCAGCTGACGTCCCATATTGGCCACCAGAAAATCCCCTGGTTTGATGCGTGACCAACTGTCGATGAGTCCGGTCACTGACCCAAAGTGACCTTATAGACACTAGGCTAGTTGCGTCTTATAGGTGGAGAGTTACTATGTAAGAGTGGTGGGTGCTTTGACCGTGTATAATTTTGGCCTCATGGGCTGACGGCGGCACACAATCTCTGGCTCTGTTTGGACCACTTGGCAGGTGGCGGTTTGGGCTCGTGTAGGTATACCTGGGCCATGTAATTCCTGGGATGGTTCCGGTTTACGCTGATTGTATGACTTGGGTGGATATATCTCTGGAGTCTGGTTGGTGTCAATAGCTGCGGTGGCTGATGGGTGTTCCCAGGTATTTATGGGTAAGTTAGGTGCTCCAGTGGCGGAGGGGAAATTTCTTTCTTGGGGATTGTTAGCGCCACAGAGGATACCATGGATTACTGGATGGTACCCCTCGGCGATCCTGGTTGGTGGCTCGAAAATGGTCAGGGCAATTTTGGGCCAAGCCGGTATGGTGAGTCTATGGAGTACGGTGGCTTGCTCCAGTGGACTCAACAGTTTGGACCAGTCAGGAAGGAATTACAGACCCCAGGGAAATCTAGAGGTAGCCTTTGCCCGTTTAACCTTCTTTTGAACACCACCACTGTAGGTAAATGGCATATGGACAAAATCTACAACCAGACCTGGTTGGAGTGGGGCAGTGAACAGGCTTGTTTTGACGGTGTAGGTGACGGGACCACTGACCACGCCGTATCACTCTCAGACTCCAACACCGTGGTGAGGGGCCAGTCGAGCTGCGTGATGCCGACAGTGGTCTCGACACGGTCTGTCCCACCAGGGTGGTTTCTGGAGTCCCAGAGCGCTACCCCTCTCAGCACCAATAATGTGCATTGAGAAAGGCAACCTCCAAGCTGACAAGCCGCTTCCACCTGGGATGTGTTAATTGGTGCGGTGAGTGTCCCGTGGGTGCCTGTCCCCCCAGACCCGAGGAAGTACTCGTCTCAGCACCCCAACCGTGTGTTGAGAAGGGCCAACCCCAGACTGGCAGTCCAACTCCAGTGGAGCAATATCCTAGTGTAGCCTCTAGCGTTCACTGCACGGATGCAGCAAAATGGTGTCCATTCAAGGTGTTTTTGTAGGTGGTGTTAAGAATCATTACGGGAAAGCTCAACCCCCCGTCTCCTGCCAACCCCTGGTTTGGTCTGGTTTCTACGAGGAAAGGATACAAGGATATGGAAGTGATAGTCCAAAATGAACTTCTCAGTGTTTATTCCTTGAACAGAAATAAACAGTAATGGTGAAGGCACTACCTCCTATCCCCCTAGGCCTTGCGGAGCGTGAACATCCTACGGAAAGCAGGTGGAGGCAACCTGCGCAAAGCTGAAGGGCAAGGCAGCATAATAGCAAGGCTAGGTGACTGAACTTCCCTAGCTCTAGTGGCTGTCCAGAAGACACCGAACGAGTCAATTGTTAGCTTGAAAATGATGGTCCCTCGGTAGCCGGAGGTGAGAGAGAGTCAGGCGTAGGTCCCTTGTAGATAAGTCATCAAGTGGCTGCACACTGATCCCGAACGCTGGGGCATCTTGGTATTTATACTCTCCAGCAGTGTCCCACTTTCTTCATACAGCATAGGAGGTTGGTCCTGGGGAGGGGTAGCAGGTGCGACAAGCGAGCCAATAGACACTTGGTGAGAGTCACGCCAGGCCAGTGAAGGATCCAGGTTCAAGCCGCAGTACTCGTAGTGGTATCTGGCGGCGTGCTGCGGTACTTGGTGAACCTTGGCACATGGCTTCGGTGGCTCGGCCGGTGAATAATAATTACAGCGTGGAGCATCAGCCCTCGTTCTTAGTAGATAAAACAATCTTGGGTGGCGGACAGTTCAAACTTAAAACTCCATTGCAACTGCCCCACATTCATTGGTACCGATGAGAAGGTGATTAATGAGATGGACGACATGCGTCTTGAATAATACGTCATGTGTCAGTACAGTTAGGATTCACCAGGCAAATTAGTAATTAAATAATTTCAATTATTTAATCTTTCTGCTTCTTTGAAAGTATCCCTAACTTTAATGTAATCAGGTTGCCTTCACCTGAGTTGCATAACTCCACATACAATCAAGTGTATTCTAGGATCTTCTCAATTGTAATAGTTAGTAATCCATTTACCCCAGGTGTTTTGAGAACTATGCTGAAATTAAGTAATTTTATTATTTTGAGTATGTACGGCAACACCGGCGTCGCAAAACAGCCACATGGTAAATACAAGCAACACCACGTGGTATTCAGAGTTTGGCCAAGGTAATGCTCAGGGTATTGCATTGGCTAATCTTCGGGGCAGCCCTTCACTAGGAACTCACTACACCCTGCCTTCGTGATCCCTGCTGTATAACTCTTCTGGCCAGTGAATGGCTAGAAGGCGTTATGTGGTATGACACGTTGGGTATATCAGCGTATCCAAACACTGTAGGACCACTATATTATCCAGCTTCGTCTTAGGTACATTTCTTTTGTATTTTGTCCGAGTCTTCTTCAAAATGGACTCATGCCGCGAACTCACAAGAGTGGTCAGAAAAACCAGTTGAAATGAGCTCTTAAATTCCTACAAAACGAAATTAACAATATTGAAGCTCCAGAAACACCAGAAAGTAATTCACTTCACATTACCTTCCAGGATTGCAGGTAGAGTGCCCTACGAATATTTAGTGTTATTACATTGTGGTAACTAGTCGTCGGTATAGAACCCTCTGATCTTACTGAGGAATACACTGCCATACCCCACATCCTAGCTCACCTACATGGAGCAGCAAGTGCACTTCTCCGCAGCGCTGCAACCAGAACCGGCTGCTGTTCCTCAGCCGGCCGCACCAGCACAGTCAACGGAGCAGAGGAAAGCTCCATTACCACGGATGCCACAGGTAACCCATTGGAGAAGTGTACAATCTGTTGTGCGTAATTTTGTTCCCTCATGTATACCAATTCACCCCACACTTTACACAGGTTTTCTGACCAAGAAGGATTAGGTCCCCTGGGTATGATCACTGCGACGTTCGCATTGCAATATTTAAAGGACACCGCGACCACTCGTACCCATATGGTGTACGATAGAACACTCAAATTCAGATTGCTCATCGGGTTTGTCACCATCAACAAATTCGCCACGAAAACTCTCAACTCATAACCTCACCCACCTGTGTGGGAAGAAACCCATTACCAGACTTGCCAGCTTTTATGATTTTTCCGTAAAATATACGGAAATCACACCCTTTTTACAATTTTACAAAAATGCCTCGAGTTTTTCAGAATTCCGATACTGGAAAAAATTACTAGAGGTGGGATAATGATTCTTCAATACCTCGATGTCAGGACATATCAAAAGTATCGTGTATCGCAACGTGCATATCGATACATTTGCTCCATGCATGAAATGTCATATTATCGACACGTGAATGCCTTGGTCCGCCATTTTCCCAATTGTCACAAAGCAACAGTGTTTTCGTTCTGCTGTTGAGTTTTCATTTTACTAGTTTCGGAAAGTCAGTGAAATGTTGTATTTATTTAATGATTCAGCTAATTAATTTGTATCAATGGCAGAGAGTAGAAGAATTGTAACAGAACGTGTATTCAGAAGTTGCAAATAGGAATTACAAACAGTAAGTCAGAGTGTATTGTAAATAACATATTTTGAAACGGTTAATAAAATGTTTGAAATGTACATGGTGTAGAAAACCATTATTTCAGATCTGTTTTGCAGTGTAAAAATAACACGTTTATTGTATGGAAAATTAACTTCTCCAAAAATATTTGCGTCTCAAGCGTGTTTAGTATTAGAATTGGTACTAACTACATAGCTATCATGTTATCTTTTGGTAAGGTAAAAACTTGATAGGTTATATAATAATTTGAGGCAGTGTCCAGATTGGTAGATTTTGTTGACAAAATGATCGCGTGACCCGATTTCGTATACAAAAATGGTGACGTATTTGGTAATTTGTAGTGATGTACGGGAATGCAATTTTGCCATTGGGAGGGAAACTTAAATTTCCCGCAGGAATTCTGGAAAAATCGGAAAAAAATATTTTAAGTTAGGTAAAGACGTTTGTGGGTTTTTAGACCTAGTGAATAGCATTCTATCAGGACTTATTCTATTAAAACAAAATATAAACATAGAATAATGACTGTATTTGCTAAATATTAGATTTGAGCTAGAAAAGTCTTATTCTTCTATATTTTTTACACTCAGTTGTTGCACTACGAATTAATCTTCTGGGTTTGGAGCACTTCTTTATAAAATACTTGCATCAATTTTAATAGGAAAATCCCTTATAATAATTTTTAAATAACACAAAGAATTTGTCTTACGACACGAAAAACAAAAATTTCACTTTAAATACGTTTGAAAACATTGCCTTCATATTTTCAGTTCGCTGCAATTGTCTTTATAATTTCATGACGTCTACTAAGGAACTTTAGGATTATTTGTTCCATTTTTGGTAGTAAAATGGGTGTACATTGACACAAATGTACTCAAATTAACTTTCAGTGGAAGTTATAACGTCCATAAACACAGTTACGCTTCTAATCACGTAGTGGAACTGCAATCAAAATCAAATTGCATCGGGCAGGTTATGAATTCATCATACAGAATCTGTATGCTACCAAAGCTAATCCTCTATCAATAACGAAATTAAAAGTAACTAAATAAATTAATTATCTCTCTCTCATAGAAAATTTGCTTCGTTTGGAGTTTGTCAACGTCTCTGTGATAACAAGTGAGCACAGCACACAGTTAAAAACAGACTCATTCCAAACAAAAAACAAAGACAATCTGTTGGCGTGTTACAAATAGTTTTAACCACACCCATATTAAAAAACACTATTTTAGGTCTCAGTCGAATAGTTAAACAATTGGAGTCAAATTAAACAGTCATTGTGCACTAGCTTAATTTTACATGAATGTTTAGGTTATGTATATCAAAACACGCGTACCACATCAACCAGCAATCGATACTTGTAATGTATCAATGTCACTCGCATATAAGACAAATACAGTGCGCACGGTTCACCATAACTTCATAAGTTTACAAGTTTTACTTGATTTTCGCAATTGACATGTAGTTTTAATGTTACATAATATATGACCAACAAAATTATTTTACCTTATGCAACAAACTTTGAAATCTGTGAATAAGTTGAAAAAAAGAAATTTTCTCGGCAAGATTTGAGTCATCAAATCATAATCGCATACATAAGAGTCAATATAAAGCTTATCGTACAAAATCCAACTTGTAATTTAGTTGGAACAACCTACAAGCGTGAACATAAATTTTTCCCGAAAATATCGGAAAAAAATTATATCCCGCCTGACGAGAAAATCATTATGTATTCCCGAAATGTTTCCCAAAGTTCGGGATCCCGCACACCACTACTAAGTACCATCAGTCAAGACACGTACATCCCAGCAGGTTACGCCACAGCACTGGCACCAGAAAGAGTCACTTCCTTCCTGGGCGGGCCATGCCAGCTACTTCCATACATACGCTGCTACATTGCAATTGATTATCATAGATGACAGTGCCTGCACCTTTGATCAACCAGTACATCCAATAAGCATAACTCATTTTATGCTCTTATTTGCATCCTATGTTTAACGTAATATCTCTGACATGCAGCAGTTGTTTTTACACGACTGTCCTCATGCAAAAACACTGGGCTGGCCAGAAAAAGCCAGCTAATATCACAAGTGCCCAAACTATACTTTGACGAACCAAGACGAACCAACGCCTCCAGGGTGTACCACAAGAGAGAAAGAAAGCCTCCTTGTTTACGTGTATTGCATGTGTCCCCACCTGCTCGTGGAGTAGTACTCCACCAATAGCCATGTCTCTATTCGCACCTCGGGAGGCCTTGTACACCATTCTGCAGTGGATTTCACCTCTGCCCTTTATGCTGTAAAAATGCCAGTCTGTGGCCGCCTCACAACCTAACACACTAGCTACCAGAATGTTGGATTTGGGTTCCTTGTGCCTGGTCATACATCTACTGGCCTACTCAGTCGCCCAAGATTTTGCACCAGTGAAGGCCCCTACCAACTGTCCTTCAGACCAGCACCACACCTACCATACGAAAAATCATAGATATTCCGGCCTGCCCAGCTCGACCGAGCAAATCGGGTGAGTGAGGGAACACCTCATTAAGGGATGCTCCTACTTCCTAGGAGGAAGCCAGAAATCCGACCTATCCAAGTCAGCCAGTTAGGCATCAATTTCTCTATAATAAAAAAAGCCCTAAACAACACAAAAAATATATTCTCTTCAATTTTGTTATACAGAAATTTTATTACGTATATTACTCAATGGACATTGGCAAAGGCCATTTCCTATAGGATGTGTATTGCAAAGATTTCCTTCGCACATATGAGCAAACATGTATAACTTACTTTTCCTGGACAGTCTCGCACCCAAGTTGTGTGTAAGTTCAAAAGGATCTTCAATTGCCATCACTTTGTTTGTCCAGCGCTTCTCAAAACTCAGCAATGGCTTGAGTTGGCGGATGCTAATCACATGCATGTTAAAGTTGAACTTGGAGTAAAACTCAAGGAACTCCAACCACAGACAACTTGCAGATGCTTTGTTCTGGCTATAATGCTCCCACACTGATGGCTGTAACATTCACACACACCACATCACCAGTTTTAATGATAGCTATGATGCATAGTAGAAACAAGATTATGTGCTGAATAGTGAGCAAATGGAAATAACAATTAAATTCATGTTCACACTTCTTAACACAAAAATTTTAATTTAATTAAATATAGATAAATTAGCAAAAGTATTCTATAGTATTTTATCAATAAAACTTTAATTATTTCATCCAACAAATTATATTCCGAATATTTTTGTAAGATACCAACCAAACAAAGGAAATACACATACATAGTCAAGAAATTTTAATGTTTTCACCAGAAAATAGTTGAATACCTAAAATGTGGTTGTATCTTTTTCTTATTTTATTTCAGTTTCAAATGCTTACTCTTTATATAGTACTTTAAGTGCTACATATTATAGGCTTTTCATGGTAAAGTGAGCATATTTGAGGCCCTAGTTAATTTTTCTTATCAGATATTTTTATCTTTCCCCAACTTTTTCAAATAGAGCACACTCCCGCTTAATTGTGCTTCGCTTAACCGGTTTTCGGCTTATCCATGCAGCGGTCAGGCAATGTTGTAAAGTATGTAATTTAACTAGCAGCGGTGCATTACGTAAGTCGCTGTGCTGAGTGAGCCAATGTTTAACAGTTTAAAAAAACTGTCAGCCTGTCACAAAGACCAGCACGAAACACCCATTTACGTTCATTGAAGCGCATCCGAGATGGCAGATTTTATTAACATAATGATCACGTGATCAGATTTTGTATACAAAAATGGTGACGTATTTGGTAATTTGGTATTTTGTATTTTCTAACTAGCAGCGGATGTAAGCAAAAATACAAAATGAACACATCCGCTAATGTTTTATAAAACAAATAATTGTTCATAAAATACGCTAGGCTTTGTTTATATATTTTGCAACAATTGTTTTTTAAGTCGTTATTGCATAACTTATTATTTTCTTACTTATTAATGTATGTACATCATTCCAGTATTGAAAGTAGAAATATTACAACTGTTTTAAGCATTAAATTTAAATAAAAATATTTTTCACCGTTAATTTAGAAATGTGTCACGAGTGCTAAACACGTGACTGTTGACAACTTCCAAAGTGAAACTTATGAAATGACGAATTACAAAATAACGAATTTGCCATTTTGGTTCCGGACACGGCCTCAGTAACCCCCCACCACAAAGTACTCAGTGTACGAAACATGTCTTGCCAGTTTATGATCGCCGACCCGGGTCATTGTTCACTCGTTTTCAGAACGTCATTAAAGCGTAAAATTATAGTTTAAACTATGCGGAAAAGTTAGAAATAATAGAACAATTTGAGCATGGTGTGCTATAAATAAAAACATCAATTCCTGTGCAAAACAAAATAAAATTGAAGCCTTTTTCAAGAAAGGTATACAGTTTAACTTTTCTTACATGTTTTCATATCAACTGTGTTAACAAAAAACTAAATATTTCAGAGAATTTAATATTTTGTGTGTGTTTGTACATCGGTAAAATTTTAATAAGCTTTTGCAATGTAAGGATAATTTTTTTTTATGGGGATTGTACTCTATTGTTTAAATGCCAGGTTGCCTTTTTTAAAGTCTCATTATAGTCTAGTCTTTGTTGCATTGCATTCTAAACTTTCAACTAACTCAGCAATGTAAAGGACGGGTCTGAGTGACGCACATTGAGAAAGCGACACACTTAACTACCAATCGCTAATTTATCACTCCCGGTCGTCTGCCTAGTGCTCGCCTGGTGCTGGCGAGAGGCTGTGTATATTCATTACGCCATGAATTACCTATACTCGGTGCAACATAATTATCAGTTAAAGTATAGTGTGCTTAAATCCTGCAGATACAATGCGTGATTTAGATTTGATCATCCAGGTTTTTTTAATAAAAATTTGATTTTTCGTGTTTTCTCTGACCCGATTAACTGGGTTAATTGAGAGTTTACTATTGTACTTTAGCGCATATAGACTGTGTGTGTGTATAAGCAGAACCAGTTTTTGATAAAAAAAATTAGAGCTAATTAATATTTTAAGCGTAGGCCACACTGAATTTTTGTATTCTCATAAATACTGATGGGCCTCATTGTGAAAGCTCAGAGGTCAGCAGGCACAGTAACAGCGAACTGTGGCAACATCAAACTAATTAGTTTGCCATTTAGTGTGTCGTTGCGTCAGCTGGCCTCCACTTGCTGAAAAGTGGCTACAGCACAGTATTCCACCAGATCAAAGGCACGTGAGCAGCAACAGAAGGGTGAGGGGGGGGGGGGGGGGGGCCTTTGACCTTGTCGCACTCTCTGTTGCCACAACCCCTCCCGCCCCTTTTTTCTGCAGCGACGCTTTCACTTATCAATGTCGCCCACGTGTCACTTGCTTCCTCCCCTTCCTGCCCCTGTATAGCTTTCTGTTTACCGTTTTCAATCAGTGACTAATATTTAAATTAGAGTTTTGAGTCATGGTGTTGTGCAATAATGTAGTTGTATTTCTAACGTGTGTAGCCAGAAATGAGAAAGGGCAAAAGAACACAGTAAAATAATGACTGGGAGACAATTTAGCGTGGATGATAAAAATGTTAGGAGACTGTGCTGCAAACAATAAACAAAAGCAAGTGTGCCTTGCGAGGTAGGAAATGTAAATACCCACACGTTGAAGAACAGTTGTTTCGGTACATTTGAATACTAGGTACAATGGTTTTGCAGTTACAACTGATCTGCTGCTGTTTGAAGCCAGAGAGATTGCATGGTGACACAATATATCTGTCACTGAAGTTAAGGTCAGCTATGGTTGGATGAGGCATTCCATTGCAAGAAAAGACCTCAGCATAAGAAAGCACTATAGCCCAGAAACTTACTGAAAGTATGAAAAAAAAAGTTAGCTTCCAGAGATTTATTATAACTCTCAGAAGTCAGAAGAACCACCAACTAGGGCAAATCAGAAATGCAGATCAGATACCGATATATTTTGATATTCTGGAGGCAACAACTGTTACGTGTTCCGGTGCTCGCTCTGTAAACATACTTGGGACAGGAGCAGAAAAACTATGTAAAGTCATGTTATGTGTAACGGTGAGTGGTAGAAATTGCCACCCTATGTTGTATTAAAAGAAAAAAACTTTACTGAAGGAAAAATTTTGACATGTGACAATAGTACGGGTGCAGGAAAAATGATGGATATCCCACAAACTTGTTAGGGGGGGGGGGGGGGGGGGGGGGGGGGGAGGAGTGAGGTGACAGTGAGTGTGAGAGTGACAGTGAGGTGAGAGTGCAGTGAGTGAGAGAGAGAAAAGAGTGTGTGAGTGTGTGCGCATGCACGCATGTGTGTGTGTGGCAGAGAGCAGGGGGACTTTTATGTTTGAAATTGTTGCTGGTTTTGGACAGTTACCCAGGCCATGTTATAGAAGCTGTGAAGAAGCAGCTTCAGGAGGCAAAATGTGATTTAGCAGTTATACGAGGAGGTATGACTAGCATGTTGCAACTTCTTGATGTGGTCACGGCCGGAGACAACAAAGGCTGGCCATCCAAAAGAGCTTCATTGACAGAAATGTGTTGGTGGATACTTTAAGCATGGCAATCCATTCCTGTATCTATGGTGACAAAAAGTTTTAAAATCACTGGCATCTCATGTGAAATGGATGGCACAGAGGACGATGCTGTGTGGAACATGCAAGATGATTCGAATGATAGCAGTAACGAAAGTGATAGTGATGGAGATGAACGTAATAACAAGGCAGGCAATGAAAGTGAATAAACAGATTTTATTAAGATGTATTAGTATGTTATTCAGCAAGTGTAATATTTATTCTAAACAATAATAGTGCAACCTTCTTCTAAGTGACTTCATGATATAACGTTCAGTTACTGTGCCCCAGACTATACAAGTTACCCAACTTTTCTCAAGAAAAAAATTTATGTCTGGCAGTCGCCGCGCCGACCTGCCGCACATGAAGAGGGGAAATAATCATTAACAAGACCTTGGCAAAACATACAAAATGGCCACTCAAAAGGCACTAACGAAACCGTGGTTCCAAAGAACAAATAAACGAAAGCCAACGGACTCCAAAATTGAACTGGAAGCAATCATAATTAAAATGCTAGGCAGTAGAGGGATGTGGGATACAAAATAAATAACAACTTCTCAAAATATTTACCTTATAGTGGATTAATCAAAAATAGAGCACACTTGCCACAAAAAACACACACACACATGCACGTGCACACACACGCGCACACACGTGCGCGTGCACACACACACACACAACAAAATATTTGCATATGTTCTGTTTGTTTGCTTTTTGAAACAAAAAGATAAGAAAAGTAAAAAATAAAGAAGATTTATGGTTACCACACAGCCATATATATATATATATATATATATATATATATATATATATATATATATATATATATATATATATATATATATATATATATATATAATATTTTTTTGCAAGTTTCTTGGAAAGTAGCATGGCCACAATGTATCTTTCCACCACAGCTGTTTTGACACTGAAGGAAAACACGTCTGTAAACAAATGTTAAGAGTTCAAGGTACACTTGCATTTTCTTCTTCCCTCATGGGCACTGAACGACTGACGTTAGATAACTTCTGTCCAGTAATTAATGTAGGATATTATTGCTAGGTTGACATTCCAGCATGTTTTATTTTTGTAATGTATGCACAAATTTAACTTTGTTGGGGTTCTGTTAATTTTATTTTGAGGGAAAAAAAGGAAACAGTGAGCGGGTGGGAGGCCTTTAATTTATCATCTTTCGTGAGACAGCATTATTTTGATATTCTTACAAGTGCGAGGCGTTTCGAGTTCCATATTGTTTTGATGGAGCAGTGGAAAATGTTGCTCATATGGAAATATGTAAATTATTTAACTTTGAAAATTTTAACTTTAATGAAAAAAACGAAAACGCGATACATATATCTCTGCTCATATTTGTACAGATATGTATATATATGCATACCTCTACTTATCTGCTACTCAGCAAATAATATTGTGTACGAATACAGAGATAATTTCGCAGTGAATGTTTTTAAGATGGACAAGACTCTTGTCACAAGAGAAATGTTTTTTGGAAATGTCGAGTGTGGGGGGGCAGACTCTTTGCCCCGAAGTGGGCAGAGCTAGTAGAGAGAGATGACCGTAACATAGGACTAGAGGTGCTATGGGAGGGAGGGAAGACTTCAGAGGCTCGGCCAATCGCATGCTGTAGATCGGAGAGAGCTGACGCCCTGCTCAAACAAAAAAATTGTTTCCTGGAACTTGACAAAGCTACCAAAACTACATGTTTTGTAAGCACACTTTCGCGCTCCACTCTTTTGCAGTTGTTAAACACATTTCTTAACAATGCTTGCATTTATTTAGAATATTTTTTATTTATAGATATCGTTCAAACTTGCGTGAGCTTCAAATATAGTGTGTAATACTCTGAATAAGTTTGTTGTTAATTAATGATGACCTATGAGCATCGGCCAGAAGCTGGGTTGAATTGTTGTTAATGTCGTGTCGTGTAAATAATTGTTAATTCAGTGAGTAACATTTTAAACCTTATTACGACAAAGATTTTCAATTACGAGAATAAATTAGAGCTAGAGAATCTGGGACCAGTAAGGCCACAGTTAAATATAATTCAACAACAAAGCCAAGGTAGTAAATGGTTTGTATACAAGAAAATTTGACCTAAGTACATACAATTTCGCGGACTGGCTATGCGGGTGTGAAGTTGGAAATGTGTTGTTTTGTTTAATTTTTTTTGCTAATGAAACCTAATAATCTTGTGTGGACTGTCAATGGGGTAAAAGATTTAAAATATTTGGGAGACAAAATTAAAAGACATAAATCATGTTCGCAACATATAAAAAATGCCATAAAATTTTTATTGCTTGGTAAGGTGAATATACATTGCCAGTTAGAGAGCGCGTACAGGTTGACGAATGGATTTTTTTTTACAAATAAGATATGCCACTTTCATCCTCTAATTTAAATTTGACATGAATTTTGTAAGTACTGTAGACTATGTAAGTTAGTATTTGGATTTAAAAATATTTGTTTTACTATATTCATTAGTATGGTAGAATTGGTATTATGTTATCTCTCGCCATCTCGTGTAATGTACACCATGTAGGTACTGGTTGGAAGGCATATAACCTAAACAAACTTAAAACAAATACATACCTGTGGTAGTGATTAGATATGAACCAGCGGCCACAGTATGTTGACCATTACAAATTGAGCGATGATACATTTTTCTTCAAACAACCACACTTATTTTTTGTATTTAGCTACATAAGCCACACTTACTTAAGCCTGTCATACGCAATATATTTATAACTGTGACTATTTAAAAAATTATATTTGTAATGATATGAATTAAGATCGCTACAGCTCTCCCAGTTTCAAAAGTCACCAGCCCCCACTGTAGTACGATCGTAGAAAGAAGGTGGTTGTTTTTGTGAAGATAATTTCTGGATCGTAGAAAGAAGGTGGTTGTTTTTGTGAAGATAATTTCTGGTTAACTCAAAATCTAACTGTATAATTTTAAATAATAATAAATGTCAAAGGAAGAGAAGTAACTGGTTAATTTTATTGAGTGTAAACAATTGTGCAGAGTAAATAAGCTACGAGAAGAGTTGTTTTATATAAAATGT
Source organism: Dryococelus australis (assembly GCA_029891345.1). Classification (NCBI taxonomy): domain Eukaryota; kingdom Metazoa; phylum Arthropoda; class Insecta; order Phasmatodea; family Phasmatidae; genus Dryococelus; species Dryococelus australis. Next base: position 87,402,398 of record CM057004.1, on the reverse strand, counting down.
TATGTTTTTTTAATGTTTTTGTAACTATTGGAATTTAGTTCTTGTACTTTAAGAAGCGTACAGAACAGAAAGAGCTATATGGGAGCAATGCATTGACAGGTGATGCTATGTGCATCTTAGAAATGCACTCAACTTTACCCCATTTGAATGCCATTCACTCCGCTGGGAAAGTCACTATCAAACAGTACTTGAAGAGGCTGGACACATGGCAGAGTACTCCTCCTCAAAGTTCGATGTTACTACAGACACTGTCAGTACAGCATGTACTGTTTACCCTACTCTCAGCCAGATGTCATGCCAACACCTCCCGAAGAGAAATTGTACTGCCAGACTAACACACCAGGCCTGCCACCCCAGGACATGTAGTTATATGGCGTGCTGAGTGATGGCAGCCGCATCCTGAATACACCCTGCGGGCGAGATAGGGATGAAGTCTGCCGCCGCTTCAGCAATTCTTCCACGCCAAACTGGGGGGGGGGGGGGGGGAGATTATCTCCTACCTGCCCCTCAGCCAAAGTCGCAGAAAGTACATCTAGGATCCTCCACCGTTCTCTTCAGGGCCAGAGGAACCCACCAGCAGTTTGTGCTCTCTGGTATGCCTGCAGATTCCACCGCTTTCTTCAGGGCTGGAATCAGCTACCAGTTGAAGACAACCCCTCCAGAAACCACTTCTGCGTGCGCTGCAGACCCGTCTGTTTCTGGAAGACTAGACCATCAGCAGCTCCTGAAAACGTTGACTGTTCCTTCCTTACCACATCTTGGTCGTACCCCATTGGTAATGGTTGCGACAGTTGCTTCAGGACTACCCTGCCCACCAGACGGTGACAGCAAACCTCAATACTACCCTTCTGGTAGTCATCTCTTGGTTCCTTAAGAACAACAGGTAGATAGTCAGGGCCAGTGATAGTACACTACCTAGCAGCATTATCACCTTATTTCCCTGTCAGGTCTAGAACCAGGTCACCTTCACCTTGCTTTACGTAGTTTAAAACTTCCGGGTAGATTCAGGTAAGTAGGAGGTAGAACAGGGCCACCGTGGTTTATTCTCACTAAATACAACACGTGATTCTAAACTTACTTTCTGTGTGCTAATTTCCTGAGTGTCACTGTGTCGTTTCCTTACATAAAAGCAACCCGTCAGAAAGAAGCCGGCAGACCAAGCTATTTAAAGCCAGATACATACCCATTAAATGGCTACTCTTGCTGTGCCATGACGTACAGCATGGTAGAGCCCCAACCACTCGAAACTCCTCCACCATGTGAATCAGTCAGTCAAACTATTTCATACTCCACCACCGCTATTTATGGGGCCGGAAGGGAGTAGGTTTTAGTTCTGGATGAACTGACCCCCTAGAGGTACCACACCCAAGAGATGTAAGTGTACAGCACGGGCCAACCTACTGCTGCTCTGTCCACTGTTCTCTACAGGGTAGGACGAAAGGAGTACAAAGTATAACTCTGACCTGTGCGGCTGCGGACCTTGGAAGTACACGCTAGGGAATTGAGTCACCAGCTTGACTTTTGCGAGGCCGTATTTGCTTCTCTCCTATGCCATACATCCAGAAGGGAGGTGTGCAGAGAAAGTTGAGAAAGGCAGCTTACGCATATGAGGGTAACCTGAATTGCGAACCTATTGGTCATTCTGCACTTGGCAGCATTTCACAGCAGGGCAGAGTTCTCACTGCCCGCATACCTGAGAGGCCTAAACCCCTCAGAGTTACAGTCACCACTTTTTCCACACACAATTAAAACCACCGACACACCTCACCCACAGGTTGAGGCGATCAGAAGAGGAGAATAACCACCCTTAGGGATCGCTAACGCGTGGTTTGGTGCCCACCAGTCCTGCAGTCAACAGTATACCTCCAGCACCAAGCAGAACAAGAGCACTCAACATCCTGGGGACATCCATGGCAGCCACCAGCCCTCATCATAGCCAAGACAACACCTCCAGCAGAGCAGCTTACCACCAGATAAATCAGTGAATAAAGAAGGGCCTGCCCATTCACAGGGCCGTGACAGTGTCTCTTGATTTTGTGCCAACCCAACAGGCCACCCGACCTGTCTTGTATACTGGCAGAGTACCAGTCAAGAAGTGAACTTCCTTCATGTTTCTTGTGATTCTGGCATTTTGACTACGAAAAACGTCAGTCATCACATAACTAAAATGTTTGTGGCATTCTTCTTCCGGCGTGTGTCAACGGTTGCTGCATTTCCCAACACAGGAATATAAGCATTTCCTTAACCCTGGGCACACGTCAGAATACACTTTTATTGGCCACTGTGGGGCATAGCTGCTTCATTAATCTGGGAACGTGTCAGCATATTAATAAGTTTTTTTTTTCCCCCCTTTTATTAAAAAGTTGAAATTTCAATTTTATCAAAAAATAATTATTTTGAAAGTCTGTTAGAAGTTTTGAAAATTACGATGGATGTTGATGTGAGAGTTTTAATGTATATAGCAATACTGAATAATACAGAATCTAACTTTTTTCTTAAGAAATTACAATTTTAAAAATCAGTTGAATATAACTTAATAATATTGTATATTACTGAAAGAATTGTAATGGGTGAATATAATTTTATTACTATTTTGCAAATTCAGTGTTGACACATCTGAGTAATGAAGAAGAATAATTGAGAAGGTAAGACATTTTGTCTAGTAATACAAAGGTTGAGGTGTTGTAGTTTGTTGGGCCTTACTAATATAAATATACAGTGGTACAATATTAATCCGGTTTTTTGGATCATTAGCACAAAAAGTAAGTTTTTTGGTTGGGCCAGGTCTGAGGCCCCTTTTTATCAGCACTGACCTAATGAATAAGGCAGTGGCTTTTTGTAATTTTGAACAGACCTGGATCTTCTTTATAAGTGTTGTGTGCTGATCCCAGTGAGGAACCAGAGTAATGAGCAGTCTATCTACAAGAAATCATGGGCTTACATTGTGGGTACACCTTCAACTTTAATTGAGAAATAACATTTGATGGTAATAGTAGTATGTATGCATAAATGATATATGTAATTTTCTTGCAGCATCCTAGTAGGTATCTTGAGTCGCTCTTCTTTAACATGTGAAGAGAATATTTTTTGTTATGCGAATGAGTTTAGTTATCAAATTGTAATCTTAAATTGTCTGTAAAGAACAGAGTCATAGTAGTCTGCAGAGATAGGTTTATATCTGGGAAAGGTTTCTTCGAAATCACTCCCAAACTGAGGCAGGTAATGTAATGATGCTGTTTATAATAATTAAGTCATGACATTTGGTTAATTATCTGTTGTTTTACGAGCAATTGTAATTGCTTATTAGTATCTGAAGTTCTAGTCATGTTAGAATGTTTATCTGTCATGAGTTCGCTTTTTCTGAAATGACAGTTTAGATTACTTCAGCATTAGGAGAAAAGCTTTTACAACTTTCATTGACTTTTTTTTTCCAGAATGTTCTAGAAATTCAATTATTTTAATACGATACAGTTTGGTATGGTAGGATAAAGTGGTTGCAACGGGGGTCACACAGGTTTCCGAAGGGATTCCTTACCATGTCATGCCATTATTTAGTCACATTTCTGGCACCCTGGTATGAAAAGTGGGGGTAGGTGCGTGGAGATTTGAGCTCCAAGCACCTACTGACAGTCTACCACAAGCCAGTGAAGGAGACACGTTGAGCGTGGAAATTATCGCCCACACCGGCAAACTCAACTTCTTTTTTTTTTAACTTCAAGTATTTTCGGATAACAAACCCTTTTTTCTACTAAATTATTTCCGCCGGCATGGGAGGTTGCTAGGACGCCAGGAGGAAACTGAAGTCCCTCCTACCTTCTTAATTTTCTCTCGCGATGCAAATTTTTTGTGACTTGAATAATAAATTAACTACTGTGGCGCTAGTCTTTACTTGTCTTGTTAAACTGACTGTTCGTGACTCTGCATTACTGGAAGACTGTGAGGTATTTATTATGAATTTGAAACAAAAATATGGAGGAACTAAACAAGACTTGAATTCATTTTTATTTTTAATATGGCCCCTTTACTTAACAAGTTTCATGTCTCTACCGAGTAAAACCGAGCTGTAATTTCCAAGTCGCCAATTCTGACGTCTGCTCATTACATAGATGTTATTATTTTTACTTCCTTAGCAACCAAGTTAAAACATTAAAGCATACTGTATGTTGACAAACTTCTGAAAAAAAATTGTTATTGCCAATATCTTGTAAATAAGTTGCACCCCACATTTTTCAGTTTTTTTTTTTTTTTTTTTAAGTGCAGCCTATACACACTTAAATATGGTAAATATTGTCATGTAAGTAATAAACACAGTGTAAATATTTCACCGTACTCGAGAGTTAATGTCTAGAACTACAATAAAATATAGTAATCGACTATTATTCCAAATGAGAGCACTACACAAAATGCTCACTTTACTGTGAATAGCCTACGTGTACTAATTCTATGTGAATATGTGCCTAAATATGCATTTTTGTTTACTATAAAGATTAGTGATGGGAGATTCAATTACTGATTCCTTGATTCCACTGAGTCTTGCCTGAATTGAAGAATCAATGCGTTCCGATTTTTTGCATTTTGAAGTTTGATTCGATTCTGTAAAATTTGCTTACTGGGTGGCATTTTCAGCAAACCTGGTGGTGCTTGTAAACACAATGCGAATAGCTTGTGTGTGACTGCATTTGTATTTAATCAGGCATAATTAGAGGCACGATTTTGTGGCAAATCGCAATAAAACAAAATAACACCAAAATACAAGTTAAAACGTGAAATAACACAAAATACAGAAAAATGTGCGATATCTCACGAAATTAGCTGTCTCCATAAGAAATGAACTCTTCTCCCATGTTATATACACAAATTTACTTCGGCCCTATAAAAATAAAAAATCTAAAGATATACGAGTCTCTGCAATATAGAGAAATACTCTAGATGAAAAATTCTGCATTTCGTCTCAAGAAAATTTTTAAATCTCGGAATCATAGTTCTACATGTAACACACGCATGTAATTACAGTTTTTTCTTGCATAGTAAAATGTAAACAAATGCATTCTAAAGATTACACAAGCAGTAAAATATGCACTTCAAAATAAACTACAGTAGTTTGACAACAAACCACCTCCAAGTGCTTGTAACAACGGTGCAAAGTGAACACACACAACTAGAATGTGTGCAGTAATCTATGGCCACTGCGCCAAATTGAATGTTTGTTTACATTAACAGTTGTGTGTAAAATTGCATGAAACAAAAGTGCAATATCTAAATGGATACATTAAACTGACTGTTTTCATAATATATCTAGTCTGATAAATTATGGAAGATGATGCAGCCAATGTAAAAGGCTGTAAAATGTCTATAATTTGGACATTTTTTCAGTGCTAATGTATGTATTTAACCTACAATGCATGGCAATTACTGCAACAAAATCAAAAGTTAAAAAATCACACGAAAAATTTTACGAACAGAATATACATATGTAGGACTTACCTTACTGTTTACCACATATTCTTGAAATTATATTGTTTTGGGATGAGTGAAGTATTCTTGAAATAGCATGATGTTGACACATTCGTTTTACCTAGCAGGGTCATTTCTACATGAGAAAACTATAACTTTCTTCCACAGAGTACTACTGGATGATATAGTAATGCCACTAAATTTGTTAATTCTACTAAGAAAAATTGTTTTCTTTTGCTCTCATTATTGTAGTCCCCGCTGTAAGTTGTGTGAAATGTTGAACTGTACAACTGTATACAAAATGTTGCAATGTATTTAACATTTGTTAATAATCAAATAGCGTCCAGAATCAAGAATCAAAAAAAAAATTTTGGATTCGAATTGAGAATCGGAATAGACAAAAACCTAGAACCATCCCATCACTAATAAAGATCATTTACTAAAATTAACACCAAAATCTTAAGATTCTTAAAAAATGAAATTGAACTAAAACTAAAATCATAAAATTTTGTCCCTATGCATAGACAAAATAAAATTCCTTCCAAACCTTAAATTTATCAGTCACTATGAGCCAAACTAATATTGATGAAAAAAGATGAAAACTGAAATATAAGATGAAATTTCAATATACAATGCAAAACATCAACCAATTTGCATCACATTGACAGCAGATGATGTGAACAAATGTTTACAAAACAAATATAAAAATGAGATATTTTTCAAATGTACAAACCTTTTCTCACACTGCCTAAATTACAGAGTACTGTATGTAAATTCTTATTACAACTGTACATGGGACTCACCAATTGGCTGAGATCATTGTAGAAGTAAGTATCGAACTCATCGATCATGAACTGTTTCTCTTGTGGCCTACAAAGCTGAAACCAACAACACAGAACAAACATAAATTCTTTATAAAAACTATTTGATATAACCGTAAAACTGCCATAGAACTAATAATACAATGTTGGCAGTGTACACAACACAAACTTTTGCAGTAACTAGAAAAATGCATTAACAATACTTTGGTGTTAATTTTGGTCTTCATCTATACCATGTGGAGCTGTATTAAGACAACATAATAAAAACCAATTGTGTGAATACAATGTTATTAGAAAAATCAATGTATATTAATACCACAGACACATAGGCTTTAACAAGGTGATGTATTAATGATGTATGTATTTCTAATTGCATAATTACATGTACTGTATTTCTATATTATATTGCATGATCAACTTGGACTATAATTGTGCAGGAGCTTAATGAACTTTATGATGGGACCCCCTGTGTCCTACACTACAATCAGCGTGCCGGCGAATCTTTCTCATGCAGTCAACATAGAATTACTGTTCAACATTTTCCTGAAAAAAAGTTAGCTTTTCCTTAGAGTGTGTGTGTGTCTCTACTGGCTCTTCCAGTGACTGTGCTCACCTTCTTTCCTTCCACTGCCTTCTACTTCATTCCGCTGTGTGCTTAGCAGGGCAAGTGGAACGTATATGAACTAGCGCATGGGGTTTCCGAGGCACATTTATCCACGAGGCCATCTCCATGAAATAAAGTCATTTGTATTTGCAACTGGAATTTGGCTGATTTATTTAGTGTTTTTTCTGCTTTTGGTGTGAGCATATTTCAGCCATTATTGGTAGATTGCTGTATAGCTCTTGGTGCCATGGTATAACATGCTTGTAGTTTTCCATTTTGGGTTTACCTTGGTTCAGTTTTCTACGTCATGTGACACTTTCTGACAAATACCTAATGACTTTGCCTCATCAGAGCGTGCCTCCACATCGCCCCAGGAGGGGTTAGAACCTCAACTACCAGAGTGGCCACAGGATACGCCCCTTGATGCGAGGGCTATTAGACACGCCAACTTACACTGTTCGCCCGCTGTTAGAACTCACGCCATCCCCCGATGTGTTAATGAGCCATCAGCCAAGCAGCCGAGACTGCATTCCAAGGTCACCTAGTTCCAGTGTGTGCAGAGGGATGGAGCCCCTACTCAGTTCCGCCCAGAGGAGGAGATCATTACCGCTCACACACACCCTCAGACGAGGGCGGGCCAACAGAATATATGCCTGTGCATGGGCCACAAATGCTAGTTGACGTCCAGCAGCTCGCTCCACCACTTTGTGTGCTGGGGGTCTCTGCCGTTACCAGCAACTCTTCAACATCCACCAGAACTTCCAGCAGCTCTTCACCAGTAACCCCTGAAGAAGCCTTCAATACCCCCTTGCCTTGCCTACCCTTCTGGTAGCTGCAATACCACTGCTCTTCTGGTAGTGCAACTCATCCCACTGCCCTTCTGGTAGTGGCCCCCGCAAGTCCCTTTTGAACAATGATGATGCGTGATGTCTTTTCATCCCATTTAAATTTACTTCTACTCATTAGTACGAACCATTCAGCCGCACACCCCAGTGAGGTTTGAATGGCAGCACAATCTTCCAGAATGCCATGAACTTGTACTGTTTACTCAAAGGTAAAAGATGCACGCTCACCAGCCTGAAGAAATTCTACTATGTATCAGCCGAACCACCCAGATGATGCTTCAAGGTCACCTAGTACTACAGCATGCCGACGGATGATACTACTATTATGAATTGCCAAGACATGCAGCAGCTGGAACTTTAGCCATATCTTCGGCGGAATCATCATGCTCAGAGGATGCTAGCCACCCCCCCCCCCCCCCCCAACAAAATAGTCAAGGCCAAGCCAGGAAAGTATAAGTACTGGGCCATGGCCTTTGGAACGCGAGTCTGTCATTTTCCTTTACCACACACCTGGTGCCAAAGGAACCATCAGCTCTCGCCTGGTTGTCACTGCGCCTCTGGTGCCGAAGCCCTAGTTATGAAATTTCCATCGTCGCCTACATAAAGAACACCTCTGTGCTTTGCATACGTCTTCCAGAAGCTTCCTACATTTGATTCGTTGAACACTTAAACACCTTTCTGCCTCTTCAGGTTAACCAAGTAGCATTAGGTAAAGTTAAGTAATTTTTATACCAACTTTACCACCTACACCATTAGATTAGAAACAGGTCACCTAAACCTGTCTAAGCGTAGCCAGCTTCCGTTAAACTCTTGTTGATAGGAGGTAGTACAAACCACCATGTTTATTTCCGTACGGAAATAAACACATTTTATCTCACTTAGAATATTATTCCTGTAATATTTTAACCTTACCCAGTAAGCATAAGGACCGTTGAGGGACAGCAGGAGGCCGGGAATATATTTCTATAAACAGTTTGCCGAACTTAACATACAACTGAGAATTTCCCTTTAGGAAACACACATTAACACACACACACACACATATTAGACGGCCACCCTTTCTATGCACCTCGGTGTATAGAATGTTAAGGCCAACACTCGGTACTCCTCCTCTTTGGGGGCTGGACAGTCGGTCAGGGTGATACTCCATCCACCGCACTCATTGGGCCAGAGGGAGTGTTTGTCTGGGTTCGAGGATCTCACCCTTTGGAGAACTCACCCACGTATTGTGATCATCAACCATAGTGTTTGTGGTGCCGGATACTGGGATAGGGGGTGGCCTTGGTCTGGTAATTGTGGTGCATGGAAGTACACCTAGATAGGGGAGAACGTCACCTGCTCCACCTCTGCGGGACTGGTTGTAGAGAATTTTTTCCTCATGCCCTACTCCCGTCAGAGTGGTATTCGTAAGAGGGTTAAAAAGGTTGCTACCATCTCTAAATACCAACAAGAACTTAGCCCCAATCCAACAGTACTGGGAGAGAGCTCTAGCAGCACGGCGTATAAAGAGGCCAGTCTCATCAGCCCCCGTACCAGATCTATTCAAAATGCCAATTCAAACTTGTAGGAGTTACTTACCCCCCTGTTCAAGCCTACCTATCTGGAGAAGAATTCTCTTATGGTACAGCCAACCCATGGATATGGGGACATCAGCTCACCGAGTCATCCCAGAAAACCAACAGCAACAACTACCACCTGCCCATCTGCGCACCAGGTTACAGTGCAAGCCGCAGCGTATCGCCTCAGTGTGTCTGCCCTCACACCCACCAAAACACTTGGGCCAGGCCGTACTGCCTTTGCCAATAGGATGTCACGCGTCAACTGTATTAGAGTTAGTTAGGGTTATTTGTTCTTATAGCTACCTAGCCGCTTCTGTCGTGTTCAGGTTAGACCCAGTTCCCCTTCACCTGGCTTTATGTAGGTTACTTCCGATCAGCTCTTGAATAGTTAGGATGTAGTACGGGCCACCATGTTTATTGCTTAGGGAATAAATACGCATTCTTTATAACTTGTAGGTATTTATTTCAAAGGGTGACTGTCATACCCCTCAGTAGACACCAGTCCATCAGAGTGTAGGAGACTGCGTGCCTTTATACCGAAATTTTCCGAACTTAGTGTAGGCCTGCGGGCTCCCCTCACCGGGATGCATGTATGTCAGAAACACACACATTCGACGGCCACCCATACTGTGCACCCAGTGTACAGTATGGTAGAGTCACAACCATTAGAAAGACAATCCACAAGGAGACTAGTCCGCCAGTCCAGTCAGTACTCCGTCTACAGCGCTGAACTGTCACCGGAGGGAGTACTAGCCTGATACTCGAGGTCTGATTGCCTTTGGACCCACACCCACTGTCGACTGTCTGACACTCAGAATAAATCTACCTCTCCAACCACAGCACCAATGTGTCACCGGTTGAGAAAAACGGGTACTTCTATGTGTGGGTTCGGCTTCAGCTGTTGAAGAACATCTTGTTAGGGACTACCGTCAACTGCTTCTCTCTTGCGAGGCCAGTATTAGTATCCAGCCCATGCCTTACACCCAGAGGAGTGGAACCAAGTGGTAGGAGAAAAAGGCATCTACTGTCTCCAAAGCCAAGGGGAGGTGCACCTCAGCCCCGCCTTCACTTTGCAGCACTAACCTCCCGGGAGAGTGCTCAAGTTGCCGGTCAGCTGGAGAGGCCTCACCTCCCAGCTCCCTCCCCATCCTTGTTTGCAGCCCCAACAAAGACACCTGGTACTCCACATTCCTTTGTTGCTGCATTTCGTAAAGGAGCGCTTGTCCCCATAAACATCACCAACCCTGGTTCCGGGGTCACCGGAACATCAGTCCATTCCGGGGTGCACTGCAGCCGCAGCAGCCGTCTGCAGTCACAGTCACTGGGTCAAAAGCCTCCCACGGCCAACACCTACCCAGGTAAACCTGTGGCAATGTGCCAACCTGCATGCCGGACTGTGCCAACCTGCATGCCGGACTGTGACAACAGTAACTGACTTTGTATCATGCTGACACCCAATATTATATACCAGCTGGGTCCCAATCAGCCAACAGTAAGATCAGTAACTTGAACTCACCTGTGCTCCTGAATGGCGCGATAAAACCTTGCCCGACCAAGATGTTCCCCTCAGTCAATGAACGTAACACGTCAACATTTTTTAATTGAAACTTACTACTCTTACAAAAGTGACTGTTTCAAATACAGTAGAATCCCACAGTAGCGAGCAAGGTAACTGCGAGAACACGGGTATAACAAGGTCTTTTTGAGGAAACGTCAAAAAATCGCAAAAATATTTAATGAAAAATTGTAATTTTACGAGTTGAAAATGTGCGGCGAGATTGTGTGAAGCAGGCTTGCGGCGGGCCTCGTGACCACGCTTTTGTTATCTGTACGCTGTAACTCCACTCCGTCACCCCACACCTTGTTTCCTAAGTACGTACCTTGTGCCGCTCTCCCCAAGCAAATTGTTCTATAAGTAGAATCCCGCCCTTTCTACCTTGACACCGTTTTCATGAACCAGTTATGCTTTTCCGTAGTTGTTCACAGTCATTGGACTGTTTAATGTGTGTGGTTTCAAACAACTTGGCGTATGTGGGTCAAACGTTATTGATGAAAACAAATTTCTCTAAAATATAATAGTCCAAGGGATAGCTGGAATCGAATACAGCTACATATTAACATATTTCACCGGCTTTTTTTTCTATGCTGTGGCATACCAATTAAAGATAGGGACACAACTATTACATTTTATCGCTGTGCTATAACAAACTTAATTTTAATCCATTTTTATAAAGTTTTCTTGAATTTTTGCTGGTATTGAGTAAGCCTCGCACCATACAGATTTTGTTAGTTGAAAACGTATAATTTTCCAGTGACTACCCTATTTACTGGTATAATTCTCGCACTGCACAATTCACGCCCCCGTTTTTATGGTGCCGAATTAGGGGGAAAAAAAAAACTTTTCCTTTCATATTTCACGGAGCATATTTCTCTCAACGAGGCATGTAATGCGAACGGGCCCCATGCGGCACGCACTTTATTTGACCATGCCAGGTTGTTGACACTTCAAGGTCGCTGATCCCCTTATCGATTTGAGGCTGCCGTGCCAGCGCTGCAAACATGTAAACAAAACCAGTCACAGAGTTTATTTATATGCGGGTGATTTTTATAATGCAAAAGGACTAGTTTACATTTATATTAATTTTGGTTAGTACGAATGCATAATGGGTATATATACCAGCCAAACTGCTGCATTTAAACTTCAGTTAATTGCGTGTGCAGAGGAACGCGGCAATAAAGAAGCAGACCAAAAATTCACTATTTGTGAGTTTAACATGCATGTCATGTTTTCCCAATACTGGGCTGCTGTTACGATGTGAACAATACCTGTAATGACTGCAGTGGCGGACGGTGGGCAGCTGGCAGTGGCGGATAGTGGGCAGCCAGCAGTGGCGGACGGCGGCCGGCCGGCAGTGGCGGATGGCGGGCGGTCGGCAATGGCGGGCGGGACCCCCCGCCGCCAGCCAGAATAATTGTGTAACGACCAACCGACAGCGGCAAACCACCGCATCCGGCCACGCTGCAAGGATCTAGGCTTTCGCCCAGCTAAGTACACATGGCAATATTTTCGCTGCTAGACCCAGCACACGAGCAATTTAATTTTGAATCTGTATCTTCATATCTATTATCAATAAATAAAGTGCTGTGTTACTAAAAAATGTATCTCTTGCGGTTGGCGAGGGATTAGTTACAGTAGACACCATTTTAATGTATACATGCATGTGTCTTGAAGATTCCTTACATAATTCACGCACCCTAATTTTTTTCACTAAAATCCTGTAAAATACGTGCAAGAATTATGCCAGTAAATACGGACATTTTGTTTGAGGCGGTCGAACGGATCTGTGAGGGGTGTTATCGCTTGCAGGGCAGTGCTTGGGTGGCCGAGTAAGCAGTAGCGGGAAATGCTGCATAGGCCGGGCAACTGATTGTGGTGCAATGCTGCGTAGGCCTAGCAACTAATTGCAGGCTGAGCAGCTATACTTACGTGGCGCAGTCAGATTTTCCACTCTTTTCATGCAAATAAGTTTTCATATAACAGGATATTTTTACGATATGGTGGTTTGAACACAATTTAAAAGCAATTTTAGGGCAATTTTTAAGTAGTAGGCCCTACTGGGAAACAAAATCGGTCTAATTCAGGGACAGCGAGGACACACTTATAGCGAGGATCAAACCTGGAATCGTGACATCTCGCTACAACGGGATTCTACTGTATGTATATACAATTTATTTGCAATAATGCCTAATACAGTTCATTTTGCTGTGAAGCACAATAACACTATGTATTATCCATGCATGACCATAATATGATCCACAGAAATGACATTCTCAAAAAAATTATGTACAGTAGTGAAACATTCAGTCTGACCTAAAACCATAATTGTCACTGTTACACCTTGCCTGGATCCCTCCCACTGCAGCTTAAGACATGAGGTGACTTGAACAAGGTTTGGTCTGCCCCTAAGTGGGCGTAGATACCACTTTCCCAACTGCCAGTTACAATTTCGCAACCCTGCCTGGCTCGACCACCCCTGCCACCCCCTCTCACATGCAGTGAGTTTGCACAGCTGCCATGGAGTGGGGGTAAGAAGAAACAGGATGTCACTCGTGCATGCCCCTGACACTCAGGACATCCGTTGCAACATTATATACTGAGCTGCAGCCCCAGAAAATGGCATTTGTTCTTCTCCAGCCATCCCCTACACTTCTCATTGCAAATGGTATAACTATTCCTGGAAGGATATTTTTGAATTTTTTTTTGCAATATTTAGCGCAAATACATAAAAAGAATACTGGAAATGAAACTTTGATCCACACACTAATGATTGCATTGTATATTCTTATTAAAGTTTTGCCACCTTACTAAAAAAAATTAATTAATTAAAAAATTTAAAAAAAACACAGGCATTTGAAATTGAACCTCAATTAGCATGAATGTCCTAATGAAAAAACTAAGAACACTATATGCCAAAAAATTTCAATAATTCACAAAAAATACAAAAAAAAACATTGCAAAGAATTGACAAGTTCATTAAATTTCTTCAAAAATGTCTGGCCAATAGCCTAATAAAACCTTACATTGTATTCATGAATTCTCACATAACAGCAAAATATGAACAAAAAAATGTGGTTGCCTACAATATTTATAATTTCCATGTACCAAAAAGCCATCGAACGTTGGTTGTTAATTAGTCCTTTTAAACAAAGGGACAAAATGTAAAAAAGAGAAAACGAAATCCCCAAGTCCCAGTCTCAAAATTAATGGGTCTGAATTATGCAATTTACAGAAGGGCAACGAGAATCAACATCCCTGCCCAAAAACTTGCTTTGGAGCAGGGCACTGCAAGGGACATAGAATTATACCTTGGAAACACACACACTGCTCAAAAATACATAATATGCTGACAGAGAGATCATTTACAGTGACGCATGCCCAGTAAGTCTGACTGACACATATGTCAAGGATTTTTCTGCTAGAACAAAAGCGGGGTGGTTTACTCTGGTTCTATGATACGAGGCAAGGGGTGTTGGCTATTGCTTACTTATACCGCAGTTTTGGGTGTTGCAGTTGATGAGGGTTTCACCCAAAAGCAGAGAGCTTGGTCTACCCCAAAGCGGCGATTCCAGTCGTAGGCTTCACGGCTCCAGAAGTCTGGGTTTGCCAAGCCGTATCTTGTCTCTGTTCGGTTTAGCAACCCTCTTACCACCGGGTGGCACGATGGGTGAATGTGAATGCAAAGTGACAAGAAGATTACTGTTACAGAAGCAGGCGCGACTGTTTGGCGTCTAAGTTGGGCGGCGGGGTCCCATTCTGCCTTCCTGTCCTGCATAGGATGGGGTAATACTATCCACGGTTTGATGGCAGCGTGAGCCAGGTAACGCTCTCTATGCCTCTTGCTACTCCTTACATTGTAAGGCATAGAGCACATTGTTCTGACATCTTATGCATTGCACTTAAGACAGAAATGGTAATTACAATGTAACCCAATACCGACTTGCAGGCACGAGCTCGATAGGAGTCCCCACTGATCCCCCACGCATGCGGCCTGATCAAGGACGTAGAGCCGTGTGGGCCACCAAGCCTCTCCTGGTTGTGCATTCGCAACGGGTTGGGCGGCATACCACAGACTAAGGTCACTCCAGCACTAACTTAGTGCTCAGAGTGAGAGATAACCTGAGCTTGTAGCCCCTCCCTGTATGAAGGTGTTTCTAGTGGTTGGGGCATTGCTGTTTCTCCCCACCAGCACTGACTTAGTGCTCAGGGTTTGGGAAGAAAAAGATAGTCTAATGTGGATGTCAATATTCTGGGTTCCTGTTGGCGATGCACGTCGTACTCTGTCCATAACCGTCGACACAGAGAAGTACCCTGTAAATAAAAGCAAAAGGATAATGAACAATGGGTGTTTATTAGAGACTCAACAAACATGTGACCTGTGCTACCTATCAGACCGTGGAGAACTGAAGGTAACTGTGGTTCCATGTGTAGCCGACCTGGTTCTATGGAAAAAGGGGAGTAGTTGGTTCTAGACGAATGCAAAATTATTTAATTTTAAACTGAGCTAATAAAAAGGTGTCTGGAAGCGACAAAGTGAAGTTCAATATGTGTGTGTGTTCAATGGATATTGACGCATGGTGAGTAGCCGCTGGGGGCGTACTCAAAGCTTACAAAGTTCCTGGAGGTCCCAGCACTGAATTAGTGTTCTGGAATGTCACGAAAGAGTTTGCAAAAGAAAGACTGCCTAGACAGAATGCCTGAGCCCGGCAGCGTCCGATCTTATATAGGTGAAGCTTGTAGGCTGCTGGAACAGGCTGTGGGGAGAGCAAATTTCCTGCCCTGGTTGGCATGGGAGTTGAAAAACTCTGGTCAGCGTTTCTGCTTTGTGCCTTGTCGGCGGCGCTCGGCCTTGCCTGGTGGCAGGCGGTTTGTAGGCTCTCAGCGCAAAAGTTGGGGTTGCATAATCTTCAGGTGAACAGAATCCGCTCATACGTTCTTGTTGCCTGGTAGAGTAGGCGGCCAGAATTCATGTAGAGAATTCTCTCTCACCTTCTGTAGCAGTGGAAGTAGGCGTTAATTAATAGGTTGAGCGGCACACATCAACAGTATCCACACACCAACGTGACAAAGTCCAGGCATATTGCTATACCACTTCAGTTACACATACAGCTTTTAAAAGGCTCATTTGTATCACCAAAAATTAATTTCACTTCCAAAGCTTGACCAGAATTTTTACATCTTTTCCAGGTTTCAACAATAAAACAGCAGAGGACAGTATATCTAATTAAATCACAAATAGTTTTATCATATTCGTATATGACAGTCTCACAGAAATTTTTTCTTCCTTCTTATCCTTCACAGAAGAAGGGTGTGCAATTCCCTAGACATCAGAATTCATATTTTTGACTGAATCAATTACAAGAGAATGGTAAGAATGTATTTGTGTCCATGTCTACTTCAGAAGACAGAGGAACATAATTTGCCTTATAGTCAGACACTTGTATGTGTCCTTGTGAAAATACTATGGATGTATTAACTGCAATTTATTTGTATCATAACACCGATGTAACTCAAATGCATACAAATCCTGCTCATTGTGACTGTGAGGAAACCACAGCTGTTTACTAGTTCATGCACATACATGCACACCCAAAGATGCAACAATAATGTAATTAAATAACTATAGTCCATTCCCAATTGGAAGCGACTTATGAAAATCAACGTTTGAAAAATCACTCTAGGCATAACATGTCAACCTGTTTTTTCAATAACCTGTATTCCACAAATATATAACACTGTGGTTAACTTTAGAGTACTGTATTATTGAATAAATGAAACTTTACCTTAATATCATCTATAACTTGTAATATTAATTTATTTTTAAATATGAATTAACAACAGCGAGAGCAGGGACGTGTTGGCACCGGCCCGTAAGAAATAGTTCACAGTTAAAATATTATTTTAAACTAGTTTTTTAGTATACTATTTGTAAATTGAACGGTGCATATTGAAATATTAAAATATTTAGTTTAAAATAACAGTGGAAAATATCGTGAGTAGGCCATAATGGTACGGTGTTGTTCTATTGAGCTAGAGCAATTTTCAAGCAGCTTTCTACTGAGCGAGCTTTGTCGTTCTCTCTCTGTTCTTGTCTCTTTCACACTCAGGAAGTTTCACTTCGCTAGTACGCCGAAAATTATACATGTTTTCAATTGTAGGATATTTCATACTTATTACAGCAAAATAATGATTTTTGAATTTGTAATTTACAACTGAAAAGAGATTTTTGTTTGAATACTTATTTTAATATATTTAAATATGATGGTGGGGCAGAAACACAGTGAAGTTGGCAGACGTGACAAGCCATGACATGGCGTATTGCTGTTTTACCAAACGAAGCGTAAATTATAACTTACTCCAAAAAATACTTCAAATTACCAAATCACGTTTGTAAACGTTGTGTTTTTTAAACCTACCTAAGCAAGTTACTATGTTGTGATAAATCTGCGTTTCCGCGGCAGTAATAAATTTGTTGTTACAGTGTGTTTCGTTAACCGCTGCGTGTGAAATAGCATGGCATGGCTGTTTGGTGAGAGTTACGCTCGATCTGTGTGTGCGTGATTTCAAATATTTGATATGAACTATTTATATGTCATCAATGTGAACTGTTTTTATGACTAAGATATTTATTTACATCCACGTATGTTTATTTATCACAACGTTATACCTTTGCCCTGGGTGTTTGAAACACAGTCGTGTAACATGATTTTCCACCAATCTCAACAAAATATCCAAGCCCAGCCCGATAAATTTCAATAAACCTAATACACAGTAAGTAGCAATACATATAAATATTAGTGGAATAAAAGTTACGGTAGGCTTATTTGAGTTCACCCTTATATTTTAAGCTTCTATAACAAAAAATGAGTGACACGAGTTGTGTGCTTGATTTTAATGTCGCTTTTTCGTTGGACTGTCTATTCCTTCGTTATAAGAACTGAGGCCGTCCTTTTAAAAAAATTACCCAACACATGTCAATTACAAAAAGTTAAATACTACAATTTATTGCCCCGCAGTTGTAACAGTGTTTAACACAGTCACAGCAAAATATTAACTTGCATTACGTGTAATGTGCTATGTCGTGGAAAACAAATATGTCAATGTAACGTAACCGTAACAACTATAGTTAATTCAGGCAATTTTTAAAACGTCATAAAGCTGACCTAAATAATGTTATAGGCCTAAACTGTGAATATTAATGCGAAGTGGTTTATGAAATAGACCTAAGACAGAATTCTTTGAAAAGCTGTAAATAGTACACACATTCGACAGGTATAAAAGTAGAATTCACATTTCAATGTTTATTTTTAGGTGTAGCGAAAGTATACGAACACACGTACACACACAATGGCATTTAAACATTGATTTTGACAGATGCTACATGGCAGTCACATGGCAATGTTTGTTTATATTTGGCGGAAGGATATGAAACGGGCCGGCCAGTAGACATTTAGCAGGGCTCCGAGAAAGTTCCTTCCAACGGGAAATATAAACAATCCGAAATATAATTTCATTAATTAGAGTTTGGAATTTCTGAAGTACATTTGCTCATATAATATATTTTGAAAGTCCTCTTAAGTTCATTTTTTTTTTTGTTTTATACTTTGTAGAGACTACAATAATGTAAATGATTTGATACCAGTTAATTAGATAACCGAACAGATGAATCAAAACTCACCTCTTGTAAAACTGGTAACACGGGAGGGTGAGATCGTTGTAAAAAGAAGATTAGCATGAGGATGTATGCATACGATGACAAGCTGCCACGAGATGCATCACAGATGTCACATACTTTTGCAAACCTCTTCACCATACAACCAAGAGTCTAAAATCAAAAGAACAGTATAAAATCTTGAATGTCTAAAAATAAATTTTACATATTAGTCACACACAGTGAAGCAGCTTTTAATAGGCAGAGTATACTTTTGTACATTGACGTGCTACATGCGATGTCTCGTGCGTTTTGACCCTCCATCATATCTGTGCCCCTCCAAGGTATAACCGTACACCCATACGCACCACTGAGTCTGCATAGAGAGGTGTCCATTGCTGAGATCCCTGTATGCATGTGCAGTTGGCATGTGCACTCTATCAGCAAAGTTTGCTTCCTCCCCTTACGCAGCGTTACAAGCATCCAGTCAGCCCACACAGAGGGGAAGGGAACTCTACGTCTCTCTCAGTCTTGCTTACATTCTCTCACCCCTTGCCCCGTACCGCCCTCGCTCACCAATGGTCGGACAATATACAAGAGGCATCAAGCCCTGCCTTGGGTTTTGTCTGTAACTGGCCTGTCTCCACGCCACACTGTAGCGTACCAGCTAGTCAGTCTCGTAGCTACTAGTTTACTTCTGTGATACATAACTGTTACAGTTTGCTACACATTGGCAAAAACCATGCCAACTTACGTCTAGAAAACAAGGTTACCCAGACCCCACCAATACTGTGCATCTCACATTTCTTTAGTCACTTGGCTACCGGCGCTGCCATTCAGACAACCCTTTTGGCTTTTGGCTACAGGCTGGAGTGTGAATTTGAGCTTTAATAAAAAAGCACAAGAAATCCAAGCTCATCTCTTCACTTTCTCAGCCTAATTTATTTCTGTACCTTGATCCTACTGACCCTGTTTCACAAACCTTCCACTGCTCGACTTCAAGGAAACGCACAGATGTGCAACAACCTCCCATTTGCCTTTCAGGCTTGGCGTTAGACCTACAATCTTCTCCAAAGGCGAGGACAATGTATGCGTTGATCCTGCCTTTTCAGTCACCACCAAGGACAGTGTGTACCAAAGGCCACAATCTTCATTGCTGGTGGATTCATCAGACTGAATGCCTTTCCTGCTCCTTGAGGGTGAACCACAGTGGGGATATTGAATGGAACAATTAGGGAACATGTTAGAAAACATTCTTGGGGAATACGGTGAGTAAGCTAGATCCTGCCGCCCTCCTCAACAAACACCCAAGAAGAGACTGCACGCCCAACAAGGCACTAGCACTGGAGAGAGGTCTGCTCTCCAGAAGACCTGCACATACCCACCTCATCGTACTTCCTTCTATTTTCAAATAACTGCTGTTTAGGCCAATCCTCACAGAATATCTACTATCTTCCCCACTTATGCCACAACCTAGGACTGGGAGCCAGAAAGCATATCACAAAGCAGGTTGTCAGGAGGGAGAACTGGGGAACCCATTTGTGTATATCAAACTGAGGGCTGAGGTCCTATGGAGGGATGCACAGATCGAATAGAAGTCTGACAGGAGCCACCAAGTTGGATTGGGTTTCTCTCCAGGCTACCTGCCAGGGTGTTTTGCTGTGCCACACACCATCTTGCCCTTGCCACTGACTCCACCCGAGCTAAAAGCTGTGGTAACTCACCCACCCATCCAGACCACCATCATCAGAAAGATCGATTTCCGTCCGGCCTAGCCTGCAAGATCGATTTCCGTCCGGCCTAGCCTGCATCTGCCAAGTTTGCATCTGCCAGGTCCACCACCAAACCCATCAGTAAGCCAGCTCCACCCAAGACCTTCCGCCAGATTGTTTCAGTTCTGGCCAAACCAGGGTCATCTTCCACGACCAGGCCGCCAGTTAAGCCCATTCATAGGGTCCTAGCTTCAAGGCCCTAGAGAAAAGGAAAGCTTCAAGGTCATCCAGCTGCTCTAGTGTCGGTGAGGTAACAACATACTCTTATGTGTTTCTGAAAATGTACATGAAAGTTGAATGTATGAAAGTTTAATCCTGTATACCTATTCCAAACAGTTCTCAATGATGCTGGTTACTTTATTTTGCAATGTTCCACCACTGCAGCAAGTGAAAGCGAAACCTACTCAATTTAAATAGGTATAGTACGTATGTACTTGATATTTCACATTGGATCACAACAGTGCATTAAAAATTTCTGTTATAGCAAATGCATAGGCTTTTCATGGTAAAGTGAGCACTTAAGAGGCACTAGTTACTTTGTCCTTTCAGCCATTTCTTATCTTTTAAAAATCTTTTTAAATAAATATTGCGATATAAGTAATAAACACAATGTGTATATTCAACTGCACTCTGAAAGTTAACGTCTAAGGCTAAAATAAAATATGTTCATTGAATAATATTCCAAATAAGAGGGCTTTCAAAAGTGCTCACTTTACCGTGAATGGCCCATACCATAACAGACAAAATAAAATACAGAGCATTTCACTACAAGTAATTGTTTCATGACAGTATTATTTTTTATGTCAAGGTTGTGGTCTTTTGATGTCTTCACATCTATAGTATTTGATAATAGAAGAAACTATGATCAAGCTTCAGCGCCGTCCCCCTACCTCCCTGGCGAAGTGATGCTGTAATTACAGCGAGTACACAAAAAGGCTCTCATTGTCATTGAGTGTATGAACCTTGTATTTGATATATAACATGACAGTGCATAAAAAAATTATCGCTATAGCAAACGTCTCGTTATAGCTCATACAAACTATGGCATGACTCCAATGTATTGATATGTTGGTAGGTTACTAGATGCATGAAAGTTTATTTAGAGGTACTAATATGTATGTCATGTGCAAACTGCAAGTTGTATGAATCTTGGGGAATAAAATTAAGAGTCATAAATTATAATAAAATTCTTACTGAATTAAATAATTACCTTCACACGAGGATCAATGGCAGCATAAATGTTCAGTAACTGCGTGTTCCTCAATGCCAAGACATTGTACATGCTGATGTCGCCCTCCAAATCTGATTCAGGAAGGTAGAACTTCATTATTGGTACCTTGGCTGTAGTAATGGCCACAATATTTTGTATTTTATTGTAACTCCTCAGCATGTGTGTTAACTCCTCTATTGCTTTCACAAATTCTATTCCCTGAAATAAATACAGAAATCTAGGGTTGGTTACAAGACACCTGTATTCATCATACATTTATTAAGAACAGCCAAACAATAAAAAAAAGTGCATACAGATGGATGCATTGGATGGTATAGGCCATGCACGGTAAAGAAAAAGCACTTTTGAGACCCTAGTTACCTTTTTTTCTGTCGCATTTTATCCTTTATCCCCCTTTTTAAATAAGTATTGCCATACATGTGTAATAAACATAGTGTGTAAATTCCACCAAATACTGAAGTTAACTTTTAAGTCTAAAATAAAATATGTTCATTGAATATTATCCCGAATAAGAGGGCTTTCAAAAGTATTCACTTTACAGTGTATAGCCTATTCTGAAACTTTATAGAGGAATTTAAACAGGAAATCACCACTACACTCAAATAGACAGGAAACTACACAGTGAATGTTTTAACAACGTAAAGGAGGGGGATATATATATATATATATATGGAGAATTGTTTCCTAAAATTATAATGAGAAAGTGCCCCCTCCCATCCACACCTGCAAATGGGAAAATTAACCCCCGTCCCCTTCCAAGCCAAAAGACTAGAGCCACTCCTAAGAGAAATAGAAGGTAATGATGTGAAAAAGGTGAGATAATGCAACAATGGAATGCAAAGGAGGGGTAAATGTAAGTTACATATGCCAGGGCAGCTACAGAATGGTTGTGTTTAAACTTTGTTTTGGTTAACTGCAGATAGTTTATGTTCTTGTGGGGTACCATTTCACTTGCAGAACATCTGCCTAATGAATTACTTTAGTATTAAATTTACATAAAAGTGTTATTTTGCACCATCGACGATGAAACATTGTCTTGACATGATAAAATTTGGTTTTATAATAGCCTGTTGGTGTTGGGGTGTTAAAATATGTAAATTTAAATTAAATTAAACAGCGTGAGTGAGTGGAGAGATTTGGGCGGCTCTTAACAGCAAGGTCTTGAGAGCCGATGAGGCTGATTGAAGTGAATATGGAGTGGAGCTGGAATGAAGGGACGGGGGAAAAGAGAGATCCCCAAGAAAACCCGCCGACCAACGGCATCGTCCAGCACGATTACCACTTGCGAAAATCCGGTGACCCGGTTCGCCTTGGTGGGAGGCAAGCGTACTAATCGCTCAGCCATCCTGCAGCCCCTAGCAAAATAGAGAAAAGATTTTCAGTAACCATGAAATTTTGTTCAATCGTGGTTCTACTGTAACATCTATAATATGTAAAATAATTTCTTTTTTCAGGAAAACATGATTTTGTTGGAAAACTAAATGTAAACAAACATCAGTTCACTATTTGATTACATCATTTTGGCAGCACTGCTGGTAAACTATGAGCTGATGATGGGGGCCGTATAATATGGGACTGATAAGCAACCCAATCTCGATGTGCAAAGTTGTGGTGGGATAGGCCAATTCCAGGAAAACCTAGGGCGATATGCAGTTGTTAACTCTTAGCCAGAGGTATGTGATAAACATTGGTTCTGAGTTTAAAGCTTCATGCTGTCACACTACAGCAAATTCCTTCCACGGACATTCCTATCAGTTAAGAATACTACACAGAAGATGAAAACCAGTCCATGTCATCTTCAATCTATGATCTTTCCTTTATGTTGTGTTGTACGAGAGGTAGTATGAACCATGCATGCACTCTGCTTCACACTGTGCATAAAGGATGCAAGGTTCTTATGCCATCTCTTTACAATGCTGCTATGAATATGCAGTTACAAAGTACACTTAGCACATGCAGTCAACTATTATACAGTCTGTTCAAAGTTACTTCCAAGTATTCATTTTTTTAAGGCTGCTCACTACATAGCTTTCTGCCACATACAAACAAAACAAAAAGGTTTGTAAGAAAATGCCAAGAAGAAACCAATGTGAACTGGGCAGACACTCAGAAATAAATATTTTTATATATGACAATTAAATGCATTTTCAGCACTACTTCCAGAAAACCTAAATATAAATACTGCAAACTTGAAATGTTTCATCACAAAATGGCTTTAAAAAACACGTAAGTTTAATCTTTTTCTATATAAAAAAAAATTATTTCTTATTTGCCATTACCAGCATTACTTCTTTTTTAAGTTTAAATTCATATTAAGTAACAAATAAATGCTACATTTAGAGAGATGATGAAACAAGATACATTATAGAATAAAATAGGAACAATGAGACTGAGATAGTATGGAGATGTGAAGAGAAATGAGGAAGACACGCTACCACCGAAGATGCATGAAATGTGCGTGCAGGACAGAAGACCAGAAGGAAGATCTATGGATAAATGGCTGAAGGGACTGGAGGAGTGTGTAAGGAAGCGAGATGAAGATGAGCAGAGTGAGAATGAAGAGGTGGGAAGACAGAAGATGGAGACGGCTGCACTGCAAACAGACCCAGCAAGGCTCCACATTTTGTCCATGTGGTGTGTACTGTATTCAATGAGATTTTTTTATCATATCAGAAGCATACTATACAACAAATATAACATTTTAGGTTGTTCACGATAAACTAAGTACTTTTGAAAGCCCGGCTTAAGATTTAATTGTATGCACACCGTGTATTCTTCCACCATATGTAAAATTAACAATGCCATGGACCTCATCACTTCATTCCTCGTTGGTCAAGTGAAACAGTGAAATTATCATAAAAGAAAATGTTTTTAAAATATGCTAATTTTTACGCTTCATGAGTTTAAAAGGCAGAACATATTATAAATAATTTCAGAGGTTACAAATTTTAACCTGACACTTTTTATTCAATGTTAAGACATGGAACTACTTTCCCTCCGTTGTTGCCATCTTTATTGGGCACATGCCAATCAGGTTACCTGTTAAAATTTACGCAAGTAGGGGCATTGACATTTTTCTAAAGTTTGATTTCAAAAGCACTCATGTAACCGTAAACAGCCTTTACTGACCAATAAAGACCAAATCCACTGACATTCAAAACTGTAGATTTATTTGGCAGTTAAATTTTCCCTTACCGTCCCCTTTTCATTGTTCTTGAAAGTCATGCAAATATCCAGGTCAGATTTCCGGAGACCAAAACCATTACATGATGATCCAAACAACTCTAGCATTGCATCCGGCTTCTTCAGACGCACAAATTCCTCTAGGTCAGTGACTATCTGCTTACGTTTCTCGATTACATCAGGTAGCATGCTCCACCTTTCTGCAAAGAGAGACAGTTTGTGCCTTACTATTTCATTTTGTGTTGAATCCAACACATTCGAGGTACAGATAATATAGGCACGCACAAACAAAATACTTGAGATGGGTAGCATAAAAGCTGAAAAAGTAAATTGTTGGATGTCTGGGGCTGCTGTCACACAAAATGCTATAAACATTAAACAAACAAAAGTAAATTTGTTCAACAGCCACGTTTGAACATGTTCGTGAATGGATTAAGTTTCAGTGGTTACATGCCAGTAACTAAATGCACACAAGCGGAAATCCTACCCTCACAAACCTGCTCTTATAATATTATTAATATTTCGGGACCCCAAAAATGGTAAATAAAACTGGTCAATTTTGGTGTTTAAATAAAACAAAAGCAGGGCAAAATTTTGGTGTGAAAATATAAAATCAATATAAATTTCTGTACAAAATTTTTTTAAATACAACTGAAAAAAGCTACAGTTTTGTTTTGAAACTTTTTTATTTTATGAATTTAAATATTTTAGACAGGTAGGTCTACATCTAAATGTGGTCAATTATGTTGCCTACATCACACTCCACTCACGCTATAATAATTTAACATTAATACAATAGAACCCCTTTTACATAAGCACTTTTACACAACCTTGCACTTTAAACTGCTTTTCTACATCTAAATGTGGTCAATTGTGTTGCCTACATCACACTCCACTCATGCTATAATAATTTAACATTAATACAATAGAACCCCTTTTACATATGCACTTTTACACAACCTTGCACTTTAAACTGCTTTTCCTTGGGCCTATGAAATGATCATAGTCTTACATGGACACGTGAGGGGCATATCTGAGTTTGTGGGGAATGGAGGTCTTAATAAAAAAAATACAAGGAACTAAATTTGCTTTCTAATTTATTCACTCCGCTATTATTTACAGCATGAAATTAGCAGTCTCCACTTTACTTTTCTTATTCAACAGTGATTCCCAATAATTAATGTCTATTTCAACTCTAATTAACATCCTTCTTAATTGTCTCTGGTTACAGTCAGTTAACATATACTCATTAACACATATTCAGTCTACTCACACATCTAATCCAATAGTCCAGCCTGCCAGCCACGTCTTTCACTGCTTGATACTCGCATTTGCAGACTTCCCTTCCGTGCTCACCGCTTGTTCATCTATCGCTCGGAACTAAGCCACTCATTCACTCACCTCCAACTCCACTCCCGGCCTGGAGGCCTGTCACAATATTGCTAATCTCTGGACGATCATCTGGAAGGTTCAACGCACCCCAAGTCACTCTAAGAGAAAGAGGTCAGTAATCCAGAGCAGTCAGATAAATGCAGAGAACAATACAACCAGGGTCCGCGGCACACGTCTAAAATTCTAAACCTGTCATTGACTTGTTTCCAGCCATCGCTATCAAATAGCAACTCTCTCTGTCCTCCTCTTTGCTCACTCATGTGGAAGGTGAAGCAGCAAGCATGTAACACATAAACACTGCAACCTCAGAACCATCGTAGTGCCAGTCGGTCAACTTGACAATCTTCAGCTCTGCCAGAGAGCCTTGACGACAAATCTGAAAGATCACATTGTTGATCTTCAGAATCCTGTAGAGGACTTCCCAACATTTCTGTAGATTTGAGAACCCGTTTCGTCTCTGTGGATTGTACAGCCACACCAGTTGTCCTTCTTGAAATACCTCGTCCAATATTCTCCTCTCACACCGAGTCATCATCCTGTCACTATATGTTCGTTTATGGCTTACAGAAGGACTAATCCTTTCATTAACTGTATGAAAAGATGAAGCAACTCCAGAATTTCCCCTTGAATCTTTCTTTAGACCATGTCTACAATCTGAAAAATGCTGGCACTTGCAGTGGATGCTGCAGGCTGTGGCTGGATCCTTGTCTAACATACACTGAAGCACTGGTAGCTCCTGTCGACTGCCTCACTCCCTTTCTCAAGTTCACGCAACTGGTTCTTTGACCCACAAATCACTTCCTCCATCGGTCTGCTATCCTCAGGGGTACTACTGAGAGGGGCCATCCTATCACTCACTCCATGCCATGGGCACCTTTCTCTGTTATCTGGTACACAGGGCTTCTGGACAGTATTCGCAGGTTGTCATGTGCATTTCCCCAACTGTTTTTTGAGGTGTATGCTGGCAGCATGAGCTCATTGAACTCATCGATGTGGGGTCTCAGTTGTTGGGCATATGCACGAAGCTCAAATTTCTTCACGCAAGTGCTTGTATGCGCTCATTGAGGCCATTTTTTCTTCACCATGCTGTCTCTCTGTCTGCTGCCTCTGTTGTGGGAAACAAGCTCTCAGATGACCCAGCTGTCCACATGACCAATACCTCAGTTTGGGTAGGGGGCAGCAAAACTCTGTAGCACGAATCCTGGAAGCGATGTCACTCATAGCCAACTGCAACTCATTCAATGTCTTTGTTATCCTGTCTTCATCTGTGTTCAGCTTCACTGTGCGTACTGGACGTCTGGGTGCGGGCTCCTGCCTTGCTGACTCCACTTCCAGTGCTCAGGCCAGAGCGCCCTGCATGTTGCTGGATGCAGCCAGACATACTACTTGCAGTACCTCTATGTCGGCGATGGTATCAATGAAGAAGTTGATTGGATAATGTCTGGGCACCCTTACAGAGATAGATGGGAGAGTCACATGTCTTGCCATAGTTCCTGCAGTGGCTCTCCTGGTCGCTGGGTGTGGCTTGCAGCTGCGCATGGTGGGCATGTCACCGGTACCGTCGCCAAAACATAGCTCCAAGGTCATCACCAGTGTGGAGTACTCCAGTCGATGTTGCTCTGGCAGAGATTGTAGTATGCTCAGTGTGGCGCCTCTCAGTACAGTCGCAAAGTAGTAAGTATGCTATTTGGTTGCCCAGCCATTTAGGGTACTAACTATTTCAAACTGGTGTTGGCACTTCCGCCAAGATGTCTGGCTTAATTGAGACCCCTTTCCCTACTGCTGGCTGTGCGACACCAATGCTTTAATGCTGCTTGCTGTCTCCAGAGGTCACTGTGTTGGTGACGACTTGTACTGCTTCCTCACTTTCCTCGGCTGACGTTGTGGCAATGGAATTTCGCTGCTGCAGAAATTCCTGATATTCCTACTTCATGGCACTCATTTCCTGTTTCACTTCCTTCTCAACACTATCCATCCTGTTGTTTGCACTGTTCACTATTTCATTTACACTGTCCATTCTTTCATTACCACTGTCAATTTTGTGTTCACTAACTCGCTAATGCCTTCTATTTTCCTGTCTACATTATTTATTTTCTCATCCACATTTCCATTTACAAAGTCAATTTTCCTATCTACATTTTCATTTTCACTATTTAAATTTTTGTTCATGCTATTTATAGTTTCATTCACACTTTGTTTTACACTATTTGGCTACCTAGTCCCTCAGTCAAAGCTCACAGTGCTTCCAGTTCTGCAGACATTTTTCTTGTTAACACTCACTGCATCAGTTATACGAAACAGTCTTAGTTATTTTCACCTACAGCTATTACAATTAAACAATTTGTTTTAGAATCACTAACTACTTGCCTATAGTAATAGCACTATTTACAATTGAACAATTAATAATTGCCTCCATCGCACTTCTGACACCAGTGTTACATGAAGGATGCCCGAGGGGTGTATACGAGTTTGTGAGGGATGGGGGTGTTAATTAAAAAAATAAAAGAAACAATTTAAGTTATAATTTATTCACTCCGCTATTATTTACAGCATTAAATTAGCTGCCTCCACTTTCTCTCTTTTTATTTAAAAGTGAGCACAATATTTGATGTCTATTTCAACTCTAACTAAAGTCCTTAATTGTCTCTCTATGGTTACAGTCAATTGCCTCACAAGACATGTTCAGTCTATCTATTGCCCTAAATTATAATGTCTTCCTACTCACGCATCTAGTTCAATAGTCCAGCCTGCCAGCCGTCTCCTTCACTGCTTGATACTTACAGTCGCAGACGTCCCTTCCGCTGGTCGCCGCTCATTCTTCTATCGCTCGGAACTCATTGGTTCATCATCAGCTTAAACTCGCGGCCCAGAGGCCTGCCCCTGTATTTACATAGTTCGCAGTGACATCTGGAAGGTTCAACACACCCCTAGTTATGCTGAGAGAACGAGGTCAGTAATCCAGAGCATTCTTAAAATAAATGCTGAAAACAATAAAACCAGGGTCCGCGGCGCACATCGTAATTCAAAACCCATCATTGACTTGCCTTACACAATCATTATCATATAACAACTCTGTCCTCTTCGCTCGCTCATGCAGAAGGTGCAGCAGCGAGCACATAAAAAGAGAGTATAAATTCACCCATTCCCCTCCTTTTTCTTTAATTCCTTAATTTTCTCCAGTTTTCTTATTCATTTCACTATTATGTGGAAGCAGTATACAAATAATACACAAGTAATTGCAACCCAATCCTAATTATACGGTAAAACCAGGACAAAACAGACTATGTGCACATTCCTAAAGATATATAAATTATAAACCCCATTGCTAAACAAATTAAAAGTATTGAGGTTACCAGCACCTAACTCTCTTCCCTCTGCAAATATGCTAGCAAGTTTGCTAGGAAGTTTAATTTAACCTTACCTTGGACATACTTATGCAGATAGTTCCTCATGCCAGGATCATCTGCTTTTCCTACGGGATTATTTGCCCCCACCATCACAACCACAACAGCCAACACAAATTCTTGTTTGTTTTTCTGCATTTCATTGACTTTTCAAGGGACTCGCTGGCACAAATGGTTTTCATTTGTGTTAATCATTTGACACTTTTGTACACGAGGCTTATGAACCCAATCCACATGAATATTATAAAATTTACACATCATAATTTGGTTTCATGTCAAAAATGTTAAAACCATCACTCTTAAACTTCCTCTCTCAGTTCATTACTAATAACTCTTCTGCATTCAGATGATCTTGAAGAAAGTATGACATGACAATTTAATTAACGATTAATGAGAAAAATAAACAAACAAAATAAATTTACTGGCTGTGTACCGCATACCAAACAAAGATGAGCTCATGTTCCCTCTCTTGAAGTTTAAATATTGTGTATGCTATTTTGTGCTAGCAGAGGAACTAACAAAAAATATATATTATTTATTGAACCATTTTTGGAGGCATTACAAACAATGTGCTTATTATTGTTATTTATCTTTCTAACATAACAATATTTGTTGAAGCCTATACATAGAATTCACAGCTCTCTTTGGAATTCGAAAAACAAAGTAAAAACCTATAGGTAACAGAAAAAAATACTGATTATAATTTCATAAAGAGTCATAATGTAAACACACAAAAAATATTTTATTTTGCAAGAAACTTAGCATTGCAAGAAAAAAATTCAGAAATTTCATAAAAAAACATGCTAAATTCAGATTCACCATTTTTCAGTGTCCTCATGTATATTTATTTTCAACTGATGTGTGATGCCAGGAGGCTGATAAAGTCGTCACTACATTAAGGAGGCTGGTTTTGTCAGGTGCTAGGGCAGCTAGGTCAGGCTCACACTTCTGGTGGGGGTTCAATATGCTCTCAGTCCTACGTGGCATTAGTGCACATCCAGTGTAGAGGACTGGCCTGGTAGCTTTGCGGCACTGCACCAAATCAGGTTTGACTAGGGTAATCTTCCGCTTCAAATTATTGACTTTCAGCGGGATACCTTAGATGATGGCTAGACCTAATTTGTCTCGATGGGCATACGTGAGCTACAGATGGGTTAGTGATCCGGTTCTCGAAGCTTGTGTGGGCTGTCAGAGTTGGAGCTGCTGATGCATGTCTGAAGCTGGAGCTTGGGACTTCAAAGGGCTGATCCAGTTGGCTTAAATATGATGTGAAACAAGAGTGTGTGTGTCCCTGTTCAGACGCACGGGTGCCTCAACTAAGTCCTTGGGAACTTTCGGTGTTCCCAAGATCTGTAAATGGTGCAGTGCCTGAGCTTGGTCCTTTGGCGAGAGCTGATTAAGCACGTTGTTGAGGGAGGAGGTAAGCTCTTGCAAGTGCCCAGAGGCAGCTAGCACATGTATAACCTTTTTTCGGATACCACTCCGATAGGAGAAAGGCATCTGGATTAGCACACACACTCACGAAAGTGAAGCGATAGCAGGCAGAGTGTGGATCTACCTGGTGTAAAGTCACAAACGTCTGCCGGCTCAACGACACCCTATCTCAGTGCTTGGTGCCTAAACACGGTGAAAACTGAGAATCAGGCCTCGTCATTGACAGTCCCTGCACGTGGGTGTAGGCCTTAGAAGCTACAGTCTTCCCAACTCAGGAAACAACCCCTCCAGAGCTAAAATGCGGCGGAAAGGGCGAGCACCGAGCCGACAAGCTGGCCTTGAGACACATTGTAACTAGGCGTGGGCTGTACCGTTCTGCCTACTGTGGTATGCAGAAAGGCTGGCCAGCAATTGTGAGTGTGGGTACTCTGACAAGTGTATTGGCTCCTTCGATTAAATTTCCCAGTTACCTGCTATCCCTTGCATGGTGTGAGGTACATTGGGAGAGATTCTACCTCCACGGGAAGGATGATACCCTAGAGTCAATAAACAACTGTTTATTCCATTTAACGGTAAGTAAACAGTGTGGTGTCGCACTATCTCCTAAGGCAGACAAGAGCTTAAGGAGGCTTAACCCTACATTATCCAGGTATAGGTGACCTGGTTCTAGGCTAACAATGCTAAGGTAGACTAACGCTATTAAAATAACAAACTGGTACTACTCGCTATGCATGTATTGCCCTGAAGGGGTCGCAGTGTCTAGGTGTGAAGACAACATTAGGCAGGAATCTTCGGCACAAATGTGGTGGTGAAGACTAAGCAGGTTGAGAAGGATGGCTCCGTCGACGAGGCGGGGTGGAGACCAAGGAGAGATTTTCCTTCAGCATGAATGAGGTGAAGGAAGGGCAGGTAGAGCTAGGAGCGAAGCCAGCAGGGGTAGTTCTAAGGCAAGGCTGCGGTGGAGAGAGCAGGCAGTGTGGCTCGTAGACGAGTCGATGAATAACTCGGGGTGTAGGCTAGCTCCCTAGGCTGCTGTGGCGCTTAGGGAAGCCGATTAACAACTCCCGTTTAAGAGCGATGTGTCCCTCTATTTATACTCGGGCTGGCTCTTCCCCTTAAATCAGCTGAATAAGGGTGGTGGTGGTGGTGGTGGAAAGGGGGTAACTCTGGCATAGCTTCTTCAAGGTGTGACATCACCGGCCGGCTTGGAGATGAGATAGCAAATCATACTGGTGTAGCCATCTAGCAGCGTGCAGTGGAACTCGGTGCTTGGTGGGATGTATAGTCTCGGCACGCCAGTGAATAATACAACCTGGAACTTCCATTCTTGCCATAGCAAACAGTTAAAATTCATAACATCTCATTGTGTGTCAACAATAAAACTCTGTTGTTATCAGACAGCTAGGCTTGCTCCCAGATGAGGCGAAGTCGTTTATATCATTGTTGAAAAGACGTGCGCCACAACAGTTATTAAGGTTGAGTGTTTTATTCATTTTAATAAAACTTACCTTATTTTTATCGTAACAGTGTAACAAAATTGTTTTTTGACTTTGCTTTCCATTCACTTAAATGAATGCAGAAAATCCCACAAGTTCAGGCATTTTAATCATACTGTCTATTTACTTCACAGCAAAAGCAGTCAATGAGTGCAACACAGAAGAAAAGTAATTCTGATATACTGCAACAACCAGTTTACTTTGAACAAGAAGTGACTGTGATCAGAACATGTTCAGAACCAGTGCAACTGCGTGCAAAGCAGAACAAGTTTGAAGTGAAACTGTTCCATGTTACATGTGACTATTCGCTAGGACACAAAATGATAAACAATAATTCAACAGAAGATGGAATACATATTCCAGACTTTCAAAAACCAATACCTACATGTTTCTTCACTCTAAAAACAGTGATGGCTAGAAAAACTTTCCCTGGTCACAAAATTACTATGTTAAAAAAAATTTAACCGATCCAGTGTTAACATTCAGAGCAGAGATACGGACACAAAAACAATACAATATGGAAACAATAGTTTTTTGAAACTAACCCTCAAGACAGTATTTGGTCCTGTCCTATATAAGATACAAGAAAATTAATAATTGGTGCACAAGAGAGATCAGAGAATGCAGAAGCCTCTGTACTGACCCTAATGATGTGACCACTATTAAAAACTGTAATTCAGCTCAATGCTATACATACTAAGAAGCGTGAAGTCATCACTATTCAAGATCATGTGAGAAAACACCCTACATGGACGGAAACCCTTGGGAAGATTCAAATGAAAGGAACACGTGGAAAATGACAGAATTAACAGGGAATGACAAAAAAAAAACAGTGCAGAAGACAGATCTAAAGTGCAGAATAATTGTGAATGAGGCTGAAAGATTTGAGATTAACAAGTCACAATGAATAATTGACTGGCTGAACGACGGTGATTAACATCACTTTGTTTACAAATTCCTAGTCCATCGCTTGAAGAAATGACTAAGAAACAATTAAATGTATTAAAATTAGTGATGGGCAAGTTTAATTTTGTCAGTTTCGAGTCGAGTCAAGTTGTATGAAACTTGAGTTGAGTCAAGTCGAGTTTCAAGTTGAATAAAAGTAGAGTAGAGTTCAGCATAACATTTTTTTAGTTAAAATCAAGTTTACACCATAAATGTAAATGTATACCTATGTACATGGGTATAACGCCTGCTCCTTATAACTTCCTCTACTTTTATAGTCACAGTTTACCAAGGAAATAAAGTTTGGGACTAAGTTTCTACCAATAAGAGTAATTTTTGCCACGGTGAGTCATTCACAGCACTACTTTTTCCCTCTCGCAGATGAGTGAATGAATATGGTAGGAATGGTAATGTCAGCCACCTGTTGCAGATACATATATAAAAAAGATAACTGTTAGAGGGGTGGAGTGGGAAGAGGGTCAACATGCTGCGGAGTGGACAAGCAGTCCATATTTGAAATTTTAGTTATCAAATAGCAGTTTTTTTTAATACACGTATTTAGAACGGTATATAATTTGATGGGAAAAGTAATGACAAGTTTACTGTCTTGCATATTTCTGCTGAAAGTGTGACGTACCATGAGACAAAGGCTTTTTATGTTTAAATAAAGTGCTTCCTATGATTGTACATATTTTTGTAGTGCTGAGACTATACCTGTCAACTTTGACAAGGTCCCCTAATCCGATGTATTCCGGCGCAATTTTAGCATAACATTTTTGATTCACGAGACAGGAATGATAATTCTTAGGTGCGAATATTTGTTGTTTATAACCTAAAAGCACCATGAATCGACTTGCATGTTCAGTAACTCTGTGTCTGCTGTGAAAAACATGACGAGTGACAAGTCAATCTTTGTTGAGTAAACTCGAATTGAATTGATTTTTCTAGACTCAACCCATCACTAATTAAAACTTAACATATTTTAATTTCAACTCATTTTCTACTATTGCAAAAAGACTCCACATAAATATAATAATGTTTCACAGTCAAACAAAGAAAAAGGCTATATTATAATAATTTGACATATGATAATTAAATGCATTCCAATTAAGCTTGGTGCATGAAAACATAGTGAAACTGCTTATATTCTCTTAAATGGTTCAATTTTACATATTGTGTTGCTCTATACTGTGGAACTGATCCAATGTGTGAACACTCATCACAGCTCATCCGCTCCTCTTTCATCTCTTAGCTAACAGGTTTACAACAAAAATATTCAAACTAGTGTACAACCCAAATTTGTTACAGACAGTATTTACACACAAAAACATAAAACCTTATAAGACTTAAACTATTACAGATAAAGTAATCCTCCTAAACTATCCATCAGAAGAAATATCACCAAAATACACATTTTTTTTTTTACCAATAATAAGTGAGTAACATGTACACATACTACAGTAAATATAAAAAAAGTCTTATTACAAAGTCTCATGAAACTTTAAACATGACACCAAGATATTAATATAAAGAATATTTTTTTGATGGACCAGTAAAAAAATATGATGCAAAGCAGTTAAACAGTGCACGCAGGCTTGCCCCATGCATCTTATTCCTAATGTGAAAGTTGAAACTGCAGCTCAGGGTGACAGGACATAAAAAAATAAAGAAGAGAAATTATTTTTAATATTTTGAAACCCATGGCAGCCTTCTTTATTTTTTAAACCGCAGTATTGTTAACAGCCAGAGCAGAGGTCATCTGGTTTGTCTAATCTGCCGCCCCACCACAAATACTAACCAAACTGTCGCCCCCTGCAATAGCCCACACTGTGGTTTCTGTGCAATTCACTAACCCTCAACTTTTTTCAGTAGCAAGACTCACTAGATTTACATATCCCATCCAAAGCAACTATAATTGTGCCACACAAAATTTGGTGTATCAGATACAGTGTCAACACTGTAATGCAAAATACATTAGCCTCACTACCAACACATGCAGGCAGAGAATAAATGGTCACATAGCGGAAGTCATATCTGGTCAAATCCACAACCTACAACACAAACCAGTTCAGCACATACAGCATCACACGACAAAGATTTTGACTCTTGCTACAGTACCAGAGTTGTGAGAGCCCTACCACCTTTAAGCAATAACGTAGAATTCTGACGCCGGGAATTAGCTCATCATTTCATAACAAAATCCAGGCCTCAACATATGATATTTACAGCTCCAAAAGCATACTCAACAGCTATTACAACATTTCAATTTGCCCAGCCACACTTCAGTTTGCCACTTGGCTACTAGGTTCACTACCTAAAGTGTCCATCCACCATATCAAAGTGCCTGACTGCAACCACTTGAAAAATGTATCATCCTTCTTAGTGTGTGTGCCTGTTGATAAGAACTAGACTGAGTACAGTACTTGTGCTGCTGTCCATTTGTATATTATTGGTAGCCTAACGGCCTACTTGCCATCATTGCAATTAATGGTATCATATACATAAAATAAACAGTAAAGCACTTCACAGTGCGACCACCTTTCCTTCATTAAAAAATTCCCTGACATTTCCCAGATTTCAAACAAAAGTTATCTTTTTCCCCTGATCTTTCTTGTATCAAACTTTTACAACAAAAATTACTGCTTAAATCTTGCAACACAATATGTGTAATAGATTGCTGTAACTGCACCACAAACTGGTTGCAACATGCCACAAGTCAAATGTGGCGACACAGCAGCTATGCATGGTATCAAAGTAAAGTTCAAATGGAGAGGCACAACAAAACTACATATATAATTCAAAATTTAAACAATTTATTCTTGCATGCAATGCAGTATTTTTTTGCATAGTTACACAAATGACATGTGTCACTCATACAACTAATATAATAAGATTACGACTCATTGCCAATAGTACCTCTTCCACCACTACAGACGAGTAACACGTTGCCTACCCTACAGGCAGCAGGACCTTATGAGCAAATCCTTCTCACCTGGAGGATACGCAACCCAGCTAGCATGCCGCACCCCCTTCCACACGCTCAGAGCCCACAAGCTGCCCAGACCTCGGGCAAGGCCAAGCACCACCGACGAGGCACGAAGCAGAAACGCTGACCAGAGTTTTCCCACGCCATTGAGGGCAGGAGAACGTCACGCTTCCCCCGCACCCCACACCGGCAGCCTACAAGCTTCCACTATATAAGTCAGGACGCTGCTGAGCTTGAGAGTCATTCTTGTTCTATCTCTTGCGACATCCCACAGCACTGCTGTCAGTGCTGGGAGAACCAGAGATCTTCGCTTTGAGTACGCCCCCTGCGGCTACTTCACCTCTGACGATCAGTCAACCCAACAACCAGCGAACACACTTACCAACACAATTCACTTTGTCTCCTCAAGACATCTTTATTAGACAGTTTAGAAGTATTACATATTTCCTTGTTGAGCTAATTCTTTCTGTTCTCCATTAGAACCAGGTGGCCTACACTTGGCCAGCGTAGAAACCTTTAACACTCAATTGCCTGGTAGGAGATAGCATGCATCGCATGTTTGTTGAGATTTCAATAAACGTACAGATGTTTTCTACCTTTCAGCTTTTATTTCTTAGAGTATCTGTCTGTTTGCCTGCAAGATACAGGTTGCTACATACACCTTTGACAAGGACTGGGAAATTAATAACTAACGAATTCACTTCAGCCACGGAAGCCCTTCAGGGATCCATCATATTTTCGCACACCCATTAGATAGCCATCTGTTGCTTTCCAAACTACCACAGCATTGCTTCCAGTGCCAGTGGAGAGGAACACAGGAGCCACAACCACTAGTAACACCTTCACCCAGGGAGGGGCGAGTCTCAAGTTATTGCCTTATCCAAGAGCATTGTTAGTGCTGGGATATATCGTAGCTTTAGACCTGCCGCCCATTCTGTGTGGACATACATCCGGTGACGGCATTGGTGACCCAAACAACTCCCTGTCTCTGATCAGCCCGCATAGCATGGAGGATCAGTGGAGACTTTACAGAGCCTGGTCAGCAAGCCTAAACCGGACTTACACTGTAAATTGTGTTTAGTTTGTTCGCATCAAGGTGTACCCAGTAACCTGTGAGCAGAGACTCAATGCCTTTCAGCCAAAGGCATGGCCGAAAACGTAGGGAGCGACACGCAGCACTCCTTGCCGCCAGACAGTTGAGTGCACTTCCTTAACCCACACCAGACAGGCAGGCAGGACGGGACCACGCCACCCAACTGAGGCACGAGTCAATATTGATTGCTCCGGTTGTCTTATTATTCGTATCTCCGTGTGCATGCATTCACCCACCGTGCCATCCCGTGGTAAAAGGACTGTTGACCGGTACGGAAGTTAGATTTGGATGGGATAACATCCACTTCTGGACCAACAAATCTCACATGTGGAACCTCAGTTTCTGTGTGACCAAGCTTGCTAAGTCTGGACAAAACCCACCATAACCACAGCACTCAAGAAGCAGGAGTAAGTGAGTACTAACCAACATCCCTCGCCTCTCGCCGCCTATCTAAACTTAACCACCCTGCTTTTGGTCTAGCGGACAGAATCCTCGACCACCGTGACTGTTAATCTAACCGGGCATGTGTCACTACTGATGATTGAAAAGCCAGCCATAGCTTGCATTTTACAAAATTCCCTGATATTTCACTGTACTGTGTTCAAGATTACCTGATGTTTCTCTGATTTCCTTGACAGTTTTCTAATTCCTTGACATTTCCCAATTTCCAGTTTTTCCAAATGAGCGATATCCAAGTCCAAACAATATTACAAATATCCAAAATGTCAACACTTCATGATGGTACTAAACATATGCATGCACAAGTATGTGTGTATATACTACATGTGTGATTACTTGCACAACATTTTTACACACATTTCAAATAGATTTTAAATATTTTTTAGAAGAAATAAATTACAGAATGCATTTTAAGACACCTAAAAACATGACTTAAAAAATCACTTTCAATGCATAAAACATGTTGCAAAATGAGTTACAGACGACATCCAAATGTTTGTACCATACTGCTGACTTTCAAATGAATATTATATTAAGTAGCCAAGAACTTCAACAAGACTCCTATACCACGAGACAACATATTCGTCTTCACTCCTGAGGAAAAAGTTGGGAAAACTTATTATCTTAAAATATACAAATTCCTTGAATTATTTGGTTTTCAAAGTGAATAGAACCCTTACTAAATGTTTCACATTATGACAATCCACAGGTGTATTTTCAACTAGGCCTACCCATAAATAATGGGAAAGAGTAGTCCTTTACTAGTTGATATTACCGCAGTCTCAAAACACTTTTACAGAAACTGTCATTAAATTGAAGAGATATCTACAAAATAATTTTTACACTTCAAAAGCAAGAAATTAAATTAAATGTAAAATACATAACAGCACACCAATAAAAATAAGTGAAAAATGTAAACCATCTTCTACTTTATAGTTATGGGTATTCATTTTAACTTAACTTCTTCTCACACATTTAATTTGTGACTTTTATTTAAAAATACCTTCAATCTCAGAGCAACACTTCATAATGGCTTCCAGGTAGTAATCTTCCATAGGTGGTAAGTTATCAGGAACTGGCAACAGTTTTTCCACCTTGCAACTGCTAGCACTGTGGCCCATATTGCCGCACAAGGAACACCTAACGGGACGTCCCTGGAGGGGATGTACAAGCACAGTTAATGATATTTAGTACTTTCAGCTTAATATGGAAAACACAAAACTAACACAAGGAACACAGCGATTAAGAGCTCCACCTGGCTGGTACATCAAGTGTGTTGCAGAGGTCTGGTAGAAACTATGAGATTCAAAAACTGTTCAATATTTTGTAGCTATGTCTAATCACAAAAAAAAATGTAAGGAATATTTTGACACCAAAGATCTCATTTCAACTCCAAGGAATATTTTTATGGGGTGTGACAATGACAGGTGTTTTCAGAATCTGTTTTAGCTACTAAATTTTTATAAACAGACACTTCCGAGTTGTCTTTAGCTATGCATTACAATTTATCTTTATTACCATGTCATTAAAATACGAGATCATTGCTTAAATCACATTCAGACGAGTCGCCGAGGGAACGACTGCATTCCAGTTGACAGCCTTACACATAGAGTTGACGAGGCAAGTGGTGAGTGAGAAAGAGTCAGCCTTACAGCTCACCAGTTTCGAGACAATGAACACAAAATACCTGCAGGCAGACGGAACCCATAATGCTGCTTTTAAAGGCAGTTCACATTAAAGTGAGCACTCTAGAAATCAACCATTGAAAAAAAAAAACCACTGCCCGCAACTGCGTATGTATAACCATATGTGTCACCACACAGGCTAGGGATAAACACACCCAGTTATACTGTATTGCAAGTGTAATGTTTAAATTTATGGCTACTTAAGTTGTTTGAAGTTTAATTTTATACAGTTTAAAGAAATTATTGGCATAAATATAATGTAATTACAGTAACTCATAATTATATTGTGTCACGTGATCGGCGCAACAGTCAAAACCAACGGTCCGTTGTTGTGGTTCCTTCATGCTTGTTGCTTGGCTTTGCTTGTGTGGAGTGGTTAAGAGGCAAGCTACAAATTTGGAAGCTGGAAGTAGTTGTGTTTTAATATTTCTCATTTATTTTCAACTTATCTGCAATTATCATTGTTTTATCATAGGTCGTATAGTGTTTAATTGTGTTGTAGTAATTTTGTGTAAAGTCATGAGTTCCAGCAAACTACGTACGAATAGTCAGTGTCAGGAAGACATAAATCTCGCCAAAATTATTTATTCTTTAATTTGTCGAGGAGAGATGAAGCAGTGCAAGGTCATCGAACGAGTTGCAGAAATGATGAAAATTTCAACTGCAACTGTCCAGAGGTATGTGTTTTTACGACGTGTTTCCCCATACAGGTTTTACAATGTATTTTCCCTACTTATCCCCAGTACGTTATTGAAGTAAATGTTGAAAAAGAACAAGTATATAAAAAATTGTGTGTATCTACGCCTATCTGTTGAACCATTCTTTTAAATCTGTCTTGATAATAAGTAAAACTTTTGCCATCAATAATTATACGTTAATTTCACACGTTTTTATATCACTGTGTTGTTTTGTCATGTAGGCCTAACCTCAAATGCATCTGTACGTATCTACTTATGCCCAGCCACGTAACCTTTCTTAAATCTGCCTTGAAAACAAGTGCAAATTTTGTCAGCAGTAATTATACGTTAATTTTACACGTTTGTATATTACTGTGTTGTTTTGTAATGTAGGCCTAACCTCAAATACGTCAGTACGTATTAATTATGGCCAGCCATATAACCTTTCCTAAATCACCTTTTAAAACAAGTGCAAATTTTGCAGGAAGTAATTATACGTTAATTTTACATGTTTTAATTTCACTGCGATATTTTGTAAGGCAGGCCTAACCTCAAACTTGTGTTCATGTAGTTATTAATCCCAAGTTACAGTGTTAAATTTTTACTATTGTTCCACAGAGCATAAACATCACAATTTGATGCTACACCAATGGTGTTCCAACATCCTATGAACTATAAAATCTTGAAGCTTGTTTTGTTAACTATAGACCTATAGCTGTGCTTGTTCCCGACATTATTTCTTGATGTAAGTGTAATTGTTTTATTTTGTAATGCTTGCCGTAGTAAGAATTAGAAAGTATTTACAATGAATTGTCAACAGTTATAGAATAATTCCATGTTTAAATTTCGAAATAGATGTTCAACAAGACAATTTGCTACCTTTTGAGAAATATCAACGAAGATAGTATGCGTTCTTGAGTAGGCAAAACACACAGCTTTTAAGTGTACCTTGCAAAAACTTTCCTTCAGGTGGGCAAAGTGTGTCGACCACATGGAGAAGCTGATTGCAGAGAACTGGGAGAAGCAAGTGCACGAAGCCACTGACATACCTCCATTCATCATCTCCTTGGATCCGTATTTGGACACCACTGATGAAGATGATCCTGGCAGTGTCGATGAAGTATTGGCAGTGCCACTGACAGAAGTACCGGGCTGTTCTACTGCACAGTAGATGCTGCATGGTCAGTGGCGGTAAGGTTTGTATGATCAGGTAAAGGTATTTGCATTTTGCAGCTGCATGTTTATAGTATACATACATCTGTTATGGGTGCATACTATTTGTTATTGGAGTCCACATGTGTTTATGTATTTGTCGTGTTTGTTAAAATATGTTATTCTTTTTGGTGTCTAATATAAAACAAATATAAGCGATATTTTTTTACATAATACATACAGTTTTTGCAAAATTGTTCTTAATGTTCAAATATGTGTTGCATGGTACGATAAAGTCATGTATATTGAGTTACTTGTTAACATAAATGTCATTGTAACATGTTAAAAATATGTTGGAATCTCGTTAACATAAATGTCATTGTGAACATGTTAACATGTTTGGAATTTCGTTAACATAAATGTCATTGCAACATGTTAACATGTTTGGAATCTTGTTAATATAAATATCATGATTGTTTTACATCTTAGAAGTTAAGTTGTATATTAATACGTAATTTTGTTGTGTGTGTCGGTCGTACACTAGATAAAAGTAACTTGCCTGTAAGTATTACTTTTATGATTTGTCCTTTACATTATCATTTTGCTGTCATTTGTGGATATGTATTGGTTTTACATTAATAAGATATTTCTGTCAGTTTTGTGTGTGCACCTATGAACATTTTTTTTTATGTATAGTAATTTTCTTTAAATACTTTTCTCATTTTAATTTTCAGTTATGCTGCAGTGATTGCAATGAAGGAACCACAACAATGATGAGAATCCATGCACTTTACCTGTAAAATTGGTTTCTTGAGGTCTGTGTGGGTTTGACAAAAAGGAAGTGTTGCACCCATTTGAGCCACAAGAGACACCGGAAATGTGGCCATCGCCGGAATGGCATTTCACATAGCATTAATAATATACTTTATTTTTAGAATTATTTTGTACAAAGAAGGCGGTGCCAGTTACAAGCCTGGTATACCCTTCTGTTACCACTTCAATTCACAGTATAATTGTTCAGTTCTTTTTTGGAGGGTCACGAACACCGCGTAACTGTGTTTAAAAAAAATGTATGTATACACAAATGTATTTGTTGATATGTTTATATTTTTAGTGTAAATTATTTTTATTTTATATATACATAATAGGCCTATGTTGAAATATATTTAATTCCATTTATAAAGATGCATATAAAACTATCCTTAAAATGTACATATACATGCACATATTTTATATATTTTACTTTTTTATATATTAAATATTTTATATACTGCCACATTAGCACTGCCACGTTAAGTTTATTAGCACCATCTGTGCTTCTGTGTAGTGGTGTACTCTTTGCTCGGCTCAGATCCCCTCATCTTACCACACTGTTCTGCCTCCCTGCCTTTCCCTTTTGTGCATCGCTATTTTATTTGCCGTGGTTGTTTATTTAAGGCATTGCACGGCCTTGCTCTGTCTACTTTATACGTTTCAGACGTCTGCTACCTTATGCCTGCAGGATGTATGTTTTTTCCTGATGGCTTAGTTGCACAACTTCGGTCAGCTGAGGCCAAACACAACTACCATGTTTTCGAGCTAACGTTTTACTAGTCATGCTACAGAGCAATGGGGTACTTAGAAAACGGAGAGTCATGAGAAACGTTAAGTTTGCGGTACTATTTTTAAATGTTTGGTAATTTGTGTGACAAGTGGTGTTGTGCCTTGGGTGTGCAGTAATGCTAGTCTATTTCAAAATCTGGATTTGGCCGCCCTTCCAAATTATTTTTCGGCTTAACAAATATGTGTCCTTTTTTAACGTGTTGTGTTGGTCCTTGTTCACCGCCCAAGTTTAATGTTTGATATTTCACGGTTTCCATGACTTCATCACAAGGGCATACATTTTTCAATTGTGTGTTGTGTAAAGTTTTTGTCTATCGGAGATTTGACATGACCCAAACGATTATATATATATATATATATATATATATATATATATATATATATATATATATATATATATATATATATATATACACACACACACACACACACACACACACACACATACATATATATATGTTATATACATAATAGATTTTACATGTTTTATATATAATATTATACATGTTACATTTTAGCAGTCCTGAAATGTAAACATAGAGTTTATTAACATGTGGCAATCACATGGCTGTCACATGGCAGTCACATGGCAATGTTTATTTACATGTGGTGGAAGGATACATAATGGGCAAGAAAGTAGAACTTTAGCAAGGATTTCAGAAGTGCTCACTTTATTGTGAACGGCCTATAGAAGCTGTTACATGGAAAGTAAAAATACCTGAGAGGAAAAAAAACTTGCTGGCAAATAAATAACATATATGTGTATAATGACTGTATTTATACAAATACAAGACCACCTGTGAGTGTGTGAGTGCTTGGGTGAAAGGGATGAAGGGAGGGGGGAGGAAAGGGATGTTAGGGGGAGGAAAGGGTGGGAGGGGGTGGGAAGGGAGAGGGGGAGGGTGTCGAGGGAGTGGAGGGATGGATGGATGGATGGACAGATAGATGGACAGAAAAGATAGATGGATGGATGGATGGATGGATGGATGG
Source organism: Dryococelus australis (assembly GCA_029891345.1). Classification (NCBI taxonomy): domain Eukaryota; kingdom Metazoa; phylum Arthropoda; class Insecta; order Phasmatodea; family Phasmatidae; genus Dryococelus; species Dryococelus australis. The sequence goes on along the minus strand of CM057004.1, from coordinate 87,358,405 downwards.
ATGGATGGATGGATGGATGGATGGATGGATGGATGGATGGTTATGCATTAATACTCATCAATAGACAGACCATTAGAAACAAAAACAATACCTCAACCAGGATTGGAGAAGGCCCATAGTAAAGAACCATCCTAGTGCATTAACAGCAGATAAGTACAATATGTTTCAACAGATTTTGATAGACACAGCTAACAGGCAGTATAAATACATGATGTTTTGGCAAACTTCACAGGATGAATGTGTTAAAGTTTATGAGCAATACCTTAACACATGGCTTGGCATCTTTACCTTTATCAAGCTCTGCACACTCTCACATAGTTGTAAATCGATTATGGAATCCAGTATCCATTGGTTGTCGATAATCTTCTGAACAATGGTTTTGAAGACCACATTGTCACTGGAGCAGCTACAATCTTGGAAACACAAAACCTCATCGCTCAGCTTGTTGGACTCTCGGAAGAAGGTTGATTCCCGCTTAAATGTACTCTAGTCATTAGTTCTGGATCCAAAGACATTGGGAACTGAGAATATACTCTGATGATTTGAGTATTCAGAATCATTAGGACTGCACTGAGATAAAGTGAAAGATAAGACCTGACAGACCTGCTACAAAGTGCAGTATAGTCTTAACATAGCTCATCTACGATCCTCATGGATGGTCATGTCCATTGATTACTACCAGCAAACTACTGCTTCAACAGCTGTGGATGCAGGGACTCAAGTGAGAAGCGCATTTAGAGGGTGACACATTGCAAGAGTGTAATTAGCTTAAGTCTTCCCAACTGTGTCTGGCTGGTGTAAGGTTAACAGCACCATTCCAATTTAAGACAGATAGTGCACAGTTTCATGACTTTGGCAACACGAAAAAGCATACACCTCAGTTATTCACATACAATCTTGGAAGCAGGGTAACATACCACACATTCACCTTCTTGCTGCTAAGTCTAAGATAACATCACTTAAAACTCTGCCCATTCCAAAGCTTGATTGGTGTGCAGTACTGATGCTGAGCAGACTGCAGCAGTGTGTGGTTGGGTAGTACAAAATACAGATCATGCAGGCCTAAGTAACTCAGAAACATTTTCCACTCTGGATACAAAATTCTGGCTTCCTCACCACAAACAGAAAACCCGCTCTTCAAACCACACAGATTGGTCTTCAAAAAGCCACCTAACCTCCACAACAAACTGGTTCGTTCAAAGCTGCAGCCCACCACAAATGCCAACCAAACTATCAGCCCCAAAAGATCTGCAATAGTTCACACTGTGGCTTCTGTGCCATCCAACCCTCAACTTCTTTCAATAACAGACTTACCAGCCGTACATACCCCATCCAAGGGCTGCAACAGAAAATATGGTTTATCAGCTACAGTGCCAACACTGTAATGCAGAATACATCGGCATCACCATGAACACACTCGGGCAGAGAATTAATGGCCACAGAGCAGACACCAAACAAGCCATAGCTGGTCACATTGATAACCTACAAGACAAATCAGTTGCAGCACATGCAGCATCACACAACAAAGCTTTTTATTCCTGCTACAGTATCAGAGTTGTGAGAGCCCTACCACCTTCAAGCAATATCTCAGACCTCTGATGCCAGGAATTAGCTCACCAATTTATTACAAAATCCAGGTAGCCACCAGGCCTCAACATAAGATAGTAACAACTCCTAACCACATTCATCAGCTATCTTGGCAATTTTTCAATTTTCCCGCCACACCCTAGTTCGCCAGCCAGCCGCTAGGTTTACTACCAACAGCGCCCTTCCACCATACTGCAGTGTCCTACAACACATTGCCTGATGAAGATGGCTTAGCCAGCGAAACGTAGTGATCGCGCAACTGCGTGGAAAATGTGTCGTCCTTTGTGTGTGTGTGTGCGCATGTGTACATGCAGGCATGCATGTGTGCGCATGTGCATATGTGTGTGCCTGTCTACAAATACTAAACTGTGAGTAGTTGAATTCCTGTCCTTTAATATATTTTCAACATTAAAATAAGATAGAGTAATAAGTGTATTTTATAATTTTTTTTTTTTTTTTCTCTCTGGAGTGAAGGTTAATAGAAATTCATGGTTAAAAAGGTGACAGATAATCAATGTTCTACTGAACCTTTACACCTTTCAACAACTCGTGCAGCAAACAACTCCTTCCTCTGCCATCCTCAAGCCATGAACCCATGCACATCACAGTGCACTGACATCGCTCAGTGGGAGAGAAGCAACAGCAGCCCCTAACATCAATCACTATATAGGCTCGTGTGCTAGGCATATCTGGACTTGTGTCATGACATCTCTCGGATATATCTCATCTTGAGATCCGCTACCCCAACCAGCTTTTCCACGGAGCACCATCACTGAGATTCGAAGCCTCTGCAACTGCGCCATCAGTCCCACAGAGACCACCACCTGCCACGACTTCTTCCACACACACACTAGCCAGTGTCATCCAACGTCCAGCCATGCTACCTACCAGAGCTCATTCAGGGCAGCTGCACATCCACTCTCCACCCCACCTGAACCGTTCTCTCCTAGTTACATCAAAGTTAAGTCCCGTCGCTTCACGACCTACACCATGGTTTTGTTTATTGTATGCATTCTGTAAATTCAGCCTCATTTTATTTACATTTTGTTTGCTCCAGTTGAGCAGTCAAACCATGTATCCTCATCTGTCAATAGTGTAATTGAATTCATTATCATCGAACACATGTTGTTCAGTATTTACAGTTCCTTCATTGTGGACAGTACAGCAAGTTCCCAACTGTAATTTCCAGTGTTGTTATTCTTACTGCTTAGTTTCACATTTTTACTAATTAATTCCTTCCAATACGAGATGTGCTTTTGGTACCTTAGTACACCACAAACTATTGTGACTCTTGGCAAGTGGAACCCAAAGTGTTCTACTGCTTGGTATATTTTTAGAATCAATCACTCTGTCTGGATTTATGTCTACATTAACTTTTTGCAATTTTTCTCTACCTAACTAACCCTAATAATAATTAACATTAATTTTTGTCTAAACCTTGCATACGTTGAGGAATCTCGCCCATCATGGGAGAATAGAACTTTGGGTATCCATGGGACCCTTAACCAAAGGTCCCACATATACAAAGACATACACATTCTGGGCCAGCCTTAGTACGACACACTTCTGATGTACCATGGGGGAGCCCTATACCAGATACATTCCACAACAAAGCAGGTTAATTGACCATGATACTCCATTACCATGTGTCCAGCTTTCATCAGCTAAAGGCTGTGGAAACTTGTCTGGGATAATTCTCTCTCCTCTGTTCCTCTGCACACACTTAAGATAGCATAGTACTCGTGATTCCCCTAGGTGCAATTAACTTCACTATCCACTAACATATTTTAATCCTTTTCCCTCCAACAAGAGAGTTGCTGCAAAGCCCTTAAGGCTGAGGGAGTACACCAGCGATCACTTACCAACCAGACTGGGCACGGTTATCGCCAGAACTCTGACCGAGAGATCAAGCTTAGCTAGCTCAAGGCCAAGCCGTTGCACCACCAATGTTTCGACCCCAAGGACTTTTCGGCCCAGTGGTAAATTACCCCAGCACATGTCATCCTCGAGCTGGACCTCACCCATCCATTGACAAATTGGCCACTGTAGCCTATTCTGGTTGGGGTAACTCCAGTTCTTCACTGCACCATCAATGTTCAGAGCTCGCTGCCAAACCAACTTGACCAGTGGTAAGGGCACAGTCTCCCACCCCAACATATACTAGTCCAGAACCTACCTCAAACTAGTGATTACTAGGCCGTCCAAATCACCAGACCCAAAGTTGCTGAGCGTACCCCGCATGTAGAACCAGTGATGAGGCAACCCCTTACGAATTGAGAGAAGTACTGTACAGTTGCCAACCCATACTCTCAGTATGCCAGCTACTCTGAATTACCGACAGTGAATCATTGAACACAAGTTGTCAACAACCAGCACAAAAAAAATTCTTGTTCTCACAACTTTGCATTGTGTGTAAAACTGGTTAGGTTTTTAGTTATCTTTTCTTCCCTTGCTTGCATGACAATTAAGTGCTATGTACATATGACTGTGAACATACCCATTTTTGGTGGGTGGAATGTTTGGACCAAAAGCCACATTATGTGGATTGTGTCATTCTGCTTAATGCATGTCAGTTGCCTATCTGGCTGCCATGTGGAAGAGGGCAGTGTTGAAAAGATGAGGTTGGTAAGTTGGTGAGTGCGGATTGGCTCATGTGCAAACAATACTGGTTCACTTCCAACCAGATTACCACAACTCTGACTACACATATGGTTGAGTTACCAATTAGCAAAATGTGACCATTTCTGGCTGTATCATCACCAATATCTAGCTACAGAAATTTTTCTTGTATCAATAATTGAAAACACATGCATATTATAGTGAGACACACTTCCTTACATATCCCAGGAACAAACACCACTTTACAACAATACCAACTGCAATTTGTCATGGTCAGGATATGTCCTTATTTGTGAGCATACCATTCGTGCATATTACTTTGAGTTATTGCTAAATGTCAGAATAAAATTTTCCAGACTTTTTTGTTTTCCAATCAAATATAATGAACAAATATCCAGTATACTTACGTACTACCAAAATGTGACTCAGAAAGTCACATACCTTAATGTTTTTTCCTTGCAAAGCTATTTCTCCCACAACACAAATTACTTTTTCGCAATTGAGAGTTTATACACATTTTGCTTACATAATTACAGAAGATATACAACTGCACGGAAAATGTGAAACCTTAAACTGCAATGAAAGTTGCAACATTTACTGTTTTAGACATTAAAGTACTCCCTTAACCTTTTCACACATGTACACATAAAGGTTATATTTGAACAGTGCTGTACAATGCGAGACTCAGTGACTTCCCAGTGAGAGACTGATTTGTAAACCGTGCCACTGCTCTATGCTCTGACTGGATCACATCACTGATCACGGAGCCTTAAGATTATTGGTTGCAATAACACAGCAAGTCCTTTGCTAACTTAAGTACAGCACACATTGAAATATTTCTTATTTGCAACCCCATAAACCATTAATAATAATGTGGGAATGACAGGGTTAACAATTTCAAACTCCTTGACTTTCAACTGTTTCTTCAGACTTTTAGCAACCCTGGCTGCTATAATGTTTGGCTGCATTGGGGAGAGATCACATTATATTAAGAGGAATATGCACTAAAACATTTTCTGTGAATTGTTATTTGCACATATACGTGTGTATATAAGTAAATAACTGTTATGAGAACAGAAATTTTTACCAAAAAAAAAAACAACCTAATGCCGTTATAGTTTTGCTTTTCCCATTTCGTTAAAAAGAAAAGAAAACATTAAATGGTAAAGAAAGAAAATCACATTTTTAAAACTTGCCTGCACAATTTCCTATCGAGGTAGGTGAAAAGTACAACTACATGTCTGTAATTAAATCTGTGGGCTTTTAACGCATGTAATGAAGTTCCACTGTTATATACGTAATTTGCGAAGCACAACATAAGGACTGAAACACACACCAGTTCAAGAGTCTTTTGCATAAGAACGATGGGGTATATATTAGTGTCACCTGCGCTGCTCCTTCGCTTCTGGGCTTTGAACATGCAAAACAGCTCATGGAACAAAATAGTCTTAAGGGTTACTACGGATAACCTTGATAATGGCATTCAAGATACCAGTGTTCTCACCCTCTTCTCCTCTTTGCCCTACTCTTACCCTCCTCTCCAAATATGTCCTCCCCTCCCACTACCCCCTTAATTACCGATTCCCCCTCTGTAGCCCTCACTATCACTCAGCCCTTCTGCCCTCCCTCTTCAACTAAACCCCCTTCTCAGCCCTTCCTTCCTCCCACTACACACCATCTCTACCTGCCCCTCCCACTGCACATCTCTGTACTCCCCTCCATTCCCACCACAGTCCCCTCTTCCTCCCCTCCACTTCCACCACACCCTATCCTCTTCCTTCCTCTCCCACTATACCCCCTTTCTGATCATCCATCCTCACACTCACCCCCTCACTTCTCACCTTTCCACTCCCACTACATCCCCTCTCTCCCCACCCATCCACAGCTACTCCACCCCCTCTCTGACCAACCCCCCCCCCTCTCACTCCACTCCCTCAGCCAACCCCAACTTCCTTCATCCCTCCTTCCACCCTTCTACCATTTCCATCCTCATCCCTCCCTCCACCCCCTTCACACCATCTACCATTTCCACCCCATCTCCCTCTTTTCATTCTCGACCAACCCCATTCCCCCTTTTTCCATCCCACATACCAACTGACCTCCTCTACCCCTCCATCCCTATCTCTCCCTCTTCTTACCCCATTCCTCCCACCACCAGTACCCACCTCTCCCCACCAAAATCACCAATACTCCTTCCTCTTTTAGCCACCCACCTTCTATACTCCATCCACAGGAAACATGGGGGTGACCACACAAATAAAATGAATATTTTTCCAAAGAGACTGGTAAAGAGGAGAAAGTCCTAGGGGCAATATACACTAGTAGCAGTTGTACATCCTCATTGTGAAGTGTGAGCTCAGGGTATGGCTTGTTAATGAGTCTACATTATGACTTGGCATGCTGATAAAGATTCCTTCAACTGATACAAAACAAACAAATCAAGCCTATCACAAACTATGCTAACATGTTCCATTTCAGCATAAATCTTCTTTAAAAACTGGAATTAAAGTTGTAATAATCCAAAAAACAATAACTTGCCAATGAAAATTTTCCCATAAATATATGTAAAAAATACACTGACAATTACCTACGTCAGTTAAAGTTGTACAAAAACATGAAAGAAAATAAACACAAAAACCTGTCACTCTTCTTAGTGCAAGTTGTGGTGTACCAAGATTGTGACATAAATGATTTTGGTTCAAGTTCTGAGGAAGGCATGTATTGAAAATTCGAACAAGTACATTTAGTTCATCAGCCACCTCCAACCGCTAGCTGCTAATAGTTCTTTAAGCCTTACACTAAACAATTATCAAAGAGTAATCCTTCAGCAGGTCCAAAGAGAGTAATAAGTGCATGCCAAAAATATGTCAATACTTACCTATGACAAAAAGACTATCCCTGTATATATACACAGAAAAATGACTGTCCTTTTGAATTATTTCTTGTGTGTTTAGTTCTTAGAAGCACTACATATTAGCTCTACCTCTATATCTTACTGATTAATCTAGGTTATATCACACATAACAGAAAGACCTTGCCCTCCTATTCACATCAGAGAAGTTTTACTTAGGTGACACCATTAGCTTCGCTATAATCACCTCTCATCATTTCAGGAGCAAATGTTTCCAAATCTTTGTTTAAATAGATTTTCTAAAAAAAAAAATAACCACTAACAAACCACTTTTTCTTATACTGAAAGGCACTATTGAAAAATCAAACATATTATCAAGTCAACCCACATGAATTCTCTTGTCACTGCCATCAGTGGCTGACAACTTCGATGGTTGTCTACGAAGTTTGCTTTTTAACTTTCTATTTCTAGTGCCTCAACACATTTACAAGATGTGCATAGAATTTGACTGAACTTCCATAACAATAACTGCAAATACAAGCCTTCCAGTCAGTTTATCTGTAGATTTTCGTCTGTGTGCATGCCTTAAAAAGAGAAAATTCCAGTTCCCAAAATGTAGCACTTGTCATCAAATAAAGCCTATTGTGTTTGTCTGCATAGCCCTCACCATATTGCTGCCTGTATATAAATTGTTTTAGCTATTAAGTTTGTGTTATCTTTATCGTTTTGTCTAATTTTTCTTTTTTTTGGCAATTTTCTGGCTACACCATCCTCACTGTTTGTCTGTTGGTTTTATTCATTTATTCATTCTCATGTTATAGTGCAAGGACATGAACTGTATTATAATTATAGTATTTATACCCTAATTTACTGCTTTGTACAATGTACTATACATTCATTACAGTATGCAAAAATACTACAATTTTAAACTGAGCCCAAGTTACTAATTATTCACAATGATATGTACTCCATACGTCAATGAAGCAAATATACAGCCTAGAAAACACTAACATAAAGGTTTTATATATAAATTTCAATATAAGTAATAATATAAACATGTAATATGTTAATAACTAAAGTAGTGTTTCTAATATCATATTTAGTTTAATATAATATATTTATATAAGTTGTAGAACATTTTAAAAATAGAAAGCTTAAGTTATTTATCAAAAATATAGCACATAGTAAATCTGAAATGGCTGGCAAAATTATTTTCGTTAATATGCTACAATTTTGTACTAAATACTATAATTTTCACATACTCGCACTACTTTTTTAACTTCTGGGGTTCATATTCCTGTTCTAGTGTTGATATTTCCTTGTGACAACAGACTACAATCCCCCTATAGAATTATTTTTATGTTACCAACATAACAAGCAACACAAACTTATTTAAATTTTATTTTATTGTTTTTCTCTGCAGGTGTTTGTATTATTGTAGTTTTCTGCAACTTACAATTAAGTTTTGCAATGGTGTATGTCCAAATTACTGATTTTGTAACATACATCTAATACCTTTTGTAACCGATGCATCTAACAGCAGTCATCTTTATCAGCACATAAGATTAACTCATACAAAAGATTTCCATGCTATCCACAGAGTAGCTATATGGTTAAAGAGAGACATCTCAAATAGCAAAAAATGTCATGAATACAAATGTCTTTTGTGGCCTGCCTCAAAATAAATGTAATTTTGCCTAAAATGGACATGAATGGCTACCCATGGCAGAAAATATACTTGTTTCTACCATGAAATAACTGAAACAAATAAGTTCTTAGTGTATATGAATACCTTTGTAGCACTGAGAGTAACACACAATTTACAAATAGCAATATAAATGTGTTGTATACAAGCTTCCATCATTTTTGTTCATACTATAATTTTACTCACCTCATTTCCCAAAAACTTTGTAGGTGCATATTTGTAGCAAAGGTATTTGGGATTCAACTTGTCACATAAAAATCCAACATCTTCCTTTGCAATTGGCATTTCTGTAGAGGCAAACATTACATTTTGTGGTGAGTTTTCATTGGAAAATGGAGCGCATTTGATGTAACTTTCAAGATTCTTTCTAGTCACAGTACAAGGTTGAAAGGTACAACTGAACTTTGAAGAGTCATAAATCCAGGTCAGAATTGGATCAGTTGTTAACTGCAGGATGCCAAAATACTTGTATGCCTTCCTCAGACAGTTCATTGCGAATTCAAAGCAGATGAAGGCGTCCACACTCCGAGATACATTCAATTTTGGAAGAAATGGATCTAGAAATCATTCATCACACATGTATTAGAATTATAAGGCAAATTATAATTCCATTTCAACAATAATAAATAAACAGCATTTTTTTATAATAAAAAAAAAACAAAGAATTTTTTACATGCATCCCACCCAAAAAAGTATTTCTTGGGAGACACTTTGCCATAAAATGATGAAGCTAATCACACAACACACTTTTTAGTATGAAATAAATTACCATAATTATCAACACAATATTTATTAAATACTTCCTGGAATAAAGAAAAAAGGAGACAAACACCGATTCAGTTGTTACATAAAACATCACAGCAACAATAAGGACTTGGAAGAGGCACTACTTTAACCACTCAACCACCAACCCTAACAGCCAACCAATTTTTTCAGTCAGACAGCAGTATTCCTAAACAGTAAAATCCTTCCGGGATATAACTGTTGTGCCTACAGGAAATGTTAGAACTTTTAAGAAGTTGCAATAAACACTCATGAAAATGTAACAAATGAAATGCTGAACCTGAAGCGAGAATTATGCAGACAACCAAAATCTTTGTTTGATACAATAGCAACGCTCTATATCAACCCCATTTACAGTGTCAATGTTTTGATAAAAACTCATTTTTGAGAAACCATGCAAAATTTGGGTGAAAAAAAATCGGAAATTTGAGGGAAACCAGTTGAAAAATAAAATTGTTGTACTTTTTTTGTTGCGGCTTGTTTTTCTCTTGGTGAGTGTTGTATCCTAGGTCCCCAGCCAATACCAATTGACTCCACTTTTCCACCCACCCTCCGCCCCTCAAAGGGTCAAATGTTTCCATGCACGGCATGTGTCCTGCATGTGCTCTCGCTGGCTTGCCTTCTCACTTTGCTAGTCTGTGTTATTCAAATTTAAATTTCTCTTAGCTTATTTTACTGCAGTTTGTTGACAACTTACTATGCCGTTTTTTACTTCAATTTGGTAATGTTTTTAGCTTGATTTTGTGAAAAAATCCTAACAACCCACGTCTTATAAAAAGACTTTCAAATCTTTAATATGAGTATGAAGAGAGCCCGCTTATCACACTACATGTAGACAGTTTATGGTAAAGTAAACACCTTGATGTGTGATGTTGGGCAGCTGACGATGTCTGGCCAGGCAAGTTTTTGGTGTGACAGTCAGAGACACTGACAATATGCTTGGCTGACTTTACTTACTGCTAACCAGACCTCGGCCAGTGTATAGGCTAGGGCACGTGGCTTGACGGCACGGCACAAAGTCAAGCGTGGGCTTAATTGTCCGGCAAACTGGTTGGCACACAAACACAGTTTACCTGTATTGAATGTGGCCCGTAGCAGTTCCTAGCTCAGCAGTTGGTGCTGCTGAGGTTAGTCGGAACTTCTGCCCAGTCCTTGGGCGAAGGCAGCGCTGCGGCTGGCGGTGTTGAAGGGTGCCACGGAGGGCTGCCGGTCCTACTCCCCTGGCACCACGGGTTCACTATCCCCAGTGAAACGTGACTTCCCTGACGGAAGTCAGTGACGACTCTGTGCGGATGGCCAGTTGTCTTGATTGGGGGCTGAAATAAGGAGGGGGAGGTAGCTGGGAGATGACACCTCTCCAAATATAGGGTGGCTTGAGCTCATTCCCGGGGGGGTTACGCTGCAAAGTGCAGTTGGGGCTGGGTTACTGCTCCTGTTGAATTCGGAGGCAATAGCTGCCCTCCTAGCTTGCCATTTTGCACCACTCCTATGGGTGTATGGCATAAAGGTAGTTACTAAAGTCAGCCCCACTAAGGGGGAGCAGACAACAATGATCCCTAGCTAGGTGTATAGCCAAGACGAGGCAACCACAGAGTCGTACCTGATTACTCCAAACCGGTGACAGTTCAGCGCAGTGGTTAGAGTGGTGGGTTTACCCTGGATGTCCAAAGGTGGGCAGACCTCCAGAACCAGTCTATCACTCCCTCTGACAACAGTGCAGTGTGTTGGTTGGGGTGAATTGGCTGGAGTGGTTAACTAACTGCCTTGTGAATTGAATCTCTAATGGTAGTGACTACTGTACTGCACACCAAGTGCACAGTATGGGTGGTCGTCTAATGGGTGTGTTTGCAATGTACGTGTGCCCAGTTAAGGGAGCCCGCAGTCCTATTCTAGGTTCGGTAATTGGGTTGTAAACGATGCAGTCTCCTGTTTTTCCTGGTGGGATGACATCTACAGGAGATAAAAGTCATAGTCACCCTAGAATCAGTACTTGGAGGTTCGTTAGAAAACATATTTATTCCAGGAAGAATAAACTCAGTGGCCCGTACTATCTCCTAACAAGGAACTGAATGGAAGTAGACTACGGAAACCAGGTGAAAACGACCCGAGTCTAAACTACACAAGAGCAGATGCAGCTAGGCAGCTGTGACACTAACTGTCTATAACTGTCTCAAGGCTGGTGTCCATAAGGGACTCGAGTGACACTACCAGAAGAGCAGAGCTGGTGATGAAGGTGGTTGTAGACTTCTATAGGGGTTGCTGGTGCAGATCTTGAAGAGTTGAAGAGCTTCTGTGGTAGCTCGCAAAGACATTGGTGTCATCAGAGAAACTCCAGCACACGAGGTGGTGGAGCGAGCTGCTGGAGAATGAACTGCCATTCTGCGGTGGTGCACAGACATACAGGGTTATTACAAATGATTCATCGGGTTTTAAAAACCTGTAATTCATAAACTATGTATGTCAAAGGTTCGCGCTAACCACCAAACAAAAAAAACTCACAAAGTTTTTTACAAGAGTCTAAACTTCCTTTTTATTACACCAGGTGACAGCACTAGCTCAATTCACAAAATGGTGACAAATCAACAGAAAGTGTTTTGTGTTTTGGAATATGCAAGATGTTTATCAGTTGTTACTGTGCAGTGTGTGTTCCGTGGGTATTACCACACAGAACCACTAGGTCACCAGAACATTCTGCGGTGGTATTGTCAGTTCCAGGACACAGGATGCTTGTGTAAAGGTAAGAGCACAGGGCGGCCAGGTGTTTCTAACAAAACAGTGGAGAGAGAGAGAAGGGAAGTTATGTGCGTAGCCCACGAAAATCAACTAACCGAGCAAGTTGAGAGCTTGGGATTCCTCAGCCGACTGTGTGGAAGATTTTGCAATGACGGTTACAACTTAAACCATACCACTTGAATTTGTTGCAACACTTGCATCCAGAAAATTATGCTATCAGAGTTGAATTTTGTGAGCACATGCAGGAAGCTATACAGGAAGATGAATTTGACAAACGTCTGGTGTTCAGTGACAAAACAATGTTTGACTTGAGTGGAAAGGTGAACAGTCGCAATGTTCGGATATGGGGCATTAATAATCCCCATGCTTCTGTGCAACACGTATGGAATTCGCCAAAACTTAACGTGATCTGCACAATTGCACAGACGAAGGTGTACAGGTCCTTTTTTTCCCTTGAAAACAGTGTGACGGGTCTGCCCTATCTCCACATGTTGGAGTTGTGGTTATTTCCACAAATCAGAGAGGATTCTGCTAACTTCCGTGTTCCAGCAGGATGGGGCCCCACCTCATTGGCACACAGAAGTGCGTCGCCACCTCAACAATGAACTCCCACACCGCTGGATTGGGCGCTGTGGTCGGGATGACTTGACTCTGTTCAGATGGCCGTCCTGGTTTCCCAACCTTACACCGTGTGATTTCTTTCTTTGGGGGTATGTGAAAAGCACTGTTTACGTGCCCCCAATGCCAACAACATTGCATGAGCCCCAAAACCGCATTACCACAGCTGTCATGGCCATCGACAGGGACATGCTGCAATGAGTATGGGGTGAACTCGACTACCGATTGGATGTGTGTCGTGTGACGAAAAGAGCTCAAATTGAACATTTGTAGAAATTTGTGGAAAAAAAACTTGGAGAGTTTCTGGTTGTTTTCAAGTATTGCTCATAATTTTCTGAAAAGTAATTTGTGAATTTCAAATTTTTAAAACCCAATGAATCAGTTGTAATAATGCTGTATATTCCACCTGCCCACAGACCCTCTGATGTGCGGGGGTGAGCTCCACCTTCCCGTAGGCGGACAGTGCTCAGTGGTGCCCTATCTTGTCTGTAATGCTGGATTGCTTCTGCGACGCAAGCTCAGGTGCTTAACTCGGCCGCTTGGCTTGCTTCTATCAACACGAGGGGGGGGGGGGGGGGGGGGGGGTTGAGCATCTGACATGAGGCAAAACGAACTTGGCTGATGTGTCCTTGGGTGTCGCCGCATCTAGGGGCGTACTGGTAGGCTCTTGTAGAGTCATTTCAGGTTTCAAACCCCGCCTGGGGTAAAGTGATGATACCTAAAGATGAAGCGAAGTCATTTTTATATATTTGTCAGAAAGCGTCACACAGCAATTGACCCCACCCCCCTCCGTTTCAACGTAGACTCAGCTGGGTGGAAAAATCTTTGGTGGGCGTGATATAGTACTGTCACTCACAAGAAAGTCGTGTTAGCTTCTGTAGCGCTCCTCTTCTGTGCACTCTCTGAGCTGAGCGCACAGCACATCACTTTTGCTCTCGGCATGATGTAGCGCTGTCTCAGTCCAGCTCACCGGCTGGCTTGGCTGGGCGAGTGGCCAGCTAATGGGTTCTACCCCTGGGGAGGGTAACTGTCACGCTGCAATGGCCTGGTGTTGGGTGAATGCTCATGTTCCTTCTTTGTTACACAATAGCGTGCCACTTACACAAGTCAGCTCAGCGCTGTGTTTATGTACAAAAGTAATTTCACAGATTTTGTCTGAAAGAAACTAACCATAGACATGCACAAAAAAAATTATCAAACACTAGTGTATATACAATTTCCACTCGTGAGGGATGTGTCACTTCTGATGGTTTACCTGCTGTAGTGGTTCGCATGGCAGGGAATTTTATGCGAGACAAGTTTTATGTGGTGCCGGCACTAGGCCTTCTGTTACCTACGGCAGCCTCTATCTACCTAATATTTACAACACGAGTACCCTTGATGGAATAATACTAATAATATTACTAACCATTAACATACAGACCACTTACAGAAAAAAAAAACATAATTCCCTCAAAGACACATTATAGCACTGAAAAGTATTTACAACAATTTTAATTTTGCTTTTGTTAGAAAGTCCTTGAGGTAAACAGGCGCTTGCCTGGTTTCATTCTTCACCTATACGAGGAAGTCCTTGCTTCACTGGGAGAATTCTTGAGTCACTGTTTCTAACTAGGAAGTCTATTGCATAGTGACTAGATACTTGCACGGTTTTGACTGACTATTTCACGTAGCACTTTGTCAATAAGCTACAACTTGATTCTACACAGCTGCGTTACACAGTCTGTCTTTATATCGCACTTACTGGTTTTAATTAACATCACTAATACAAATACCAGTGATTTACAGCTTGTAGCAGGCTCCAGGGACCCCTGACACGAGTTAAAGTGATATACACTATAGATTCCTTAATGGGGCCCCTGTTTTTAATAACAAGACTTCTGACCCAGTAAAGAAAAACTATTTAAGCAAGAGCCACACTCCTCCTTCCCCCCCCCCCCCCCCCCCAGGCAATCGGTGGAGTGCGAAGCGTCAACGTCAGTGTCGGAGCGACACGGAAGAACGCTAGGTTCTGAGGAGCTCCGGCCATCTACAAAATATTCTATGTCTTACTGGTGAGCATAAATCCAGCTAGGCAGTAGGGTGGCAATCCTTTTATCGAAACCTCGTATTAAAGAGTACTAATCATGTGGCAAGGCTAGGGCATATCGTGTAGCTATATACTTGACTTCTTATAATTAACTTAACATTTGTGTACAACAGTATTCCCTAAGTCAATCTTGTATTACTGTATTCAATTAGATTACTATAAATACCCTGTCAGTCCAGTAAAGTCAGTGTTGTGAGGAGAACCGTTCTGTAGTATTGTATCAAGTATTGATTTATATCACTTAAGAGTTGTAATAAATTAGTGTAGTAGAATTCCCTCTTTTATTCAATAGCTGTAGTATTCAATAACCCCACGTGCGATCCGGCCATGAGTATTTGGAATTAAGTGGAATCATAATGTTAGGTAGGCAGGTCGTTACAAACTGTTCTAATACTGCATTCACACACTGTTACTGGTGAGTAATTAACAACTCACGCATGTCCATCCTAACTGTCCTTGATTAACATGGACAACCTGCTTCCTCAAGGCCGCAGGTTGCCATGATCACTCATGGTAACGTCCCGGTTGAGAGGTGCTGCGGCAAGGACGGGAAGGCATCTCTCTTGTAGGCTGGCTGTTGGACTCTGGGTTCGCATACCCGGCAGTGGCCAGCTCTGGGCCACCAGACACCAGGGGACGTTCAGGGGCCCTCTCCTCCTGGAGGGGTGGTGTTAGGGTGACCATCGGGGGCTCTTTGGGCACCCCTGCCTCATCGGCTTGGCTGAGCTCATCCCTCTCTGGGATGGACCAGCTGGGCTGCTGAAGTCGCCCGCGAAGCTCCCTGTCCAAGGGGCTCCGCCATGACAGTTTTGGACCAGCTTGGGGTCATACTGACGCATATGGAGACCAACGTCCGGATGGACATTCCTCAAGAGACTTGTTGTCCGACCCTGGTTAGGGTGGGTCGGGCGCTACTCTGGTCGGCATCTCATCGGAGTTCTGGCGCTCAGAAGGTAGGCATCTGTTCTCAGGTTGCTTTGCGACGTGTGACCTCGTTCTTTGTCTCGGGATTTTGTGGTGGTTCGGGGTGACATTGGGGTTTCCTCGCTCATTGTCTCACCCCTGGTGTCGCTGTTAGCAGTGGTTCAGCGGGATTCGGTTTACCTGTAGCTGTTGCAGTCATACAGGTTCCTCTACTTTACGTGGTGGGGCTGTGTGCTGGGAAATGACATCACTATTTCACTCCCAGTGGACCATCAATTGTTTCTTTCTCCCAATCTTCACACAGCGTTGCCAGCAATCGACGGTGCTGTTTTTCTGCCAGAGCCAGGGCTGTCCCAAATTAACTGTCTCCCCTATTTCGAGTGCCACCAAGAAAAGAACTCCCCGTGGATGGTTGTCTGGTTGGTTGACAACCAGTTTTATCATCCCTTCCACCTAAAGAAGGTGATCAGGATGGGCCATCTGCACTTTCCCATCCTGGGATGTCAGGTGGGTTCTTTGGTAGGGGGTGAGATCACTTCTAATAAAGTTTCCGGTGGCTGCAGTGTCGATCACGGCAGCTGTAATTTGTTGGTTGACCCTCACTTAAATACTGGGAGCATTCGGAGGGCAGGGCCCCTCAACTAACGTCTGCAGCATGATGCCGGGCCTGTCGTTCATTTTCCGCATAGTTCATGGGGGCTGGGGGTGAGCTTTCTTCACTCATGCTTCCTTCTTTTGTTACCCGTCACTCCACAGGCTTTGCAGGGCAGTTACAGTTAAAATGCCTCCCGGGGCAGAACCAACACAGGGCAGGCATGGGAGAGAGAGGAGTATGGGGAGTAGGGTGGCGATACACTCCCCTTACTTGCTGCTTTACTTCCTCTTCTCCCTTAAGCCTTTTGTTATGTTCCAAGGCCACCTGCTACCAGTAGTGTCTCTATCTCTCTCGCACGCTCCACTAGTTCTTCCACCGACGGGGGCCTGGGAATTTGTAGAAAATTACATAGTTTGGGAAGTAGCATACATGCAATATGACGCATGCAGCTTTCCTCGATTTCCTTCAGGGAAAATTATTTTGTACATCTGCACTTTTCGCCTGATGAATATCTTAGCATCTTCTTCGGTGGCCTGGGTTTGGCTAAGAAATTCAGTGGTCAAGTGGGTGATTACCTCTTCGCCTGGAAAATTACTGGCAAAGCGAGAACACAACTGCCCATACGTAGTGATGAACTCACCGTATGTACTCCACCATTTTAGGGCTTTTCCCGTTAATTGTTTCTGGGTCCTCCCAACCCATTGCTTGGCTGGAACCTCGTTATCGCGCAATTCCTTTTCGCAGCCAAGGGTGAATGTGATCGGGTCTTCGTGCGACCTTCCGGCGAACTCCGGAAGTTGGGGCCCGTCACTACCCCAGGTGGTTGTGTTCTAGCTTATGCCAGATTCTCTAGGCGGTATTCCTCCGCATGTTGGCAAACCTCACACCTACATACGAGGCTCTGTCTGGTGATTCACTCATCTGGCCAGGCTGGTCAGGGCCTGTGCTGGCATGCTTTGAAAACCGCACCCAGGGCTGATGCCAAGCAGCAATCAATAAACAGTAGAAGGAAATCCTAGTCCTGGGAGGTAGTAGAGACAGGAGATTTCAGGCTCACTGATACCATAAACCAAGATACGGTAAAAGTTACAAGAAAACAATAATAATAGTCGTCCGTCCGTCCGTCCGACCGACCAACTCACCACCACCACCACCACTCTGTGATCAGCGCTCGTAGGAGTAAGATGTGCTCCTCGCCTCCTCCGGTGTGATCGTTTTTTTTTTATAGTAAAAAGTGTCTGAGTACTGAATCTTTTGACTTTAAGGGCTTTTACATGCCCCCTAGCACGGACGTTTGTAAAGTTTGTGGTAAGCCATTTTATGGTAAACAAAAATTTGTTAAGTGCTCTGGAACTTGTGGGACTCGTTCCCACCTTCAGTGTGTGTCTTTAACAAGTGAACCTGACGTCTTTGAGTGTGAACACTACAATAATAAGGCAAGTATGTTCGGCTTTTCGCCTAAACGTAATAGCAAGAACAGTGTAGAAGAAAAAAATTTCCAATGCAAGGCAAAAAAACTATAAATTAAAAGTTACTCTTGTTAATAGCGAGACAGACAATCAAACTAATCAGGGCAGTCAAGAAGTTGTTGAAAAATCATTAGGCACTATGGAAGAAAGTGTTAAATCTTTATTTGAGGTTTTGTGTAAAAAATTGATGACTTTTCAAAAGAAGATCATGATTTAAATTAAGATAACTCTCTTTTAAGGGCTTTGTTTTAAAGTGTACAGTCCTCAAATGAAAAAAACTAAAATGTGTGTGCCTCGTGTGCTGGTAGTAAATCTAATTCTATTTCTAAAATATCTTATAGCAAAGTGGCAAAGATGGGCCTGGAATCTAGTTCCAGTGGTACAAACAAAGAGAAAAAAAGTCACTTCCGAGAAATGATGTGTCACCACTGCCCACGAACAAATCTCCGAGCCAGCAAGAAGAATCAAAACATCTGGCAGCCGATGCTGACTGTTTTATCATGGTGAATCGATGCGGCACAAAGACAGCACCTGAGTCAGCGGGTTCCAAGCCAGCGGCGGGGCAAAAGTAAATACAATTGGTAGTTAGAAATAATATCGTTCGTAAAGTAGTGAGACCTAAAATGAAAGCAATATTTGTATCCCGTTTCTGGCCTGAAGTTCAAGAAAACGTCATAGTGTCGTACATAAATCAGGAATTAAAAGTGTCGAACCTGAAAGTAGCTAAACTTAAGACAAGACATAATTCATACTTTTCCTTCTATGTTTCCGGGGATGAAGTTGAATTTAACTGTATTTTCAATACAGTCTTCTGGCCAGCAGGCTGTCTTATCAGCCCTTTCTACGGTAGACTTTATAATGAACAACTGTATAGTGGAGAAAGTGCTTCAGAACCTATTAATGAAGTCGTCCTCTCGGCTACGACTACGACAAATGATAATGTACTCACAGCTGGGGGAGCTGTTTTGTCTTCCTAGTTAATGATAAGGCAATCGGAGGTGCCTAGGCTAAGACTGTTCATTGGCTAACTTCAGTGTTTATTATCAGAATGTTAGAGGTTTAAGAACAAAATCCCTAATATGTTCTCAGAACGTAATTAGTATAGATTATCCAGTAATTTGCCTTACTAAAACTTGGATAAATAGTAATTGTTTAGACTATCATTATTTTCCTGATAATTATTTCGTTTCTCGAAAGACCGTGATCCTTTAATTACTCACCTCAATAGAGGTGGTAGTGTTTTAACAGCAGTAAACTCATCTAAAGTTCCTCATACGGTTTTAAAAAATGATTTCCCTACAGAAAATGTTGAGTCTGTATGGGTAGAAATAGCCAGTGACAGTAACAAAAAAATTCTATTAGGAAATATTTACTGTTCGCCAAATTTGTCTGTTATTAAAATTATTGATTACTACAATTTTTTTGAGCTAAAACTAGCTAGTTATCATGATCAAATTATAATTGTTGGTGACTTTAATACACCGGGTATTGACTGATATTCAATGCATACCCAGAATATAGTTCATTATTACATCAAACAAAAAGGTCAAATACTTCAACTTATGAATTTACTTAATCTTGACCAATTTAATTTTACAAAACCTTCTTCTGAAGTACCAGTTCAAATTTTTTCAAATATTCATATTAATGTAGAAAAATCTATAGATGCTCGTGCTGAAGAAGACAATTATCATCCTGCTTTAATTTGTTAATGTAATGTTGATTTTGAATATTGTAAAGGGAATCAAAATTCAATTTTTTTCTAGAAATTATAAAAAAGGTGACTATTACTTGTATTCATTGATTGATGCTATTGATTGGAGTCCTATTTTTCAAATGGAGGATATAGATCAAATGGTTGATTATCTCACAAGGCATTCACAAAAATGTACAAATCAGTTTATACCTCGGACAAAAAATTTAAAAAGTAAATATCAAATATGGTTTTATTCTGAGATTAAATTACTAAAAATGAAAGAACATTGTTTTAAATTATATAAAAAAAACTAAATCTGATTATAATTACCAGCAATTTTCTGACTATAGGAAAAAGTAATGATTAAAGCTGATCAGTTAAAGTGGCAAATGAATATCAAAGATAATCTTAGATAGCTAGATTTTCATACTAAAAATTGAATTACATTAAATCAACATGGTTTTCAATCTGGTAAAACCACATCCACAAACCTGTTCAAATTTGTCAATGATCTCTACGTCAATGTTACTACTAGAAACCAAATTGATGTTAATTTATTTTGATATGCAAAAAGCCTTCGATACTTAACAACATTGTGATTTTGTTAAAATTACAAAGAAGATAATGTATTTGTGATAATTTTTGTCATCTCCTCTTCATATCTTGTTTCTTCAGCGGTTCCACAAGGTGGAACCCTAGCTCTTCTCTTATTTACCATTTTTATTAATGACATTGTAAGTGTTATTAGTCACTCTCAAACATTGCTTTTTTGCTGATAAATTATATAGGAAAATTAATGTTATTAAGGATTGTCTACACTTACAAAATTACATAATTACAATTGAAAAATGGTGTAAAGATAATGCTATGTCACTCAACTTAGAAAAAACTGTATGTATTACCTTTTCTAGGCAAACTAATCCTTTTGTTTTTAAACTATACTATTAACCATATGTTAATCAACAGAGTTGAACTTATTCGTGATTTAGGAGTAATTCTTGACTCTAAATTGTATTTGCACCATCATGTAGATAGTTTAATATGTAATAAGTCATACAGTAGGTTTAATTAAATACATTACATATTCCGCAACATCGCCCAATTCTTTATTGTGCTTATATTATACTTTAGTAAGATCTACATTAGATTACTGTTCTGTAATGTGGAATTTTATTACTAACACAGATTCTATTAGAATTGAAAATCTTCTAAAAAAAAATATTTAAACTAATTAATACTAGATTTCCAGTTAGTTCAAAATTTGATTATATTGGTGAACTTATTAGATTCAATACACAAACACTTAAATTACTACTCGATCTTTATGATACCTTATATTTGGCTAATGCTTATGTCTCTCACATTAATTGCACAACTATTAAAAATTTGGTAGGTCTTAAAATTCAAATTTACAGTCATAGATTAGTGTGTACTTTAATAAATTACTAGGTAGTTTTGATCCTTTTAAGGGGAACAAAATAACTTTTCTGAAGTATTTAAGCACTACAGAAGTCAGAAGTGAAAATTATAAATACTCATTAATTTGAATGTTAAAATATTATGTGGTCATGTCCTTTTTCTTTAATAGTGGGATATTTTTAATGTTTTGTTTTTACTGGTGTAAGTTTATTAACTGTTATAATCTCTAGTTTTTTATTTAATCTTTTTTGTATGTTTTCTTGTCATGTGTTTAGTATTGTTTGTGTCTGTTTTATCTTTGTTTGTCCTTTGTCCTTAATGTAGTGTCACCCTGTAACTGGTTTTACTACTGTTGGGTGGCACTTTAAGCCAATAAATAAATTATCATCATCATGATGGCTCTGGCGCTAGGAGGTTAAGGATGTGTGTAGCGCCTGCTCCAGAGTGACCTTTGTTTATCTACTCACTTTCGTGAGTTACAGTGTCGGATACATCTGTGCGTCTAGATTTTAGGGGTGTTTATATGCCCCTAGTTCGGATCAGTGTTCTCTATGCGGTGAACAGTTTTTTGGTACACAAAAGTTTCTCAGGTGCATTGGTTCATGTGGCAAGCGCTTCCATCTTCATTGTACTGGATTAACTAGAGGAAGAATACAGTTGTAGAACATGCAAGCGGCTTTAAAAATGTTTGGTTTTTCTCCTAAAAGAAAAACTACAAGTGCTGAAAAACAATAATCAGTTAATCTAAAGGACATTGCGGTTACGTTATCATTGGATGGCAGTAATATTCAACAAGGGAAATTTGCCAACATAGCTGCAAGTATGGACTCTAGCATCCAATCGATGTTTGAGGTATTGTGTACAAAAATAGATGACTTAGCAAAAGAAGTCAAAGATCTTATGGAAGAAAATACTCTTTTAGGTACGATGTTTGAAAGTCTACAAATGTCTAAAGATAAACAACTGTGTGCATCATGTGGTCTTCCTAGCCACGTATCCGAGACATTGCACCTTTCTTCAAATAACCAGCAAAAAAAATCATATAGTGAAATGGCTAGAAAAAATGTTGAGTTCTCTTCCATTAGCAGTAATAGCCAAGCCCATTACGGCAAACGGCAATTGGCAACACGAGCTACGAAGAATGCCGAGCAAACCGAAACACCAAAACAGCTGGTTGCTGATGACAACAGATTTGTGCTAGTCAGCAGATGCTGCACAAAAACATTGACACATAGCATCTCGACTGCAACCAGGCCTGTGTTAACAAAGAAACCTATTCAACTTGGAGTCCGTAATAATGTGAACCTCAAGACTGTCCCAAAATTGACGAAACCCAGCATGAAGGCAATCTTTGTCTTGCGTTTCACTCTGGAAAAACAAGAGAGCAAGATTGTTTCCTACATCAACCAGGAAATATGAGTGACAAACTTAAAAGTTGCAAAATGAAAAACTAAATATGATACCTACTCTTCCTTTTATGTTGCCGTGGTTGAGTCTGATTTGGGATGGATTTTCAATACTGTGTTCTGGCCAGCAGGTTGTCTTATCAGCCCCTTCTACGTCAGACTGCAAAATGAACAATTTTTTGAAAATGTTACTGAGTCTTCTCCCGTAAAAGATATTAATGAAGCGGTCAGGGGAGCCACAGTTGAAACTTCTTAATTACGTATTGGCAACCGGAGATGCCTACTTTAAACCTTTATACCCTCGAGGGAACTTGATTTATACTATCAAAATGTAAGGGGTCTCAGAACAAAATCCCTCACTTTTTCTCTCAATATAAATAGTACTAACTATTCAGTTATTTGTCTCACAGAAACATGGTTTAACAATTCTACTATATTATCCCATTATTTTCCTGTCATTATTTAATATTTTGAAATGATTGTGATGCAAACTTAACAAACCTCAATAGAGGAGGTGGTGTTTTGACTGCGGACAATCAAGTTTATTTTTCGCACATTAAAGAAAAAGCTGATCTAACTCAGAAAAAATTGAATCTGTTTGGATTGAAATCATTATTAGTAATGTTAGTAAATTCCTAATTGGTAATATTTATCTTCCCCCCCCCCCCCCCCAATTAATAGTTCAAGAATTCAATAATTATTTTTCCTTTTTGGAATCAAAATTAATTAACTATCATCACCAAATAGTTATTGTAAGAGATTTTAATATTCCCGTTATTGACTGGAAAACACTTCACACTTAAAACATTTCTTATTACTATAATAAAATTAAAGGTCAATTTATTTTACAAACAAAGTTCATTGAACCTTGATCAATTTTATTTTTCAAAACCTGATTCCGAATTACTAGATTTAGTTTTCACTAATTTTTTCACAAAAATAGAAAAATCAAGCGATCCATTGATGTTGGAACATAAATACCATCCAGCTTTTATGTTGTCAATTATCTGTTGATTTTGAAAAGCCAAACAAGGATAGACATACCTATTTCAGGAATTATCATAAGGGTGACTATTTGGCTTTATATTATGCTGTTAATGATTTTGATTGGCCCCCCATGTATCAGATGGCAGATGTTAACTTAATGGTTGACTTTGTAACTAGTAATTTACAACTATTAATCCATTCTTATCTTCCAAAATATAAATGTATTAATAAAAAATATCCCGCCTGGTTTATCAAATAACTACAAAAGAAAGAACATTTTCATTGATTGTATTAAAAAAAAAAAAAAAAAACAAATCGCAAGTTAATTACTCTCGTTTTCAGAACTAAGGAAAACCGTTAAAGGAAAAATCAATTCTGCTAAAGCTAACTGGCTAGCAACACTAAATAATTTGAAAAGTGAACCTAAAAAATTTTGGAACAATGTTAAGCTAATGAAAAAAGGTTACAAAGAATCCTTTGTTATCTGTCGACAATAATATTGTCCAAGATTCTGGTCTCCTCATAAATATTTTTGCCCAACACTTTGCAACAGGGTTTGTACTTGTACCTTCTGGCAATAATTTAAGCTCTGATGTTCACAACAATAACTTAAATATTGCGTCTCCTACCATTACCCAAGGATCTGTATTATGGGCTATTAAAAAGCTAAAAAGTAGTAAAGCTACAGGCTGTGATGATATACCGAATTTTTAATGAAAGGTTGCATTGACATTCTCACCCCTATCTTAACTTATATATTTAACTTCAGCATTACTAGTGGTATAAACCCCAAAATTTGGAAGTGCGCAGCTGTTGTTCCAATTTTTAAAAAGGGAAATAAACTGGAGTTTAATAGTTATACGCACATTTCTTTGCTATGTGCCTGTCAAAAGTTTTTGAAAAAGTAATATTTAAACATCTTTCTTTCTTTACTAGAAATTTAATTTCAGACTCTCAGCATGGCTTCCAGATAGGTAGAACGACAACCTCCAATTTGCATAATTTTGTAGATGATCTATACTTTCATGTAACTACTAGAAAGCAAGCTGACGTTATATTATTTTGATTTACAGATTCTTGATAACATGAATATTATTGTAGGAACACTTTAGGACTAGATCACTCTTATGTCAAATAGTTTTCCAATTACTTTTTAAACAGAACTTTTGTTGTTAAATTAGATAATTCCTTTTCTGGTTTGTGTCCTGTCTTCTCTGGCGTTCCTCAAGGAAGCACATCAGCACTCTTACTATTCTATATTTTTATGAACAATATCGTCAGTATAACAGCGCACTCACATGCACTTCTCTATGCTGATGATCTTAAGATTTATAGAAGTATTGAAGATGTCTCGGACTGCTCGTTGCTACAAGCTGACATCATAGCCGTTAGTAATTGGTGTATTAAAAATGCACTGGATCTAAATATAAAAAAATACTTTTTTCTAATTCATTTAATAGGAAGACCAACACTGTGCTGTATTCTTACAATGTAAACACTGCTATAATTAAAAGAGAAAAATTTGTTCGAGACCTTGGTGTCTTTCTAGACTCCAAACTGTATTTTCGTATTCATCTAGATAGTATAATTAATAGCATTAGTCCTACATTAGGTTTGATTAAATTTATAACTTTCTCCACTAATTCCCCTGTTTCTCTGTTAGTTCTATATTATTCTTTAGTTAGATCCAAATTAGAATGTTCTTCCGTCATCTGGAACTATATTACTCTTGCAGACTCAAATAGATTAGAGAAAATCCAAAAAAATGTATTTAAACTAATTCATAGCAGATTTCCCCTGCAACCTGAATTTAACTACAAACTTAACTTGCCAGATTTAATACTCTCACTTTATACGAACGTCATAATATTAACGATGCTCTTTATTTTAATTAATTCCTTTTTAGTTTTTACAATTTGTCAAGCTGTACAGTATAAAATAGGTTTAAAAACTTCTGTATATACTCATAGAACCTTTCCCATGTTCTCATCTGCAACACATAAAACGGACTCGGTCAATAGATGTACTAATATTTACAACAAATATTTCTCTGGTTTTGATTCGTTTTTGGCTAGAAAAATTACTTTTAAGGATTTTCATAAACATTATACAAGATAAATTTCGTAATTTAATTTTAATTTCTATATGCACATTATAGTGTAAATTGGTTAATCATTAGTTTCTTTCTGTTCTCCATGTATAATCTGTTTCTTTGTTTGTTCTATGTGTTTGTCTTGTTTGTTTGTACTTGTCCTGCATAGTGTAATGTATTGTCTTTTTATGTTGTAAGATCATGTACCCACCTATCATAGGTTTTGTATTGTTGGTCGGCACTTTAAGCTTCGTTAAATAAATAAATAAATAATATTATTATTACAATCAGTGAGTTTACTTAACTTAGAACAATATAATTTTAGAAAACTGTTTTCTGAGTTATTATGTTTGGTATTAGGTAATTTTTATATTACTGTTGATAAATCCTTAAATCCACTTGTGGAGGAAGATAAACATCATCCTGCTTTACGTTGCCAAGTTTCTTTTGGCATGGACAAATTTAAAAATAGTAGTAGAACATATTACAGAAATTATCAAAAGGGTGATTATTTATCCCTATACTTGGCAGTTAATAGTTTTGACTGGAGCCCTATTTACTCAATAGAGAACGTGAATCTTATGGTAGATTCCTTGACTAACAATCCACAAAATTTAATTAATACTTTTATACTAAAATCTAAAATTCACAAAAATAAATACCCGGTTTGATTTACAAAAGACATCATTAAAACCCATTTCAGCATTTTTTGGGATTCTTCAATAAAAAGATAAAAAGGGGTTAAATGAGTTTTAATACATTATGCAATATATCTTAAGCCCTATATATTATTACACTTATTTTGGTTTAAAGTACTGCATATACAAATGTTTATAAATTTATTTCAGGAACTTTTTTAAATTTTGCTTCTAAAGGAGATGAGGGGGTGGAATAAGATAAAATAAGCGTTTCTTCTTTTGTTATTTTCTTTATACGGAGTGGAATCATATGTAAATATTGTTGAAACATCATCTTACATTATAAAGTTTTTTATAACTTCCATGTATATGCTATGTATTTTTACGCTCATTTTCAAAGCAAATGAGATAGTGGGCGAAAGTTTAGTTTAATTTCAATATTTCATACACAAAATTACAGCAACAAATGTACGTATCTCGGACAAACATGCAACTCGCTACAGTGACAATCTGCGGTGGGCGATGTGGAATTCCCACGCATGTGCCCGAGCGGCTTGGGGATAGTCGGTATCAGTACATGTGGAGCACGCTCTTGGCTCATCATGAACTACACATTGTACGTCATCACGCATCTCAGGAGTATTTTGTATAAAACTCATAAATTATATGTCCTGTGATCATTATCAATACATAGAATTGAAAAGTAAACATGGCGTAACGAGTTCCGTATAAATCTGTGTAAACGTACATGTACTACACTAAAAAAAAAAATTTTTTAGTGACCGGTTGTAAAATACTTCAAAGTAGAAAAAAAAAATTTTTAATCATATAAAATTATTGGACTGGGCGACAATGCTAATATTAACACATTACTCGAAAACAAAGATAAATTAACATTTTAACACTTAATTTTGGTCATCAGATGCAAATTAAGCTCAGGACACTGTAAATGGCGTCAGTTCGTGGACCTAATACAGCACCATATTATTATTTTTTTTTTTTTACCTCTTGAGTGATTGTATTTAAAGTTTATATTACATCATAAAAATTTACATACTTTCTACTTCATGTATCAGTAGTTTATATATTTTAACTTGATTGACGTTATCTTTATCCCCATCCAAATAACACTAAGTTTTATGCTAATTCATGAACCGTGGCCTTAAACTATAGGATGACATCTGTGCTATTTATCGTTGGTGTATTTTAAATGATATTACTTTAAATTTAAATAAAATACTCAGTACTACTTTTCCAGAAAAACACATTTCATTCTTAATCAATATTTTGTAAATAATGCGTCTATTAAGAGAGTAGAATATTTACATGATTTAGGAGTCTTATTGGATTCCAAATTACATTTACAATACCGTATAGATAGTTTATTAAGTAGCATTAGTCGTATTCTACGTTTAATCAAGTTCATTACTAAGTACACAATCTTTTATGATTCTTTATTATGTTTATATTACTCGTTAGATCTAGATTAAAATATTGTTCAGTAGTTTGGAATATCACATCGAGCGATGCAAATAGAATAGAGAACATTCAGAAGAAGGTATTTAAATTAATTTTTCAAAGATTTGCTGAACAAGTACATTTTAATTATGAGAATATGTTAATCAAATAACAAAAATTAAGTCTAAAAGAGTGGCGTGATATTATTGACGTTTTATTTTTAATTAATTCTTTTTTAGCATATATTTTATTTTCAGTTAATAAAAAAGGTCTAAAAATTCCAATTCATAAACATAAAATAACATATACTTTTTCTAGTTCTGGTTGAAAAAAGGATTTCGTTATACATGTGTTAATATGTACAATAAGAAATTTTTTGATTATGATCCCTTCTTAGGGAGAAAAATTTCTTTCTTAGATCTTGTCAATCATTATAGTATTTAGACTATTGTTTATCTTTTTAATTTTAATTTTTTTATTTGTGTCATGTTTTGTATTGTCTTGTTCGTGTTCTTTTTGAACTGTGTATGTGTTGTTTATCGTTTGTCTTGTCTTTGTAGTTTTTTCTATGTATTTCTATGCCACCCTGTTATTAGTCGAGTACTGTTGGGTGGCACATTAAGCACGAAATTAATTAATTAATTAACTAACTATTATATCTGGCCAGCCTATGCCTAAGTGATGGTAAGTCTATGCACAGATAATGCATCGTAACGTATAGATTCCTTTCCGGAGCAAGCAAGCCAGCTGCAACATACAGTCTGGTGGGTTCGGCAGTCGTTACATTGGAACTCTAGCCCATCTGTGTACCTGGGCTTGTCGGTCCATCCCAAACAAAGATAATGAAAGCTTGCTGTGGCGACTGTAACACTGCAAACTAGGCAACAGCGCACAGTGGTGATAGGCTTCTGGCACCAGCTAGTGGGAGGAGCACTGCAGATGGACTGACCTTGGGTGGTCGATAAGTTCTGTGCAGGGTGCAAGACCATGGACTTACAGTAGTTCTTCTTTGCAGATCCCACAAAAATGCAAATGATTGTGATTATGTATAAAAGGATTTCCTTCCAACATCATTTTTAAATACCACTAGCAAACAAAATGTCAAATCAAATTAAATTAGAAAATTAGATATTTGACATGCTGGGTAACAGTCACAAACACAGCTGGCAGTATAGAAATTAGTTTAACAGACTCACCTTCAATAGCGATCTTCTTCCCTGTCCAGTTTTTTGCTGCACGAGTCAGTGGTGCCTTCTGCCTGATGCAAACTATAAAATCCTGAACTAGAAATTCAACAGTGTAAAATCTGAGGAACCTGATCCACAGTTCTCCAACAGACATGGTGTTGGTAGCATGCCACGTATTTGTCAGGTGTTTTATGTCTGTCAAAAAAGAACTGTTATTCAAAACATTCCCACATGTCATACCAATAACACAATACCAACACTGTTTAATACTAACTTAATATATGCCTGAAGTTGATATAATGTAAGAAGTGGTGAAAAATCATAAACCTAGGAGGGGGCACAAGCATTTAGGCAACCCTTTTAAGACATTTTTACATCTTTTATCAATCTAATTTAGGTGTGATACCAACCTGAATAACATGCTGCATAAAAGATAGAGAAAGGTCTATAACCCAGAAATAAATAAATTAATATATATATATATCTCTCTCCTCTCTCCCTCTCTCTCCCTCCCTCCCCCTCCCTCTCCCTCTCCCTCTCTCTCTTACTCTCTCTCTCTCTCGTCTGTCCCTCTCTGTCTGTATGTAAGTGTATGTACGTAGGTAGGTACGTACGTACATATGTACGTATGTATGTATGTATGTATGAATGAGAAATACATTATAGGAACAATTTATTAGAGATTGTATAATGCTTCTTAGTGAACAAAACAATTTTGGGTGCCCATTTATTCTCATTCTGGCACCCTTCAATAAATTTAGGAAGGGGCAATGTCATACTTCGGAAAGTTAACAAAATAATCTAAATGATTAAAGTTAGTGAGAAAAATAACTGAACAAAGTTAAAGTCAGAAAAAATTAACTGATTAAAGTTAGAAGTTAGAGGCGCGACTTGCGGCTAGTGAGAGGGATGTCACCACGTAATGGTGTTCTTGGTGGGTACTACATCAGTCGCACCTGGGGGCTGAAATTTAGAACTCTAGTCCATTCGTAGCACCAGAGCAGATCCTGGTACCTTTGCGGCAGGGCACAAAGTCTGGTACGGCGAGTATCACTCTACGCTTTGGTAGGTTAGCTCTAGCAGGTATACCTGGGCGATGTGCAACCTATGAAGGTTGCCTGACCGGTGGAGGTTCTACTGCGGGCGAGCAAGAACTTGGCGGGTGGGCAGGTGCTCACTAGGGTGTTGCGGTCGCTGGTGTTGGCTCTGCTATGTGAACCCCTCAAAAGTGTGGGTTGGCGATCCCGTGGGATTTGTCCTGTCCACTTGAATACGTGGCTAACACAGGGTGTGTTTCCTTGCTGAGGAAGATGGGTGTGGTGAAGAGATCTGTAGGAATCTCCGGCGTGATCAGTCTCTGCAGGTGTCGAATCGCATGAGCAAGGTCCCTATGTTGGAGGTGAGTGAGTGCGGCGAGGATGGGGTTAAGTTCCTGCTGATGCCCGGAGGCAGCGTTCACCTTTTCAACCCTTTCTCAGACACCACAACCAACAGAAGTAGGGCATGAAGACAGAATAACTATGATCAAGCCTGCAGAAGTGGAGCATGTGAAGCGTTATCCTATACGGGTGTACAACAAGGTACTATGTCTGCCAACCGAGTGTGTATCCCTATCCCAGTACTCGGCACAAGAAGCGCAATGAATACAGAGAGTCATGTCTTACTGGCGGACAGTCCCAGCATGGGGGCGAGTGTCCCGGGAAGACCAGTCTTCCCAACTCAGGGAATATCCCTTCCAGAACAAGGAGCACGGTGGAGAGAGTAACCACAAAGTGACAAGCTGACCTCAAGAGACGGAGTACCTAGTGTCTGGGCTTTACCATTCCATACACCGTGGTGCACAGAAAGGGTGGCCATCCAAAATATGTGTGGTTACTCTACTATAGTCCATTACCAATTGGAAGTGAATTATGAAAATCAACCTTTGAAAAAACACTCTAGGCATAACATGCCAACCTGTTTTTTCAATAACCTGTATTCAACAATAATATAACACTACGGTTAATTTTAGAGTACTGTATTATTGAAAAAATGAAACTTTACCTTAAAATCTTCTATAACTTGTAATATTTATTTCTTTTTAAATATGAATTAACAACAGAGAGAGCAGCAACGTGTTGGCAATGGCCGGTAAGGAATAGTTCACAGTTAAAATATTATTTTAACCTAGTTTTTTTAGTACACTATTTGTAAATTAAATGGTGCCTATTTAAATATTTAGGTAGCCCCGAATGCAATATATCTCATTTTTACAGTTTAAAATAACAGCGGAAAATATTGTGAATACGCTGTAATGGTACGGTGTTGTTTTATCGAGTGAGAGCAATTTTCAAGCAACTGTCTGCTGAGCGAGCTTTGTCTCTCTCTCTCTCTGTCTTTGTTTCTTTCACACTCGGGAAGTTTCACTTCGCTAGTATGTGGAAATAATTGTACATGTTTTCAATTGTAGGATATTTCATACTTATTACAGCAAAAGAATGATTTTTGAATTTGTAATTTATAACTGAAAAGGGATTTTAATGTTTGAATACTTATTTTAATATATTTAGATATGGGGGGGGGGGGGGGGGGGGAGCAGAAACAAAGTAAAGTTTGCAGATGTGGCAAGCCATGACATGGCGTGTTGCTGTTTTACCAAACGAAGCGTAAATTATACTTACTCCGAAAAATACTTCAAATTACCACATCATGTTTCATGTTTGTAAACTTTGTGTTTTTTAAACCTACCTAAGCAAGTTACGATGTTGTGATAAATCTGCGTTTCCACTGCAATAATAAATATACTGTTAAAGTGTGTTTCCTTAACCGCTGCGTGTGAAATAGCATAGCGTGGCTGTTTGGCGATAGTTACGCTGGATCTGTGTTTGCGTGATTTCAAATATTTGATGTGAACTATTTATACATTGTAAATGTGAACTGTTTTTATGACTAAGTTATTTATTTACATCCACGTATGTTTATTTATCACAACGTTATACCTTTGCCCTGGGTGTTTGAAACACAGTCGTGTAACGTGATTTTCCACCAATCTCAACAAAATATCCAAGCCCAGCCCAATAAATTTCAATAAACCTAATACACAGTAAGTAGCAATACATATAAATGTTAGTGGAATAAAAGTTACAGTAGGCTTATTTGAGTTCACCTCTATATTTTAAGCTTCTATAACAAAAAATGAGTGACACGAGTTGTGTGCTTGATTTTAATGTCGCTTTTTCGTTGGACTGTCTATTCCTTCGTTATAAGAACTGAGGCCGTCCTTTTAAAAAAATTACCCAACACATGTCAATTACAAAAAGTTAAATACTACAATTTATTGCCCTGCAGTTGTAACAGTGTTTAACACAGCCGTGGCAAAATACTGACGTGCATTACGTGTAATGTGCTATGTCCCAGAAAACAAATAAGTTAATGTAACGTAACTGTACGAACTATCATTAATTCAGGCATTTTTAAAACATCATAAAGCTGACCTAAATAATATTATATGCCTAAACTGTGAATATTCATACGAAATGGTTTTTGAAATAGACCTAAGACAGAATTATTTGAAAATCTGCAAACAGTAAACAACACATTTGACAGGTATAAAAGTAGAAGTCACTTTTCAATGTTTATTTTTAGGTGTAGCAAAAGTATACGAACACATGTACATACACAATGGCATGTAAACATTGATTTTGACAGATGCTACATGGCAGTCACATTGCAATGTTTGTTTACATTTGGCGGAAGGATATGAAACGGGCCTGCAAGTAGATATTTTGCAGGGCTCCGAGAAAGTTGCTTCCAATGGGGAATAGACTATAGTGTACAGCGGTTCTGGGTAAATCTCCGATCACCTGCTATCCCTCAAACAGGCCTGATGTCTACTGGGAGAGGAATTACACTACAGGAAAGATACCCTCGAGTTGGTTAACTGTCTGTTTATTACAGAGAAGAAAATAAACAGGGTGGTGTCGCACTACCTCTTAATGTCAGCAGGAGCTTACAGAAGCTTGATCCTACGTGAGACAGGTGAAGGCGACCTGTTCCTAGGCTAACAACGGATAGGTAGACTAGCATTATGATACTAACTTAAACTAGACTACTCTACAATATTGCCCTGAAGGGGCTAGTAAAATGTCTCGTGTTTGACAACGTAGATGAAGGTAGGAATCTTCGGCACAGAATGCGGTGAAGATGAGGCAAGGTGCAGGTAGGAGTCTTCAACAACTGAATTCGCTGAAGACAAGGTAGTTGGAGATGACCCTCAGCACAAGGAGTGCAGTGAGAACAAGGGAGCCGATGCTTCCTTCAGCACCGTGTGCTGTGTTACAAGGGTAGCAGCCCACTATTTATACTCTTGCCAGTGCACCCTGGCTGGAGTTGGATCGGGGGTAGATGTGGCACAGATCTTCTTGGCGTGCAGTGTCAGTAGCTAGCGCTGGATCCAGGTTCATGTCTCTATGATTGTATTAGTAGGGCCATCTGGCAAGGTGCTGGAGTACTTGGATGATCTCGATACATTACTCCGGTGGCTCAAACGGTGAATAATATAATCTGGCATTGGAGCGTCCATCCTTTGCCTTGAGTAGACAGTACAATTCCTGATGTCACACGATGCATGGCAACAATCAAACTCCGTAGAATTGAATGGCAAAGGCACACGCACTGATGAGTTTAAGTCGATTATTCATTGTTAAAAGGGTGCCATGCGTCAATTCGCCCCCTCTCCATTGCGACATAAAATCATCTGCGTGAAGGAACGAGAAGAGAAAGAAATTCTTTTGAGGCAACGTTGAACTGTCCCCTCAAGAACAATTTTTTTCTCTCTCCATCAGCTTCTGTAGTTGTCCCTGCTCTGTGCTAGGCCTTCTGTGCAACGTAACTGACTGGCAGCGTGCATGGCCAGTGATCACAGCGGCAGTGTCGACTCATTCGTGAAGCATTGGGCGGTCTAGACAATGCTGTCTCTTTCTGTTGCATGGCAAGCTGGCATTTTTCCTCTCTCTATGCATTTCACAGCTGTGCCCGGCTGCAAGTCGAACTTGGTATCTTCTTTTATTTGTGTAAAAGAATGTTGTGAGGGTTATCGGTGTACGTGATTACACATGGCTTTCGTTTCTAAAGTGTGCCGCCCTATAATATCACCTGATAGCGCGGGTGCATACAAAAAGCAGTTCACATTGTTGAACCTGCGGAAAAGAAAGGCAAGACGCAGGGACAGCACACGGAATAAAATTAGACTCTTGGGGAGAATAAAATAATGATTGCAATTAGTAAAGGCATGTGTCAGCTAACTATCCTGCTGTGGCCACCTGTTGTAGAGAATAAAAAGACCTCTACCTGTGGGCTTCCTACGTGTCGCACAGCAGGAATTGTTACGTGTAATAGAAAGCTAAGGTATTGAGTCAAGCTGAGAACTTCCGTGGTCTCAGATGACTGGCTAAGCTTTTCAAAAACAAGTATGCAGCAGTGAAATTAATAAATAAACAATGTGTATGATACATCTCCACACAAATAAAGAGATAGAGTGCATGGAAGAATACCCTTCAAAATATTATAACA
Organism: Dryococelus australis; assembly: GCA_029891345.1. Lineage (NCBI taxonomy): Eukaryota > Metazoa > Arthropoda > Insecta > Phasmatodea > Phasmatidae > Dryococelus > Dryococelus australis. Next base: position 87,323,999 of record CM057004.1, on the reverse strand, counting down.
AATTCAGAATTATTATCACAAACTTTCTTGTTCAGACTGTTTCTTTTTGTTTATGATCTCTTGAGGCATTCTACACAATGCAAAATATGATAATTAGGTAAAATTGCTCATGACTGTAAACAACATAATCAGAAAGGCTTAAGGTTTCTTAAAGTGATTCCATACAAAACAAGAAATTATTGAAAATACTAAATTTGTAACATAAAATTGAACTTAGTTTACTTTGAGAATAGAAAATTGGTTATTGATTTCACACAATAATAAGAAAATATTTACGTTTTCTTGAGGTGGCTCTATGCAAAGCAAATTAAATTATTAGTCTCTTTGAAAATTGCTTTCAACAATACTTAGAAATTTCTGATGATTTCTGCCCATTTTCTTCTCAACAAGAATTTGGTATCTTCGATAATGTTTTTACACACATGATGTCTTCTTTCACAAAAACACGTGGTACTGGAATTCGAGGTGTCGAAAGTGTTCACATAAAACTTTATGATTGACAATTGATGGGCCATTATCACACTGGCTAGTTATGTAATTTCCTTTTACTGTGATTGGTGAGAGATATAACAACAGCTGAAACATCTTTAAGAATAAAGGCTAGATAAGTTAGAGCATTGCACTTAAATTGTCCAGAATTGTTTATAATTACGCAACTGCACTGTTCATTGAAGGACATACAACAGCTGTGTGTGTTGTGTTTACTGATTTAGGAAAGAGCGGGATAGCTTATTAACAGCTATCAAAGTTAACTCTGTTCATGCGTGGCACTTTCACTCACTGTTTCGGCATTCTCTTCTTCTTCTTCGGTTGTCACCCCCGCTTACATAGTGCCACATGCTGTGGATATGGCCAGGTGAAGAAAGAGGGCGGTTGGCCTCCAGGGGGGGGGCATTTCAACACCAGCCGGCACCGAGCTAGCTGTCCTGGCAGGCGTGGGGCGGCTGCACTTGGCGTGAAAAGTCGGCGGTCATAGAGAGAGCGCGTCCCTAGCAATGATCGTTGACTGACTCCCCCGTACCGGGGGACGATTGGCAGCTACGTTGTCGTGATGCTCTGCTGTTATCCGCACTGCCATCAGGGGTAGCATGGAGGCTGCATGGCCTACCCCCGCGGTTGAGTGAACCGGAGCTGGAAGTCAGGTTGTGACACCCAGCTTGACGGCTTTGTTAAGTAGCTCCCACTCTTGACCAAAGTGAGGGGTCCGTGTCTTGGTCATGGTGGCGGGTGTCTCCATTGCCGTTCGGGGTAGTCTGGAGGCTGAGTCACCTATCCCCTTAGTTGAGTCCACCTTGGTCGCCATCTGTGGTGCCGTGGGAGGCAGTAGTTTAGTTGGTGCTACCACCTCTTCAGTTGTTGGTGCTGGAGCCGGGGCCCCAGGTATGGCATCCAGCTCGACTGCATTCTATCTGTGGATCCTCTTCCTCTGTCCGGGAAGCTGCACTGGCAGCTTGGCCCTCATTGACCATCTGGGGCAGCCTTGTCGACTGACCTCCTTGTGCTGCCCTTCTGGCTAATGACTCGTCAATGATTTTCCCTCATTCAGGAAGCTGTGCTGGTGGAGCGGTCCTGGAATCGGGCAACCCCAAGGCCACGCCAGTCATGTGGAACAGTGGATGGACCTCTCCTCCTGCCCCTCCAACTGAAGGTGCTCAAGTCAGAGGTAAGGTAGTGACCGTCTCGACAACGCTTATGGGTGGCCCCTCCCCTCGCCCAATAATAATGGCAGTGAAAACGGCCTTGGTTTTGGGCGATGTTATAATATTGGTGACCGTCTGAGTAGTATCAGTGACAGATTGTCTTCTCCTACCCTTCCGGTTTGTGACTGGTTCATCGTTTCCCCTCGCCTGTGGAGCTGCCTCTGATTGTGGATCTCGGCATCGGGCGACACCGAGACCACATCAGTCGCGTAGAGAAGTAAATGGATCTCTTCTCCTGCCCCTCCAACTGCTGATGCATGAGTCAGAGGTCGGGTTGTGACCCCCATCTGACAGCGCCTATCAGTGGTCCTCCTTCATATCTATGAAGCGAAGCCTAGAAGTCGGTCTCGGCACTGGGTGGCGCCGGAACATGGATGCGGGTGACCTTTGCGCTGGGTGGTATTTTGGCCGTCTGGGTGGCCACGCTGTCTAGGTAGATCGCAGCCGATGGTACCACCTGAATGACGGCCTTAAGAAAGGCCTCGTGTTTATCTGGCAGTGCTAGTAGGTGCCTTGCTCATGGAAGACGGTGTTCCGGTGGCAGCTGCGACATTGTCCAATGCTGCAGCCCTCTTGCTGGTATGACTTGTGGGAGCCGGCAGTGCTGGTGTTGTCTGTTGAGGTGGTGGTTCCGGGAATCTCGCTGTCTCTACAACACTTTGTTCTTGACGTTTCTCAGTGACTGAGCTTGGTGGCAGGCGCTTCTTGCATTTCACATGATACATTGGACTTCGCCAAGAGATTTTGCTCGTGTTTGGAGTCCACTTTCTGGGTTGGTTGGCGAATTTCTGTTTAAACTCAGTGGGAGTTTAGGGCAGAGTCCGTACAGATCCTACTGCTTTAGGAACTCTACTCTTGTCGAGATGGAGTAGGCGGCTCCCCGACTGCCAAGTTCTGCTCTCTGGGTGCCGGTTGCCATGCTTCGCGGGAGCAGTGATTGTTGATGGCTCTTCAACATCGTCCTGCATTTCGGAGATGACAGAAGCGGTCATGTGTACTTCTGATTCGGAGGCATCCCTGGGGTATGGCCTCATTTGTCCCCTAGTGGCTTTTCGGACATCTCTGCAGTGATCCTCGGCCCAGTACACATTTTCCTGAGGTCCAACAATTTTGTGACCTTCCCACTTGTCAGCTAGATCCGCACTGAACCAATTATTGCCTCTGCTAAGGGGATGGCTGCGTAGTAGGGCGGCTTCGCCCATTCCAAAGGCTTGGATGCCAGTATGTGTCGGCAAATACTTCTTCATATAGGCCTCTTTGGTATTCCTTGCGTTGTCCGTGCGGGCCGGGGCGGCGCGTCGGTTGTCTTTAGGATGAGGCATTTCGGTCGGTTTGTTCTCCCATTGCCAATCCCCTGGGCGTCATAGTGTTTGGCCAAGAAAAAGTTGGCTGGGGCTGAAGTTAATTGCCTCGTTCGTGCGTTATCGCAGTGCAAAGAGGATTCTTGGAATGTGGCGATCCCAGTGCTTGTGGTCATCCCCCACACTGAGACAGAGGTTTTTCTTGAGTTCCTGATTCCTTTGCTTAGTGGGGTTGGCTTGTGGGTAGTTAGGGTGTATTGTCCAGGTCTCAGTTCCCCAATCATGGCAGGCTATCAGCCACTTCCTGCTTGAAAATTGGGTTCCATTGTCCATAAGCATACATTGAGGGTAACTCAAGCATGGGAAAATGTTTGTGTTGAATTTTCAGATGGTGTGGTGGGTTTCTTGGCTTGGTAAGAGGAATGCTTCCACCCATCTTGAGAATAGAATAAGTCAAGTCACAACTAACAGATACCGGTTGTGTATCTTCCAAAAATGTTTTCCTTTTTTGCTTGAAGTTCACCAAGTTTAGCTGATACTTTACGTTTTGTGATAACAGCTAGCTCCTTTTCTTGGGCCACCTTCCTATTAGCCTACCTTTAAATTAATGGCAAGGAATATCAATCAAATTTAGGCCATCGAGAAAAAAAAAATTTGAATACGACCACCAAATAATTTAACACTGAATATGAAATCATCTATTGGTTAGGTTAATGCAAGATCTACAGCAGATGAATAAAAATAAATTAATAGCATTGCAACTATTAACTTTGCATTAATTTAGACTGTTCCGGGATTTACTTAAATGGAAAGTAATTACAACCATAGAATTATTACGGCAATCATGTTAGCTCATTAAGAAATTTATGTTAAAAATGGCTCAATTCTAGGTAGCAGCCTACCAACGTTTAAAAAATCCAAAAATAAACATCCATATAATACGTGATTTTTATTCACAAAACCTGCTACAGATTGTAAATTTAAGTTCGCAAGTGGATTGCAGTTCAAAAAGCCACGTGTGTAAATATAGCCGCGCTTTCTATAACTGCTTATATATAAGCAATCAGACTATACCAAACACACACTTTTTGTAGACACACATCTAGACAAGGACACTTGGGGAAATACATTCCCTAACCTATCATCTGGCTCATCCCGCCAACAATTTTCCATGTGATGTCAAAGCACGGATTGAGCGAATTACTTAACCAAAATAAATACAGCAATATTTTTTAACACAGGCTGGTAATTGTAATATATTTCAAAACCCACCTGTTGGTCTTCAATTGATAACCTACAGCCTACACCACGAAATGTATTGTACAGTGCTGTTATTTCATAACGTACAACACAAAATCTTGGCGTTACAACAAAAATAATATGATTTACCTACCTTGCAACGCAATTCCAAAACAGCATCTTCAGATAACCTAACAAATCAATTATTAATCGTCAACATTGGTATCAAAAATTTGAAACAAGTTAAACCAACCGCCAGTAATAAAACCATGACTCTTCGAAATTCAGCACTAACAAGTCAAGCGATCAATTGATAGTAACTCTCAAAAAGATTGTTCAACAGTATCATATATTGAAGCTATCAAGAAAACATCAGTTTCATTGCATGTACACACTGCGATAGGTTTGCAGTTTTGAATCCATTTTGACATTTAAATAAAACTTTAATATGTAGCTGCACAAATTGCTCTATAAGTAATTATGTAAATAAGGAAACATATAAATAGTGCGTTAAGAATTATTGTTAACATGACTAAAAATTTCCAAGCTATTTCTCAAAATTCCCTGACTTTCCCTGACACAAAATTCCCTAACAATTCCAGGTTTTCCCTATTTTCCAGGTTGCTAGACATCCTGTATATGTAACACATGCTTATGTCCGCAATCATCTCCCAGGTGCCTGGGTGGCGCGCTTTAGGGTGGTCATGGTGATTCTGGCAGATATCAGCACGCAGATCCTTGGTATTCAAATTCTCTACTTGACTCCGGGTTGATTGTTACAGAACCTGATAAGGTCGTCTCGCAGTTCTTACCACTCAGGATGTTTCCGTAAGAGGTCTTTGACATCTGGATCTTGTTCCTGGTAGCATTCTATCTGGCTTCCGCTGATCTGCAATTGTAGCAGACAGCTCTGTTCTTTGGGGCTACGGTCCGGAGGTTTGGGTAGCATCATCAGTTCCCATTCTTCATCTCCTTTAGCGTAATCTTCTAGGTCCGGTTGGCGAGATAAGGTGTCTGGAATGTTGTTTTCCCTGGGCAGTGCTGCACTTCAAAGCCAAATTCGGTAACGAACAGATCCCACAGACCAAGTTTGGCTTTGGCATTCTGGGACACTCTTAGCCACTGGAGGACTTTGCTGTCGATCCGCAGAATGTAGTGGGTGCCTTCCAGATAATACTGGTGTTTTCAGATAGCCCAGATGATGGTGAGGCATTGTTTTTCGTTGATGTGATAGCATTGTTCTGTGGAGTTGAGTCGCGCACTGGTGTCACCAATGGGTTGTCGTCGGGGTCCTCTGGGTATAGGACGGCACCAAGGCCATTTTGACATGCGTTGGTCTGTGGGGTCCTTCTCCTAGTGGCTGATGAAGTTGCGTGATGTCTTGAAAACTGTTCTTGAGAGCTTGAAAGGCAGTGCAATGTTTGGGTCCCCATCGCCACTGGGCTTCCTTCTCTAACAATAGGTGTAGCAGTGCCATGTGACTGACGATGTTGGGCACAAAGTCTCCAAGCCAGTTGCATAGGCCCAGGAAGCGGCGTAGTTGCTTTTTGAACAGCTCGTATCAAGCGGGCTTGGACGTAATTGCCTTCGGGTGAAACTTTGTGGCCCAGATAATCTATCGAAGACTTCCCGAAGTGGCTCTTCCGAGAGTTTTGCTGTCATTCCATGGAGCTCCAGACGTTCAAGTACCCTTTGTAGATGACTGAGGTAATCCTCCCAGGATTTGGAGTAGTAGACAATCACGTCATCGAGGTACGCGAAACAGAACTGCCCAATGTACCCTGTAAGTACCTCGGCTGACATGAGCCGCTGAATGTTGCATGAGCATTTTTGAGCCCAAAAGGCATTATTTGAAACTGGAGAGTTTCCCCCTCTGGCATGGTAAACGCAGTGTATCTTCTGCTGTAAGGGTGGACAGCAATTTGCTAGTACCCTGACTGCATGTCGAAGGTCCGAAACTATTTGCTTCCCGTTTATCACGCAAAGTGTGCGATAGGTTGATGGCTGGTGGAACTATGGGGAGAGTGACGTTGTTTAGTGCCTTGTAGTTAATGCAGAACCTAAGTTGTCCGTTCCTCTTTGGGACCAGTACCACATGCAAGTTGTACGGTGAATACGAAAGCTCAACAATGCCCTGGTGTTTCCTCTCTTCTATCTGCTCCATAATGAGCTGGTGACATTTAGCAGTCACCCTGTAGGGTCTGGTGTAAACTGGCATGGTCATATTCAGCAGTATTTTGTGCTGTATACATAGTTCAAGTCTGCCGAAGCATTTCTCCACATCTGAAAGCGCACTGGTGTATTCGTTGAGAACATTCTTCAATTGTTGGAACTGAGCTTCATAGAGTTTGTAGTTAATCTCCTCTTCTTTGAAAGTCAGGGGTATAACGGCTTGGGACAGTGTTCTCAGTAGACAGGCTGTGTTTGTCACCCAGGTATACTTTCCGTTGCCTGTGGTCCATATCACATTGTTGCTCACAGAGCCAAAGGTGTCCCAGTATGATTTCTTCCTGGATATCTGGCTATACGATGAATTCTGCAGGCCCCAAAATCTTGTGAAGTTCAACAATGAGAGTCTTTCGCCCATCAACTGTGAGCATGCAATCTGGCTTGGCCGTCATGAAGGTTTTGTTTGAAAGCGCAGAGATGCCCTTTGCATGTATGTCAAGATGCCACTTTCCGCAAAATTGCTGGTTGCAGCTGAGTCAAGCAGCTCAGTACGTTCTTCTCATGGACACGGATTTCAATATGAGGGGCTTCTGACAGTTCTGTCTCCTCGTCTAGCAGTTTAATGGTTGGCCTTTGTGATCCAGCACGATTGCCCCTTTTCACATGCCAGTCATAGCGTTTCCCATCTGAGGAACTACTTTCTTGTCGGCAGCTTGCCGGGTGGTACCTGTCGTACTGTTGTGCCCCCTTCTTCCGCACCTTCACGCCATATTTGTAGCTGCGGGCAGTCTTTGTGAAAGTGATACGCTGAGCAGTAACAGCATTTCAGTTGGCTAGGTGCGGGGGTACGGATATTGGTGTTTTGAATCTTCATTCAGACGTCTTGTCTGACTCAACGGGCTTGAATAATTTGAGAGGGGTCCAGGATTGCTTGCGTCTTGAAATTGAGCTCAGTTTCCCGCACTCCTTCCACTAGTTCATCCACAGTGAGTGACTTGGGAATTAACAGAAGGTTTCTCAGCATGGATAACAACATGCAGGTGACATGCCGTACACAGCTTTCCTAGTCTCCGGCGAGGAATATTTATCGATACATCTGTACCTAATGGTGGACAAATATTTCCGCTTCGTCTGGTGTATTGTCCGGCTATAGAATTCCGTCGTAAAGCGTGCCAGTACTTCCTCACCAGTAAATTGTGTGGCGAGAGACGGCTATTGAGTTGCTCCACTCCGAAATGAATTCGCTATACTTCTGCCATCATTCGAGGGCCTTGCCCTTCAATTCTGCCTGTGCTCGTGTGACCCATTGCCATTCAGGAAATTCATTGACCCAAAACTCCTTTCGCATTCGGCCGTGAACACTAGCGGCTCCTGATGAGGATGCCCAGTGAATACTGGTAACTGAGACTTTCCCGTGCACTGAGCGATACATGTGTGGGAGACTGGTCCAGGTTTACGTGGTCTATAATCAGCAGAGCCTACCGACAGATTTTGCATGGGTAGCGGAAAAGTTAGAAATAACGAATTTGCCTTTTCAGTTTTTGACAAGGCCTCAGTTACCCCCTACCCTCTCCCCTTTTCACACTCCACATCTTGCCAGATCGCCAGCCCAGGTCACTGTTCACAGCGTTATTTTCGCAATTTCAACAAAGCATAAAAAGACAGTTTAAACTATCACAGAAAAGTTAGAAATAGTAAAACAATTTGAGCATGATGTGTTATAAACCAAAACATCAATTCCTGTGCCAAACCAAAGAAAATTGAAGCCTTTTTCAAGAAAGGCATAGTTTAACTTTTCTTACATCTTTTCGTATCAAGTGTTTAAATGTTTACAAAAAAAAAACTAAATATTGCAGAATTTTTAAACTTTTGTGTGTTTGTAAATCGGTACAATTTTAATAAGCTCCTAGTAATTAAAGATGTATAGAAATTTGAGACATTTCAACTCACCCTATTGAGATAGTGAGAAAGCAGCCTACACTTATTGATAGAGGCATGCACTTACGTTTTTGTAAAATTCACTATGGTTGTCACTAACTTTGAAATGAACGAATTTACTAGTGAAGGGACGATTTGCTTATCAATTCCTCAATTCCACCAATTTTTACCTGAATTGAAGAATCAACGAGTTCCGATTTTTTGCATTCAAAAGTTCAATTCGATTCAGTAAAATTTTCTTACTGGGTAGCATATTCTAAAAACCTGGTGGTGCTTGTTAACGCAATGCAAATAGCTTGTGTGAGTTTGCAGTCATGTTTAATCATTCATAATTAGAGGCACAATTGTGGTAAATCATGATAAAACGAAATAACACCTAAATACAAGTTAAAATGCAAAATAACACAAAATACGAAGAATTGTGGTATATCCTACAAAAACTACTTTCTCCACAAGAAATAAATTCTTCTCCCATGATATATACACTAATTTACTTTGGCACTATACAAATAAAAAATCTGAAGTTGTGCAAGTTCTAGGCAACATTGAGAAGAAAAAATTATTGATTTTGTCTCGAGACAATTTTAAAATCTCGAAAAATATAGTTCTACATGCAACACACACACATAATTACGTTAAGTTAATAGAATGTAAAGAAACATATTCCAAAAATTACACAAGCAGTAAAATATGCACTTTGAAATAAGCTACAGTACTTTGACAACTAACTGCCTCCAAGCGCTAGTAACATTGGTGCGAAATGAACACTTGCAGAGGTACTGCTATCCTGTGGTGTCGGTACAACTTCCTTCTCTGCTATCTTGGGATAGTGGCCCGTCGGGTAAAATAATCTTGACTCAAGAGGGTGGCGACCACATGTCAGAATCTGGGCGGGCAGTACAATCCATAATTAAATGTGTTAATTATTTTTACGTCCGAGGCTGTCCAACGCGTGGAGTTGATTCTATCGGCATGTGAAAAGTACTCTGCTACTGTTTATTGTGACTTGCCCCAAGCTCTTGCTTGATCTTTATGGGGCGAAGTCGCCCGCAGGGAGCGCAGTCGCACTGCACAGCATTATGGTATGTGTCAACATTGACAATTGTGCGTAAAATTGTGTAAAACAAAAGTAAGTGCGCACACACGCACACACACACACAGAGATATATTAAAAGAACTGTTTCCATAAAATATCTAGTCTCATAAATAATGGAAGATGCTGCAGCCAATGTAAAATACCGTAAAATGTCTATCATTTGGACATTCTGTCATTAATGAACGTATTGAACCTCCAATACACTGCGATTGATTTGTTTTGTTTACATTCAGTGGTATTATAAAACGCAGCTAGTCGCAACAAACTAAGTTAAAAACATCACACTGAAAAATTTACGAAAAACTATACATATGTATGACTTGCCTTAATGTTTACTGTATAACCCTGAAATTGTATTGTTTTGGGAAATGTGCATTATTCTTGAAATCAAATGATATCGACACATTCGATTTACCTAGCAGGGCCATTTCTACATGACAAAATTTTAATTTTTTCCACAGAGTACTGGATGAAATAGTTAATGCTACTACATTTGCTAATTCAAGTAAAAAAATAATAATTTTCTCTCGCTCTCATTGTAGTTGTCGCTGTGAAATGTAGAACTATACAACAGTATTCAAAATGTTGCAATGTATTTAAAATTTGCTGATAGTTGAATCAAGTCCAGAATCGAGAATCAAAACAAAAATTTTGGAATTGAATTGAGAATCGGAATTGACAAAAACCTTTAATCATCCCATCAATAGAAATTAGACTTTTTTGAAATGTGTATTCCTTGCTTTAGCAAAAGTTAACGTTAGATAATGCTTTTGTATTGTAAGGGTTCTTTTTTAATGGGGATTGAACTGTATTGTTTAAAGTCCTGTTATATAGTCTAGTCTTTATTGCATTGCATTCTAAACTTTCAACTAACTCTGCCATCTAAAGGACGGGTCTGAGTGATGCACATTGAGAAAGTGACACACACACACACAACTATGGATCGCTTATAAATTGTACCGTGTCGCTCGCCCAATGTGCTTGCCTGGCACCGGCGAAAGGCTGTGTATACACGATGCACCGTGAATCACACTATACTCAGTGCAACATAAATATCACTTAAGTATCCTGTATTTTTAATCCTGCACATACATTGTGTGTTTTGTGTTTGCTTTGAAATTTTGAAATGTATAATAGGTACAGCGTTTTATCACGATTTTCAGAACTAATATCACTGTGCCATTCATAGTAAAAAAGTGTAAATTTGATTATCCGGGTTTTTTAATACAAATTCGCTTATTCGTGTTTATCTGGCCCGGATTAACATGATTAATCGTAAGTTTACTGTATACTTAATTATTTTAGAAGACAGACATTTGGCACACATGTAAGGTGTCTGCAACATGTGGTGGCATGGAGAGGTAATCAGCCCACCATTTCCCCTTCACCACCTACCACCATGAACATACTGCCCAATTGATAAATTCTCTGCACGCTCTCAGCTGATCAAATGGGTCCAGGAGGTTCAAAATTTGACTAACATTCTGTGTCACATTATTTTCATAGGGTTTGAAAGTTTTAGGAAAGCTTGCATTTCGTGTCAGATTACAATACATTACAATACTGAATTTTCGGGTGTTATATTGTTTATTAAACGAGTTTAGGTAAAATGTTCTTTAATGTATTTTTTTTTTATTTCGATTTTTATTGTGTTTAGCTAAACCTTATATTATACCTTATATTATACCCAAAACAAAGTCTAATAAAGTCCGAAGTTGTATTTTATTGATGTACAAGCCAAAACCCTCATCTACTGAAATCACACATGCATGGAAATTGTTTGACTGAAAAACGGTAGATAGGGAGTCAACTGTAAGTTGTGTATCACAAGTGTTTTATACTTGTGTTAAAATAACAGTACCTTATTTTTGACTGAATTGAATTTTTCCATATATTCTATCCATTAATTATATTTCACTTATAATTAATATAAATAAAAACAGGGATTAGATAGTTGTGTTGGTAATGACTAGTAAGAAATAATTTGTCATTCACTTTCTCTTCTGCTGTCTCTCTGGCTCTCTTTTATGCTATACCCCACACTTATTCTCGTGGGCTTCAAGTCTCATTCTTGCTGTCTCTCTCATTCTTGCTGTCTCTATTATTCCTGCTCTCTCGCTCTCTCACTCACACACACCTCACACACTCCATCTATAACTCCATCCATATCTATCTATATCTCCATCCATCCATCCATCCATATATATATATATCCTCTCTCTCTCTCTCTCTCTCTCTCTCTCTCTCTCTCTCTCTCTCTCTCTCTCTCTCTCTCTCTCTCTCTCTCATTTGCTAGTGCCAACCTGTAAGCACTTGTGCTTAGGTCACCTTTAATTTTAAGATTGAATTAATGTAAAAATACATGTTATATTTAGCAGTTTGGCCAACAGTAAATGGCCTTGCAGTGCATGTCATCTCCTAGTAAATACATATAACCCATCAATGACAATTTTCAATAATGATTACTCCTACTTATTTTCATGTAAATAACATGGAATAACTAATAACATTATTTACTTACCAAAAACTTCAGAATCATACTCAAGATTGTCAACAAGTTCATGCAACACAGGCAAGACTGGCTCATCTAGCTGCTGCAAGAAGTAAATCATGAGTAAAGCAAAGGCATGTGGTGGCCAAAAGCCCATGTCTGGCTTGTCAATCCCCAAATCCTGAAATATGAAATATATATAAAATTATATACAAACATTAAAAATTGCAAAACAAAAACATTACATTACATCTTCCTACGAAACATAAAGGCTACTAAAATAATTCTGTGAACTATAGCCCATCTTACGAAAATCTGTGTATTCACACCGCCAATATAATTTTAAAGAGTCACTGAAACACAACACGAGATGTATTTCAAGACAGCTGATTTTCCAGCACATGAAGAAGATTTATTATTGATACAATTACATTCAAATGCTGACAAAGAAAGAAAAATTTGTAGTCAGGATTTAAAATGGTTTTGGCTTCAACATATTCATTAACAAACTCATCATTAAATTAATACAAGCTACAAAATGAACACAATTTCATGAACTAGCTGCCCTGATATCCATGCCAGCCCTGCCAGACTAGCATGCTCTGCAATTCCAAAAACTTTTGGTACAAAATAATGATACAGTTTCTGCTACACAGCTCTTATTAACAGTCGTCTGACTGTCACCTCTCAAGTCATGACTACCTTTCTCCGCACACCAGACAGGCAAAAGACAGGTGCCCACGTCCAATCCCAAGCAGTTTTCACACAACCACCACCATACTTGCATGCATTTTGCCCATAAGAATGGCTTTACTATTTGTGTATTTATTTTTCTGAGTAATACTAATGACGGATATTATTGACCGCACCCTGCTACAGTGAATATTTGGGATGAAACCACTTGGGGCATGAACTTAAAGCTGCAATGGTGGGTGTGTGTCCAGAAATTTTAATTTAATAACTTACCCCCTCTTGCAAGTATCATTCAAAGATGAAAAATTTTAAGCAGAATGCATACATTATAAATTTTACACCAATTATTTTGAAATAACTTATCAAATTGTCTACCTGACTAAGGAATTTTAAATCCAAGAATATTCCTAAATCTTTTACATTTGATGTAATATCTTCTTTATAACATTTTCAACTAAGAACTGTTTTCAGGAATATAAAAACAAAGCCTAGGTACGAAAGCAGGTCAATTTTACGATGTTGTGTATTTTGTGCAATGTTCCGTCAGTTCCAGTCAATGCTAATGCAGTAAAAATTCCATCCATTCACACCTCTGCTTTAGCAGACTATTTTTCCTCGTTCAATAAAAGTGTTAAGAGACTGTGGTGGACAGTGTTGAGCGGAGAGATTTAGGCGGCTCTAGAGAGCCGCCTTGAGAGCCAATGAGGGAGACGTGAGGTGAGTATGGAGCAGCGCTGGAGTGCAAGGGCAGGAGAAAAGGGAGATCCCCGAGAAAATCCACCAACCAGTAGCATCATTTGGCATGATTCCCACAGCAAAAATCCATGAGTAAACCCGCAGGGAATTGAACCCAGTTCATGTGGGTGGGAAGCGAGTAGTCTGACCATTACACCACAGTCTCGTGCTATGTGTCAGATGGTGAAAATGAAGATAACACTGTGAAAATTCATTAAAATTTAGTTACTACCTGGGAGCGCACAAGAGCAAGGTCTTTAACCAGTCAGCTATTCCACAACACGGCTTCCACTGGTGCAGTTCTCTTTTCCACACTGACTTGTCTGCCACGATACATATGCGCAGCACAGCACATTCCACATCCAGTGTGAGCTGCATCAGCCAATGTCAATAACGTGCTTTTTCACTTTCTTTAGTTTTCTTGCCTGCCCCAGCCATTCTATTCCCATTTTTATTCATGAGAAGTTTTGTTTGTTACGTACTTTTTGACTGTATAGTGCCACAACTCACTCCTTTTTGCTTTTCTTTACTAACTATGATTTGAATTTTGAATGGATTTATTTGGATTTCTATTTATTGACAACTTCATTATACTATTTTACTTGGGTTTCAATTTTTGGCTCATTTTTTCGTTTTATTCTGTTACAATTGCATGCGTCAGCAATCAGAAATAAGGGCTGTTACGATAAACACAGAGATTTTTTTCTTGTCAGTATGTTCTAGAAATTTAATTCTTTACCTTCTACGCAGTTCGGCTGGCATGGAAAAGTGGTTACAATGGGGTTGGCACAATATCAGAGGATTTATTTCTGTACCATGCCATGCCCTTATTTGGATAGGTTTTTGAACCCTGTAGTGAGGAGTGGGGGTAAAGCACATGGTGACCAGCCATAAGCGCCTGCCACCTGCTAACAGATTATTATCAGCCAGTGAAGAAGAGTATTATTAGAGCGTGATCAATTTCACCCACACCAGCAAGCACCCGTGACATCTTTCTTTCCAACCATGGTTTTCGACCTAACTTTTGTTCTAAGATATTATTTCCGCCAGTGTGGGAAGTCGCTAGGTAAACAGGAGGTACAGTTACATACATGCTGTCCTCGTAATTTTCTCGCAATGCAAATTTTTGCGGCGTCAATAATTAACTAACTTTGTGGTGCTGTTCTGTGCTTCGACTGGCTCATATAGCTAACTGTTCGTGACAATTTTGAAGAAAGCGAACTGTTTTAACTTGAATAAAATACGGAAAAAATCATCCAACACTTAAAATTTTTTTTTTATTTTGCAAATGTGGCGTTGCCATCGACGTATAGAATTGTTTGCTTAGTACTGTGATTTGCTCTATGGCAAATTCAGCTACCTTCCCTTCTATTCCCCTCATTTCACACTCTCAATTTCCCCTCCCAGTGCATCATTATTTTTTTTTGCTTAGGCTCATATTAATTTAAGGGCTTGCACACTACTACACGGTTATATTCTACACCTCTATGCCTGCACCTCACCAAATTTATGCCTGTACTATGTTCAAAGACCTGCTGACGTCGTCTGTGCTAACTTCGTTTAACAACGACGCACTAGGAGTCAAATCGTCTGTGGTTCTGTCTATGCGACTTGAATGTATTTTTTCCCATTTAATTGTATTGTGTCTGAGCAGCTGTCAATGGAGCTGTTATAAAAGGTCAATCATCCCGACATTCTCATTTTAGGGCATTTTGGTAATTTTTCAAAATGATTTTGTGGCGTAGTGTTGTCTAGTTATGGGCATGAAGTTACAGTAGTATTTTTCTAATTTTGGTTTGGTAGCATTTCAAAATTGTTGTTTCAATTTAACTAAATACTAGCCTGCTGTGTATTTGATAATTTTTTAATGCGTAGTGTCTTGTCTTAGTGTTTGATTAAAAAGGTTTTTAATAATGAAATTATTTGAGTAATTTCCTAATATTGTCCTTTGGAGCTTTGTGTGTAATATTTGCTTTACGTTTCGCTATTTGGAATCTTTGTATAAATGGCTGTTATTAAGATTTATATCTTAATCACGCTTGAATTTTTATTGTGGTTTTAATTGGAGCATTGAATAATGATCTCATGATCTGGTTTTGGAGTAAATACGTAATCATTATTATAAATTCTGAATTATAAAAGCTTTGGTGATGCCCTATGTACTTTTAAATGCTCAAATACACAAGTGAAATTATTGTGTGTTGCAATTTATTTGTGTATCGCACAATTTTCTTTTAATATGGCACCTTTATTTAATTCTCATGTGTGTGCCAAGTAAGCAATTAGAGCTGTGATTTTCAGTCCCAAAATCTGACATCTGCGACATTACAAAATGTAAACATGAGACGTAGAGTGGCTGTTAGGTGAATGCACAAAATTTAGGCCTGCTTTTACATTAATTTTAACTCACTCAAAAGTCTTTTCTGCATAACTGAGGTATCATTTTACTCATAATACATTATTCTACATATATGAGTCTTGATTTCATTTTAAAAATGCATAATTTTTTCATCAAAGAAGTGTGAACATGATAATGTACCCAGTTGATAAAATGCAATAATGCATGTGTACACAAAACACATACGCACATATGAACATACACAAAATAATTTTTTTGTCTAAAACATGTACCATAGCAAGTGTTCTCAGCATTACTCCCAATGTCCTGACTCGAAGATCAATTGCCACATAGTCTGCAATAAGCTTCGATAGTTGGTAACTATGCTTATTCTGCATAATGACGACACATTTGAAGTTGTACTCCTTGACAAAAAATTTTAAGGCTGGCTCAGAATCATTAAACTTTCTCTCCACATCCCTGCAAACAAAAATAAAAAACAAATGTAAACTGATGCATGGCATTTTATGTATTAGATTTTTCATTACAGACAAGCCCTCAGCACCCTTCCTTCAAACCCCCAAAAGGGACATACTCTACATTTTGAGAGTTACTGGGTTATTGTATTCCCCAATTCGAGACACTTCTAAGAAACTATACTGTACTAAGAGTAATAAAAACTCCCCACCTATGTATCTATACTTTTGCTGAGTAAATTATAGTGCTAGAAACTATTTTTAAAAAATGTATTATCTAACAAAAAACTATACCACTTTGACTGAAATAAAATTAATCTTTAACTCCAAACACATTATTTTCTCTTTCAGCAATGTTCTAGAACAGTAGTGATAGAGGTCTTGCATCAAAAAAACGATAACTGGAAAGAGAGTGCGGGGGGGGGGGTAGGGGAGAACGAATAGAAATGATGAATCCTGCCACAATGTTCAATTACAGTAGAATCTCACTGTTATTAACACCATCTCTCTTTAAAGAATCATTTTTAGGAACCATTAAAAGTAAAAAAAAAAAAAAAATAGAAAATTTGAGGGATACCAGCTGAAAAATGAATCACTACGCATTGTGTGTTTCCCTTGTCAAACACTATAATTCAAGCAGTGCATACCTAAGATTTGATACCACCTACATCTTCTACATTTTGATGTATGTATGGGGGTCCAGGTGGGTCAAAATCTGTCAAATTTTCCAAACCCTCTATTAAGACCATCCCTCAATAACAACCCTATTCCTGGAAACTGTGAGGGTCTTAACTGTACATTGTGGCCCTCATCAACACAACATAGCTCATGATAAGTGTCACATTTGTTTTAGTGGCTAGTGATGCTCACATACATACTATTTCAACTGTCAACATTCACCTGCCATAAAATTACATTGAGCCAACTAGCTACAACACAACTTTTCATTTCTAAACTTTAAGAACAGACTACACATACACCACATATTCCCCTCCCCACCCCAAAAAAAAATTATTTATTATAAAACACAAGAAAACCTTCAATATCTAAACTTTAAGAACAGTCTGGGCATACACCACATGGCAAACGTGTTTTTTTTTTCCCCCATATTTTTAGTAAATTTAAAACATCTTATAATTTTAACATCAAAACTTGTACATCCGACTAGTGGCATTGTCTGGCATGATTCCCACATGCAAAAATCCAAGAGCGACCCCGCTGGGAACTCAAGTAAGCTCACCTTGGTGGGGAGCATGTCCCTTAACCGCTACACCACCACTGCTCCTATATAGTAGATTTTCTATCCATCATCCATAATTTCTCAATGGACTGACAAAAAATCTCAATACATGTGGACTTTCAGTGATTGCAGTCTTGAAATGAAAATAAATCAAAAACAGAATATGTTCCATGGATGCTGGATTTCAATCCATCCGAGTTCAATACATAGGGGTTTCGCTGTACAATGTCTAACAGTGGCTTCATTTTTTACTTTGTTTTCATTCAACAACACTACCATTTTATGGTTATTTAAAAGTTTTGTAAGTCTGCTGAATTTTCTGATTTAATAATTTGTATATAAACCTGAATGCTATAATGGGGCAACGGAATTTCACTCCTTGGTTACGTACACCTGAATTTGTCTATTTAATGAATAAAAGTAAAACTTTACTAGATGTATGAATTTTCTTTGTGGACCATTACAATTTTCCCAGCCTAAATTTTTACCAATGCTTTTACCACAAATGAGAAAATTTACATGAGAGCAAAATGCATATAGCATGTCGCCAATTACTGCAGACTACAAAACATGATCCATACCAAAACTAATGTAGCTAGTACATATGCAAATGAGGCAACGCAAAGATATCCCAGTCAATAACTATTCTTGTGGCACCGTGAAAACAATCCATCCATGCCACTCACCATTTTGAAGTGTAACTTATGAAAAAAAAAAAAAAAAAAAAACTATATACAACTGTTACACATGACACTAAGAATTTATGAATCTCAATCTTTAGTGACCCACACTTGGAACATTGGAAAAAGCAAACTATTATTTACAGTTTGTGAAACGAAAATCAAGATTCTCAGAAGCACAAAAGCAATGAAAACCTCAAAAATTTAGTATTTCTTTTATACCAATATGGGTGCCATACGGCAATGTATAATCGTTACAATGATTTGAGAAACATTTATTTGCTTAATAGTGTAATTCTTCTAAGTTGCAAAATATTAGAATAAAAAACATAAATTATAATAAACAAAATTATGTGAAAGGACTTTTCTGTTCACAATTCTCACAATGCACCCACATTAACTAATTTGTAGTCACTATTCCTTGTAATTTCTGAATACCAAATGCATTTTACAATTTTCTGTAGTGTATATGTACACTAAACATTTATTATTGCAAAAAAAAATGTTCTATGTGGAAAAGCTTGACGCATGCCGCTTATACCATTTATCTACAACAATTACAAGTCATCTCACTGCAACCCTAGTGTACTACTTCTTAATACGTGAGATTCAAACCCCGCGCCATCTCGTACATAGAAGTAACGATCTGTCACAATCCTGGAGGGCAGCCGGACACGTGGATACAAGGGGTTATGAAAGACAGCGGTGCATCCTCCTCCCCCCCCCCCGAGAGCCAACAAGCCAGCCATCAGCTGCCACGGGCCATGCACGAGTGCCACCGAGGATACGCGAAGGCCGAGAGATGTGCTACCCCCACTCCGGCCTCGCACCTGAGGGACGTCTCACACCCACGGCTGCTGTGACACGCGCTGCCTCGCTATATAAGGCCGTGTGCAGCGATCCTCACGAGTTGTTTCCTGCAGTCTTCTCCGAGCACCTGGGTGCTGGAGACTAGACTACTACTAGAAGCCTTCAACAGCCCTTCCAGAGGCTGTCCCCAGCGACTCAGTATTCAGCAGCCACCAGAGGCTGCCATCCCTGACATCGCCGTTAGAGCTCTGCAGCACCGCTGCTGGATGCTCCAGCGACGCCAATCGCCAATAGCTAACAGAAGCTTTCTGTAGCTACCAGACATACCACAAGGTAACTTCTTTGTTTCCTACAGACACCCCGCTTAGAGTTAGGTTTGTATTAAGTAATTTTCGGCAGTTTGTAATTCACTTCCCCAACTAGCCTAGGACCAGGTCACCTTCACCTGGCCACCGTACGATTACTTTCAATCACCTGTCTTCTTGGCAGGCGAGTACGTGTCACCGTATTTAATAAACTCTTAATAAACACGGCTTTGTTTCTCTTAACTGCAAGTCTCATTCATAGAGTACTTTGTAACCAACTGCTAGGAGGGCCTCGAGCTAAGTACCGCCAACCGGAAACGGGAAGTTATTATTACTACAAATTAGCTATAACTGGAGACCCCCTCAGGCAGCACCAAGTTGAATACACACCCATTAGAAGTCCATCTATTTTATTCCTACCAAGTATACAGGTACTGGAGGAGTAGAATAGAGGAGCCCCGAACACTAGCAACACTTCTCAACCAGGGAGAGACAGTACATCTGAGTTGTATCCCTACCGGAGCACCTGGATGCTGGCGGGGGGTATTTGCTTAGGTGCTACAGCCTGGCCTTGGTTGGGATTGCACACCCAATAATAGTCTTGGCAACCTATACGGCTCCAACGCTTCTGATCAGTCCGCAACCATGGGGGATCTTCTGATGCACCGGAGCACGTGTTGGCAAACTGTTACCAGGCAACACTAATCTAGAGGTATCTGTGTCAGTGGAGCTAGATTCAAGGTCCTCAGTAGCTAAACTCACTCTATGCCATTTAAGGTGAGGCAAGGAGGGAGGAGCAAAGAGTTGCGCACTTTGCTGCCAGCTACTCTAGTACCACTCACAGCTAGTCGACGAGCCGAACGAGATCGTGCCACCTTACTCTGATCACTGGCACAACCTACGTCTACTGTAACCAATTCAGCTTCTTTCCTGTCAGCACCGCTGCGCATGCATCCTACCTGCCATCCCATTGTAAGAGGGTTATTTAATCAGACTGAGGAACGGTCGGGGCATCTCGTACAGTAACTTCTGAAGCAGAGCCTCAGCGGACTGGAATGGCGAGTTCTGTGTCGTATCACGTCATGCCCTCGCTACCGCTCGAGCCGAAGACGAACGTCTCAATCAGAAGGATCCAGCTACCCCTCGCCTGCAAGACGACAACAAATCACCTACCGCTAGCACTTCCCGCCCGTCGTCAACTAAGACCAGCACCAATGAGTCATAAGCCTGATCAATCTAAGGGACTCATGAATCGTAAAGTCGATAACTTCCACGTAAGGCCACATGCTCGACAGCTATATCTAGCTGCAAACAGAAGTAAGTCAACCTGTAAGCACAACTGACCGAAGTGCAACCAAAGCCACATGACCGTGATCCAGCCATAGCTAATCGGACACGCATCAAGCTTAAAGTTATACTTGTATAGCTTGTAGGTAAGTAGATACAAAAATTAGTTATTTTACTAGAAAAAAAGTTGGTACCTAAGAGGAATCCCTCAAATCTTCAAATCATTTCATAAAATTCTGAACTACCAGTACTCTGGAAAGACACACACAACACAGATTTGTACAAGATAGTTATTACAAACCCAACTCATCATCACATAATAAGAGACAGTATATTATTTTATATAATTTGTTTCCATTATTAATAAATTTTATTGCAACAAAGATAAAAACGAAAGTTAATTTACAACTGGTTTGACAATAAATTAATAGGAAATCTAAACAACTGCAGCAATTTGGAAAGATAAACATACCTGTACACCTCCTCATTTTTTTCTATCTCATCAGCTAGCTGGCACATCATCTTGGAAGCCATACTTTCATCACTAACTGTCAGTTGCAGGTTCAGATCGGATGTTTTCAAGGCCAATCCTGATACTGTTGATCCATACATGCGCACCCCACAATCTACACACACACGAGAGGTGCTACTCTTCAAATGTTCAGGATGTTGGCCACGTAAAAATGTGTTATTTCATTTTTGTACCACAGTACGTTAAACTTTTAAACATTATCAATAATTAGTCATTCCTTGCAAAAAATGAATAGAGCAGATAGTTTTTGCAAAAATTAATGTCAATGTAAAAATTTTAGAGAAATCTAAACTAACTTACATACAGAAATGAGATAATTCACACTGAAAGAAGATGCCAAGAGCTACTCCAAAACTTATATAAGGTCATAAAAAAGAATGTTTTTGCTATTTCAAAAAATATCTGAAAATAAGGAAACACTTGCATATTTTTTATTTGTGGCTGCCCCTAAAGTTTTGTAAAATAACTTTTCCAAAGCGCACCTTAAAATCGATTAAAACGATACGTCTCTGTCACCCTTGTTAAATTTTCTGCAAATTAGTTTGGTTTATTTTATTTGCACATTACAAAACCAGTAAAATTTTGACTTTGACATGTTAATTTGCAAAAACCATGTAATCTAACAAATTTTTATCTGAGGAAAACGTAGTCACAGATAATGTCAAAGTTGAAAAGTATGTGGTACAAATATAAAACACGTATTTCATGGCAGTGCCCTTAAGAGCTATGCCTACCTGCAGCTAAATTATGGCCCAATGTGTGTCTAAAGACAACTCTATAAAGTTTTTTGTAGAAAATTTAGCAGCTAAAACCAGTTCTGAAAACCCTTCTTTTAGCCATTTTCATGCCCAAAAAATAATCCACCAAGCTGAAATGAGAACTTGAATCTTGTCTTTGGGCACATTAAATTCTTTAAATACATACTATTAGAGTTGAGCCACCATTACAAAATAGTGACACTTTTTTAATAATGTGTCTTATACCAAACCTTTGCAATGCACTTTATGTGTTAGCTAAGCGGAGCCCTAAACTTTTTGCAAGTTATGAAATGCAATAACTTCAAAGTAATGATAAGTTATTCAGAAGTAAATAAAAATCTTAATTGCAGAAAAATGCTTCAAAAACTCAATCTTTCACTTTTCTTTAATAATTAGCCCAAATAAAAAAAACTGTTGGCAACAATTTGGTAATTGAAAAGGTTTTCCCAATAATAACCCCTATTCCAACTTGAAAAATGAGTACTAGACAGGCAAAATATAAATATTTCCAACACTCAAATACCATACAAATTACATGAGTTTCTCTATTAATTTGTGTTTTTTATGAATCATAAGACAAAAATTTTCATTTATATGCATTTAATTGCAGAAACTGAAAGAGAACATTTTTGGGGGGAGAGTGATAGAACCCATATTTTGGAAATTATAACATAATTTATGTTTTTTTTTAGTTAAAAGTTTGATTTAAAATAATCAGTTTTGATCTTTTGTACATTATTGTTGAAGTACATCTCCTGGTAGACATTTGGACAACATAACATTTGCATAATGAATAATATGTAGCATTATCTGATGACTGTACATATCTGATAAAAAATTATCAAATATCAAAAACATAAAATTTCATTTTCACTTTCATATCATTTTAGACAATGCCAACCATATGCCGTTATAAAGAAATTATTAAAACATACTTCGTTTACGAACAGGATCAGTGCATAATATTTTACTCTGAAATAGTTGATTACAACTATGCCCAGAACTTAATTTTCAGAATCCATTATACATTGCAAAAGCAAAGCTGCAAAGCATAAGTGACATCAAATCATTAAGACCTACTAATTTTAATGCATTCTCATTCACAATATCAATAAAAAAAATTGTAACTCTTTAGCTTATGTCTAATGTGAGAAGTTTTAAAAATCTTTTACTTTAAATCACAACATATTTTGCAACACATTGGTTTTGTGATGGTAGCAATTTTATTTACACATTGTGTCGCCATCACATGGTAGGTTACAATCAATCTGCAAAATGCAATAATCAAATGAGCATCTATCAAAGACTTTGACCGGGTTACACCAGATACCCATGCCTGGTCAGTTAGGCCGTGCATGCGACTTGTGACATCATAAAGAGAAACTTTGTCTCAAGTACTCCTCTCTTCCTTGCTATGCACATTTATCAGTGCATAGTTATGTTCAATGCTAGGCACACACCAACAGTGTTAGGCACATCTGATTTTACAAGTACGGAATTTCCGTAAGTTGATGACAAATATAACAATTTAGGCAAAAATTAAAGAAATCATTGTCAAAACCTAATAAAAATTATGTTCGCTAGAGAAAAAATTTAGTAGCTGTAATGTTGTTGCCACTGATTGGTACACCACAATAATAAAAACAAACTTCATTAAAATTGGTTAAAAGCTGATGTTTAGAGTGTTTCGTCATACAGTAGGCACCAGCTAGGAAGAGGCTCGCTAAGGGCGAGCACAAGAGGAGAACGGGAAACTGTGCGAGTGAGATACACACACTTACCGTCCTGCTGACAGTCTATCAAAGATACAAACACTCAGAATATTTTTATACTCTCACTGGACACTGACAAGTACTGAATATACCTTACGGTGGGGACTATCTTTTTCTTCTCCCATAGTAACAGACATAATAACTACACAATATTCATGAGAATAAAACATAAAACCTAACAAAAGCAACACTTGAAGCACATGCAAACCAGAATACCATATGTAATATGTTTGCACCGGCCTCAGAACACCGCATGCCATGCTCAGACTTCCACCTCTGTCTCTAGCCAGTGGGTTGAAGACTGGAAGAAGGAAGTGACGAAATTTCGCATACATGCCCAAACCGCTTGCTAGCAAGTACTTTTTTTTTGTAAAACGCAAACATACGTACTTTTTCAATACCGTTAAAAGATTTTTTTTTTTTAATTCTCCTTACTTGCAGTTTAGGTGGAAGTCTTCAAAAAATAATTTGTTGAAAGTAATGCGGTTGGTGATGCCATTTGGACGTTCAGTTGCCTATGCACAGCGCACTATGTCATACAAAATTTGTTCCGATCCCTCTGCCATGTGTGTCAGTGTATATCCTATGTCATTCCATTCCCTGTTAATATGGCCATTAACCAAAAATATGTATTTGGAATTGAAATTCTTCATGTGGGGACAACACTCGTTTACAATTGTCTGTTACTAAAATGACGTTTACTAACATGATTTACATATTTGGTGTACTCAGAAAAATGGCAAAGGAATGTATTGATGCATGATGCAGGTCGTCACTACATTAATGAGGCTGATTTTGTCGGGTGCTAGGGTAGGTGCACCCTTTTGCAGGAGGTTCTTAATTCCCTTAGTCCCTACACGTCCAGTGTAAATGACTGGCCTGGTAGCTTTGCAGCAGGGCACGAAATTAGGCTAGGTTAGGGTGATCTTTCTCTTCAAAGTATTGACTCTCAGCGGTAAACCTGGGAAATCCGTCACCTCGGATGATGGTTTGACCTGGTTCGTCTCTGTCAGGCATACGTGGGCTACAGGAGGGTTAGAGATACAGTGTTTGAAGCTTGCGTGAGCTGTCGAGGTCAGTTCTGCTGATTAAAGTCTGAAACTGGAGTGTGGAACTCCCAAGGGCTGAGCTGGCTGGCTTAAATATGCTGCGATCTAAGGTGTGTCTCCCTGTTCAGACGTGTGGGTGCCTCGAAAATGTCCTTGGGGTCCTCATATGTGACGGATATCTGAAAATAGCACAAAGCCTGGGCTTGATACTTGGGCGAGAGATGGTTGAGCGTAGCAATGAGGGAGGGTGTAAGCTGCACAGAATGGGTGCCCGTCCAAGGTGCTTGTGTGGAATTATTGAGTACGGCTCGTGTGAGTAATTTACCCGGGTAACCTGCAATCCCCTTAGCAGTGTGAGGTACACTGGGAGAAGTGCTATGTCTACGGGAAAGGATATCCTCGAGTCAATAAAACTGTTGTTTATTCCTATTGATGGGAAATAAACAAGTGGTGTCACACTACCTCATAACATTGGCAAGATCTTAGAGAAGCTTAACACTAAGTTATACAGGTAGAGGCAACCTGGTTCTGAGCTACCAATGGTGGGGTAGACGAGCACTATTAAAATAACAAACTGATATTACTCCCTAAACATGTGTTTGCCCTGAAGGGGCTGCAGTGTCTCGGTGTGTAGATGATGTGTGGCATGAATCTTCGACACAAATGCTGTGATGACTATGCAGGTTGAAAAGGATAGCTCCGGCGATGAGGTGCGGTGGAGACCAAGGAGAGGTATTTCCTTTGGCATGAATGCATTGAAGGACGGTAGGTAGAGATAGAAGCAAAACAAGCGGGGTAGTTTTCCGGCCAGGCTGCGGTGATGTGGCTCGAAGACGAGCCAATGAATAACTGTCATTTAAGGGCGACGTACCACTATTTATACCATAACTGGCTCTTCCCCTTCAGTCAGCTGGAAAGGGGTGGCACAGGAGAGAGGGTAGCCATAGCACAGCTTCCTCAAGACGTGACGTCACCGGCTGACTTGGAGATTGAGAGGCAGCAAAGCTTACTGGTGTAGCCATCTAGCGGCGTGCAGTGGTACTCAGTACCCTGGTTGCATAGTCTCAGTGGCCGGTGAATAATACAATCTTCGACTGGAACCTCCATTCTTGCCACGGTACACAGTAAAAGTTTTTAACATCTCATTACAGGTCCATAATAAAACTCCGTTGCTATCAGGCACAAGGTTTGTTCACTGATGAGACAAAGTTGTTTATACCATAGTCGAAAAGACTTCATGCATCAGTATTCAGGTAAAAATCTGACAAAGTAAACATCAAATAGATCCTAATATCATGAAATGCCAATTTATTAGCTACAATGGGTCTTTAAAACATGCACATTAAATTGTTCTTGTCTTGTAAATTATTTTCAAATTAGCAACACAAACAAATGCCAGTCAGGGCTATAATGAGACACTAAAAAAAATTGAGCTATTGTAATACAGCACACAAAAAAAATGTTCTATGTAACAAAAGGGTTTGAAAATATTGTGTTGTTTAGGAAATTCATTGTATTTTTTAATCCCATAATGAGCGTGACAGTTTTACTTTGACTTACGAACCTAAATTTAATTCTTAGAACATGCTGTTATTTATGAGGGCAAAACTTTCAAATCTGATTTGACAACTTTCAGTATACTTTGAAAATGAACGAATATATCCATAATCTGTGAGATACAATGAAATCTGGATAGTTTTAGCTATCTTTTAGTTTATAATTCAGCCACATCTAATTTGGGGAAGTACTTTATATTGATTGGTAAAGTGAAAGGGTTAATGTAATACACTATACTGAGGCTGTGAGACATACGTGTGGGCTAATGTGATACAGTTTGGTGACAAGAAAACATTTTTTGGTCCTACATTAACACTTTATTAATTTTCTACTAACTAATCTGCTATAATTTTGTTTTCGTACCTCTAGTACATAGGGAATTTCAGGCCTAGTTAAGTATTTCATTTTTATGCAATTGGCTGTACCGTTTACAAACATGTTTAGTGATTTCTATATTCATTTGTTATGTTGCAGGCGATTTTGTGTGGTTCCTAAACCTTCTCCATGGTTGTGTAGGCCTATAGTTTATAAGCAGTTCTGTATAGGCCTACTTATTCAAACATGGTGGGCAATTATAAAAGTAAAAATATATGAAAAGTTTACACGGAAGAATTGTTTAAGAAAGCAGAGGGACTGGTGGATAGTGGTAAGTCATTCTGAGCTGTGTCAAAATAATTAAATATTGAAAAAATGTTTTTGTATCGGTTCATAAAGAAGAGGAATTCAAATAACCCACAAAGACAACATGGACAAAAGACTGCATTTCCAGCTGAAGTTGAAGAGAACTTAGTGGAGCATTTGAGAACTATGGCAAAACATGGATTCGCTTTGGGAAAGAAAGAAGTTCTAGATGTGGCCAAAGAGTATGTAGAGGTAAACAGTTTGCAAGTGCCATTTAAGAATGGGCGACCAGGACACGACTGGTTCAAAAATTTTTGCAAGAAGCAGAGATTATCCTTAAAGAATTTTGAACCACTGGAAAAGGCAAGAAGGATTGCTACGGGAGATCCTTTCATCATTTATGGATTTTATGACATATTAGAAAAAGAAATTAAAAGAGTCTCACTTGCCGATAAGCCAGGCCATATTTTCAACCTCGATGAGACTGCTTTTTGTACTGACCCATCTCGAATGAAATTAGTAGCAGGTGTCGGACAAAAAGCTCATTGGCAAATCGAAGGAAGTGGGCGAGAAAATATTACTGTTATATGGCGTGTTGCTCAGCTAATGGCACGGCTTTACCCCCGTTAATAATTTTTCAAGAGGCACATCTGTGGACCACATGGAAAGGAGACTATTTCTTCAATATGCTGCTCTATTATTGCCTTGTGTTTGATGGAGACTTCCCCTGGTCAAGGCTTTTCCAGGGACATATTATTCGGATGACTACTTCTATATTTCAAGAGTTCCTAGTCAAATTTGAACAAGAACAGAAAAAGACCAATTCTTCTGATACTGGATGGACAACTAACAAATTTGGTCATGAACACTGCTCGATTTGCTTGGAGGAATGATATCACAATCATAAAACTACCTGCCCATACTACAGATGTGCTGCAGCCTCTAGACAAAACTTGTTTCCAGTCTTTGAATAATTCTTGGGATCAGAAGCTTGTGTCATGATACACAGGGATAACAACAGAAAGTTACAAAAGAATGAATTTGTGAATCTGCTAAGCAAGGTTGGACAGAGGGTCTAAAACCAGAAAACATTATATCTGGCTTTCGGTCAACTGGAATTTATCCTACAGAACAAATATCCTGTGTGAAAATTTAACTTGGACAAACACGGGACCACTGTAATCAATGTTAAGTAGTTAATTTGTAGATATTTGTGTGTGCACACACTGATTACTGTTTAGTATCCTTTAAGGTGGTTTTACATTTTTTTTTTTTTTATAGGCCCTATACCAATTTAGGGCTGAACTATGAAGGCATATGTGCAAGGATATGACTTTTTTAAAGTTTGGTTCAAGTTCAGTTTGAGTTTGACGAACTATAGCATAGTTTGGTTCGTGTACAAATTTAAAAGTTCAGTTCAGGTTCGGTCCGATAAAAATATTCTGGGTTAAGTTCTAGATCTGCTCTGTTCCAAAATCTGGGTTCATCCCACCTTTAGTGTGGCTACATTCCGGACCATAACTAAAAAACAACTTGTACAACGAAAACTACATTTTTACCAGTGATACACTAGGCATGGGCCTGTATCACAAAAGCCCACATTCCTTTATAGAGTTGTTTGTTCATGAGACACTATGGGTGTGTCACAATAGCCCTTAGCCTGTATCGTAATAGCCCATTTGGTCAGGACTATTGTGATACATAAAAAATAATTTTTGTAGAACTTACTCAAGCTATATATTTTTTTTTATGTAAGTAGAATGATGGAGGAAGTAAAGTTGCATTTGTTGGTATTTTTTTCCATGTTTTTAATTATGTTTGTAAACTAGAAATCATGAAAAGTTTTTTTTTGTATCACAATAGCTCTGATTGGCCTATATTGTTCCAACAGATTTTTAATGTTGTACTACACACAAGAAATCCCAACAAATTTTAAATACAGTCAACTCTCACGTTTTTAAGACCCTGAAATAGTGACCGTCTCAAAATAACAACCTTTTTTTAAGAAACTACGAAAAAAAATTTAATTGAAAGGGTTTTTTCCAATAACGACACCTTCAAAATATCAAACCTTTTCCTGTGACGATGAAAAGTCTTAGCATCAAGAGTTTAATGAAGTTATGAACTATTACACAAAGCACCCTTGTTCGAAGGTTGAGTGCAGTTGTTTATGACAGCAATACGTGGTCGATAATGTGTTAGTGAAATTGCTGTATTGAATGCCTACACTGCTAGGAATCACATTGCCCATCCTGTGTATATGCCTATACTGTCACAATGCATTGCTCTTGTAATAATAGTACCTCAATACTTGGGTTTTCACAAATATGCAAAGCTGCAACATTTGATGGGATACTCAAATAAATTAAAAGAAAATATTGAAATCATAATTTTACCTGGATGGATCTGTTTTGCAAGCAAATGCAATCTTTCAGTAACTGTTATTCTGTCCTTTATTTTCCTCCCAAGGCCATATGTCGAAAGTACACCATGAACAACTCTGGTAATATGAGCTATCTGGTCTTTTGTGGGAGGTGGCAGGCATTTCAGGGTCATCTCATCCTTCATCCTCTGAAAAACACATACAGTATTATCTCACCATCATGACAAATGATACAGGTGATTAATTATCTAACATTCAATACTGACAACACACATTTAACATATGGATACTTTGCTTAATTAACATTTTCAGAGTGGTGTACAGATATTTGTAACCGATAAAATAAATCTGTACTATACCTTGTACAATTTTTGAGTATTTAGATTAGGGATGGGTCAATACCACATTTTCTCGATACTCAATACCGATACTTTCTCGATACCAAATTCTAAATGTCATGAACACAAAACAACTTGGCAGAGAATATTGCTCATTTTACTAGTGTTGTTGACGCACACTGAAAATATATTTTCAAAAACCCACATTACACTTGAAACAAATGGTGGACAGCCTGTAACTCAAACATCCTTAACCAATGGTAAACCAACACAGTCTCCTTCAGGGAAATTACATTAACGTTTGTTTACTAAAATGTCTTATAACCGAGAGTGAATTGAGTGACAAGCACGGCTATTTACCAACCATCCAGTCCAACGCTCAACGCAAGGTGTGGCTTCATTTCCTCCCCTTACAAGTCTGGTGACAGGAGAAGTGGTTCCTAGCAAATATCGTTTAGTTTACTATAATACAGAAATCATGGTATTGGTGAATTGCAGCATGATTAAAAGCAATTTTTAACTTCTATCAGTTTACAGTGTTTAAAAAGTACATAGAGTACTGCAACAAATCATGTAGTTCAAGTGTGTGCGTGTCTATATATATGTATATATATGTGTGTATATATATATATATATATATATATATATATATATATATATATATATATATATATATATATATATATATATATATACATACACATATATATATATATATATATATATATATATATCAAACACAAACTTTAAGGTTATGTTCGGGTTCAGTTCGAAATTTACCCAGTTGCCCACCTCAGATGTTGACATTCTTCTTTTAACGACCATAAGGTTACAGTGACCTTACAGAATTGCACAATATTTTGGCTTTTAGTCCCAGAGTTATTTATTTACAATATTTTTCCAAATATATCGCAATCGCCATAAATTAATTTAAAATAAAAGAATTATTTGTTTTATACCTACTAACAAGGCCCCACAAATTGTTGATGCAATTTTAGTACAAAAAAATGTTTTTCCTGGAACTTGTTGAAAAATCATGGTGTGCACTATACACGAGTGGTACTTGTAAATATGGAACTTCACTTCAAAGAAGTTGAAAAATAACAATGCAACATAACAAAAATTACCAAATGTCATATTTGATTATTGTTTAGGTAGCAGTGATGACAGCATTATATCTTGAACTTTATTGTGTGTAAAACCACATGCTATTTTTTATTTAAATGATTGTATACAAAATAAGTGATTTGCTTGAGTTTTTGAGAAACTACATTTTTAATAAACATCTTTTTTTGTGCTACTAATTTGTTGTTTTCGCATACCACGTCTAAAACGACTAGAAAGATACATTTCCCAGTGTTATGATAAATGATCATATCAATCAAATTTATAACAACCAAAAGTTAATATTATGTTAATTTTGTACCTTTTTTCCACTCTCAAAAGAATTTGGCCATTACATTTTAGAACTATTAGTGGTGAAACTGTGCAGGTTGTGTGCATGTGTATAAGTGTATATGTATGTATGTATATGTGTATGTGATATGTGTGTTTACTGTTAATTTTAGTCCCCAGATGTTTAAACAATTAGACATGAAATTGTGAATGTGGTTGTATTAGTTTGTTTGTGTTTTATACTTGAACAAATAGAGGATGAACTACGAAGGCTGTATGTATATATGTTGTTTTCACTTTGCACCTCGCAGCCAAGTCCAGAGGTCCAGTAACCAAACTCTCATTACTGAGTGGGCAGCACTGCAAAAATGATACACGGGACCACTACAATAGATGTTAAGTACTTAATTTACAGATATGCGTATGTACACACAGTGATTATTGTTTTGCATCCATAATCCACTGTATTTTTAAGGTAATTCTACATGTTTGTTTTTTGTTATATTTATACTAAGTTAGGGCTGAACTATAAAGGCATACAGTAGAACCTCTCTATTACAACCCATCACAGTTCCCAAGAATAGGGTCGTAATAAAAAATTTGGAAAATTTTGGGCCACTTTTGACCCACTCCTAACCCCTATACCGCCAAACTTGCCATTTTTTTGCATTAAGTTCATGTTCAATTGTCTCTAGCACATAAAAAAACTACTTGTTAAATTAAACATAAATACATATGTATATGTTAATAGCTGGACGTCTCCTGATTAAAGGCATATTGGACAACCCATTGTCGTAAAAAAAGATGGCCTAAACACAGTATGACACGGCCATTGAAAGTGTGTGAAAAGATTAGACTGAATATTAAAATATATAAAGTTATTATTAAAGATCTATTACGCAGGTCTTGTGGGTCATACATAGCTGTGAGGCACGTAGTGATTAAAAAGTTTAGGTGGCGTTGCGCAATACATGTGCTCTCGCTTTGGTCTCGCCATTTCATTGCTAGAAAATCAGACGTAATAAGCACAAAGCAGTAACTAAAAACACTGTTGGAGATGCCTTACATTTGACATGAAACACAGAACTTTATTTATTGAAAATAGATATGAAGACACATTATTTAGATTAGATCACTTGTGTACTGCGGTTAGCAGCGAATTCATTGTGTACGTAGCTGGGCGAGCGCCTAGATTCTCTGCAGCGCGGCCCGGCGCGGCAGCTTACTGCTGTTGCTCGGGCCTAGAGCCTCTGGCTCGGCTGTGAAGTAGGCGGTCCTACGAGCATCACGCTTGTGCCAGGGCGCCCAAATGCCGCTCAGCTGTTGCTCATACCGGGGCCAACTACCTCGCGCAGCTGTCGATAGATCGCTACAAGATTACTCGTGGGCGGCGGCTAGCCAGCGTCACTGCTGTCGTTACTGCTGGTGTTGGGAAAACATGCTGATTGATGCTATTCATGTCAATGTGTTGAATTTCTACTAAATTTAGGTGGCGTGTTGGCCTCTGTACTGGTACAATGAGGCCCAGCAATGTTTACAGGAATACAAAAATTTAGTGCGGCCTACTTGAAATATTAATTAACACGAATATTTCATGAAAAAATTCTGATGTGGCATATACACACACATGGCCTAACGTACCAAAATAAACTGCTCACCATAAAAAATTATTACCTTAGTATGGCAGAGGAAGGTTGACATAAGTAATAAATGAGGGGGAGGGGTAAGGCAGAGGCAGCCGTACATGACTGGACAAAGAATTCTCAACCCAGCCTGCAACCTCCCCCCTTCCCTCCCTCAAACACCAAAGTCCCCTTCTGATAAAGTAATTTATTGCTTCACGTTGCTTGGAACAACAATTGTCAAAGTTATGAGAAATGGGTAACCGCTAACATCAGTAAAGGCCAGTAGTCCACAGACTGAAAACCGTGGATAATAGAAACTTTTATCGTGGTTGAAGAATAGGTCTACAAAAACAAATCCGTGCAGTTTGAAGATACTACGGTTGGCCTGGCCGTTGGATTACTGTATCTATTTTTAGACATGCCTCAAATTTTCGACTTTTTCGACCGAAACTTTTTATGGTTGCTCGGGATTGGGTCGTAATGGAGAGGTGGTCGTAATAGCAGGGTTTTACTGTATGTGCGGAGATAAGATATTTTTTAAAGTTTGATTAGAGTTCAGTTCGACTTCGACAAACTATAGCATAGTTCAGTACGTGTACAAATTTAAAGATTCAGTTTGATAAAAATATTCTGGGTTAAGTTCTAGTTCGGTTTGGTTCTAGAATCTGGGTTTGTCCCACCTCTAATATATATATATATATATATATATATATATATATATATATATATATATATATATATATATATATATATATATATATATATATATATATATATATATATATATATATATATATATATATATATATATATATATATATATATACACACATACATACATACATACATACATACATACACACACAGAGAGAGAGATATATATACATACATATATACATACACACACACAAATACTTAATTGTGAACACAGAAAACAGGAAGCATGCATAAGGTTGTTTACATGTTTTGCTGCTGTTGACAGTCAAATGATAGACTTGAAACAAAAATGGTGGTTTGTTTTTATATATGCATTAGTTCTACAATAAACAAGATTAATGTTACTTGCAAATTACCTATTACAAAACCTTCTTCTTTCACAAAACAAAATGTAGGCTAACTGATGACTTGTGCTCGGGTGCTTTGCTACACATTTGGGTTGGTATAAAATATTTGTTAAGTTCCAGCACAGAATTAATTTAATTTTTAACGTGAAAATGTTACAAATTAATTTGTAAATACAATATAACTGTTTTTTTTTGTAATGAATCTGAAGGGAACACTTTCTGTGTCCACTATATAGGGGAAACTTCACATTTACACATGTCTTGAAATAATACACTAAACAGATATACCAAATTTACATGTGCAGAGTATTTTACAGTATATTCTTATTATTAACCTATGGGAAAGATTTTATAACTGAAAACTGTAATAAAACTTCTTTTAATATAAACCTAAGTCAAACTGAAATAAATAGTAATCTGTATAGATTATTTTTCAAGGCGCCAAAATTTAAAAAATGATGCATGTTAACAAACAATGCATACAGACTTGATCATCATTGAAACTTCACAATATTGTTCGCTGGTGTGGGTGGGTGCTAAAAGTCACAAATCAAATCAAATCATGGCAAGTCACATCGCAGTGCCTGGACATATACCGGATATGCAGCCACACAATAGTTTCCCCCACCACTCCACGTGGGAATGTAAATTATTCACAATTTTTGCATTAGATATTCAAATTTCGAATGGGAATAATTCATAAATTACTATCTGCAACTATTCAAATTTTTGCATATTAGCACATCCCTAGTAAATACCATTATCACAATGTTAAAATTTGATACTTTTAGGATATTCTTATGCGATACTCAGTACTATTAAGTATCGAGGGTATCGCAGCATCGAGGATCCCATCCCTAGTATAGATTATTTTTATGACAAACAGCAACATGAATTATTTCAAATTCATTTCAACTTTCCACAATCACTACGAACATGGTGGTATAGGCCGTTCACGGTAAAGTGAGCACTTTCTGAAACTGTTTCATCAGACATAATAACCAATAAATACATTTCACTGTGGCCTCTGACTTTTGGTTTTGGGTACGGTGAATGTATACACTGTGTTTATTACTCACATGGCAGGGTTTACATTAACAAGTGGCGGAAGGATATAAACTGGTCGAAAGAAAAACGTAACTAGGGCTTCAAAAGTGCTCACTTTATCATGCACGGTCTATAACCTGTGTTGTAAGAAAAAAAGTTACCATACTCCCTGTACTGCTAACAAAAACTCCTCACATACAACATGCCACACAATGACAACATTTGCTGTACAACATGAACTCTTTGTTCCTGTCCCGTGGCCCAAATGCCAATGCATATGGAAAATTTCTACCTAGTCACACTAATGTAATGCCTGCTACATGAAAGCAGCTGTGAAGGGGATGGGTGGTACTTATCTCATAAAGAACACTTACCTGCAATTTCCTTTTGTGCAAAGACTCATTCACATGAGTATGTACCATGGCAAATGATTTGCAGAACTTCTTGCAAACAATACAATTAAACAGCGCATCTGGATGCTTTGGAGATACCTGTAAATACGAATTACATAATTCACTACAGGAAAATACAGCTAAAACATTGCAAACTATCAAATAAACACTAAAACCAGCAGTGCAACATCAAAAGGCATTGAGATGCCAGGCATTCCTAGGCAAAGAAATTTTTTTATTATAAATTTACATTTTTAAGGTGGAAGCAAGGTGTTCCAAATTTTGCCACACATATACATGATGCAGAATGCCAGATAATCTTTATTAATGCACCCATTCCCAAGTGAGATACTTGCCCAAGCCAACATTCGGTCCCAGTATCTACACTGTAAGTTACATGGAGCAAGGGTGGGGACAACTCTGTTCATGTGCCCACAGAAAGATAATGACAAGCAGAACCTCTTTCGTTGAACCTCATTGCGAGGAAGGCAAATATCTGCACCTTCGAGATTATCTGTTGTCTGAGATTAACATATTGATTTCTTCACAATGTAAATTATTTTTAATGTCTTGGCAATAGTGACTTGTAAGCAATATAAGACATCACAGTAGTGCATGCCTCCACATTGATGTAGCTACAAACACAAGTCTGTAAAAATGTTAACACGTAAAGTTTTTTTCACCTTATTGCATTCCCTGCATAATGCTGGAATCACGTAGCTCTGATAAGCATGACAGTACAAAAATACAACGATGCTACAAAAATGCAGACGACACTACAAAATCATGTTTAATATCACTGCTTGAATTTACAACACAACAGTTTAAACGAAGGTTAGGATTTTTCAGCATTATTTACAAGGCACTTATGTAATAAACTAGTTTCAAAGACAATGGACAGAAGAGAAATTTGTAACACATGATGTTGACAAAGAATACAGGTATTATGTTAAAGAACGAGGTTAATCTGGCAAGACACGTTTATTTTTCTTTTGTAAGATGCAAATTTCCCACTGCAGGGAACGTTAATTGCACTATCTTGTTCTACAAAATTGTACACCCTATTTATCATGCAGCACACACAACAAAATTAGAAATTGTTCCTTAATCCGAAACTGCTGCTCCTGCAATAGTTTTTATGCCGACACAAGAAATGTCTTGTATTTGATTGGCTATTCTGTTTTAATTATTGTATCTCACATGTCATGTCATGCTTGTCGGAGCTATGCATTTCTTGCAAAAGAGTTCCCATTCAAGAAATTTCTGACAGTGGGTCCTGGAACCAAATTTGGGATACAGCAGCAAGAGACTTACAAACAAATTGAGGGTCAGTCCATCAATAAATATTTGTTCCAAAACACTTAAAAACTAAGGCACTTGAAAACACCTGTGAAGTGGGCCTGCGACCTAAATGACAACACTACTCAAATGTAAAACACAAATATAATAAACAGCTCAAAACTGAAAAGCATATTTTGAGCCAACTTGGATTTATATAAGACAAGCTTTTCCCAGAAAGAAGGTGGACTCAATGTGTTCCAAAATGTCTATAATCACATAAGTAATACGTCAATGTATGTATGCCCACCTCCACCCCACCCTACACACTCAACAATGTCAATAACTTTTTTATAATTTAAATAATTTTAAGATGTTTGTACTATTCAAAATAAGCAGTGACTGTTAGCATATGTACCAACAATTCCAAAATGAAATAACAGTTAAGATTTAATAACAATAAATAAAAATATATTACTTACATACTCTAAAACATTTATAAAGTTATTTCCTAGCATTTCCTCCTCTGCCACATTAAGTACTGGTGGAGGAATTCTGTCATCTGCATTCGCCTTAATGTTTTGCTTCTCCACATGTTCTATTTGTTGAGCTAAATCTTTAATGGCAGACTGAATGTCAAGACCACCTTCCTTTACAGCACCTGGCTTAGCAGAATTTGTTTTCTTTTTCTTATTTTCCTTCAACATTTTTTTTTCCTTCCTCATTTTCAACTTTTTGTTTTCTGGGGATGGCAAGCCTTTGCTGTTGGCACTCTGAGAATTCGGGTCCTGTGTAGGCAGCAACTTCTTTGTGTTTGGCGTATCGACGTGTTGCACCTGTGTGTGCGGAGCCCCAACTGAGTCCCCTTCCTTTTGTGCTGTACCTTGCGGAGATGGCAGCATTGTTGATTCTGGAACATCACACATTCACTGGACATGTAGAACACTTTGTACAAAAGTCAGATGTTGTGGAAAGTCCAAGAATAAATGAATGTATGTATGTATGTATGTATGTATGTATGTGTGTGTGTATATATACATACATACACACGCATGCACACACACACACAAACTATATTTGTTCGATTCTAAGCCACACATTTTTTCTCAAAATATTTTTGAAATACAAAAGTGTGACTTAGAATTGAGTACCATCAATTTTTTTTGCACAAAAAAAATATTTTTTGAACACAGTAGATTCTCAAAAAATTGTTTTTCAGTGGGAGAGCACGAAAAATGACACATGGTGGGAAAAAATGAACGCAGACTTAAAAATATTGT
Source organism: Dryococelus australis (assembly GCA_029891345.1). NCBI lineage: Eukaryota > Metazoa > Arthropoda > Insecta > Phasmatodea > Phasmatidae > Dryococelus > Dryococelus australis. Next base: position 87,286,410 of record CM057004.1, on the reverse strand, counting down.
ATGTAACTTCAAAATGCATGTTTGCTTGAACTAACAACCTATTAAATATGTCATTAAAAACAACTTATTCAAGTCAATTTATGAGTGGATATTCACTTTAAATATAAAACCTCCTATGTATAATTTGATTTGATGTGAAATATGTATATTTGTTTGAATGAAAACTATTTCTATGTGGTACGGTAAAAATTTACCATCCTACTGTAGCCAAATTTCTTACTGAAGCGGAGGTTCGACCTTTGGTGTTATATTTTTTCACCCCAGAATTTTACCCATAGAAATAAATAAATATGGTCTATATAGTGCCAAGTGTTTACCAATAGAAAAATGATTGCACTGTATCAAAAACTACATGTAGCTGAATTTGGTGACTAGAGAAAAGGAGATACCCAAACTACAGCAGGACTACTTATCTGGCTCTTGCCAATATAGATATTCAGTTTATGCAGGCAGACAATCTCACTTTCTCTTTTACTGAATATGTGAGTATAGTTGGCCCCTATACTACCATCTCCTGCCTGATTTTGCTGCACATAAATATCAAATATGGCACAAAAGAACTTATTACTACTATCTACAGTCCATTCATGGTTACTTCCAACTTTTCTGAAGCCCTACTTCCAGGATAGTCCTCCGCCTCATGCAAACAAAGCTTAATAAAATATAGAAAATTACACCAAAAGGACAATACATTGCATTTATGCGCACCCAACTTAATAATATTTCCCATGAGAACTATTTCTTACTTACAGGCATTATCAACACACATTTATTCTTTTGTTTATATCTACTATATAATGAGACAATCTCTGTGTGTGTCTGTCCATCTTTAATACCTCTAAGTCCCTTGAAACTCAACAGAAGTTCTTCAAATTTTGCAGAGTGAACCCTCAGGGTAAAATACAGGTCATGTTCCACTTTCAGCAATATCAGATTATGCAATCATTACCTTTTGCCATAAAAACAAATTTTTTGATTACTTTTTTCCTGCGGAAAGTTTTGTATTAATAAATAGAGAATATTGCATAGAGATATGAAGGTAATGGAATATAATTTTTGTTTACTTTAAATGTCTCGCTTCAATGTTGAGTTAGTTTCCAAGTGGGGCAGCAGTGGCTCAGTGGATAGAGCGATTCCAAGTGGGGCCTTATTGGCTCAGTGAATAGAACTATGTTAACTGGGGCTGCAGTGGCACAGTGGATAGAGAAATATCAAATGGAGCCGCAGTCGCTTCAATGTTGAGTTAATTTTACATCATTTCATTATTAACTACATATATATATATATGTGCAATTTTTTTTTTCCCAATCTCTTTGAATGATAACCAAAATTTGTAACATGGAGCATGACAATACTAAAAAAAAGGTCACGGGCTGGGCCCCTAGTTAAGTATAATTGGAATATAACAATTTATAAATAAAATAGGTGTAAATGTTCAAAATAACCAAAAATAAGATACTTTTATGTGAACAGGTGTATAAAACGTGATACCTACATGATACATTTAGGAAACAACCAAACACATCATACAGGGGCCACTTTTCAAAGATTTGAGTCAAAAAAATGTGACGATAATGAACAGAGTAACTTTAGCACTGCACATCAAACTAACAGTGTTTACGAGTAGTGAGTGTTTTTTTTAATTTATTCATGTGAAAATAAAGGGTTAGTTGTTATATGTACAATATGTAATTTGTGCATAGTAGCCTAATGAACAAAATTAGCCACTTTATTCAAAGATTTTACATGATTTTCTTTATTCCAGATTACATTTTGTTTCATTTGTTCTGAACAAACAAGATCCTTCTTAGCTTTGAAAGACCGAACATAAAAACTGACTTTTATTTACCCGTACCAAAAATATTAAGTAATAATTGCAGTTAAGTAATAGCACTAGTTATGCATACGACAACTAAGAGTAACTGGCAACTTTTTTTCAAGTGAAAAGGTTAAACGTGTATTTCAGTTAACTAAAAAAAAAAAATGCTGCAACATTTTCTTTAGGAACATACTGTATGAAAAAACCTGTAAGGTTTCCCACTGCAAAAGGGAACCTGTCTGATTTCATTAAATTATTTAGTCAATAACATTTGCAACAACTTTTCAAAAAGTTTTTTCTTTCTTTCTTTAAAGCCTTGGCAATTGCCTTCTCTGCTGGTTAACTAACATCGTGCTCAGTTTAAGTTCTGCAATGTAGATTTTGAACTCTATAATTGTTTGGCATCACAATGTCAAGGAATACATAAACATTAATAACAGTTTTAATAGTATGCTTTCCACCACTGTAAAGTGGTGTTGCCAACTTCTACTTCAGTTCCAGTAACACAATATGCATTTGTTTCAGCCACATGACAACACTTCACACTGCGCTCACTTTAATTATTATTTTCAGAAGGACCATTGATTACACCACAATGGGCAGTGTTAAGATGTGAGCCATTATTGGTGTTTTATTGATCATTTTGAAAAACCACTTTCATTTATTATCTGCAGCTTTTTTGTTTCTTACGGTATTCTGATAAATCTTGATGGATGTTATTGGGTATGAGGTTTACATTTCGTTAAGGGAATGGTTTCAGACAGCATGCACAATGTTGATTTCAAGTTTTCTAGAAAATGGAATAGCATACGAGGAACACATTTTCTCATTCTAGCAATTCTCACTTCGGTAATACTACACTTATGACATTACAAAAATAAAAATACAGTTACATAAACAAGAATTCATTGCAGTTCTGGTAGATGTTGGTCATCGGCTCTTGCACCTAACTACAGAAGTTTTACTAACATGTTTCTTGGGGGCTTATTCTAAGTTTCGTCGGTAACTGCCCACACCTTCATGAACCTACTATCTCGCAGCCGACAAAATTATAGTCGGATCCAAAACTGTATTCAGAGTTATCAGTCGTTTAGCACGGGGGCGCAATCAGGCATCTTCGGCTTACTGACTTTCCCCACTCCAAGCTAGACGAGCGTTTCTGTCTCTGCGCACGGTCGAGAACGTACCAACAAAATATTACTACAATTGCTTGTTTTAAAATTTCACAAATCTGTTCAAAAAACATTACTTAAAGACACAAATAGAAAGTTTTATATTTTTTAGCTCGTAAACAATAATATATGATTACAAATATGTGTTTTATAAGATAATAATAGTGTACAGTTTTCATTGATTTTGTGAGGAGTTTGAGAAACTGTGGTTGGTGGCCATGTTGAACAGTATTTTTTTTCTCCTTCATGAGATATAGATGTTTATGTGTTACAGACGAGGCCTGTGTGTTTAGCAAACTATTTGTGTATGTGGAAAGGAAAATATTTGGTCAAGGCTAAGTGGAGGGATGTTAACAGATGTTAATTATAGATTTCACATAAATCTAACCTGAATAACAAAGAAATGTACAAGTCTTAAATTGATTATATTAATATTCCTAACCTTGGTGTGTGCCGAAAACCTCGTGTTCAAGAGATTGTGAATTTTACAAACAGTGAGTTTGTGTGTTTTGTAAATGTATTTGTAAACCGTTAATATAATTATTGAAATGCACTTGGCATGAAAAAGTCACACTTTCCACACTTTTGTAGTGAGTGAATAATATTTGTTTATTTGTCTATATCGTAAATTCAACGAGTGTAAGGTTAACTTCGGTCAAGTGTGTGTGTGTATTGCTGCATCTATACAAATACGAACATCAATATATATGAATCGCATTTTGTTTTTCATTAAAGTTAAAATTTTTGAAGTTAAATAATTTGAATGTTATTTCCATACGTGCAAAATTTTCCACTGCTCCATCAAAATACCTAATATGCAAAACAAAATGCTGCACACTTGTAAGAACATCAAAATAATGTCATCTCGTGAAAGACGTGAATCTAAAGCTCCCCCTCAAAGCATCACTGTTTCCTTTTTCGCCTCGAACCAAAATAAACAGAAATCCAACGTATATAACTTGGTAATTACAAAAATTAATGAATTTGGAATGCCAACCTAGCTATAATATCCAACATTAATTACTGGATGGAAGTTAGATAACATTAGTCTTTCAGTGTCCATCACTACAGGAAACATGAGGAATGAGGAAAATGCAAGTATGCAGTGGACTCAAACATTTCTTTACAAACATCTTTTATTTTCACTGACAAAGCAGCTGTGGTGGAAGGATAAATTGTGTCCGTACTACATTTCTAGAACTGTCAAAATTTATCCCACTTAGATGAAATAGACTATAACAGAACCAGCCCCAAAACATTGCAAACTGTAGGCTATTAGGGGCCAAAATACAAATGTACACAGCTTATAAGCTTTCTTTTTTAAAAAATGTTGTTACCGCATAACATCACAACTATATTTCACATATTTAAGTAAAGTAAAAACTATACAGGAGGGGAGTTTCAATCTTATACCATAGAGACGCTTGTGTTACGAAGCACGCAACTTAACCGCTAGACCACCGAACACATGATGTTTGAGAGGTGAATAAATGTTTATTTAAGATAAGGTAATAGTAATTTATTGAATAAGTCGAGTATTTGTACATTTACGCGCCTGTAATAACATCCCACATATAAAATAGTCTATAATGTTCTGCACAATGTTTAATAAGGACAGACATGTGTGATGCATGATTGTAATAGTTATAACCAATCTTTTCATGATTATTCGTATTGTAAATGTAGGAAAATTATAACTCCATACAACACAAACACATGCTACACTGACTTTATACTAAACAATATTTATTTCCCTATCATTGAAATACACTGCCACATTTCATACAGACACCAGCCATATTGGTTTACCTACGAAATTCTAGCCTGCCAACTGCTCGTGAACAGTTGAGAAGTTCCAACTCCACTCATGACGTCACTTGACCTTCATTTCAAGCTTAGAATACCGAACAGTGGTCTGAGCCGATAGTTGTAAAGAATCTGTGATTTTTTTTTTGGAATGAGACACTTAGAATAACCCCCTTGGTAAAAGGTTATTTTGTCAGGTTACCATACTAAACCTCATCCAGGTAGAGCCAATTCTTATTCAGAAAACTTACAGCATACGGCAGAAATATGCTGTTACAGCCTATGGCTACGGAGATTGGCAACTGTGAGGTAGCACAGCATTATTCTAGATACATAAATCCCCGAGGACATATGCTACTATAGGCTATATTTAGGATATTATTATAGGTCAATTAGACTAGCTTTATATGTCTTTTCATCCATGGGTCCTTACCCTCTTTTAATGTCCTAGTAAAAACCAGTAAGAGCCAGCCCTGCTGACACTTACTGGCAGCTCACTTTCTCTCCTTTAGTTTTCAGGTTCATAGAAGAGATTGGGGGGAAGAAGCCCAATAGCGTCACTTCTCCCACCAGAGAGGCGCCCAAAAACCTCTCTGGTTACTGCCGGCATCAAGTTAAGAATAAACAAAGCTCCCACCCCCTCTCTACTAGTCGTTCCAACTTTATTAACTAAGAGCATGTTTTCCAAACACTCTGTCTCCTGTAGCATTCTACTTAATTTAATTATATTTATTGCATGAATAATTATTGAAATTTTCACTTCTCTTTCGCATGGGTTTTTACGCGTCTCCTGACGGTTTTTTCCCTTGCTCTTCATAGTTACGACTAGATCTAAGTACACTTAGGGAGGTAGTTGTGGCCCCAAAGTGCAGGCTATGGCTGCCCAATCCCTCTTTGCCGCGATGCATGTCTCCTTGCATGATTTTCCTTCTTAGTATGCAGACGCAATAAAATCCCGCCCCACCTTCAGACTGTAACTTCACATAACACTTAGAATAAGGTAATTTAGGCAAGAAAAGAAAAAAGAACTCACACATGGCTCTCTTAACAAATAACTGATACACCTAAATTATGTTAATGATTAGAAAAACCTAAACAAACATACCATCACTTTACTTGAAGTTAAAGAAACACATGAAAAAACCAGCTGTCCCCTCAATCAAATTACAACTTGACCCTGTCAACACCAGATACAATATCATGTACTCGAGACCTGATTACTTAAGTGTTCATCTGATTGACTCAGTTTCATAAAAAAAATATTATTTAAATGAGTCCTGCTAGCTGTATGTCGGAAGCACTACTTCTTATATCCTTAAAATGGATCGGGAACCACTGGTTTAGTCTTACAAGCGAGATTCTATAATAAAATAATAAAACTATGTTTTCAAGTTCTCGGGCTCTGTGTTCTTCTTAATCAAAATTCAGAGCGTCTTCATATACTGACATAAAATTAAACTTGCAGAAAAAATTGTACTGGAGAAGCATATTTACTATGATGCTGGCTTACTTCATCCTTTGCCGAGACGATGCAGGAATCCCAGGTTTTTGCACCTCGGAATCAGGGTACCTTGAGTAGTTCAGCCGTCCTCAGGTCACCAAATCAAGGTCTCCGCCATCGTACATCCCCGTTGGCAGCTCCTCGAAGTTCAGTGAAAATCCTTTCCTGCAGCTTCAAACTTGTCTAGCAGTAAAACGTTCTATCGAACCTTCCTTCCACTCACTTTCTTTTTCAACAGCCGTCACATTCAAAAGTTTTTTTTTCTTTCCAGCAATTGTCTTTACCAAAGTTTAACACATAGAGGAAATTGTAATAAAAACTTTTAACTTTCCTTCCTACAAGATAGTTATTAAGTTTACTATGGAAACAGTTTTGAAATAACAAACTTATTAAAAATTATCGTTACTACCTGAAGTGCATATAGGAATCTGTATCTCATGAAAATTTATGATTATAAGTGCATAAAATGGCATGCAATATCATAACTTTGAATATCAGCAAACATATGTAACATTTCATATCTTTACAACAAACACATTCATTTGTAGTAAAGTTTATTATGGATGTTCGACCACATCTTACAAGTTCTACAAATTGTGTAACTACTATAATCATTTTTCTCTTTTTAGTACGTTTATAAATAAAAGCTTGGAGTTAAAAGTTTTTTACAGTAATTTTATTTTTCACTTTTTAGTTTCACCAATTATTTTGTAATATTACGTAGGAATGTACATCTCGGGACAAACTTTATGCTTGCTAATGTGCACTGAATTGCTACAGACCCTGGTCACCATCAACAACAATCAAATTACTCATCGAGACAAGTCCAACGAGGCCAAACTCGATACATTTACTATGTGAGGAGAGAAATTGATTTGTGACCCAAGATACTGTGCAAAATAAAATAAAAGCATTACTATGGCAAAATATTTCCTCACAAAGTTTGCAAAACTGGTTATGTAGTATTAACCCTTCTTCGTTTTTCTGTGTTGGTTTCCACATAGACTGACTGGATTTTGTAGTACATGAGGCAGGACACTTGTTAGAAACATGATTTATAATAGGAGTGTGGTTAACTTCCAGATATGACAGTACTATAAATACAAGCTAATATGATTAAAAAATTCAAAAGGTTACCAAATATTTATTTTGCATTTTCTTTGCTTAACTTGCATACTAAAATATATTTTAATTTACACATGTTGTTGATTAACATTTCTCAATAGTAATATTTGCATATGTGATATAAAAATTCATATTAACTCATTTCAATGGAAAGTGATACGAACAGTCTTCATAAACAGTAATCAAGTTAGTGCAGAAGTGGGATAAAGAAAACATCTATGACATTCATAGAAGGAAGACACGTTTGTCTTAGGAATGGTGTTTGTTTGGAACTTTCGAACAACGCATTACAGAGTTCTGTTAAAAAGGAATATTTCGGCACGAAGGCAAGAGAACGTTTGAGAAGAGGAGTAATTCGAATGAAATCTGAGAAGGATGTCTATGATGCAGAACTGATGCAAGGGACAACAAGCTTCACCCCAGGATCTGCAGGAGGCCTGATCAAGTGTCGCAGAGGCACGGTACGACATGCTACGTCTGGAGCAAGCAGAGTTGGGAAATTGTATCCTATTTAAGTGAGGATATCGTAGCTGCCAGTTCATCGCAGTCCAGCTGCCATCTCCACCATTATGATCGTCTTCAAGTAAGGTCTGCGTTAATGTCAGCTAATCCTGCTGTCATTTATTTGTCAAGACTTGCCTACCAACAGATTTATTTGATTGAATTTATTTAATCCAACATCAGAAAACTATTTATCTGAACTTCTTCAAGAATTTTACATTAATTTGGAACAATATCAACTTTCAAAAGACTTGATTAAATGCATATTTAGAAGATATTTTTCCTAATTGAATATCAGCATATCCCAGAGGTACAAGTGTAAGGAGTTTCCCTGCACTACTGACTGTAAGCTAACCCGGAGCATTTTAGTGATTTTGAAACACAAGAGACTAATTTAATTAACATGCTAAACAACTTTATGCAAAGCTTCACTATTGTTTGAACATTAATAGTATTTGTTATATATTACATTGGTTCAACCCTAAAGTTCCTTTAATAATATAACAATATCTGACAGCAGTTGCTTTCAATGTTATAGGATAGTCCAATTATTTATTTATCAAAAAAATTATAATTACAGTGTTGTGTTATGTTTGATTTCACAGAAGTGGTAGTAAAATCCACTTGAATAATCTTATTTGTTGAATGTTATTTTAATGTGTTCAACAATCTTAATCAGATTCTTATTTTATTCTATGATTGACATGAAATATTCACAAGTGGATTCTTCTGTATAATTGTTATCCTGTTGTCCAAGCATATAATCACTCAGGCACTATAATTACTGAAAACGTCCATCATTGAAAGTAATGCGTTTATATTTTGTTTTTGTGCTTTTCATCATCACACATATTATTTTTAAATAATCCCCAAGCCCCCTTTTCCAGTTTTGCAAACTTTGTGAGCAAATATTTTGCCATAGTAATGCTTTCATTTTGCACAATATCTTGTGCCACACAATGACATGTACATATAAACAGCACAAGAAATTAGCTCCCCAGAAATACATAACTCTTGTAAAATATTTGCTCACATATTTAAACATAGTTGTGCAAGATTACTCCTGCTTGGTTTTCTAACATTGGCTTCCATACACTTGTGGAATATAATTCACTTTTACAAGCATGAATTTATGTCCCATGCACTCTTAAATTATCCAGCAAGATAGTAATGTCCTACTAAGTTATCGAGTTCTTGATCTGTTCCATTGCTCATTGTACACAAATCAAGTTGTTAAACTAAAATTATAAATAAAATAGAATGAAATATCCCAGAAACATGCAAAATAACATGAACTGTCAGAGGCAGGGAAACTGCACACTGATAGTTAAATAAAAAGTAATGTAAAATCAAATGGACTATTACCCTTAAGCAGGCTTCACACAATGCAAGATGCATTTCGCGCAAGATTTCATATGAAATTTTTTGTACGAGAATGCAAACTAAATTTTGTGCAAAACGAATTCACACGCAGATAAATAAGATGAATACTGTATCACATCAAAATTAGTTGATAGCCCTGGTGAGTACCAAACCACCACGATATTATAATACCAAATATAAAGTTGCTTACTTTAACAAGGTATTTGTTTCAAAGCTAGCCCTCCAAAATATAAATGTTTTCATTTTATTCTCAGCAAATTGTCTGAAATCCAATCCATGTTTTAAAGTTATTTTCCAGCAATGTTTTATTTTCCTGTATTCCTCTTCACACTCCTCAGATTATGATTTTCTTTTCTCTATGGTTGATGTTACAACAGGTCACATGATCAGCATACAAGGAACAATAGGATCACAACTTGCATCGCCTTGCACAAAAAATTGGACCTGCTCTATCTCCTCGTTTCGTGCAAGATGTACTTTGCGCACAAACTTGTGCAAGAAATGTTCAAGCAAGGTCGGCATCTCGCGCAAGTTTAGCATTCATCTTGCATCATGTGCTTTACATATTCACTTTCTTTTTTTAGCCACACTGGAAGGAAGCAATATATTTTTGGTTAAAATGTTTGACTCCCAAGTCCAAACACTACAAATTAAGTTGAAACCGACTTTCAAAAATGATAATATGTATATATAATTGAAATGTGAAGCAATCTATTACTGAAATTACAGTCTATCCAACAAACTAAAACTACGCTTAATGGGTAGCCTATTCAAAAACCTATAATCTGGAAAATCCAATAAAAAAATAAGTCCACAAATCAAACTTGCAGCAAAATACCTCCTTAAATGTGAAATTTTGATGGCCTCAATATCTTATTAGACATAGTTCTAATAATTACACAGGATGCTCGTAAATTCCCCTTACAAACTTCTAGGGCTTTTAGAGGGGACTGAGTAGATGATCATCTGAATAGGAAGCCATTTCCGGAAACATACCATTACCGTGCTACAACCATTTCAAATCAGGTGTATCACTCGTCCACTTCCACTGAAAGAGCAATGTAGCGGATTTTTCTCTGTTAGTATGCAACTGGGTAGTCAGTACATTACGTCAGATGATCACCTGATGGCAAGTGATGTCTACCCTGCCACGGTATCCTGCCTCGAGCCCCATTCACATGCCTTTGCATTTCCGATTAACATGGTTGAGTACATGTTTGCGGAATACACAGACATGATTCTCGTATATGGCGCAGATGAAGGTAATGGAAGAGCAGCTCGTAGTCTGTATCAAGACCATTATCCACAACGTGCGACACCATCGCATACCCTTTTCACCACAATTACACAACAGCTCCAAGAATAAGGTACCTTCACCACCGACAGGAATGACTGTGGGGCTCCAAAGAGATGCCGCACTCCTGAATTGGAAGAGGCTGTACTTCATCACGTTGAACAGAGCCCATCAGCGAGTACACTATCAGTTGTGCATGCAATGGGTGTTGCTCCCAGCATCGTCTGGGAGGTTCTGCATGAGCAACAACTACATCCTTACCACCTCCAAAGGGTATAGTCTTTGCGTCCAGCCGATTTTGCCCCACATGTTAACTTCTGCACATGGTTCCTGCACCGTTGCATTGACGAGCCCCTGTTCCCACGTTGCGTTCTGTTCACAGATTTAAGTAAATTCACTAGGGACAGGGTTCTCAATTCTCAAAACAGCCATATCTGGCCAGACGAAAACCCTAATGCCACGCATGTCCAGGGATTCCAGCATAGGTTTTCTATCAATGTTTTCTCTAAGCTATTCCAACATTTTTCTCACTGTAAGCTGTTCCTGAGGCGTGGCGTCACTACACTTCCCCTACCTACCCCCCCAACTAGGCACCTGGTGCTTAACGCACGTGTACTGGCACACTATCGCTTATTCTTGTTATCTTGCTGGGCTCTCCAATACCTCTATTCTTACAAATCTTACATAATAAAAACTATTACATAAATATTTTTAAAACGTCTTTTTGTGATAAAATATTACAATTACTTAGGTACAAATTTTTAGTACTTTTTACCTTGCAATTTCCCTGATCTTCATAGCCCTCTCCACTATCATATTTGTAGGTTGTATTGGTAGTGTTGTCAATTTAGGTAATGTTCATGTTCTGCTTGCAATTTAAAATTTTTTGTGATAAAATATTACAAGTACGTACATATTATACACACATTTAATCCCGCAATTTCAGTGATCGTAGCCCTCCTCACTATCGTATTTACAGTGTGCATTGGTAATAATGTCAATTTAGATCATGTTTGGTTAAGTCTTTTTGTAATTTAACGTATTTTCATGAATTAATAATATATTATGTACATGTTTTTCACTTGATTTACCCCACGATTTCCCTGATCTTCATAGCCCCCCCTTCCCCTTTTATCATTTTTGGGGTTTCTATTGGTCAAATGTTGATACCGTTGGTAAATTCGTGTTATGTGTAATTTGTAGAGTAGAATTACACCACTTTCTGAGATTTTTTAAATAAAGAAAAGCTCCTATTCTTAAGAATTGCCATTTTTTCATTGGCAGAGTTTTGTTCATCCCTGGGCCTTAATCATATTCAGAGCTTCGTCCAAGGATGGTTCAAAGATGATCTTCCTCGGAGTTGGTCTGAGGTTATCCGGACTAAGGGTGGTCTAACTATATCGTATTCATAAACCCTGACCAGAGTATGACTAATTTTAGTCGAAGGATCATGGACGTACATTGTTGTCAGTTTAGTGCGCATGCGCCTCGCAGACTTTGTCTCTAGATAGCGCTAACTGCAATAGAACTTATTTACAAGAAAAGGTTTTTTCTTTTCAAATTTAACAGTAATTAGCAATAATCTTAATGTACGAAAAAAAATTGGATATAATCTATTATACTGTGTTGAATTGAAAATAAAAGTAGACATTTTGTAATTATAAATATATTTTACACAGCAACAGTGAAATAGAAAAAGTGTATATAAAATGTCTTGGCCCTATATTTGGCTTTAATTATTTCCATTCAAAAGTGATGTTCTCGGTACTGTAAGTCACATTATTCATTACATTAATGTCACTTTATTAGTTTTACCCTTGTTTTATGACTGTACCATATATGGCAAAACCACAAAATAGAGGACGATAAGATTAATATACTAATATCTTATTATTCCATATTGATTTGTTAAATTTTCTTAGCACACCCCTATGCACTGGTAAAATGGGCTGGTTTCATTTTATTATGCCAATTACTGTCTTTATAATTATATTTAATGTGTGCTGTAATGTTAAATACATTACAAAAGTACATTATGAACTGGTTAAAATTTTGTTTCCCAGACGAGTTTCGAACTTGCAATATCCTGTACATGAGCCCACGATGTTGCCATTGAGCTACCAATACATTTGAGCTCTAATTGTATACTTTTATGTATATAAACTTACTTTAGATTTGAATTAAAATTCTCTTCAAGTGTATTAACATCATGTCTCCTAAGAATCTGTTTTCAGAGAAGGCATTTGATTGACACAAAAACAGAAAGGTATTGCTGTAGCTAAAAACTGATGTATAATTAAGCATATAAGGTATATTTCCTTTGAATTATAATTCACAGAACATTTCATTCATTACATCTGCATATTTTTGCATACAGATTGACAGAATCTGCCTTAAATGTAATTTTTATGTTTTGTAAACTTTATCTACCTTTCACTGGCATGTAATATTAATGAAACTGTCTTATTTTATGTTGCCATGTTTCTTTTTGACCTTAATACTACGTTAATCCTACCCTCAGTCCGGTCTAAAAGTTAAGCCGTACTAAAGCAAGATAATTTTCGGACGAGCTATAAAAATGCTCTCTGAATATTAGAAATTTTGGTCGCAAGATTATCTTTCCTTAGTCCGGACTAAAAACGACTATGAGTAAGGCCCCCTGAGCTTACTGAATGCTTTCTCCACCATTGTGAAGTTCAGAAATTTCGTTACTAGTTCTTTTTTGAGTTTGTCAACCCTCGCCTGTAGTTCATGAACCAACACACAAAGCTGTTCAAAAGAGGAAACATGGGTGAATTTGCAAGTTGAGCATTTGAAAGGCTTATATTGATATGCATTTAATGTGGTACCACAAATAACAGTTGTCATCGCAGAATATCGCATTAGAAGATAATTTTAGAGTTTCTACATGTAAATGCTATGTTACGTGCTAACTGATGAAGATAATTGTTTAGATGTAACATACCATATGTTGTGTGCTCAGAGATTACTGTACTAGAAAAGAACTGTTTAAGTTATTGTTTTTAACTATGTGAGGAGAATTGTTTAGTTTATATTTGTAAGTGCTATTTTATATGATCTGAAAACTTCTAGAAGAGATATTATTATATAACTATAATACGCTGTCGAACTTGTTTGTAGAGCCCTTAGTATGAGCTTCCAGCTCTCTAGGGTAGGTCTAGATAAAAAGAAACAAATTACGCACTCTACTGTAAAACTCTTTTTAAATAAAATATTTTTTTCTGTATATTACCTGGGGTTGCATCCATGGGACGATATTCTATCACATTAAAACTAAACAAAAAATTTGTTCAATAACAAAAGGACAATGCCATTATGGAAAACCACAACACAACATATAAATCCCCGAAATACCAAAATACAATACGTCACCAACGCCCACCGAAGATTACAGGAAGCAAATGCATAAACCCTATCACAAATCTGACAACGCATGAATTAGGGAGAACAATTGATTTTCCGTTTTCCATCTTTGGAGCAAGATGCAATGGTGTCCAACAGTTTGTATGGAACCGGACAGGTTAAAGACAGCTAACTTGACATATATTTCCAAAAGTTTAAATTTAAAGTTGAAGGCAAATTCCGCTTCCTCCTCAATGTACAATATGTGCAAGGAAGTTAAACAGAAACTTTGCTGTAGACACATAATACAGGGGCACAAGCTATGTTATTATTCTATGGGCCAACTTGAGCATCAACTGCATTTCGTCTGCGGCACAAATACTTTGTGGATTTGCATCACAAAGGCGAAATTATAGCGAAACGTTTCCCAAGTCAAGTGAGGAAATCAAAATATCTAAACTGCGTCGTTAGTTAGAATAGTCGCATATTTATATGACACGAGATGTCGTGAGCCAGATCCAGGGCAGTGTATATCATTATCTCTCCCAACTGTTACCTCAGGCAGGGGGCAGAGCTACAGAAATTCGCCCGGTGCCATGCTCAGTGGATCAGTGATGGGTCGTTCTGCCAGCGTCTTTAGAGAGCCCTGGATGCCCCATCGGTTGCTGGTGCTGACTGTTGTTACCCGTGCACTTACCTGCACGTATGCCATATTACGCTTACTCTAACACTTGCGGAGTTGTCACAGTCTGAAAAAGAATTCATTAGGAACTCTGAGTAAGCTACCACAATGGAGGTAGCACCCTACACGTCCCGAGAGACAATAAAGAAATACTCGCTCAATTACTGTCGAGATATTAACTTCACATAAAAGTACATAACAAAAAGTGTTATGCCTGACTGATGCTGACGTGGCACACAGGCCTGCTTCCGTCCAATGTGGTGAAAAGTGACGCAGGGTCGTCTGTGGGAATTAAATGATGTGAGGGAACAGATAGTCTCACAGTCGGCACGTAAACAAAAGTTTCCGGTAAGCTAATGTTGTATTGCAAATTAATGGTTAAGAGCCTATAGGTATGTGCCGAAAGTTTTGCACGAAGCAAACGTCCTACACTGTCAGACCATCGAGTGCTCGAGGCGAAGTGCTCGGATGGTGTCGGTTTGCACGGCAAACCACTTGGGCCGATCATTATACAGAATTCACCCTAATTACATGTTGGTGACACCCCCAATGATATGTAACTGCCTGTAGGCTTGAAGTGAATATTATGTTGGGGGTCGTCACCGTAAGGAAAATAATAATGAAGAATATGTAGCCTTGCGAGGCAGTCTGTTGGTTTTCGGAAAGCAAAAACATTGTTATATTTGATACATAAACACAATTAACAAGAACCCCGAAACACTGAATATTGTATAGTATCTTGTACTTCCGCTGACCAGTTGTGAGTGTGTTTAGCATCAACAGAAAATAACACATGATTCATGACATCATGCGCCATTAGGTATTTCCTCGGTGGAAGAGTGAACTTTGTGTGGAGTCTATTCATTCTCTGAACAAAGACAACTAATTAACCTTGCACTTCCGTATGGACTGTGTTTTGAGGTATGAAGTGCAATGATATTCCATGTTTATCATGAAACACTTTAGAGTATGAATCACTTCATTATGGCCAGCGGACCATTCGATGAAGAGCTGTTGAAGAGATTTTGTGTGACTTAACAGGGGCATGCCCCATTTTTTCAACAATTGCTGCTGCACCCTATGGCCATAGCTTTCGGGGAATGCCTTTCTGAACTGGTTAAAAATATACCCTGATCGCTACAGGTTTTCGGATTTAGAAGAAACTAGGATCACAGGCAGGAAGGATGATGCTCAGGAATAGTTACTGGGATGGATGCCTGCGCTTATCATCAGTGAGCACGAGATTAGTTGGGTAGTATGGTCGACAACACTTAATGTAACTTCCTCCAGGAATCTGCTGTCGTTCTGTGATGATCGTACATTATAAGATAGAGTCATCCAATACCAGAAGTTGTACATGGCCTGGGGTAGCCTGCGGTGTGTAGCCCCATCACGACACATTCCAAGTGCAGATGTCACTTTACAGAACTAAAATCCAATGAACTAGGCTAGCAGGGGAATGTCTGTCTTCCCCACACTTATCTCACTCCTATGAATGCTGTTAATATCAACTCTAACATCTATATTTATTTAATAAAACTCATCAAATTGAAACACTGGTAAAACTGCCAAGAATTGGCTGGCCAAATAAAATGCGACATTTAGCATAGCACACTTTTTATTCTGTTAATCTTCCAAGAGCACTGATATAAATATTGTCCCACTCAAACGGGGACACATGTGTGCAGTAAAAAGGCAGCACTAGGGCTGGAAGAAGTTGCAGTAATTTAAGTCCTGATCATATAGCAAATAACCGGAATGTGAGACGGCTCACTCCCCGGGCTATAAAACAAAAGGTTCTGAGTAATTACATTGAAACTATGGAAAACTAAATTATCGAGCATGAAGTGATGCAGGTCCAGGGAAGACGCACATTCATGTTCGCCTCTCGTGATGACTAAGACACTACTACTTAACATGACAGTGGGGTGACTGCTCACTGGCTGCAATTCCCATGCCACAACACATAATCGACTTATAATTAATATTCCAATATTAATTTAAATTTTATCAGTAGAAACGAGCCTTGGGGGAAATGGACAGTAAACATATATTACTTTACATCACATAAAAAGTCATGGATAAAAATATAAAATATAAAACTTCAACATGACACTTACCAACTGGGTTGGCAACTAAACATCCAATTTGGGGTTATGCCACGCACATACACGGCTCTGCTCTTGCAGGGATTTTACTGCATCCATTTATCAATTAATTTTCGGTGTACAATATACCAATTATAATTAAACCTTGAAAAAAAACACTTAATAACTAGATCATTTATTTGGCAAATATTCAGCACATGGCCAATAGGTTATGCCATGTGTACGTGTGGTTAATGAACGCCGTATGTAAACTGATGGCTTTCGAACTGTCCGAGAGGAAGGAGGAACCTGCCGCACATTCGGGGAAAGCTATTTAACACTTTGACATGGACTAAAATTAAGTTGTTTCAGTTTGGAGGAGCGGTAAATTCAATTACCAGGAAATTTGTATGAGGTGTTATATTGTGCCTGGGTGCCAGGAATTGCATGTAGCACTTTGCCAAGTTAAAGTGGAGAGCTAATGTTGACTCAGGGTCGTGTTCTGATGCATGCTGTGAACCTCCTCCTAGAAGTCAGTTTGCCCGCCGCACTAAAGCAGCATGGACAATAAACATTGCAAGCAGTGTGCGCACTCTATGCCACAGGCAGCACAAGTGCATCGTAATAGTAGTGCCACAGGAGAAACGCAAGTGCAGTGGGCGCCCGAGTGCAGTGATATAGGGAGATCCCACATTTCATATTTTATGTTTCTAAAATGCTTTATGCCAAAACAAGTGTTATACAAGGACGTGTGTGCAGATTAATACCCCAATTAAAAGGCTTAATGCCCTAGTATATTCTTTTGAAGAGTTTTTCTTTATGTGCCATATTTTTCATTCTCGTGTGTAACCATCCTCAACTCATATCATAGTGTTATTATGCATGATGTTCTTTTGTTTCGCAAAAGATAATTTTAGAAATGTGTGGGAATCTACAAAGGCGCGTGCAAAATGTTTTTCATGCAATCATGTTTGTGTAGCAAGTACTTCCACGTAGAGTGCTAGCCTGCCAAGTTAGCCAGCTCGCCATGTTTTTTTAAGCTAGTCATAGTCCATCTTGCGAGGGATGCAACACGCTATGTCGTGACTCGCGTTTCGCGAGCTAGGTGCCCATCAACTTTTTGGATAATGTACTAATTTCTTCAGCAATAGACTTTGTAATTAATCAGAACCATTGTTTAATTTTCCACCGAGATTACGCCCATCATACTACCCAGTCTTTTGCATCGCCTGAGTAGATTTTATCTGTTCAACTTAAAGCATCGTGACCACGTGATTTTCATCTGTTTAACCGACGCTGGCGGGTTTGGCTCAGCAAGCAAGTTCATGTTACCTCGACTGAGGTGTATAGAGTGATACTGAATACAGTAGGCAGTGACACAAAATACAGCATACAGACAGTGAAATGGGGTGTTTTTAAAGTCACACGTAACAGCAACATAAAAAAAAAGTGTCGTACAGGAGTGTGGAGAGCCCTGATAACCCACAGCACCGCAAGCAAGAAAATATAATAATTTTCAGAGGAGAAGATGGAGAAACATCTGGCCACTCTACACCACGCCGAGAGGAACAGCCAAGAGCCCACCGCATGTTGACTCTTATCTGTGCTGTGCAGGAACACCATGCTTCTGTGATACTCCAGCATCTGCGGTGCTCTGTGGTTCCGCATGGTGTTGTTAACGAACAACCATGGCTGGCCAAATACCTTGCGAGGCACCAGCCCCAAGGTATTTGCAATTTTTACGCCCTCTACGAACTGACATGGTAGACTGGTATGAAATGGGCACACACTTCTGCAAATGCACTCGTAATACCAGTCCAGCAATCAACCACGTTGTGAGCAGCCGTGTAACCACATTTCAAGAATAAAGTAAGGAACATTTTTTGGACCCAAAAACTTCAATAATTCTTTAAAATTTTCAGCAAATGCACTTGTGCGCAGAATTGTTGTGTGTGGGTTCGGGAACAACCCCGATCAGTTGCGGACAGTATCCGGCACAAGCACACTGGGAATGCTTGAGCAACGCAGAAGCAAGCACAGACACAGGCTTACAATACATTTGTGATGATTGCAGTTAACAGTTACAACAGGAAATGCCCAAGAAAATTTATCATGAATTGTTAACGAGATTGCAGCCCCTGTTTGACAAATGTAAACAAAAGGAAAGCCAAGGCGAAGAAACACAACCACAACAGCAGGTTAGTAAAGAGACAGTACCGGAAATTGCAGCGAGTGAGACGTCAAACATTCAGGGAGCACAGCACGAGAAACTTAACTGCAAGGCTAAGGATAGTTGCAGTACCACACTGTCACTTGAATCAGACACACCTGTGACTGATGACAACAGTACAATGGTGCTGCCACAGAGCAACGCAAGTGCAGTGAGCACCCGAGCACAATGATATAAAAGGAGATCCCACATTTCACGTTTTATGTTTCTAAAATGTCTTACGGCCAGGCAAATGTTACGCAAGGACACATAAACACCCCAATTAAATGCCTTAATGACCTAGTATATTCTTTTGAAGTGTTTATCTTTATGTACCATATTTTTTCATTCTCATGTGTAACCATCCTCACCGCATATCGTAGAGTTATTATGCATGTATGTTCTGTTGTAGTGCAAGAGTTAATTTTAGAAATGTGTGGGAGTGCAGAACACAATAGTTGAGGCAGCCTAGTGCCACATTCACTTCGGCGGTAAGGAGAGACGCATTGCATAGGACAACAGTTGCCAAGCATGCAATTCTGATGACAAAAGAGGAGCCCATTTTTAGCAGTCCACTAAATGATATTTGCTGCATCAGGCACGAATAAAAAAGCAACAGATTTCAGAAATGTTGTCAGTATAGTTCCGCAATAACACTTGCACTAAAAAGATGGGAACTGAGATTTTGTGTTGAATTCAGGCTCATCAATCAGGTGACCTGCAGCGCGATACCGTCCTATATAGGTGTTAAGGATGCAGTGAGCTCACTAGGGAAGGCCAAGATGATGTCGCTCGATTTAAGAAGTGGGTACTGGTAGATAACTGTATGCCATGAGGACAGGGAAAAGATCACATTTACAGTCCCAGACGGCCGACGATACCAATTTTGCGCTATGCCCTTTGCGTTAAAAATGTGCACCTGCCACATTTCAAAGCATGAGTAGTGGAATGGTGTGTATAGACATGATCTTCATGTGATAATACCACATAGAGACTGTACGTACCTGAAACACAACAGAAGAGAGTTTTCGAACACTCGAATAGTAATACTGCAGCAGGACACCCGGGAGTGGACCAAACTGTGACATATGTCATTGAATTTTTTTTCACCAGGCCTAACGCATTGTGTACAGAATTGGATACGGAAGTGTCGGAAATGTAATTTGTTCAAATCACGTAGAAACAATGGCAATCAATCAGCAGCCTAGGCAGCCAAAGGAACCTTTCGAAACAGTGTGTTTAGATATTATGGGGCTGTATCCAAAATCTGTGGATGGGAAAAATTTCATTTAAGTGGTAACAGACAATTTTTCATGATGGATTGAGGCATAACTATTAAGTGGTGCTAGGACGTGGCAGATTGCGAAATGTAGACAAGATGACTTTTTCGTAATATGTGGCGTAAGGCAGGCATTTCCTGCAGATGCCTGTGGGTTATTCAATCTATGCCTGGTGCTGTCGAACTGTACCGTAGGAAAGAAAGTAGTTCATCATCAGTGATGCCGGACATCAAATACCTGGGGCCAGTTAGCACCCTCCTATCGCTGGTAGCAACGTGTTCAAGAGGCACAACTTCAGTGGGAAGAGGAACCTGATCGGGGGCAACATCTGCTGAAAATCAGGGGGCATAGACACGAGAATGTCAGAGGAGACAGTAGGGAATACATTGCCCTTTAAGCTACGAATTTTATTCCAAATTTGACAATATGGTGAATCTTTGGTAATAGTGGGGTTAAAACTTCGCCAGTGGTCCTGTTTGACCACCCGCACAACTTGCTGGAATTTGGCATGAACTTGCAGATAATGTAAAAAGTTATTCTTGGTGCTGGTGTGGCGATAGATGCGAAGAGCTGTTTACCACAAAGAATTATGAAAAGTACAGATATCATTCCACCATGGGCATTTAGAACGTTGAAAGACACTGCCAGTCGCCCTTTCTGGAGTCGACATGACGATGGATTCCTGAACAATATGTTCAAGATAATCATTTTGCCGTAGAAGAGAGGCAGATGAGGTTGATTCTTCATTAAACAAATGGGACAGAGACTGTGTGAATGCACCCCAGTTCGTCCTTGGTTAATTCAATGCAGAATATCAAAACCGAGAATAGCCAGGTAAGGACACAGGAGAGGCCAGCATCTTGGGCAAGAGATGAATAAGGATGGAAAAATGATCACTGCCCAAAGGATCTGTGTCAATCCCCCAGTGGAAATAATGCATAATGATCAAATGGTTAAATCGATCGCTGTACTTTGTCTCTCATAGGAGCCCAGTTGGGTGTGGTGGCCCGTATTAAGGAGAGAGAATCGAGAATTTAATACTGAGTTAGCCAATTGGGCCCCAGCTCGGTCGATGATAGTCACCCCAGACAATGTGGTGGATATTAAAATCGCCAAATATTACAGCATTATCAGGGAGGGAATCAAACAACAAATCCCAATGTGGACAACACAGTTTATTACTACGATTTATTTGATCAGAGTGCACAAAACGACAACATTTAGGACATTGCATGACCCTTTGAATGTTGGGTTTCACATTAGAATAATGTTTGTAAGCAAGGATACAATCAGGAAGTAGCTGCCATTGATAAGTTATAGATATCAGTTTAGTGGATTTATAAACATCCTGTACCTCTTCAACAAACCTCTTGGACATGCGATGAATTTTATTTATCTGAAAAGGTGACTATGCCTCGCACTGTCTTCCTTGCAAACATCCAAAGGATTTACATACACTAAATGCTGTCTTTATATTTGTGAAGTCGGTATATAAGCCTTTAACTTATGTTCAAACAATATGCTGGACGAGACCAAAGTATTTGAAGCTGCAGGCTCTTTTAATAGAATTTTGAGACGATTCGATCACACCCCGAGTATTTCTACAATCTCCTCTGCCATATGAATAAGCAATTTCGCTACCTGTATGGGGGTTTCAGTATGCCACATTTTTCTCTTGTCCTTCGATAAAGACGACAAAAAGCCCTGACGATGTATTCAGATATTATGTCACAGGCATTGGCTGCGAAGTGGCTGCATCATCAACATTGGCAGAAACATTAGACAGTGTTTCATGAAAAGTGTTTGTAGTGGGCAGTAATTTAGGAAACTCTTCCGTGTTGCCAGTTGATTTTGAAGGCAAAATATAGTCCATTCCACACTGGAAGCAATTTTCGCGGAGCCCTCCTAAATATCTATTTGCAGGACCATTTCGTTTTCTTCTGTTAAATGTAAACAAACAATTGCCATCTAACTGCCAGTAGCATATGTCAAAATTAATATTTACATGACATTGTGTGTGTACATGTGTTCGTACACTTTCACTACACTTTAACATAAACATTCAAATGTGACTTCTACTTTTATACCTGTCGAATGTGTTGTTTACTGTTTAGAGCTTTTCAAAGAACTCTGTCATATTCCAAAAAAAACTATTCCGTATGAATATTCATAGTTTAGGCCTCCATCATTATTTAGGTTAGCTTTATGACGTTTCAAAAATTACAGAATTGAAGACATTTCTTATGGTTATTTTACATTAACATATTTGTTTTCCATGACATAACAAAATATATGTAATGCACGTTAGTTTTTTTCCGCGACTGTTTTTAACTTGTTACTGTGAACTGTGTTAAAGTTAACCACAATGTTATATATTTGTGGAATACACAATACATGTTATTGAAAAAACAAGCTGACATGTTATGTCCAGAGATTAGAAAAGTTACAGATGGAACATTAGCATGCCATAGTGATACCAAATAGACATTGTTTATTCATGTCACAATATGGCGACTTTTGTTCTAACGTTATCATCTTTTTCTCTGCTGTCAAACGTGAATTATGTATTGAATAGCTTTTAGTAATTTCAATGACTTTAATTTCGCCGCAATATAATTATACTAGTACATAGTTCATTAATTTGCCCCAAAAAATTTAGGCTGATTCCGATTTCTACGCAGTTGTCTATTGCACACACAATACTACTAATGGCTTCATTTTAAGTGATAAATATCATCCGAATTCTGCTACAGATAGAGTGTGCTTAAGTAGCGCTAGCTGAAACACATTTTTTAATACTTTGAACATGGAGTTTGGAGTATACAGGAGACGGCATGTTGTGACATAGGTGAAGCCGCTGGAAATTGTTTTTTTTTTAAGAACTCTAGTCGCCATCTTGACAGTAACTCAAATTATTATGTTTAAATTAGAATTACGTAAAGGTAAAGGTTACATTCGAAGCAATTCTTGTTGAACAGAAAAGATTCTGAATAAATAGCTATATATTACAATTTACGTGTGAAATTTTACTAGTTTATTATTGGCTTATGTTAGTTATGCAATCAAATCATTTCCACATAAAACTATCGATCAGGAGTGTGTGTACCACGGACCAGTATTGGGTTATGTGTCACAATAAACACATATTTTAGATATAGTGATCATTATCTGGTTTTGTGGAAAACTATTGTTTGAATAAATGATAAAATAAAGTATAACAAGGTTGTCGTATCAGTAATGACTGCAACAATACAGCGACCAGCAGCCTAGCTGAATTTCTGAATTTCTGGAAGGGCAGGTTCAAATGTTCCAGAGCCATGATTAAATATTATTTGCTGGCATTTATATTTAAATTTCTAACACTGACAATGACTCGAGAGGTTTGTATCCAATATGATTTTATCTCCTTTATATATATATATATATATATATATATATATATAATATATAATGTCAATGTAGTAAACTGTTTCTGGTAAATAAATTAAAATCCCATTCTAGCTATTCCCTCTCTTTACATTACATTAGTTCTCTGTTATGGTACAGTTTTATACTTATTTATACCTTATTTTAAGGTACAATTTTGTTTCTTGCATCTTCAATGTTGGACAGTGTTATGTTACCTTTGGTACATAACTAAAACATAGAAATTAAAATTTTTACTGAATTGTCTGCATTGTACAACCAAGTATTTTAAAGATTTTTCAGAAGAAAAACGGGGGAGGGACAGGAGACATTTATGAATAATTTTATTCCCTATATTTACAAAAATGGTGTTACATCTTTCTCCAAAAGCGCAATTTAGTACCAAGGGTTTAGTCAGTAGCCACATTTTTAATTCAGCCCAGCATGACAAAAATTTTCACATTAGGAGAGAAAACTACAATAGGATATTATTTCTATAAAATTTTTTTTGGGATAATAAAGGAACCACCCTATGGTTAGGTTAAAATGTATGAAAACTTATTTGCCAACATTTTAGGGTACTTTGGGTAGTTTAATTAGATTAGTAAACATTGTTGAACTGCAATGGACGTAAGACACATTCACTGCAATTATATCGATAACAAGCGCACGTGTACTAACCACTGTCAAAGTGGTACACACACACACACACTTGTGACAAAATTTCTTTGTTGTTAGCTACCAACTTGTGTAATAATTATTTTCAGTGTGAAATTTACCTCTGAATACATTAAAAAATTTCAGTTTCAACATCTCAGAACCGCGCTGCAGAAAATTACTTGACAAACAAATACTCCTCTAAGAAAAAGAATCGCTGAAGAAATGTGGTTTCTTCTCCTCCCTTCCCTGGGAAGGGGGGACTGTGGTGGGCATAGTGGTAGAACGCTTGCCTCCACCTATGTGATCGATGTTGGTTTCCCTGTGAGGTTAATCACAAATTTTCACATGTTTAAATTGTGCTGATTGATGCTCCTGGCTGGCATATTATCTTGAGGTTTTCCCATTTTCCCCACCCTTGCATTTCAATGCTTCTCCATAGCTGCAATATTTCATCCTCATTGGCTCTCAATACCTAGGTTGTTACAAACCACCAAATCTCTCTCAACTAATCCCTTCTTAAGATGAAGGAGGCCATGGTGGTGTAGCAGCTAGAGTATTCGCTGTTTCACGAAGCACACTTTTTTTTGCATCCCATATACATCCAATACACTTTGGAAAGGAATTGTCAATTATTATTTTTTGTGCAATATGTATATTTGGACACAATTACATTTACATAAATATATAATAGATAAATAATATAATTTTCACTTCTTAATTCTAGCAGCTCTACAAACATGTCAAGACTACACTTGCTTGCAGTTCAAGTTGTTACAATTCATGTACAGGTATAAATATTAAAGTATAAATATGTAAAGTCTACATTATATTGAAACACGAGGAATTACATGAAGTCTCCTTATATCAGTCTTGCTCTGCATCATAGAAAAATTCATCTTTATCTTCTATTCATCTTCTACAGAATAGAAGGCCTTATTAAAAAAGTATGATTTAACAGCTCTTTTTAATTTATGTAGTCTTTTAATTGACTTCAAATGACTGGGTAGGTTATTAGTTTTGCCCCAGTATAGTATGGATTTGATGTAAATTTTGAGGTTCTGTAGGTGAATAGGTGAAGATTATTAGCTTTTCTGGTGTAGTAATGGTGTATATCACTTTTTTTTTTAACTTTTTTAATGTTTTCAATGTAAAAAGGATTTTATAGTTCATATACATGCATGGAAGAGTGAGAAGTTTGTTATTTATATATAGTGGCCTACAATGGCTTCGTTTCCTGTATTACATATTAATCTCTCTAGTTTCTTTTGTAATCTAAAGGCCTTTTTCCATTTTGTCGATTTACCCCAAAATATGATTCCATAATTGATTATGGACTGAATATTTGAGAAATAGTATGCAAGTATTGTATTATTATTATTACAAATTTTGTTTAAGGTATGTACCATAAAATGCATTAAAGTTAATTTTTTAAAGACACTATCAACATGCTCATTCCATGTTAAATTACTGTCTACAATGAGCCACAGAGCCTAGAGCAATGAGCCTACTTTTTTGCTGCCTGTAACCCATCTTCTTCTATTGATGTGCATATTTCATCCTGCACTGAATGTGTATTTCTTTGCATGAAATTCACGAGCACATTTTTGTTTACATTTAATTGGTATTTATTTATTATACTGGAACCAATAGGACATCTCAATCATAGTTTGTTATATATTTTCTTCAAGAACAACGTCATTTGAACTAGTTTCCAAAATGTTTGTGTCATCCGCAAACATCATAGCTGAGCCGTTGGTTATTTGTTCTGCCAATAATTAATATATATTTAGAATAAAATTGGTCCCAGTATTGATCCTTGTGGCACTCCTACTCAAGTAGTTCTGGTATTGGACATGGCATCTGTAATGTGATTTTCATCTTAATATCTTATGGAGGTGAACTGTTTGTTAAGTTATGAAGATTGCCAAATGTGTAATGTTTGTTATACATATCTATGATCCGTTCCTGTTCCTGTTGAGAGGTAAACGAAGGAGATGATGGAAAGGTTTTGTGTCTTGTTATTGCAGATAAAAGGTTGTCAATATTGCTGTTTATGTCTAGTATGTTCTATGTAAATAAAAGGAAGATCAAAAAAATAAAGAATAGATTAAACCATAACTTAGGAGTGAGTATTTATTGTTTTCACTATGTTTAAAAGCAACAGCTTTTGGGCCCAGAGCATGACGCACAATTACTTGCCGAAAGATTTGAAGAAAAACTTTATGAGTGAAATATCAATGCACGGAATGGCCAAAGTATGTGCGAAGATTTTTGATGACAAGATGTAAGAGTTAGTATTTTTCGTGCTTAGTGGCTATTCAGAGATTAAATAAAATGGCCATGCAACATAAAGTTGGTTATAAGGCAGAGTCACGAAATGGCTCGAATTTATACAATTGGAAATTCAGAATTCTTATGTTACTTGTGGAAAATGATGTTGCTGAGTGTGTTAACAAGGAATATGTTGAAACTAAAGATGGATAACCGACATGTGATTCAGATCAGAAAAAAGAAAATCGGGCTAGAAACTTAATTGTTCAATGTGTTGATGATTCTCAAATAGAAAATTTGTGGTATAAGGTAAGTGCATACCAAATGTGGAAATGCCTAGAAAATCTGTACGAGAAGAAGGGATTGCCTGGGCAATTGTATTTAAAGAAGAAGTTACAGTCAATGATGCTAAATGAAGGTGAAAGTGTAGATAGTTTCCTGAGGCAGTTTGATGAAGTGGTAAGCCAGTAAATATCTACTGGTGCAGAATTAAAGTATAATGATGCTACATGCCATTTATGGTTGAGTTTACCCGAGTCATTTAATGTAGTGGTTACAGTCATTGAAAATATGCCACCAGAAACATTAATGCTTGAATTTATGAAGAGTAAGCTGCGAGCAGAAGAAGAAAAATGTAAGTGCAAATCTACTAAGACTGAAGTACAAAATGCAGTGTTGACATCAGCATTCTCATCAGCAACTCAAAGTGTATGTTATGAGTACGGCAAGAAGAGACATATTCGTCGAATCTGTAAGCAGCTACCCAGGAACAGCGGACATTGCCAAGCAGTTGGTCGTCCGGAAAAACAATCTCAACATTACACAACAATGGGTTAGCCAAAAAGCAATTATGATGACGTGTGTACTCAAGGTAAATGTCAAACTAGTCACCTTAATTTGAGCAAATTGTGTTTCATAAGTGAAATAGAAGCAGAAAATGATAGCATTAGCAAAAATGCTGTTGTGAGTTTCTGGGTAGATTCAGGATGTACAAATCATATGGTAGGGTTGAATGACAGAAGTGTATTTTCTGAGTTTGTAGAATTGAAAGAGCCTGTAAAGATAGCAGTGGCAAAACACAATAGTGTGATTGAGGCAAGAGGTGTAGGAAATATTCATGGGTTTTTGGAAGTAGAGGGTAAAAGTTCTGAATGTACTGTAAAAAATGTATTTTATGTACCAAACTTAAGAAAAAACTTGTTACCAATGAAATGTTTAGAAAATGCTGATATTAAGGTTGTTTTTTCAGAATGGTAAGGTACAGTTGTACCTTCGACGACACAAAATTTGAGAGGGTATTAGAAATAATTTATATGAGTTAAAAATACATGAAAATTCAGCTGAATGTTGTGTGACTGAAGTAGAGTGTGAAGAGAAATAAGCTATGGCATAGAAGGTTAGGTCACTTACGCTATTCTGAAATGAAAAAATTTGTCATACTTAGGAGTTAACTATGAACAAAGTTGAATTTTGTGAGGAGTGTGTAAATGGGAAGCTAACAAGGTTACCATTTGGCAATAGAATGAAAAGTAACAGTGTGTTAGGCATAGTTAATTCAGATGTGTGTGGACAATTTCACCTACTACAGATGAGAGTCATAAATATTTTGTTACATTCATTGATGATTTTTCAAATTTTACAATTGTGTATCTGATCAAGCCAAAAGGTGAAGTTACAGAATGTTTTCAAAATTATTATAGTATGATAGGTAATATGTTTGGACAGTATCAAAGCTAAGATGTGACAATGGAGGAGAGTATGTTGCAGAAGAATTGATAGATTTTTGTAGAAAGAAAGGTGTAATTCTCGAATACACAGTGCCATACATGCCAGAACAAAATGGCAATGCAGAAAGAAAGAATAGGCGTTTAGTCGAACGGGTACATAGTATGATCAGTGAATCTGGGGTACCTAAACAACTTTGGAGAGAAGTGGTCAGAACAGCAGCATATTGTAAATCATAGTCCAACTGCAAATGTGGAAGGAGTCACACCAGCTGAAATTTGCTATGGGTGTAAGCAAAACATAAAAAAATTGAGGGTTTTTGGATGTGTAACATACAGCCATGTACCAAAGGAGTTGCGTACAAAATTAGACAATAAGGCAGAAAAATGTATATTAGTGGGGTATTCTCAAAATGGTTATAGACTACTGAATCTTGTAAAGGGAATAATCATAGTGTCGCGTGATGTTAAGTTTCATGAAGGTAATTTTATATTTAAAGAAATAAATGAAAGAAAACTTGTAGAATGTAAATAGTATACTGGGGACTGTAGTGAACCTGAAAATGTAAGTGTCAGTCTAGTAGATGTAAGGGAAGGAGGAAAAGAAATTGTATTTAAGAATCACAAATGTAGTGAAAGGTTGCCAAAAAGATTTGATGACTATGAAATGTACATTGCATATATTGTGATGAGTTTTGTAGAGAATGTTCCAAAGAACCATAATGAAGTAGAAAAAAGGGTCGACAAGGAAATGTGGTTACAAATTGCAAGAGGTTTTACACAAGAAGGAAATGTAAGTTGTTATGATATATATGCACCAGTAGCTAGAATTACTACTATAAGAATATTGTTAACTGTTGGAAATCAGTAGTCTTATCATTTTGAGCAGTTGGATGTAAAAACTGCATTTTTAAACAGTGAATTGCATGAAGATATATATATATATATATATTTATTTATTTATTTATCCATCAATTGGTGTTGGTTGTAAGCCTAACTATGTTCCTAAATTAAATAAGTTTTATATGGTCTTAAGCAAGCACCTAAGTGCTGGAATGACAATTTTAACAAGGTCATGTTAGAATTAGGTCTTGTAAGGTCTGAAAACGATTGTTGGCTGTATACATTGATGGGTGGAGATGAAATGTTGTATTTACTGCGTTATGTGGATGGCATTATTCTAACCAGTTCAAGCATTAATCTCATAAGTTATGTTAAGTCTCAGCTAGCATTAAATTTTGAGGTTAAAGAAAAAGAAAAACTGAAACATTTTCGTAGGTTGGAGATAAGTCATGGAAAGGAGAACAAAGCTTTAAAAATTAACCAAACCAAGTACACTAATGGAATTGTGAAAAAATTTGGACGTGAGAATTGTATATCATCACCAATGCCAATTGAGCCAATGCTAAACATAAAACCTTGTACACATGAAAATTATGTAACAACAAAATCTTTTAGAGAACTGATAGGCTGTCTGATGTATCCGATGTTGGGTACCAGACCAGACATATTTTTTGCTGTAAATTACTTCAGTAGAATACTGGACAAAGCAACTGATGAGGTCTTGAGATATTTGATGGGCACTACAGAAGTTGGATTGGTGTACAGAGGAAATTGTTGCCCTGAACTTTCTTATTTTGTTGATGCAGATTGAGGAGGAGATGTAAATGATCGAAAATCAGTTTCAGGTTTTTGTGTAAGGTAAATGGAAATGTGGTATCCTGGGTGACAAGGAAACAGAATTGTGTAGCCTTGTCAGCAACAGAGGCAGCACTCGTAGTGTTAAGTACTGCAGTTTGTGAGTGTTTGTGATTGAAAAATTATTGTCAGACTTAAATGTTAAATTAGATAATATTTCAATGTACGCCGATAATCAAGGTTAAATTGCCATAATTATGAATCCAATAAACATTCGAAGGGTAAAATACATTGACTTGAAGTATCGTTTTGTATATGATAAAGTTAAGAAAGGTGAGATTGATGTACAATTTGTTGCAAGTGTAAGTCAACACACTGACATTTTGACAAAAGGTTTAACCTGATATGTATTTCTGATGAATTGTGAAGAAATGGGACTAGAGACTTTTGGCGAGGGAGGGTGTTAAGTTATGAAGGTCGCCAAAAGTGTAATGTTTGTTATACATATCTATGATCCCTTCCTGTTCCTGTTGATATGTAAAGAAGGAGATGATGGAAAGGTTTTGTGTGTTGTTCTTGCTGATAAAAAGTTGTCAATATTGCTTAGGTACACACTACACAAGAAAATTCCGAGATGCTGTGCAATGCTGACAACACTGTGCCACACGTTACACAAAACACTGGAGGGTAGTGGAAAGAGAAATACAAACCAAATCATCTGGTAATTGTGCATGATGGTGTATGTATGTATCGAAAGAGAAGCAGGAACTTGTGTTTAATTATGCACACTACAGTTTGGAGCATCGACACCTGGGATACGAGCAAACACGAAGGAATGTGCAGAAATTTTTCCATTGGCCAGGCATTTTTAACTTAATCGAGGAGAAAGATGTCGGAGAGGTCACGCAACCGGCGCAACTGGAATCAGGCTCTATCCGCATACGGTTATGGCATTTCACTATCACTTCTGCATTATTGCTACACACAATTTTAATGGAGTTATTTTTATGTATGTATTTGAGGGTATTTTTCGTGTTTGAATATTTTACGGCAACATCACGTATAACCATGGGGCCGATTGATGCCAAGTCTTTGTACATGTCATTGTTGCATTTGAGAGCATATTTATGTAACATTGTATGTACAATAATTTATTTCAGGGTTCTATGTCAATTATATTCGGGGTTCAATGAATTTTTCACGTAAATTTATGATTTTTGTACATGACCACACAGTCACGGTAATGTTTGATTTTACCACCATCAGACATGTTACATGCCTGTAACCACTGCACTTGTAAAGAGAATAATTTTCTCAGCAAGAATAATATTTTGTCTGAATTTAATTTGCAGTTTCCATGCAGAAAATTGTAATTTCTCCTGCACCATGTGGTCCACTACGAACTTCATCCAGTGGCATCCGCACCATCTAAGCTTGTTTTCTCACATGCGTGAGTTTATTGTGACTATTCATCTCGTGTCACATCTTACTTCATGTATCATTCAAGGGTTTATGTAATTTTGTAATTAGTGTACGGTGCAATTATTACTGTCCTATCCGGCTCTGTGTATAGGCCATCACCACACTACCCACGTGCTGGAGTTCGACCCCGACGAGTTTGCATTATTGATGCCGAGTAATCACACGTGTTAATATGAATTAAGGATTTCATTTGTAGTTCACTGTGTCCTGTCTTCAGGGAAAACTGCCAGTTCACCCTAACAGCTGTCGGCCCTCTTCCCTTGTGAAGGCTGTGCTTTCATGCACCTAGGTGAGATCATCCATTTAGGCATGTGCTAGAGTAATTGCGGGCTGGGGACCACCCAAGCTGAATTGGCTAGTCATGACCGAGTTAATCATCATATATCATTGGCATGTTGCTGTGTATGCATAATAACAATAAAAACAAGTCCACATTGGAGTTATATATTTTATTCATTAATGACAGTGTCCTAGCCACATGTATTCTAATAAGTGTGTATTTCCAGTGATGTTTACTAAAAAGTTTAGTTTTGCCTACATGTTTGTAAGTACGCATGGATGAGACAGGCACACAGAACCCACAGCATCCCTGAGAACCCCGAGTCTCAATAGTGTGGTTATTGGGGAACAACAGGGGCGCCCAAATTAGCAGTAAGTGTTTGTGCCATCGTTTATCTCGTGTCTCACCCGACAGCGTTGATATATAAGATTATTGTAAATGTTACTTTATCAGTATTGCACTGCAAAATTCCACAGTTGTAAGAACTATAAACCACTCTTTCAGCATGCTACAATGACAATAAAAAGGTGACCCTTGGTCTATGAAATATTAGAAAATGCATGTAACCTTTGTCTTGAATTTACACTGGTCAAAATAGCAAGGAAAAAAGAACAAGGTAACTTTATATAAAATAGACATTGTACTAAATAACTACTTGCATAATGTTCGTTGTTTATTTTTTTGATAAAGTTCAAAGTACAACAATTGCATTTACATACATCAGCCTAAAAAATACAACAGGAATTATAATAACATCTAAAAGTACACAATACACATAACTGTGATAGCATCAATGATAATGATAGGGCCTACACTGTAAACAAAAATTCAATCATGGTGGATTTCATCTAAACAACTTTTGATTGACAAGCATAAAAAAAATGTCAAAATAGCAACAAGTAACTGTACTATCTTGCCATTAACACACTTAAATTAATATTTGCATTTAGTAATTTCGCCAACAACATCGAAACAACCAAATCCAAAACTATTGCAGGAAAAATCCATCAATTAGAAAAAAAAAAGCAATTCCTCATACTCAGTATAACAAAATATTCAAAGTAAATAAGCGAGATTACAAACGCTATGTAATAAACCAAATATAAACTGTACTAAACAAATTGTGTAAATCAACAATAGGTTACACTGAAAAAAAGTACAAGTGGGCCACTCAAAATAGCATTAATATAAAATTGTTACAACTGTGTACACAAAAACGTCACTAGTCATACGGAAGAAAACTTCACAGATATTAAATCATCGCTTACTTGCAACCTATGAGTAATATAACTTGAAGGGGGAAACAATTCTCAAAAACAAATGTAACTTTCATTACATTTCTGTAAAAATAATTTTGTGTAACTAGTATTTATAATTTCCCTTATTTACACCATTTTATCATTTGTCCCTTGAAAAGAGTAAAATAGGGGTTCTACTTTATTACACTATAATGTTGTTCGCAAACACAAAAAAAAAAGTGACATTTAAGAAAATATACCAAATGTTAATACATCAGTGTTCTACAGTTAGTACCCTTTAAAAAGAATAAGTTTGTTCCAAACTGGCCTTTTGCTTTCTGACCTGGTATACTGATTTTTTTTTTGCAAATATAATGTACACTAATCTGAAAATAATTTTAAGCTTCTGTACGAATACAGTTGTTGTTCAAAGGTTCCTGATCATTTGAATGTTCATACAGGTGAACAAAAAGGTGCATTATTAAAGTTATATAGTGTTCCAAGACAAAATACACAAGTATGGACACTGTAAATTTCTTCAATAAAAATTTCCCACCACTTTCTGCAAGTGCAGTTCCAATCACCTTGACACATGTTTTTCATGCCTCAATGACATTATGGGAAGGATACAATAATCCACCCCTGTACTTTTAAAGAATTAGTGAATCCAACCAAGATTCTGTATTTCCAGACAGAGAGCTCAAACAATTTCACACTTTATAACTTTACTCAAATGACGAACAACAAATCCAGAAATGTAAATAATTATATGATGTGCAATTCGGTATTTCCTTGTGGATGAAACAAATACTAATGGCCTGTTTCCTGATTGATTATTGTAAAAGCACTTGGGAGCTACCTAGTGTGTAAAAATTAAACCTATGGTTAGACATATAATTGTCATGTTTATAAAACAGTTATTTAAGGCTGACAATTTCCACTTTTTTGCCTATCAAATAACGGAAACTTGTATTATAGGCCATTCATGGTAAAGTGAACACTTTTTGAAGCTGTTTCATCAGACTTAATAACCAATAAATGCATTTCATTGTGGCCTCAGACTTTTGGTTTTGGGTATGGTGAATGTATACACTGTGTTTATGACTCACATGGCAGGTTTTACATTAACAAATTGTAGAAGGATATGAATTGGTCGAAAGAAAAAAGTAACTAGGGCTTCAAAAGTGCTTACTTTATTGTGAACAGATTTATGAAACATAATAATGTCATGACACATTGGCAAATTTGTCATATTTGACATAATTGTTGCAATGTCACAGCTGTCATTTTTTATGAAATAGGGCCTGATGTGATTGTCTGCTCGGCCTTAGCACGTCCAGACATAAAGGTATCACACTATCAAAATACCAGCAGCCAGATAATGCCTGTGTAAGTTTCATATTAATTTCCACATGGACACATTGTTGCATGTAACCTACAGTCTAAAAAAACTCTACAGAATGATGGCATGATGGGACCCCCTCCCATCATGCCATCATTCTATAAGGGGGGGGTTAATATCAGGTAAATTGCAGGGTAAAAATGTTAAAAGTAATCACATAGGAAGCCTGTGGTTTGACAGTCCTTACTAGAACATAACCTAGAAATTGAATCTGCACACTTCTGGAATAAATAAAATCAGAAGTACACATGAATATAAAAAGCAAAAGCTATAAAATAGAGCCACTATCTACCTGCTGAAAGTGTGATGGATGTGCAGGAAATATTGTTGGGACAGCACTTTCTCGCAGTCGTACACAGCACAGAGATGTCATATAGAAAAAATCTCCAATGAAGTGACACGATGAACGAACACTTGATTTGCTCCTTTTCTTGCATTCCTGTTGGTACACCTACACACTACACAGGACGACATTTCTCTTCACTTTTACAAGCGAATATTGTTACTGAAGTCCATTTCATTACAACACATTACACATGTGAAAAACTCCTATCCTAGATGTAATTAGGCATCACATGATATTAGGAACTAAAACTGATAACCTGTTGAGCATCATATATATACTGCTCTCAAGCGACAAGAATGTTCTTAATAAAAACGAAACACTTTTGCATCAACCGCTATACACCTCTTTTGGAAGGGGAAAAAAAAAAAAAAAAAAAGCAACTTTTATTACATCACAATATGGCGGACGTCTACTCATATTTTTCTCTTGACACCAGTCTCTTCGCCAGTAAGTACACATAATGTTCCATCTGTACCTTCTCTAATCTCTGGTTATGTCTTAAGGCCCTTACAGAATTGAAAGCTTTAGTATTTGACTTTACGTTTCCTTTTCCCTGACGAAACCATCAATACACAATAGAATTGTAAAGTCAGAGTTCAGACAATTGTACATCGGTCCTGTGAACTTCGTAAAAATGTGTATCTTGTTATGAGAATATTTACGACAATTCATTTTACGTACCTTTTAAAATAGGCTTAAAATTCATATGAAAAATTTATTTCAAAACAAAAAACTCATTAGTTTACTTTATTAAAATATGTCATTTCATATATTTCCTCTTTACAATATTTTCTTTTGCCATTTATTTATATTAAAACGAACTCTGTTTAGTACACCGAGATTTAAATCGTACTACCTTAAAATATCGCATTTATCAAATGACCTCTGCCTGATTCTCGGCAATTGGCTGCTTTACTTTGACTTAAAATATCAACTTTTCAAAATAGTAAAGTCAAGAGTTCTTGACTTTACTTTTGACAGTTCAATTGTTTCAAGCTCCATAAGAAACAACATGTCGGAAAGCAAACGTAAAGTCAAATGTTAAAGTTTTCAATCGTGCAAGGGTCTTGTGATAGTACAAACGTCACTTTACCGTCACAAAATATACATGACAGACGTCTGCTATAACAAAAATTAATATTTCGTAGATATATGCACACACAACCGGAGAGGATCAGTACCGAGAATGAAAACGCGATCCCTTGCTACCGGCTTGTGAATGCAGAACGATTCATACGCCATTAATATGAAACACAAAAAAAATTACAATGGCGGATGTGGACAGAATTATATAAACCACTTTAGCACCGGAAATGAAACTGCGGTTGTTCATGCACTAAATTGAAGGACAACAGAATCGCTATAGAGATAACAGGTCCTTCTCCCAACCTTCAAAAATATATCACAGGAGAACGACGTCTTATGCATGCACGTGATTTTATTAACAGAAGCAGTACAAACACGTGGTTGGTGCTTGTTTATTATTAAAGCATGGGGTTTTGGCGATTATGGTTTTAGTCGTAGTTTAGTTCTTTTGGACAATGGCCAAGTGTGCGTCCCGTGTAAGTGGATAAGTTCTACAAAGAAAGGTTTCGAAAGAAATCCCTAGTGTCGACTTTAATGTGGGTTGATGGGGGGAGTCTGTGCGATTTTAATTTTTTTTTTTCTGCAAAATGTTTGGGCACGATTTTTTTTTTTTTTGCTGATTTAAGTATATTTTGAAATGAAAAATATTAGGGTTAGTATTTCACTTAGGGTCTAGGCCATTTTTTTATCTACATACATATTCCTTTTATACTAGTAAGGTATCTCTTAAAACTACTGTATTTATCTTATATGTACACCGGGGAAATTAATTCAGTTAGCATTGTAATTTCTTAGCTAACAAGTGATAATACGTAGCACACAGTAAAAAGAAAGTTTTCATTTATGATACACTATTTAAATTTTGGTGTAGGTTATTTACCTTTTTGAGGTGATTCTAATAAACTGTAATTTTTGTAGTGACCAATTGGATATATTTTAGGTTCTCATAAAATAATTTGAATTTTGTTTAATTCATTTAATTTGAACTCTGTATGTTTCAAGCAGTTGTAGGTAATTCTGAATTAGTGGTTTGCCAATCACGCCTATTTTTCTGCGAGTCTTACGAAGTTAACTGTATATATTGGCCAGCATCCAAGGCAAGAGAGAAAGACAGTCAGGAAGCTTGGTCGCACAGTATTCGAGCAGGCCTCGGTGGCCGCAGCATGGCGTTAGACGATCCGAGAACTGCTGTTATATCCGTTTGTCATTTTTATGGTTTAAATTTCATGCTGCACACAGCTCGGCAAAAACTGCTTCACACCAGTGTGTGTTCTAGTTACATTCGCTGTTTAGCAACCAAAAAAGTGCACCTTGGATGCGTTTAGGTAAGACGTTTTCATCCTGGAGTGGCGTTTGTGCATCGTCGAGCCATCTCTCGAGAGTGTTGGAATTACTGTTAGTTTGCATCGCTGCCATGGAGCATTGCTAACAGGGTACATCTCGTTGCACGCGTTTTGCAGCACTTTATTCGTCGACTGGCAATTGGAGTGACATAATGTGTTTTCCTTTTGCAGGCAGCAGAGTTGTGGTTTGCTACTGTAATGTAGTCGTCAAGGCTCTTCAACTATAACTACAATGTAGCTGATAGTTTGGAAGATTCATAGTGCTGTAGAAACTAATATAGCAATGTAGTTAATTTTTTGTTGTCATAGAAACGGCTGTTAGTAGGTTCTACACCTCTGCAAGTTTTTCCAACCCCTGGAATGGGTTAGTTTGATGCTCTCATTTTCTTTACTAAAAGTCTTATCCACGAGCGACTGAAATTGATTTTCCACAATCCAATCTGTTTAACTTAGAATTCAACATAGTTCCGTTCTCTCTACTTTTACTTTAATGAGGAGGCTGATGTAGCCCGTTCCATGTTCTGGCTTCCCAGTTTATCCAGTTCTTGTGACTGTCAGCGCAGCTTCTCGTTGATGATAACCTCAATTTACGCTATGTAACCAGACGGATCTTCACCAGTGATATTTAAAGCACAGATACTAAAGCCATATCAATTTCTTAATTATTTTATTTGATACAAAAACTATGGACTATCATTTGATACACACACTGTACGCAGTAAGCCTAGACGGACAGAATTTAAAGTAAACATATATATATATATTAATTATTAAAATGTTTTATAAAGATTAATACTATTATTTACAAAGGTTTGTAAGGGATCCCATTTTATATTTTGTTTATTAACTATCTCTTTAGTAAAATATATTAAATAAGGAATTAACTTTGTTGAATAGATAGTTCACTATCTAATGATGTTAATATATATTTTTGAAACAGAAAATCTGTAGTTGAATCTACACTTTAATACTCAGATGTGAAATGCACTTGTTAAATTTTTGTGTGATAATATGTATATTGAAACCACTAACTTGTAGAATTCTCTTGTTATTTATTTGTAATACCTCTGAGTAATATATTATATCCTTTAAATACCTTTTTATTATGTGCATATATTGTTAATGTGTGTTATGACGTGCCATGTTTACCAGCACGCCTTTTTGTATTTATTTTTTTTTTTGTAAACAAAACCGAGGTAGTAGAAGTTCAAATAATTGAAGTTTACATAACAGAATTAATGAATGTCTTTAATATAGCTGACTACATTCATGTTGAATGTCTCAAACAAGCCGTTCAATGTGTGCACCATCTGACCGTAAATAAGCTTCGGTACCCTGTAGCCCACCGTGGCATGTTGCCACTGCATGCTTGCGAGTTCATTTCTGAGTTGATTAGTTGCGTCGGTTATCGCCTTTAGCAACTAGTCTCGTGTGTTTGATCGCCGTCCACTGTAAACCCTATTCTTCAGGCAGCCCCAGGCAAAAAAGTCCAACAGGGAGAGGTCAGGAGAAAGCGCCGGCCATGAGACTGGCCCACCTCTTCTGGTCCATCTGCGCGGATACTCAGCTGCTTCGTCATGCCCTTTTCCATCACAGTATCCATAAACAGACATTATGCCTGCTGTCTCTGCATGAGTAAACATTCCTGGTATTGTTGCACGACGACTCGCCTTGACACACTAACAAAGACTGGTCATGCCAGCCACACTAGCCACGTGTGGTTATGATCATATTGGGCACATTTTGAACAGCTTTTATGGGGCTTACAACACAAATGTAGTAAATTGTATTAAAGATATTCAGTAATTCCAATTTTTGTTTTTATTGCATTTAAATCCCTGTAACTCTGAAATGGGGCTGCATAGCCAACTTGTGTATATGGCATTTTTTGTTGCCAACAATCTGTATAACATGCTGCCGAAGTATGTCGGTTGAGTCGTGGAACATCCTATATATTTAATATTGTACAGACATCATGTTGACAAAAATACCTATTTATTTCTATTTAGTTCCTTTCCACCATGTTTCATTTTAATTTCAACCTTTGTACTATGC
Source organism: Dryococelus australis (assembly GCA_029891345.1). NCBI lineage: Eukaryota > Metazoa > Arthropoda > Insecta > Phasmatodea > Phasmatidae > Dryococelus > Dryococelus australis. The sequence goes on along the minus strand of CM057004.1, from coordinate 87,247,258 downwards.
CTTAAGTTCGTGCTTGACAAAGCCGGAAATGGTGAAAATAAGCTATGCCGTGAGCACGCCACGTTCATGAAGATCGTCTTATTTGTGGACTATGAAATGTGGTCTTGACCAAGGCAGTCTTAAGCTCAGCCTTGACTATGAATACCGCCCTTAATGTTCTCTCACACCCCGAGTGTAGGGGCTCTCCACCTAATGAGTGAAATATGATTCTAGGTTTTCACCACATGGCAACTATGGCGATTGGTTGCTTCTACAACGTGGTGTTGGGCATTGCTGCATTGGTGATTGCAGACCCTTTCAATGATCTCAGCCATAGCGAGGTATGTAAAAATGTGATTACTTAATATGTAATACGAACAACTGTTGCAACTTGGATCGGTTCCACCATTTCTGCAACATTTGTTTTTCCATATTTGTTTTCATGAGAGTTTGCTGACATGAGTTTTTTAAAATAAGTTTTGTAACAGTTACACTAAGAAAAGGAATACTTCTTAATAATGTTATTCTCTCCAGTAGCTCATGCTATCATTTTCTGTTTCGTCATTCATGCCAACCATGTTTTAAGTTACTGATGAATATCATACATGCATGCATACATACATACGTACGTACGTACTTACTTATGTACGTACGTACATACGTACGTGCGTACATACGTACATACGTACAGTTAGCTCATTTCATAACCACAGTTAGCTACACTGCAGCAGATCACTCATAAATTTAATTCTGGACCACAATGACCTGTGAGAAGCCCTACCATCCAGAACCATCTCCTTGCTATGGGGTACAGAAGCCGCCACCTTACTAAGGTACCTCTGCTCGCCGCATGTCACAAGGCTCATTGATTAAGATGGGCACAGGAACACTATCATTGGACCTTCGATACGTGGAAATATATAGCCTGGATGGATGAGTGAAGGTACATGTTGGTGCACACCAATGAATCCCTAATGTCAGCAGGGTACAGTTTAGGCCGGTGGTGGTGGTATCCTCATATGTACTTTCAGTTGCTTGGCTGATCTCCGAGGTCAAATTACCTTAATCCTATAGAACATATCTGGGGTATGTGCGCTCTGGATTCTGCTTCAACCAGTCCCTATGTATTGTGGGAGGCTAGGCAGCTGTCATAAATCAGGATGGCTTCAGACCACTTCCGGTGCCTTGTAGAATCCATGCCATGATTCAACTGCTTATGAGATATATATAGATATAGAGAGATATTGATAGAAAGATAGGTATACGAGATAAAGGTATATGTCTACATATAAATTGATATTCATTTAGAGATAGATGATGCATTTCACATTGCTATGCAACGTGCTTGCGCTCTCTACGAACGACTTCGCCCCATCAACAAGCAGACAAGAGCTTGGCGCAAGTCAAGAACAGTGGCAAACTACTTTTCACGTGGCCACTGAAGGACTACGTGTTGGGCGGCTTCAGACACGGAACTAATTACTGTGTTTAATTATGAATGGTACTGCCCACCCAGAATCCAGCATGTTAGCGCCACCCTTTTTAATAAATATTATTAATTTTATTAAACGGACCACTACCCTGAGATTATCTGAGAAGGAAGTTCCAGCAACACCACAGGATCACAGCACCTCTGCTGCCCTGTGACATCGCACCTGCCAGCCTCGGACCAAGGTGGATAAATTTGTCGTCGTCTCAAGGCAGGGAGATAAGAAATGAGTGGCGGTGCCGCCACCCTAATAAACGAACTCCTGCAATGAAAGGCTACGCTACCCCGCACCCCTGGAAGATTGCTAATCAAGGGATTTTCGACTATATAAGGAGGCACAGGCACGCCTCTAGCCAGAGACGGCGGGCTTGCCGGCTGCTTAGGTCATTGAGCACTCCCTAGTCTACGAAGACATCTCTCCTCTCCTACAGCCTGCAATGGTTCCAACCTCTCCAGAAGCTTGAAAAGGCTTCAATCTCCAACAGTTTACAGAAGGCTCTACCACTTCCTGCAACAGAAGACTGCATGTCACTCCAGAGGTAATCCAATTCCCGTACCCTGCAACCCTTTTACCCCAGTCAAGTTCCTCGACTCCGCGGTAGCAAGTCGTCATGATATATTACCCTTCTGTATTTACCCTTCGCCTGTATTTAATTATCGTAACTAATTCATCTTAGCTAACTTATATTATCAGACCGTGACTTTCCACTTTCATGATTCGTAATAATAAATATTAAGTTTATTTTGAAGTCTTTGACTAGCATAATTTTAGCAATAGTTCCTTGTTCACTTGTGCTATCATTATTCTTACAGTAAAATTTGTTGCATCAAAACCCTGCTGAGAGCTAGTCGTGAGGCGTGCCAAACTCCACAGGAGCTGGGGCTTGAAAAAGGCTTTGTGTCCAAAAGGACATATCGCGGCACCTAGGTTTCCGGTGCTCCCTTGCCTAATCTCAATGGTGTCCTAATACCGGACTGCATATCTATACTCCAGGACCTTGGGTATGACTGAATAAGACACACCCCCTGGACTGCACATTTGTGGAAAGGTCAGAATGCTGGTTCAGATGCGGGGTAAAAAGAGTGGTACTCAGAGCCACAACCGACGCAAAGAGCGACGAGCATTACAGAGGTTGGCTCACTCACAGGTTAACACAGAGATTGAGTGTGAGGACACGCCCCCATCTGAGGAACCAGAGTTTAGACCTCACCTTAGGTGCTTGTTGGCCGTGACTAGAACCAGAACCCGTCAATCGCCCCCAGCCGGAGACTCCTTCACCCGCAGTAACCGTAACCCCACCTAATGTTGGCCAGGAGAAAGACATACAGAATATGTGCACTCTCCACCACTTGGCTTCCGGTAAGATATTCAGGGTTCGATTGCCTCCAAAGGTCGTTCCAAAACCTTGAGTAGGACCCTTTCCCGTGAACTATTTCCCCACACGTCGCCATCCCTCCAGCAGGATTATCCATTCTCATCATTCTTATTGTTAAATCACCTCCCAACTCATACCCTGGGATAGCTGGCATCCCGCGTGAGGAAGTTTGTTCACCCCGGATGGGAAACAATCATGGTTCGACTCACTCATGGTGCCCCTCAGATGGCATCCTCCCCTTAAACGGCCCCCTGTCGAACCTATCACGACCCACCAGGCTAGGGTAGAACCAAAATGCAGCGGTAGGATCACCTGCTAAACCAGGGAGGGTAATCAGCGCGCTAACCACTTACCTGAAAGTGAGTGAAGAGATTTGGCGGCTCTTAAGAGCGGGATCTTGACAGCCGACCCGAGAGTAAGAACGCGTGTCAATGCATATATAGGTAGTTCACTGTAAAGTGAGCACTTTTTAAGGCCCTTCTAAATTTTTCCATTTATCCAATTTCCAACTTCATGCTGCTTTCTAACATAAACATTGCAATGTGACTAAAACACAGTGTACACATTTCACCACCCTCAAAATTTAATGCCTGAGTCTGCAATAAAATATATTTATCAGTGTTTAATGCATGTTGGAAGGGCCTTAAAGAGTGATCACTTTACTGTGAACAGCCTATAGGTGTGTGAGATGTAAGAGTGATGGAGGAGGGGTGGAGGAGGGGTGGGTGTGTGCATTCATGGGTGGGTGTATGGGTGCACATAGATGTGTGTTTATATTTGCGCTTGTTTGTGTGTGTGTGTGTGCGCGTGTGTATGTATATATATATATATATATATATATATATATATATATATATATATATATATATATATATATATATATATATATTGCATCCATGCATGTATTGTTGTATGTGACATAATAGGTAGTTTCCTAGTTTGAAATAATTGAGCGGACAGAGACTCCAGGGATACTTCAGCTCAACAAAAGATGCCTGTTGTTAGGCTAACCAAAGAAGAAGTTTTTCACAGATTTTATGCATAAACTATTCAGTTTACAGGTTTGCACTAAAAATGGTTAATAATAGTGTGTTTTATACACAGACTGCTATTGCACCTGCAGTATATGTTCTATTCTGTTATTTGAGGTTGGTTGTTAATTAAACAATATCCCAAGCTGATTTCCATTGCTTTACTTACATGACAAGTATATACATATCAAACATAACATACAACATGACCGCTCGAGGGCTTCTGCCCGCAAGGCTGCCAGCTCTATGCGAAGTTGCCAGCTCTGGCAAACAGATAACGTCTACAACATCTTTCTTCTTTAATCAATATCAACAAACACTTTGCAGCATCAATCCAGATTAACAGTTAAATACAGATAAACAGTTTTAGTAGGTTCATTACATCTACAACACGCTACAAGAATGCCAAAATATACAACCCTGATTACACACAGATTGAACACAACACACTACAAGAATGCCACAATATATAATCCTGATTACACACAGATGGATAACTACAACAACAGATTGTTAACTACACAAACTATAAACACTACAAGAATGCCAAAATATACAACCTTGATTACACACAGATTGATAACAACACAAACTACATACCCTCCCTCGTAGTCAATATTCTGGGCATTAAATAAGCATTAGTGAGATGTCATTGTTTACAGATTTAACCGCTGGACTGGTTTGACAACCCTTCCACTTCTAGTTGTGTTACACTCATCAGCTGCACTCATGCTCGGCATGAGAACTGGAAAAGGTACAGAGAAGGGCAGCAAGATGGGTGAAGGGTAGGTGGAGAAGGCAGGGGCAGGATGATGAGGAAGAAGGGAACTGTTCATCAGTGATGATGAAAGAAATGGGGTGGAGCTCATTGAAGGACAGGAGGAAAGTTGAACGGCTAGTCAGGATGTACAGGGTGGTGAATGAAGAGGGCTACACTGCAAGCTAAGTAGGGGGTATTTAGAGGAAGATGACACAACAGTGAGAAGCTTCAGAGGGTGTGGAGGAGAACGGAATGGGGTAGGCAGTCCATGCTTGTGAGGGAGTGGAATGTGTTGAGGGAAGAATTTGTATCTGTGAGAGGGGTTAAGTTCAGGAAGGGAGGGGAAAAGGAGTTGGTTGGGTGAAGGAGAGGTGAGAAAGCTCGCCACCAGGCTGTAGCCTTTTTTATATGGAAGTTTCGGTGTGGGATATGGAATCAATGGCTGCTTGAAATTAAATGGGTGAAATTTTTCGCAGATAGGGTACTGATGAATAAAGTTGGCAATATCTGAAATCATAGAAAGCCAATAGAATAACTGGCGACCTTTCAATTTGGTTTTGGTTTCCCCACATTGGCCCGCATGAAGCAACTGCAATACATATCTTTGCAAGGTGACCAGAACCACTACTTTGTCACCAAGGAATATGACACCCTTCTCCAAGCATAGATCATCCTTCATATTGTAATAACGCTTGCAGTGGTCTGGCACTGAATTATAAATTGGCCAACCTGACTTACAAAATTGGGATACGAGACTCAATGAGGGATTAGTGCTAGTTTCTAGCTGGAACTGAGACAGACGCTGTTTGGACCATGTAGGTAATAGATAATGGGGTGGCAACAGCCTATCTTCTCCACATTTATCAAGTGAAGCCGATACCTTGCCTGACTTCTTTCTACTGTGCATGCACAGACTGATTGTTTACGTCAGCTGCTAAATTATGAGTGGCAAAAGTTTCCTAGTAAGCATTGTAAACCATGCCCCTTTTTGCCTCTACTAGCCCTGTTCTTGTCTTTCATTATCAGCTTCACTTTCGTGTCTCGACTTCCACTCCATAGACGAACACCTCCATGGTTTGGACATAGGCATACGTTTGCTGATTGAGTGAACCACCTCCAACATGGCGGGGTCATCAGGTATCTCCTCTGGAAGGTAAGCTCGTGACAGATGGTCTGCAAAATACAGAAATTTACCGGGCAGATAGATTATATCCAAATCATACTTAAGTAGCTTGAGCCTTAATCTCTGAAGCCGTGCTGAGCCTATGTGATGAATCGACTTGGCCATCACATTAACAAGAGGTTGTGATCCGACTGAACTTGCTCTTTTTTCCAATACACATAATAATTAAATTTAGACACAGCAAATGAAACAGCTAAAAGTTCTTTTTTATTTCAGACTAGTTTCTTTCTGTATCTGTCAGTGACTGGGACGTAATATGCACAGGTTGAAGGTCCTTTTGGCCTTTTTGATAAAGGGTCACCTCCAGACTATTTTGTGATGCATCACACTGAACAACAAGAGTAACTGATGGATCAAATATTGCAAGGACTGGTGCACTACAAATTAATGACTTAGTTTAGAAAAGGCTTCATCATGGCAGGGTAACCAGGCCCATTTTACGTCAGATTTCAGGTCATACAAAGGACTACAAACACTGGACATATTTGGGACATACAAACGGACATAATTAAAAATACCCAAAATTTGTTGTACTTTCTTGCGAGAGCTGGGTGCCGGTTGAGCACTCAAAGCAAGAACTCTCTCTCTGGATCAGGTGACATGCCCTCAGCAGAAAATATCTGACTAACGTACTTAACCTGTGAAACTTTATATTGAAGCCTATCAGCGTTAAATTTTATGCCCAGACTTGCTGCACGCTCTACTATCTGTTGCGTACACTCATTATGCTCAACTTCCATTCTTCCTGTGCATAAAATATCATTAAAGAAAATCACAACATCTGGGATGTCACAGAAGTTCTCCTCAATAAACTTTTGAAATGTTTCTGGCACATTGATTATGCCATATGGCATGCGCAAATAACGATAGCACCCAAAAGCGTGGAGAAACAACACTTTAGGGATGTGTCTTCATCCAGTTGAATCTGATGGAAACCCTCCTTGAGATAAAAAACAGAGTATTATTTCTTGCCAGTCAACTTCTCCGACATCTCCTCAATAGTCGGGATTGCATGGTAGTCCCTAACTATCACCTTGTTCACTTCAGTTGGATCGAAGCAAAGTCATAATTTGCCAGTAAACTTTCCAACAAGTACCAGATTGCTTACCCAGGCTTTGGAGTCAAGTTTACGCACTTTACATATCATCCCTTTCTTCACAAGTCTATTTAGCTCTGTCTGCAGCGCCCCCTTAATAGCTCAAGGCACCCTCTGTGGAGGTGTACACACAGGCTGGCTAGCTTATCTGGTATTTATTTTGCACACTTGAGGAAAACAGCCAGAACCAGAAAACACATCCACATGTTCGTTAACAAAGCGGTCTTTAGCGACTGCAGAAGCTGAATGAACTCCTTTTACCAGGTTAGTCACCACAGGACTGCAGCTCGAGCAAGGGGGTGCTGCCAGAGTCATTGATTACTAACTGTATGTAGCGTTCATGACCCTTAATAGAACACAACAAATCAACAACACCTCAAACTGGGAGAATAGTACCACCCCAAACTTCTATTCTGAGGTTTGTTGGGTGAACTTTAAATTGCTGATCAACTGTCTGGAATAGCTTGAATGGCAGGGTGTTTACTTCCGACCCAGGGTCCAATTTAATATCAACGGACCTACCTTCAATAAGTACTCGTCGTTCCCTCCATTCATTTTGACGCACTTTTTTAGAACTAGCCGGACCAACAGAATGAATTGTTACAGTATCGCAATACAAGGATTCATTGGAGGAGTGATCGACCTTAACCTCCCTCACTCTGCGAACTTTACAACACACTGCAAAATGATTTAAAATGCCACATTTGGCACATTTTTTACCATAGGCTGGACATGGTCTAGGTTTGTGTTGAGTTTGACACTGGGAACAAACGTACTCACTGTTGCTGTTGTGCGCTGTATTATTGGTAACTCTGGGTTTTGAAAACTGCCTACTTTTTGCATCCACAAAATCAACATTTGCATTTCTGCGAACTAGAACATAGTTCTTGGCTTGGATGTGTTTTGCTTGCTCCTGACACTGTTCTGCAGCCCGATAGTACACAGCTACTTTTGCAACTGTTGCATTCTCCATTTGCAGCAGCGCCTCTCACAACATCGCATCCCTTATGCCCTGGACAATACGGCCAACTAACATATTTTCCTCTTGCGTGACAAGATTGTCATAACCGCACGTTTTCACAAGCTGACGACATTCAGTCGGGCAATGGTCAAATGTTTCACCCTCAAGTTGCACACCTTGATGAAATAAGAAACGTTTATAAAGAGGATTATTCTTTGGTGCCAAAAATGTTTTGTATGCTTCCTTTACTCTACTATACACTAACCTGGCCTCTGGGGCAATGTCAAAGGTTTCAAACAGAGTGCGCCGAGCATATTTTCAAGAAGGGCGATCTTAACCTTATCAGGGCACTCATCTTGACTTGTAGCAACAAGGTAACTTTCAAAGTCCCCTTCGAAGATTTCCCACTCTTTACGAGCATTAGGACTCTGCAAATCAACACTTTCCGGAAGCTTTGCTATATTTAACCCCGCCATCACAAACATATTAGTGGAAAGAGCAAACTTTATTAACATGTGCAGTAGCATTACCACCCAGGCTTACAGGTTAATTCGTCACCTGAGCACAAAATATCGAGACATTACTAATTTGTTTCACTGAAGATCCACTAGACTGCGCCATGTTCTATTCTGTTATTTGAGGTTGGTTGATAATTAAACAATATCCCAAGTTGATTTCCATTGCTTTACTTATACGACAAGTATACACACAACAAGCATAACATACAACATGGCCATTCGAGGGCTGCCACCCGTAAGGCTGCCAGCTCTATGCAAGGTTGCCAGCTCTGGCACACAGATTACATCTACAACAGTATAGTTGTGACTTCAGATAATAAATTAGCACAATATGATCATTGGAATGTGTCCTGCAAAATAAGAGCTACTAAAGGAGCCATATGGTTTCACTAGAGTGAGATAATGAAAAATAAAAATTTGACAATACTAGTTGAATATGAATTGTCCTAATAGTCATTAAAATAGACAACACTTTCTGCCTGTGATACTCCTGCTGCTGCACGATAGAGAAATTTCATTTCCATATTTGCTTTCTCTTGCACCATTTCCTGCAATGCTACATACAAGTAATGCATATTCCATAACTGTCTCTTGCTACTGCAGTCAATCAACAAATATTAAAATCAGCTAGTTTTGTGGGTAACAAAATATGCCCTGTTTGAAACTATGTGAAAGAGAAGTGTGATTTTTTTTTAAATTGAAATTTTTGAGCTTGAGTAACTGTAATTATTAAAGTAAACTGCTGCTCCCAGTATCAAATTAATTAACATGAATGAGTTTTTATACTTGTATAATTTGGAAATTAATATAGTTATTTTACAGTATTATGCTGTATTTACAAAGTGAGTGAATGAAGAGATTTGGACAGCTCTTAACGTCAAGGACTTGAAAACCGATAAGGATGGAACAAGGTGAGTATGGAGCAGCACCAGAATGAAAGAACGGGGGAAACAGGAGATCCCGGAGAAAACCCTCCGACCAGTGGCATTGTCCGGCACGATTCCCACTTGCGAAAATCCAGGTGCGATCCTGCTGGGAATTGAACTCGGTCCACCTTGGTGGGAGGCGAGCAGGCTAACCGCTCAGCCACCGCAGCCCCCTGTATTTATAAAGCTCTTTGTGAATTGTTTGGAATAAATCACTTGATTATCTGAAAAAGACCACATAATCTTGTGATTGCAGCAGTTTGATTAGTTTTATTTTGCAAGTGATTGTATGTTATAGCCTAGTCTATTCACGGTTACTTCCCCGCTAAAGTTCTACAAACAAAGGTTAACCGAGTTTCGAAAATCTACCAAAGGGACAGCACACACTGTGTAATAATATTTTGCATAAGAACTCTCCCTTACTAGGCATTAACATTGCATACATTTTTTCACCAGTTTTATTTATATAAATTATGAATAAAATATTGTAATTTATACATAAAATATAAGTAAAAGTTAAATTTTGTAAAATAAACAAAGTATTTTTATCATAACACGAGCATAAAACACTTTTGATAGCATATTTAGAAATAATGAAACACATCATACATGGGGTGATTTTTTATCGGTTTGATTCTAAAAGTGGGAAAAACTGTGATTAGACTATATAATTTATCTCAGCTGTTTATTTTCATTCCCATTTTATGCTTTTCAGCTAACTGGGGGTGGCTTACTAACTGAAAGTAATCTTATTTCTCACCTAAAACTGGCCCTGATCACCCATGACTTAACTGGGATTTGTACCTGAAATCTTTTTGTCTGAAGGTAAGTAACATGAATGTCTTGTGTAATAATTTAAAACTTAATCATGTGTGAAGTGAACTGCAGATAAGATGAACAAAAATACGTTCATTAACTGTAAAGTGGCAGTGTTGAAAGCAGTGCAGAAATTTTTATTTTTTTTTTTCTTTTTCTGGTAAATTTTAAACAGCTGCAATTTTTAAGACTTTAAGAAATAGTTTTAAAGTTAACTAACAAAAGACGTTCATAAAACCAGAAAACAATTGATGCATATTACACTCAGTGTAGAAAAATGAAAGAAGGATTTTAAGGGGGCCGTATGGGCTGATGCAGTTACACCCTGGGGGCGTCTGGCCCTGGTACACCAGAGGGCATAGCTGGACTCTGAGGGTTATGCTATCATTTTTATGGTACGCCCGGTGTTTGGGCATTTAGGAATAGCTGCGAGTACACAGCTATGCACGGTCAGTGATATGTTAAATTCAGAGGATAAAAACCAGAGAAGAATGGAGAATTATAATTTAGCGGATCCAGTGGATATCCTGGAGGTGTAGGCAAAACCGTAAAGGTGGTTTAGTATTACGTAGCAGTAAAGGGGAAGGACAGCTTCTGGCATGGCTCGCCCAGGAAAGAAATCAACTCTTCCTGGGGCCGGTGCCTTGGGGCAAACCCCTGCCGGAGTCCTATTGATCGATCCACGCAGTAGCGTGCGCCTCACGAGGGATGGAGCTCTGGCCTATAGCGAAGTCAAGAGAGGACCCCTGCCCCTTGATTCCTCTCTGTGAGAAGTTGAGTGAGCGGTGTCACCAGCTACAGACCTCAACTGCTCCTCTAGGTTCACAGTGTTCCCCACACAGGGACCCTAGGGCTCTCAGTAAATGGCGTGACCATCTTGTAGCATGAGAGTCGTAATGTCTTAAAGTGTTTGTTCTCAAGCATTAGCAGCCTCAGAGAAAAGTTCTCTCCTCCCTTGCCTCCGTGGCGTTAGAAGAGTGGCGTTACCAGCTATCGACTAGACACCAAACATTGACAAGATGTAAGAGTACCCTTCAGTGGGGTCGTTGGTTTGAAACTGTATCGTGGTGATTGTACGTGTACCAAGATGTAATGTACACACAGAAGGCAAAGTGGGTAGGGGAGGTGAAAACAAAAGAGAATGATAGGACCAAAAAGAGGTTAACTGGTAGACATATGTTTTATTCCGTCAGTAGTAATTTACAAGAAATATATCTCCAACCTGTGCCCGCTAACATCTGATAGATGAGGGACCAGGTTTGCCAAGCTGTTTGCAGCAGGGTGGCTAAGATATCGATTGAAAGTCAGGGCGAGAGAGACCCTGGTACACCTATGTCCGGCACGGACGAGGCACGTAGCTAACACTCTAAGCAAGTAGAAGGCTCCATGACAAAAGCTTCTGCCTAATGTGTTGTTGAGAAACACAAGTTCTGACAATACTAACATTATAAGCCAAGTCTTACTGCTATTGCTAAAGACAAGCGGTACTGCAAGCATGGCGAGATAGTGAGAGTTGTAGAAGATGATCTGGTCATAACTGCTTCCGAACTGCCCTGTCTGGAGGATGTGCGTAGGAATAAGTACCCTCGAGAGATGTGGCGAGAGAAGGGTGGCTGGAGCAGGTTGCATGGAGGAGGGCAGCCTTATACATCTGGTGGTAAGGAAAAAGTAGGAAAAAGTACTTTTTTTTTTTGCAGCATTATGACGAGATGGCATAACAAAACACATTGTGTGTCTATTTCTTGCTAGTATGTTTTTTGCAGACCTGAACAGAGAAAGTAATGTAAGCATTGTTGTAGTTGTTTTAATGGTCTTCTTAAAGCTTTAAGAGGTAACTGCCATTTTAAAATTTAATTTTTCATTCAAAGTGTATGTTGTGTGGAGTTTTTGTATTGTATTGTTTGGTTTTGTATGGTAGTGTGTATGCATGAACTACAGTTCACCTTAAAGTGTTTAATTTTGATTTGTATCACAATTTGTCAATAACTACTGTTAAACCAGAAATAATAAATTTAATTATATTGTTTCCTAGGTGGATCCAATTGTAACACCATCAAATTCTACTGCAGAGTTGCAGGAGTCAAATGTAGCTTTGAAGGCACTGGTAAGTGTTTAATGCTATTAGCATGCTAGCGTAAATTGGGACAGGAATGGAGGTTGATAAATGATTAAAAAGTTTATGCGTGGAGGTGTGAAGAATTTAATTTTCTTTTGGTTTCTCATCTACAGCAAGGTCATTAAGGACAGAACTAGTTGCCTCGTCAGTCAAGTGCGTAGAAGGAATCTGTCATGGTCTGTATTATGAAAACATCTTGATATTTACCTGAAATGATTTTGAGAAGAAAAAAACATTGCACAACAGAAATCAGGATGGCCAAAACAAAAAGTAAATGTGGGTCCTCTCAGATTTGAGTCCCGTGTGTTAAGGGTAATCGCTAGTGAAACATTTTTAAATGCCTTAATGTCATGTCTGGCTATAACAAAACAGTGCGGTGGGCCCTCCTAAAACTGCAATATGCGTTCCTGGGAAGTTAAATTTCTCACAAATTAGATTTTTTAACAGGAGGACACTATCACATGTGATGAAAGTCAATCAATTAAATTACAACCACCCTTTTGTACTTTGCTCTTTTCCCTTAAGGGTACTGCGCAGTAATGCCCAAAAAATTCTATCTGTAACCATTTTCTCTGTTTTGTTAAAATATATTTTACAGCATAAAATTATAAAGTGTCTGCTGGAGATAATTAGTTTTTAACCTTTCCAGGGGAAAAGTTTCACTTTCAGAACAAGTATTTAATGAGATACATGTATACGTGTAAACACTGATTTCACAGGGCAATTTTTTATAAGGGAGTCCCCTTAAGGCTTGATCTCATCTGCCATCATGAATTTTATATTTATGTGGCATGAGTTTATTTTCAAAGAAATAACTAAATATTTCATATGATAGCGTGTTTACATTTTGCAAATGCTTTCACATGTGCAGTGGTTCTTTATGTATCAAAAATGTATGTACTGAAAAATGGTATCCACCAAAAAATCAGTAGTGTTTATTCTATAGATGCAAGGTAAGCAATGCTTACCCTATACATATTGGAAATGTTTAACCCTTTATAGTTTTCGCCTTAACTTTAAATTTAAACAGGTTTAATTCTGAGTGTTCTGATTCAAGAAACAGAGTTTTCGTAACTCCCGTTCTGTACATGCATAGTGCTGCTATCTAGTATTTATTTCCACAAACGGGAGCGACTAGCGATGAATTGAACTCGCAAGCAAGTTACCCTGTCGCATTCCTTTGGCAGGGTAAGCAGCCATTACTTTGCATCCTCCAGTCCTCATTTTTCCTTGGAAAGTGGATGAAAGTGTTCAGGAAAACAGGAGTTTTCTTATAATTTGTAATATGCTCTCTATATAATATTCAGTTTAATTATTATTACATTCATTTCGTTTCCGTTTTTGTAACTAATGTTAGGTATTATAACACGGGAAATACATGTGGAGGGTAAGCAAAGTTGGAAGTTGCATTTGTTAGTAGAAATTGAAAATGGAACCACAGCCCGGTGCTAGCAAATGTTATCTAAAACTTTCAAATATGTTGGGCTATTATACTGCTTACCCTGAAAAAAAACTCACACACGCTACTGCAAAAACTTTCCTGTAAACACATAGCAGAGGTCTGCGAGTACTAGAAAACTTGAGCTCGAGCCAAGTACCGTGGACTCCCTTTCTACTGTTGTCAGGGGACTGTCAAACAATTTCCATACATGCAGGATTTCAGTAGATGAGCATACTGAGATTAATGAAACCTGATGGGGGTGACAGCAATAGACACAAATTTGCTTCATGTAACCTTGGCGTGCTTATGAGACTAACTGAATGCACACGGCCAATAACTTAAAACATATTCACACACCAATAATTTTGTAGCAAGTGTAATGTTGTAAGAACTTGAAATAATTACCAGCATTACACCCTTGTATTGCTTAACATAACTCACTTACTTAAGCATGATTTGAATGCTAAGTATTATTGTTGCAGAATAAAAACCATTTTAAAAAATCAACCACAGTTTACATAACAATTACAATGGAAAATAGTGACCTGCTGCTTGAAATAACAGTACACTAAAAATAGATTAAACATAATTGTACAAATTGTTGTAAAGTTTTGGGGATGGTAGTCTCATGTCTCAGGAATGATGTCATAAAATTCACTCAACTGTCAAACAGTTGAACCTGTACCCAGTTTTCTTCAAGTACCTCTGCATTTTTTTGGGCTGAAAGGTTATGTGCCACCCTGTTCATGGTTTACACCTTTGAAAGATCACCCTATGTATGATCATTTCATAAATATGTCGTATACATATCACAAGCATTTTAGACTGTTAAAATAAAAGTAACTTACCTTATTTTTGGTCAGATTGATATTTTCCTAATATTTTATCTATAAATCATATTTTATTGATAATTGAAATGAATTAAAACAGAGAGAAAATAGGTGTGTTGATTATCCCAAGTAAGAAATAGATCTTACGCAGAATATTATTACACTGGGCACGCACAAATACGGTGGGTTGTCCCGTTGGTGTAATTATGTAGACTCTGTTAAGCTTTATTTGCATGAAGCAGGGGAATATCCTGAAAATAGAACTTCAGCGGGGCTTCGGAGAAGTTGGAAGTAACCATGAATTGACTGAATCTTCCTTTTGTGTGTAGACTGCCAAAGAAACTGAACTGGCAGGAAGTACATCTCTGTGAAGGGGATGTGGTTGTATGTATGGGGTGTACTGGCAGTGAGGCTGGATGGCATGGTACAGCACTACTGCGGACAGGCTTGAGCAGATTCTGGAGAGGTGGCAAAAATCATTCATCCCCCTTCCCCCCCATCGTGTCATTGTGTAGCATCATTACAAGTGCAGTTGGGCTTTGTAAAAGTACAGTAAAACCAGATTAATTCAAAGTGCTCGGGACCTAATTTTTCAACTTTGGATTACATCATTTCGAATTATTTAACTTAAAAAAAGTTTGTTCGTATACATTAAAGAAATGCACATTTTCCCCTTCCAAAGTAAACATAACTACTGCCCGGTAATAACTACCCTCTCGAAGTTACAACCCTATTTTGCAGAACCAAAAAGATTTTGGTTTAAAAATCTGCAAAAATTTGAAGGAAATAGCCTAAAAAATAAGTTTGTTTCATTTATCGTGGTTATTAATAATGTGTTCATGGGCAGTAAAATTTAGGTGTTGTAATTGTTGCCTTTCATTGTCACGCCAAAGTATAAAAAAAAAAAAAAAAAAAAAGGTAAAGTTTGGTTAAAAACTGCAGCCATGGTAGTTGATGGCGTGTTGCCAAGGCACAGCGTACAACCGAGGGGGGGGGGGGGGGGGGTTCAGCTGTAGCAGCCTGTCTGAAGGGGAAAGCAAGCCTCCACAGGCTTCCTTACCCCTACCTGGTCGGCCAAGAGAGAGGCACAAGGATGTTACAGCGGTTGCCGGGCAACATCCCCCCCCCCCCCCCCAACGATAACTACCTCATGAAGCATGTGACTGACGGAAACGAGATCTTGCTTTACTTTTCCTTCCTAGCTGCCACACCCACATTGGCCCTTCCAGGACTTCAATGCATAATGTCCACACCCCATTTTTATTGCTAAAATGTGTCCAGATAACATGGATATTCTGTGTGTAAGTACGTTTCCCTGTGGATTTCTTACCTGTGTCAGGCTGTCACATTTATTTCCCCACCTTGCCGATATGCATTTTGCTCCAAAATTCTTTTTGTAAACAAAATTTGAATGTAATTTATTAGATAAATTTGAATAGTTTAATATTTACATTTTTTTAAAAGTGAGAATGGAATTACGAAATTGTAAGAATAATCATATGTTTTATCATCAAACACACATTTACAGAGTAAACTGCAGAAAAATTGTAACCCAAAAAGTTAAAACACATTACACTTTCTTGAAAAAGTAGCCAATTTTATTTTGGTTTTTTGAATTCGTATACACTTTTGCGATGCTGTTGTGAATTTCGTCCATTGCCTTTATGACATTCTCGCAGACGTTGCTTGAATTTGACGACTTGTCCAACATGGAAAGGGCTATCAAAGCATCATTCCAAGATGGTGTTACTAACCAGACTGCTGTAATTATTATGTACTCTACTCCCGTGGATGTTCTCTCGGAAGAAGGTTAAGTTTGAAATTGGTGATCAAATTCTGCTTTTTCGGAAGTTTGTTGGTACTACTGGAAATGTGCATGTAATCAGCCATGCTGACATTAAGTTTAATTCATAAGTTATAAATAAATCTATATTGGTAGTAAAACAGTGTTTTATGTTATTTGTATATTTTTATAATTATTTTACTATATTATGGAAACACAATTTTTCAGAAATGTTGATAAAGTTGAAAGTAGGATGCTGTATGCTTGCGCAATTTCAGTCTTGCTCCTCTCGTTTTTGTCCACTTCCCTAATTACGTATTTCCTATTTTTCTGAAATAGACTTTGCAGTGTAATTTAGCTTTTTCTTGCTCATATTGATTATAACGTAAAAACAAAGAAACCGAAACTACACATGAAAATACATATGTACAGTATTTTGTTTGCCGTGAACTTTTTTGACTCACTCAGGATTAAGTTGCCAATCTCATCTTCACAAACAAGTGCCTTCCAAAAAAAAATTTTCAAACATGGTGGGTAAGGGGAGATATTGTTATGGGTTTGGGGGTGACAGTGCTGTTGCCAATTCTCAATCCCATGCTGCTTGGCCAGCTGACCGGCTGTTGGAGAAGAGTGCTCCGCGCTGTTGCCAGTTCTCAATCCCTCGTAGCCTGGTCGGCCAGCTGGTCTCTGGAGCCAAGTGCTGTACGGTGCACACACACACTGTGGGGGGTGGCGGCAGTGGCTGCGTTAGCTGATTGCCATGCCGCCACCCATTACTGGTTTATGTGCGTGCACCCGCACAGTGTAGGCGATGCACGATTATTATCATAATTGCTGTAGCTTTGATTAATTAATCTGAACTTCAAATTACATAAAAGATGAATTTCGAATTAACCAAACTTCAAAGTATATAAAATCCTATTCTTCTGTTTGGATACAAATAAACACTTTGAATTAATCAACTTTGAATTAACAAGGTTTTACTGTATATTGTTTTCTTGCTATGTGCAGAATGTTATGCACACTCACTACTGTCAGCAATGCACAAGCCATTCATATTTTTTAATTTAATTTTTTTAATATTTCCACAATTATCCTAGGATATCCAATTTCTGGATTATTTAATTGTGGATTAAAAGTGGTTCAACTAAACTGACATTCAGCTGTAGATTTTATGGAACATTTTATGTTGTATGTTCATAGGTTGACGGATACAAGAGAGACAGAAACTGGGGTCTGCTCAAGTACGGACTTACACATGAGCTGAACGCCAGTAGTCCTGCCTACAGACAAGTCCTAAATATAAGTGGTGATGAGCAGTATCCTCTGGAGCGGATGAGCAGTAGTGCAGACTATCTAGACCTGCTGAACACTCTTCTGGACGGTGGGCTAGCACCAGACATGATTGCTGGTCCTGATAACTGGACCATGTTGCACTTTTCAGCAGAGCATGGCATCACATCAGTGGCAGAGCTGCTGTTGAGATATGGAGTAAACCCCAATGTGAGGACCAGCAAACAAGATGTGCCCATCATAATTGCTGCTTGGAGAAACCATTTGCCAGTGGTGAAGGCATTGGACAAGCACGGAGCAGACTTGAACAGTCAAAATGAGGATGGCCGGTCCGCCTTGCACCGGGCGGCCTACTGGGGCAATGCCGATGTAGTGAAATATCTGGTAGACTCCTGTGCAAACACGACAGTAACTACAGAGCTAGGTAATACACCGCTGGATGATGCAAGAAACAAGGGTTACCCTGTCATCATTGAAATGCTTTCTCAACAAAGTAGTGAGTGCTATGTGTATTAAAAGAGCAAAGTGTTTTTAGAAAAATTAAAAATAAATAATTGAATTAAGTTTTTTTTTAAACTCTGTGCAGAACAGTGATTTCAAATGTCACTATAACTATATTTATTGTTTTTTGTTATTCTTAATCTATCAGCATGTGCAGTTCTTATTTGTATTATAATATGCAAGATTATCAACAATTTTAGGTTTGCAAAAGTCATGAACAACACTTTCATGTTTGAACTGGAAAAACGAAAAGTGGTCATATGACATTATGCTAAAGCCCTAATTATGTTACAGTAAATTGTATTTTAATTATAGAAAATTACTGCATTGAAATACATAGCACAAATAACTAGAGTTGTTCCGATACCATGTTTTCCGATGCCTATACCCCGATACCACTGCCCTTCTCAATGAATTTTATAAAAAGTATTACTGTTAATACATTAAAGACAATTTTCTTATACTCATTAAAATTAATAAATGTCTTAAAATACTGTATATAATTTATTGTAATCTGACACAAAATGAAAGCAGACGTCCCATGCGCACTATTAGTTAAGAGCGGACTGAGAAGTTATCTCTCGGGCAGTGTCATGTCTTGATTTACAGGGGGGATGACCTCTCCACACTGCTACCTGTTTGTGACATCTTGCACGTGGGCAAATGTCTGTCTTTTAAAGTAATTAATCGTATTTTACTGCAAAGAAAACTTGTAATTTTGAGACACAAATGAGGCAATTATAATTGATTTCTTCACTGTCTTTATAAATTAATCATTCAAATCCACGTCCTCTGATTTTCCCTGTCATGAGTTACACTGCACTCTGCTCGGTGCTTATCTACCCATTATTAGACGGCAAAAGGTGTCGAATAAACACTTGCATATTGTCAGTTTATTCAGAGATGCTTGTCTATTGAAATAAATTAATACAAATCCTCCGATTTCCCACAAGAAGTTACTGAAAATGAACACTTGTAGTACAAGTCGCTTGATGTTATAGCTTTCCGCCCTATTCTGGGAGTGACCGAGTACAGTAGCAAAAATAGCCAGTGTTCTAATGTAGCGTGGCACCTATCTGTCAAACATGGAGCAAGTTTTGTTCTTTACCCCAGTAGCTCGTCAAATGTTTAGCTCCTTGCTATCGGAACTTAATTTTTTTATCTGCATCACTGGACTTGACAGCACCCAAGGGAGAGAAACAGAAGAGAAAATGCGATGTGATGATGAAGGGTCACATGCATTCAAGCAAGAATAAATAAAAAAATACTGCATCTTCCAGGCAAAATATGTACTTATTCCACCAAGGGTGGTGTTCGCTGTGAGTTGTTTGTCACGTGGATTGAAGAAGGGGGTTCACCCCCCGCCTCCTGCTGGGCCGGTATGGGAAGTGAGAATTAGAAAGGAAGCTCATGTTCAAAGATTGAATGCACAGTTGCACTGCAGATGGGATCTATCAGTGCCTCATAGTGTACATCACAATTATAATGATTACATAGTGCAATACGCCGTATGAGATTTATTATAGGTCTGTAAATGACTTTGAAGCATGAATTTTGAGGCGTGCCTCAAATTTGGGAATTTTTTTTAGAAAGTAGGAAGATATACCACATAGCCGGTGTATGTACATTATAATCAAAGTGTCTACATCATAATTATAATGATTACATAACGCTATACCCCGTAGGAGATTGACGCGGCAGCATGCTGTTGTTCATGCCTAGATCGTCGGGACTGGGCAGCTGTCGGTCGCTACAAGATTATTCTGGCGGGCGGCGGCCAAACAGCCGCCATCACTGCCGTCGTTACAGGACCGGTTCAATTCGTAACAGCAGCCTGGTATTGGGAAAGCATGCTGATTGATGCGATTCACGTCAGTGTGTTGAATTTCTATGAAATGTAGGCAGAATGTTGGCCTCTGCACTGGCATGATGAGGCCTGGCAATGTTTACGGGAATATAAAAATTTAATTCAGTCTACTTGAAATATTAATTATCCTGAATTTTTCATCAAAAACTTCTGACGTGGCCTATACATGCATATGGCTTTACTCGCCAATATGGTAATATAAGAACACATTTTATTTGCATATACGGAAAACCATACAATATTGGATGTAATGAATTAGTAAAATAGATCTCTGCTGAAAGGAGGGAGAACGCACGCCCGCTCTGTCCGCCTCATAACATCTACGTCCCCGACTCACGACCACCGCCGACAGACCACAGGCCTACCTGACCGCACACTTTCCACATATTTATTTATTCAGGCCAGGGGACATAAATTGCCTCGTCTAACCGAATCCGCATTATACCGGACCGTGGTATTCCGAGCTTCCACTGTAATTATATGTGAAGATGCTGCCCTTTGAGCTATATAAATATTAAGTCATGTTAATTTTACGCCAGATACAATGAAACACCAACCTTGGATAAACCAACCCTTAAACACAAAAGAAAACATCTTTACAAAAATGATAATTCCTCGTTAAATTGTTTTCCATAACATTTTCAGATGAAACCATTTGCTCTGAAATACAAGTGATGTTAGGTGGAACTATTTTGAGCGACCCATACCGTATTTTCTCATGTACAGAGAGCACCATGTTTTTTGCAACAAAAATTTGTGGTGCTCTGTTAGTAACTATTCTTTTTTACATTAATGTGTGGTGATTGTGTTATGTTTGAAAAATACTTTAATTAAATTACTTGAGTGCAAAAAGTCAAAATAAAAAAATTCCAGAAACCTTCTGCTCCTACTGCTATACATTTCAAGGTTCGTTTTTCTCCTTTTAGAAGTGACGAAGTGACGGGTTCTCTTTTTTGCGTAGCTAGAATGTCGCTCTGCCCTTATCCTCCCCCCTCCCCCCCATCACTCTCTAGCCTCTGCCATGGAAACGAGGGATGGCAGAATTCTCGATGGGCAACCATCTGAGTGTTGTTACAAGGAGGTGGATGGCGGTAAACAGGGGCAGCTCTGGTTTTGTGGTGTGACAGGATGCCATTAGTTGGGGGGGGGGGAAGCGGGGTTTTGATCTACACATAACTGAAGGGTCGCTGAGAGAGAAGGGAGAGGAGTGATGAGATAACATACAGTTCCGCCACTTTCCTCGATCCCCCCCCCCCCAAATCAATTAAGGCTAACATTCCCCCTTCTTTTTTTTTCTTGTATAGTACCCACCCAATGAATTTTTTCTTTTATTTTGGGAAAAAAGGATGCGCTGTTTATGAGTATATATGGTATTTATTCTTATTTTTCTTTTAATATGCGGCATATACAAACCGAAATACTGTAATTTTTGTGCCTAAAGAAAACAATAACCTGACTTCATTGTCTATAACCGATACTAAAGTATTGGCCTAATACCATACCCGATACAGATACGTCAGGAAAAGGCGAAGTATCTGCCTAGACCAATACTTGGTATTGGTATCAGACCAACTCTACAAATAACATGGTGCTTCAAGAAAATAAAAACGAATATGTATGTACAGTATTTATAATAAAATATTTTTGATTGCAATGTTATATGCTTTTTTAATTAATTTTTCCCCCTCTTAGGGCTGATGGTTTATATAAGTTTATGGTTAAATGGGTGATGGATTATCAATATCTTGAAATCATGTTAATCTTCGAAAATGGCTTCAACTTTATGTACATCATGTTTGCAAAAACTGAAAACTTATTTTCATTGAAGTACGTAAAACTGATTTTTGTGAACTCATCACCTTCAGTACCACATTTTCTATCTTCTCCATCATTGCCAACCTCATTTTCTTCCTTCAAAATGTGTATTCTATATCATCAAGTTTGTTGAAAATACCAGTGATCTTGAGAGGCTTATCGTTGCAACTTCTGGCAAAAAATTACATGTGATTTCTTTTCAATTGAGTTATTTGTGCAGCTGACACACTTTACAAACATTTGAGTTGTTTGTGCCCAAGCATTTTACAAATGCCGAACTTGTGATTTGCATAGGCAGTTTATTTCAAGATTCCTATCAATCCTCCCAGAATTACAGCAAGATCTTATCTCTCTTTCTGAAGACTTCTTTTAACGTTCTCCGAGACATTACAGTGAAATCTGTCCAAAATTGGAACAACTGCTGATGTAGGAATGTACCACATCTCGTAACACCAGACACTAGAAGAAAGTTCCTCTGGCATTCACCCATTTTCCAGTATGCAAACTAATTGTACAAGGCAAAGATTTCTCCTTTGAAACACTTTTTCGGTTCAGCGTAATATATAGTGATGATTTGTGTCTGTCTGCTGTAATGCTGAGCATGATGGTACATCTTTGATTCTCCATTCCATTAGGTACGGTAACCATACACTACAACTGCCAATATATAGTGAAAATGGCCTTTGATATAGCATGTTAACATATTTTTGAGCAATATGCTATGTCGCATGAAAAATTATAATTTATAAAAACACGTGTTTGCCGAGATCTCAGTGTTGCGGGAAATATTTTTGTGATCTTTATTTTAGAACTCTTGACTTTTCAGAGACTTTCATGACTTAGTAGACACTTTACTATATCAATTGTAAAAATAAGAATAAAAACCAGAGAACCACATGAAAATATATTTACAGTACAGACTTTAGTACCTTTAATTTTTTTTAGTTTCTCCCATAAACGTCAAAGTTGGATTTTAAAAAAAATTGAAGGCGGAAGTCATGATTCCGTACAAACACAGTAAATTCCGACTTAATTTCTCCCCTACAAAACATTTGAAAACAGAAATTTGTATTATGTTGCAACATTCACAAATGTACGTCACACAATTACTATTCCACAGATGGTAACATGACTTGAAACAGCACAACCACGGCAACACGTTACACAAAATGGCGTCTAGCAATGTACACTTGCGGCGTGGTAGTGGGCATGCTAGCTACGTAAGAGATTGACGTGTGATGCCTTGGTGCTGAGAAGTACATCACATGGAAAGGGTGTTATGGTGGGTGCTATGTCAGGCACACCCGCATTTGGGGTTTAGGACTCTTAGTCCTTATGTGGTACCGGAGCACGGTTCTGGTAGCTTTGCGGAAGGGCACAAAGTCAGGTATGGCAAGTACTACTTTGTGCTTTGGCGGGGTTGCTTTCACGGGTATACCTGGGCAACATGTAACATGTAGAGACTGTCAGACCTGAGGTGATTCTGGC
This sequence comes from Dryococelus australis, assembly GCA_029891345.1. Lineage (NCBI taxonomy): Eukaryota > Metazoa > Arthropoda > Insecta > Phasmatodea > Phasmatidae > Dryococelus > Dryococelus australis. The sequence goes on along the minus strand of CM057004.1, from coordinate 87,223,989 downwards.
TTGGGCGAGTTGGAATGTGGTTGACTGGTGGTCAGGTGTTCACTGGTTTTTACAGATGCTATGGTCGGTTCTGGTTTCTCAAATCCCCACCAGTGTGGATAGGCCATTCCTAGAGAGGCATCGTGTCCACTCAAGTTGGCGGCAAACACGGGGTGTGTTTCCTCTGCGAACAGGTGCTGCGGAGAGATTCTTGGAAATCTCTGGTGTGGCTGGTCTCTGCAGGTGACGTAGTGCCTGAGCCGCTCCGTTGGCGAGAAATGCGCAAGTGCGGCAAGGATGGAGTTAAGCTCCTGCTGATGCCGGGAGGCATCCTCTGTCAGATACCACTCTGACACCCTAGATAACATACCCCTGCGCTGATAGACTATGCTATCCCCTCCGCACCCCAAAGAACTGCTGATCAGAACATTTTCCGTATAAATAGAAGTGCAGCACCCTGGACCAGCAGATACACTGGGCTCGCTAGTCGAATAGGATCGCGAACCCTTCCAATTCTGAAAAGGTTCGCTCTCTCTCTTTCTCTCTCCCGCGACCTGCAAGATAGCCTTACTCTACTCCGCAGACTGTGAAGATTGCAGCCTCCTAGCAGTTTGCAAACGGTTCATCCTCAATTGTACCAGCTGACTGTGAGAGCAGCAATTCCACGTCCAAGGTAATCCTACTCCACGCACCCGGTAACCTTTTACCCAAGTCAACGTCCGTGTCTCCGCGGTAACAGGCCGTCGCGTTCTATATTACCTCTTGATTAAATTTCTGGTATATTTGTTTACGCTGTGGATTTTATTTGATTATTTGTGCCAGGCTCGCCTTCGCCTGTTTTTTTTTACGTAAATTGTTATTGTCTCAACCATTTAGTCAGCTAGTAAATTGTTACTGTAATTGATTTTAGCAGGGACTTTCCCTTGCATTTCGGTGTTTGTCGGTGTATTCACTTGCATTTTGGTGTTATTTCGGTTTTATCGCTATTCACCGTATAATCTTGGCTCTACTAATAGTTTACAGTACAAAACTGCAACTAACCACTTTTAAAATGCACAGAGTACATAGTACAAATACAGAAAATAAAATTTGAAGATTCTATAAAAAATTATCTGTATTTATTACAATGTATATTTACATATTTACACATCATACTTCACGTTTGCATGTGAATACAGCATTAAGCATGAGACACACACATCACACAAAACATTTTTTTATGTTGTTTGTACCATTTTTCATAAAAATCACTTTTTTTCCCCCCACAATATTATAAATAACTGTGAATTTATTTACATTATATTACACTTCAATACAATCTTTAATTCTCTTTAAAAATAACTAAGCAAAACAATACTGCAAATATAAACACTCTTTTAAAAAAATAACATGTGCAACGGTGACAATAAACAACTTTGAAAATACAAATCAGCTGGTACCCAAATATCTTATACAACAATCCAAACAACACAGAAATAATCATCTATATCACACTGTTATATGTAAAAAAAATATATGCGTCGATCACTAAGCACTTTTTGAGCATTTGTAATGAAATTCATACTTGATTACGCAATATGAAAAAAATGCCAACTTGTTTTCATGAAGAAAAAAGTATATGAGCACAAGCAAACAAAAACATGCAAATAGAAGAACTGAGATCGCAAACAACACATCATTCAACAGGAATAAAAATCACACAAATGAAGACAATAAGCACAATTTACGAAGGCATTAATTTTTTTAAAATTTAAAACACAACACTGACTGCATCCCTGATATGTTTCATGTCACTCAAACCACGACAACTCAAGTTGCAAAGAATAGCTGAACAGGCAACATTATGTGCAGTTTCGTATCACCACTTCAGTCAACAGATGTGGTGGTGCTTGCATCAAAGCTGGGTTACTGAATCAAAAAGTGTGCAAGATGGAGCAATGCAGCAAGGAAGGAAGTTATGCAGTCCAAAGTGAAGTATAAGAGTATAGAAGTTAGCATATTGCAGTAGAACCCCAAAGTTAAGACCCCCTTCTAGTTTACAGGGATAGGGTTGATAATGATGGGTGGTCTTCATGTAGATTTAAGATAATTTGACAAGATTTTATCCCATCAAACCCATATACATCAAAATGGGGGTGGTATCTATATTAATATATGCATTGCTTGGAGTAGTATTGACAACAGAAACAGTGTAGCAACTTATTTTTCCGCATATTTCCCTCAAATTTCCAACTTCTTTTTAACAGAACTTTTAAAGATTCCTCAAAAATGGGTCTTTAAAGTGATGTCAACTTAATAAAAGAGGTTGTGTTCAGTGAACATGTCCCAAGTTAACACATTGCAACAATGTTTCCCCGACACAATTAGTGTTGTCTTTGGTACATAAAGAATCTAGCAATATGAAAAATTACAGACATAAAGTGAAAGTCCGATGTAACGACTATGCTTACTAACAAAAAGTCAACTATAACGATAACTTTTGTCGGCACCGTCACTTGCCCATACACTCGGTGGGAAAAAGAAGTTTGTAATAACAAATGCAGTGTGGGCTTATTTTTGCTATAATGATAGCTTAAATAGCCACACACAGCAGTTTCCTTCAAAAATATGCAAGAAGAAATGATTGCGTAAAAAAATTAACAAAAGGTTTTTGTTTCCCTGCGTAAACTTCGTGAAACATGGCAACATTGCTGCTGCCAGCACGCAGACTTGGCAACGCCACACAGCTTGCTTGTTGTGGCCGCATGGCATTCGGCTGTGTTACGTTGCACGCTGCGTGTGCACTCACTGTGTATTTCTGTAAACGTAAAGCGGAAAGTTTCAATATTGGCCAAAGCTTATAGTGAAATGCAACGTAAATATCTGTCCCTAAAATAAAATTGAATAATTTACCTATGGATTAGTGTTTTTACTTAAACTTGTTTGAATCAATCATTGGAAATTACCGTATTTTTTCACGTGAAAATATAGAATGCTGCCTATAAACGAAACTTTTGGGGGGGAAAAATGGGTAAATCGTAAAAACATTTCTGCCCATAATAAAATGACCTCTAAGGTCCTGCACTGCATCGTCAAGGAATAGACCTAAGAGTACAAGTAAATTAGTTATACGTGCTATTATTGCACTGAACAGCTGCAAAGAATTGGGTAATCTGATCGCCAGCAAACGTCCGGAATAAATTCTGTTACGAGAATGTTTTTGTTAGTTGCAATTTCCCTGACTTCAAACGGAAGCATTTCTGTGGCGCACACGTTATGAAACAGCTATTATTCCAGTTCCGGGTATTTACACATTTTGCCTCACAAAGCACTTTTTTTTGGGCAATTTTTACAGCGTATATTTTCCCCTGCACCAGCACCGTACATTTTTATCATCGACTAACTGCCCTTTTTCCATATTTACGTGCATATTCCACAACCATCAATTTAAATTTTGCATAACTCGCTCATTCCTTTTCCATTGTCACGAGACAGTGTTCCAATTGGCACTTTTTGTCAACAAAATGGTCATGTGACATGTTTGTCTATGGTCATGTGACATGTTTGTCTACAAAATCTATGATGTACTCTTGTAATTTGCGTTTTGACAATTTCGAAGTTGACAAATTACCAAATCTTCGCCATATCAGATTTTATTTTTGAAATAATGTTCACACCGAAACAATACAGCATTGCATGCTAGGCAGTTACAACGTCGTATTGTTTCAGCTAAACCTTATAAAATGCCAGACACAAAATAAGAAAAATGAAACTAGAAACTAATTGGAATACGGCCTCACGTTTGTTTATCTATGAAGCAGGAAGAACAAACTGAAATGATTGATACAGTAACGCGACACAGCTGTAAACCGCCTCGCCTGCTGGCAAGACATAGGCTCACTTGAGTCACACGCGCATATCACAATTCACAATTGTGCTGTTGATGAAGGATGCCTGCAAGTGCAATCACTTCACGGGAGCGTGTAGTTGACAAATGTCAGTTGTTCCCATACGTGAACAAACCTCAGGCTTTAAAAACAGCTCCATGCAGCCTGTACATGCTAAAATATGGTATACATTGTATGTGGTACAACACGTAGCAATTGTTTGGGTGACATTATTTATGAAAGTTACCATTTCATTGTATGAAATATGCATTTGTGGACAATTTGTTTTGTGATATTCAGAAAATATTTTATTGTTTTTATACTAATATTAACGTCACGTAAATTAGAGTAGAAACTTGTTGGGCGATTTTAAGATTGCCAAATATTTTTATATTATCATACAGTATAAGAAGATTACGTATAGAAATTTTAAGGGTCTAAATTACATAACTGCCTTGCACACCTGCAAATACCGCGTGCACATTTGGAGAGTTGCTAGCTTTCCAAGAGGCCCTGCCGTTTGTCATAAGGGAAGTTTATTTTGGTGCTAAACTATTGTACATTTTGCTAATTAATGTTTATCTACTGAATCAATCTGTATTTTTATAGTCACAAACAAGACGGATTTTTTGTTGACTGTTAATAGTGTAATAAAATTTCTTCACTCAATTTTAGCAAAAAAAATGTGCCAAGTGACAGTTATACATAATAACTTTGCGTGTAGACATCGCCATCGATCTCAATGTTCCCGTCCACAGCCGCCACCATGGCAACAGGAGGCGCCATGACCCTGGCGACCTTGTGCATGGAGACAGCTGTGCACATTGTCCGTTGCCTTGCCACACTCCCCACTCCAAAACATTACATGCATCACATCTGTTCTACACTAGTGATTGGATTTTATGCCATATAAATTTAATTTTAATGAGTTATACGATCAGTATTTATACTTTAAAGTTAATATACAGCACTATTAAAAAATTTGTAAATGTGGGTTTTTTAATTTTTTTTTGTAACGGAAGTCCGCTATAGCGAGAATTTTTTGTGCCGATATAAACTATCATTACAATAAACTTTCACTGTATTAGTAATCCGTGTTCTAGCAACTTGCTGAAATATAAATTTTTACAAAAGTAAAAGCAATTTTGGGCAGCTCTTAACATTGAGGTCTTGAGAGCCAACAAGGGTCGAAGTGAATATGGAGCAGTGCCGGGTAGGGGAAAAGGGAGACCCCAGAGAAAACCTGTTGACTGACATCATCTGGCATGATTCCCACATGCAAACATCTGGGAGCGACCCTGCTGGGAATCTAACCCGGTTTGGCTAGGTGGAAGGCAAGCTAGTCCAACCATTAAACCACCGCAGTCTCCACAACAAACGAATTAGGCTTGCAACTAAAAGCGTATTTATCACAGATTTCTGTTTCAATCTGCAGTATAGTAGGCATTGTAAAAATTTAATCATAATTTTATGGGAAAAAGTATGGGAACTAAACAGGTATAACTGTATCGTTCAGCCCATCCTTCCGTCTTGCTGTCCCAGCATGCACTTGAGCCTGAGCAACCTGGCTACCCTACTGGAAGCCAGGCCAGGTGATGGTCAGAACCTAATCCAATGCATATTGAGAAAGTTCCAACCAGTACTGAAGGGGGGATGGCATGAATGGTGGCACTACTAGACTGTTGGCTGGATCTTCCCGTGCCATCCTCTATGTTACACCTCAGCAAGAGTATTATTAAGCATGTGTGTCGAGACAAGAGCTTTATTTTTTTTTAGAGCACCAGCTGTCCTAAAGTACTATTCACACACAAAGTTTTATTTCCGAATTTGCTTGTCGTGGCTTAGTACAGAAAATTAATAATCTAGCAGTTGTGCACAGGGAGGAGAAGAGGGCACCACTATGCGGAAAAAAATTGGATCTATTGGTACCCAGTATTAGTTATAGTCGCAGGAATTGGTCAAGATCTAAAGCACATCAGTGTGGGAGATGGGCACCACAGGCACAAGAAGTGAAAAGATCAGCTTCAGTGTGATCCGTAGCTATGTCATTGGTGCCACCACGAAACTACTTTCTTCTTCAACATGACAATAATTAAAAAAATAAAATAAACATAGAGTATTCCTGATGACTTTTAAATTGCATTTCATGAAATGTGCTTAACCAATGCAAATAATTAATTTTCTCTCATAAAATATACAGGTTTGTACTATCAGTTTCTTATCATTTCCACCCAATAAGGCTAGCAAACTTGATATTTGATTGGACATCACCTGTTGAGTTTTGCATGGAAATGTAAAATAAAAAAAATACCCTTCATCTTATGCTATAGTATATAAAAACAGTACATTACGCCTAACTATTTCCACTACTGTTCACATTAAAATTATTTGCAAAAACAGCGTACAGTTTTTTAATAGTTTACAAGAAAATGAAAAGGTATTTTTCATAACGACATGCCACAGACGACACCTGTAATCCATTTAAGCCACAGTCAGGCTCTCCCAAGGCATAACAGTTAATACTGTCACAGGCCACTGAGTCTGCATGAGGAGGTTCATCACCGAGATCCGTGTGTGACTGCATAGTATGCACATGCATCCTACGGAGTTGACCTGTTGCCGCCAGCATGCAGCCTAGCTATGGAGAGGGATGGCACACATTGTCCTGCCCGCTCTCTCTTGCCTTTTGCCCTGTGCATCCCTGCCCTCATGAGCACGCCATTGGTAGGGTAGCATAAAAGTGGCTTTGTATCCTGCCTCAGGCTGTCACTGGCCGGTCTCCCAGCCACATCATACCGTTCTGCTACAGTCATATTCTGTTGGGCTGCTCTCCATGACATATGATCAGTTGCGATGCCACGCGTTAGCATCACCTGTGCTGAACACCATATTTTTTTCATGTCAGTAATACACGTGGGTGTTGTCCATTTCATATAAGTGGGTTAAAATCTGACAATGTGACCAACCTACACACTATGTAAACAGTACATTCTTTCGTTTATAGCGTGTTATGTTGGCGATTTTGATGACGGATTTAGAAGAAATTAGAACTCTGAACTAAAAGTTGTAATTTAAAATTTTAATTATACCTACAATAATTTACAGTTTAAATTATGTTTTAAAGCAATACTAATTTTTTTTAACTTTTAGTGAATTAGTTTAAAAACATGTTTAGCAATTATGACAGAGCATGTCGACACATACGAACTGTAAAGGTTTCCAACTAACGGCTAGCCATGTTTCCAGTTTCCAGCCAGGTGAACGCCATTGTGCATGTGCTTTTTTTCTCATTGTGTTTATATGAGTACCTTGTTGGTGTTGTCAGAATTATTTATTGGTAGTTAGTTATTTTGTTTATTCGCTTTCTTTAAGCAGGTACCATTGTAGTGCATTTTCTTGAGAGAAATGTAGTATTAATCTGCAAGTTTTAACGCTTCGTAAAACTGCTCGTTCCGCCATTTTCCTTAACTGTCGTCTGCAATGAAGCGACATGAATATAATTTACGTTTTTAAATTTAAGTTTGTTGGTTTCAAGAAATTTGCACAGTGTTGATTTTACTGAATTATTCTGCAAATAAATTATTTAATGCTAGTGATGAACAAACGAGATTTTAGTGAAGTACACTTGCAAGGATTTCCATAGCAAAAAACATGAAATCAAGAAGTTGCAAATTTTACAAACAGTAAGTTTGCGTGTTTTGTAAAAAAATGTATTTGTAAACGATCAATATAACTATTGAAATGCACATGACCCGAAAAGAGTTGCACTTTCAACACTTTGTAATGTGTAAATATTATTTGTTTATTTGCCTATATCAAAAATTCAATTTAATTTATGTTAAAACTTTTGGAGTTATAATAATTTGAATGTTATTTCCATATAAGCAAAATTTTCCACTGCTCCATCAAAACAATATGAAACTCAAAATGCCTCACAATCTTAAGAACCTCAAAACAATGCAGTCTCACGAACGATGTTAAACTACAGCCTCCTACAATCTCGTTTTCTTTTTTTTTCTTAAAAATAAAATAAACAGAACCCCAACAAACTTTACTTGGCAATTACAAAAATTATAACAGGTTGGAATGCCAACCTAGCTATAATATTCTACATTGATTACTGGACGGATGTTAGCTAACTTCCGTCTTTCAGTGCCCGTCACGTGAGGAAACGCAAGGAAAATACAAGTGTGCATTCTTGGATTCCATTTCTTTACAAACATCTTTTTCTTCACTGACAAAACAGCTGTGGTATAAGGATACATTGAGGCCCGCTACTTTTCCAGAACTGTCCAAATTTATGAAATGGATAATAACTTTGCCCTTCATGTCAGAACATTCGGCCAGGCACCAAACCAGAACCAGATCATATTACTCGAACATCATGAACAGTTGGGCCTGATCAGGTCGCCTGAAGCTGCTCCTACCACATTTGTCCCCACTGGGACAGTCACATTCCCAGTAATTCGGGCAGCACCACTCAAAGCCAATAATCAATTGGTTGTGATTCCGACTACGCCAGGCCATCTTAAACTCTCCAAACTGCCAAGTAAATAGGGCTCTAGCTTACAGTCCTACAGGGCCGGTGTAGACACCAAATTTTGCCCAAGCTAGAGACTCTAAGGTGTCAAGTAATACTTAAAAACTTTATAGATTTAAAGTTTAGCTTGTAACAGTGAAATCATATAAGATGGACACCCATGAACAATTAATACATATTCACAAACAACTGATTCTTTGAACTAGGATTGATTTCTTAGATTTCACATTCCATGAAATGCAGACAATCGTCTTATGATTTTGGGATGGTGTTACAAACATTAAAAACATGTATACACAATAAAATCTTCACTCTGATGAAATAAGGGGGTTGTAGAAATTTGCATTAGAACAAATGTGCAATTACTAACTTTATGGCATAGTATAATTGTGATGGTGGTGCACCCACAATCGTAGCACAGATAACGAACACTTGATCTCCTACCTTTAGTGCATCACAATATTTAGGAAAGGGGCTTACGTTAATGAAGTTTATTGCTCGACTTCCCCTCCATCTATTCTCCCGGCACTGCTTAACGAAGAGAGATTGAGACTATGAACAACATGGGTCACGTTAGCCGATTGATTTGATATAGGCACAGTGCACAAGACTTAAATTCTGTCAGTGATTGTTCACTACACAAATATTTTTATCATGTTATTTTCTATTAATAAATGGCCGGAAGTTGGAATCAGCAAAACGGTGAGTTGTGGATTGTGTTTGTAATTTTGGGCAATTACGATTTTTTACTTGTGTTGTAGCGTGTGCTAGTTTGCGGGCATGCAGTAATACAGTTTTCCTAAATTGTTGTTTTGTAGCACTTTCAAAAATTACTCTTTGGTGATAACTAAAGTTAATCACTGTGTGTGTTGCTTGTGTGATTTTTTAAAGTGTTTAATACTGTGCTGCCTCCTGCCCTATTTTGGCTTGCCCGGCCATACAGTTTGCTTTAGCGAAATCGGCATTCACAACTCTCCGCTGGCAACCTTTTAAAAAAACTGTGCCGTTGTATTTTATGCACTGGGTGCCTTGGTTTGGGCTCGCGAGTCGCCACTCAGTACATCGAGTTTTTATTGTTAATTTTATTACATTTTTAAATGGTTTTTTTGTACGCCTGGAACAATTAAATATGCCTATTCGGCTACCGTTCCAGGCTGTGGTAAGTTGTCTAATATTGTAATATTGCTATAATTTTTATTGACACATAAGTTTGCATGTTTTAGCTTTAAACTTTATGAAGGTGTTGCACTCTTTTTATGATCGTCATTTTTGCGTGGTTATTTATTGTGAAGGTAAAGCCACCGGTTTTAATGATAGGTATTCATGAGTGCTTTGAGCATTTTAGTAAATTTGTGTCAAGATATAAAAACCTTTAAATCTAGTGTCAAATACTGAATATTTTCACCAAGTGTTTTCACTGAGTTTTATAAGGAATAGTGCTTTTAATATTATTGCCGGAGCCTTAAATGAAATTATAATGAATCAGCTGAAAATTTTTAGTGTAAATGCACTGTAGATGTTTTATAGCAGATCTTTGCTAATTGTGCTATGCGCCTTTTGTTAAATTTTAATGAAGCTTGGCTGTTTGAAAATGTTTTGTACGTTGTCACTTGATGTAACGAGTTTTAGTGCAAAATACAAGTATTAAATTGGTTTCGTTTTTAATTTATTTGTGATAGATTAGCATATTATTTAGTACTTACATTGGTCGCAACGAGAGAATTTTTCAAAAAGGCAGGTGACTAACTTACTCACTGTAAGTCTTGTACCCAGGCTAGGAAGAAACCCCCAGTCTGCTATACAGCACACCAATCATCCATTCCCCTCATTTTGCGGGGAAAAAAAAAAAAAAAAAGAAAAAAAAAAAGTGTTTTATAGCTGCATTAAACCTCCAATTAAATAAAACCACTAAGCAATACCATAAAAAAAGTTGCCCAAAAATGATGGCCAAATGCCTCTCTTTGAGTATCAAAAAATGTCATTATAACAGGCAAATAAAATGTTTTTGTCACCAGAAAAAACACATTTCTTTGCACCACCACTAATTGGGAATACTATGTTAATTTACGAATTTTCAAATTTAAACATTTAACACAAAGGGATACACAGCACATATGAAAGTATAGAATCTGTTTATGAAATATTACAGTTAATTTACTTTTTTTATAAGGCATAGTAAAATTACTACTATTTAAATATTTTCCTTTAACTTTTAACATAATTACTACTCCACTTTAAAGCTATAAATTATTTTAGTAAAAAATTTACATTATTATACAGTATTTACATAACTTCCAACTGATTTCACACAAAATGTAAAAGAACTACAAATATATTCAAGTATCCAGAATGTATATCACAAAAAAAAAAACACTATGTTAAAAATCTGGACTGTAGCATTTCTGTTTTTGTATCCTTAGTTTTTGTACTATACAATTTCCTCACACAAAATGTTATGTTCAGTTCCACGACTAAAAGAAGGAAACAGGGCCAAACTTCAATGGCAAACTTCACTGTTTTGAGCAAATGCTGTTGTATATACGACAGTCATCTACTGACACGAGCACCAAATATTTACTGTCAGAGCCACACACTGCAAACAGCATCTGTCTAGTTAACGTTCAAACTTGCATTGACGAGCTGTGCTGCTGCTAGGGCTGTGTCATCTTACCATGCACAACCGACAGAAAATTTTCAAGTCCCACCTTCTTCAGCAGTGTCTGAGGATCAGCAGACTCTCTGCACTCCTTCTTCTCAACCTGGTCAACAAACAACACACTACCTCATTGAACATGATTTAGAGAAATAACTGTACATGCAGTGAGAACTGCCTGAAGGGCAACAACGTGCAGATGTAGAAACAGTTTCAACATGGTTGGGAGGTAGCAGCGAAGTGGAGGCCAACTCCCCTACCCAAGGGACATACTTTACCGTCCATCCCACCAGAAAAATAGATGAGGTGAGACATGAGATAGGGGTGGAATAACTGAGGAAATGAGAGTACCATGGCAGCATCTAACGCACTCCCCACACACAAGTGCTCCCAACAGAAAAATTCCACCTATCAGGCCTCAAGACAAATCACGGACTCCAGCAGTACAAGGCTAGTGACAATTCAGAGTAAATTGAAAACTCACAAAACCATTAAAGAAATGTAAGGGTTAAAGTGAAATGCACAACACATATGACATGCAAATATTGTACCAGATACTTTTTGGTTAATAGTATCAATACTGTGGAGACTCAGAATGTGTCTTTATGTTAATTTTTATTAAGATATGTTGCGTTTGTAAATATTTATGCACTCAGTTAAAAAATGTTTGTTTACTTTTTTTTGTTTTCCCACCAAATGATGGTTTGTTAACTGTAACATGCACTTCAAACACAAGTTCCGTTGTGTACAAATAAAAACAGTTATGTTTGTAAACAAAGTATTATGTGTTGAAACTTGTTCCATATTGGTTTAATCTGTATGAAAATGTGTTTAATACACAAGTTTAAGGATTTTTCTACTGTATAAGGAAGTTGATAAGTGTCAAAGAATAATTCACACAAGCAGCCAGGGAGACACATAATGTAAACATAAACCTAGAGGTTGGAAGCTGCTGCCATATGACTTTAACAGGAGAACCATCATGCCAGTCTGGTACAGATAATATATTAGGGTGGTCTGGACTGGATGCTGGCCAGGATTGGAGGAATGTTTGTGTGCCAAAAGTGTAGCAGCTTGTCTAGTTTCCTTCTTCTTTGACTAGGCCCCGTCAAGACAGGATGCATCTCAGAGAACTGCTCATAATTAGTATTATAGTGGTACAATTTTATTTGACAGTGTCAATAATGTACCGAAATGTGACAGTTAATTACCTAGAGCAGTGGGCAGGTTGAGAAGAGGCCCGTTTTACCAAGATGGCATAATTATAGCCTAAGTCTAACACAATGTATGGGAAAGTATTGTTAGCAAGTCATTTTGGTGGCAAAGTGCCACCAAATAGGAGGATTGTTTGTAATACTTTTGAGACATTTCAAATGAAGACTTTAATATGATTAACAGTTATTTAAGAGGAATTCTGGTGTAATAAATAACTGAGATAGGTTTCTACCTACAGAGTACCCTGAGAATTTAAGAGTTGATTGTACATATCGATTGCTATGCATAAACTTTGAGAATGTTTTGTGTGTTTAATGAACTTTAACTGTTGTTTTGTGAGGATTACTGTTGATATTTGGAATTATGAGAAACATAATTTTTATTAATAAGGCAGGCAAGGAGACTATTTAATTTAATGAAATTTGTCAAGTGTTATAATAATTTTTGGATATTAATTTTCTTTTCAAGTTAAATTAAACAAGGTATAACATTGAATAAATTCTTTTTCTTTATGGTAGCCACTAGCTCCACACAAACCCTAGGATCAATGAATGGTATTGTAAGTGTTATTGAGAGTTATCAACATGTTTTGTGCTATTTAAACAAGGTTATTATCTGTTATGTACTGAATGCTATAATATATCATGCAAATAACTCCTGCCATTTATTACCATATATATGAAAAATCACATCAGTTAAATTATCAACAAAACATTACGAGGTAAAATTTTATATTTTTTCTCCAAAACAGCCCTCGCATCATCTCAAGTACTTACAAAAAGAACAAAAAATAAAACATACACAATAAACATTTCAAAACCATTAACTTTTCAATACTGACAATTTTTAATTATGAACAACACAATTACCAACCTCCACGATTAACTATATATAACCAGATTAATGGAAAAATTTTGAAACTGGTCCTATTTCTCTTTCCAGCAATAATGTACTGGGTATGATGAAGGCCATATATCAGTGTGTGTCCGACCCTACAGTTGGATAATAAGCATGGTCTTCAGTATTTGGTCACATAGAGAGAAAGGCGCTTGTACATTTTGTCACGGCAGATGAACATGCATCTAAAAATTCAGCAAGGATATGTGATTCAATTCTCTTGTGTGTTAAGCTTGAAATGTTACACACATGGGTCGAAATCTGGCCATGTCAATTCATATGGACAACTCGGTCATACAGACAAATTTAGGGAACCGTAAGTGTCTGTAAAATCGAAGTTTGACTGTACGTAAACAATACGTATGTAAACAATAAGATATTGTGGGAATATGACACATGTAACTAACCACGTACATATGTGTTTGCTAGTTTAACATCTGACGCATGATGCACCCCACGCCTAGAATAGGCACATACTACAGAAACAACTTCGCCCCGTCGAAAAGTTACTTTATTTATTTGGGCAAGTCAATCCCTGCTACACACGGTAATGGAGGCAGGACACATGAACAACATACGTTGACAGAGACTCAACACACCCAATTACCACGTGTTCCCGGTTTTTACGGTGCACCTGAACCCTCCAAGAAGAAGTCACGTCATCGCACCTCCCCAAGGAAAGACTGTTCCACTTGGCCACTCCTGATGGAAGAACTGTGCTCGATTTGAATCTCGTGCCGCTGCAGGGTGGCAGGCCACTCAATCAAAATTCACGGCCTCCGCGAGAGCATCAGTGCAAGATGTGTCAATGCCGAGCCCCATGCCAGATAAGGATCCATGGGTTCATGCACGTGACTTCATAAGCTCCATCCCTGAGAGGTGGGGATAATTCCCCCGCACCCCTCGGAGAGCCTAGAAGTGAAATTAGTATAAAAGGCACCCCCACACAGGGCAAGCCAGTATGCACAGGGCTGTGAAGGCCGGAGTATTCAGTAAGGGTAGAGTCCCTCAGCCACACCGGTAAACGCAGTGCACCAGTGGTCGCTGATGCCAGCAAGCTCTGGAGAGCCCTACCTACAGAAGACCTCAACCTCTTCGGCCAAGTACAGTTGCAGGCCATCCAGATTTTTCTACCCCTGCGGCCTCCGCCAACTACTCCAGGCAGAAGCCATCGACCACTAGAGGACAGCATCGTCCACGTCCTAACCTTCAACATACCTTCCTTTTGCAACTTTAACCAGGTATTGAAGGTCACAGCAACGTAGTCCCTTCTGGGCCCCCCCATAAGGCCTTGGTCCGGCCATGCCTTTACCACTCTGGTAAAGAACTATTTTTAAAACACACGCCTAGGTCCCTTCCGGACAACCCCCTTAATTTCAGCTAGGAAGCTTGCCCAGAAATTATTGAGTGATTCACATCATTATACATCACTCTCATTTTAGCCAGGACACAATCTCGCCATGACGAGAAACGCTTCCGCAGTTTAAATAATAAATAAATTTTTATTTAAATTGTCACCTATATTGTAAAACTGTTACGTTACAATATATTTTTATTACCTATCATCGATTTTTATCCTTGTGTGAATTTTATGTCACATTATAAGGTGTCTACATTTCTTGTTAATAAACACAATCATACCAGTGTAATTAGATGTCTTATTCTTTATCTTTGAATATTCCTTTTGCTACTAATGTTAGGAATCATTTTCTCATTTGGAGTTTATTATTATGTCATGTGAGGCAAAGTCGACTACCGTGTGTTGCCACAAAGGCAGTGCACACACACACCTTAAGAGGCAACACCGAAGTTGGTCATTGGATCAATTTCGGCAGAGAACAAAGCACTAGGAACACTATTCCATCCTTGGAATCAAGTTGAATTGGTGGTTTCCTATTCTACCTGATGGAGGGAGATCAAAAATTCACTCGACCCTCGGTCAAAACTCACCTAGGAGTACTGTCAGTCACAGGAACTTCACAGACACTGTAACTCATGCTAGGCTGGCAAACTGATAAGCGAGTGAGACACAGTAGAAGTGACATGGCCAGACGTGCTCTTAGAAGTACATATTTCTCCGCTTGTTAATTTACCGGCTTTCCCTCATGGGACTAGCAGTTCTTTTAATCTGTTGATTTGTATTCACGGCCTTGTGTCTCGCCCAAATAAAAGTGGCAAAAGGTACAAATTGAAAACAAAACTTAAAGAAACTTAAATTAATGTCACTATTATCCCAGAGTCAAACACCATGAATTCTTTATTTACACTTCCTACAGGTTTATGGCAACGTATCTCATTCAAATACTTATTGATCTTCCATTGTGACCTTACAGTTGTGGAAATCGACCCAGAACTCCTACGGGATTCATACACTGCCATTTCTCCACATCTGTCCCAAATACCTACCCGTAGCACTAGCGCCGCATCCCAGCAGCCACCAGCAGAAGAGAAAGCGCAGGCGCCGAGCAGACAACAAGTAAAGAAGCGGAGGGTCACAGTGCCAGTTTCAATAGACTATGTTCCCACTCGTAAACCAACCCGGCCCGTGGTATGTAACTGCTAATTGCCCACGCGAGAGTAACTCCTCCTTGGGGCATGATACCAACGATTCTGATGTCGCATATTTATTTGAAGGCCACCTCCTCTGCTAATGTGTAATCTGTGTACTGCAGATCATTGGAAGCAAAGTTAACCCTAGGGGTTGTAATCCCCAAGCTCTCAACCCAACACTCGCAAGTCAGTTAAACAAGCATATCCTCCCAGCATGGGAAATGCCCACTACTCTCTGCAGAGATAGCCATTCGTCTTGTGTGCAATTCCTGTCAAAGGTAGGGTTGTATATTATTCACCTTCCTGTTTAGTAACATACTTATTGTACAGAGGTTTCATTCCTCACTCCACCCACGCCAGACTGGGTACCACCATATCACTTCCTTGGTACAGCGGACATTGCGTCACTGTACCTCGTGGCTTAAAACGTATGCTTCACATCATAATACAAGATGTACTAAACAGTAATTAAAACCTAAAAAATCATGCATGTACCTGTGCAACTTAGCTGTCCAAAATTTATGCATAAATACTCAGCATTTTAAATGTTATTTTCATTACTTACATGAGATGACATCACCTCCGATGATGCTTTTCGTTTCTTGGGAGGAAGAGTTCTAACATCATCCTTCCCAGGGTTTACACTACTTCTACTACTACTAGGTACACTTCTTCCCCTCGATGAAGATTGTTCATCATGTGCATGTTCAACTCTATAACAACACAGACAGATGCTTGCATCATCACTGTATACCCTGAAATAAACTTCAATATCAATGAGTCAAAGATATATTACAGTCAAGGTTGCAAGTAGGCCACTAGGCAACCAAAACTATATACATATATATTACAGTCAACTCTCCTTTCTAAGACTCCAGTAATAGCAGCCCTCCCAAAATAACATTTTTGGAACCATGAAAAAATTAAAACAAATAAGGTTTTTTGAATAACCCTCCCTTCAAAAATATAAAACTGTTTTCCTGAGAATCATGAACGGTCATAGAATTGAGAGCTGACTGTACATACAAAATCAAGATGAGTATATTCAAGTCTTTGTCTCACCTGTCATAATGAATTCTTTGATTCCTTTCTTATTATAATAGCTTTTAGATGGAAAATGTTACATATTTAACTACAGTAAAAGACTGTTTTTACACACCCTGATTTAACACTTTCTTGCATTTTACACCTAATTTATTTGGTTCCATTTACTGGTTTTTCAGCATATGTCCCCCTTTTACAGTTTCCTGCATTTTACATCCACTTTTCCTAGTCCCCTGAAAAGTGTATAATAACAATAATAATAAAAAGTGGGGGGGGGGGGGGGGTTCACTGTATACGCCTTTTATTATATCACCCCGAAGGAGAAAGACAGAAGCCCAACTATTAGTGAATAATTTTCGCAGTTAAAGCAAAATAAAATTTATTTTCTTTATATATGAAATAAAATTGTAACATTATTTGCAGTGTCTGCATAATTCCTATCAACACTTTGGAATAAGACCCATGAATTGGAAAACACTAAACTTTAATAAAAAATTTCATTTTAAGTCGGAAAATGGGAAATTTAAATCCTGACCAACTTTTCAACACACATTTATATTTTACCGTATTTACTCGCCAGTTTTCCCAAAATAAAGGAAAAAATTTCTGGGAAGTGTGCTATTTATGGGGGGGAAAAAAAAGAGGAAGGGGGAATGGTAGCCATAAATTGTCCAGGATGTTGAGGGAAGTGGTGGGACTGTATATTCTCTCATCTCCTGCTCTTACATCACTCATCTCCCTTTCCTCTTTTTCTCTCTTAGTGACCCTTCAGTTATGTGAAGGTTGAAACCCCGCTTCCCCCCCCCTAACTAATGGCATCCTGTAGCATACAACCCCCCACCCCCTTGTAATAACACCCAGATGTTGCAGTCGATAATTACGCCATCCCTCTTGTTTCGGCCATCCCTCTTTGTTTCCATGGCAGCCCCCCCCCCCTCCTAAAATTCATTCGGGGACAGGTGGGGGGGGGGGGAGAAGGGATGAGGAGACCCTTTTTTTTGAGAGAAGGGTAGTGTGACATTCCAACAACAGCAAAAAATAAAAGAGCCCCCCCCCCCCCCCTACCCCAGCAAAGCTAAAAGGAGAAAAAAATGTTTAGTAGGAGCATGAGGTGTTAGGAATTTTTTTTTTTTTTTGCTTTTTGCACCCAAGTTAATTAAAGTATTTTGCAAACATATCACAATCACCACATATTAATGCAAAAAAGAATAAGTTGTTCCATACTTACTAGCAGGGTGCAACAAATTTTTGGTGCAATTTTATTTTTAAAAAATTTTCTCCTTGGAACTTGTTTCAAAAATCATGGTGTGCACTATACACGAATGCATGCTATACACGAGTAAATACAGTAAATATATAGAAATCATGTTTTACAAGCAAACTAACTTTGTACAAAATTTCCAGGATATTTTTTTCCTGCTGTTAAGAGAGATAATGACAATTATGTGGGGGAAAAAGTAATTGGCCTGGAGGTGATAGGCAGAAGGGGGAGAGGAAGACCAAGAAGAAGATGGATGGACTACGTGAGAGAAGATCTCGGAGAGAAACAGTTATATGAGAACGACATTTGGAACAGGGCCAAATGGAAGACACTTGCCCGAAATGTTGATCCCACATGAATTGGATAAGGCAAAGAAGAAGAGAGATAATTACAAAATATTAGCATTTTACAATGCAAGGACTTACCTTTCACTTAGTTCTGCAGAGCGAGTTCGCTGGGTTCTTGATGGGCTTCCTATTAACGCATAAGTCATCAAATCATCTTCACACATTTGCCTCACTGTGAAAACACAAGACAGAGTATTATAAATATATGTAGAGGTTTTAAATACACATTCGTAACCAAAACAATAACAGAGGAGAGTAATTTAAATTCCCATGCTGTTATGCCTTATCATTACTGATACCAAACATTTGAAATATTTTAATTTCATTTGGGCTTCCTATGAATAAATTTTGGAGCACAAGCTGGCATGTAATGACATCTTGCCACATTGTAAGTTGTGGAGTGCAGTGGAGAGATTTTAGGCGGCTCTTAACAAAGAGGTCTTGACAGCCAATGAGGGTGATCAAAATGAATATGGAGCGGTGCCAGAATGAAGAGGCGGGTGAAACAGGAGATCACAGAGAAAACCCCCAGACCAATGGCATTGTCTGGCATGATTCCCACTTCTGAAAATCCAGTGACCTGGCCGGGGATTGAACCTGGTTCGCCTTGGTGGGAGGCGAGTCTAAAGATTGACTCAGAGGGAGTCCACCAAAAATGAAGCAAGACATTTTCTCTTCACTCGAAGATGGGTCTACATAGCTCCAGGGGGTAGGCGATTGATGCATGTCGCTCTCCTGCATATTGGGAATGCGCACTCTACTCGTCAACTTTGTCCCATCAATCTCATATGGGCAAGTCACACGCTAGCAAACTATTAATTCCCGTGCCTACAGGGTTGCTCCCAGCTCAGTGGACAATTACAGACACGCGGAATATTATCAAAATTGTACTCCCCACCCAAAAGCAGACATGCAGTCGTCCACTCACGCCTGAAAAATTGTATTTATCCACCGAGCCACCTACATGCCAGAACCAGAGAAGCTCGTTGGAAGATATGCTGCAGGAGAGCAGCACCCATCGCACAATATCGTCACTGCTGCCCAAGCCTCGTGAGGAGGCGATAGATACGTCAACAGCCTCTCGCCCGGGAGATAAGAAATGGTGGCGCGCCCCACAACCCTAATTTAAACCACCCCTGTGATGCTATGCTAGCCATCCCCGCACTCCTCTGGCAGCCTACAAACAGAAAATTTCCGTATATAAGGAGGTGCGAAACCACAGCTCGAGACAGTTCGTCGATCCTCCAACCCGCAAAGCCTGAGGGCATCAGTCTGAAGAAGACCAGCTGGCTTGGGCAAAAGCTAAGAACACCAACAGGGAAGTGACTGTTACCCTATCCAGGAGTATGAAAATGATCTACCTTTCTCAACCAGGGTCATTTACACACTATTCTGCACACCGGAAAAGCATGCGGAGAAAACCCTGGAGAAGCCAAAGGTCTCCCACGACCCCGCCCGCAGCCGAGAACGCCTTCACCAGTCCGAGGTATACCGACGCCCTCACCTGTTTCGCTTACCCACAAGTCAATCTTTCAAACTCCGGGGTATTAGGATGTGCCGTTGTCCCTTCTGGACTGCCACCCTCCAATTCGAAAATCAAACTGCAAATTAGAAACTTATTTAATTTTCTCCACTTGTGCAGGTTTGCCTTCACCTGCCATAAATTTACATTTATTATTTTGTGTACAGAGCTAAGCATCCCCCTGTATTTCCCAGCGTATTGAATAAATATGTGAATGTTTGAAATTGAAGTCTTGTATTGTTGTTTTCCCTGCACGTAATTCTTCTTATATGATTTCTTTTAAAGGTGTTCAGACTTAGACTCTTTAAGCGACCTCTCATTTGTAGGCGCAAGCGAACTGAACTTGCTTGAGTGTCGCGGTATCTGCATAAGATTATAGTTTGTATAACGTGGGATTACTCCAGTATTGTCTGGGGTGGCCGCTTTTCAAATGGGAACCATTGTCAATTACCCAGTATTACCAACACTCATTCCCTCAGTTTGTCTGCATAATACTGGACCCAGGAGTGCTCGAGTCACTCTGGGTAAATTGGGATTGCGCACTTTTGTTTTTTCTTCTTGCAATTATCTAAACGAGCCACTAGTATCTCATATTTTGGACACTTAAGAGTAGAGGACTAAATAACCAACAGGCACTACAAAGAAATCTAGAGACACAACCTAGTGAAGCTAACCCAGGTACTGTCATTGAAATCCAACAGGCCTCGCCTAATATCGAACCTACAAGCAAATAACGTAAAGAACCACCACTATAAACAAGGATTGCAGTTCTTATTTAGACCATCTAAGACCACTCGAAAGTTCATTTCATTATCAGCTCATTTCGTTTTCCTAATTCCCATTAAACAGTGACTGCTGGCATCACGACTTTTGACAACCTTCTCGGTGAGCTATGTGGTCAAGTTCACCCTTCAGTTTGATTCCCCACCTCCGGTTAAGGTCCCTCCATCTAAACAGTGTCAACCCCAATCTCCCAACATGGACAGATCTACGACCCCGCCAGGCAACTTAATTATTAATTCCCCGACAATACCGGAGGGAAACTAAGTTACCAGTAAAAGAGGGAGGAATCAGCACTGGTCCTTTGGTTATTACTATCTGTGAAGCAGAACAAGGATACCTACCATTTAGGTGTAGAATGCAGGAACCCCCCCCCCCCCCCCACCCAAACCAGCGGGAAGTCCGATGCACTTTCTCCCAACTACGAGCGGGAGTGCGATCGAACCCCGAGTGGAATAAGCAAAAAAGGAGCACGTCAGTGTTATTCCCTTTGGTCAGTATCTTACAAAACTATTCTGAATATTTTTTATTAAAATAAATAACTGATATATTACTAATAAAATATAAGAATATTTTTTCTAATTCTATTTCATATCCTAACTTAAAATTTCATTTTATGCAGTGCATTAACATGTGTATTCAGTCACATTTTGGTATTATCGCAATTCACCATATAATCTTGTCTCTATAAATAGGTAGTGTCAAGCATTAGGATATAATAAATTCATACAGAATGACTCTCACCTGGACTTTTTTCCAATTGGAAGCTACGCATCTCTGGTTCTGGATCACTGTTGAATAGATATTCAGAATCTTCATCACTGACTTTATTTTCTAAACTGTCTTTGGTACTTCTTCCAGAACACAACTGCTCACTAATGTCACTACTTGAACAATGTCTACTGCTCAAAACTTTATCCCTGATACTTTTATTCTCTTTTCTAACTGAACTAGAGGTAGACAACAGCTTTGAAGTTTTTGAAAAATACGACGTCTCAACATTTTTTTCTCCATATAAACTATCTTTATACATATTTGAAAGAGAGGGTTCTCCATACTCCTTAATTTCTGAATTTAACCTACTCTGTGAAATTTTTGATACTTCTTCTTTGATGCCTTTGTTTCTTGTCGTAGGCTTTGTATTTTTCACACTGTCTTTTAACCTCTCTTTCTTTTCATACATTTTATTTCTGACTTTCTTATAACTATACAGATTGTTTGATGTTCTGTTCCAGTAACTATACCGAAAATATTTACTTCTTGATCTACCTTCAGGTTCATCAACTACTTTACTTGGAAGCTTTGTGCTCTTCACATGGTTTCTATCCCTTTCATCCAACAGCTCACTTCTACTTTTCTTATGTGAATAATGTTCATCTCTTCCCTTAGACCTACCATATTTTGAGTCAGATCTTTTTTCCACACCCGCATATTTTGAGTCTGATCTTTTTTCCACACCATCATCAAAAGCTTCTGGTGTATATTCTTTGGCACTTTTCACACGGTTACAATCTCTGCCTCGTAAATCGTGGTCTTCTGAATCACTGTCCCTCCTGTTTGCATAGAAATGTGGATTATCAGAACTTCTGCTCCTTGAACTAGAGTCATACCTAATGTACTTTACCCTGTGCCTTCCTTCTTGACTCTCGTCAAAATGTTTAGAACTGGACTTTGTGTTCCTTTCATGGTGTGAGCCAGAGTCTTGAAATACATGACGTTCACTTGTTTTGCGATAAAATATGTTGCGTGCACTGTTGGTTAAATAACGTGATCTCTCCCTCATCTCTAACTTGCCCCGATGTCTCTCTGCAGAGAGAATGTAGTCATGTATTCTGGGGCGAGTAAAGTCTCTCTTTTCTTTGCATTTATCTTTGTCATTGTGTATTCCTAACCTATCAAGCTCTAAATGCTTATCTTTATGAGAAACTTGCTCCTTCTTAGGGCCCTCATATAAACTGCTCAGTGGTGAGATCATATCTTTATTTTGTGAAAGCTGGTCATTTACTTTTTTCGGTACTCTTAGAAAACTTATGTCAGTGACTTTATGGCTACTATACCCACTTGGATTAAGACTTTGATCACAAAATTTATTGGTTCCCTCATATTCATTTTTTTTGTTTTTATGATGATCCACAGATGTGCTACATTCTTTGGCATGAGATTCATCTTCGTCAGTCGGTAATAGGTTTAAGAGTTCGAAAAAAGGTGTTATATTGCATGTAACTTCAAAGTCATCTACTAACAGTTTCACAGCACAATCACTGTATTCAAAAGAAGGTGGTTCACATTCTAAATGGGGACCATTATTTTTGTATACAATATAGATTACTTTCTCACTGGGTGATGTGAAGTTTTCCTTAATGATTGGAACTTCTGTTTCCAAGATATGCTCTGATGACAGATTTTCATGAGCAGAGAGAACTTGGGTGCTGTCTTGTGCAGGCAGAACAGTACCACTTTTATTCTTCTCAGAGAGCATAATACCTTCAGCTGTAGCAGGAATACCTTCAGCTGTAGCAGGAATACCTTCAGCTGTAGCAGGAATACCTTCAGCTGTAGCAGGAATACCTTCAGCTGTAGCAGGACTCTCGCCCAACAACCGTCCTGAGTTAACAGCACAAGTTTCTTTATCTATTACAAGATTTTGCTCGTGACTAGATGAAATCACTCTCAATTTGTCTCCTGCTTGTAACTCATTTGTGATGAAGTTGATACTATTTTCTGTAATTCCACCATTTTTAGTAAAACCAGGTAAGCCTTCTGAAGTATCCTTGCTCACCGAATGTGCAAGTTCTAAATTTGTTTCATTTTCTGTACTAAGTTCTTTGGAGTCACTATGTTTCACAGATGAATTCCCTTTGATCAAACTAGGTGGATTAGGTGACACTTCTTGTTTTTTTCTATGCTCAGATGACTGTGGCATGTTAATCTTTGTCTCCATTTGACAAGAAACTACATTTTTTGCAGTGACTGAGCTGTTTACTTTTAAATTACTTATTTTATTCTTCCAACTACTTTTTGATTCTGTCATATTATCATGCTGTTTTGAGTCTCGTGAGAAAATTTTTTCTTCTCTGCAATGTGCTGCTGAAGCATTTTCTTCAAATTCTTCCCCTTTTCCACAAACTTTCTTTTTTGATGACTTATTTATTCTCTTAGATACTGTTTGCTTTCCTTTTTCTAGAATGTTTTCTTTAATTTCTTTTTTATTGGAAGATGAAGATTTGTTATCCTTTTTGTTCGATGTGCAACCCAATGAATTTATTTTTCCTGATACTGCGTTTTTTGATTTTGGCAACAAATTATCCTTGTCTATTTTGTTTGGCACTGAAGAAACAATGTTTTCATTTGATAACTTTAAAGACAATTCATTAGATACCAAATTCTGCATTTCACAGGTTGTTTTTTCAGCTGACTTACATGTGTTTGAAGATGATGAATCCTTTTCTGAAATATGTGACTTAATATCCTGACCTATATAGTTACTTTCTGAATTAAGAGTGTTCTTTGACAAACTGTCAACAGCAATGTGGATTCCATCTGCTGTAGCATCCTGACATGAAGACACACCTGAGTTGGAATAATCCTTTCTTACAGTGCAGTTATTGGTATCTGCAGACTTCTGAAGTGCTGTATCATCATCTCGTGAAGCAAGCACCATTTCGGCCAACTCACTTGTATTTGAAGCCGAGGTACGTACACCCAACAAATTTAGACTAGAGTCTGCATGTTCAAGTTCTCCTGCGCTTCCAGCGGAAACAATTTCCTTTTTTAGAACACCTTTTTTTCGGTTCCCTGAAAGATTAATTTCAGTAACTGGAACATCAGACGAAACGGGCTTGTCAGATTCTGAAAATATGTTGCTTTTTTCTTCCAACACTTTCTCTTTTCTATTGCTTGTCACTGAACGGTCTCTGAGGGAAAGTTTTGGAAATTTTGCAGCTGGACGACCAGCATTTTTAATTTTTGAGCCACGCCCACCCGCACTCGAATGTCGTCTCTTCCGTGATTTAACATCCTTGTCACAACTAGATGTATTTGATAATATGTCTTCCAGAGTTCTTACCGGTGAAAATTTTTTACTTAGTTTTGATTTTGTTTTATCACCAATATTATGTACACTAGCAACAGCTGAATTTGTATCCAGTTCGCCATACATACGAGCAAGCTGAAGTTCTATTTCCGAAGTTAACACAGGGGTATGTGTGCTATGCAATTCCTCTCTTGAAGAATCCAATTTTGTGCCGGAATGGGCTACAGCTTGTTGCTGCATGCGTAGCCTTTCAGCTATGGCATTTACACCTTGTTTGCGTGATTTTTGTGATTTTTTTGTTTTTGTCACAGTTCCCGCCGCTGCAGAAATTTCAGTTTCCTCATTTGGTTTGCCATCTTTGGCTGCCATTTTGGAAATACTTCCTGCAGTCTTCTCCTTACAATTTTTACTTAAGACCTCTGTTGCACTTCTCCTCCTCTTGGCCTTTGGTGTTTCTTTTAGTTTAGCCAAAGTTCGCAAACGTTTCTCTTCAAGCTCCAACCACAATTTCCCATCTGGAAGACACGGATCGAAGGCAGCATTTGGCTGTTCCGTGATTGTTTGGTATTACTGCCACTAATATTGTCCTGAACTGTATCTGAAACAGTTTTCGTTACTGGACCCTCAATCTGCAATGTAGCTGTTGTTTTGGTGTTTGTTTTTTCCGAATCATTTTCTTTGAAGGTGTCCTGCTGAAATGTGTTTTTGCTTGAGCGAACATCTGCTTTCTTCTCCTTGCTATCTTCAAAATCTGTTGGTTTAACTTCATCACTATCATATGAACAGTTACCAAACAGTTCACTACTCAGCGTACTAGATTCGGTACTAGTGTTCAGTTTTCTTGTGGAACCTGTATTAGAGATTTCCTTTCCAGTCTTGCTACTCTCACATTTCGTACAATTAATCAATTCTGTACATTCATCATCACTACTAGACTCTTCAGAGGATGAGCTATCTGAGTCTGATGTGCTTATGCTTTTCTCATCATCTTTGGTTCTGAAATTTCTGAATGAGGAATTGAGTTTACTATAAGTTTTAGCACCTTTTCCTGTAAAGATAAAAACTGATGTTCTGGCACATGACTCACTTGTTTCTTTATTATTCAAAGACAATTTTTTTGTGTCTTCACTACTATCAGAAGCATTTACACACTCTTCATCTGGACTATTTGCATCCTTTGTTTTATCTAAGGATTGCAAAAAAGACTGTTGTAAAGAATCTGTAATTTCTTCACTTGCACGATCAAAGTATAAATTAGAATCCTCAGGAGGTAAATGACATGTAACTACAGATTCTATACACTCATCTTCTGTATGCGCTTTCTGTAAATCTTTATCACTGCTGATGTGTTTTTCATCTGTAGCTGGCCTAATTACATCTTCAATATTACTTTTTTTACTATTTTGGTCATCTGTGTTTTCATCTATATCATTATTTTCTCTTTCAATTACAAAATTCATAACATCTTTTCTATTCTGCTTTAGTTTTGCTACATTTTCCATAGCTGACAAACAGTGATGACTATCATCATTTTTCTGTTGACTAATTAAGCCTACTTTATCTGGTAGCGATGTACTATTGATCACCTCCGTTGTATACGCAGCTGTTTTTATTTTTGCCAAGGTTCCACTAGCTTTAGTTTGTTCAACTATGCTATCTTTCTGCTCTTTGACAAAAGCTTCTACTACATGGTATGTTGCATTTATTTGTTTAACTTGTTTAACAGAGTCATGCTGTTCTACAATTTGTGAGCAAATTTGATTATCTTGAACCTGTGATGCAAATTGGTTTTCCACTAATACTGAATTACCAACATTCTCATTTTCTTGAACGATTGTGATTACTTTCTCTCCTGATGGCTTTGTTTTAGCAGCATCTTCAGACTGGTCTTTTGTTTGCAAACATTCTTTTGTTATGCTTTCATGAAGTGATTCAGTTTGTTTCAATGTTTTGCTAACTTCTTTCTGTGAACATTCACTTTGCTCAGAAGTAGTTTCCGTTACATTTATTGAGGGTTTGTGGTTATCTGTTGATTGACCATCTGGAAGAGTATTCATATTCTGAGTCAACACTTTAGTTTTTCCACACACATCAGCCACTTTATTTGCTTCCATTCTACAGCACTCATCAATCAGGACTTGTTCTAAAGACTTTTGTTGATGGTTTGGGTCATCTGAAGGCTGATAATATGAAGAACATGAAGAGTAGTCAGTTGAACGTGAAGGATACTCACCGGTGCTTGATTCCTTAATGAGATCTGTTTCTAATGACCTTGGTGTTACTGGAATATTTGGTGTGCATGGAAAATTTGGAGTCATTATAGTGTCATCAAAAGTTGATATATGTTCCTTTATCAACTTTGTTATCGGAGTGTCTTCAACAATTCTGGGACTAACGATACGAGGTGTCATAGGAACCATTAGACTGACATCAGTACCAGTGTCCGTCTTCTCTGGTGTATCAAGCAGGGCAACTTGTGAACACGAAGGTACAGAATGAGTCACATCATTATTAACATCGGTGCATTCTTCAGATAAGTCCAGTTTCCTACCTGCCATTAACTGGTTCCTAACTAAAGTTCTCTTGGCAGCTTTCAGATTTGTTGGTGACTGTACCACCTTTGATGTAGTGCTTTCCGTGGTAGGGAACACTCCACCCGGCATCTTTTTTTCACAGTCGAGTGCGATTCCATCCTTTTCCTTCTCAATATGTTTGTGAATATTTTTACTTGGTGATGGATTTTTCCTCTGCTTTCTAATATACGACTTATTTTTTTCTACTACAGCCTTATTTATTTGACAGATACCTGCATTTACCACGTCAATGCTACCTGATAACTTACTATTTCCATCTTTGGACTTATTTATATTTTCATCAGAAGTACAAGGATTTTCTTCAGAAACATTAGGTTTTATTGGTATGATATTACTATCTTCATCATTTCCCATTTTTTCCAAACCGTCATTTTTATTGACACTATTTTCTAAAAGAGCCTGATTACTTTCATCTATTTTTTCTATACACACCTTAACAATTTTATTCAGTACTTTCAACTTGGACTTTTGTTTTGCCTGTTTTTGCATAGCATTCTTACATTTTGTCAGTCTACTTGCTTTACCTGTCAATGGTGACTTGGCTTTACTTTTGAATGAACTCTGTTTCGGTGGCACCTTCCTACTACTTTTCAAGGGTGTCTTGACAGTTCTCTTCTGTGGTGTTTTAGCATTATTTTTCAATGGAGAATTTGAAGTTTTTAAGCATCTCTTTGTGCTATCTTTCAATGGTGACTTCTCACAATTACTCTCAGATGTATGCTTACTTTTCACTCTTCTATTCAATCCTTTTATTGAAGTATTTTGGTTTTCCACAGGAACGCTTTTATTTTCTTTTACTGGTGTTTGTCTAACACGCTTTTGTTTTTTCACAGACTCCTTGTTTTCTGTGGAAATTTGAGGAACAATTCTATTTTCTGAATCTTCAATAGCCTCAGTATCTATTGTACTCCTTTCAGAAGATGAACTATTTATGTACTCTATGCTGCATTTACAGAGTTCACTTTCTATTCTTCTAGCTTCTTCTGCTGCAACTTTCTTTGTGCGTTTGCTCTCCTTTCTGGACTGTGCATTTTTAGAAGGTGGCTCAGGATCTGAGTAACTTGCGCTCAGCAAAGCACGAAGAGCTGAATCCCAAGTGCCTGTTAACTTTTTTTTAGCTATTTTATGTTTATCAGTACTGCCAGATTCTGTAAGCTCTCTCTCATCATCAACAGATTTTTTAGTCTGGGTCTTATTATTTTCCGCTGGAGAGCTATCAGGAATGATGAGACCTGCTCCTGTCACCTTATCCCAGCTACCACTAAGAGGCGTGGCTGGACTCCTCGTTGCTATAGGACACACTATATCGGCATTGATGTTTTCAGTTGTGTCTCGATCAACATGACTTTCATTCAAAGTACTTTGTGTAGAAACCCTGTTAACAGGAGACTTGAAGAGACTCATTCTGCGAACAGACTTTGACATTTTAGGTGAAGTCTGAGATAGAACTTTCCCTGAAACTTTGGGTGAGGTGTTGGATTTCCTTATGCTTGTAGGTTTTAGAGGGGTGTTGAAGTCTAGAGTTCGAATGTGACTACGTTTTCTACGTGGCGTGCTAAGGCTAAGTCTACGAGAGTTTAATCCTTTCTGTTTCAAGCCAGAAGCAACAGTTGGTGTGTTCCGAGGGTAGATCTCCAGAGGTGGTGGTGCATCATGAGAAACACTATTACCGGTAACACTCAAGTTATTTTCAATTGCTGAAACTGTTTCTGTAGTAGGTGAGAGAGTGTTTTTACTGATATCAACCAATTTCATTAACTGTGGGCTCACTACAGATTCAGAAATGTTTGGCGAGTCTTTGTTGCCCGACTCCAGCAGATTCAGCGCTCCAAGCAGCTGTTCCCTACCTTCATGATCTTTCGCAACAGGACTGTCCAAGCAAATTGCTGGTAGAGACTGAGTGCACGGATTGCTATCAGAGAAGTGAACCGGCTCTTCTGAAAGAGGATAGGAATACACAGTGATGGGGTTGCCATCTGTTGCTGGTGGGATCACCACCAACTGTTGGTTCATAGTTTCCTGGCTCAGCGATGGGCTACTTGGAACGACAATTAATTTATTGCCGAGAGTTGCCAGATCCTTTTTAGGCAAAATCGGAACATACCCTTTCTTCCGTGAACCAACTGGTACTACAGTTGCAGTGCGACCTAAAAAAAAAGTAAAAATTTCATTACAAGAAATAACAAGTTTACAAAAATTAACACACAGTATACATTTGGATACTACAAATAAAGAGTAAATCTTATATACAAAGAATGCAGACGTTTGTGAAATAATCTAACACAAAGTAAAAACAAACATAAAATGTCTTGAAAGCAGTAAACACACACATACAGGTTTATTCTGAACTCCAGGTACATACTCTGAGATGATTCATTATGGAAAATGAAATAAACAGTAAAAAACCTATGACCTAACGTTATTACTAAGGGAGAGACCCACCATTGAAAACTGGGAATTAAATTTAAGCTATTTTCAAAATATCACATACTAAATGAGATGAAACAACAAACTTATGATAGTGTAGCCTGATTTGACTGTGCATACAATCCTGTCAACATTACATGATTTTGTATGGCACAACAACATGTGGTTGTAACTACCAGCCTGGCAAGACAGGTTGCAACTAGTGATGGATAATATTTCCTGTCTTGACGACTTTGTCACTGCTCCAAGGTTGTCACTGTCACGTGTCGCAACAGAAGATTTCAAGTAACAGTGACAGAGACCATGTCGACTCGTTCCCACGAGTCAGCGATTAGTGCCAGAGATTATCAGTATCACTTGTCCTGTGCTGCATGAATGTGTAAAGTTCCAATTGTGTCACTGGGCCTGGCAAAGATTACGCGATATACTGAGTCGGCCAAGCCTAGCTAGCTATGTGAAGGTGGTTTAGTAGGTGTGGCGCTATTGTCCCGTGAAAAATAAGTGGCTACGTATTTATGTTACATCTGACTGTTTCAATTGTACTTGCAAGATATATATTACATTGTTAGTATTATTTAAATTGTCATAGTGCTTAAGTAATAGAGATTTATTTATAAAGTATTGCTTGTTCCAAATTTTGAACATCATTGCTTTGCTAAATGACTCCAAAATATTACGTCAAAAAGAGATTTTACATAAAGATGAAACACAGTCAAAATATTTCCCCAAATATTATGAAATAACTGACATTTAAAAAAATTCACATACATTTCAAACCAATTAAATGAAATTTAATACATATCTAAATGTCTGTAAAAACAGGAATATTAAAATATGTTCTTTTCAAATGACATTTACACAAAAAAATCATAATAATAATCAGAAATTGAAAATATAAAATTTTGGGGCAATTTTACATATTTTAAATGATTTATTTGTGAAATTAGGGAATAAAATATGTTTGTAGTAAAGGCTATACTGTGAAAGATTCTATCCATAATGCATAAATGGATTGTAACATTCTGGAACAGATGCCTCAAAATATGGGGTTGTTTTAGTAATTCATATTTGGGCAACTCTATTGTACACTCACTACCTTCTCTAAAAATCATTACAAAGTTTGAACTGTGTTTAGAATTTTACCAAGGTTAAAGAAAACAGTACACAAAGAAAGTACAATGTATTAAATAAGGGAAGATGACAAGCAGTGACAGAGTCACTGCTATTTCTCACTAAGACTTATGTGTCACAGTCACTGGTTGTCACAGTATAGGAAATGTCACTACTCCCATCTCTACTTGCAACCTATGGCATCTTTCAAATGCCATGTTTTCGTATAATTAGCCTGTGAGAACTGATAAACATTCATAGGTAAAAACACTTTTGTTGATTAGTAACATGGCACGCCGTAATTTCCTAATAATAGGCTAAGTTATTACCTACCCAGTGTTCACTGATCATACATATCAAATCAGACTCACACTATTTATTAATTAGTTTTTTCATCTCACATAGTTTCTGATAATTTGCAAATGACAAATTTTATTTCGCAACTTCCGAGGGTGTTTCTTCCCTTAATAATTTTATTAGGTTACTAGCAGTCTGCCATCGCTTCGCTCAGATTTTATGGAGTTATTGAAATACATACCAATATATGTGACTACCCGTGACTACATGTGATTACTCATAACCACCTGCGACTACTCATAACCACCTGTAACTACTCATAACACCTGTGACTACCCATGAATATCTGTGACTACCTGCGACTACCTGCAACTACCCATGACTACATGCGACTACCTGTGACTACTTGCAACAACTTACGACAACCTGCGACTACCTACAACAATTTGCGACATTTTCTGGTAACATTGTTTGAATTTATCTCTAATGGTTTAGTTAGCGCATGCTTTTAAAAAGCAGCCAAGTAGATCATTTTTCTCTGACTAGGTTTACAAATATTGAAATTTCTCAAGGATTTTTTAGAATTAAAGGTAGCCTATGTCCATCTGGAAGAATGTAGCTTTCTAACAGTGAAAGAATTATAATAATTGGCCCTGTAGTTTTGGTAGAGGATGCTTAGAAAGCAGCCAAGTAGGTCATTTTTCTAAAACTTGTTATACAAATTTTGAAATTTCTCAAGGAATTTTTTTTATTTTTATTAAACATAGTCTATTTCTATCTGGAAGAATGCATCTTTCTAATAGTGAAAGAATTATAAGTCTCGGCCCTGTAGTTTCCGAGATCATTACCTCTTTATAATATTAGTATAAATGCATTCTATTGTTTTTTCTATTTCATTTTCCATAATGAAACACAAAGTTTGTACCTGTAGTTCAGGATAACTAAACATTAAAGGTACTGCAGATGAAAAATTCTGACAGCAATAATCTTAGCTATATCGACAAGTGCTAATCATTATGAATACCACACAAGGTAGGGGATGTCCCAAATGGTATATTTCATTGACAAAATGTTCACATGACACAGTTTTTTTAAATGTACTTTGTAATTTGACATATCGTAGACTGTATCTAACCAAACTTATGAAAGACCAACTAATTAAAACTGTCAAATCACCATCATGTGAAGAATATAGTTTTCTGGGAAAAAATTAAAAATATAATCATTATTTCCTATTTTCTTATGTAGCATATAAAAAAATCTAATTTGCTTTTATGCACTTGTATTCCTTAAATTTGAGTTCCAATACTGTATATTTGCTATTACAATTACTGCCATAAAATTTTTACACTATAGATCAAGCATGAAACCAAACATATGCTCTAATTATGCTCCAAATCACAAACACTTTGACATGGAGGAAGTTGCTATGACACCTGGTTTCACAAATGTCAGGTGGGCACCAAACCAGGTGAACTGGCAGATCACAGAAGTTTGGACACATGGTCAACACACCTGAGAAACCACAGCTGAAACTGGTTCCTGCCAACTCAACCATAAAAGGTAGCACGTGAAATTTCACAATGTCTACAACATACCACATTCCGTTTAATGACTCTCATTATCACTGCCAGTGGCAAACAATGATCACATGAGATGGTTCCTCTGACCATCACAACAGCAGTAGGTGGCATGTGCCATTACAAGGTGCAATTCAATAGTTTGAGGAATATGACATTAAAAAATAGTTGCTTACCCTAACTCCTAGTTTTCATAGTCTCCTTCGAAGTAATCACCTTGAGTATGTACACAGTGATCCTAGCATTTCCCCCAATGATTTCATGCATCCCTAAAAGTTTTCTAGCGTGATTGCATTCGGGGGACAAGGTGAGTAAGGGAAGGGGTGGAATTAGTGTAATGTTACTGATCATCAATCTGTTAATACAATCAATTGTAGATATAAGCAAAGCATTACGCTGACGCGTGCACTTACTGGCTATTGATAAATGACTTCGCTTCATCCACAAGCAACAATGAACAGGGTTTGGAAGAATATAATTTCTACCAGAGCGTCTACAGGATTTTTCCTGGACTGGGAATAATTGCAGAAGTGTCAGGATTATATGTTTCAACAATGCTGCTGGCCAGTAAGCAATGCTTAGCCCAGCCTCTCCTCGAGAAGATGCCAATAATCGATTGTCAGTAATCAACGCTTTGCTACAACCCTGAAGGAGTTCAAGGGTGCGCCGAGAGATGTCGCATGCCAACAATGGCCACCCTTAGCTCTGTCCAAGATGCTTGCACATAGCACCCCTCCCTCCCCCCAGGGGCGACGAGAGCCCTCAGCAGAGCAGTGCAGAGGCTGGAGTCACCAATTGTTTGTTGGCCCTCTTCAGGGCTGCACCAGCTGGACAGTCTGCTCCACCGTGCTCATTCACA
This sequence comes from Dryococelus australis, assembly GCA_029891345.1. Lineage (NCBI taxonomy): Eukaryota > Metazoa > Arthropoda > Insecta > Phasmatodea > Phasmatidae > Dryococelus > Dryococelus australis. The sequence goes on along the minus strand of CM057004.1, from coordinate 87,190,435 downwards.
GGAGCTTTCTGACCACCACAGGCTATAAATATTCAGCACCGCTTACTGCAGAGCCTCAGAAACCCTCCTCCTGGGAAACCTTAAAGAAATCATCTGCCACCCTACTTGCTTGCCCCTGACAACGGCTACCCCATGCACCCTTCAGGATGTGGGCACACTAAGTCTCTTAAGGACACATGACACAGGCAGAGAAAGTTGTTATTAGTTACCCAGTCGATCCTGCCCTTAGCCAGCTTAGAACCACGTCCCCTTCACCTGGACAGCATAGTTTACTCCAGCCGGTCAACTCTGGATAGAAAGGAGATAGTGCGGACCACCACGTCTTATTCCTCTCTAAATAAATACGTTTCAATCCTATCTGATCTCTCATTTTACCTCGACTACTTCCAGAATTCCATATTAAACACCTAAGTCCCAAAAGAGTAGAGCATAAGACTGGGTTTTGAGTATAATAGTTTACCGCCAAGTGTAGAACTACGAGCTACTTCAGGGACTCATACTAAGCGCACACACACACCAATCAATGCCACCAGTTCTGGGCACCATGTGTCATAGCAATGTTTGAGAGGATAAGTCGCTAGACCAGCTTGCATCCATCCACCGCAACGTTTGTGTTGCCGGAGGGAGTGTTTGGTTGGCTCTCGGTTAAACCTGTCCTCTTAAGTGACTCACCCGTCGAAGCTATGGTTTTATCTCGTTTTCGTTTGGGAATTCTTTAGTGTTGGTACCGCACTACCGACCTTGGGAAGGATGGTACTGTTTCCAAGAGTGGGAACAGGTGGATGGTGACTGTGGCATTGGAGTGCTGCAGTCACATATCCTCCTGAGTGTGACGAGGGGTATGGGACTGTTCTTGATGGTACCCTCAGAGCCAGTGATCCTATAGCAAGTTGTGTATAGTTGCAGAAGAGCTATGAGGTTATGTTAGGGTGTCTCTTTACGCTACAAAACAAAAGAATAGACGACAGATTTTGTTTTAAAAGTTTTGTTTGACCTCTGAATTGTTAGGGCTGTAAAGGTTTTTTTTAAATAACCTGGTTAATGTAAAGATTTTAATATGCAGTAATTTCTTTCGAAAAAAAAAAAAAAAACAAAGCAATATGTTTTTGATGTAATTTTTGCTTTTTTGAGGTAAAAATCAGTGTTGTGATACACGTCAACAGACAAGAGAATTCAATTGTTTCTGACAATGTTTACAGACCCTGTAACACATAGCAGTACAGAAGTTAAAATTTTTTTGGTAGGACTAGACAGGTTTTACTGATAAAAATGAAGTGTAGCCGACCGAAGGATTTGGTGATGTTAAGTCATTAATACTCCCACCTAAGATTCTCAGATGTTTTTATTTGTTTTGTATGTTTTGTTTTGCCCTGAGTAGTATACTCAATTGTTGTTTGTTTTGTCGAAACCCTAAGGCCAGGGTACAGCAGCTTACAGGTTTATGAATTTTGTAGTAAATTGAGTTGATATGCCGCTTATTAAGATTACGTTAATTTTTGTTGTTTAAGCTGTTAGATGCAGCAACTTAAAGTTGATAGTTGTAAGGATGGAGTAGAGGTCCATTGAACGAATTTTGAGTTATTTCAGTCGTCGAAAGTCATTAATTTCTTCTTGTCATTGTGGAGGTTTGTTGATGTTGGCTGTTTACTTTTAATTTTGTTGAATGAATTTAAGAAAAAGAATTAGCAGTTTACTTTGTTTTGGTTGGGGTCTTCACTACAAGACCTGTGACCAGATGCTCCAGTGACGCCAATCGACAACCAGTTACCAGAAGCTCTCATTGGTAACTAAAGATATCCAACACACCCCCGTTATTAATGCAGTGGTTTAAATTCACTCTCTTATAGACATCCCGCTTTCTAGTTAGTTCGTTTTTGTATTAATCAATCTTTGAAAGTTTTTATTCTATTTCCCAACTAGCCTAGGACCAGGTCGCCTACACCTGGATTACGTAGGTTACTTCCAGCTACCCGTCTGCTGGGCAGGAGTTCGCATGAGTCACTGAGTTTAAGCAATTAATAAACACAGCTTTGTTCTTCCAACACGAGTCTCATTTCTAGAGTACTTCTAAGTAAACTGCTAGGAGAACATTGAGTCATACACTGCCGACCGGGGACGGGAGATTTTACTACGAACTAGCTATGGCTGGGGACTCCCTTCAGGAGGCTCCAGTCCTGATACACACCCATTAGACGGCCATCTATTGTATTCCCACCAAGCACCCAGGTGCTGGAGGAACAGAATAGAGGAGCCCCAACCACTAGGAATACCTCTCAACCAAGGAGAGACAGTATGCTGGAGTTGTACCCCTACCGGAGCACCTGGGTTCTGGCGGGGGTATTTGCTTAGGTGCTACGGCCTGGCCTTGGTTGGCAACTCGCACCCAGCAGTAGCAGTGGTGGCCCACACATCTTCAACGCTCCTGGTCTGCCCACTAAAGTGGAGGACCTTCTGAGGCACCAGACTCGTACTACTATCTACTACTGGGCAGAAACTATTCTAGGGTTTTACTTCCTGTCCATGGTGCTCAACCTACAGTTCTCAGCAGCCATTTCCACTCTATGCCATTTAAGGTGAGGCATGACTCAAGGAGGGAGAAGCAAAGGATTGCTCACCTTGCTGGTTTAGCTCCCCCGACAGCGGAATGACAGGCGGGACGAGACAGTGTCGCCTTACTCAGGTTATCAGAGAGACCTACCTCTCCAGTGTGTGTTTATACTATTGTCTTTCCCCCTACTTGAACACACTATGATTACCACCCTGTCCTAAGTGGTGTGGTGAACAAGACAGAGGAAAGTCTTGGGATCTCCAACGCAACCTTTTCACGTCCAGAAGCAGCTAGGTGGAACCGCAAGTATCGTGTTGTCCAACACGGTGTACTCATTGCAACCTCGCCTGTCTACACCAGTGTCTCCAGTCTGCAGCCAGCCACCACTTGCCGCCAAGACGTCAGTAAGTCAAGTAACTCCAGCACCTCCTGCCAGTCGCAAACGATAACTAAACATGTGGCCAGTATAAGGGTAGATAAGCATAAGGGGCTAGTCACCAGAAATATAGAGAACTTTGTTCCCCTTCATAAGGCTACGTGTCCCATCGCCATATCCAGCCGGAAGTGATCCACAACGAAAACCCTAGACGCACCTCTGACCTAACCACAACTAAAGCCACGACACCCGTGTCTGAACCGCAGTCAACCGGACACGCGTCAAAACACAAACTCACATTGCCATCAATTAAAACATTACACTCGCAATACATCAAGTCTTGGAACCATTTTTCTTAAATCACTGCAAACTTTACTGGGAGCCTGCATGTAGCATGTATGCCCATATGAGCAGTGGAGCAGTGATTTTCTTCTAAGGTTGATTTCAGACGTGCTTACTTTACAGTAAACAAACTATAACCTCCTGCAGCTTGAAAATACCTCACATCTTTTCTGGGACCTTAACCAATTACCCTAGTATCCAGTACTACTATTCACTGCTCTAAATTCTCACCAACTGCAATCAGTGGGGATGCTCAGCCACAGTGCTGGACATTTGTTCTTCTTCCCTTCCCTTATTAGTATCCAATTGTATATCTCTGCCTAAGGCATAGTTTTTTCTAGACTTCAACCAACTAGTATGTGAGGATTTTTTAAAATTTCATTTACGTTTTGGGCAATCACAGTCATCCAATACATATACCTACATTCGTGTCACTGATGCATGATGCCATGTCTGACTTTACTACCAAAACAAGAGTTTGCCTCGTCTGAACGTGCTTTCACTTCACTAAGGCAAGGTTAAAACTAGGGCTGGCCAGATATTTGTTGGTGGTTTCAGACTAATCCTGAAGTTTTACATTTAATTCACAAAATTAAACACGTACATAATACACAATGAACAATTTAGGAATCTACCTCTTTAACTACATGGTGTAATACTGATAGCGCCCGCTGTAGTTTACATGCGCTAAGCATCGTGTACATTCATGAATTTAGGTAATTTATCATGACTGTAGAATGAAACCATTGTCCATCTTTCATCATAGTAACATGTCCTGTGTGTTGTGGATTAACTACCTGCCAGGCCACTCGCTTTCTGTTTTCAATGTCGTCACCACAGATTTTTCGCAAACAGTTCACCTGAGAGCGTTTGGACACGACCTTTTTTGTTAATGTAGACGTGCTGATTAGTAAATTCATGCACTAAATCCCTTACAATTGTTTGTTAACACGATTTGTGCAAACACAGGGTTGCAACCCCCATTTCCCAAATGTAAGGGGCTGCTATTACCAACCACGTTTCTCAAGGTGAACAATCTCCATTATACAAAACACTAGTCGCAGATTAGTTACTTAGTCGCAAGTAGTTTCTAAAATATTCAACTTAAGGTATTTCAAATTTCGACTTTTGGGGGTGCACAGCTCCATTAATAATCACTTTCGGAAAACATGGTTCTTACATTTTCATCTTATATTTTCCTAAGGAATTACCTGCCAGCATTTGTCAGTGTCTTTCAGACTCACCCTGTATGTGGAACGTGGATTTTACAGTCCCGCCAATAACACTTCCCCCATCAAATACACCACTTTAGTTAGGTCCTGCCATTTCCCCTGTGTTTACAATACATTACATTACCGCAACTTACACTGCAAATGCGAGTGCTTTCCCGTGTTATACACAGTTTGTTTTTAGTTATCTTACGAGTTGGGAGCGAATTAGAAGATAATAGGGTGGCGATGTTGGAGTAAGACGCTGAAAATCATCTACAGTTTGTGTTGCGGGTCCGAATTAGTAGCTTTGCAGGGGCACACTGCAACTTCACCTTGTCCTTTCAGTATTTAAAATTGTTTCAAAGCAATATGAAATCTGACATTCATTACCTGGCAACTAGCTGAGTTCAATTTTACTCTCGGTAAAATAAGGGAGTGCTGAATTTAAAAACTATACTTATTAATAATTTTTAATTTTTCTGAAGATGAACAAAGTTGAATTATGCTGAGAAATGTGGTATACAACCTTGCAGATTTAATATTTTTTATTTGATAAGTTTAAAATTTAATTTTAAGTTGCCCTGACTTAAGATTAAAAATATATTACTAAAATATTTTTTGAGTGCTTCTTTTATTCTTCGATTTTGAATAATTTATGTGAAATAAATTTTTTGTATTTTTTGTTAGTTCACTTAAAATATCATATAGTACAATGTGCTAGTGTTTAAACACTGTATAATACATTTGCTGTTATTTTAGTAACAGTTGGCTTGAAGTAGGGTTTGTCATGATGTTTTTCACTTTTATTTACACTTTCCTCTAAATTACACCATTTTCAGTTTTCCCCTTGAAAAGTGTAATACAAGGGTTCCAATGTGTAGTAAAGCCTTGGCAACGGATTCTTAAAAAGTGCCCCCCCCCCCCCCCCCCCCTTATTAGGGAGAGAGAGTGTCCGACAATGGGGGCAGCTTATAGCAATAAGTACTGCACGCCAGAAGCTCAACAGGGGTAAAGGACACAAATTCAATAAGCATTCTTTGTTTTGGTTATGTCCTGCAACCCCCTCCCCCCCTCTTTTTAGCTAATGTCATAGTGTGCTAAAATCTTATCCACCACAGCTGGATCTGACACTGCTTTGTTTGCTGGTGTGTGATGGCTGGAGAAAAGGACCTAGAGGGGAAAAGGTGGATTCGCTCCATGGGTGGCATTGGGTTGTGTGCCAAACAAATGGGTCACAATTTAAAATCCACAGCACAACACTTAGCTAGCAAACAAATTGTAGTGTTGCACGGAGGCTAGGCTTGCATTCAACATACTGGCAATGTAAAATCACAAAAGACAACAGTAAGTGAAATACACACCTGCTGGGCCAGATAATACGTGATTATGATTTGGTAGGTATACAAAAGTAAACATGGTATTGAGTACTCTGTCACTTTTTGAAAGTAGAACGATTTGCACTAGTAAAATGCTGCACTCGTACAAAAATCCATGATCCTGTTCTAATTATTATGACTTTATTGCATCTTCCATGACCCCCTCATAATTTCCATGACTTCTATAACCGGTACTCACCCTGTAATAGAAGCAGAAAATTGAATATACATGTGGTTGATTCTTGAACATGTCCTCAGATGAATTCACAAAATTTCGAGGTCTCTAATCATAAGATAATAGTGTACTGGAAAAACACCAGATGTAAAAATAACATTTTTCAGTCTCTACGGTTACAAAAAAAAAAGTATGTTTGGGATATATATATATATTTTTTTAATGCAAATGCCGAAATATTTATGAATGTTTACTTACGCTTAGCAGGGTTTGGAATGTTGATTAACTGCACATTATTCTCACTTCCACACAGAATTAATGGCATCTGCATTAGCTGAGACTCTGTTAGTGGCTGGGAAATGCTGACAGTTCCTTTCTCCATCACAGAAATGGGCATAGTACATTCTGCATCCGACTGAGTTACCACTGTGCCATCCCCTTCTGAAATGCCTACCGATAATACTTGGCCATGATGCAGAGTCTCTCCACTTGCGGCTGGTTTACTAACGTGAGTAAAAATCGTTGCACTTTCTTCAACCACATAATTGGTTGATAATGGTATATTCGAACCACTAGCGTGTGGGAAATTACTGACAGTGTTGCAAACAGTTTCACCCCCTTCTCCCAGACAATTAAAATGTAAAGTTTGATTACTGGCACTTGGCGGCATGTTAATTTCAGTGTGGGAGAAACAAGTTTTGCTGCTGTCTGTTGTGCTGCCAAGATAATGTTTATTTGAGCTGCTCATAATTTGATGTGGCATTACATTCACTACATTGCAAATGGATTGCTGACTTCCCGCACTGACAACAGAAATTGGGCCTGAGCTGCCTGTTTTTGGGCCACTAAGAACTGCTGCACGATTTGATGACAACGAATAATTTGAATTAAAATCGCCATGTGTGTTCGCTGTATTTGCCTGTGAAGATATACACACAACACTGTAAACTGCTTTACCACTGTTGTCATTTGAAAGTGTAGCTGAGAAAATTGTATCAGCACTGTCAACAACTTTCCCACCTAACAAATCACCTGAATTTGTCAATGACGTACATCCTTCTCCATTAAAATTTTTTTCTGAGGAAACTGAACTAGTGACTCCTGGTCCTTGTTGAGACAAACAGTGAGCAGTTCTGTTTTCAACATCAGTTCCACCTGGAAACCTAGATGGGTCAGCTTGTTGCACTTGTCTTGGATGCGATGAAATTGTAACTGTAATCTCACCACTGCTGCACGGCTGTTTCTGCAAAACGTCCGATGAACTTGTTGCTGTAGACCCCGACGTTATGCACTTTACACTGTCCACTGTCTTGAGAGTGTCTGAACCAATGTGGAAGCTTTCACCAAAGGAAGGCAACGAAACATTTCCATCAACAAGCTGGCATTTGTCACTTTGCATAGATGCAACCTCCTTTGCAAAACGATCTATGCACGATGCAGACATGATGGAGTTATTGTCATGGCTAGTGTTTGGGATGTCACTGGAAACAAGATGTCCCAAAGTTGAGTTGAAATTTAAAATTGGCGGGGACTGCTTGTTTGGTGAGAACACATTTGCGTTTATAATAGACTCAATTGCAACAGCATTCTGATGTTCCAGAGATACTGGACAACCACTTCCACTGTTTCCACTTGTACCTGCAGCACTGTCATGCAAACTTTTGCTAATTTTTTCTTCCAAAGTTTGGCTACCAGACTTTTCCTTCTGCACCACAGAAGTTTCAACTGTAAAAAAAAAAAAAAAAACACAAAATTGACATTTAGAATAATAAACTGGATAAGTATTGACTATTAAAGAAGAAGGGTGCAACAGTATGGAGGAAATCTTAGGGGAGAAGAGCAGGGAAATGCAGAGGGTTGATGAAGTGCCGCAAAGGAGGAGGAATTGTAAAGTGACAGAACGAGATTACTGCATTTTACTACGCTGACATGGTTATAGACTGGAAACAGCAGTGTATGATTATGATAAAGCACTGAGTTAAGCAATCCCCCTGCTGTAAATACCTTATGCTTCTCAAAAGCTCCACCAGTATTGCAGAAGAAACATGAGTTTACAACTATCAGGTGACACACATACTACATATTTATAGAGTTGAACCCCAATTTCACAAAATGTCACGGTTCCTGAAAATCTTTTCTATATTTCGCTGTTTTCTTTTTTAAATTAAAATTTACCTATTTTAACATCCCAACGCACACAAGATGTATTAAAAATGTGTATTTTTCATGTTAAGACAGTGTTTCAAGGTACCATAAAAACAAGTTGAGAGGTTGAGAGTTGCAAGCAAACACCGATAGGCACGAGTGAGCAACTTGAGTAGTTACTGTATATCCAATACATACCACAATTATATGCTGCAACAAAATTTTTCATTTAATTAGTTTTTATAACGTTCATCGGTTTTGTGGTATATATTTAACTTACAATAAAAGCAGGTAGAGTTGAGAGTGAGTGCTGATAGGCACGAGCGAGCAAATTGAGTAGTTATTGTACATCCCATACACACCATAAGTAATTAACTGATGCAACTGCATTATTAAATATTCACAAATATAAACACCATAATTATCTGATACACCTTTTGTGACCTAGATTGCGTATTCCGCAGACTAGGCCGTGACGGGTGTATCAGATAATTACAATGTTTATTAAACCTTACCATAATTTTCTTGAAGTCGCAAAATAAAATTTTAAAACTATGAAATCGCAAAAACGTGTGTACTGAGCTATCATTTTCCTCAAAGTTTTATTATAACTTTTACTGTGGAAACGTGATTCTATAGAATCAAAGGAGACTGTGTTGGTTTATCCTTGGTTAAGGACATTTGTGTTACAAGCCATCCACCATTTGTTTCCAGTGTAATGTGGGTTTTTATATAGTTTTAGTGTATGTCAACGACACTAGTAAAATGAGTAATTTTCTTGGCCAAGTTCTTTTTTTGTGTTCATGACAATTTTATCTTGGTATCGAGAAAAGTATCGGTATCGAGTATCGTGAGAATGTTTTGGTATCGAAACTAGTATCGAGTATCGAGAAAATGTAGTATCGATCCATCCCTAATATATTCTATATAAAAGCACCATGATTGTTTTCAACACAACATAAAAGGTTTTAGGAGTTTTGTAAAGGAAAAGGAAAATTGTTTGTAGGCTGTTCACGGTAAACTGAGCACTTTTGAGGTCCTAGTTACATTTTTCCTATCAGCCATTTTTTAACATTCCACCACTCTTTAAAATAAATACGTATTGCTATGCAAGTAATAAACACTGTATATAATTCACTGTACTGGAAAATTAATTTCTAAGAGTATAATAAAATAATAATAAAATATATTTATTGACTATCACTCCAAATAAGAGGGCTTCAAAATGTGCTCACTTTACCATGAATAGCCTTTACTATTCTGATATCTGAAATGGGTGATGGATGAAATACCTTGACCACTGTCCTTCTTGTGCCTTGCATTCCTGAGCCTCTGTTTCAGAGGAACATCTAACTCATTTGATTTGGGCGTGGGTTCACAACCATCTGCCATGGGTCTTGTGTCTACATATGGGTGGCCTTCTTTTCCATCTTCTGCCTCTTTTTCTGTTTCATCCTCCACCCAAGGATCAATTGGCCCTGTATACATTTACACAATGACACGCATAAATGATGACTACAGTGACAGAAAAATAGTGCCTTGCAAACAGCTAATGATGGTGCTGGAAGTGTTCACATGTTCATCAGCTAGTAAGATTGTGCAAATATTCAATATACCGAAACAAACACGAAAAATTACAACTTTCATTCTCGTTTTGATAAGAAATTTGGTTACCAAAAATTGTAACAAAATGAAAATTCTCAATTTCAATGGATTTTTTGGTGTTTAATGAATGTTCATTTAGTGCACCAGCACAGAAAACTTTTTCCTGTAAATAATCATATCTTACATTTTTTTTGGTTTCATTTTGCAATGAATATGTTGTAATGAATAACTACCTAAAAAAAAGTCACATTCACACAATCCTATCGACTAATGAATTCAATTAAAAGTAACTAAATCATGAGAATGCTCCATACAAATAGTGTACACTACTATTACTTCAACAAAAAGGCAGTAACTGACAAGTTCCTTTGTGCAAAATACATATTATGCTTATGTCCAGTACTGTAATGCAAGTGTTTCACTACCCTGAGTTGGACCAAAATGTACAACAGAATATGCATGTTCAGAAGAAACACAAATCTTCAACACAAAACACATTTATTTAAGAAAATACCTTATGTAACACCTTCATATTGACAAATTTGCCTAATAAAAATCCAGATTAATGAGGGGCCGAACAGGCGAGATTCTACTGAAAATATACGTACAAGACTGTTACAAAAATAACAGTTCTATTAAGAACACTTTCTGATCAACTGCTCTCAGTAAAAAATAGGGATGGGATCCTCTATACCACAATACCTCGATACTTTATAGTATCGAGTATTGAATAGGAATATCTAAAAGTATTAAATTTGAACACCCCTTTTTGTGCCATAATTATGGTATGACCTGTACCATAACTTTTGGAATGCATACAATATTTTCCAAAAGTGTACTACAATTTGCATTTAGCATCAACTTTCATGTTTATAACTATGGTACAAGCATACCATCAATTTCGGAATGTGTACGATAATTTCAAAAAGTACCATAATTTAATATGCATCTTTCGGGCAGTCCAATGCACACATAAAATTTGTCCTAGGTCCAACGATTCGAAAGATACTAACAGCAACATAATTATCTCAGCTGGCAGTGAGCATTCCAAAGCTTCCTGCAAGCATTCCATAAAGCTTTTGCGGATTGAGATAAGATGAACGGTTTACAAGTTATTAAATTTTAAAAGTACAAGTGTATCACAATATATAGTTTGTTCATGGTAAAATTAACACTTTTGAAAGCCCTGCTTAAGATCTACTTGTGTGCAGTTGTGTATTCTTCCGCCTTATGTAAAATTAACATTGCCATGGGCCTCATCACTTTATTCATGCGGTCAAATGAGACTGTGGAATTAGCAGAGAAGTAAACATTTTATAATTTTACTAATTTTCACGCACTGATGCATTAAAAAAACAGAAAGCCAAATAAATAATCAAAATTAACCCAAATGGTTACCTAAAATTTTTTATTCAACGTTAAGATGTGGAACTACTTTCAATATATCGTTATCAACTTTACCGGGCGTATGTCACTCAGTGCGCCTGTTGAAGTATATGCAGGCATGGGCAGTGACATTTTTCTAAGGTTGATTTCAAAAGTGCTCACTTTATCGTGAACAGCCTTTACCGTATTCAATTCATAGCATAGTATTCACATAGCTGCGAGCACCTTGAGTTGTTTTTAGGAAACCCTCAATTATGTTTTTGAAAAAAATTAAAACAGGTTGTGAGATGCAAGCAAGCGTCTATAGGCACAAATGAGCAACTTGAGTAGTTATTGTGCACCCAATACATACCACAATTATACGCTGCACTGAAACTTTTCATTTAATTAATTTTGATCCCATTAATCACTTTTATGATATACATATATTTCAAGCACTTTAATAAAAGCAGGTAGGGAGTTGCGACCGAGCGTCGATAGGCATGAGCAAGCAAATGAGTAGTTATTGCACATCCCACACATACCATAATTATCTGATGCAACTGCATTATTAAATATTCACAGAAATAAATACCATAATTATCTGATACACCCATCGTGGCCTAGCCCACGGATTCCACGGACTATAATGCAACTGCACTGTTAAATATTCACAAAAAAATATTATAATTACTGATACACCTGTCGTGGCCTAGCCCGCATATTCCGCAGTCTAGGCCACAGTGGGTGTATCAGAAAATGACAATATTTATTTAATGTTACCGTAATTCCCTTGAAGTCGGAAAATAAAATTTAAAAACTGTGAATCCCAACATAAGTGTGTACTGAGCTATCATTTTCCTCTTGTGTACTTAGCTATCATTTTCCTCTAAGTTTTATTATAGCTGTTACTGTGGAAACCTGATTCTATAAAATCGAAAGAGACTGTGTTGGTTTATCATTGGCTAAGGACGTTTGGGTTACAAGACGTCCAGCATTTGTTTTAAGTGTAATGTGTGTTTTTATATATTTTCAGTGTGAGTCAACAACACTAGTAAAACGAGCAATGTTCTCGGCCAAGTTGTTTTGTGTTCATGACAATTTTAATTTGGTATCGAGAAAAGTATCGGTATCGAGTATCGTGAAAATGTTTTGGTATCGAAAATGGTATCGAGTATCGAGAAAATGTAGTATCGACCCAACCCCAGTAAAAAAGGCACACTGCGTGTACGAAAATTAATGTACTGTAAAACAATAGTGGTAAGCCTAAATATGTTTTTATTTATAGGTACCAACACTCAGTATTTAACAATATTAAATCTACAATATTTTTTTCTAAACCATAAATATTAGGTGATAACAATATTACAAAGTGGTCTTCGCTCACCACAATAACATGCTCACGCAAAAGTGTTTGCTTTCTGTGCAGAGTAAACCAAAGCATTCGCTAGATATAAGTCCCGCATCTCCTTCTTGCTTTCCTGCTCACTTACCCCCATTGCAGAAGTCACAACTAGCCACACATTACATATTTTTTCCCTCCGGAATCCTTCAAAAATAGGGTGGGATATTTACACTGGAAGGCCTCTTACACAAGTAAATATGGTTAGAGTGATTTACACACCATACTAGTCTAAACGACATAGTTATGTTATAAATGCTACTTCCACGTTATTCTTCAACTTAAATTGTGAAAATTGTATTTCCTTCAAACTGAATTGTGGCTGGTTTCTTCCACATTGAAATGAAATACCTACAGTAGCATTTCCAGCGAATTAGGAAAGACTACCAGCAATCAAATCATTTCACACACAGAAGACAAACAGTATTAATACAGATTTATAGACAGCCACACACTTGGTGAGAGCAGCTTAAACTATACTAGTGACAGCTTTCATACCTTGGGAGCAGGTTTCATTAGCAAAGACTGGGAGGATAACAACTAAGCAGCACGAGAAGACAGATGATGCACATTACAGTTCCAGCTGACATCTCTTTGTCCCCATCCCCATCACACTGCATTTACCAATACTTCTTTCTAGTGAATTTCCCCTTTGGCTGTTCTCCCAGCAGTGGCTGAACAGAACTGACCGTGGAACTCCTCGGTTACTTCTTCCAGAGGTGGCCAAAACTGCATTAGCTGCTGTAAAGTCTCATGTGGGCATCATGTGATGGTGCCGATAATGTTAGTAAATATGGTACCACCTGCACATGCTCACTAGCACATGACTTTTGTTCCTTTCTTATTCTTGCATTCTCCCTCTGCTCCCACTCCATCAACACAGGACAAGCAGAGAGGGGGAAAAAAAAAAAAAAAAGCCCTGCTGGATGTTATTTACAACTTATGTTCCAAATAAATTTAAGGTTTGGGAGGCTTTTTTGAACATTTTCGACACGTTACGCTTTTGCAACAATGGGATAAATAACTTCAGCTTATCAGAAAACATAGCCGTGCATCTGATTACAATGGAGTTTGCATTGTTGACTGCCACGAGACGTTATATTGTACTGTTCACCACTGCAAGAATGGATGTTCCAGCTTGCGGAATTTTTATTATTCACCGGCCCACCGAGACTATGCATTCCAAGGCACCAAGTTCCACTGCACGCCGTTATATGGCTACACCAGTAAGCTTCGCCGCCTCCCTCATTCTCCAAGCTGGCCGGTGATGTCACGTCTGAAGAATCTATGCCATCGCCACTCCCCCTCTCCAGGACCAACCCCTCGCCCATGAACTCACCAGCCAATGACAGCAAAGGAATCTGCCAACAAAGTATAAATAGTGGGCCAGAAATTGGCTTGTGACCAGTCTTCATTCCTTCACCACGCTAGCCGCCAAAGGAACTGATCAGCGTGTACTCCAGCCTACTCAGCTACGCTCCTAGCTATACCTTCCGTCTTTCACCGCACTTTTAATGCCAAAGGAAAAACCTACTCCTTGATCTCCACCATACCTCATCACCAGAGCCATCCTGTCTCAACCCTGCTTAGTCTTCACTGCATTCATGCCGAAGAAATCTAACCGTCATGTCATCTACACACATAAGACATTGCGGCCCCTTCTGGGCAACAATTTCGTAGGGAATAAGTACAAGTTTAAGTTGTTTTCACAGCGCTAGTCTACCCCATCTTTGTAGTTCAGTAGTTCAGATCAAGGTCGCCTCTACCTGGATAATGTAGATTTAGCTCCCTAAAGCTATTGTCAACGTTAGAAGGTAGTGTGACACCCATGTTTATTTTCCATCAGGCGTAATAAACATAGTATTTTATCTGACTCAAGAATACACTTTCCTGCAAACTTTGCACCTTTCCTAGTTGACCTCATGCCACTGAAAGAAATGCAGGTGACCTGGGAAACCTACTCAATTGAGCCAGCACACCGTCTGAATACCCACATGCACTAGCAACTGCCACCCTTTCTGCATACCCCAGTAGGCAGAGCGGTAGAGCCCACACCCAGATACTCTGCTTCTCGAGTTCAACTTGTCAGCTTGGTGCTTGCCCTCTTCACCGCGTTTAGGCACCGGAGGGGTCGTTCCCTGGGTTAGGAAGACTTGGGTTCAGAGCCTAAACCAATGTGCAGAGACTGTTGACAGTGAGGCCTGACTCCTAGTGCTCACCCCATTTAGGTGCCAAGTACTGTGATACGGTGTCCGCTAAGTCATAGATTCTCCATGTGGTGCTACACTACATAGAGCAACAAATCCCTACATTTCGCCTCACTCACAGACGCGTGTGTGTGCTTTGATCTCCAATGCCTTACTCCCGTCGGAATGGTATTCGTGAAAAGGAGAAACAGGTGCTAACAACTTCTGAGCGTTTACAAGAGCTTACACCCTTCCTCGTCACCTCTATTAACCAGCTCGTGCCTAAGGAACAAGCCCAAGCTCTGCCCTTCTACTGGTACCTATCACCCCGGAGATCCCTAAGGACTTGTTTGAGGCCCCGACAGGTCGGAATAAAGAGATTCACCTCTTGATTGCCGAGTACCACAGTCAGCCGAATCAGACACCTACAGTTCCTACAACATACTCCAGACTCTAACCAGTTGCTCTACCCCCACCAGCACAATTGAATATCCAACGTGAGATCAGTAACTTACCTGCAGCACACATATACACTACTGAAACCCCCAAGGTCAAATCTGCCACAAAGGTTACGTGTCACCCAGGTATCCCACCAAAAGATTACTTTGTCCAAACCCGACTTTGTGCCGTGCCGCAAAACTACGAGGCCAGTCCTCTACACTAGACGGGCACTAGAGGCACATAAACACTAAATAGAAACCAGCACTGACAAAACCAAACCCGCCTTGGCGTGGTGCTCATCAGTCAGCCAAGGCGTCACGCATCATCTTGGTGGTAATTATTTATCCACTGTTAACATTTGTGCTGAGTAAACATGGCATTTTTTCTCTCTCTCTCTCTCTCTCTCTCTCTCTCTCTCTCTCTCTCTCCTCTCTCTCCTCTCTCTCTCCCTCTCTCTCTTCCTCTCTCTCTCTCTCTCTCTCTCTTCTCCTCTCTCTCCTCTCCTCTCTCCTCTCTCTCTCTCTCTCTCTCCTCTCTCTCTCTCTCTCTTCTCTCTCTCTCTCTCTCCCCTCTCTCTCTCTCTCTCTCTCTCTCTCTCTCTCTCTCTCCTCTCTCTCTCTCTCTCTCTCTCTCTCTCTCTCCTCTCTCTCCTCTCTCTCTCTCTCTCTCTCTCTCTCTCTCTCTCTCTCTCTCTCTCTCTCTCCTCTCTCCTTTCCCCTCTCTCTCTCTCTCTCTCTCTCTCTCTCTCTCTCTCTCTCTCTCTCTCTCTCTCTCTCTCCTCTCTCTCTCTCCTCTCTCTCCTCTCTCTCTCTCTCTCTCGTCTTTGTGTGTGTGTGTGTGTGTGTGTGTGTGCGCGCGTGTGTAAGAGAGAGAGACACACATTCCTTGTAAATGCTCCACCCTTATTTTTTATCATTTATTTTAAAATGTGGGGCATTTACATACAAGCACGTATGGTATACATTTAAATTGTATTATTTACTTAAATTTTTAAATATTATTTTAATTACTATGTTTACAAAGTAAATAAAAGAAACCTCATGCTATACAATAAATTTAACTCATAGCATTAATAGAAATTGTTTCCTCCCATTAACAAGTCTGCTGCAGGTGAGCTGAACTGACCTCTACTCAGGTAAATGAAATTATCCAATTATTTAAAACAATATTGATGCATGATGCTTACTGGCTATTTGAATAAATTACTTCGCTTCATCTACAAACAACAATTAATGGGATTTGGAAGCATAGAATTTCTACAGGAGTGCCTTGTAGCGACAGCCTGGCGACGCTACACACCGCCGAAGGTCGCATGGGGTATTACTGATGGCGGGGCGCAACTGTTTAATAAACACGTCCCAGATTGTCCGGCTATAAAAGCGTCCCCTCATGGCAGCGCCCCCTGCCACCAGAAGGCACCTGGCATTGGCGAAGTATAGTTGTGAGTGATTGAGGCTGAAGCAGAAGATAACAGATAACCACAGAGCCTACAGGATCTTCCCTGGACCAGGGATTATTACAAACGTGTTAGAATTCTACGTTTCAACAATACCGCAGGCCAGTAAGCCATGCTAAGCACCACCTTTCCTCGTGAAGATGCCAATAATCGACTGTCAGTAAACGATGCCTAGCTCCAACCTTGAAGAAGTACAAGGGCATACCGAGAGGTTTCGCATGGCAACAATGGTCGCCCTTAGCACCGTCCAAGATGCGTGCATATAGCACTCCCCACAACTGGGCCGGCACAGCCCTCAGCCGAATATTTTCCCATGCAGAGGATCGAAACGCCAGTTGTTCATCGGCTCTTCTTAAAGCCACAGCACCAGCTGGACAGATAGCTCCACCGCACTTGTTTGCCGGAGTCCTGGCCAGCCACCGTTACACCACCTAGAAATCTTCAGCTTACTGCAGCCTACAGCAGACCTTAGCCCTCCCCCCTGAGAAGTCTTATAGAAGTCATCTGCCACCTTTAGTCGCTTGCCCCTGGCAACGGCTACCCCCATGCATCCTTCAGAACGTGGGCACCCTAAGCCCCATCTAGGCACGCGTACACAGTTAGATAGGGAAAGTTGTCATTAGCTACCTAGTCAAAACTGCCCCCAGTCTAGAGTCACCTGAATAACGTAGTTTACTACTTCCGGTCAATTCTGGGTAGACAGGAGATAGTATGGGCCACCGTGTCTTATTCCTAACAGAATAAACACATTCTGAACCTAACTACTCTCTCATTATCCCTTGAATTCGTCCAGACTACCATAGTAAACACCTACATCCTGCAAAGTGGAGCAGAAGGCCGGGTTCACCAATACCAGTTGCCATTTAGTGTAGGACTACGAGTACTTCTGGACGGGGGAATTTGTACATCAGAACACACATCATTCAACTGCCACCCATTCGGTACACCTGGTGTATCTAACGGTAGAGCCACAATCACTAGTCATACTCCTGCTTGACAGGATAAGTCTCTAGACCAACTTTCACCCGTCCACTGCACCGTTTGTGTGGCTGGAGGGAGTGTTTGGTTGACTCTGGGTCTGACTTGTCCGCTCAATGGGCTCATCCGTCAAAGCTACTGGAGCACCTCTGAGGATCCGCTCTTCAACCACCGCACCGTTTGTGTTGCCGGTTGAGGAATAAAGTTGTACTCGGCATTGTTCTGGTGTGCCTAGACAGCAGAACACGCTAAGATAGGGAACGCACGTTGCCTGCTCCTATCTCCCGGACAAGGTACTTGGACATAATGCCCTTCACCACGAGAGCTGGAAACGACGTTAGGCAAGGATGTTAGGGAATAATGGACAACTACTGCCTACCAGTCTACCTGGGGTTACACCAACCCAGTAAGGCACCCTACCAATTAACCCCATAGGAACGACCTCACGCCGTCTGCAAATTGGTGGGGCTTAACTCCCCGGGTCCCTCCCTCCTCTGTTTCAGGCTCCCCGGAAGCTTCCAGGTGCTGTCCATTTTATTATCACTGCCTTCAACACAGGAGAGAAGGTGCCAGGAGCAGTCTGCACCTGGTTCAAGACCTAATGCTACCCCAGCCAGCCGAGGTGGAAAGTCCGGATCTACCAGCAACCGTACCCCAGCAAGCAAACCAGCAGCACCAGTCAGCCACCCTGGCCTTAGACTGAGTTAGCCAGTGGCCCCTAAGTCAGTCAGCAGACCAACAGCCAAACCAGCAACTGACTTTGTACCAAATCAGTAGCCGACACAGCCCATTCTATATTCAAGTTGTGTCCCTGTCCGGCATTAATTAAGACGCAGGTCACCCCAGTAGTGCCTCCGATGAGCCCTACACCAAAGTCGCTACTTCGAAATGTATCACAATATTACTCTGAACCGGAACCCGTCACGCGTCAATATATATTTGAGGAACATATTAATTCAGTTTTCCTTTTTCTGTTTAGCTACTATTTTAGCAATACTGTTGAGCAAAAATAAACAATAATTTTACAGGGAAATAAAAAAATGAAGAGAGTTCCGGGTCTATTTAATCCCACCACAAGCACTGTACATACCTACCAAATCCTCGAGGAACCTCTCAAACAAAGGGTCTTGCTCCGTTTGCTCAACAATTGTTTTAATGACACTATCCATCTCTTGCGGACTCTCACCAACTGGTCCACTGGGGCCACTACTTGCTTCCACAGGCTGCTGTGTAGATGGAGCTACAGGCTGTTGCGTGGCTGGATGTACGTGCTGCTCTGCTCCAATAACTTTGTTGATGTTCTCTGCTATTTTCTGATGCAGCTCTTTGTTTTCAAGGAATGCCTGTGTCAGCAACTGCAAGTGTGCAACATACCATCTGCATATCAATGATTCTTCCAATGCGAGTACGGGATCAAATACAATATTCTTATAAGCACTGAACATAAAAACTTTTATCGTAACAATAATTATTGTAGCACAAATCATGAATAGCATAGGGAGTGGAAAATTTTACTATCACAAAATATTGGGAATTCACATAGAATTTGGAGGAAAATGTGAAAAATGCTTTCATGTGAAAACAGCAGAGTTTTTTTTCTGCATATAACATTTTCTTGCATGTGAAGACAAAAATTTTTAAGTAGCGACAAGTGCAACTGGTTTTGTTAAGTTACACTATAAATACAATTTCACATTCAGTACATTATTTCAATAACTTTTCATATAACATGAATTTTTCATCCAAATGTAGAACAGCCACAAAACAAGAGGATTACTAGAAAATAAGATAACCACAAAAAGTAGGCTTCTCAAAAATAAGATTAACACAAAAGTAATGTATAGAGCTGAACCAATTCGATCTGCTTATGCCTAATTTACAGATGTTGACAGAATCGAAACTTCTGTGGATTAGGAACTGCAGACAATTTTCCCCCAATTTGACAAACATAACATGTTGCTGTGGTTCTTGGTTATTCTTCAGCATAAATATTTCATAACACTTGCCTTTCTGAAAATTGAAAGTTTTCATGTGTAGCAAACATTTTACCACCAGTACAAGGCAATTGGAAACAAAAACCTCAGTAAAAAAAGGTACTCAACTTCCACTGTTTTTTCAAATAAAGTTAGTAATTTTTTGGGCCCCCAGCTCCACCCAGCTGAGAGATGACTATCTACCCGCTTGGTTGTTTCAATCAAATTCTCCTTACACATGTTCATGGAGATCAAAGACCCAGCATCCAGTGTTGGGAAGGGTCACAGTGGAAACAGCCACCGCCTGTGCATTGGGTACGTGATGTCATCTTGCACCCACAAACACGCACCAGTTGAAAAGCCGCTTGAGAGAAGGATGACCAACCAGTAAATGATAACACAAACATAATGTGGATCCCTTTTATTAATTGTCTCATCTAGCCATCCCGAAGTATAGTAGTTAGCTACGCTAAGTATTCTTAATTAGCCGTAGATGTCACTTGCTTCTTGCATAGCTTAGAACCAGGTCACCTACACCTGTCCAGCGTAGGATACTTCCATACATACCATCTGCTTGGTTAGGAGATCGCACGTGTCACTGTATTTATTACGTTCATAATAAATACAGCTTTGTTCCTTTAGAGTATTCTTCCTAGAGAGTTTTTCACCGTAACCGCTACGAACAATACGTGTTGTGCACTGCCAACTGAGACTGGGGTTTCAAAGTTATCTGTACGATCTAGATTAGGACTGTGGATCCCCATCAGGAATCCACCAGTCTAACACACACACACACTATTCGACGGCCACCCGTTCTAGACCTCTGGGGATAGAACGACAGAGCCCCAACCACTAGCAACTCATAACCAGGGAGAGACAGTACTCTTCGAGTTGTATCCCTACCAGAGCACCTAGATGCTGGCAGGGGTATTTGCTCGAGGGTTACGGCCTCGCCTTGGTAGCGACCTACACCCAGTAGTGGCAGGAAGGCGGCCCATACGGCTCAGCACTTCTGGTTAGCCCGCCAGTGGCGGGGGGCCTTCTGGAGCACCGAGCTCGTGCCAGCAGCCATTGTTCGCAGAATACTGTAGTAGGGATCAATCTGTCTTACGTCCGCATTGCACAGTACTGATTGTTAAAAGGTACTATAACCTCTATGCCTTTTAGAGAAAGGCATGGCTCAAGGAGGTAGGAGCAAAGGACAACCTATATCGCCACCAAGCGGCAGTGTGTATTAGCCCCTCCTACTTTGAGTAGGCAAGCTGAACAGGACAGCTGTTTTAACCCGCTTATTAGGGTGACCTACCCCTCCTGTATATACGTATATTTACTTTCCGCCGGATATACGCATTCTCCGTGAAAACTATTCCATCGTACACGGACTGATATACGGTTCAGAGGTAAGACACAGAGTTTCCAACGCCAGGTTTTGGAGTCCAGAGTCAGCTACCTGGAACCTACGATACCGTGTTGGCCAGCACTGTATCATCGTCCTATAGCCAGTTGACTGCACCTCCAGTTCCAATCAGCAGATACCAGCAACACCATCTTTGGCCGAAGATAACATAAGTAAGCCAGGTATCCCCGACATCTCCCGCCAGTATTGCCTCTATAATGAAACCCACAGTATTAAACACCACAAATAAGACAGTTATCTGCAAACTAACCGCCAGACCGATAGAGAACTTTGTGCCTAGCCGCCAACCAACGTGCCCCGTCAGAATAATGGGCACCAAGCAGAAGCTGAGCCAGTAAATCCATTACACCGTGTGTTTGGTCTCGCGCAACTCAAAGCCACAACAACCGTGCAAACTGACCATTAACCCGGCACACGTCAACTTGAAATATCAATTACCCTGAATTTTTCACTGAAAACTTCTGATGTGGCAGATACACGGAAACTGTATTATTCGCCAAAATATGGTAATTTATGATTTGCACACACTTACCTTTATTCACTTTACACAAAAAATTGACTTCGCAAGGGAAAAAAAAACAATTGGTCACCATAAAAAATTAGCATATTAGACAGGCATGGGCGGAACATAATCTTAAAACACAATATAATTAATAAAAAGACATTGTATTAAATTTGAAGTTATCATACATACACTGATTAAGAAACTAGTCTGTAATGTGCCACTGTTTCTACAGCACAAGAGAAGGGATGACGAAGTAAAAAACGACACAGAGGGTAAAGAAGAGGCGGCGGTATGCGACTAGGACAAATAATTCTCAGTGACCGGGCCTGCAGACACCCCCCCCCCCCCAAACACCTGTCCCCTTCTGGCATGAAGTAATTTATTGCTTCACGTTGCTTGGGACAACAAATGTCAGTCTATGATGGCTACTTGAGAAATGTGAGACCACTAACATCAGTAACGGTTGTTTTTCATAGAATGAAAACAGTGATAATAGAAACTTGTACCGCGGCCAGAGAAAAGGTCTACAAAAAAAAAATTTGCACATAACTGAAACTGCGTTTCAAGATACCGCAGTTGGCGAGGGATTACTGTACACTTGAAATGCACACTGTATTACAAGCACTAAATAATTGTTTCTCTTCTACTTCTGTATTTATCTATAAAAAAGTGATGCGTGATGTATCCGGGAGTAAAATACATACACGTCGAGGAGGCATGGTTTTTTTGTCTAAAGGCTAGACCGAGCGCTCCTATATGCTGGGGGTCTAGTCCTTACAGGGCACTGGTGCTCGTCCGTTTTTCAAGGCTGCCTGGTTGCTTGCCAGCAGGGCACAAAGTTGGACTCTGATAACACAATCTTGGATTTAGGGGCAACTGCCTTATTAGGAATATCTGGGCGGCAGAGCTCGGCGGGATTGCACGCAAAAATAGGCTGCGAGTAAGACGATGATGGTGATGCCGGCCTGGGTTGAGGTACAAGCTGAGGAGTTAGGTGAAGTATGCAATGGCCGGTGTGGGTGGTCGATCTGGCTGGCTAAGGTTGCCTACTATCCCCCAAAGGTACTCTTCCGGGTCGGTGCGTACGGGCTCTGCGAACAAGTCTCTCGGTGTCTCAGGTGTCACAGGATCCTGCAGGTGCCCCACGGCTTGGGCTGTTTCCTGGGGTTCAGTTTGGCGATGGATGCAACGACAGCAGAGGAAAGCTCATGTAGGCGCCCAGAGGCAAGTAATGTCTGCTTTACTCACTCTTTCAGACCCCGCCATCTGAAGTAGGTCATAAGGACACACAAACACCCTCCTCATCCGTGACAAGGAAGGCAGGCTCTTTATATTCCAGATTAAGTGTCAGACCACTTGAAGGCCATAGACTGTGTGGACACCCTATTCCAGCCCCTGGTGCAGAA
Organism: Dryococelus australis; assembly: GCA_029891345.1. NCBI lineage: Eukaryota > Metazoa > Arthropoda > Insecta > Phasmatodea > Phasmatidae > Dryococelus > Dryococelus australis. Next base: position 87,167,528 of record CM057004.1, on the reverse strand, counting down.
GCGCAGTACACACTGGAAGTCAGGCCGCACAGTCTCGGGTCGCACACGTGGGTGTTGCCCTTAGCCGAGACTTCCCAACTCAGGGGATGCCTGTCTTTCCTGGCATGGAGATGCAGTAGAAAGACAAACGAACACCGAGCCAACAAGCTAGTCCAGGGTCAGTTTACCTGTGTGGGCTCCTCCATTCTACTCTAACTCCTGCGTCGGCACGAGCAATTGCCGGAAAGCTGAAAGTACGTCAAGGTCCAGTACAGGCGACTGGTGTAAAACAGCTGGGGTAAGGGATGCATAGCAATGAGTGGACAACTGGTCACTATGCAATTTCCCTTTCCATTGTTGCCAGTGGAGTCCCGTGTGTAACGACATGATGCTAAGATATTGATATAACAATTGGACTACTAAGCTGGGGTATAACAGGATGAGTCCTAACAGGGACTTCAAGGAAGGAATTCCCTGTTTCTAGCACGTCCATGCAGAATAAGAGGATTGGGTTAGCAAGGTTCATTGCGAAGAAAGACATCTGTCTAATGCGGTGGACGAGTGGTCAGACGACTCACAATAAGGGCCTAACTAACTAACAGTTCCGAGCAACAAATGCTGCAAGACTGAAGCATAGAAGTAGTTAGAAGTGTAGACTGGTCATTGTCAGAGCAACGAGTGCTGGATGACTGGAGACTGGGGCAGTTTCAATACTTCCCTGGCAGCTAGTATGATGGGATTAAGAGACCTGATCGGGAGTAGAAAACTATCTTTCCTTTTATACTCATTCGGGCCGCTGCCCGATACTTATTGACTGGCATCTTGAGAGCGAGGGGTGGTCGTTAAGCGAGGAGGTAGCAAAGAAAAACAAAAATCCTACTAGTAGTGCTATCTACTGGTGGATAAAGAACTTGTTGCCTATATGCATGGTTACAGTGGGCTGGTGAATAAAACAATCTACACTATCTAGAATGTCCATCCTACATGGTAGATAAAACAATCTCCATCACAAGTTGGGACAAACGATAATGCTAATTTCTAAACTCACATCACAAGCAAAGCTGTGCGTAGGATAGAGCTGAAGTTTTCTAATCACCATTGTTAAAAAGCATCATGCGTGAAAATATAATTCTTTAGACTCCTTTGTACTTACTGTTAAGTTTATACTTTCATTGGACTCCTCTTCTGATAAACTACGCCTCATTCTCGGTGATGAAGATGTGCCCTTGGCAGAAGATGGGGATCCTTTCGTTGATGGAGTTCCTTTCCGTTTAGAGCACGATCTGTAATAAAAAAAAACAATTTGGAATTTACTGATGATATTTGTTTTTCTGCAATGAGGATTTATATCACAAATACAGTACATCTTGATGGCAGTGAAATCACTGAGAACCTGATTAAAATATGTAAAAAATTAACTTGGAAACACACTATCTGGCTGTCATAAATTAATAAATTTTTTTTTTACAAAAATTAAGCTACGTATTATGGTGCTAGTTAAAAGGAAATTCAAAATTTCTACAAATCTACCAAATCTGACACCATTAATCATTATTCATCCTTGTAGTTCCAAAACAAAATCCCACTTAAACAGTGTCAATTAACTTCTCTCAAGTCATCTGAAATTGTTAATTCACGCAAAATTATGGATGGGTTAATATACACCATTCATGGTTTCTTCACATTGAACCTTAGAAAAATCACTCCAAACATAATTTGTCTAGTAGTTTATTAAAAACGAATGTATAATAATTTTTTTGTTCTTCTGTACAACTTAAAGAAATTAATTTTTTGGGAAAATTAATTTTTTACTTGCCTTTTTATATAAATTTGATAACTTATTTAATTGTCAGTATAACAGATAAACAGTGAGAAAAATGGAAATTTTAGGTCCACATGGAAAGCAGTAGTAGTAGGCAAACACTTTGTTTCTGTACTACAGCCCATATACATAATGTACAGTGTATGGCCCGCAGGTTAAATCATGTTACAACATTGACATGAAATATTGCAACAACCTATATAAAAAAAAAACACAGTACTGTATTCGTAACATTATTGTTTCTGACAGACTTATTTCAGTTTTCAGATAGCTATGGTGGACATACATTTGATTGTTGCGTATAAAATAATTTCACAGCCCAGCACACAAACATGGTGCATTTCTTGCATGTGGTATTACCTATCTAGACCTGTTTATGTTCATACGTGCCATTTTGACAATTATCTTGGCTCCCCAATTCCATTACGTATGCACTCTGTTACCAGCATTTGCAGGACAATAAATCACCAAGCTCACCACACTACAATGTCTCAGCATTTGTTATTAGCACCTTAATTTTATTATTACCAGCGTTATTTAAATTTCAGTTCTCTAATTCAATTTCATCTTGGATATATGTTGTGCTGTTTTGGTGTAAGTGTATTGGGAGTGTAGAAACAATTGAAAATAAAATTAGTGGTCATTAATTTCAGCACAAAATAAAATATGTTATCGATAATACATATAAATGTTTTGATTAAAGTGAAATGAAGGAATGCGACATGTAAATCAAACAAAAAATTAACAGTTGGATATGAGACAGTGTACACATTTTCAGGTAAATTACATTCACATAAGTCTTTCATTGCATTCAGAATTCATTTAACACAAAAACCTCAATGATAAACATCAAAATCATTGCTCTATTTTTAGAACCTATCTCTAATTATTTAGATAAAACAATAGCAAATGTGACTTTCAGTAGCAGATAGTGAGAAATACCTTTAAATCAGGTTTTCATTAACGCACTGCAATATATTACTGTGACAGAACAGTGTTTCAATATTTCTCCCAGCTGAATTAATACTTTCAATAAAATATTCAACACTAAAAAGGTTAAGGGAAGTTCGTTGTGAAACAGTAAATTTTAGGACTAAAAATTTATACTGATATGTTTTATTTGAATATGGAAACTGCAGTTCCCTAGTCGAGTACCAATTTTGTAACTGATAATTTTGGCAATTCAATTATCACATGAAAAAAAAGTTTATCTTGTACTGCTCTTTTGTTTACAGTGTCATGGACCTGCATTTGAATGAAAATATTGGAAAGACATGGACACATTTAAATTTGTGTTTCCGACTAACAATTATTAAATCCCAATACACCACAAGAGAGTAGGGAGTGAATTGTTATACACTATTTTTTAGATACTACATATATGTAAAGCTTTGCATTAATTCGAGTTTAATTTTAGATTGTTTTTACGTGTTTACAGTAACGTAATGTGACAATGGTGGTGCTATCTCTTGGTCGGCATTGGCTCTCAAGACCTCGTTGTTATGAGCCGCCCAAATCTCTCAACTCAACTCTTGGTCGGCTGTGGCAAAGTCTTTCCCTTGGTTGATATTCAGCCAATCACAGCTGTCCCAGTTCAGGATTTGTATTGGAATGCTTGCATATGCTGCCAAGAGGGTGCATTGTGGCATTTTAATTGCAATTTTCTGTTGGCTTACTTATTGCCTGGCAAGAATTAGGTCACTTATTGTGGTTGGAAAATGGGTAGCTATATCCAGGCCTGCATTTTCATGCATCCTGGTAACAAATTTCTTGCAAGGAAAAACATGACCAATTTATAGATTTATTACATGGGCTGTTAGTCATTCACATAAAATATTTATAAACTAAGAAAAATGGGATTGTTGCCAACCTAAACTGTTTGAACAGCCCTTCACAGCTTCTAAAAGTAATTCGGGACGAGGCACATGCAGTTTGTTTACAAAAACAGTCAGTCATATGTTGTTTGTTTACAAAAACTGCCAGTCACAAGGTGTTTGTTTACGAACAGTCTCCTTCAATGACAGTTCAGCTGTGGCGGAAGGATACATAGCCACCCAGATGCCATTGGCATTACTTTCCGAGAACTGTAAAATTTGAGACCACTTATATGAAATGGACTATACTTGATTAACAGTGTGAGCAATCCACAATGACATTACATTGCAGAAATGGTTTGCAGGCTGTACGTGCACTTTGTTGGGGTCACTTACGTTGTTTATGTTTTGTAAAACTATTCAATAGCAAACTGCATCTACATTATCAAATTCTTCTCTTAAATACTACAGAATTTATCAACAACCATATTGCTCTTGTCTGCTAAATAGATGTAATGTAAGTTACTTTTTTTGGGGAAGAACATATGCATAGAAAATCAAATGCATGCAGCCCTACTTCTAGACAGGAAAAATTCTCTCTCAAACAAATCTATTGGAAAAAAATTAACTAACAGCATAAAGTATAAGAGAAACATGATGCAATAGTGCAGATGACAACATAGCCTAATTAATCTAAAATGTTTTGGCAACATTTATTTACAACTGGCACAATATAAGTCTGGAAATAAAATAGTACTCAGAAGGTTATTTTGCAACTCAAATAAATAATGTTTATCCCTTAAACAATAATTTGTGAACACACAGACAACAGTGTGATAAAATTCAAACTTTTACAGTCATGCAACCGTTTCCCCTTACTTTACCCACAACTTGCAGTAAGATTAAGTCTCTTACTTACGTCAAATATGAACAGTGCATTGTATTTTTAATTATACAACTATTTATTAAACAGCATTACATTCATAATAGAGTTGTGCGATTATTTGGTATACTGAAATGAAAATTAAAAATGACAACTTACATTTTCGCTTTAGTGAGAAATTTGGATGCTGAAAGTTGTAACAGAACGAAAATCTATAATTTTGATGAATATTCAGGTTTTTAATTAAAGTTCATCTAAAGCACCTGTACAGAAAAATTTTGTCTTTAAATCATTTTATTTCCATTATTTTATAAATACAATAACTGTATTAAATTTAAATGCAAGTAAGACATGCTGAGGTAAATGCTCCTAACTGTACATTTTTTTAGTTTGGTTTTGCAACAAAGTTGTTATAATGAATACCTTGCTAAATGTTATGAAATTCATTTTTCTTTCAAACTAGGCTCTCATCAAAATATTTTTCATTTTTGTATCAATTTCACGAAAGTTCATTACATATTTTTAGTTTATGTTTCATGAGAAAAAGTTGCATTCACACAACTCTAATTCAAAATAAAAAAAGTATCAATGCAGAAATTGTTAAAAATCACACCTACATTTTCCAAATACTACATGCCTGCATTGTTCGAACAGCAAAAAAAATGTAAACAAAGCATTTTACAGTTGTGCACACAGAAGTCACAGTTTATTTGTTTACATGTGAATTACAGGATAAATAGGGGCCAGCCCTAAAAAAAGAAATTAAGAAGGGCTTCAGAAATGTAGGTAGTAACAGTGAATGGACTATACCCTATTTTGTCAATTTTATTTCCAGTACCAATTCTGTTGTCAATTTTCACTAGGCAAACACACAGAAAGGCAGTTCCATTCGATTTTTGCTTAAGATCAGATTTCAGTGCCAGTAATTTATAATTTTTAAAACACTGAGAAACGAACCAATCCATTTTTTTTTAAATGCAGTCCAAGGGAGGTTTATGTGAATGGTTTACTATTCTTTCTAACAATAAGCAGTTCTAAAAATCACAAAAATTTTATAGTAATTTCAACATATTGGAATATAAGGTCATGAACTCCACTAATCTGCAAACTGTTACTTTAGTATGAATAACATACGTATGTAATTTCAACACACTGCCAAAAATGGAATACTTACATCTTACGTTTCGGAGTTGAAGTACAGCTTCCTGATCCAATTGGTGTTATGATTTCTGAGTCGCCCAAAAGTGAGCAAACAGGACCCTCTTTATTTTTGAGCTTTTGGCTTGAATGGTTCCTGTCAGATTCCCCATCTTCATTTGGTGAGAGTCCTGGCAGGCTTGTTGCTGGAGTTGCTTCCACTAACACATAAATCACAAATACCACTCAGTTTTAATAACTGAATAGCTTCTTTTCAAGGCAGACCAAAATGTGTAGCAATATAATACAATAGAGTATATGAAAATGAAGCAGCTGTTGCTTGAAAATAAAAAAAATGTAAATTGGTTTATATAAACTTGCCAAAAACATTCCAACTTAATCTGTTAGAGACTGTCTATTATTTCTTGAATTTGTGTGTAAATATGACATTGTGCACTTTTTTTATTCCTTGTGTTGCGACATTCAAAATTTAAAAACTTTTTGCGATTGCGTGTTACCACAACCATATACAGCTAGCTAGCGCCACACTGCAGCAAGCAATATTGGTAGTAACAGGCTACCATTTTGGCACCAATTGTTGACAATTGGAGTGGTAATTTGTGCAATAGAGCATATACCACTATAAATGTTCAGTAGTTATAAAATTAAAATGATCACGCCACCCTCCACCCGGACAAGGGCAAGTAGAAAGAGTATATCTACCTGCACACAGTTCATAACATCAGTCCATGCTCCACTGTACTACGGTGCGAAGGAACTATATCCAGTACCTAGCTCCATCATCACATGTGCTGGGACTCGCAACTGACACCCACGTCTAAACAATCCAGTCTGAACCCTAGTGGGTGCCCATCCTTCTGGTGATGGCAACCACCACTGCCCTTCTGGTAGTGGCCCCAGCAAATCCCTTCTGGAGAACGGTGGTAATATAGTAAGGGAGAGTTCTAGCCGAAACTACCTTGTCCAGCTCAACACCAGGTCACCTTTATCTGTCAATCATAGATTACTTCCGGTCAACTCTTGTTTCATTAAGAAGTAGTACGGGCCACTGGGTTTATTCCTAAAACACGTTTTTAGTCAAACCACGAGTACTATTTCAAAAGGGCATTTTTTATATTTCTAGGTAGGTACCACATCCGTCGGGGATTAGAAGGAGACCGCGGAATCTTACTCAACCCATTTGCAAACCATATTGTAGGACTGCAGTCTCCCCCTCAAGATGCACGTACGTTGTGACATACACATTAGACGGTCACCCGTTCTGTGCACCCCGGTGTACAGAAAGGTAGAGCCCCTACCACTAAAAAGACAATCCAAAGGGCGGAGAGTCAGTCAACCCAGGTTATACGTCATCCACTGCACTTAATGGTGTTGGAGGGAGTATTTGCCTAGTTCTGAAGGTTTGACCTCTTTTGGAGCCACACCCAAGCATCGTTGATGGGCAGTCATAGTATATCCAATGCTAAGTCCCCCACGCTTAACAGTGGCGGAAACAAGAGGAGCAAAGGGTTCTGTTCTGCTTTAGTCTGTTCAACTTCGGCAATTGGCAGAACACCTAACTAAGGAACTTTGTCACCTGCTTAAAACCCTTATGAGACTGGTAGTAGCACCCCTCATTATACCCTACTCCCGGCGGAGTGGTACTCAACTTGGAGATAAAAAGGCAGCTACAACCTGTAAAACCAAACAAGGTTGTAACCCAGTGCCGACTGCACTCTGCAGCCTTAATCCCAGGGAACGAGCTCAAGCCACCAGAAAGCTGGAGAGGCCTCACCTACCAGCTCCCTTCCCTCCCTTATTTACGGTCCCCGTGAAGGCTGCTGGGAAGCCACATCCCATCGTTGTCGCCTTCCGGAGGAATGACGACGTTCCATAGAGTATTGTTAACTCCTGGTTCAGGGGCAGTTGCCACACTAGTCCGACCAGGGCATCGAGCAGTTCCAGCAACAGCCGCTCTACCAGTGCACCAAGACCCAGTGCCAGCACCAGCCGCCGCTGGGTCAGCAACCAACCCGAGTCACCAATTGCCAAGGTAAACCAGCGATAGTGTGTCCAACTGTCTGCATGACCAAAACTGCCATCCCACACTTTGCGCCCAGCCGAAAAGCCACAGCCCCACGCCCTGTATTTTATATTTTACACCGGCCGGGCTCCAGTGCATGAGTGCAAAGTCAAATTTTTACACTGAACCCTGTGTTTCTGACCTAACACAACCCAAAAACGGTTTAGATCATGATGCCCCGCCGCCACTAACAGACATCACACGTCAACTTATGCATGTTTTGTGTCCTGAAACGCATTCATTCATATGTTAACCAACAAAGTATTAGAAATCATAATTTTCATTTGTGGTGTGTGTATACCAAAGTATCATTAATATCAGTGGTATCAAAGTCAATTACACAAGTTAGAGAAGAGAAATAAGTGCAGTAGCCGCTATGGCAATAACTATGAAGCGATGTGTAATGGAGTAATGGCATGTGCGTGAACTGCAAAACACTAGTTAATTCACTAACGTGTTTTGTACACCAAACATTGTGCACCGCAAATTATTTGTGGTTCTTTCGCCCAGCAATTATGACAGAGACAAAAGCAGTTTTTGTCAGGCTTCTGCTGACAGAAGACTGAGCAATCGTGCCTCTGTTTTGGCACAATGCACTGATACTGACAAAAAATAAAAGCTTACTTCGTGCTACTATACATGACATGCCGGACCATGCATCATTCATGATCAACTTCAACATCTATTACATGGTGATGGCATGATCCAGTCATTGCTATCTCCGAGGCAAACACTACTATAGCGTGGAATTTTCTCACCAATCAGTATCATAACAAGAGGTTTGTGGTCTCTTTACACGACACCCTTCTTCAAGATCCTTCAGTATTGACAGGTTCACCATTAATTTTGCTCCCTATCTTGTCTGGGAGAACATGTCATTGCGAACCCAGTAAGAGTTAACGCTGTCCAATAATGAAGTACAGTAAAACATCTATATATTGAATTCAGATATACTGAAATCCTGCATTCGTGGAACATATTAAATGGACGGTCCCATTTTTAACATCTTTGCATTTCAAGACCACATTCATTGAAAGTCCACATGTATGGAAATATTCCGTCAGTCCGCTGAGAAAATATGAATAGAGAACCCACTGTGCCTACCCTGACTGGGTTTTTCAAGTTCCTGGAGAAACACTGTTGTAACCAAAAGGCAGTAACTTCATGGCCGTCCCCTGTATCTAACCTGAAGAATATTGATGTGGGTAGTCATAAGTTCCGATCAACCCCCAATGCAAAAAAAATTCCATGGTAAAACCAGTGGCTTAAAACTGCACCCTATGCAGTAACAAGCCTCACATGGTGTATCAATGCCCCGACTTCAGCTCCAAGATCCCGAAGGAGCGCTACACCACTGTCAAAAAACACAAGTTGTGCTTAAAATGTTTGCAGCCCTCCCACCAATCTAAAAGCTGTCCGTCAAAATTATGTTGCCACCATTGTAATGTCTATTATTTCTTGAATTTGTGTGTAAATATGACATTGTGTACTTTTTAATTCTTCACGAAGTGACATTCAAAATTTATAATTTTTCATGCTGTAATGCTACCCGCACCACCTAGACTGAAACTATTGCCATCTACACAGCACAATTGGTAGCAACAGGCGATCATCTTGTGACCAGTTGTTGACATGAACCGAGCAAGAAGTTGTATGATCAAGCCCATACTGATATAAATGTTCATAGAATCAATTTTCAATTCTACGACCTTTCATAGTTGCTAGGAAAAGGGTTGTTATTTAAAAGGGGTCATTACTGGAAAAATCTCTTTAATAAAATTTTTTCAAAGTTCATAAAAAAAAAAAAAAGTTATTTCGAGAGGTTCGCTATTCCTGGAGTTGTAGAAACTAAGAGTTGACTATAATAAGTTTGAAAATTAAAATTATATAGTCCACCCACGCATTGGCATGAACAGAATCTGTTATATATTGTACTTACTTAATTTTCAACAAACACCGCTAGATTGCACCACTAGTATGTTTCATAGTTTGTATTCCATTCTCCCCGCCGGCTGGGTGACATCTCGACATTTCGCAACCCCTTGCTCAGCGACCACCCAATGCCCTCAAGACATCAGCCTTCGTTTAGACCAGTGCCCTGATTACTAACTCCTAACGACAACTGCGATATGCACAGAGTGCTAACGAAACCAGTACCGCAAATAGTGAGTACAAACCTATTTGCGTTGCGTGTTTCATTACACTTCTGTGGAGCTTCTGCCGTAATGAGGATCTATGATGATGTCAAAGCGTAGGAAACACAAGAACCATTATTCTGCAAATAATATATGTGATTATAAAGTGATAAATAGATAAATTTTTCTTAATAACTAATATAGTATATTTAAGTATTCAATCTTTTTAGTATGTTTATTACGTTGCATGAATATTGATAATGCAAGATGTAAGAAATGTAAAGTAATTTTGTTGTCTTGTAGTGGCGACCCTGACGAAATGTGATTATTGCGATGAAATACACCAACTGCATTTTTTTCCGGGTGAAATTACATTTGTGCAACACTTTATACGTCTGTGTTAACTTTATTTGTCTATGAATCCACACCAAACAAAGATATCTCCAGTTTATGTAAATATATATATATATATATATATATATATATATATATATATATATATTATATATATATATATATATATATATATATATATATATATATATATATATATATATATATATATATGTTCTATTTTAATGTGTTGAGAGTTATGGCACACCCAAATGTGTCTTCCAAAATACATAACCCTCACTGGGCAAAAAAGTGAGGACGAAAGGTTGGAAATAATTTGTAACACAATATATTTTCCACTTCAATTATAGACATAAGACGTGTATTTATTATAATGCATCATATGCATACTAGCCTATTATTTTGTATGTTAGTTAATTATAATCAAAGGAATTTAGGTAATCGTGTTGTTTAAATTATAATACCAAAAGCATAATAGTATTTTCTTCATGTATTACAGGTCACAAAACAGCGTAGTGGTTCCGAAAGACTGCAAATTACAGTTTATTAATTGTATATTATGGAAATAGCCTATAAACTTCCCGTCGCAAACATGCATTATGTACCAATACATAACACGGCACACTAAACTACAAAGGCATGTCGTAACTTATATGTTGTGAATATTTCAAAGTGTTTTAAATATTATTAGAATGTATTACGTTTATTTCTTGGTCAATTAGAGTTAAGTTGATTACTTTCAGGGATAACTCTCAGCTCACCACAGACAATTGTAGTCATGGTGAATATCACACCATGTTGCGATATCGGCCAACACAGAACGTCGGTTCATACTTACACCTTGCAATTACCACAGTTATTAGGTCATCAAACTCCGCATTTGTGGTACAATAACGACACACGAGACATTTATACTCAACTCGCTTCCGAGTGCGTTACATACAGACAAAATCGCTTCTCAACTAACCGAATCTTGTGATATGTGACGTTCGTAATCACGGTGCAGTCTTCATTTTCCCAACACGCTAGCCGCCAAAGGTTCTCGCCACCTTCATTCCTCGCTATACCTTCCTTCCTTCACTGCACGTTTGTGCCAAAAGGAAAACCTTTCCTCAATCTCCATTGTTGTAACTTATCTTATCATGCCCTGCTTAGTAGTCATACAAGCTTCGTGCCAACCCATAACGTCACATTGTCTACCCACACTAGACACAGCAGCCCCTTCTGAGTAACAATGCGATAGGGGGTCAGTTATATTTTTTAGCTGTTTTAATAGCGCTATACTACGTCTCATTTAGTTTAGAAACTGGTTGCATCAACCTGTCATGCGTAGTTCTGGTTCCCATAAAGCTCTTGATAAACGCAGGAGGGAGTGCGTCACCACCTGTTTATTTACAATAACACGGAATAAACATTTGTTGAAACCAATCCTTGAGTACCACGTTGCTGTAGTCATTTCACCTTTCCTAGTTGACCTCACCCTTGAGCGAAACGCAAGTAATCTCAGGAACAATACTCGATTGAGCCAACACATGCCTTGCTAACCCACAAGCACTAACTTCTGCCAGCCTTTCTACATACCCCAGAAGGTAAAACAGCAGAGCCTTCACAGGTACACTGCTTTTCAGACCAACTTGTCAGTTTGGTGCTCATTCTTTCCACTGCACATTTGTGCCAGAGGGGACGTTCCCTGGAATGGGAACACACAGCTGAAGCATACACCACGTGTAAGGACTGCAGACAGCGAGGCCTAAATTTCTCTACTCATTGCGCCTTAGTGCCGAGAACTGAGAATGGGTACCCGTCCTTCAGAAGCTGCTCACGTGGCTCTACACTGTAGAGAAACACAAGCCCTACCTTTTGCCTCACAGGACGCGAATGTGTGTATGACTCCAAATGCCTTTTTCCAGACATAGTGGTCTGAAGGAGAAAGTGACACAGGTGCTAATTTCTTCTGGGCGTTTACAAGAGCTGACCCCTGCCCTTGTTGCCGCTATAATACAACTCACCCCTAAGGAACAAGCCCAAGCCCAAGCCCAAGCTCTGCAACACCTGCTTGTCCCAGTCACACCGGGAATATGTCGGGATTTATTCCAGCCACCGACCCGTCTGAGTCAAGCGATACACTCATGGCTCGCAGAGAACTTCAGTTAGCCTGCAACTGCATCCATCACTTACCTCACACCTCTTACTCCATCCTCATCAACAAGAACAAATGCCTAACAATCAGCACACTCAAACCACCGTATCATCTACACGCAGAGTCGTTCCACCAGACACTCGCCCCAGCATCAGCAATCTCAGTCGCCCAGGTATACTGCCCAAGGCACAGAGCCTGAAACGCAAGATTGCTCTGGCAGGACCAGCCTTCTTGCCCTGCCATAAAGCTACCAGGCCAGTTCTCTACACTGGGGAAGCCCCAGCACCACGTAGACCCTGAATCATTCACGAACCCTCCAGAATAGGGTGTGCCTGACTTAGCACCTGACAAAAACCTCCCGCTTCCGCTAGACGTAGTGTTCACCTAGTCAACAGAGCGTCACACGTCACATGAATATATAAAAGTGATGTGAATGGTGACAATGAAGTCACATACATGTTCACAACTGTGATAAGGTTGCAAAGGTAACTGTCAAGTCTTGGTGTAATGAGCTTGTGCTGGGGATGGTGGTGTAAACGTGAAAGATAAGGCTGTTTATAATAATTGTGAGTAAACCATCCCTTAAGCCTACTTTCAGAAAAAATAACACTGGACCTAGAATCTGAACACCTAAATACTTTCTAAATATATATTACTTTTAGGGGCCACGGTAGCTGAGCGATTAGAATGCTCAGTCTCCCACCAAGGCAAACCAGGTTCAATCCCCGGCCGGGTCACCAGACGATGCCATTGGTCGGCGGGTTTCCTAGGGGATGTCCTGTTTCCCCCATCCCTTAATTCTGGCGCCTCTCCATGTTCACTTCAATCACCCTGATCGGCTCTCAAGACCTTGCTGTTAAGAGCCACCCAAATCTCTTCACTCACTCACTACATTACTTTTAATTTTAGACCAATAAAGAAAGTACCCTCAAAGGAACTAATGTTATAAAAACGTTAAATGAGCTCATAAAAACTTAAATAAGTATGAAATTAAAGAAACCAATATTGCTGACGATATGTTGAGAGGTGTTGGTCGGCACATAACAGCAAAGCTCTGAGCACTAGGGAGAGTTAAATGAGAAGACGGAGCAGTGGCAGAATGCAGTACTGGTGGGAGAAACAAGAGTTCCCCAAGAAAACCAGCCGGCCAATGACAACATCCCCCTATTTCCCACATGCAAAAATCTGGGTGACCTCACTGGGAACTGAGGCTGGTTTGCCTTTTTAGGAGGCGATTAGATTACCGTACCACCACGGCCCCTGAAACCAGTAAGGTAAGCAAGACTGAGCCTTAAGTATTCGCCTCACATGCCATATTTAATTATTGGCCTCTAGCTTAATAAGTTGTCTAAAGAAACTTATGAAACTACACCTTGCTAGCAATATACATTACACTGTAGAACTTATTTCATTGAAAAGGAAGTTGCATCACATACAGTATAAACTCTATGTTTTGAACATAGATGAATTGAAGTCTGCATCCATGGAACATATTCTGTGGTTCCATTTTTTATTTATCTGCATTTGAATACCACATTCATTGAAAATTGACATGTACTGAAAATTTTTGTCAGTCCCCTGAGAGATGTTGAATAGAGAATCCACTATAAATAGAAAATTCAACATGGCGAACGAGACAGAGCCTTTAGGCACACATCGGCGCACCTGAAGTGACGTGCACCATCTCTTGTGCAGGCTGCTGAACTTCATTGCCTTGCCACCGCACTGACAGTCTCCTGCAGCGCTCTGCCGAGTTCGACTGCCGAGGACGTACTCGGCCCTGGCTGAGTAGAGGAGTGGTCGATGCCTGAACTGCACCATTCCCACTGCCCTGTACTCACACACATATTCATGTGTCAAATCACTTCACACCTCTGGTGAAGATGTTCATGCCCACACTTTTTATTGATCCAGCAATATTACAAATGATTTAAAACTAAATCAGCAAAACCACTGTGATCGTAAAAATTACAAAACAACAGAGTGGCAACACACAACAAAAAACCAAATTTTCTGACCTTTTCAGGTTTCTCCTATGTCTGTCATATTTTTCCCATACCTACAATAATGCAATGGAATTTAAGGTAAATTTATGAAGTAATTTTATTCAGTCAAAATCTTCTACACAAATACTAGATATATGTTTCTCACAAAATTATAATATTGTTACTACCTATTAAATTTATGTGCTTAAATGGTACAAAAGTATGCAACAAAATACATAGTCCTTTAGTTATTTCACTATTAATGTACATGTTCTGACTTTTGTTACAAAAATTAGATTTTCTGACTTGAAAATGTCTGTGTGGTACTAGTAACAGGCAGTTAAAATACATAAGATACAATATTGTAACACTGGAAATAATACAAAACCTACTACTATTTTCCACAAAAATTTCCATATTTTGCAAATTATCACTCACGATACACTACAGTCAGCCTTTCAAAGATGATTTGAAATGCCACATATACAGACACTCCAACTCATCATGTACTGACACATCACTCATTGACGTTCAAGACTAATGCATCCAGTGCATTGTAGAGGATAGGACCAGAGAAGAGTGTGATAGAATATATGCTTTATTTTGTAATAATATTAATGTAAAAAAAAAGGTACAAACACACACAAATACATAAATAGTGATGCGTGACCGGCTAGGTTAATAGCCACGGCAGTCGAGGATTCTGTTCGCTAGACTAAAAGCGGGGTGATTGAGTTACCTAGACAAGAGGCGAGGAGTGTTGGGTAGTACTCACACCTACTTCTTGGGTGCAGTGTTAATGGTGTACTTGGTCCAGTCGTAACGAGTCTGGCCCACATTGTGGCTGCGGTTCCACAGGTGAGATTCGTTTGTTCAGAAGTGGTTGTTATCCCAACCGAACCTCACTTTCGTACCGGTCAACAATCCTCTTACTACAGGATGATATGACGCGTGAATGCGTATGCACTGAGAAACTAATAATACCACAACCAGAGCAGTCGATACTGACTAGTGCCTGAGTTGGGCGGTGCGGTTATGTTCCGCCTGCCTTTCCGGTGTAGGCTGAGGAAGTGCACTCAACTGTCTGATGGCAAGAAGCGCTGCATGTCGCTCCCTACGCCTGCGGCTGTGCCCTTGGCTGAAAGGCATTACGTCTCCACTCACAGGTTACTCGGTACACCTTGACTCAAATACTGAATACAAGTTATAGTGTAAGTCCGGTTTTGGCTTGCTGACCAGACTCTGTAAGTCTCCACTGATCCCCCACACTATGCGGGCTGATCAGAGACATGGTGCTGTTTACGTCACTAATGCCACCACAGGATGTACGTCTACACAGGAATGGACGGCAGATCTGAAACCACGGTACATCTTGGCACTGGAAGCAGTGCTGTGGGACAAGGCAATAACTTCAGACTATCGCCCCTCTCTGGGTGAAGGTGTTGTTAGTGGTCGTGGCTCCTCTGTTCCTCTCCACAGACACTGGAAGCAATGCTGTGGTAGTTTGGGAAGCAATAGATGGCCGTCTAATGGGTGTGTGAAAATATGATGGACCCCTGAAGGGTGCCCATGGCTGAAGTTAATTGGATAGTTATAAATTCCCCGGTCCTCATCAAAGGTGTACGTAGAAACCTGTATCTAGAGGGTGAACAGACAGATACTCTAATAAAGAAAAGCTGAAAAGCAGGAAACAACAATATGTTTATTGAAGTCTCAATAAACATGCTACGTGTGCTACCTCCTACCAAGCAATTGAGTGCTGAAGGTTACTACGCTGGCCAGGTGTAGGCAACCTGGTTCTAATGGAGAATAGGAAGAAATAGCTTAACGATAAAATACATAATACTACTAAACTGTCTAAATAAGATGTCTTGAGGAGACAAAGTGAATTTAACGTGTTGGTAAGAGTGTTCGCTGGTTGTCGGGTTGACTGGTTGTCGACTGAAGTAGCCACTGGGGGCGTACTCAATGCTTCAAAGATTTCAGGTGGTCCCAGCACTGGCAGCAGCGCTGTGGGATAACGCAAGAGATGAATCAAGAATGACTCCCGAGCTTGTAGGCTGCTGGCACGGAGTGCAGGGAAGGTGCGATGTCCTCCGGCCCTGGTTGGCGTGGGAATACTCTGCTCAGTAATTCTGCTTCGTGCCTCGTCAGAGGCGCTCGGCCTTGCCCGAAGTCTGGGCAGCTTGTATGCCCTCAGTGTGAGGAGGGGGAGGGCGTGCCTGCCGGGTTGCGTATCCTCCAGGTGAGAAGGATTTGCTCAACGTTCCCATTACCTGTACGGTAGGCAACGTTTCACCCACGTCTATACTGGTGGAAGAGGTACTCTAGGCGATGAGTCATAATCATATTAGATTAGCTGTATAAGCGGCACGTGTCAGTAGGATGTCACAGAATCATCGCGACAAATTTCTAGGGGTGATTGGTAATGTAAAGAGGAACAACTTTTGTCAGAGATGTCTGGAGATACTCCGTTTGGGCGTCAGGCAACCTCGTAAAATAGTTCCACGTACCTGGAAGGTAAGCACTCCGCAGCACGTGTATTACATGAATATTGTTGATCATGCAGTCATCTGTAGCTAGTGAACGTGAGGGCCAGATACAGAGCCTCACCTCTGTCCTGAAGAGGTAGGCAGTATCAAAAGCACTGAGAGCTGCATTGGACAGCATGTGCTGTGCACACTTCATTACATCCTTCCCTCACCATAATCCACTACATAGAACTGCATCATTGCCGCTGCTCGAATCAAAACAGTTGTGTATTCGCCGTGACTATGCTTCATACACCAGACTTGTCATAGACACAAAGCGAGTTTGCATTGTGTGTGTGTTGTTTACAGACGAAGAGTGTTTTATGAGAGATGGCTATTTCAATACCCACAATAGCCACATGTGGGCAGAAGAAAATCCACGTGCAATGACGACCACACCTCACAAACCACAGTTTGCATGAACGTGTGAGCTGGCATCATCCACGAACAAGTTATGGGACCCTTTATCCTTCCGTCTCGTTTAGACGGCCAGGTATATCACAACTTTCTAGCAAACGAGCTACCTCAGCTGATAGAAGATGTGCGGCTGGACGTACGAGTAAACGAGTTGTTTCAACATGATGGCACCCTGCCGCATTTCAACCATTATGTTCACCAACATCTCACTGACATGTATGGTGTTAGGTGGATTGGAAGAGGCGGCCCTGTGCCATGGTCGCCCGATCTCATGAGTCAATTTTTTTCTGTCGAGCCACATCAAGAGTTGTGCATACTCTACGCGGGTAGAGAACCGAGACATTCTATTAGAACGAATACAGGTGGCATGCAACACTGTTCAAACCACTACTGGCATCTTCGAGAGGGTCAGCCAGGCAATGCAGCAGCACTGCAATGTCTGCAATAAGGTGGAGTGCAGCCATTATGGTAATAGGTTATTGCATGTAAATATGTAACAGGCAGTCAATAAAGTACTGCAATCCATTTATTATTACCACTAGTGCTGAGCCAATAACGGTGGCGATACCACAGTATCATCCGATATTTATAGTATACGTATCGTAAGAATCTGAAAAAATAAATTCAGATACTTGGCGCAGATACGACAGTTTACCTAAGCTTGGCCATAACACCAGAGGATAATAACTAGGGTAGCAACTTTGGAGCAAGACAGACTCAACTGTTGCTTTTTTGAGGCAGCAGTTGCTGTTCTTATTCTAAGAACTAAACTGCAAAACCGTAATTTAACAATGTGGAAGGGCAGGCGGGAGAAGCTACCCTGCTGTGAGATAATCATAATTATCTAAGGGAAGTGAGAGGGAGAGAGTGAGATGCCCCTCCCACCCCTCTGTGGTTTGCTGTGACAGGCGCTGAAAGAAATAATCATCTACAGCCTGTATTGCGGGTCGCCAAATTACCAGCTTTGCAGGCATCACACTAGAGCTCCACCTAGTCATTTCAGTATTTAAAATCTTGTAAAACAATATGAAATCTTACATTCATTACCTAGCATCTGGTAGTGCTACAATTTCACTCTCAGTAAAATAAGGGTGTGCTGAATTTAAAAACTAAACATATTAATATTTTTTCATTTTCGGAATATAAACATAGTTTAATTTTGCTGAGAAATGTGGTACACAACTTTGTATATTTAATATTTTCTATTTGATAAGGGGCTGCTTTTATTTTTCGTCAAATGGTCTTTTTGAAAAAAATTTAAACATGTTAGAGTCAAAAAGTAGCAATGAGCACAATGTGTCAAAAAAAAAGGCTAATGAGAACCGTTGTTAATGCAATGCCCCATTTTCTCTCTAAAAGTTAAAATATCACAAATAACTATTAATGTTTTAATTTTACTTGTATTTTTGTACGGAAATTGTTTATTGTTGACGCACCTTGTCGGTGGCAGTAGGAGGTACACGGCCTATACCTTGATACTCGCTACTGGCACTCAGTCTCAACACCTCGTTACGGGGGCGTCTCGCTGGAGGTGCACCTATCATTGGGGTGGATCATTAGAAGTGCTGATATCCCTCCGGGTGGTTATAAGGGGATCGTTCGGCGGCGTATAGGTTTCTAACGAGTGTTCCATTGCCTGGCAGGTCGGAATTAGTTCCACGTTGGGATCCTTGCTGGCACACCGCCTAGTGGAAGGGTTATGTTTGAAGGGAGGGGAATCAAAACCCCAGGGTGAGCTTAGTTAAAAACGACTCCCTCTCCCAGGGAGCACGACCTTGCTCACCGTAAGATTGCCAAAATGCAGGACGCCAGATGTCCAAAAGAACGAAATACCGCGAGTGGAGTTGGATATGGTAATGGAATGGGAATGAGCCTGACTTTTCTCTGATAGTTCCTACTCGGGGTCTCGTTCACTTCCGAGACGTCAGAAAGGGGCCAGCCTCGTAGGCTTATGAGAAGAATCAAAGTTATTTGGAGGGAAGCTATCCAAAATTTTAGTGTAGCTTTGGGAGGTATGGCGAGTTTAATTACCTTCCCGGCTGCCGTTCGGATTGTACATGTCTTTGGTGGTGCAGTGTCGCTAACTTGGGATGGGGCGACTAGCTTTGTAATCAGTGCGGGGTTAGACGGGCTGAAAATGCTAACGTATTCGTAGTTCGGCCACGGCCAACAAATGCCTAGTTCAGAATCTAGTTCGGATTCATGTTCACAAGCTATATAGGGCGAAATCAGACATGGTGCAGGAGCAGTGACTTCTGGTAAGGGGGACGGGGGTGCAGTGTAGTGAGTGAAGTTGACTGGCGGTGCACCATCAGATTGAGATAGGTCCCTCTGTAGGACCTGTCAAGCTCGACAATGCTTTCTGCTAAGCAGTCCTCTGCACTTTCTAGTCATCTAAATTTATGAAAATTAACTTTACCAAACTAATGTTATATTGCAAGGATTCTTTCTCTCTGAGACTCTTTTCATTGATGTACTGGCTGGTCTCTCTTTTCCCCCTAACCACCGTAGTACAGCCCTTGTGGGAGTATCTTATTCAGTCACTCCCAAGGCAATGACAGGGAGAAACGACCAGCTAGTCGGAATGGTACCGCAGGCAAGCGCGGGCGTACCGAATCCTGCCAGGAATCCCAGCATGTCTTTGCAGACTATAGCCTTTGCAGGCGTTCTGATCTGAGGGGTTCGGTCCACTCTCACTTATCCGCAGTAAAAGGATAGGTTTGCTGTAGAGCCCCAAATGAAATTAATTAAAATTAACATGAGTAGGGATGCGTAAATGACTACCTCACGAAGGTTAGTTTGCCGTAGCATTTTATTGACAATTGAGAAAACACTGGGAATCCAGTACCACACACATTAGATGGCCACCTATTCTGTGCACCTGGTGTACAGCAAGGTAGAGCCTGCAACACTTGTAAGACAATCCATAAGGTGGCTAGTCATCCAGTTTAGTCTGTACTTCGTCCACCACGCTAAACTGTGCCGGAGAGAGTACTGGTCTGTCCCTGGATATCTGACCCACTTTGGATCTACATCCAAATGCCATTGACAGGCAGCTTCAGAAAACCCACCGCTCTGTACTCCCGCAATGAACTGTGCCGGAATAAGGAGCACAGGGTACAACTCTTGTCTGTTCGGATTAGCTAGTGATGATCGTCACCAGCTTACCTCCATCGAGGCTGGTATTTGATCCTTCCTGTATGCCGTACACCCTGATGAGTGGTGCTCAGAAAGGCAGCTACCGCCTCCAAAGCCAACAAGTTTTGTAACAGCTCCAACTGCAATCTGCAGCCTAACCCCACGGGAACGAGCTCATACTGCCCGCCAGCTGGAGAGGCCTCACCTCCCACTCTTTGTTTTCAGGTCCCGTCAATACAGCCGGGTATCCACACCCGATCGTCACTGCCATCCGCAGGGACGAGGACATCCCCTTTGGTATAGCCAACCTCTTGTTTGGGGGACACCAGCACACCAGCCCATCCCAGGCCCCAACCAGCTTCAGCAGTCGCAGCATTGACGCCGCACCAGCAGCAGTCATCCCATCTGAGTCAGTAGCCACCCCGGGCCACCATCCAGTCAGGTAAATCCGTGGCAGTGTGCCCGCCAATCCACCGGACTGTGATACCAGCACTTGACTTTGTGCCAAACCGACAGGCCACGTGCATCACACTCTACCTGGCCGTGCTCCAGTCCGCCAGTACTAGTGACAGACGTTATGTACCCTACTGTTCCTGACTGACACTACTAAACACAGCAACCGTGACATTCCCCTAAACAGTCAAAAGAAGTCAAGCATTAACATAAAAACAGCAGCCCAAGCATTGTATCTCACAACACAAATATTGTCGCTGTCTTTGTATCCCACCCTAAGCTGTATTATATTCAGGTGTGTTAAATTGGGCTACCAGAAGAGATTTCACTGTAAAATGAAAAAATTGGAAGAGGAGAAAAAAAGACTTATTTGCAACAAACCTGTGGTGGCATAGTGATGCTGACAAGCAGTGTCTGACCAGACCGAGGCAAGCCCATCAGGTGACTCAGCTGTTCCACCAGACTGCATTGAGTCAGTGATGCCGCAGAGCTCTCTGGCAGCTTCTTCAGCCAATCTGACACTTCACAGACAACCACAAACACAATGTTGCATTTATTTCACTTTACATCATTGTGTATGTCATAGACAACTCTACTTCAACAAATAAGAAAAGCATTAATTTCTACGATACAATTTACAGTCACTTGGTCTAAAATTTTCATGTGTACTGTCTCACAAAATACAAAAACTGTTAAAGTAACTGCTCAGAAAAGTATTACAATATAAATAATTTTTTTCTCTGAAAGGTTTATCATACCAGCCAAAATCTTGGAGCCTCTACTAGCCTGCAATTATATACAGCAAATAGATTATTTCTGTGCGCTGCAGGTTATAAAAATGTTTACATGATACATCTGAGTTATGTGTTATTTGCTCCAGAGAATTTTTGTTGGAATTAGCTTTCACCATTTTCCAGATACACCACTACTCAATACTGTCAAGAAAAATAACTGTCACCTATGCTACAACTTCATGTATTCGAGCAGCTTCTACTGTACCCGACAAACACACTTACCATTACAAGAAAAATTTAGAAAATGAAAATTGCATACATAAATTTTAAGGTATATATAGTAAAATTCATGCAAAAAATATATAATATATTAATAAATAAACGTAAGTAAATACAAAAAAGAATAAATGGATAAATAAACAATTAGGGTCAAAAAAAAAAAAAAAAAAAAAAAAAAAAGGAATGATTGACTACATAGGTTACATATAAAATGTTTCATAATAATAATAGTATGTAACAATGCAGTTTATTATAATAGTTAAATCGAGACATGGGATCAAATTTCTTTTCTTTACCGAGTGAGTGTAATATTTATTTTATTTTATTTTTCTGCCCCGTGGAATTAGAATATCTTATCAGTATTTAAAGTTTGGGCTGCGCTCGAATGTTTATCGGTAATGCATGTGCTTTTTCTGAAGTCGTGAGGTTGCGTCACTATTTGGATATAAAAGTTTTTAACTACGTTCGTAAGCATTTTTTGTTCTAGAAGGTCGATAAAGTTTAGTTGCGATGCAGTTTGATATGGCCAATGGAAGGAGGTCATGCAACGCATACCCATATTTGGTCTGAGGAGGCACGTGTCAATGTGAGCGCCGAGTGCATGGTGCCCGCTAGCAAATGATTACAAGACTGTGAAGGAGACACATCGAGGCGGACCAGTTTCGCCCACACCAGCAAGCACCCGCCACCTCAACTTCTTTTGTGTTTTCACTTCAAGTACTTTCAGCCTACAAACTCTTTCTATTTCAATTATTTCCGCTGGCGTGAGAGCTCAATAGAGTGTCAGGAGGGAATTAACTTCACTCCTGTCTTTGTAAATTTATCTAGCGATTTAAGTTTTTGAAGTGACATCAATTAATAAACGTCTGTGATGCTGATTTTTGTTCATCTCGTTAAGTTGACTGTTCATGCCTCTGAATTACTTAGAGATTGTTAACTTGTTTGGAATTTCAATAAAATTGAGTAATTACTCCAAGACTTGAACTCTCTTCTTTTTTCTAATTTTAATATGACGGCCTTTGAATCTCATGCTTATACCAAATGAGTAAACTGAGCTGTGATATCCAGTCGCAAATTGTGTCGGCTGCAATGCTACATATGCCAAATACCACCCTATAAATATAGAAGATAACTCAACATTGACAATCTGTAATTACTAATCTGTCAAATAAAAAATAAATATATAAACAAGCGTATAAATACAAAAATAAATATATATACACACATATACAAATATATAGGTACACAAATACATAAATAAACAGATAAAAACATAAAATAAATAAATGTATAATTAAATATATTAATAAATATTAAATTAAAAAACATATAAAAAATAGGTAGATTAATTAATTAATGGAAAGCAAATGAGATTAATGGTTTAAAGATTTTTAAGGGTTGTTTATACCTTTGACAGCAGAGCTGAACCACTAGTTTACTGCAAATAATTCAGAAAAATTTCTAGACGCGCAAGCATGATTGGTTTATCAGTGTCAGATTGCCCATTAGTCAGCATGTCAAAAACAACAAAATGGTGAGCTTGTGTTACTATCCCAAACATTTCTTTTCACACAATTCAAGCAAAAAGACTTTAGCAAAGAAGATTTCATGCCTGGCAGGCGAGTAAATCCATTACACTAGAGATGGCAATGTGTTATACTGTATAAAACAATGTGACCACAAGGTAAATTCAAAAAAGCAAATCCACCATAAAACTGGAACTAAAGAGCATGTCGTCTAAGACCATCCAACTCTCCCTACTGCAACTGAATAGACAATTAAAATTCCCAACTTCCATCACTGTTTCTTTTTGGACAGCTGAATGCTAATTTTGGTTGTCTCCACCACTATAGTAGGACAAAAGTCTTAAAAACATACACAACCTCCAATATCAGCGGGCAGTCATGTGACGAGCATTTCAGGAAATGAAGGGGATTAGTCACACAGTAGCTCGCTGTGCTATGGGATTAGTCTGAAACTACTGTTTAGCAGTCTGAGTTACATAGCACGACACCTCCATGGCATCTACGTCTGGGATTTAAGTAATGTATTAAGTCTGGTACACCACTGTAAGGCATGGGCATAAAAGATGTGGGGGACACGTTTCGAGCTCTCACTTGGTTATAAGAATCCCCACTAAAATTACAGTGAAGTCCATGGAGCTCCGAATCATACTTACAATGAAGTCCATGGAGCTCCGAATCATACTTACAATGAAGTCCATGGAGCTCCGAATCATACTTATACCGAAATGCCTTGTTTACTGCAACTTTTGTACCCTCTCTTAAAATAGTAGTTGCATAAAACTTACAATTTTACTTTACTATCAACATATTTTAAGGTACATATTTGGGACGAGGCGAGTATCACAAGACATTGTTAACCATAAGTACACTATTATGGAAAACTAAAAATAATTTCCTGGCTTTCTACATGGCCACAAGAATAAATGGTAGATACACTACCATATGATGTACGTGTATTATTTTTAATTAACAGCAATGTTCCTTAAATTTCATTAGACAAAAACTATACATTATTTAAATAAATTTCCCTAAGTTCACTTAAATATGAGTAAAAGTGGCTAACTAGCACAACTTTTTTGGATTACAGCATTTTCAAAACCACTTTATAGATTATAACTAAATAATGAATAAATAATAAATAATTTAAATGTGTATCATATATGATCAGTGGCAATAAATTAATGCATTTTCACAAGACTGACAAACATATTTAATAAATCTGAAATCAAACCTTTGCCACCAAGGCCTTCACTCTCCAATTGACATGGGCATAGAAATCAAGGAGGTGTGGTAAAAATAACTCTTTGAAGTACCCACCCACTGGAAAAATATGTTTTCTAAAACCTTGCTGTCGGGACAAGCATTGGAGATTGTATAGTGTTGTAACACATCTCTGTGAACAAAAGTTGCATAAAGTGACATTCAACCTCGTTGACGTAACAAATACTGCAACAGGAGTTCAATGGGCAAAAGAATTTTGGCAGATGGTAAGAAACAGCAAACTCAGTTTGACTTTTCCAGCACTTGAAAATTAAAAAACTGCACAAGAAATTAATTGAAAAATACAAGTGTTTTACACTGAAAGAAATACTTTGTACCCTTGTTAAAAAGTTTTACAGCAATGTTTATATTAGATTATAATTTGGTTTGGAAATTTTTTTTATGACAAATGATAATTTGTTTTCCATTGTTCAACTCTTTTTTGGCTTTAGGGTTTTCTGATTTTAGTGGGTTCATATCCATAAGCACTAGAGTACTATCTTGCCATGTGTACTTTTATTAGTTTCCCCATAGATTGTGCTCGAACCATCATGGATTATTTACATACCCTTTTCGGCACCTATATATTTTTTATGTGCGTCTTGAAGATGTTTACAGTGATTTGTGACACAAACAGCAAATCAAGACATAAACGTTTCACTTTATTTGTACAGTTTACTTTTACCACCAAGTACAGGAAAACCTGTGTGAGACATGCTGACTCCAATTGAAACAGGTAATACATTTCAAAACAGTGTACGTGATGAAAATGTCATGAAATAAAATGCCCAAGTTGCACTTTTGCTTGTGTGATATGGACTTGACTGCCGAGGAAAGGTTTTCCACCCCTTCAATGGAAACTGATTTTTTATATTCCCTTATGCCATTAAAATAAATTGCAGTATATACACCCACACCATTCAAAATAACTATACAATTTCCAAATTCATGTTTTCAAAAGTTTGTTAATTATTAGCTTTGTCACCCTACCTCATCCCTCAACTGGAGTAAGGTCACCATAGGCCGCTCGCGCACAAGTCCTATACATGTGATGCGGTCTGTGCATGTGCGCCGAAGCCCCCGAGAGCCCACATGGGACATGCCAGCGTGTGCTAATTTTTTAAGTATTTTCTTTTGTAAGATCATCTTGACGTGCACTCTTGTGCACGTTGTGTGATTCAAGGGTTGTGTTAACTCTAAGTATTCTTTGTATATCTTTTGCTGTGTACTCCAGTGCATGTTTTTTGATTTAAAGGTTGCGTTAAATTTAAGATTTTTTTTGTATGATTATTTTGCTGTGATCTCCCATGCACGTTATAGTGATTTCTTGTGTTAATATTGTTCCATATCATTTTCATCTAAGCTCACGTTACATCTCTGCTTATGTGGTCCATGAGACCGCCACTTCTGGCAGCGCACACATACTCCGCTTCCAATGGCCATTGGTCAGTCTCTTCTTTGAGAATGTGCCGGACGGACCCATGCCGCGTGGCCTGCAGGGGCTTCATCTTTGCTTTCACTGATCATTGTAATTCTGGATACTTAATTAATTTTAAACCTTTTTATTTTCCCCCCGCAGCCGGCTTTTGGCCCACCTGCCTTTCTGGGGGACTTGTAACCTAATTATGTCTGCAACGAGGCTTTTCGACTTGATGTGAATTTGTAATGTGTACCTGGGCTGAAGCAGATGGGATTTCATTTTAATTTGAGTGCAGCCACCTGGCTATTTCACAGTGTAACTTTTTTATATGTATTTTCTGTAACGCCTGGAGTGTTAACGTACAACTTTTTTGCCAGTTACATACTAGATGGCACCCAATTGTAAAAAACACGTGGTCGACTCCAGCGCCATAGTCTAGCACCCTCCCAGCAGTGTTACAGTGTGAGGCGTGTTCTGTGGCCAACAGCACAACAAAAGAGTGAAGGTAAGTGTGTTCTGGCGTCAGATAAGTAGCCATATGGCGACGTCATACCCTGTAAGAGCGTGACCGTGCGCGTATTCACTGCCTGGCAACCCAGGTATTTAATGTTCAAACATTCTCATTTATTACCATTTGGTGCCGGTAACAACTTCATAAAAAAAATTAAAATTGAATGTGTATGTCCATGACAAAAAAGCAATATTCTTTAATTAAACCTACACATACAACATGTGAACAGAAAATAGAGCTGATATTAAAAATATTGTGTAAGGCAGAATGAGGCAGCAATCTCCCCGAGGGCAGTCCCTCAATAGGGATTCTGGACGGTGACTCAATGAAATCACACCCACACTTCATGAAAGAAAGTGCCATTATAAAACTCACCCTTGTCATTTTTTTTTAACATCCTTGCTTTATGCCAGAAGGCTGATCAGGGGTTGGATGGGTAACATACTACATTTACATAAACTTACATCTAAAAACAACACACACAAGGCTGAACTGGGATTAAAATCCATCACCCATTAATGACCTAAGCCACGGAGGTAACCACAGTCGAAAGTGCCTTCTATGTGCACAACATATCAATGTGAAAAAAATGCACTCATAACAGCCTGGTATAAAAATTGGACTGCAGCCATTACAGGCCATGTTCATAATAGCCACTGTGCCACCACAATAGCTAGTTAAGTTGGAACAAAATTCTTAAAATACAATTAACTATCATGAAACTAAATAGTTAACAGGATATCAATATCTACAAACGATTATAGTGGTAACAATGCTCACCGAGGCATCGAATTGCACAGTACTCTTCCAAAACTTGTTTAAGACTCTTGTTATATGGCTTTGTGCTGTATGTACGCCCTTGTTGTGCCATCAGGTAACATTCTTGAAGATAAACACAATTTTCAAGGAGGCTTTGAGCAGAGACTTCACATTCTTCTTCCAAATATCCTGTGGCAACAGCAATTGAGGAGAAACATAATTAAACATATCATAACATCGTCCCAAAACAAGTGCACTGCTGCACAAAAAATTGGTGGTTAGGAATAAGTGAAAATGAACACTAACAGAAAACATAGTTTAGCAAAATGCACTCGAAATATTATCAACCACACATATTGAATACATTGCACTCAAAATATTATCAACCAAAGAAAAAGAATACATGGCGAACAAATTATAAAAAATTGTATCTAAAACAAGCGAGGAACTGTGGTACAACTGAAAACAATGTAAGCTACACATTAAAATTTTTCACTGATCATGTGCTTTGGAGAGTAAGGAGCATGAATTAAGTTGTGAAATTGGCTTAGTAAAATATGAATAGTATATGGACAAATATCACCCTCCTCCCTCTCCCCAGCCCAACATTGCCTTGTGCAATGACTCACTAGGCCACATGAAATAATCAGCACCAAACAGAGAATGCCACAGAGTTATAGAGTAGGTACCTACCTACATGATTCAGTAGCAAAATGTGAGCCAAATACTGTGAGAGAAGGATTTGCATCATGATGGTCCCCGTTTCTCAGCACTTGTGTTCCAGCATCCATTCGGCACACTATGCTCTAGCGACTTGTCTGTGGTCACATGAGTGATCTAAACGACTTTATTGTAAATTTGTCCAGCTGCCATGTTTGAACATGTTGGCGAACGGAACTAGTTTCAGTGTTACACCTCAATACCTGTTGCAAACAAAAGGAAATCCTAACCTCGAAAACACGCTCCCATCATTAATTATAACTGCATCAACCACTCATTATGGTTGAGTATTTAATTAATTGTTTTACAATTTACCTTATTTATATTGTAACAGTACAGCAAATATTGTTTCTTATCCTGGTTTTTTATTTCTTCCAATGAATGCAGAAATCTTGCCAATTTCAGTCATTTAAACATAATGTCTATTTACTTCACAGCAGTCAATGAGAGCGCAACACAGAAGTAAAGTCGCTCCAATGTACTTGCACAACCAGTTTACTTCTAACAAGAAGTGAACCATGTACATTGCTGAACTTTTTTGAAGTGAAGTAGTTCTGTGTCCCATGTGAACACAGCGTTGGATCAGGAGTGGCTTGGGAGATTTTGAAGAAACTTTATTGACATTTATGCATTATACACAAGCTCTACATGAACAAGAATATGGAAATTTCCAGTTATAGCAATTAATTTTCTATAGATCCATATTTCCTCACCAAGTTCAAACTTCAGCTTACAAGAGAACAAAACAGGTGATGAATAAATACTAATGACTGCAGTCTGATAACATCTTCACGTACTGGCACTGTCTTCCAACAAATAATGTCCCGGGTAAATGTCAGGTGGAAGAACTATGACATTTACCAACTCCAAAAGTCCACTTTCAGCTTTAGCAGTTATACTTTGAAGACAAAATCTACATAAATAACTCAACAGAACGTAATTTTTCTAAAATAACAAAATTCAATAACATCCTTCAGCTGAGACCATTTGGCAATAAATTAATTTTGGAAGGAAAATTAATATTTCATTTAAATTTGCAATTAAAGTTTCAGGAACAATCCCACAATTTACAAGAACTTCTGTCTTAAGATTACTGTTAACCCATATGCTACAGCTGATTTTGGGTGCCCTGTCAAAATATATTTTATAGGCCTACAGCAAGTAAGAGGATTTGTTGTTGAACATACTCCAGTTTGAAAGTTCACATGAGGATGGAGTCCTTTTAAACAAAAAATGTTAAGACCTATATTTGGTCCTCTTCCCGCACTATTTTTCTCTTTTTCTTCCTTCTGCTTTTCTTCACTTTATTCTTTTCCATCAGCGAATTTACATTTTACAGGACAATTTTGATGCAAATATGCTGGGAAGTTTGGAAACATACACAGAACTGCATCATTCTTTAAAGTTGGCTTTTTTCTCCTATGTTCCCCCAATTTCCAATTTTGTCTTTTTATCATTAAAAAACATTCTAATCACTTTTGTGAAAATGTTTAATGCATAGTATCAAACTGCTGGTGTCCAGACTCGTGGTATGGCACGAATCCATTGTGTGCGCCGATCCAGATTGCTGGGTACTTGAACAGCAGCGTGCCCCCATCTTGCCATTTAACTGCACGCCACAAGAGCCCAGCACTGACCCTTCCATGCAGAGTTGCCAATCCTTGCTCACTGCGGCCTTCAATAACAGATGGCTATAACTAAGACATCACGACTCCCTGACCATGTGTGGCAAAATTTGGGCATTGATTTTTTGGGACCTTTGCCAAAAGTCAATCTTTGTATCATAGTGGTGATTGACTATTACAGTAATTTCTATGAGGCTAGAATGTTGTCGAAAGTAACTTCAGAAAATGCTATTCAAGAGCTTGAAGATATTTTCATGAGATATGGCCTGCCGGAGACAATTGTTACGGACAACGGAGCACAGTTTATAAGGTCAAAGTTTTGTGACTTCTGGATTGTAAATTGTATTCACAAAAAAAGTCAACACCCTTATGGCCCCAAGCCAATGGAGAAGTTGAGTGTCGGAACAAATCCATGCTTCTCAGGCTAAAGATCGTATATTCATGAAAACAAGATCTAGTTACTGCTTCGAAGCAATATATTTTTGCTTATCACACAACACCACATTCTACAACAGGAATAACTCCAGCTTCCTTGATGTTTCACAGGGAACTCCAGGACAAGCTACCACTGTTCAAACAATGATCAGCCTCAAAGAATGGAGGTGACAGAGATTTCTATAAGAAAATGGAGCAGAAACATTATGGAGATAATTTAAGAACCCATACCTAACTAACCAGTGGTAGTACAGTACTTGTGCAAAAAGAACCAACCGACAAATTATGCGCAGCTTTTAACCCTTATCTGTGTTTGCTGGTACGAAGGAATGGTAATCAAGTGACAGTCAGGTCTTCAGAAGGAAGCGAATACCGCAGAAACATCAATGCTGTGAAAAAGTTCTTTACAGAAGAGCCAGAACAAATGCAGAATGATCAATCAGAAAACTTCAATCTCTCTCTTTTAAGAGAAATGCTAGAAGTCACTTCTACCTATTCGACTGAGCAGCCATCAGTTCAGAAGCAAAAAAGCGACACGTGACCTCCCGTAAGGATGGTCAATCAAAACACTTAATATGTATTTTAACGTAATAAAAAAATAATTTTTAAGTTGGTTTAAAAAAAATCAGTAATGTAAAACTGTATGTGTAAGAAAAATATTATTCAGTATCGTCTATGGAAATGAAAAACAAATGAAATAACTATTATTATGTGTGGCATTAAAACTAACAAACATGTATTAATTTTTTTTTTATTGAACTAGCAAACTTACAGAAATTAAAATTAATAGGATGAAAATGACTACGTCTTGGCAGTAAAAAAAAGTTTACCTACAACATGAACGTTAGTCAAAAATAAATAACATAGACTAGATACAAGAAACAAGATTCTAATAACATAGACTACAATTCGGCAATAACCATCTTACATTTGTGTTTTTGTTTGGGCGGTTTCTTTCAGACCGCTCAAGAAAGTTATTATACGTACATACTCAGCGGCGCTGTGGGTGAGTCGGGCAAGTATATAAATACATGCACTTGTGTTGTCCTATAAGTGTTCACAGTATGTTATGTTTTCTTTGGCATTCAAGGCATTATTTTTTATTCATTCATACGATCCACTGACATAAATATACATTGTTGAGCAAAAAGGGATTCAAACTTTAAAACATTTATCAGAATGTGTACACGGTAACTGTTAAGAACAGGGACTTTTCTGAAAATCGGGGAAAAAACCTACAAATGTTATATATGGCTATTACTAATAACACTTAATAGGAATTTTATTGGGGCTTCACGTAATTTGCAGTATATACCACGAAATATGACAGTGAGGAGGGCTATCAAGATTGCAGTGCTTATGCAATAATACACGAAAAATATACATGCAATAT